>CM067846.1:39860173-41192673 GCA_034509565.1 Triticum monococcum | reverse complement strand
ATCTGCATTAACAACCAAGTATACCCAAATTGTAGCTTTTGCACAAGATTTTGAAAATTCAAATAAACCAGGCCATGTACTTTTACTATTAGTTGTAGTTTGGACCTGGTATGAGATAATTGCGGTTCAGTTAATTAACCAGGCGTCCAGACCCACTCTGTGGCGCTATCTTGGGAGTAGATGACCCCTAAAGATAGGAATAACACACAAAATTAAGAATGCACATGAAGTAGGGGAGCTCCATTCTTTACTAGTCTCAAATCATCACTATATGTATGGTGATTGATCTTCACCATATGTATAATGGATGAGCCATGAGTCACACCATGAGAATATCCTTTACTAAACTATTAGTAGTACAGCTCATTCAACTGATTGGAGAAAACACTATGGTGCACGTAAAGTCAACCGCATATAGAAAAATAATTGATTATCTACCTTTCCTGATCTAACTAAAAGCTAACGTTTGAAGACCATACCTAATAATGAATTACTCCCTCCGTTTCTAAATAAAAGTATTTTTAGAGACTACATGCGGATGTATATAGACATATTTTAAAGTGTAGATTCACTCATTTTGCTCCGTATGTATTCTGTGTTGAAATCTGTAAAAAGACTTATATATAGGAATGGAGGGAGTACAAAAGAAGACAATTTCAGCAGAACTACAGAACACAGAGACATTTCAATAACAAACAAACATCAGTTATTAAACTCATGGAAATAGGAGATTAGGGAACATCTTTGTAGAATCGCTAAATAGTTTAGATCAAATCCTAGTGGATAACTAACAATTGCGGGGTGCCATCCGTTTTGGAGCCTACAATGTTGCTAACATTTTTCAAGTGCATTAACCCAAAGCCTTGTGTATTCCTTCTATTCGAGTTATATGTCCTGTGCATTCATCGAAACACAATTTTTTAAATTATTGCCGAGAGAAATCCTTCTTTTAGAGTTGAAGTTCTAGCAAGTAAGCAATTCATCGACCACCCTGGGTGCATTGCCTAACACCCGGCACAGGAGGGGAGAAGAGAACGACTGGAACAGGGATATAAGATAAATGGCAGATACCATGCTACTGGCCGGACGGGGAGCAGTAAAACTCAGGGTTGATCCCGACCTTATCGAAGTAGTTGCCGAGGAGATGCAGCTCCGGCCGCTCACAGGGAACGTAGATTGTGAGCGCCTCGATGGGTTCCGGCCTTCCGGGTCACGCCGAGCTTAATTCCCCTCGCGTTTGAGACTTGTTTGGTGTCTTCCCCCACCCCCAGCCGTCATACCGTCGACGACAGCAGCTCCGTGCTCCTATTCCCTGCCCTCCTGTCATGAAAACAGGTGAAGATCCCGAAGCCCAGAAGACTCAAGTGGAGCCCAGTCGGCCCAGAAGGCTGGCCCAACCCAACTCACGCTACACTGGGCCGACCTGGACTAAGTGAGTGGGTGTATATGTAGCTGGCAACAGAAAGTGTGGTGGCATCAAGAAAGATCAGAACCCTAGAACCGGCCGCCTGTGGCGGATCCCCTCTCCCATCCCCAGGCTCTCCTCTCGAATCCCCCTTCTTACTGCCTGATTCCTGTATCCACTTGTATCTGAGCTTGGATCTATGTAAGAGAGTGTTAAGCCTGTGACATTTGGTATCAGATTGCCACTCGATCCCCCCCCCCCCCCTATTTCCAAATCTGGCACCCCAACGCACCCGCAGACTTGAGGAGGTGATGGCGGAATCGGATCTGCAGAAGCAGATGACGGCGGTGGCGGAGGAGCGCGGAGCCATCGCCAAGGCGTTGTTGGCGATCCAGAAGTCCTTGGACAAGATCGAGCCGGCTGTCTCCAAGATGGAGCCCCTGCTCGCGTCGATCGAGCCGACGGTCAACAACCTGGCGGCTTGGCGGCCCGGCGTCGACCACGCGGTGGGCAAGCTGCAGCTCGATATGGGCGAGATCCGCGCCGAGCTCTCCAAAATCGCGTCCAGCCCGCCCCTCAACGGTGCCCCGGCGACCCCAACGAACACTACAGGGCCGCTCCTGGCGGGCGCGCCTCTCTCTCCTTCGGCTCTGGGTGGCGACGGCCACGGGCTAATTAGCCGCGGTGCTGCAACGACGACACGGGATCCGGTCCTTGGGGGCACGGTGCCCCCGGCGCCGATCCCGGCTAACGGTGTGTTCCGTACTCCCTTTCCTACTGTACCTCTGTTGGGTCCGAGTGGGGACACCGTTCCGAGTGCCATCCATCGTTCTGCGGCATCCAAATTGGATTGTCCAGAGTTCGATGGAGACAACCCTACGGGGTGGCGCATCAAGTGTGAAGCATATTTCAGGGTTTGTTCCATCGAACCACCTGCTTGGGTCGATACTGCCGTGGTGCACTTTACCGGGGCGCAGCCTTGTGGTTGGAATGGTCCAAATCGCATATTAAGTTTCCACAGTGGGAATATTTTGTTGCTGCAGTGTTAGAAAAATTTGGTAAATCTGAATTTCAACAAATGCTTCGCAAATTCTCTAGATTAAAACAAACTGGTAGTGTCTTATAGTATGCTGAACAATTCAATGTTGCTATGCATAGTCTCTTAGCTCATCATAGTTCTTGGGATCCTTTGTTCTTTACTACCCAGTTTTTAGATGGTTTGCAAAGTGACATTAAAGTTGCAGTAATGTTACACCGTCCCCACGACTTGGATACTGCTGTGGCTCTTGCTGAATTGCAGGAAGAAGCTATGGAACTGTTGCGGGAGGAAAATATGGAAATGACAGGGCAACGCTCGCTGGGCAGAATGGCAAAAGGGCACCGGTTCTCCCCGAAGCCAAACCTGTCACTCCCTCCGGTTTGGGCTTCAACCAGCAAAACGGGCACCTCATCGTTGCCCAGTCCAACAGCGACAGAAGGGCGGCGTAACTCAGATGGTGCGAGAAGTACAACAGCCGTGACTTCCACAGATGACAAGCTGAAGGCACTCAGGGCTTATCGCAGGTCGAAGGGCTTGTGTTTTACTTGTGGTGAGAAATGGGGCCATGACCATGTCTGCAATCCGACAGTGCAATTACATGTGGTAGAGGAGTTAATCAGCATGCTGTCGGTGCCGGATTCACCCGGATCGCCATCTTCTCCTACTGAGCAAGTGGATGAGGAGATTTGTCTTTTGTCTACAGCTGCAGTTACGGGTACTGAAGCTCCCAAAGCTTTCCATTTGTATGGCCAAATGCATGAACGCTCGCTTCTCATGCTAGTGGATTCAGGCAGTTCGCACAGTTTTATCAACACAGAGATTGCTAGTGCCTGGCCGTCTGTCTGTGCTTTGGAGCAACCACTCAAGGTGAAGGTTGCCGATGGTGCCGTCTTAAGTTATACCCAGCAGATTTCCTGCTGTGATTATCAGATCCAAGGCCTGCCTTTTTCTTCTCCTCTGAAGCTTTTTCCTCTCGGGTCATATGATGTCATTTTGGGCATGGATTGGTTGGAAGCCCGGGGAATTATGACTGTCGATTGGACTACCAAATGCATGTCATTCCAGCATGAAGGGGAGAAAGTGCAGCTGTGTGGCCTTGTGCCACTCACTGAGAACCGTCAGGTGCTGTCCACAGTAGAGCTGAAACTGCTGCAAGCGCGAGATAAAGTGGTTCATGTGATTCAGTTATGTGCCGTCAAAGACCTGCCTCTACCTGACGATGTACCCACGGAAGTTGCTGAACTCTTGCAAGAGTTTGATTCGCTCTTTGAGGAGCCATGGGGATTGCCACCGCAGAGGGAGTTGATCATGTAATTGAGCTTATACCAGGGGCTAAGCCGGTGAATCTGAGGCCGTATCGTTACAACCCAGCCCAGAAAGATGAGATTGAGAAAATCATGGCTGACATGCTAGCTCAAGGGATCATTCAGCCCAGCAAGAGTCCGTTTGCATCGCCGATTTTATTAGTTCTCAAAAAGGATGGTGAATGGAGATTCTGCGTTGATTATCGCCACTTGAACGCGATCACGATTAAAAACAGATTTCCAATGCCAATTATAGATGAACTCCTTGACGAATTGGCTGGTGCTGCTTGGTTCACTAGTCTGGATCTGCGCTCCGGCTATCATCAGATCCGTATGCGCCCTGAAGATGAAGCAAAAACAGCGTTCCAAACCCACCATGGCCATTTCGAGTTTAAAGTGATGCCTAACGGAGTCACAGGGGGGCCTTCCACATTCCAGAATGCCATGCACATTGTGTTGGGTCCTCTGCTACGCAAAGGAGTGCTCGTCTTTATTGACGACATACTCATTTATAGCCGCACTTTGGAAGGGCATCTACTGTTGCTCCGATCAGTATTTCAAAGGTTGCAGCAGTACTCGCTGAAGGTGAAGCTGAGAAAATGTACTTTCTGTCGCCCGCAACTAAAGTATCTCGGCCATGTCGTTAGTGCGGAAGGAGTGCGCACGGACCCCAACACGGTGGACAAGGTACGTGATTGGCCAAGGCCAGGCACAGCCAAGGAAGTGAGGAAATTTTTGGGTTTAGCGGGTTATTACCGGAAGTTCGTCCACAACTATGGCGTCATTAGCAGACCGCTGACTGATTTGCTGAAGAAGAACACTGTCTTCGTCTGGACATCGCTGCATGAAGAGGCTTTTGTTGCACTCAAAACATGACTGACCACAGCCCCGGTCTTGGCTCTTCCAGATTTTTCAAAGCCGTTTATTCTGGAGACGGATGCATTAGATTGTGGGATGGAAGCTGTGCTCATGCAGGAGCAGCATCCTATCGCCTTCCTCAGCAAAGCACTAGGCCCCAAAATGCAAACTCTATCCACCTATGAGAAAGAATGCTTGGCCATTCTAATGGCAATCGACCGCTGGAGGCCGTACTTGCTCTTGTCGGCTTTCACCATCCGCACTGACCACAGGAGCTTGTCGTGCTTGGATGAGCAGCGCCTCACTACCCCTTGGCAACATAAAGCCTTAACAAAACTCCTGGGTCTCCAATACACCATTGAGTACCGGAAGGGTGCTACCAATCATGCAGCGGACGCCCTGTCACGCCGAGGGAATCATTCAGATCAAGCTCTGGCTTTAACTGTGTGTGTGCCAACGTGGCTACAGGTAGTGAAAGAAGGATACCACAATGACCCGCAATGTACTCAGCTATTGGCAGCCGCAGTTGAGCAGGCCCCTCTCGAGCATCCATTCTCCATCCAAGATGGGTTGATCAGATACAAAGGGCGAGTTTGGATTGGACACAACACTACGGTCCAACAAATGCTCTTGCAAGAATTCCATGCCAGTGCATTGGGTGGCCACTCCGGAGTCCAAGCTACCTACAATCGACTTGTGAAGCTCTTTGCTTGGCCAAAGCTGAAGCAAACAGTCAAAGAATTTGTGAACCAATGCACGGTCTGCAAACAAGCAAAACCAGAACATGTCCGCTACCCTGGACTCCTCCAACCGTTGCCTGTTCCTGAGCAAGCTTGGCAAATGGTGACTCTAGACTTTGTCGAAGGACTCCCCAAATCACATGGCTATGATGTTATTCTGGTGGTTGTGGACAAATTGACTAGGTATGCTCATTTCATACCACTCAAACACCCCTTCACGGCGCTGCACGTGGCCAAGGCATATATGGACTATGTCTTTAAGCTCCATGGACCCCCGGATGCTCTGGTGTCAGATCGTGACAGAATTTTCACAAGTAAAATCTGGAAAGAGTTGTGCCGTTTGTCTCACACTACACTGAACATCTCCTCAGCAAGGCACCCGCAGACAGATGGGACGTCGGAAAGGGTCAATCAATGCATGGAGATCTACCTCAGGTGTTTTGTGCATAACTGTCCCAAGCGTTGGAAAGAGTGTCTCTCTCTGGCAGAATTTTGGTACAATACCTCTTACCACTCCACGCTCAAGACTACTCCCTTTGAGGTGCTCTATGGTCACAAACCTCGGTTCTTCGGCATTCACAATGTGGCTGATGAGGCGGTGACTGATCTGGCTGCTTGGACTCGGGATCGTGCCAATATGGTCTCGCTGCTTCGACAACATCTCAACAGGGCTCGTCAATATATGAAAGAACAAGCTGATAAGAAGCGTTCGGATCGAGTCTTCGCTGTCGGCGACTGGGTGTACCTGAAGCTCCAGCCCTATGTGCAATCGTCGGTTGCGTCAAGAGCTAATCACAAATTGGCCTTTCGGTTCTTTGGTCCCTTTCAGGTGCTGCGTCGCGTGGGAGAGGTGGCCTATGAACTGGACTTACCAGATCACGCCAAGATCCACCCGGTGATTCATGTATCGCAACTTCGTTCGGGGCTGCCTCCATCGACTCCAGTCATGCCGGAACTGCCAGTGCTCGATGAAGACCTGTTGCCTCTCCAAGTTCCGCTTGCAATTCTGGAGAAGAGGCAGATCAGAAGGGGGCATCGCCAAGTGGAACAAGGGAAGATTCACTGGTCCGGGTTTCCCACATCTCTGGCAACTTGGGAAGACCTGGTGCCGCTTTGGACGCGCTTCCCTCGAGCTTTGGCTTGGGGACAAGCCAAACGTAAACGGCGGGGAAATGTCATGAAAACAGGTGAAGATCCCGAAGCCCAGAAGACTCAAGTGGAGCCCAGTCGGCCCAGAAGGCTGGCCCAGCCCAACTCACGCTACACTGGGCCGACCTGGACTAAGTGAGTGGGTGTATGTAGCTGGCAACAGAAAGTGTGGTGGCATCAAGAAAGATCAGAACCCTAGAACCGGCTGCCTGTGGCGGATCCCCTCTCCCATCCCCAGGCTCTCCTCTCGAATCCCCCTTCTTGCTGCCTAATTCCTGTATCCACTTGTATCTGAGCTTGGATCTATGTAAGAGAGTGTTAAGCCTGTGACACCTCTTCTCTTTGATTGGTTTTGCATGTGGAGAGAAGGGACAGAGAGGCGCGCACTAAGCTGGCGGCCGTGCACATACGTGAGGTGTTGGCAGCGGCAAAGCACCTTATAAGCCAAAGAAAGGCATATATTTAGGTGCTCTTTTGGGTTGTAAGCCAAAGTGAAAAGCCAAGTAAAAGCCCAACCAAACACCCCCCTTAGGAGAGGGGCCGTTCGCAGATAGGATGAAGCGGCGGCGGAGAGACAATAGCGGAGAGCGGCCCGCAGCCCGCGTATGTGATCCGGAAGGCAGAGCGCCGATGATTCCCTCGTAGTTTTGGTATAGAACCGAATCAGAATCCAGTGGTTGCTGCATAAAAAATATAGGCCAAGGGCCTCTTTGACTAATAATAATAATAGAAATTTTAGATGATTATGATTTTTAGAAATTTTGCCTACGAAGGCTGGTCAATTTGTAGGATTGAATAATGTGGGATTTTTACTATGGATTCCTTTGTGTTATCTTTCAAAAAAAATACTAGCATGGTATATTCATACCTCTTGAAAATAATCATTTGTTTTCATGTGATGCAATAAAAACAAACAATTTTTTATAGGATTCAAAAGGATGCCGCGTTGAAATTGTATGTTCTCTCCATTCGTGTGTTTCTAAAATCCTATGAATAAAAGAGGCCCTGAGTCTTACCAGGGCCGGCCCTATGTTTTGGGAGGCCCTAAGCGAACTCGACAACATGGGCCCCTATGTCCTAAGTCCTAAGACCATATATATGTATGCGTGTGCGTTATATATATGACTTATTAAGAGTAACTTTTAGTCACACATCTTTAGTTTAAAATTTGACTATAATAATTCAAATGACTTCATCGAGAACAATAATAACCAAATTCGAACTGATTCCATCAACAACAATAATACTAAAAAATCGCAAAATGAAACTAACATGACATGATTAATTACCTCAAATAAAAACCAAATTAGACTGACTCCATCAACAACAATAATACTTCAGTGCTTCAAAAAAGGTTTCTTCGGGAGTAGTTTCTTGCCCCTGTTCTTCAATGACATCAACATTGCTTGAAGATGTAAAGAACTTATTCAAAGAATCCTTCAATGGTAGAATTTTCGGATCACTTTCTTTCTTTTTCCTTCTTGTTTCAGCACCCGACAATTGCTTCTTCTTAGGTAACATGGAAGGCTAATGTCCTAAAATCATGAAGAAAGGATCAAAAGAGGATACAAAGAATTAGGAATTTATACATCGGATGATTGGAACCCTAGACATGTACATAGAATGACCAAAAAATGATTGATTGAATTAGAAAATTTAAAACTTCATGCATACTGAAATTGGAGGATGGATCATGGATGTATAGTTGAATACGTAATTAAATACTAAATAAAGAATAAATAAAGTACTGAAATTGTCAAATTAGGGTTTGGGGGATGGACTGGAACTGAGGAACATGAATGAAAACATTCAAACGTATTTTAGGGATTAGGGACGGCCGCGTTGCAGATTTCAAGACTTGTAGTCGCCAGTCGGATGTATACTTGTATACGTATTGCCGCAGTGCCGCCTTGCCGGATGCCGGATGGCCGGGCCGCTGGGTTGCTGGACTGTCGTGCGGCGTGCCGCGCGTGCAGCTCCAGCGGGCAGTGGGCCAGCGGCAAGCGAGGCGAGGATGATACGGCAAGGCGCCGAGCGACGGAGCGAGGAGGCCGACGGGCGTCACAACGCCTGACGAACCTAACCTACGAAGGAAAAGGAAAACGAAAATGAACAGTCGTCTGTCTGCCAACTTGCGTGAGTCACAGTGTCGCTTTGCGACTTCGCGTTCGTTAATCGATCAGCGATGGCTTGCTAGCTATCTGATGGGCCTAGCCCATCTTATTTTTTTTCTCTAGTTCTTTTGTATTATTTTCACCTATTTTTTGCTGGGCTATAATATAGATATATAATCTGTCATGGGCCCCCCTCCTTGCCTGGGCCGTGGGCCGTCGCCCTGCCGCCATACCCCCAGGGCCGGCCCTGAGTCTTACCCACACAAAAGGGTTGGGTCTTTCCCAACGTGGATAATGGATAAGGGCCGAAAAAAGTAACTTACAGGTGGCCTCACCAGTTTCAAACAAATTGTACACCACGACAGGTCACATTAATTTATTGCACCACCCATATGATTTCGTTGTTCATTTCATGTACTATCCCCACTATTACAATAGGAACCCCTCTAAAATAATGCATCAAAGACAATGTATGTTGAGATTACGAGGTGTGCATAGAGCTACTCGAGTCAGTCATTAAGCTGACACCAGCCACAACATCTACTTGAGTTTTCTGTCTAAAATCTTTGAAGAATGCTTTGGTGAAACCTTCTAAACAAAGTAATTTCATGTATGTCATGGAGAAATGTAGCCTCCATTATGCCTTCATTGAATATTCACAAGGGTCCGAAAGGTTCAATAGTTGTTATAAATAAGTGTGACGGCAAAGGGTAGCGGAAACGACTAGAACAACAATGTAGTTCTTCACAAATATTTTGACAAACACCGCGTGTCCATGTAACAAACAGAACCATACCATGAAATTCACAAGAACCAATATGCCAAATCTCACCACAAGAATATACTTGCAAGAGCATCTTACTGAAACATCACATCAATATCTCGACGTAATAATCGACATGTCAAAGAATCAATGTATGCCATGTTGCCAATATGAAGCAACCAAACTATATCAAACTTCGGCAGTATGTACCAGTAGAAAGTAAAACATGACTAACAACAAACATGAAAAGAAGAATATGAAATCAAGAAAGTGCAGAAGGATTTAAATGGAGACCCCTTGCGGGTAAAAACCACCGCCGGGGGGGGGGGGGGGGGGGGGCATGCAATGTTCCATGATAAAAAAAGTTAGCTACAAGGTGGAACTCAACAAGTAAGGGAAGCTCCAAATCCCAAATTTTATCATTCAAAGCTGGGTTAATCTATAAATCAATTAGCTTCATTTTTTATTCTTATGGTAGAACTCTATCGACAACATAATAGCTCAACTCTATATATGTTCTCAAGCTTTAGGCAGTGGCCTATATTGACAACTTTGCGTAAGTTCTCCTCGGCTTGGTAACTATCTCAAACAACACTTGTTTTGGCATATAATATGCCTAAGCAATATTCTGCATGATAAGAGAGCCAAAATGACTTACAGCAGTGAAATAAGAGTTGTCCCCTATCACCATAAACTTGTACGACAATACATGGCTAGTTCGCATAGCATATCCTCAAAGTGCATGGTAAGTATAGCTTTTCGTGGTCTTCTTTTATGACCATGGTAATATGGTATCATGTTGTGTCTTAAAAATCTTGAAGAGGGTCTTCCATAAGTGTTTGATGTTGGCATCTTCTTATCCATGGCCATCTGGACATCTGTCACATCTTTGTTGACATTCTGGTTCTAGGTTGACATTGATAATTTGTGTGCATCTGATTGTTTTATGTTTAATAGTCATCATGCAACTTCAAAGTTCAGCTTACTTATTGTGTATGCACTTTATTACCATTAGTTAATGTATTATTATTAAATGAATGTAATTATGGACAAATATCATGTCAAGTTAATCCTTCTATTAATTAATTAATTAACATGTTACGTTTGAGAACTGTATTTAATGTTGAACATAGTTTAACAAAAACATGTCACTGCTCTATCATGTGTAGGCCTTGCTGCTTGTGTTGTTGTACTTGTCATCATGGTTATGGCCCGTCAACTCCTAACACTCAAGAGGTTCTATGAACAAAATGGTGGACCGGTACTAAAAGGTGTAAAGAATATAAAGATATATAGAAGGAAAGAAATGAAACAAATTACAAATAATTACAATCGTGTCATTGGAGAAGGAAACTTTGGGAAGGTTTATATGGGGACTCTAGAAAATAAACAACAAGTGGCTATAAAGAGGTCCATCAAAGTTGACAAGAATATGAAGGCAGAATTCACTGGCGAAGTTATAGTACAATCTGAGATGAGACACAAGAACATTGCAAGGCTCCTAGGTTGTTGCTTAGAGCTGGATGTTCCAATGTTGGTATACGAATATGTATCAAGAGGGAGTCTATATGATGCTCTATTTGGATTGAGGCGTGTACATATCATACCGGTAGATAGGCGCCTACAAATTGCTGCTGGGTCAGCTGAAGGCCTAACATACATGCATTCAGCAGGGGAGAGTACAATCCGTCATGGTGATGTTAAATCTGCCAATATTCTTCTTGATGAAAATTTCTGCCCTAAAGTCTCAGACTTTGGTACCTCGAGGTTGCTCGCAGGAGGAAAGTCCGAGAAGACTGAACGTGTCGTCGGGGACATGAGTTACATAGATCCGATATATATGGACCAGGGGATTGTTACACAGAAGAGTGATGTCTACAGCTTTGGGGTTGTTCTTATAGAGCTTATCACGAGGAGGCCCGCAACATACTCTAACAAGAGGAACTATGTTACAAGCTTTGTCGAAGCGTATCTAGATAAAAGAGCAAGAAACTTGATTGACAATGATATCACCAGCGAGGTGGATATTAAACTCTTGGAAATGGTCAGTGGAGTTGCCGTGGAGTGTGTAAAACTTAATCCCGAAGAACGCCTAGATATGAAACAAGTAGAGCACCGTCTCCTCGAAATTATTGGTCAAGCTGTGCAGGATGGACAAGGGAGAAACTACCAGGCAGATCTCAGTCCTGCGCCGGATGATGTTGCTTTGCTTAAGTCTTGGGGAGAATGAAGAACCTACAAATGCTAACACTATGCCTATTTGATCTTGTTATGTAACAGTTACATTGATAAACTTTTAGTTTTGATTGTCAAGACAAGTTACATACCACTACTCCTATATTTGAAGTACACCAACACTAGTTATACATGTACCCGGATTTGAAATTCGGATGTAATAGTTTGTATCCACAGGTTTAAGGGTTGTAGCAGTCATCAATGGGAAGTATTTTACACAAATATATATTTTGGTTGCTGTGAGTCAAAGAATACTGGCAAGACAGTAAGAACTGAGGTGTCACTCTCAAGTCTCAATCGTACCTTTACTTAATACTAACTCAAGCAAGTTTTCTAGTAGTGGGAATATTAAAGTTTAGTTTGTGGTTAGAATTGCTGGAAAGTTAGTGGGTAGTCTTTTGTTTTTTCGTTTGGAGTGTGGAGTTTCGGGGTTGAATCTGCTCTTCCTTTTACGTTGAGTGAGTGCTCTTGTGATAATCAAATACTAGTAGCATCACTATTGTACCTACATGCACATTCTTGATCAGAGGGAATATTTAACCCATAATCCTTAGTTAAAGATGAGCTCACGATTTATTATCAGAAGTTTTTATGATAAAACTAATGTATTGCTTTCACCACAACAACCAAAATCTCGTTTAAATATACACTACAAGTCATTTTTTTAGAACCACCAAATACATCGTACATGTACACTCATGGACACACACATATACCTCCATACACATCGACACATTACAATGTAGGGCTGTGACATGGCCTTAGAAGCCACACATCCTTCTAACCGGAAATTCCGGTTTATATCAAGCTCGTAGTGAAAAAGGAAAACAGATAATTTGCACTCAAAATCTGAAAACCGACAATTCGGTTCAGTTTGCGGTTTAACCGAATCTGGATGCGCATCATGCACAGGAGGCATATTCGAAGGCGTTTGGACAGAGACTGAACACAGATTTTGACAGTATAACACCACACAGAACTAACATGACACAAAAACATAACGAAAGGAACATGAAAGCGCGGATAAGAGACATGCAGTACAGTAAAGGTGCAGTAGAGCAGCAGACATCGCCTAAGCACTAAGCAGCAGTAGCACACAGATGCAGCAGCAGACAGCGGCAAAGACACAGCACGGCGAGCAGCCATAGTCTAATTGTTTCATCACATTCAATCGTCAATTTCAAAAGGATAGCAAGAACAGGGCACGGACAGCATCAAATGGAAGAGGACTGGGGAGCCGGCCGGAACGTACATTGCGCGATTTCTGCGGTCGGGGCTCGGGGGACCTGGAGCTGGTTCGCCGCCGCCTTGAAGAATAGTCGGGAGGGAGGAGGAGCCTAGGCGTACTGGAGGGAAAACGGCGGTAAGCACCTTGGCGGACGGCGACGGCGTGTCGCGTGGTCGCGGCGAGGCGACGGCCACAGAAGGGATCCCGCTCGGATGGGGGACGCGCGTGTTTTTTTTTATAAGGAAAAAAAAGAAATACGGTGGTTCCGCCTCCGCTAACTCATGGGAAAGCACAGCAGGCCTTGGGCCCGTTCAATGGGCCGAAACCATGCGCGCAAGCCTTGTCATTGACAAAAAAAATCCCTCTAGCTTAGGTTTTTTTAGTGGGGTCTTTCTTTTTGAAATTTTTCATTCAAATCACGAAAAGTACAAAGTAGTTGACCCTTACAAGCACACTGAAACACAACCACAAAGGACGATGAACACCTAGAGTATCCTAAGAAAATCATAACACAAGAAAATCTCTGGAGCCCTATGTCATCATCCCTGAATCTTGAGAGAAGACCCCTGCAACAGAAGGATCTGGAACCAGACGCAAGCAGGTCATCATCTTCGACCACGATACAATTGCCGCCACGCTGCTTCCTCCTTTCTTGACACCAGCGCTGGGAGGGCATGGATATCAATCCAACACACCTGCAACGGTCGTCGTCATCTTTGGCTTTGAGTACCGCGAAAAGTGTCCCTTCCGAAAGAAAGAGAACTCGAGTCATCCGACCGGTCCAGCACCGCGTCCGGGCCATCCGCCAGGACAAAGCAGGATCTCCCACTAGTATCGACGCAGAGGAAGGAGAAGAACAACAACAGCAAATCATACCGACAAGAAAGAAGAAGGGTCTTCGTCTCCCTGCATCCATCACCATCTGAGGACCCAAACGACCAGTGCCAATGGACCTCCAGCCACCATAGACAACGACCTCGACGAGCCCCGCTGTCTCCTAGAGGAAGGCAAAAGCCTCGCTTGACTGCGAACGGAGCCCGGAGAAATTTATTTCGATGCGACACCACCGCAACAGCCTCGACAACATCTCCCTCAACCCTAACCCTACCACACACCCACCAAACAAACAGACCTGAGGTTCCCCCTCCCTCCCACCGTCGAAGCGGCCAACGGGGAGAGAGGAAACCGGCGGTGCCACCGGCGACGCGCAAAGGAACCCTCGCCGCCTCCCTAGATCGCATCGTGCGATTCTATTTATCTGGGGAGGCGGTCAACCTATCAGGCCGATTGTTGTTTGGGGTCGAAGCATGTCTTGCCTGAAGGATTTCGTGGGAGCAACTAGTTAACGAGCGCTCCGCGCGTGACAAGTGTCGCACGCGGAGCGCTCCCGCAAGGGAAAACCAGTTGCGCGGTTGGTTCCCGGTTTTCCCTTTCCGGTTTGTGGTTTGGTGTGTTTTGCAGTTTGATCCTCGAACTACCTGAATTTTCCATTTTCCCTTTCCGCGCGAAAACACAAAAAAATACCGGTTCGCGCGGTTGGTTCCCTTTTTCCCTTTCCTGTTTTCCTTTTTGTTCTCATTATATTTCCGGGTAATGGAGATTTATGGGGCAGTTACGGGCGGGGACTACCAACACTATCAAATGTCACCTTTCAAGTAAAGAAAAAGCAACTTTTTAATGTCAACTTTCGGCTCGTTTAATTTTCATAAACATCTTGAAGGGGGGGCATAGGTCAAAGTGTGTGTTGGTCGTGCGGCGTGCTGGTTCGTGCGGCGCGTTGTACGTCGTCGTGTGGCACGGCGCCTCCGGCGCGAGGGAACCTCCGGCTCGTCTTCGGCTCGTTTAATTTTCATAAACATCTTGATGGGGGGCATATGTCGAAGTGTGTGTTTGTTGTGCGGCGCGTTGTATGTCGTCGTGTGGCACGGCGCCTCTGGCGCGAGGGAACCTCCGGCTCGCCTTCGGCTCGTTTAATTTTCATAAACATCTTGAAGGGGGGATAGGTCGAAGTGTGTGTTGGTCGTGCGGCGTGCTGGTTCGTGCGGCGCATTGTACGTCAGCATCTAGTCACTCTCATGTTTGTTTACAAATGGGACTTCTGTTTAATAGTCAGTATATTATTGAAAAAAAACTCTCTAAATAAGTTGTCTGCAGAGGTAGCTCCAGATTAATTCAAGCTGGCTTAAAAGAAACTAAGTACAATTATGAAATAACTCCGCGTACAGGGTGGGCGAAGCACCATAATTAGTGTTGTGGGTACCTAACCATTGAAGCGCCACATTGCACAAGCATGGTCCATAGTTAGTTGAATGAGGTTATAAACCAAGTATATGTGAACTTTATTATTTTACAGAGCTTCTGCAGAAGTGTATTAATAGTCTCTGTTTATTTTGTTCCTTTTTTGTTCGCAGAGAGGCGTGAACTGTGGAGTCGTCGAATGGGTTGACCGCCCATGGCCTATCATTATGCAGAGGTGCCTACTCAAGCTCTGGGGGATGTTAGATGAGAGCAATGATGATAGGCAAGCAAAGGATGAAGAGATAAGCATGCTTAAAATGGATAATGAACAAGTGAACCTTAAGCTCGAGAATCTTGTTGCAGTTGTGAAAAGAACTAATGTAACTACCATGAAGATTGATAGGCAGAAGAAGCGGATGGGTATCGTTGATAAAGACGTCAAGCCCATTCAGAGGTCTCTCACAAGTGCCATTCACAATCTTAAGGACGACAATGGTGAGATTAAGCTGGACAGGGATTTTCTGAAGGAGGTGCATAAACTGAAGGAGAATAGAAAGAAGATGGAAAGCGTCATCTGTGATCTTTTGGGGCAAGGGTTTGCGAACACTGATGACCTCCTGATGATCAAAGCTATCCTCGAAGAATGATTATTAACAGTTGCCTTCTTTTGAAACGTTGCAAGGGATACTCGTCTAGTATAAGTTTATGCTTGGACATGGTTACTTGACTAAAGGCATGCATCTCATTTTTTGCAATCTTTCAGAGGGTGTGTGATGGTCTACACACATCAAATATTGATCTCCCGAATATTTTTATATTTCAAAGAGGCAATCTTTCGTCTTGGATCGTTCCTGTGACGCCCTCGATTTGACCGTACACTAATCATACACGCAAATGTGTACGATCAAGGTCAAGGACTCATGGGAAGATATCACAACACAACTCTAGACACAAATTAAAATAATACAAGCTTTATATTACAAGCCAGGGGCCTCGAGGGCTCGAATACATAAGCTCGAATACACAAGAGTCAGCGGAAGCAACAATATCTGAGTACAAACATGAGTTAAACCAGTTTGCCTTAAGAAGGCTAGCACAAAAGCAACAACGATCGAAAAGGCAAGGCCTCCTGCCTGGGAGCCTCCTAACTACTCCTAGTCCGGGTAGTAGTAGTCATCAGTGGCGTCGCGAGGCTCCTGGGATCCGTCATCTGGTCGCAACAATCGGGTATGGGGTAAAAGACGTAACAAAGCAACCGTGAGTACTCATCCAAAGTACTCGCAAGACTTACATCAGATCTAAACTAAGTATGCATCTGTATCAAAGGAATGGGTTGTATCTGTGGACTAAACTACAGAATGCCAGAAGGGAAGGGGAAAGCCTAGCCCATCGAAGACTAGCATCTTTTGGAAACCACCATCTTGCAGCAACAGGAGGGAGTAGAGTAGCATAAAGTAAAGTAGTAGAAGTCTTATCAACCTCGGCCAGAGATCCTCTCTCGACTCCCTGCGAGAGAGCAATCCCAGAGCCATACTGTCCAGTTATCATCTCATATCCAAGTCTCATCACAATCCATTTCTCATCACAAGTATCCAGTTCTAGTTGTATCGATCGGGATACAACTCCAAGTGTCCGTTTACCGTAGGACAGGCTATCGATAGATGTTTTCTTCCCTGCAGGGGTGCACCAACTTACCCACCACGCTCGATTAACTCCGGCCGGACACACTTTCCTGGGTCATGCCCGGCCTCGGCCAAACAATACGCCGCAACCCGACCTAGGCTTAATAGAAAGGCCAGCACGCCGGACTAAACCTATGCCCCCAGGGGTCATGGGCCATCTCTCCGGGAACTCCTACACGTTGCGTACGCGGCTGGTGAGCAGACCTAGCTACCTCCTTCAACAAGGCAGGAGCTTACGCAGTCCAACCCGACGCGAGCCGCTCAATCGCTGACGTCTATTAAGCTTCGGCTGATGTATACGATGCAGAACACCCATACTATGCCCACGTGATGGTTAGTGCTATCAGGCCAGAGGCCCCTCGGATCAAATATCCAAATCGTAGTGGATTAGGAACGCGCGGTAACGAGCAGAGACTCATGATTGATGTTACCCCGTCGCCCCATCTCGAGTACTTGCGGAAGGGCTAAGAATGCCCGGCCACGCCTCGTAAGTATCTCGCGGGCACCTTCCAGGTCAACCCGACTCCACATCACTCCCTATTAAGCTCACACGGGTACCCCTCAGGGTCGACCCGTCTTTAGTAACATGGCTCAGTGTAAAGTCATAGTAACCATAGTAACCGTGTGTCGAACACCAAGGGGGAAAACCTGAGGAATCACCCCCGGTGGATTCCACTCGATGTTGTCATCAAGGTGAACGTAGGAGGATCCACCCTCGAGGTTCACGTTTGATGGGTTGCATGACAGAGCCGTAACGGAAGTGGTTAAGGAGGAAATCACCCTCGATGACCTCGACCGTATAGCTACACTACGGAGATCTCATCAGGAGTGATGTAAGAGGTTCCACCCTCGGCACTCGATGGTAACTCTGTAGAGTCGTACAACTAGGGGGGGTGATGTGCGGTGTCGGGGCCTGGACGTCGATCACGTTGATCGAGTCATCGAACATAAAGCGGTGCAACTGGGACAAGGTGGGGTCACTGATGGATCACTAACCATCCTATACTAAGCAGTTTAGGATAAGAAGGTAAGGTATGAAAGCAGGTAACAACAACATGCTATGCATCAGAGTAGGATCATACAAAAAGCAGTAGCAGTTCTAATGCAAGCATGAGAGGGAAAGAAATGGGCGATATCGGAATGCTCAAGGGGGGATTTGCTTGCCTGGTTGCTCAGACAAGAAGAAGAGGTCATCGGTGACGTAGTTGATCACAGTGGCATCATCGGTCTCGGGGTTTACCGGAGAGAAGAGGGGGAAGAAATAGTAAATACAGAGCAATCAATGCATCACAAGGCATAACATGACGACGGGCAGAGCTAGGGTTGCCCTAACGTAGTACTACACGTTGCTAACGGGGGGGATAAACATCCAAGGATGAATTCCCGGCGTTACGCGGATTCCGGACAGAGGAAAAGAGGGGGAAAGTTCCATGTTCAGCATGCTAGGTGCACGTGACAGATGAACGGACCGCGTATTCAGATTCGTTGGATTTTTCTGAGCAACTTTCATATATAAAACTTTTTCAACTAACTTACGGATTGATTTCTGTGATTTATCAAAGATTTAAACAATTTCTGAATTTTTTATTTTTTATTTTTAAAGCTCTAACTGCTAGGTGCACCCGGTGCAGTGCACACACAGATGCACCAGTGGCTGACCAGCGGGCCCATGTTGACCTGGTCAACTGCCCAGTCAGCTGGTCAATTGGGTCAGTTGACTAGTCAACCGGGGGCATGGGGCCCTTAATCAGTGGCACCTGTGCCACGCAGCCACCCCGTCAGCGCCAGGCGCGACTGCAGGCGATGACAGGCCGGACCGGCCGCCGGGGACGGTTGCCGGAGGCGTGGGGGCTACGGCGGCGACGGCGCTAGGGGCAACGGAGGCGGCAGACATACGCGATGTGGGGCGGGGTGTGGGCGCGCACTTGCGGGTGGCTGTGGCGAGTGGAGGAGAGGCGCGGCAGCGGTTGAGCGGACGTGATCCGGGCGGCGGACAGGGGCGAAGCGGCGCGGTGGCTGTAGCTACAGCAGAGCTGCAAGAGGCGACGGCGGGGCCGAAACAGCAGCGGGCAGCACGTGAACTGGCAGAGGCAGGCGCGAGTGGGGGCCGTCCAGGGGCGCGAAAGTGGGAGCTTTGGTCCCGGCGATGGAGCAGCAGTAACGGCAAAAATCAAGGGGGGAAACAGTGGGAAACGAGGCTGCTCACCGGGAGAGGGCCGATGGCGAGCTCGTACGGGGACGGGACGGACGAGGAGGCGCGGATCGACGGCGACGACTGGCGGCAGAGGTTGAAGAAGGCAGTCGATCCCGAGGCTTGGAGGCGTCCTCGCTCGAGCTGGACCTTACAGACGACGTGGTCGACGACGGGAAGCGAATGAGCGAGTTCCTAGGGCGCGGGGAGCTCGGTGTGCGCGAAGACGACGAAAACCATGGCGGCGGTGACTCTGTTGCGCACGGGAGAGAGGAGGGCGAGCAAAGGAGAGGGTGAGTGGGGGCTAGGGTTCGCCGGGGCGGTCGACGAGGTCAAGTAGGCGTTGGCGACGGCCGGGATACGGCGGATGCTCTGCACGTGGCCATCCGGTGACGTGTGCGGCCATGGCGTGCTCGGCTATCCCTGTAACAGGAGGAAGAAGAAAAAGGCCGGCTTAGGTGGGCCGGGCCAGCCTGTGCACTTGTTGGGCCAAAGTGCATAGTGCACTTTTCCAAGTTTATTTTCTATTTCCATTTCATTACAGACTCTGTTAGGGATTTATTTGAGTGATCAAATGACTTTACATAAATATCAAACTTGACCAAATAATACTAGGTACTATTCTTGGTCTTTACAAAAACTTTGGGGCCATTTGGAAAGGTCTAAACATTTTCTTAAAAATTGAAAAGTCGACTTAATTGTTGTTGAACCACTAAATTTAATTCCCAAGGCATTTTGGGAATTCAAATAAGATTAGTTTCATCATGACAAATACTTAGGAATTTTATGGGACATTACCAACATTTTTATTTTACTGTTTGAAGAAATAAGATGATGATGATTAGCAAAAATAATTGTGATGGCATGACACCATTAATAGGAGTTTACTATAGCACGACACCCAGGGTGTTACAAATCTCCTCCACTACAAGAAATCTCGTCCTGAGATTTAAGGGGTGGAGTAAGGGGGAAAGCCTCAGAAAGGACGTAGCTCAACACAAGATAGGTACCTGGTGGCTATCTCAGTGAACGTGGCATGGAGGCACCTCTCGAGTCGAAATTCAAGAAAGACGTTGGGAGCAAGGTAAGTAGGTGCATTAGGAAGCTTCAACCGGGTAGGCAATCATTCGTTGCCTAAAACAGAGGGTGAAAGCGGTTCAGAGCAATGAGAATAAGTATTGCGTGTGATACCAGAACAGATCACAAGGAAGGTTGCTCGTGAATTACATACGAAGCCAAGCGCGAGGGATAACTTTGAAAACAGGGATGTATAGGAGAGTCAGGTTTCGATCCTGCTGAACTGTGGGTTATGGGCCCACCAGGTGGGTTAAAGGTAGGAAGGGCGCTGACCTCTTTCATGGTCAAGAAATCAAGGCATGTCAGTGGATAGCCTGTCAGTTATGTTGGCAACAACGTTGGTACCAAGGGCGAGGGACGAAGAGAACCATTCTCCTGCTCGCAAGGCGAGGCAGACCAATAGGCAAAGTTCTCGTCCATCGGTGGTTACCGAAATGCCATCCATAACAGTAACAGAGTCTTACCGACTGTGTTGTGCACCGAGGTGTTTCAATATTACTGCTTATATCATATAGATCACAAGAAAGATTAACAAAACAATGGAAAGAAAAAATGTGATTATCAAACTAAACACAAGTATTAGGAGTCTATCCTTCACAACAACAAGCAGAGCAGGATATACAAGAAAGGGCAGCAAGTAGATAACCACTTTGGTAAAGGGGGCGAGGAAATTCATGACGTTCCCCATACAACAGTGTTTGGATAGGTGATCAAGAAACAATTAGCATTGCACCTCAAATGTTCTTAAGGATGTTCGGAGTACCACAATCATGCTTCAGGATAGCATTGATATGGTTATCAGATAAAGGTCAGACTTTGGATACACAAAGGATCCATCGGAATTTTTAGAACATATCAGGCTATTTTATCAGGGAAAAGACGAGGAGGTGGCCGATGGGTTCAGTAGCAATCCATCGACATGTCAAAAATGATGTATTCCCAAAATTAATATGAACAAGTTTGTGTTGGGGGGGGGAGACAAGAAAGTTGTCGATGCTGACACAAATCATCGAGGGGCAAGGATGGTACTTCTAGCCATGAATTCAATTGATATCCTGGAGGAGCATCAGAATGTTGATGATCATCACGACACATTTGTTGAGAGATTTCATGAAGATGTAATCGATCGGTGATGACATCAAGTCAAAGGAATGATGAAGCGAAAGGTTATTGGAACCATTGGTATGACACAAACTTGAAATCAAGCTTGTTGTTCAAGGCGAAATGATATGACAAGGAAGATCAACGTAAGCTTAGCTCATCATCGAAAATCGTGCTTCGGGAAGAAGAACCAGGTAGCACAGTTAAAATTTGGGTACGATAATGATATAGCCGACTGCGCTAGGAATGCCTTGAAGGCTTATTAAACTCGTAAGCAACAAAAATGACTTAGAGTTATTGAATCGGAGTGCAGAACCGATTCACTTATCGGTGTTCTCGGTTGACAAACAACCCAGAACCCATGAAGTGACAAGGACAGGGTAAGGTAGTACTCCATCAAAAGTTCATAAGATGTAGTGCAATGGCATGATATCCTCGAAATACCAGGGGTAATACTCAAAGGTAGATCATAATAGAGGTTGGGCAGATGAATGACTTGCAGGAGACAAGTATTTTAACTTGTCCGAGAAATGGAAATTAAGGAGAAACTATGGTCGGAACCACGATTGCAAAGGATCAATTCATAGATACAAGATGAGCTTGTACCAAAGAAATAATAACTATATTTTTTTATGAGAAGCTTCCATGATAAGTTCTACATCGGGGTCCATGGGCATGAACACAAAGGTACAAGGTCGACTCCCACTTCTTCAATGCATAACCTTTCATTTACTTCTCGCTTTCGATGAAGTTGTAGTGTCGAAATGTTATCTGGCAAAACACCAGAAGAGTATGACTCGTGAAAACTCTCGGGTTCACATGGATTAACGAAGGCATGGGTTCAACCCATAGGGGCATCTTGGGAACATATACCATAAACTCCACGAGTAAATTAACACAAGCTCGAAGGCAGAGCATGGTTGAGAAGGCAAGGATACAATTTACCAAAGGCAATATGTATCAGGGGAAGAGCGCACAAAATTTTGAATATGAAGGAAACTGCTGGATAATAATCCAACAAAGGATTCAGCGGTCCTTAATGGATCTGATGTGAGTATCAGTACTCAATCAGAAGAAGGAAGGAATGCAAAGGCATTGGATTATAGAAACATCTGAATAATTTGATGCTTGGGTACAAAGGAGTCATGATTTCAAGTCGAAGGGCCAGAAGCAGAGGCTCTGACCAAAAGATGAGTAAGTTGAATAGACTTAAAGGTGCACCCGATCAAATCTTGATTGGGCAAGAACCAGCTCATAACCGGAGCGATGTCGAAGCCGGAAAGAAAATTTCCAAGGATTAATTGATGATTGCGAGTATTCGCTCACATGTTGAATCCATAGGAACAGAATGACAACCACAAAGAATTTTAAGGAATATTGCTAGACATATGGAATTAATCCTAATGCAAGCAGGCAAGGAGAATCAAGAGCAATAGGGTGCAGAGGATTTTTGGAAGATCACATAGTATTTCCAAGTATTTTGGAAAGCATATGGACAACTGGGGATGAAGGTACAAGCGGCAAGAATGTCATTCACGAGAATTATCTGTGGTCAGGAACTGCAAGGCAGTGGGCACAGGGTCTTGAGAAACATCGAGGAGTATCTGCGGAATCTCCTGGCGAAACAAGCGGTCATCGGTAATGTCGGGGCTCTCCGGGAGGAAGTGGGTACGAGAACCTAATGTCAAACTTAGTAAAATGTTTAACCCGAATAGAAGAGAGATCAGAATCCTAGAGTATAGACGAGGAATAAAATATCCTAGTACCACCCATCGGCGACGTGGGCTCGTAAGCCACACATCCAAGTTAGTAAAATAGTTTTGGATGACTAGACTCAACTTCGGCCAAGGAGTTGGAAGGGGGCTACCTACAGGCAGTCGGCTCTGATACCAACTTGTGACGTCCTCGATTTGACCGTACACTAATCATACACGTAAATGTGTACGATCAAGGTCAAGGACTCACGAGAAGATATCACAACACAACTCTAGACACCAATTAAAATAATTCAAGCTTTATATTACAAGCCAGGGGCCTCGAGGGCTTGAATATATAAGCTCGAATACACAAGAGTCAGCGGAAGCAACAATATCTAAGTACAGACATGAGTTAAACCAGTTTTCCTTAAGAAGGCTAGCACAAAAGCAACAACGATCGAAAAGGCAAGGCCTCCTGCCTGGGAGCCTCCTAACTACTCCTAGTCGTCTGCGGTCTTCATGTAGTAGTAGGCATCCTCCGGGTAGTAGTAGTCATCAGTGGCGTCGCGAGGCTCCTGGGATCCGTCATCTGGTCGCAACAATCGGGTATGGGGGAAAAGAAGTAGCAAAGCAACCGTGAGTACTCATCCAAAGTACTCGCAAGACTTACATCAGATCTAAACTAAGTATGCATCCGTATCAAAGGAATGGGTTGTATCTGTGGACTAAACTGCAGAATGCCAGAAGGGAAGGGGAAAGCCTAGCCTATCGAAGACTAGCATCTTTTGGAAACCACCATCTTGCAGCAATAGGAGGGAGTAGAGTAGCATAAAGTAAAGTAGTAGAAGTCTTATCAACCTCGGCCAGAGATCCTTTCTCGACTCCCTGCGAGAAAGCAATCCCAAAGCCATACTATCTAGTTATCATCTCATATCCAAGTCTCATCACAATCCATTTCTCATCACAAGTATCCATTTCTAGTTGTATCGATCGAGATACAACTCCGAGTGTCCGTTACCGTAGGATAGGCTATCGATAGATGTTTTCTTCCCTGCAGGGGTGCACCAACTTACCCACCACGCTCGATTAACTCCGGCCGGACACACTTTCCTGGGTCATGACCGGCCTAGGCTTAATAGAGAGGCCAGCACGCCGGAAAAAACCTATGCCCCCAGGGGTCATGGGCCATCTCTCCGGGAACTCATGCACGTTGCGTACGCGGCCGGTGAGCAGACCTAGCTACCTCCTTCAACAAGGCAGGAGCTTACGCAGTCCAACCCAACGCGCGCCGCTTAGTTGCTGACGTCTATTAAGCTTCGACTGATGTATACGACGCAGAATGCCCATACTATGCCCACGTGATGGTTAGTGCTATCAGGCCAGAGGCCCCTCGGATCAAATATCCAAATCGTAGTGGATTAGGAACGCGTGGTAACGAGCAGAGACTCACGATCGATGTGACCCCGTCGCCCCGTCTCGAGTACTTGCGGCAAGGGCTAAGAATGCCCGGCCACGCCTCGTAAGTATCTCGCGGGCACCTTCCAGGTCAACCCGACTCCACATCACTCGCTATTAAGCTCGCACGGGTACCCCTCAGGGTCGACCCGTCTTTAGTAACATGGCTCAGTGTAAAGTCATAGTAACCATAGTAACTGTGTGTCTAACACCAAGGGGGAAAACCCGAGGAATCACCCCCGATGGATTCCACTCGATGTTGTCATCAAGGTGAACGTAGGAGGATCCACCCTCGAGGTTCACGTTTGATGGGTTGCGCGATAGAGCCGCAACGGAAGTGGTTAAGGAGGAAATCACCCTCGATGACCTCGACCGTATAGCTACACTACGGAGATCTCATCAGGAGTGATGTAAGAGGTTCCACCCTCAGCACTCGATGGTAACTCTGCAGAGTCGTACAACTAGGGGGGGGGGGGGGGTGATGTGCGGTGTCGGGGCCTGGACGTCGATCACGTTGATCGAGTCATCGAACATAAAGCGGTGCAATTGGGACAAGGTGGGGTCACTGATGGATCACTAACCATCCTATACTAAGCAGTTTAGGATAAGCAGGTAAGGTATGAAAGCAGGTAACAACAACAGGCTATGCATCAGAGTAGGATCATACAAAAAGCAGTAGCAGTTCTAATGCAAGCATGAGAGGGAAAGAAATGGGCGATATCGGAATGCTCAAGGGGGGGTTTGCTTGCCTGGTTGCTTAGACAAGAAGAAGAGGTCATCAGTGACGTAGTTGATCACAGTGGCATCATCGGTCTCGGGGTCTACCGGAGAGAAGAAGGGGAAGAAACAGTAAATACAGAGCAATCAATGCGTCACAAGGCATAACATGACGACGGGCAGAGCTAGGGTTGCCCTAACGTAGTACTACATGTTGCTGACGGGGGGGGGGGGGGGTAAACATCCGAGGATGAATTCCCGGTGTTAGGCGGATTCCGGACAGAGGAAAAGAGGGGGAAAGTTCCATGTTCAGTATGCTAGGGGCACATGACAAATGAACGGACCGCGTATTCGGATTCGTTGGATTTTTCTGAGCAACTTTCATATATAAAACTTTTTCATCTGAGTTACAGATTGATTTTTGTGATTTATCAAGATTTAAACAATTTCTAATTTTTATTTATTTTTAAAGCTCTAACTGCTAGGTGCACCCGATGCAGTGCACACATAGATGCACCAGTGGCTGACCAGTGGGCCCATGTGGACCTGGTCAACTACCCAGTCAGCTGGTCAACTGGGTCAGTTGACCAGTCAACTGGGGGCATCAGGCCCTTAATCAGTGGCACCTGTGCCACGCAGCCGCCCCATCAGCGCCAGGCGCGGCTGCAGACGACGACGGGCCTTGCGGCGGGGAGCGGCCACAACGCCGGCGGCGGCAGGCTGGACCGGCCGCCGGGGACGGTCGCCGGAGGCGTGGGGGCTACGGCGGCAACGGCGCTAGGGGCAACGGAGGCGGCAGACGTACGCGATGCGGGGCGGGGTGTGGGCACGCACGCTTGCGGGTGGCTGTGGCGAGTGGAGGAGATGCGCGGCAGCGGTTGAGCGGGCGTGATCCGGGCGGCGGACAGGGGCGAAGCGGCGCGGTGGCTGCGGCTGCAGCAGAGCTGCAAGAGGCGACAGCGGGGCCGAAACAGCAGCGGGCAGCTCGTGAACTGGCAGAGGCAGGCGCGAGTGGGGGCCATCCAGGGGCGCGAGTGGGGGCCATCCAGGGGCGCGGAAGCGGGAGCTTCGGTCTCGGCGATGGGGCAGCAGTAACGACAAAAATCAAGGGGGCCGATGGCGAGCTCGTACGGGGCCAGGAAGGACGAGGAGGCGCGGATCGACGTCGACGACCGGCGGCAGAGGTTGAAGAAGGCAGTCGATCATGAGTCTTGGAGGCGTCCTCGCTTGAGCTGGACCTTACAGACGACGTGGTCGACGACGGGGAAGCGAACGAGCGAGTTCCTAGGGCACGGGGAGCTCGGTGTGCGCGAAGACGACAAAAACCATGGCGGCGGTGACTCTGTTGCGCACATGAGAGAGGAGGGCGAGCAAAGGAGAGGGTGAGTGGGGGCTAGGGTTCGCCGGGGCGGTCGACGAGGTCAAGTAGGCGTTGGCGACGACCGGGATACGACGGATGCTCTGCACGTGGCCATCCAGCGACGTGTGCGGCCATGGCGTGCTCGGCTATCCCTGTAACAGGAGGAAGAAGAAAAAGGCCGGCTTAGGTGGGCCGGGCCAGCCTGTGCACTTGTTGGGCCAAAGTGCACAGTGCACTTTTCCAAGTTTATTTTCTATTTCCATTTCGTTACAGACTCTGTTAGGGATTTATTTGAGTGATCAAATGACTTTACTTAAATATGAAATTTGACCAAATAATACTAGGTACTATTCTTGGTCTGTACAAAAACTTTGGGGCCATTTGGAAAGGTCTAAACATTTTCTTAAAAATTGAAAAGTCGACTTAATTGTTGTTGAACCACTAAATTTAATTCCCAAGGCATTTTGGGAATTCAAATAAGATTGGTTTCATCATGAAAAATACTTAGGAATTTTATGGGACATTACCAACATTTTTATTTTACTGTTTGAAGAAATAAGATGATGATGATTAGCAAAAATAATTGTGACGGCATGACACCATTAATAGGAGTTTACTATAGCACGACACCCAGGGTGTTACAAATCACCTCCACTACAAGAAATCTCGTCCCGAGATTTAAGGGGTGGAGTAAGGGGGAAAGCCTCAGAAAGGACGTAGCTCAACACAAGATAGGTACTTGGTGGCTATCTCAGTGAACGTGGCATGGAGGCACCTCTCGAGTCGAAATTCAAGAAAGACGTTGGGAGCAAGGTAAGGAGGTGCATTAGGAAGCTTCAACCAGGTAGGCAATCGTTCATTGCCTAAAACAGAGGGTGAAAGCGGTTCAGAGCAATGAGAATAAGTATTGCGTCTGATACCAGAACAGATCACAAGGAAGGTTGCTCGTGAATTACATACGAAGCCAAGCGCGAGTGATAACTTTGAAAACAGGGATATATAGGAGAGTCAGGTTTCGATCCTGTGGAACTGTGGGTTATGGGCCCACCAGGTGGGTTAAAGGTAGGAAGGGCGCTGACCTCTTTCACGGTCAAGAAAGCAAGGCATGTCAGTGGATAGCCTGTCAGTTATGTTGGCAACAACGTTGGTACCAAGGGCGAGGGACGAAGAGAACCATTCTCCTGCTCGCAAGGCGAGGCGGACCAATAGGCAAAGTTCTTGTCCATCGGTGGTTACCGAAATGCCATCCATAACAGTAACAGAGTCTTACTGACTGTGTTGTACACCGAGGTGTTTCAATATTACTGCTTATATCATATAGATCACAAGAAAGATTAACAAAACAATGGAAAGGGAAAATGTGATTATCAAATTAAACACAAGTATTAGGAGTATATCCTTCACAACAACAAGCAGAGCAGGATATACAAGAAAGGGCAGCAAGTAGATAACCACTTTGGTAAAGGGGGCAAGGAAATTCATGGCGTTACCCATACAACAGTGTTTGGATAAGTGATCAAGAAACAATTAGCATTGCACGTCAAATGTTCTTAAGGATGTTCGGAGTACCACAATCATGCTTCGGGATAGCATTGATATGGTTATCAGATAAAGGTCAGACTTTGGATACACAAAGGATCCATCAGAATTTGCCCAATGTCTCCAGTTTGGGTGCAGAGACGATGAATACCTCCATGTTATTGCTCTGGACATTGTGGATCAACCTTTGAAGTGAGGGGGCATCCTCGATGATGAATTTTACCACCTCACCACGGATGCCGATGCTTACAAGGTTAGGGGAATTTATTGTGATCCGATGCCTTTCTCTGTTGCAAACAAGCAGCAGGCACTCGAGTGCAGGGCAACTAGAGTTGATCATGCTTTGCAATGAGAGGTTTGATATATCAACCTCAACAAGTGAAAGTCTCTTGACCAGCGGTAGTTCAAGTACCTCTACATAATGGTTTGGTATCTGGCAACACGCAAAGCTCACAGTGTCGAGAGAACAGGAAAACCGAAAGACGGACTTCGGTAGTGAGGGCTTAGATGAAGAGCATGTGTGCGATAGTTTGACAGTTTCTTTCACAAATCGTGGAAATAGGTAGTAAAACTCAAGCACCTAGAGATTGTTCAATCTGGGGGACTCAAGCCAGGTGTGGACAGTAGAGGGTCTGCATTGGAGGTAGCACGCCGGTATACAAAGGCGGAGAACTGCGCCCACATGGCTGGAGAAGATGGACTCTCGAAGGCAAGAACCATCACCAGGAACTGTTTTTTCCTGATGCCAAGTTCTGATGTATCGTATACGAGAAAGCTCCTCGCTGTAGGCAGAGACCCTACTAATGATCTCGACATGAACTATTTCTAGGGCGTTAAAAAGACGAGCGACAGGGATCTCACGACAGTCAAGATTCAGAGGAGCGGTCGGCCAAACAGGACGCCAACGATGAGCGAGCATCCGAGTGCGGATGCCCTCCCTAGTGGAGAGACGGGAGATGACCTCACCGAGGATGGCGTCCGGGAGATCGCTGATGCTGTCCGGACAAGATTGCTCTTTCTAATCCTCGGATCCGGTAGGCGCACCCTCGCCGCTTCCAGCGGCTACCGCCAAACCACCAGAGGACGGCGTCGCCGGTGGCACGAGTTTCGCCCTCTTGGTGCATGGCGCACCGGAGTGGATCTCCATCTCCGTCTCCGTTGCTGTGATCGCGCTGCCTGCGAGCGCCGCTATATGTGGCGTGGATCAGAAAAGCCCAAGTAAAAGGGTGTGGCTAGGGTTTCGAGACGCGGTCCGTTCGCCTTAAATAGCCGGAGCCTGGCCTCGGGCGACGAGCCAGAGCGGCGTCGCCGAAGGGGACGCCTGTCGGACCCTTGGGTTTCTGGAGCGGCGCCACATAGCATTCACACCTGAATACGAGGAGACACCCGTCGAAACATAACTGGGGACGGGAGGGAAGGGGAGAAGAGTGCAGGGATCCGTTCAAAATGATTCCGTTGACTCTATCACCAGGAGAAGCACGGTATGGCGGCTCTGACAGGCATGCTTGCGTTTTACGTGGGGTCACGGTCGTGCGTTTATAGCGGAAACCCGAGGCAGCCGCCTCATCCTTGATTCAGTGTTTCGGGTCACAGCCACAGGCATGAAGCGTTCAAAGGCATGGTCGGTGGTATTACATAGAGTCATGCTAGCCTGTGACTCTATCAGACGAAGATGCACGTGCGTACAACCCTCAAAGGCATGGCGTGCTATTATATAGAGTACAAAGGTTTTCTGATTGTATTCCGAATGAGTCGGTGGGCTCGGTCAAAAGGAGAGGCAAGCACGTCAATCCCTCGGAGGCATAGTTTGTTCTTACTCGGAGTCACGATTGTGCGTTTATTACGGACACCTAATAGATTCGGGCGACTCTCCTTGTTAGAATTTTTTTGCTGTATTATTTTAATTCAAATGCAAGAAGACGACTTTTTGTGTGTCAGTGTTTCAGGTCACAGGCACGACTGTCAAGCCAACAAATGCACGAAGGCGACTTTGTATGTTTAGTAGCGTGACTGTCCTTTACGCGTGTCAGTGTTTCAGGTCAAAGGCACGGTTGTCAAGCCCACAAATCGCATGTCATGTAATTATCCAGAGTCACCTTCGTGTCTCTTTGTGTTCCAAATGCATCCGTTGACTTTATTACCAGGACAGGCACGGTCGGGATGTCGAGCGAGGCATGCGTGTGTTTTACGCGGAGCCACGTTCGTGCTTTGATTGCGGAAACACAACGTTTCGACAGGCATCTCCACCTACTCGGGTGTGAACTCCATGTGGCGCCGCCACAAAAACCCAAGGGTCCGACAGACGTCTCCTCCGGTGATGTCGCTCTGGCTCGTCGCCCGAGGCCAGTCTCCGGCTATTTCTGGCGGACGGACGGAGGTTCAAAACCCTAGCCACATACTCTTCCATCCTCTGCCCGCCGCCAGGTGTAGGATCGAAAGTATGTCTAGAGGGGGGGGGTGATTAGACTACTTGACCAAATAAAAACTTAACCTTTTCCCAATTTTAGTTCTTGGCAGATTTTAGCTATTTTAGGACAAGTCAAGCAATCATCACACAATTCAAGCAAGCATGCAAAGTGTATATTGGCAGCGGAAAGTAAAGCATGCAACTTGCAAGAATGTAAAGGGAAGGGTTTGGAGAATTCAAACGCAATTGGAGACACGGATGTTTTTCCCGTGGTTCGGATAGGTGGTGCTATCCTACATCCACGTTGATGGAGACTTCAACCCACGAAGGGTAACGGTTGCGCGAGTCCACGGAGGGCTCCACCCACGAAGGGTCCACGAAGAAGCAACCTTGTCTATCCCACCATGGCCATCGCCCACGAAGGACTTGCCTCACTAGCGGTAGATCTTCACGAAGTAGGCGATCTCCTTGCCCTTACAAACTCCTTGGTTCAACTCCACAATCTTGTCGGAGGCTCCCAAGTGACACCTAGCCAATCTAGGAGACATCACTCTCCAAGAAGTAACAAATGGTGTGTTGATGATGAACTCCTTGCTCTTGTGCTTCAAATGATAGTCTCCCCAACACTCAACTCTCTCTCACAGGATTTGGATTTGGTGGAAAGAAGATTTGAGTGGAAAGAAACTTGGGGAAGGCTAGAGATCAAGATTCATGTGGTAGGAATGGAATATCTTGGCCTCAACACATGAGTAGGTGGTTCTCTCTCAGAACATATGAGTTGGAAGTGTAGATGTGTTCTGATGGCTCTCTCCATGAGTGAAGAGGAGGTGGAGGGGTATATATAGCCTCCACAGAAAATCCAACCGTTACACACAATTTACCAATCTCGGTGGGACCGAATCAACAAACTCGGTCGGACCGAAATAGTAAACCTAGTGACCGTTAGAGATTTTCGGTGGGACTGACATGCAACTCGGTAGGACCGATATGGTTAGGGTTAGGGCATAACGTAATCTTGGTGAGACCGATTACACAAACTCGGTGAGACCGATTTGGTAATAAGCTAACCAGAGAGTTGGTCAGGTAAACTCGGTGGGACCGATTCGCTCTTCTCGGTGAGACCGAAATGTTACGAGAAGGAAACAGAGAGTTTACATTGCAATCTCGGTGGGACCGATCCGCTCTTTCGATGAGACCGAAAAGTTATGAAAAGGAAACAGAGAAATTGCAATCCCATCTCGGTGAGACCGAGATCCCTATCGGTAGAACCGATGTGCTAGGGTTTGGCAGTGGCTTATGACAAGTGAAACTCGGTGGCGCCGGGTTGAAAGAATCGGTAGGGCCGAGTTTGGCTTTGGGTTTAGGTCAAATGTGGATATGGGAAAGTAGCTGAGGATTTTGGAGCATATCATTAAGCACATGAAGCAAGAGGCTCATTAAGCAACACCTCATCCCTCCTTGATAGTATTGGCTTTTCCTATGGACTCAATGTGATCTTGGACCACTAAAATGTAAAATGAAGAGTCTTGAGCATATGAGCTAGATCCAATCCTTTGTCCTTAGCATTTTGAGGGTTCCACTTTCACCATCCATGCCATGCCAATCATTGAGCTTTCCTGAAATGATCATCTTGGAATAGCATTAGCTCAATGAGCTATATGTTGTTATGAATTACCAAAATCACCTAGTGATAGTTGCACTTTCAATCTCCCCCTTTTTGGTAATTGATGACAACATATAGATCAAAGCTTCGACAAATAATAATAAGAATGAAATATATCGTTGCTTTGAGAAGTATGTGATAAGTAAGAGCTCCCCCTAAATTTGTGCATATTTAAAATTTGCTTTGGACTGCAAATGCACAAAGAGTTAGAGTCATGGGTTACTCTTCCATGTCACATACATCTTGGTGGAGCGCTCAAAATGATAAGAATGAAATACATGCACTCATCACCAAAGAAAGTGAATGATCACATAAGATAGATAAGATATATCAAGCATGCATAAGTGTAGCTTATGATCAGACACATGATCATCAATGTCTCACAAGCATATGAAAGTATCTCAATCAAAAGCAAACAAAGTTTGAAAAACCACCAAATAAAGCAAGAGAGAATAAAAGCAACACACTCTCTCTCTCGAAGCCTATGATCTATACATTTTTCTCCCCCTTTGGCAACAAGTTACCAAAAAGTTCCTAGAAAATGCATAGTGCTAGATCGACTCTCAGGCTTGATCTTCTGGTGGTGGTGGAGTCTGGATCACTCCAAGGACGAAGGCTTCTATAGACGTGGTTGGAGCTGGAGCTGAAGTAGATGTTGGAGCTGGTTGGGCTGGTGCTGTGGCTGGAGCTGAGGTGGTGGCTCTGGTGTCAGGAACTGGCACTGCAGTCGACCTCTAAGCTCGTGGCACTCTGGCAAATGCATCAGTTGTAGTCTTCCCTTTCCTCTCCTGCATGTCATCTTGAAGTTGCTCCACTACAGACTGAATCTCTGTTACTTTGACATCCATGTCATAGAACTTTTGTTCTATGATCCTCTCTAAGCTCTCCTAATTCTGAGTGAGGGTGGCCAGTCCTTTCTCAATCCTCAGTGTGGATGCAATTAAGTAACTAAGCTGCTCCTGCTTGGTTTTCAAGAAATACTCAGATGCCTCCTCTTTAGTTGGCATCTTGGCAGCTTTCTCCTTCCTTGCCTTCTCCTTCTGTGCTTGAGCATGAGCTGATGATGGTTCATCCTTGTTCATGACAACCTGATTATCTTCAAAATCTGGATGGATGGGCAGGTGTTCCTTGTCCAATAAGTATATGCCTGTGCCCATCTTGGAGTTAATTAGCTCCTGGATCTGAGGGGCATAACCACAACTCCTCTTCTGATCTGCTGCAGTTCTCTTGATGGTCTCTACCATGAGGCTCATGACTTTGAATTTCTGTGGCACATCAAAGATATGAAGCAAGTTTATTGCATGGCCTCTGATCATCTTGTGATCACCTGACTTGGGCAATAGAGTGTGCCTCAGAATCCAATTAATAGTTGGCAGCCCTGACAGAAGATAATGTACTGAGCCAAACTTGAAAGTATCAAGTGCCTTGTTTGGGATCTCCTTGTACATGTTAGACATGGAATTGTGATCCATCTTCTTCTTGGCATAAATGTCCAAGTCATCCTCATTTTCTTCTGGGGCATTGATCAACTTTGCCCATTCCTCAACAGTTGATTGGTACCTTGTACCTTCAGACATCCACACAATCCTTCCATCTGGATAGAAGTGTGCTGTGGAGTAGAACTGCATGATCAGCTCTTCATTCCACTTTGTGAGCTGTCTTGGCCTTTGATGCAGCCTTGGGTGCTTCCTTGGGCTTGGATGCAGTAGCCCCCGATCTTATAGCATCACCCATCAGCTTTTGTGCCTTAGGTGCTGGTGCAGCAACCTCTTCTTCCTCTTCCTCTTCAGAATCTCTCATGATTGAGGATCTCCCAAGCACTCTAGCAGTGGTCTTTTTGATCCTCTCCTTCCTCTTCTTCCCTTCTGCAGCAGCCTCTTTGGGTTCAGACTTTTCAGGAATCTGAGTTGAGGCTCTGGCCTTTGGCATAGGCTGCCTACCTGCTGGCCTTTTAATTTTCAATCCCGGCTTTGTGCTCTGAGCTGAGCCATATTCCTTCTTGAGCACAACTTTCTTGGAAGTGGTTCTTCTTCTGCCACATAGTCCTCATCCTCTGATTCTGAGGTTCTTTTCTTCCTTTGTCTGGTGGCAGCTTTTGGCAACTTACTAGGAGTGCTCCTGCTGCCTTCATCTGAGGAACTGGAGGGACTAGTGCCCTCACTCATGTGCACTTGCTGCTCTGACAGGTTTTGGCTATCACTCTGATCTGACATGATGAACAAGCTGACTGCTGACCCTGTGAACAGTTTATAGATGAGGTAGAGTGGATGAGCATCACAAAATGCAGAGATTTTTGCAAAAGAATGATTCAAAATCTTAGTTTTAGTTTCCCACAGAAATCATTTCGGATCTACCGATTTTTAAACTCGGTGATACCGAAGTAGTTTTGGAACCTAAACTAGTGAACTCGGTCAGACCGAGTCATAGTTCGGTGGCACCGAGACTGCTAGGGTTTCACAAAGTTCCAAAATCGGTCACACCGATTAGTAATTCTCGGTCAGACCGAGTCTCACTTGTGCAATGGCATGAGCCAAATCGGTGGGACCGACTTTTTCAACTCGGTGGGTCCGAGATGGTTTCGGCGGAAACCTAACCCTAAAATTTTCGAATCAATCCTATTGTACGAACGCATTGACTGGATAGGAGTGTTTCAATCATGGCTAGAAACAATAAGATCACAATGTGCTAGGAATCAGATTGGGGATAGCACAAAGATCGAGTCCATACCCTAGTTCGGCGGAGACTCGCTACGGCGGCAACGGCGGGGTTGAATTCCGTTGACGGCGATGGAGACCAGTGACTGGAGGCGGCTGGCGGCGAGGAGACGATCTGGAGACCACGTTGGTAGAGCGAGCTATCGCGCGGGCGAAGGGGTTCGGAGAAATTTCCAAATTTTTGCCCGTGCCTATATATATCCCGACCCTGTCGGTGTGACCGAGTGGAACAACTCGGTGGCACCGAGATGCAAAACTGTATACAGTTATTGCAACTCGGTGTGACCAAATGGTTCAAATCAGTTGCACCGAGATCGAAAATTCAGATCAACTTAATGATCTCGGTAGGACCGAAAGTAGGATATCGGTCAGACCGAGAATCACAAAGAGGTTTTGGAAGTTTAAGTCTATGACAAATCGGGGACTCCGAGTGCTCCTCACACAGAGTGGTTCGAATCTGACCTGATCAAATTTTGTGACGTAGCATGAATAGAGTTTGAGACGAGAAAAGCATAGATAGCTAGAGGAGGTTCTTAGTCATTCTTGTCCATCCACTTGGCAAAAGGAAATAAAACCAAACAATCAAAACAACAAGTGGATGTCCTCGAATGAGTAAAATATGCAACCAACATGCTCACACAATAAAATGGCAATTGAAATATGTGACAAAGCATGCACAACCAATTCTAGCATCTATCAAGCAATTGGCGATGACTAGGTCATCTATATATGAGTATATTGACTTAGGAGTCAAGTGAGAACACTTGATCATAGGTCATACTCATTGTTTAAGCTCAAGTGGGGTTACCACTTTTACATAAAGCATTGTTGTGTTCACATCTTTAGAGTTGCTTTAGCTCAAGTCTTAGAGTAAAGCTCCCCCTAGATGTGATATCCCCCCTAAGAGGGATGAACTAACCTTGGGTTTTGTCGATGATGACTTCATGTAGATGTTGAAGATGTGGATGCTCAATGTTGATGTAGATCACTTGGAGCTATCCATTTGAGTGAATTGCACTTTCAATACCTACATGGGTTAGTCCCGCAAGGAACAAACAAGGATATCCATAGACATAGAGTGATGCACACACAAGATGATGTCCATGAAAACTTTTAGGTTACCTTGTCCCTTGTCTTACCAATAAGAGGGTTTATGACTCCTTGAACTAGTGCAAGATGTGGAAGTTGATTGCACTTGTTCTTGCCAAAATGATAAGAGTGAAGTATGTTGGCGGAGTCACCCTCAAGAACTCTCTAGTTCTTCTTCTTTTGGATCCACACCATCTTGATGGGAATCCTTGGAGTTGTAGTCGTACTTGATGAAGTGGAACTTGAAGTGGTCTTGGGAATCCACTTGACTAAGGTCTTAGGAGCTTCTTCAAATGCATCAATTTCCTCTTGAAGCTTGTCCTTGCCTTTTTGCTTGTAGTCTTGTGGTGGAAGATCATCTTGAGCTTGTGTCCCCTTGAAGGAAGTAGGATCATACTTATCTTGTTGAGGAACAAACTTTGTCTTGGGGTATTGATCTTCTTCCCACTCAACTCCATTGGCATTGAACTTTTGTTCAAAACCAACACCTTGATTCTTCCGGTGCCTTCCTTGCTTGCGCACAATTTCCTCGAATTGCTTACTCCCGGCAAGGCTTTTGTACACTCCTTTCTCTATAATTCCCTTCAATAAGCTATTTTCTTGCTCAAGTGTAACTTGGCTAAGAGAATCATTAGTGGAATCAAGAGAACTACTAGAAGCAACAATATTGGATTTAGCATGATCATTGTTACTACTAGAGGAAGAATCTTTCTTGTTCTTGTTACTAGATTTGACTTGAGGCATGTAAGTGGATAAGAGTAAATGCTTGGCAATGTAAGAAGAACTTTTCTTGTGGAGACCATCATTGATTGCCTTTAAAAACTCATGCTCTTGCTGAAGATTGAGCTTTTCAAAGCGTAACTTCTCATGAGCTCTTAAAAGTTCTCGATGATCTTCGAAGATAGTTTCATGAGCTAACTTAAGAGTGTTTAGTTCTTTAGTTAGAGCCTCAATCTTCTCCTTATCATTGTCATTCATTTTATCTTGATTAGCATGATTAATTGACGTTTCATCATAGTATTCATCACTAGAGTTGTCAACAAGTAAATCATCATCACCTAACAAGTCATCTTTATCACTATTAAAATCAACATATGTATGACCTTGAAGTAGATGTGTCTAGAGGGGGGTGATTAGACACTTAATGCTAAAGTTGCAGTTTTTAAGCTTTTTCGGTTTAAGTGGAGTTTAGGCACAATTTCAACATAAATAATACATATCAAGCAAGCATGCAAAGAGTATATAGGCAGCGGAAAGTAAAGCATGCAACTTGCAAGAATGTAAAGGGAAGGGTTTGGAGAATTCAAACGCAATTGGAGACACGGATGTTTTTCCCGTGGTTCGGATAGGTGGTGCTATCCTACATCCACGTTGATGGAGACTTCAACCCACGAAGGGTAACGGTTGCGCGAGTCCACGGAGGGCTCCACCCACGAAGGGTCCACGAAGAAGCAACCTTGTCTATCCCACCATGGCCATCACCCACGAAGGACTTGCCTCACTAGCGGTAGATCTTCATGAAGTAGGCGATCTCCTTGCCCTTACAAACTCCTTGGTTCAACTCCACAATCTTGTCGGAGGCTCCCAAGTGACACCTAGCCAATCTAGGAGACACCACTCTCCAAGAAGTAACAAATGGTGTGTTGATGATGAACTCCTTGCTCTTGTGCTTCAAATGATAGTCTCCCCAACACTCAACTCTTTCACACAAGATTTGGATTTGGTGGAAATAAGATTTGAGTGGAAAGCAACTTGGGGAAGGCTAGAAATCAAGATTCATGTGGTAGGAATGGAATATCTTGGCCTCAACACATGAGTAGGTGGTTCTCTCTCAGAACATATGAGTTGGAAGTGTAGGCTTAGTCTGATGGCTCTCTCAACGAATGAAGAGAAGGTGGAGGGGTATATATACCCTCCACACAAAATCCAACCGTTACACACAATTTACCAATCTTGGTGGGACCGAATCAGCAAACTCGGTCGGACCAAAATAGTAAACCTAGTGACCGTTAGTGACTTTCGGTGGGACTGACATGCAACTCGGTAGGACCGATATGGTTAGGGTTAGGGCATAACGTAATCTCGGTGAGACCGATTACACAAACTCGGTGAGACCGATTTTGGTAATTAGCTAACCAGAGAGTTGGTCAGGCAAACTCGGTGGGACCGATTACTAAACTCGGTTGGATTGATTTTGGTAATAAGTTAACCAGAGAGTTTGCATTGTAATCTCGGTAGTACCGATTGCCTAAACTCGATGAGACCGATTTTGGCAATGGACATACACAGAGAGATTACAATCCCATCTCGGTGAGACTGAGATCCCTATCGGTAGAACCGATTTGCTAGGGTTTGGCAGTGGCTTATGACAAGTGAAACTCGGTGGCGCCGGATAGAAATAATCGGTAGGTCCGAGTTTGGCTTAGGTTTAGGTCATATGTGGAAGTGGGAAAGTAGCTGAGGATTTTGGAGCATATCATTAAGCACATGAAGCAAGAGGCTCATTAAGCAACACCTCATCCCTCCTTGATAGTATTGGCTTTTTCTATGGACTCAATGTGATCTTGGATCACTAAAATGTAAAATGAAGAGTCTTGAGCTTTAAGATTTAGCCAATCCTTTGTCCTTAGCATCTTGGAGAATTTCCCACAACCTTTAGTCCATGCCACTCCATTGTTGAACTTATCTGAAACATACTAGATAGAAACGTTAGTCCAACAAGAGATATGTTGTCATTAATTACCAAAACCACCTAGGGAGCACTTGTGCTTTCAATCTCCCCCTTTTTGGTAATTGATGGCAACATACATCAAAGCTTTAGATAAAGATATAGAGAACAACAAGTAAAGTTTTGGAGGGACATGTAACAAGCATAGGCTCCCCCTACATGTATGCACTCATGTAAATGTGAAATATAGAGGCATGTGAGAGCATAACCATGACAGAGTAGGCAATGTGTTACATGTATCTTGGCCATATGCATCAGAGCAAAAGATTATCAAGGAAAATACCTTCATGCTCATGAGTCCTTCTTGCAAACAGTATGTACATAAGCAAGAATTCCTCATACTCATGATTTTGATGCATACACTTACCTTGTAGTCTTTAGCTGGCTTAGGATGGAATGAACCTGCACAAACAAGGTTAGATAACACAGGTACTTCCACTAGCCAGAGCAAACCAAAGAAGCCACAAGAGTACCAAGACTGGGATGACATGTAGAGAGTGAGTACAAGGTACCACAATGGATTCAACATGTCCCCAAGAGTAAAGATATGCAATGAATTTGACTGATTTCTTTCCCTTAGGTGTCTTGCTCCCCCTGAATCTTACATGGGATATTGGGAGAAGATAGGGAACAGAAAATCAGAGCTGAAAGATACAAATGGATAGAACTTAATGCAAATAAGCACATATGAACATGTCTTTCCCCCAAAAAGACATGTGACATCTCTCCTCTTGAATATCAAGCATCTAGGATACATGAGTATTCTCTCCCCCTGGAAATCTCTTTCTCCCCCTTAATACTTTCTCCCTTGTAGGTGATAAGCTTTGATGTGATCTCTCTCCCCCTTTGACATCAATTTCCAAGAAGGGTTTTCTGGAATCCGTCATATAGGTTTGGTCCTTGAGACTCAGCACAAAGCAATGGATAAAACTCTGATGCTTGTAGAGGACAAGATTCATTGAGTAGAGCTGGATCAGAAGAAATATAGAACAAGTGGCAAACTATTTTTCCTGTTGTGAAGTCGGTGGCACCGTGTGGCATGTTTCGGTGGTACCGAAAAGATTCGGTTGGACCGAAAACTACAAGTCGGTGAAACCGAGTTCAACACAGAGAAAAACACTTGTCACCTCAGCTCACTAAACATGTAGGATCTCACAAAGATTTGCAATGAATTAACTGAAGGATTTGCAAGGAATTGAATTCAGAAAATGCAGAACAAAAACAAAAAGGAAAGAGAAGAAACCGAAAGATTTAGATGAAGTTTTTTTTTGAAAAAAGAGAAAGAAAATAAATATGCATGAGACAAATGCAATAACACAGAAAAGAACACAAGAGAACTTCATCTAGAGTTGGGCGATGACATAGTCACCTATGTTGAGTATATTGACTTAGGAGTCAAGTGAGAACACTTGATCATAGGTCATACTCATCGTTTAAGCTCAAAATGGGGTTACCATTTTTTGTTTAAGCATCTTGATGTATTCACATCTTGTTGAGTTGATTTGACTCATGTCTTGGAGTAAAGCTTCTCTAAGATGGAATAACATACCTTGGGTGGTGGTGCGGTTCTTGCTCATGTAGTTGAACTTGTGTGGGTGCTCAAGGTTGATGTAGCTCATCAAGAGTTGGGAGCACCACTTGGAGTTTGAGTTTATCTACCTACATGGGTTAGTTCTTGCAAGGAAGAGCACTTGTGTATCCAAGAATGACCATCATGAAGCTCAACATAGAATTTGTCAAAGGATATGTTTGAATGGTTTTGTGCTTCCTTGTCTTCAACCACCATTGTGTAGAGACTTGGTGATGTAGAGATTGCTCCAGATGTGAGTGAGTCGCAATCTCATGTAATTAGATTCAACCAAGCACCTACATGGGTTAAACAACATGCAAGGTACAAATATATCCAAGACATAAGATAGTCATCATAAGAGATATATCATGGATTAGTCATAAGTTCATGTCTTGCATGTATCCAATGGAGTTCCTACTCCAAGTTCGAAGCATCAATAATGTTCAATTCACCTCTCAACCTGCAAAATACTTTCTCATCAAGAGGTTTAGTAAATATATCCGCTAATTGCTTATCGGTGCGAACATGCTTAAGATCAATGTCACCCTTAGCAACATGGTCTCGAATGAAATGATGACGAACTTCAATATGCTTAGTTCGAGAATGTTGTACAGGATTATGACCAATTTTGATAGCACTTTCATTGTCACAAAGCAGTGGAACATGTTTCACATAGATCCCATAATCTTTAAGAGTTTGGGTCATCCAAAGTAATTGAGCACAACATGAACCAGCGGCAATGTATTCCGCTTCGGCGGTGGATAAGGATACCAAGTTTTGTTTCTTGGAAGACCAAGACACAAGAGATCTACCAAGAAATTGACAAGTACCCGAAGTGGACTTTCTATCAACCTTGTCTCCGGCATAATCCGAGTCGGAATAGCCAACAAGATCAAAAGAAGACCTCTTAGGATACCAAATGCCAAAGTTTGGTGTATGAATTAAGTATCTCACTATCCTTTTCACGGCCTTAAGATGACATTCTTTAGGAGCAGCTTGATAATGTGCACACATGCACACACTTAGCATAATGTCAGGACATGAAGCACATAGGTATAACAAAGAACTAATCATAGAGCGATAAACCCTTTGATCAACCGGTTCACCATCTTTGGTCAAATCAAGATGTCCACTAGTAGGCATGGGTGTAGGCATACCTTTGCATTCTTGCATATTGAACTTCTTGAATAAGTCCTTGGTGTACTTCGTTTGAGAGACAAATGTACCTTCCTTAGTTTGCTTGATTTGCAAACCGAGAAAGAATTTGAGTTCACTCATCATAGACATCTCAAACTTCTCTGACATTAGCTTTCCAAACTTTTCACTAAAGAGAGGGTTAGTTGAACCAAATATGATATCATCAACATAAATTTGGCACACAAATAGTTCTCCATTAACCCTTTTAGTAAAAAGAGTAGAATCAATTTTACCAATTTCAAAACCACTTGCAATAAAGAACTTGGTCAAGCATTTATACCATGCTCTAGGAGCTTGTTTAAGACCATAAAGAGCTTTGTGAAGTTTGTAAACATGATTTGGTTTCTTAGGATTGATAAAGCCGGGAGGTTGTTTGACATAAACTTCCTCCTCTATTTCACCATTTAGAAAAGCACTTTTAATGTCCATTTGGTACAAGGTGATATTATGGTGATTAGCATAGGCAAGTAAGATGCGAATGGACTCAAGTCTAGCAACGGGAGCATATGTCTCACCATAGTCCATACCTTCGACTTGTGTGTACCCTTGGGCGACGAGACGTGCTTTGTTGCGAACCACTTGTCCATCTTCATCTTGCTTGTTGCGAAACACCCATTTGGTACCAATGATGTTGTGGTTGTTGTCGGGCTTCTCAACCAATGTCCAAACTTGGTTTCTCTCAAAGTTGTGTAGCTCTTCATGCATAGCGTTTGTCCAATCCGGATCTTCCAATGCTTCTTCAACCTTCATAGGCTCAATGCTAGAGATGAATGAATAGTTTTCACAAAAGTTAGCTAAATGAGTTTTTGAGCGAGTGATTCTCCCGGTTTGAATATCATTGTTGATTTGCTCGACGGGATGACCTTTGGCAATTCTTGCTCGAACTCGTGAGAGCTTTTGCTTGGGTCTTCGTTGAACATCTTCTTCATCTTGTTCTTCTTCTTGGCCTTCTTCATTGTTGACGTTGTCGTTCTCTTGTCGTGGTGGAGAAGGAGGTTGTTGATGTTCGTCTTGATGCATTTCCTCGTCTTCTTCATCTTGGTGTGTCTCACTTGTGGATGCTTCCATATCAATTCTTGGTTCACCTTGTCGTGAAGTAGAAGCTTCCACTTGGACGGACGAGGTACTCTCCTTCACCTCCGTTGGACGAATTTTGCCAATAGACAAGTCTTGGATTGCTTCTGAAGGGTCTTTGTCTCCTACATCAATTGGCAATTGCTCTACTTGCGAGCCATTAGATTCATCAAACTTCACATCTACCATCTCTTCAACCTTTCGGGTGAAATTGTTGTAGACACGGTAAGTGTGAGAGTTTGAGCCATAACCAAGTAGAAAACCTTCATGAGATTTAGGAGCAAACTTTGAACGAAGATGCTTGTCAAGAATGTAGCACTTTGAGCCAAATACTCGAAAGTATCCAACTTGGGGTTTGTTATCGGTGAGGAGCTCGTATGCCGTCTTGCCGAGTAGCTTGTGAAGATACAAGCGATTTGTTGCATGACAAGCTGTCTCAACCGCTTCTGCCCAAAAGTCCTTCGGCGTCTTGTACTCATCAAGCATCGTTCTCGCCATTTCGACGAGCGTCCGGTTCTTCCTCTCAACAACTCCATTTTGTTGAGGTGTGTACGTAGCCGAGAACTCGTGTGAAATCCCTTCTTCGTCAAGAAAGGTGTTCACATTTGCATTCTTGAACTCCGTTCCGTTGTCACTCCGAACCTTCTTGATCTTCACGTCAAACTGATTTTGGGCCTTCCTAGCGAAGTTTTTGAAGATCTTCTGGACCTGCGACTTGTCATCAAGAAAGAACACCCACGTAAATCTTGAAAAATCATCAACTATAACTAGACCAAAAGAATTTCCACCGAGACTCTTGTAGGCATTGGGACCAAAAAGATCCATATGAAGTAGCTCGAGTGGCCTCCTTGTGGTCATGATGTTCTTCATGGGATGCCTTCCTCCAACCTGTTTACCTGCTTGACAAGCACTACAAAGTCTATCCTTATCAAATATGACATCGTTAACTCCAAGGATATGATTTCCTTTTATAAGCTTGTCAAGGTTTCTCATGCCAATGTGACCTAGTCGTTTATGCCACAACCAACCTTTTGAGGATTTAGCAATAAAGCAAGTTTTAGGTTGTGCCTTTTTAGAGAAATCGACAATGTAAAGATCACCTCTACACATATCGGTAAAGACCATTTTATGATTGTCTCGATGAAACACTTGGCAATCTATCTCAGTAAATAGGACATTCAAGCCGAAATCAGCAAGTCTAGATACTGAAAGTAAGTTGTAGCCGAGAGATTCAACGAGCATGACATTTTGAATGGAACTATCATGTGACATGGCCACCTTACCAAGACCAACCACTTTACCCTTTGAATTATCACCAAAGGTGACATATTTTCGAGGGCCGTCATTTTCAGCAAGCTCACGGAACATCTCTTTATCTCCGGTCATATGATCAGTACATCCACTATCAAGAACCCATTCCTTTCCTCCTGACACATATCCCCGAAGATTTGCCGTAAGACCAAAATGTCTCATTGCATCATCAAGATAGAAGTCACTACCATCATCATCATCATAGTATCCATGTTCACCATGATCTTGTGACTCATCATTACCTAGAGAGGGTAATTCATTAGATAAATGATCATCAAAGTGGTCACCTTTATGAATTCTTATAGCTTCGAATGTAATATCACTAATGATTCCAACATCTCCTTTAGCACGCTTGAGATTGGCAAGCTCAAATAGACAATCACCAAAACTAGGATCACTAGAGTTCATCTTACTCAAGGCAATAGATTTATGGAGAATTTCATCCAATTTTTTCAAGGAATAATCGGGAAATCGTTCCTCAAGAAATTTCCATATAGTATAGGCACAATTAAGAGTAGGCAAACTAGCAATCAAATTTTTGGGCAATCCTCTAATGATGAGCTCAATAGTTCTAAGATTGCGAATCATGTCGATATCTTCATCTAGGGTAGGATGCAAAGGATCAATATAAGGTGCACAAGGGTTAGCAATATACTTGGTCAAATGATATTGATTAAAAATTACAAGCATCTCATTTTTCCACTCATGAAAATACTCTCCATCAAGAATAGGCACTCTATGTCTAAGACTCCCTAAAGTAGACACGTCCATCTTCCTCCAATGGTGATTAAACCAAGGCAATGGAGACCAAAGCTCTGATACCACTTGTAGGACCTTGAAGTAGATGTGTCTAGAGGGGGGGGGGGGTGATTAGACACTTAATGCTAAAGTTGCAGTTTTTAAGCTTTTTCGGTTTAAGTGGAGTTTAGGCACAATTTCAACATAAATAATACATATCAAGCAAGCATGCAAAGAGTATATAGGCAGCGGAAAGTAAAGCATGCAACTTGAAAGAATGTAAAGGGAAGGGTTTGGAGAATTCAAACGCAATTGGAGACACGGATGTTTTTCCCGTGGTTCGGATAGGTGGTGCTATCCTACATCCACGTTGATGGAGACTTCAACCCACGAAGGGTAACGGTTGCGCGAGTCCACGGAGGGCTCCACCCACGAAGGGTCCACGAAGAAGCAACCTTGTCTATCCCACCATGGCCATCGCCCACGAAGGACTTGCCTCACTAGCGGTAGATCTTCACGAAGTAGGCGATCTCCTTGCCCTTACAAACTCCTTGGTTCAACTCCACAATCTTGTCGGAGGCTCCCAAGTGACACCTAGCCAATCTAGGAGACACCACTCTCCAAGAAGTAACAAATGGTGTGTTGATGATGAACTCCTTGCTCTTGTGCTTCAAATGATAGTCTCCCCAACACTCAACTCTCTCTCATAGGATTTGGATTTGGTGCAAAGAAGATTTGAGTGGAAAGCAACTTGGGGAAGGCTAGAGATCAAGATTCATGTGGTAGGAATGGAATATCTTGGCCTCAACACATGAGTAGGTAGTTCTCTCTCAGAAATAGGATGCTGGAAGTGTAGGCTTAGTCTGATGGCTCTCTCAACGAATGAAGAGAAGGTGGAGGGGTATATATAGCCTCCACACAAAATCCAACCGTTACACACAATTTACCAATCTCGGTGGGACCGAATCAACAAACTCGGTCGGACCGAAATAGTAAACCTAGTGACCGTTAGTAACTTTCGGTGGGACTGACATGCAACTCGGTAGGACCGATATGGTTAGGGTTAGGGCATAACGTAATCTCGGTGAGACCGATTACACAAACTCGGTGAGACTGATTTTGGTAATTAGCTAACCAGAGAGTTGGTCAGGCAAACTCGGTGGGACCGATTACTAAACTCGGTTGGACCGATTTTGGTAATAAGTTAACCAGAGAGTTTGCATTGTAATCTCGGTAGTACCGATTGCCTAAAATCGGTGAGACCGATTTTGGCAATGGACATACACAGAGAGATTACAATCACTACAAGAAATATGTCAACTTGTGACCACCACTATTGGTCACTGAATGGTCACAAATTTCCATTTATGACCTTTTTGTGACCAAAAACATAAGGTCAAAAGCTGGCCGTCGTAAACTGACTATAGCGACCTTTCTTCTGGAATGGTCGTAGACGTTTATGACCAAAATATTCCTACTGTGGCGTTTTGGTCACTAGCAACCTCCCCAGGCCACGTAGGCATCCAGCGTGGCAAGCTAATGTGGCACAAGATTCAGCCCGGTCCGATTCGGCATTTTACATGGGCCGAGCCCATTAATTTAGCCTATTCGTGTTTTTTTCCGTCAAATTTTGATTGGGTTCATGGGCCAAGCCCATTATTGTAGCCTTTTTATTGTTGGGCCGTGGCCTTCTTACCATCAATTGATTTTCTATGTTTCAATCATTTCTTTTAGAGCTGGTCCCACTAGTCAGATGGTGGTCCCACATGTCAAAATTTTTAGAATTTCTCAGATTATAATCATAAGTGGGACATAAATTGGCCCCGCTGGTCATGTTTCCATTTCACATATTTTTAACATACACAATCACTATTTCAAATAGGACAGGACAAATATAATTCATCAAATAACACTACAATAGTCTTTTCCAATCTGTTACAATATTACAATTTACAGTCAGACAGATCAAAAACTCTTTGCTAAATAGGGCTTCACAGCTTGCTTGGCTTCACGGCTTCACACTCCAGAAAGAATAGGCAGGGAGCTCCTGTAAGAGAGTGAACATAAAGCAGCATTAGATTGTACTACTGGTGAGACCAAAACCAAACAAGTTGAATGGCAACACTAATGTAAGCAGTAGAGCAGATCCAAGATGTGATAAATATTTAGCAAAATTGTTCATGGGAGTAACCTTAGTCGTTCAAAATCAGAGTTGAAAATGCAAGGAAATTAAGTTACATAAGACAATTAGGTATTCTATGTACGCAACATTGTCAACAACAAATACAATTCTCAATAGCGACCAAATTCGTTTTCTTTACATCCTTAATCCGACCAAACCATAAGCTTTCTGGTTATTAAATACTTCGAGTTTCCTTGATGGTAATAGCTAGTAAATGGCATGGTGAGGTAACAGCCATGATCATGATCAAAAGAAGTGATCATTGGTAGTTAAGACAACACATTCGGAAATGATCATGGTAGAAGTCAGAGAAGACAAGTGAAACAAGATTGCAAAACAGAAGGCAAAGGAAAATTTTGGATAGAGAAATCTAACAGAAAACTAGTACAAAACATGGTCCTGTCATATTGCTACAATTTATTCAAGAACACCAGACTTAGAAATTGCATCAAGCAATTCATAAGGAAACAAGTACGTGAGCGCATTTCACAAGACAACGGTTAATTGAAGGTAAGAAATCATCAGACTTTAAACTATGAATCACAAGAAGGTAACTCCTGTCATGTTGTTGCAGTTTCTCATCATCACTTGAACCACAAATGAAATCAGGCAACACTTTAGATTGGAACTACAAATGGTAAGTATCTTTGTTGTGGAGATAGTTCAATTTATAAACTCGTTCAAGAAAAATTATATTTGTTGTGAAGATAGTAGGACTTCCTTCAGTATGTGGACATCATAGAAAGCCACAAACATATCAGGGTGTTGAGGTATCATCAGAGACTTAAATACTAAGAATCAAAGCAGCATAGCTCCATCATATTGTTGATGGTTTATTCCTCATCACTTGACCCTCAAACATATAAGCATGCATGGACAGCAAGAAAAAAGGCTATAACAATTTATAGTTTGGCAACTATCGGTATGAAATGCAAACATTATTGCTCAGAATATGAAATATCTTCTCATCAATGCCAAATGGCATCTCTAAAGTCTGACATATGTTGTAGATTTCATGATTCACCACAACATTTTGCAAACCAAGCAAGTAGGCATATAGCAGAAACAGAGGGAATATCTGCTACTATCCCAACATGTACGTATATGCATGTGTGCTTGCTTGACTGGCGCATGCATCACTGTAGCAGCCAAGCAAGTAGGCATCGTTGATGTCTACTCACAACTTTCCTCGCACCAGAGGAAGAGTGAAAACAAAGAATATTATACCATAATATGACACCAGACCACATATTAGTAACTTTAAATCAGAAAGTATATCCACATCACCATAAAATAGTCCCAGACCATCACAAAGAAGCCAAATGCTATTAACTGATGATTAGTAGACACAGACATGATTCAGCCACATAATGGCTACCACAAGCAAACGTGACAACTGTGTAAGCAAGCTGCTAGTGTACAAAAGGTGATTGAAATCCCGCTGTTTAGTACATATACATGGTAGGCTACTGCTGCCAGTGTTCTAAACCAACAGAGCATAATATAGAAGCAGAAAATAGGGCGCTAGGGCTAGAAGATGGAGCCGACTCACCGGAGAGCTTGTGGTCGCCGCCGTACACAGCCGGCGTCACGCCGGTCGCCTCCGGCTCCTGCCCCCCGCTGTCGTTCTTCTTCAGATTCTTGTACACGTCCTCTGCACATGGGTTAAGCAGAAACCAATCAGTGACAGACACGAGTGAAGCTACCAAGACAATATAAAATTTATATAATCAGTTCCACTGCTCGACTTTTTGCAATAGTTTATATAAATTTAGGGGCACTTCTGTTTTTCTTGTCATAAGAAGTGGCTAGAGCCTTTTCTTTTTGGTTAAGGTGCCGATGGTATGCACGCTTGTATTTACAAGAACTACAGTTGGGCGTTTTGTATGAGCAAGGAAAGCATAGGTGATTTTTTTTAAGATCCACAAACCCAGGCACAACAAGTTTGTTTTTATGTGCTGTAAAAATAAGGAAAAGGAGCTAATATAGAAACTGAAAGTTCCCACAATTTATCTTTTTTTGTATAGCCACACAATCAAACATGCTGTTTCGCAGAACATTACAAGTGCACCTAATAATCCACAATCAAGATCTGATTTCACAAGAGATCTACAAGTACATCTGATACAAAGGTATTTTCTGGTCAGGAACTCAATTCTAGAAGTTTGGAATAAGTAGCCGATAATAATTTCATTCAGCAGGCACCAAACAATGAATCAACACTTAGACAGACTACTTTCAAAATGGAATAATGCCCAACTGTTCCAGCAATGAATCAACACTTAAGACTACTTTCAAAATGGATCAATGCCCAACTGTTACAGCAATGAATCATCAGCACGCAAGGCCTTGACTGCTAATAGCTAACATGACTGATAAGACTAATTCAGCTATCCTAAACACAACAATTCCCTTACCAGATCGGTCTGTTTAAAAACCGCGATATCGCTTCCGTATGCAGCAAAGGTGTATTCCTTGAAGGACGCGAGAGCGCGGATCTTCTTGGGCAGTTGAGGTCCTTAAATCGCAAAGAAAATTCACGCACCATGAGCGGGAGAGCTAAAAAAACACTGAACATAAGAAACCGAGGTACTGAATAGCAGGCTCACTGGCAAGGACCAAACTGAGCTTGGCACATTGCACAACAAGAATAGAAAACAACATGATTAGTTATATCGCAAAATGGAAGTCGGCTGCATCAGAGTTATATGTAAAGCCCTGATCCAAAGTAGGTACCGCTTCCATGCCCTGCGGGAGGGAGAGAGGGAGATAATAAGTTACCTGATCCGAAGCTCCTGGTGCTCCTCGGTGCCATCGTTGTCGAGGACGAGCGGATCTGGAGGCGTTGCTGTCGAAGAGGAGGGGGTCCGATGGCGGCCTTGTCGGAGAGGCGAGGATCCACCGGTGGAGAGGAGCTGATCCGGCGGCGGCCTTGTAGGAGGATCTCATGCGCACTGCCACCACCGCCGAGGATGTTCATCTCAGCCGTGCACAACGAAGAGGTCCACACCACCACCGAAACCCTAGCGGGAGGAAGTGATGCGGGCGACCACATGAGGCGGGGTAAAGCAAATGGACGCGGTGGTGAAGAGGGAGTGCAGCGAGAGGAAGCTGTGGGTAGGCTTGGCGATGCCGGAGGATGCCGGAATCAAGCGGGATCCGTAGGTGGTTGTGGCAGACAGGAGTGGTGCATGGGAGAGGGAGAGATGAGCGAAAGAGGGGTTGCCTGAGGTGGGAGGAGAGAGAGATGGGTGGGTGGTGGCTCTGCCTAAGGTGGGAGGAGAGGGAGAGGACACCGGCCGGCGAGGTTTGGATCGGTGGCGGCAGCGATGTGGGAGATGAGGGAGGGATGGGATCGGGGAGAGGAGGGGGATGAGGCGGAGGACTGGTTTGAGAGGGGGCGGCGGCGGCGAGGAGATGGGGGATCAGAGCTAGGGTTTGGGCTGTGGGTGGGGTATCTCCTTTTCAGTTTTTTCTGTAGATAGATGGATGGATGGATGGATGTGAGATGGAGAGATGGATGGATGGATGGATGGGCGCCATGTCATCGATCCGTGGGAAGAGTTTTGATTGGTTTGGAAAAACCATTGATTTAAGTAGTTTCCAAGTACTAAAAATTCATTGATTTTGTGAAGTAGCTATCAAAAATATATTGCAAAAGGGCATCACACAAATTTTCACTAGAGTTAGACCACATTTCATGGATAAGGACTAATTTGTATGCATTTCTGATCTTTGTAGCTATTTTTAATCATTTTCCGAGTGGCAAAAATAGGTTTTTTTAAAGAACCTACCAAATATTTGTTGCAAAATTGGACTCCATCAATTTTCTAAAATACTAGTCCATATTTAATATACAATTGACAAAATGGTTGGGTGTAAAAAGTTTTGATCCACCTCTCGTGAAAAAGACAAATTTCCGCTGATTCAGTTGGAAGCGGGTCAAATTTGAACTGCAGCTACCTCATAGTTTGCTATTTATTTTTTACAAAAATCATTTCTAGGTACATAAGTATCTTTTTAATCAGAGAAACACCAACAAAATTCCAAGATTCAACCACTAGCTAGGAACGGTCATTCCCGCCGTTTTGACCGCATTTTGAAACGGGCATAAAAAATTCAAAAAAATCAAAAAATTGGGAAACCTTCGCATTGTGTCATCATATGTGGCCAAGTTCCTAGGAAAAATAACAAACTTGTAATACGACAATTATTTTAAAAAAGTGTTCTCAGAAACGAGCTATCAGGTGTGGAGATCAATGGCTTTCAAGCCAAATGATCAATCTTATGGCCACATCCATGGCATAGTTTGTTCAAATGATCTCATATTGTGCACAAGGGTGCATATTGGAATGGCAAACAATGTTGCCTAAGTAAGTTTTCATTTTCTTTGGATGAAAAAACCATTTTCCATTTTTGAGTGCCCGAAAGGAGGTTTTTTTGTGAAAGAACTACCAAATAATTGTTGCAAAATTGGACCAAATCATTTTTATAAAATACTAGTCCATATTTAATGCAAAATTGACAAAATGGTTGGGTGTAAAATGTTTTTATCCACCTCTCGTGAAAAAGACAAATTTCCGCCGATTTAGTTGGAAGCGGGTCAAATTTGAACTGCAGCTGCCTCATAGTTTGCTATTTATTTTTTCCAAAAATCATTTCTAGTTACATAAGTACCTCTTTAATCATAAATACATGGTTTGGTGGCGATACGTCGAGGTTTGGGTGGTGGCCGAGGGCCCCAACTCTAGAGCGCGTAAACTCGCATGCCCGCCGCGTGGTCACCGTGTGACCGTGGTGTTGCCATGTGTTCTGGGCAGCCTAGGCATGTCTAGTTGGTTGGGCACTCCCCAGGTAGGTGCTAGGAAGAAAATTACAACATAAGATTCTCACGAGGAGACCGATCGATGCTCAAACATGAATTAGCAGCCAAGTGTTTGATTAGCGGTACGGGAAATGTACATGGCTAATGGGCGTGAGTTTTGGCTGAGGATGATCAGTTACTAAGGAGACCGTCTTCACAAATTTTCAGCTCAAAAGGAGGAGCCTAGTTGGTACTTGCTTTGCAAACTACCACGCTGGACATGACTATGAATGTTGAAGCTCGGCTCAAAATAATAAATGGATTGAGCTGGCATTTGGTGGAGGATGGTTATTTGGGCATAGGAAAGCACTGTAGAAAATGGATACTATTTGGACATGGCAAAGTAGTACTTCCTTCACAATGCTCTTCTATGGACAGAAACTTAGGAAAACTAGTGAGAGAGATTGGATGAATGAAATGAGCTCAAAATTGGTGTAGGTAAGTTACTTAGGTATGGTCATGCGCTGGTAAATTTTCAGATCATTTCAGTAAGCCTAGCTAGTACTTACTTCACAAAGCTTCTCTCGAGGTAGAAACTTTGGAAATTTCCCAAGAAAGATTTACTAGGAAAATTGAGCTGAATATTATCATGTGGCAATGATTTAGGTATGGAAGAGTGCCCGAAAAGTTTGAGGGTAATAGGAGGGGTCTATATAACACTTGCTTTGCAACGTGCCAATTTGGCCATAAAATATAAATTGAACCTGGGCTCACATAGATGATTTGACTGAGCTGCAATTTGGAGGAGGGTGATAATTTGGGCATATGAAGGAACTGTATAAATTTCATGTCATTTAGGGATATAAAAAAGGTACTTCCTTCACAATGCTTCTAGGTGGACAAAAACTTTGGAAATTTGCCGAAGAAGATTTGCTAGGAAAATGGAGCTGAATTTTGTCATGCGGTAATGATTTGGATAGCAAAGAGTGCCCAAAAATTCTGAGGGCAATCAAGAATATATAAATAGCACTTCCTTCATAAAGTGTTGTTGTGAACAGAATAGGAAAATGAATATTGTTGAATTAGTTTTGAACTAGGCAAGGAAGGATTTTTACATATTTGATGAAGATATGCCCCAAAGAATTTATGAGATATTTTTTGGGAATTTTGGGAATGATAGAAATATAGGTTGCTTCACAACCTAGGGCAAAAACTGCCACATGGACATGACACATAGGCAAAACTGATGAGATGGCGCCTAGTCATCACAACCCACCACAATCTACAAGGCTATGACCATCTATATTGGTCATTAACAACTAGAAATAAGGCAGCGGACTAGCACTGTTTGCTTTCTGACCATTTTGTGTAAGGAAATTACGACCTTTTTGACCAAAATGGTCGTAATGGTTTAGGATTTGGAGCCCCCTGAACAGCTTTTGACCAATTGGTCTAAAATGGTCATAAATTTATGACCAATTCTTTGAGGGTCACTGACAGAAGGTCATAAGTTGACATATTTCTTGTAGTGAATCCCATCTCGGTGAGACCGAGATCCCTATCGGTAGAACCGATTTGCTAGGGTTTGGCAGTGGCTTATGACAAGTGAAACTCGGTGGCGCCGGATAGAAATAATCGGTAGTCCGAGTTTGGCTTAGGTTTAGGTCATATGTGGAAGTGGGAAAGTAGCTGAGGATTTTGGAGCATATCATTAAGCACATGAAGCAAGAGGCTCATTAAGCAACACCTCATCCCTCCTTGATAGTATTGGCTTTTCCTATGGACTCAATGTGATCTTGGATCACTAAAATGTAAAATGAAGAGTCTTGAGCTTTAAGATTTAGCCAATCCTTTGTCCTTAGCATCTTGGAGAATTTCCCACAACCATTAGTCCATGCCACTCCATTGTTGAACTTATCTAAAACATACTAGATAGAAACGTTAGTCCAACAAGAGATATGTTGTCATTAATTACCAAAACCACCTAGGGAGCACTTGTGCTTTCAACATACTCGGGGTGTGTTACCTTAGGACCTATGGCCATGAAGCATCTTCCAATTCCTTCATTTGGTGATTCAAATATATCGTAGGAGTTGGTTGACACAAGTGCTAGACCGGCAACACCTTCATCTTGAGTATATTCGGAATCGGAGTGATAACTTCTCTCGGAGTGGTTGTCGGAGTCGGAGCCGGATACCCATTCACAAACATGAGCCTGATGTCTTCGTTTTGTGTAGCTCCTTGATGATTTTTCCTTCCTTTCCGAATCCTTGCTTCTCCGTGAGTGTCTTTGTTCATAACGATCATCTCTACTCATTCTCTCTCTTGGTGGTGATTCTTCTCTTTTGCTTCTTCTTTTTGGAGAGTCTTCTCTTCTCTTGTAGGGAGCCATACACTCATTGGAATAGTGTCTGGGTCTTCCACAATTGTAGCAATTTTGCTCTCGACTAGAAGATCTTTTGTCATTGTAGGACCTTGACTTGGAGCTTCTATCTTTGCTTCTACTCTTGTAGAACTTGTTGAAGTTTTTCACCATTAAGCTCAATTCTTCATTGAAGTTTTGTTTCTCACTTGATGATGTAGGGGCTTCACATGAGGCTTTGTAGGCACCACTTGATTTGTTGTGAAGTTCCTCTTTATCCTTAAGTGACATCTCATGAGCAACAATTCTTCCAATTACCTCCGTTGGCTTGAGATCTTTGTAATTGGGCATCATTTGGATCAATGTGCACACGGTATCATATTTTCCATCCAAGGCTCTTAGAATCTTCTTGATGATGAATCTATCGGTCATCTCTTCACTTCCTAAGCCGGCAATCTCATTTGTGATGAGAGCAAGCCTAGAGTACATTTCAGCGACACCTTCACCATCCTTCATTTTGAACTTGTCAAGTTGACTTTGAAGCACATCCAATTTGGATTCCTTGACGGAGTCGGTACCTTCATGCATATCAATCAAAGTGTCCCAAATTTCCTTTGCATTCTCAAGACGGCTGATTTTGTTGAAATCTTCGGGGCACAATCCTTTGAAGAGAATATCACAAGCTTGAGCATTCTATTGCAACATTTTCAACTCATCCGCGGTAGCTTCACGGTTTGGTTCTCTCCCATCAAAGAAGTCACCTTGCAAACCAACACACACAATAGCCCAAACGGTGGGGTTATGTCCAAGAATATGCATTTTCATTTTATGCTTCCAACTAGCAAAATTAGTACCATCAAAGTAAGGACCTCTACGGTGATAATTTCCCTCGCTAGACGCCATACTCTCCTAGGTTGTGAAACCAAGGCTATGACCACCAAAAGCTGTGGAAATCAAAGCAAATGGAGACCAAGGCTTTGATACCACTTGTAGGATCGAAAGTATGTCTAGAGGGGGGGGGGTGTGATTAGACTACTTGACCAAATAAAAACTTAACCTTTTCCCAATTTTAGTTCTTGGCAGATTTTAGCTATTTTAGGACAAGTCAAGCAATCATCACACAATTCAAGCAAGCATGCAAAGAGTATATAGGCAGCGGAAAGTAAAGCATGCAACTTGCAAGAATGTAAAGGGAAGGGTTTGGAGAATTCAAACGCAATTGGAGACACGGATGTTTTTCCCATGGTTCGGATAGGTGGTGCTATCCTACATCCACGTTGATGGAGACTTCAACCCACGAAGGGTAACAGTTGCGCGAGTCCACGGAGGGCTCCACCCACGAAGGGTCCACGAAGAAGCAACCTTGTCTATCCCACCATGGCCATCGCCCACGAAGGACTTGCCTCACTAGCGGTAGATCTTCACGAAGTAGGCGATCTCCTTGCCCTTACAAACTCCTTGGTTCAACTCCACAATCTTGTCGGAGGCTCCCAAGTGACACCTAGCCAATCTAGGAGACACCACTCTCCAAGAAGTAACATATCGTGTGTTGATGATGAACTCCTTGCTCTTGTGCTTCAAATGATAGTCTCCCCAACACTCAACTCTCTCTCACAGGATTTGGATTTGGTGGAAAGAAGATTTGAGTGGAAAGCAACTTGGGGAAGGCTAGAGATCAAGATCCATGTGGTAGGAATGGAATATCTTGGCCTCAACACATGAGTAGGTGGTTCTCTCTCAGAACATATGAGTTGGAAGTGTAGATGTGTTCTGATGGCTCTCTCCACGAGTAAAGAGGAGGTGGAGGGGTATATATAGCCTCCACACAAAATCCAACCGTTACACACAATTTACCAATCTCGGTGAGACCGAATCAACAAACTCGGTCGGACCGAAATAGCAAACCTAGTGACCATTAGAGATTTTCGGTGGGACTGACATGCAACTCGGTAGGACCGATATGGTTAGGGTTAGGGCATAACGTAATCTCGGTGAGACCGATTACACAAACTCGGTGAGACCGATTTGGTAATAAGCTAACCAGAGAGTTGGTCAGGTAAACTCGGTGGGACCGATTCGCTCTTCTCGGTGAGATCGAAATGTTACAAAAAGGAAACAGAGAGTTTACATTGCAATCTCGGTGGGACCGATCCGCTCTTTCGGTGAGACCGAAAAGTTACGAAAAGGAAACAGAGAAATTGCAAACCCATCTCGGTGAGACCGAGATCCCTATCGGTAGAACCGATGTGCTAGGGTTTGGCAGTGGCTTATGACAAGTGAAACTCGGTGGCGCCGGGTTGAAAGAATCGGTAGGGCCAAGTTTGGCTTTGGGTTTAGGTCAAATGTGGATATGGGAAAGTAGCTGAGGATTTTGGAGCATATCATTAAGCACATGAAGCAAGAGGCTCATTAAGCAACACCTCATCCCTCCTTGATAGTATTGGCTTTTCCTATGGACTCAATGTGATCTTGGATCACTAAAATGTAAAATGAAGAGTCTTGAGCATATGAGCTAGAGCCAATCATTTGTCCTTAGCATTTTGAGGGTTCCACTTTCACCATCCATGCCATGCCAATCATTGAGCTTTCCTGAAATGATCATCTTGGAATAGCATTAGCTCAATGAGCTATATGTTGTTATGAATTACCAAAACCACCTAGGGATAGTTGCACTTTCACCAGGCCATTCATTCCTCTTGGTGCTCTCTATCCTCGCCCTCTCCGCCATGGCTAGTCAGGAGGAGACTACTGCGGAACCCAGTGTCCAGACACTGCAGGAGATCTAGGCTGACAAGGGCTCCTCATCTGTAAGTTCACTCTGCTTCCGCTTCATTCGTTTTTTCTTTCCTTCGGCTACTTGGTTTAGTTGTGAAATGTGAATAAGCCAGACGGAGTCTCGAAACCCTAGCCACATCCCCTTCGTCCTTTTGTCCTCCTCCAGGCCATCCACTCCTCTTGATGTTCTCTATCCTAGCACTCTCAGCCACGGCTGTGCAGAAGGAGACACCTCCAAAGCGCCATGTCCAGTCACAGGATAAGATCTCGGCTAGCGAGGGTTCCTCATCTGTGAGTTCATTCTGCTTCGCCTTCATTCTTTTTTATTTCTTTTGGCTACTTGATTTAGTTGTGAAACATGGATCATTGTGGTGAGCTTCATCCTAATGTTGATGAGGGTGCGTCCTGCCATCAATCTGACATCTTCTCCTTTGACCAGCTGAAGAACCTGTTCAATGCTGTGGAAGACTTCCTGAAGATATCCACGAAGTTGGACGAAGAGAGCAAAGCCGTCATTGCACTTCTGATGCATGAGAAGGCGCAACTCAAACTTCAACGCGATGAGCTGAAGCTGCAATCATACGTTATGAAGAAACAGATCGAGGAACTTCGCGCCGAGCAACCAAAAAAGAAGTATCGCCGGACTAAGTAGACAACATCGACCCTTATCCTCGTATCTGAAGCTGTCACTAAAAGTTTCTTATGTTGTCATCCGTTACCTTGTGCCGTCAGTAACTTTGATAACAAATGTGTTCCTGGGCACGTTCATTCCAAGTTTATGGGTACAGATGAACATTAACGTAATGGCTAGTTCTAGAGACGTTGTTTTTAAAAGCACAGACGTGAAGTCTCGGCAGCCAAAGTTTTTGAACCAACAAGAGTCATGTCTTGTGCACACATGAAGGCGCCCTTTCTTTGTTCAGTGTTTCGGGTTACAAGAAGGCATAGTCGATGGTATTACATAGAGTCACGCTAGCCTGTGACTATCAGACGGAAACGCACGGTCGTTTAGTGTTAAGGGTCACAGGCACGAGCATAAAACGCTCAAAGGCATGGTCGGTGGTATTACGGACACGAACTCTTGTTAATAAAAGTTCACAAGATATGAACTCTCTACGAACACAGTTGCGTACTCAGTTGGGTCACGCTTTTTTCTTGATGTTACGTATATTATTCGATAGAAGCGCGGAGGTTTGGATACTAATGGTTACAGTGTTAAGGTTCACAGGAACGGGCGTACAGTCCTCAAAGGCATGATATTGTATTATATAGAGTGACGCTCACCTGTCTTTGTGTTCCGAATGATTCCGTCCACTCAATCAGATGAAGAAGCACGGTCGTTAAGCCCACTAAGGCAAAGCTTTGTCTTACGCATAGCCACGTTTACTTTGTGAGGCACGAAATGGCTTATTCGAGAGACGCTGGTCTGGTATATTGCTCGCACGGTCGTGAGTCCTAGAAAGTCACGACTTGCCATTGTGCAGAATCACGTTAGTTTGTCTACGTGTTCCAAATGAATCCGTTGAACTGTCCGCGAGCACAGGCACCGCCATGAAGCCCAGACAGGCATGGGTTATGCTTTACATGGGATCACGTTCATGCGTTTATAGCGGAAACCCGCAATAGCCACCTCATCCTTGATTCAGTGTTCCGGGTCACAAGCACGGGCATGAAGCGCTCAAAGGCATGGCCAGTGGTATTACATAGAGTCACGCTAGACTGCGACTCTATCAGAGGAAGATGCACGTGCGTTTAGCCCACGGAGATGAACCTTTGACGCACAGCCACAGACGTTTACTCTGCGAGGCACAGATTGGCCTATAAGAGAGTCGCTGTTTTTAAAAGCTTATTTCCTTGTATTTAAGAGCACGGACGTGCAGTCCATACAGACACCGTTCCGAACTAAATTGTGTCATGCTTCTTTCTTGATAAAGGCGTCGACGTTCGTGGCTATCTGTGTTTCAGTGTCAAGGGTCACAGGCACAGGCATACATCCCTCAAAGGCATGGCGTGCTATTATATAGAGTCACGCACAAGGGTTTTCTGATTGTATTCCGAATGAGTCGGTGGGCTCGGTCAAAAGGAGAAGCATGGACATCAAGCCCTCAGAGGCATAGTTTGTTCTTACTCGGAGTCACGTTTATGCGTTTATTACAGAAACCTAATAGGTTTGGGCGACTGTGCTTGTTAGAATTGTTTTTGTTGCATGACATTCGTGCCTTTATTGGGGAAACCCAACACTTCGACGGGCATCTCCTCAGATAAATAGTGTTGGTACCCTAGCTAATAACAACATATATCAACATTGGTCCTAGTTGCAGCTTCATAGGACCACTTATGCCACACATGGAGGACAGCCTCGGTGCATGCTTTTTTTCGTGTGTCTGTGTCTGGATAAATGTCTTAAGGAAATGCAAATTGGTTCGGCCAAACACACTGCATCAGCCGAATTGGTTCGAATACCCGTGAGGCAGTTGGAAATGCCAATTTTTTCTATGGGTACCGACACGTAGGGTCCCCTCGTCATCCACACAAATGCGCCACCACATGTACCACATTTGTCTAAGTGCACCTAGTACTCCACATCATTTTCAACTTCTTCCTCCCCTTCTCGACTAGCGCCGCCACCGCCAGCTCCCGACGACGCATCTCTTCGCCGCCTGATCTGCGCGGCCGCCACCAACTCCGGCAAGTAGGTGAGATCTCCCCTCACCCCCCTCGCGAATCTTCTTCCCTTCCCAAACCGCACGCGTCTCCCTCCGGGCGCAGATCTAATCCAGAAATTTTATTTGATCCATGCGGTAGATGATTTGTTGATAGATATGATGGTTCTTTGTTAGATTCATGGATGTCGTAGTGTAGGATCTGAGCCGTAACAGGGAAAAGAGAGGAAGAACCGTGTATTGTACTATGGTAGCATACAATTCAACTTAGAGTTCAATATGTTCTTTGTAGAATGGAGGAAGCACCGTGTCGACTGTGCAGTCACGGTGCTGGACCAGCCTTTGTACTGCCATGCTGTTCGGCATCTACTTCCACCCTACTTTTGTTTTTGCAGCGGTAACAATTTATATGAACCTTCCGACAGTTCATTAATTTTGTTTTTTATTTCTATTTCCACTAATGCATTGTGTTTGTTATTTATTTTTATCTTGCACAGATCGTCCCATGCAATGTGAGATTGGCATTCAATGAGCTTGTCGGAGACACCATGACCTTCGACGCTCTTGGGGGGTCGTACACTATGCAGGTCGATAAGGGGCGAATGATAACCCAGATTGGAGGAGATGAATGGGATCGCTTCATCGCCCGCTTGCGTCTTAGTGGGGGTGAATTGACCAGCTTCTCCTTCAGAGCATAAAGGCCCAGGATTTCTGTTATCTATCTGAATTTGATTTCCGATAGTGAGGATGAAGTTCATGAGGAGGACGATGGTGAGGATTCAGACGATGATGAGAACCCACTTGATGAGGCACTCTATGCCCAAAGACTGAGGCTGAGCGGCGATGAAACGTGCAACCTCTGTGACATGCTTCTGCTACGTGAAGACTACGTTGGGATGCCATTCGTGACACGCCTCACAAGGACGAATGTTAAACAACATCTCATGGTATGTTACTTACTGTGGTAATTACACGATATGCATGCTTAATAAGTGTACTAGTTGATATGATATGCATGTTGTAGTACTGTGATATATCCTTATGTAGTGTAGTAATATGCGATGATGTGGTTAGTGTACGTAGTAAACTAATGATATGCTTAATTACTGTAGTAATTTGATGATTAGCGTCCAGTGTAGTGATGTGATGATATATATGCTCAGTGTTGAATCCAATGATATATGTGTCTTCAAGTGTATGATTTGCTGATAATTGCACGTGACATGCTCATATATCATACCAACTGTTTTTAGAAATTACCTAAGAGGTTATCTATTAGTTGTGGCATCGAGATGCATGAAGAAGGCATGGCTGCTGGACTACGCCTTACTAGAACGGGCTCCATCACCACCTGTGCCTACGCAGTGGACACGGACGGTCGCACTGTCTTCAACCGGGCGGGGTGGAAGAAGTTCCTTCATGGCAAGAATCTTCGGGTAGGTCAGGGCATCCTAGTCACTATTGCGAACACCCGTTGCCGTGACTTGAGGATGATGATCACCATCAACCTCATTTAGAACTGGCTGGGCCATGTTTCGATGTGAAATGAACTTGGTATGTTAGCTATTGTTTCCAAGTACTTGCCGTGTGACGGTGTCCTGGACTAGGGGGTACTCACCACGTCATCTCCCGATCTGTTAGATTGGGCCGAGGACCCCCATGGCCGTATACTCATGGGCCAGTTCGGATAGCTACCGCATACAAGGAAGATTCCACAAGACTTGGTGATCAAGACAAGGACTCCTCCCCACAGGCGTATTCGGCTAGAACTCTTGTTATCCTAGGCCTCTGGTACATTATATAAACCGAGGCCAGGCTAGTCGATAGATCATATACATACAATCATACCAGAGGCTAGTTTCTAGGGTTTAGCCTCTCTGATCTCATGGTAGATCTACTCTTGTACTACCCATATCATCAATATTAATCAAGCAGGATGTAGGGTTTACCTCCATCAAGAGGGCCCGAACCTGGGTAAAATATCGTGTCCCCTGCCTCCTGTTACCATCCAGCCTAGACGCACAGTTCGGGACCCCCTACCCGAGATCCACCAGTTTTGACACTGACATTGGTTCTTTCATTGAGAGTTCCGCTGTGTGATCGGCAAAAGGATCGATGGCTCGTCTACAGGTCAACTGCGATGCCGGCATCTTCGTCGCCGGCTCGACTGGTCACCTTGGCTCGACCGAGGACCGTGCTCCATCTCCGATCGTCATATTCGGACGAGAGCTTTCATCAACATCAACTCCGATCTCTATCAAGATCATGGAGGAATCATCCATGAAGCTCGGGGGCTCAACGTCAACATTGCCCTCGGGCGACCGTGCTGTTTTTCCGAACATCAAACTTATATCCACTGTCACCACCTCTTAGAGCATCGCTTTGATGATCCCTTTGGTGAAATTGTGCGGAATTGAGTCTACAACAACCATGCAAAATTTCATCGAGTTCCGATGGAGGAATCTCCGACAATCTACGATATAGCGGAGCCCTGTCAAATCTGGACGGGAATCTGGACGAGTTTAGGGCGTGGCCTCCAGAGCCCAGCTCGGAGGTCCTTTGGAAGATCCAACCGTTCATATACTGCGGAATTCCCATATGTACCACCCCTCCAAATTTCAGCTCGATCCGACGGTTCAAACTCCGGGAACCTTTCGATGAGTGGACCAATTTTCTGATCTGTTTTCTGCGCGAATACGGATCCAACCCGAATTCATGTTTCTTTATGAACATGATATTGGACAACCTTTTTAGAGGAATTCTCTTCTAGGGTATTGTGCGTTGTTTTTAAAAACATGCCCATAAATTTTTAAGCCTCCCCTGAGGTCATCTTCATCATCATGCCGGTGTCAAACCAGTCCGGCAATATTGCTCCAAGGCTGCCGACCTGCGCCAGACACGGCGTCACTTTGTTGAGCCAAGCTCAACTTCTTCGGATCATCATCTCGGCAAGCCAAACAAGAGGCCGGCATCGCGAAGGATAATCATCACCAACATCGCCACCCCACGGATTACATGGAGCGGGCATACCGGCATCGCCGCACGGTCACTTCATCAAGCCGGCATCGACCACGTCACGACCTGCATCGGTAGGGCCGCACTAGCTTCTTCAAGCTGGTGTCCATCACGCCGACCTACTTCGACTCATCGGCTAACATCGAGGCTTCGACATCTCGGCTGGACCGGGGGCTCCGCCATCTCTTCATCAACCTATACTCCGGAGACTTCGGCGTCACTAGCCGACCAGCTCCGTCACGTTAGTTGGACCGAGGGCTTTGCCTCGGCGAGCCAACCTTTGCCAGCAACGCCGTGCCGTCGCTTTATCGCCCATCAGGCAATGGTGTGCGGATCGAGTCCCAATTTTGGGAATCACCTTTCTTCAGATTGCTACAACAAATAAACCAGGTGCTATTAATCCTAGTATTTTTTTGCTTGTTTGGGTTCATTTTTCCCAAGGACTTATTACTATGGTTTGTCCATCATATGTACGCAGATCTATCAAATGGTGGCCGCATTAACGACGATCGCATGGTGGTTCGGTCAGTTTCCGTACATAGTCCGGCGAACGCCGCATCCGGAACTCGGACCGATCTGTGAATTCAGGCTTTGCCACGCCTTTACCGCATCACGCCGACGCCCTGCATCGACATTGACTTCGGCGCCAGGCCATATTTCTTTTATTACTCACTTTGCATAAATTATTTATTATGCAACGATTTTTTAATTATTATTATTACTATTATCTCCGGTTTGCACTATTTTTTGTGCACAGGAAAATGATCCGAGGACTTCGTCGTCACTCTGCCGGTCTGCATTGACCGTGCTATGTCACCACTTCGGCGTGTCGAGCTCTTTGCTCCGCCACCTCGGGACCGGCTTGGGGGATGGAACCTTGTCCCGCACCAATCTCGGACCGCGTCGTCAATACCGAACACATTAACCAACTAAGTTGCCTTCATGCTCCAAGTTTTAAATTTTTAACTTGTCTTCGGTTCGACCAAGCATTATACCTTTTTGGGAAAAAAGTTTCTTGTAAATTTTTTCCTTGTCCAGACTTTGTTTGTGACGCACAAATTCAAATACCCCGTTTATTTGGGGGCTTCCTTTATGAAGCTTTTCCTCTTGCATATGATTATACTTGTACGGCTTTGTTCCTTGTTCGTGTATTACGCCACAATATGCACCATATTGACTTAAGCGATTTGCAAGCTGGGTTGCCTGGCTTCTGTGCTTACCCCTACGTTCCCGATTGTTCGGCTAGGGAGTAAAGGGAGCACCTCTGCAATTCTCACGACCGGGTCCTCCGAGCTCTGACCTCAGACTGGGTGAAGCCGAAAGCTAGCGCTCTTATTGTTTTTAATCATGGTCGGCACACAACGGAACTCATGAGTACAAAAAATCTATTGCACAAGTCTCATAGTAATAATGAGCACCGAAGAAAGGTATCGATGGAGGTACTATTTTCTTCGAAGATGCTTCTTACACTTCGTCTGTAATATAGTATAAGTTCCCTGAGCGCGCTTTGTCTGTTACAACCTTATGGCCTGGTTGCCTGGTTATCGGAAACACTGTCAATATTCTCGACATGTGGAGTACATAATACTTTTCGGTCCTTGACCAAAGAGGGAGAAGCCGACGGTCGGTTAAGACGCGTTTAAAGTTCGGTTGAACAACGATATGATATAAGTACTTCGGTACATATAATCATTATACATAAAATCTTTTTACCCAAGTCACTTGGGGGCTCTTAAAATTTATATGAGCTATTTTATAGTAAATGTCTTTTCTTCTTGGTCGTTGCAAAGTCTTTTTCTATCGCTCCTTCTTCGACGTGAGTGTGTGGTCAATAGCCAGATAACCCATTTTCTCTCTAGTGACCGCTCGAGTTTAGTTCGCTAAACTGGTCTAACGAGAAGCACTCCACCTTCGGGATAGGAGGCTGCAACCGTAGGCTGACCCGCTTGAAGTCTTGAGATCGGATGTGTAATATTAATGCACGACAGAAGCATGATTTTCCCCCAAATTTTCGGATTGGCACCGAACACTTGATCTTGTTTGGACGTCAAGTTTTTACTGACGTTTTTTTGGTTTACCAAGCTTATGGCACTTTTAAACTATTTGTGTGTTTTTCAGCACAAGTCTCGGAGTGCAATGCCGGACACCTTTATAGATTCGGCAAAAACATTCTCGGATCTCGCTATATATGCATTGGTTTTGAATTGTGTCTTCGGTCAATAGTTGGGTTGCCCGGCTCCTGTGCTTGCCTCCTACGTTCCGCTTTGTTCGGCTAGGTGTGCAAATAGAGAACCACTACGATTGTGCTTCCAGCTGACATGGTTAAGCACCTCAGTGGAGAAAGCCGAAAACTGACTTTCACAATAAGCGTAAACTGGTCAGCAATCCGATGACAGTGTTAAATGACGGGCCATTCATAACAATGGCCGAAGTGTTTACGGCTTGACCTCGACTGTCGCCGAACACTACCGGGGGCTATTAACTGGCCTCCCAAACTAAATCCTCGATATTTTGCTCTTACATTAGAGCTGAGGCTGCATGATCATGCTTAGCATGACAACCCAAAGAAAGGAACCAATAGCGGGACTATTTTCTTTGGAATACATTTCTTATGTCAAACAGTAATATAACATATCTCTCTGTGTACCTTTGTTTATAAAACCGTATGGCCAGATTGCCTTGTTTGTCGTAAATCTTTGCCCTCATAAAGGCTTTATAAAGTAGGACAAACACTCCTCGGCTACTAGCCGAAGAGGTGGAAGCCGATGGTCGGTCAACAAAGTTTTGTACAATGCGGATCCGAGCATTAATGACGTAAAGTACTTGGATACATAGAGTCATTACACATAATTTGTGATTTTACTATCGATATTGATCCTTAATTCGGCCACCCGTGCCCGCATTAAGGCTCGGGGGCTACTGGGCTTCGGGCTTATTATTTACAAATATTAAAGGGGCACATCGATCCCTTGATCTGGTGTTGCCATCCGACCAGTGTCTCGGGGGCTACTGCATTGCCTATCCAATGCAGAAAATTTTATGTGCAATATAGTTTCCGAGGAGATTTTGATCCTAAGGTTGGTCGGCCGGACCCAACCCGAGTCTCGAGGACTGAGCACGCCGCTTTTAGTGTCCCGAAGTATTCTGCCGAGCTAGGACTGAAGGAAATATGCCCTAGAGGCAATAATAAAGTTATTATTTATTTCCTTATATCATGATAAATGTTTATTATTCATGCTAGAATTGTATTAACCGGAAACATAATACATGTGTGAATACATAGACAAACTTAGTGTCACTAGTATGCCTCTACTTGACTAGCTCGTTAATCAAAGATGGTTATGTTTCCTAACCAGGAACAAGGTGTTGTTATTTGATTAACGAGGTCACATCATTAGTTGAATGATCTGATTGACATGACCCATTCCATTAGCTTAGCACCCGATCGTTTAGTATGTTGCTATTGCTTTCTTCATGACTTATACATGTTCCTATGACTATGAGATTATGCAACTCCCGTTTACCATAGGAACACTTTGTGTGCTACCAAACGTAACAACGTAACTGGGTGATTATAAAGGAGCTCTACAGGTGTCTCCAAAGGTAGATGTTGGGTTGGCGTATTTCGAGATTAGGATTTGTCACTCCGATTGTCGGAGAGGTATCTCTGGGCCCTCTCGGTAATGCACATCACATAAGCCTTGCAAGCATTGCAATTAATGAGTTAGTTGCGGGACGATGTATTACAGAACGAGTAAAGAGACTTGCTGGTAACAAGATTGAACTAGGTATTGGATACTGACGATCGAATCTCGGGCAAGTAACACACCAATGACAAAGGGAACAACGTATGTTGTTATGCGGTCTGACCGATAAAGATCTTCGTAGAATATGTGGGAGCCAATATGGGCATCCAGGACCCGCTATTGGTTATTGACCGGAGACGTGTCTCGGTCATGTCTACATTGTTCTCGAACCGTAGGGTTCGCATGCTTAACGTTACGATGACAGTTATTATGAGTTTATGCATTTTTATGTACCGAAGTTAGTTCGGAGTCCCGGATGTGATCACGGACATGACGAGGAGTCTCGAAATGGTCGAGACATAAAGATTGATGTATTGGACGACTATATTCGGACACCGGAAGTGTTCCGGGTGATTTCGGAGAAAACCGGAGTACCGGAAGGGTTACCGGAACCCTCCGGGGAAGTAATGGGCCTTATTGGGCCTGAGGGGAGAGAGAGGGCTGCGGCCTAGGAGGTGGCGCGCCCCCCCACATGGGGAGTCCGAATTGGACTAGGGAGGGGGGCGCGGCCCCTCTTTCCCTCTCCCTCTCCCCCTCTTTCCTTCCCCCTTAGGGTTTCCTAATTAGATTAGGAAAGAGGAGTCCTACTCCCACTAGGAGGAGGACTCCCCCTCCCCTTGGCGCGCCCCATAGGGCCAGCCGGCCTCCCCCTTGCTCCTTTATATACGGGGGCAGGGGGCACCCTAGAACACACAAGTTGATCTTTGAGATCGTTCCTTAGCTGTGTGCGGTGCCCCCTGCCACCATATTCCACCTCGATCATATCGTTGTAGTGCTTAGGCGAAGCCCTGCGTCGGTAGAACATCAAGATCGTCACCACGCCGTCGTGCTGACGGAACTCCTCCCTGAAGCTTTGCTGGATCGGAGCCCGGGGATCGTCATCGAGCTGTACGTGTGCTAAGAACTCGGAGGTGTCGGAGTAACGGTGCTTGGATCGGTCGGATCGGGAAGAAGACGTACGACTACTTCCTCTACGTTGTGTCAACGCTTCCGTTGCGATCTACACGGGTACGTAGATCATGCTCTCCCCCTCATTGCTATGCATCACCATGATCTTGCGTGTGCGTAGGAATTTTTTTGAAATTACTACGTTACCCTACAGTGGCATCCGAGCCTAGGTTTTATGGTTTGATGTTATTTGCACGAGTAGAACACAAGTGAGTTGTGGGCGATATAAGTCATACTGCCTACTAGCATGTCATACTTTGGTTCGACGGTATTGTTGGATGAAGCAGCCCGGACCGACATTACGCGTACGCTTAGGCGAGACTGGTTCTACCGCCGTGCTTTGCACACAGGTGGCTGGTGGGTGTTAGTTTCTCCAACTTTAGTTGAACCGAGTGTGGCTACGCCCGGTCCTTACGAAGGTTAAAACGGAGTCTATTTGACAAACTATCGTTGTGGTTTTGATGCGTAGGTGAGATTGGTTCTTACTTAAGCCCGTAGCAGCCACGTAAAACTTGCAACAACAAAGTAGAGGACGTCTAACTTGTTTTTGCAGGGCATGTTGTGATGTGATATGGCCAAGACATGATGCTAAATTTTATTGTATGAGATGATCATGTTTTGTAACCGAGTTATCGGCAACTGGCAGGAGCCATATGGTTGTCGCTTTATTGTATGCAATGCAATCGCGATGTAATGCTTTACTTTATCACTAAGCGGTAGCGATAGTCGTGGAAGCATAAGATTGGCGAGACGACAACGATGCTACGAGGGAGATCAAGGTGTCGCGCCGGTGACGATGGTGATCATGACGGTGCTTCGGAGATGGAGATCACAAGCACAAGATGATGATGGACATATCATATCACTTATATTGATTGCATGTGATTTTTATCTTTTTATGCATCTTATCTTGCTTTGATTGAAGGTAGCATTATAAGATGATCTCTCACTAAATTATCAAGAAGTGTTCTCCCTGAGTATGCACCGTTGCCAAAGTTTGTCGTGCCCAGACACCATGTGATGATCGGGTGTGATAAGCTCTACGTCCATCTACAACGGGTGCAAGCCAGTTTTTGCACACGCAGAATACTCAGGTTAAACTTGACGAGCCTAGCATATGCAGATATGGCCTCAGAACACGGAGACCGAAAGGTCGAGCGTGAATCATATAGTAGATATGATCAACATAGCGATGTTCACCATTGAAAACTACTCCATCTCACGTGATGATCGGTTATGGTTTAGTTGATTTGGATCACGTGATCACTTAGAGGATTAGAGGGATGTCTATCTAAGTGGGAGTTCTTAAGTAATTTGATTAATTGAACTTAAACTTATCATGAACTTAGTAGCTGATAGTATCTTGCTTGTTTATGTTGATTGTAGATAGATGGATCGTGCTGTTGTTCCGTTGAATTTTAATGCGTTGCTTGAGAAAGTAAAGTTGAAATATGATGGAAGCAATTACACGGACTGGGTCCGTAACTTGAGGATTATCCTCATTGCTGCTCAAAAGAATTACGTCCTGGAAGCACCGCTGGGTGCCAGGCCTGCTGCTGGAGCAACACCAGATGTTATGAATGTCTGGCAGAGCAAAACTGATGACTACTCGATAGTTCAGTGTGCCATGCTTTACGGCTTAGAATCGGGACTTCAACGACGTTTTGAACGTCATGGAGCATATGAGATGTTCCAGGAGTTGAAGTTAATATTTCAAGCAAGTGCCCGGATTGAGAGATATGAAGTCTCCAATAAATTCTATAGCTGCAAGATGGAGGAGAACAGTTCTATCAGTGAGCATATACTCAAAATGTCTGGGTATAATAATCACTTGATTCAGATGGGAGTTAATCTTCCAGATGATTGCGTCATTGACAGAATTCTCCTATCACTGTCACCAAGCTACAAGAGCCTCGTGATGAACTATAATATGCAAGGGATGAACAAGACTACTCCCGAGCTCTTCGCAATGCTAAAAGATGCGGAGGTAGAAATCAAAAAGGAGCATCAAGTGTTGATGGTCAGCAAGACCACTAGTTTCAAGAAAAAGGGCAAAGGGAAGAAGAAGGGGAACTTCAAGAAGAACGGCAAGCAAGTTGCTGCTCAAGAGAAGAAACCCAAGTCTGGACCTAAGCCTAAAACTGAGTGCTTCTACTGCAAGCAGACTGGTCACTGGAAGCGGAACTGCCCAAAGTATTTGGCGGATAAGAAGGATGGCAAGGTGAACAAAGGTATATGTGATATACATGTTATTGATGTGTACCTTACTAGAGCTCGCAGTAGCACCTGGGTATTTGATACTGGTTTTGTTGCTAATATTTGCAACTCGAAACAGGGACTACGGATTAAGCGAACACTGGCAAAGGACGGGGTGACGATGCGCGTGGGAAACGGTTCCAAAGTCGATGTGATCGTGGTCGGCACGCTACCTCTACATCTACCTTCGGGATTAATATTAGACCTAAATAATTGTTATTTGGTGCCAGTGTTGAGCATGAACATTATATCTGGATCTTGTTTAATGCGAGACGGTTATTCATTTAAATCAGAGAATAATGGTTGTTCTATTTATGTGAGTAATATCTTTTATGGTCATGCACCTTTGAGAAGTGGTCTATTTTTGATGAATCTCGATAGTAGTAACACACATATTCATAATGTTGAAACCAAAAGATGCAGAGTTGATAATGAAAGTGCAACTTATTTGTGGCACTGCCGTTTAGGTCATATCGGTATAAAGCGCATGAAGAAACTCCATACTGATGGACTTTTGGAACCACTTGATTATGAATCACTTGGTACTTGCGAACCGTGCCTCATGGGCAAGATGACTAAAACACCATTCTCCGGTACTATGGAGAGAGCAACAGATTTATTGGAAATCATACATACCGATGTATGTGGTCCGATGAATATTGAGGCTCGTGGCGGATATCATTATTTTCTCACCTTCACAGATGACTTAAGCAGATATGGATATATCTACTTAATGAAACATAAGTCTGAAACATTTGAAAAGTTCAAAGAATTTCAGAGTGAAGTGGAAAATCATCGTAACAAGAAAATAAAGTTTCTACGATCTGATCGTGGAGGAGAATATTTGAGTTACGAGTTTGGTGTACATTTGAAAAATTGTGGAATAGTTTCGCAACTCACGCCACCCGGAACACCACAGCGTAATGGTGTGTTCGAACGTCGTAATCGTACTTTACTAGATATGGTACGATCTATGATGTCTCTTACTGATTTACCGCTATCGTTTTGGGGTTATGCTTTAGAGACGGCCATATTCACGTTAAATAGGGCACCATCAAAATCCGTTGAGACGACGCCTTATGAACTATGGTTTGGCAAGAAACCAAAGTTGTCGTTTCTTAAAGTTTGGGGCTGCGATGCTTATGTGAAAAAGCTTCAACCTGATAAGCTCGAACCCAAATTGGAGAAATGTGTCTTCATAGGATACCCAAAGGAGACTGTTGGGTACACCTTCTATCACAGATCCGAAGGCAAGATATTTGTTGCTAAGAATGGATCCTTTCTAGAGAAGGAGTTTCTCTCGAAAGAAGTGAGTGGGAGGAAAGTAGAACTTGACGAGGTAACTGTACCTGCTCCCTTATTGGAAAGTAGTAAATCACAGAAAACTGTTTCTGCGAGACCTATACCAATTAGTGAGGAAGCTAATGATGATGATCAGGAAACTTCAGGACAAGATACTACGGAACCTCGTAGATCGACCAGAGTGAGATCCGCACCAGAGTGGTACGGTAATCCAGTTCTGGAAATCATGCTACTAGATCATGATGAACCTACGAACTATGAAGAAGCGATGGTGAGCCCAGATTCCGCAAAGTGGCTTGAAGCCATGAAATCTGAGATGGGATCCATGTATGAGAACAAAGTATGGCCTTTGGTTGACTTGCCCGATGATCGTTAAGCAATTGAGAATAAATGGATCTTTAAGAAGAAGACAGACGCGGATGGTATTGTGACCATCTATAAGGCTCGGCTTGTCGCTAAGGGTAATCGACAAGTTCAAGGGGTTGACTACGATGAGACCTTCTCACCCGTAGCGATGCTTAAGTCTGTCCGAATCATGTTAGCAATTGCCGCGTTTTATGATTATGAAATTTGGCAAATGGATGTCAAAACTGCATTCCTGAATGGATTTCTGGAAGAAGAGTTGTATATGATGCAACCGGAAGGTTTTGTCGATCCAAAAGGAGCTAACAAAGTGTGCAAGCTCCAGCGATCCATTTATGGACTGGTGCAGGCCTCTCGGAGTTGGAATAAATGCTTTGATAGTGTGATTAAAGCATTTGGTTTTATACAGACTTTCGGAGAAGCCTGTATTTACAAGAAAGTGAGTGAGAGCTCTGTAGCATTTCTGATATTATATGTGGATGACATATTACTGATTGGAAATGACATAGAATTTCTGGATAGCATAAAGGGATACTTGAATAAGAGTTTTTCAATGAAAGACCTCGATGAAGCTGCTTACATATTAGGCATAAAGATCTATAGAGATAGATCAAGACGCTTAATTGGACTTTCACAAAGCACATACCTTGACAAGATTTTGAAGAAGTTCAAAATGGATCAAGCAAAGAAAGGGTTGTTGCCTGTGTTACAAGGTGTGAAGTTGAGTCAGACTCAATGCCCGACCACTGCAGAAGATAGAGAGAAAATGAAAGATGTTCCCTATGCTTCAGCCATAGGCTCTATCATGTATGCAATGCTGTGTACTAGACCTGATGTGTGCCTTGCTATAAGTTTAGGAGGGAGGTACCAAAGTAATCTAGGAGTGGATCACTGGACAGCGGTCAAGAACATCCTGAAATACCTGAAAAGGACTAAGGATATGTTTCTCGTATATGGAGGTGACAAAGAGCTCACCGTAAGAGGTTATGTTGATGCAAGCTTTGACACTGATCTGGACGATTCTAAATCGCAAACCGGATACGTGTTTATATTAAACGGTGGAGCTGTCAGTTGGTGCAGTTCTAAACAAAGCGTCGTAGCGGGATCTACATGTGAAGCGGAGTACATAGCTGCTTCGGAAGCAGCGAACGAAGGAGTCTGGATGAAGGAGTTCATATCCGATCTAGGTGTTATACCTAGTGCATCGGGTCCAAATAAAATCTTTTGTGACAATACTGGTGCAATTGCCTTGGCAAAGGAATCCAGATTTCACAAGAGACCAAGCACATCAAAATACGCTTCAATTCCATCCGGGATCTAGTCCAGGTGGGAGACATAGAGATTTGCAAGATTCATACGGATCTGAATGTTGCAGACCCGTTGACTAAGCCTCTTCCACGAGCAAAACATGATCAGCACCAAGACTCCATGGGTGTTAGAATCATTACTGTGTAATCTAGATTATTGACTCTAGTGCAAGTGGGAGACTGAAGGAAATATGCCCTAGAGGCAATAATAAAGTTATTATTTATTTCCTTATATCATGATAAATGTTTATTATTCATGCTAGAATTGTATTAACCGGAAACATAATACATGTGTGAATACATAGACAAACTTAGTGTCACTAGTATGCCTCTACTTGACTAGCTCGTTAATCAAAGATGGTTATGTTTCCTAACCATGAACAAGGTGTTGTTATTTGATTAACAAGGTCACATCATTAGTTGAATGATCTGATTGACATGACCCATTCCATTAGCTTAGCACCCGATCGTTTAGTATGTTGCTATTGCTTTCTTCATGACTTATACATGTTCCTATGACTATGAGATTATGCAACTCCCGTTTACCATAGGAACACTTTGTGTGCTACCAAACGTCACAACGTAACTGGGTGATTATAAAGGAGCTCTACAGGTGTCTCCAAAGGTAGATGTTGGGTTGGCGTATTTCGAGATTAGGATTTGTCACTCCGATTGTCGGAGAGGTATCTCTGGGCCCTCTCGGTAATGCACATCACATAAGCCTTGCAAGCATTGCAACTAATGAGTTAGTTGCGGGATGATGTATTACAGAATGAGTAAAGAGACTTGCCGGTAACGAGATTGAACTAGGTATTGGATACCGACGATCGAATCTCGGGCAAGTAACATACCGATGACAAAGGGAACAACGTATGTTGTTATGAAGTCTGACCGATAAAGATATTCATAGAATATGTGGGAGCCAATATGGGCATCCAGGTCCCGCTATTGGTTATTGACCGGAGACGTGTCTCGGTCATGTCTACATTGTTCTCGAACCGTTGGGTCCGCATGCTTAACGTTACGATGATAGTTATTATGAGTTTATGCATTTTGATGTACCGAAGTTAGTTCGGAGTCCCGTATGTGATCACGGACATGACGAGGAGTCTCGAAATGGTCGAGACATAAAGATTGATATATTGGACGGCTATATTCGGACACCAGAAGTGTTCCGGGTGATTTCGAAGAAAACCGGAGTACCGGAAGGGTTACCGGAACCCTCTGGGGAAGTAATGGGCCTTATTGGGCCTTAGGGGAGAGAGAGGGCTGCGGCCTAGGAGGTGGCGCACCCCCCCCACATGGGGAGTCCGAATTGGACTAGGGAGGGGGGGGGGTGATGAAGGCATGCACCTACGGTAGGGGCACGGACCCGTCCTAAGAGCCCTACCATAGGACATCCTTAGAGGAAGTCACCTTTCAATCGACTCGAAGGTATCCCACTCGACGGGGCCATGACACTCGACCAACAAGCCAACCACTCGACCGCCAGGAGACCTCAAATCACTCCCAGGCAAACGGTCAGCTATTAAGTAGTCTTTATGATCATCATGACGCTTTATTAGGGACGTTATCAGTAACGCCCACCTTAAATGTACCTTAAACCCTGCATTACTGAGGGCAGGAGAGGGCTGGCGAACTCTATATAAGCCACTCCCCTACTCAGTAAGAAGGGTTCGCACCCCTGTCATCTTACTCACGCATAATCCAATCGACCGCCTCCGGGCACCAAGACGTAGGGCTGTTACTTCCTCAGAGATGGGCCTGAACTCGTAAACCTTGCATGCTTACAACTTCCCAATAGCTAAGGTCTAGCCTCTTCATACATACCCCCCTACCTCACTGTCAGACTTAGAACCACGACAGTTGGCGCCCACCGTGGGGCAGTAGTCTTAGCGCCTAATTGGAGAAGTTGCGATTTTTTCGATCCACTCGATCATGTTTTCCTGCGGAGCTTTGGTGGAGGGCCGCGAGATCCGTCTCGGCCGACTTGCTTTCATCGCCGACGACTCCGCTTGGCTCCAGGAGGCGCCGCTTGACGTCGACGCGCTCCCCGTCCGCGGTGCGACGCACTTCCGCGCGTGCGTCCGTGGCGTCCTCCTGAGGCAGCCATCGACCCCATATCGGTCGACTCCCGTGCCATCTTCCCGTCCTGTCTCCCGCCAGGGCAAGCGTTCGGGTCGGTCGAGGCTCCAGCGGTGGATGAAGCACGCCGTGGCCCACCAGTCGGCGACCCAGTAGGTCGTTGCAATCGAGCCTGACGAATCCCTCTGCGGCCTGTTCGATCTGTCGACTGGCTCCATGGAGTCCGCTTCCGAGTGCGACAGCAGCGACCCCCTGGCGGAGGTCCTGGCGGTCGAGGGGACACGCAGTCCCCCCGGATTCCCTCGTGCTGACGATGGTGCCGACAGGGGCGATCCGTCGCAGCCTCACGACGAATACCTCCCCGAGCCTCTTACGTCATTGCAATAGGAGGAGCTTCGTCGCCGGAACATGGACGCGCTCTACACACCTATTGTTGGAGAAACCCCCGAGGCCCGGGCCTTGGAGGATGCGCGCTTGGCTAATCTAGCCGAGCGCACTCGACTGGAGAACCTACAGCGGGCTCTCGATGAGCGGGCGCGTCAGCGGGCTCCCGAGTCCAGTCGACGCCAGCAGGCACCCGAACCCAGTCGACGGCAGCTCTTCCCGCCACCACAGGTGTACCGAACTCCGGTTCAGAACCTGGCTGCCGCGGCCCGCATTGCGGAGTCGATCCAGCCCTCCCAGTCGGAGGCCGGAAGAGGATTGCTGCAGATCAGAGCATTGCTCCGAGCAGCGGGGAATCAGAATTCCGCCGTCTCTCAGTCGCGGGACAGGATCCATAGTCGATCCGTCGCAACGGAGACCGTCCAGTCGGCTCACAGCCCGAGATCGCCCCCGAGGCGTGAGGGGCGTGGAGACCGGAACGATCGGCATAGGGGGAACGAGCAATACAATCACCGACTCAACCGTGATGATGGGCGTCGGGTGCCATCCCCTCCTCCACGGAGTGGATCATATGCACCTCAGCATCGAGACGACAGGCGCCCTCATCACACTGGGCAGAGGGTCCCAGTCGACCCCAGAGACCCAGGCTTTGACGCGAGATCCATCCTCGTTCAAGGTCTGGTGGACAGGAACAGGGCTCATCGAGAGGGCCACAATAGAGATACGCCCACCGGCAGCAGGGCACACGCCTCGGGCCCTGAGTGTTTCAGTCGAGCCATCAGAGCCACGGTGATCCCACCCAACTTCCAGCTGGCGACTGGAATCAGCAAGTTCACCGGCGAGTCCAAGCCTGACACGTGGCTCGAAGATTACCGAGTGGCTGTGCAGATCGGTGGCGGCAACGACGAGGTGGCCATGAAGCATTTACCCCTCATGTTGGAAGGCTCAGCTAGGGTGTGGCTGAATCAGCTAGCGCCCAGCAGCATTTACACTTGGGAGGATCTCTCCCGAGTGTTTGTTACAACCTTCGAAGGGACATGCAAGCGCCCTGCAGGCCTTACAGAGCTGCGGTCTTGCGTACAGAAGCCGAATGAAACACTGAGGGAATACATCCAGAGGTGGATCACACTGCACCACTCGGTCGAGAACGTGCCTGACCATCAAGCAGTCTGCGCTTTCAAGGAAGGGGTCAAGTACAGGGAGTTGAATCTGAAATTTGGCCGGACTGGAGAGATGTCCCTTAATCGGATGATGGAGATTGCCACCAAGTACGCTAATGGAGAAGACGAGGACCGACTCCAAAGCAGCAAACTTAAGTCAGTCGCCCAAGAAACCGGAGGAAACTCTAGTCGGAAGCAAAAGCGGAAGGCCGAGCCAGCCGCTCCCGGGGAGGCCCTGGCTGTGGCCCAGGGAAACTTCAAGGGGAAACCCAAGGGCACTTGGAAGCCCAAGAAAGTCAAGGATCAGGATGGGAATGATGTTTTGGATTTGCCATGTCACATCCACACCAAGAAAGACGAAGAGGGTAATTTTATTTACCACAAACATACCACTCGACAATGCCGGCTCCTGATCCAACAGTTTCAGGGCAAGCAGCCCAAGGATAAAGAGAAAGAGCCGGACAGGGTTGAGGACAGGGATGATAGCGACGATGGATACCCCCAGGTCAATTCCACCCTGATGATTTTTGCCGATGTCGAAAGCAAAAGTCGACTGAAAGTCATAAACCGGGAGGTGAACATGGTTACCCCTGCAACTCCCAGTTACCTAAAGTGGTCCCAGACGGCCATCACGTTCGACCAATCCGATCATCCAACACACATTGCCACCCCTGGGAGGCAAGCTTTGGTGGTCGACCCAGTTGTCGAAGGCACTCGACTGACCAAAGTCCCGATGGACGGTGGCAGTGGCCTGAACATACTGTACGCGAAAACCTTGAAAGGAATGGGCATTCCGATGTCCAGACTCAGCACCAGTAACATGAGCTTCCACGGAGTCATTCCTGGGAAGAAAGCCGAGTCACTCGGCCAGATTGCTCTTGATGTGGTTTTCGGTGATTCAAAGAATTACCGCAAGGAAAAGTTAACATTTGAAGTTGTGGACTTCCAGAGTGCTTATCACGCCATCTTGGGCAGGCCGGCTTATGCACGCTTCATGGCTCGACCATGCTACGTGTATCTTAAATTAAAGATGCCTGGTCCCAAAGGTGTGATCACTGTTACAGGCAACCGGAAGAAAGCAGAAGAATGTTTCCAGAAGGGATCAAAGATCGCCGACGCTCAGATGGCAGTAGTCGAGCTGAAAGAGTACCAAAAGACTGCCGACCCGAGTGAATTGCTGCGGGCTAAGAAGCCTGCCTCCGAATCAGCTTTTCAGTCGGCCGGCGAAACGAAGACGGTCCACATTCACCCGACCGACCCCGACGCAGCTCCGACTCACATCTCAACAACGCTCGACTCCAAATAGGAAGAAGCGCTCATCCAGCTCCTCCGTGAGAACTGGGACATCTTCGCATGGAAACCCTCTGACATGCCCGGAGTTCCCAGGGGGCTGGCTGAGCACCGCCTACGAGTCGACTCAAAGATCAAACCCGTGAAGGAACATCTGCGGCGGTCCGCCGTCCAGAAAAAACAAGGTATCGGCGAAGAAGTGGCTCGGCTCTTAGCAGCTGAGTTCATTCGAGAGATCTACCACTTCGAGTGGCTCGCCAATGTTGTCATGGTCCCCAAGAAGGACAAGTCACTCCGCATGTGCATTGATTTCAAGCATATCAATCGGGCCTGCCCGAAAGATCATGTTCCTCTCCCTCGCATCGACCAAATTGTCGACTCAACTGCGGGATGTGAGAGATTGTCTTTTCTAGATGCCTACTCCGGGTACCATCAGATCAGTCTGTATGGGCCCGACGAAATCAAAACAGCTTTCATCACTCCATTCGGATGCTTCTGTTATGTCACCATGCCGTTCGGCCTCAAGAACGCCGGAGCCACATTCATGAGAATGATCCAGAAGTGTTTACTCACTCAAATCAGTCGGAATGTGGAGGCGTACATGGACGATATCGTAGTCAAGTCCCGGAAAGGTTCCGACCTACGGGCTGACCTTACTGAAACCTTCGCCAACCTCAGGAGGTACGATATCAAGCTCAATCCGTCAAAATGCACTTTCGGAGTTCCAGGTGGCAAGCTACTCGGTTTTCTCGTTTCCGAACGGGGAATCGACGCCAATCCTGAAAAAATTGGAACCATACTCCGGATGAAGCGTCCCGTACGTGTGCATGATGTCCAAAAACTTACAGGCTGCTTGGCCGCCTTAAGTCGATTCATCTCTCGACTCGGTGAAAAAGCGTTGCCTCTTTACCGACTGATGAAAAAGTCTGACAAGTTCGAATGGACTCCAGAAGCTGATGCAGCGTTTGCGGAGCTCAAAGCTCTGCTCTCCACCCAGCCGGTGCTAGCTGCTCCAATCAGCAAAGAGCCTCTGGTGCTTTATATTGCAGCCACGGGACAAGTTGTCAGTACAGTACTTACGGTCGAGAGAGAAGAGGAAGGGAAGGCCTTCAAAGTTCAACGCCCTGTTTATTATGTGTCTGAAGTTTTGACCCCTTCAAAACAAAGATACCCCCACTACCAGAAGCTTGTATATGGGATTTACATGACCACGAAGAAAGTTGCACATTATTTCTCTGACCACTCCATTACAGTCGTCAGCGACGCCCCATTATCGGAGATCCTGCATAACAGAGATGCAACTGGTCGAGTGGCCAAGTGGGCGATTGAACTCCTTCCTTTAGACATCAAGTTTGAAGCAAAGAAAGCCATCAAGTCTCAAGCGATCGCGGATTTTATCGCCGAGTGGATTGAGCAGCAACTTCCGACTCAAGTTCACTCGGAACACTGGACTATGTTCTTCGATGGATCCAAGATGCTGAATGGTTCGGGCGGGGGGGGGGGGGGGTAGTTCTGGTCTCCCCCCGAGGAGATAGGCTCAGATACGTTCTCCAGATTCACTTCGATTCCTCCAATAACGAAGCAGAGTATGAAGCACTTTTGTATGGGTTGCGCATGGCCATTTCACTCGGCGTCCGTCGCCTCATGGTCTATGGCGACTCAGATCTGGTGGTTAATCAAGTGATGAAGGAATGGGATGTCAGGAGTCCGGCAATGACTGGATACTGCAATGCAGTACGGAAGCTAGAAAAGAAGTTCGAGGGGTTGGAACTCCACCACATCTCCCGACTGAAAAACCAGGCAGCTGACGACTTGGCAAAGATAGGCTCCAAGAGAGAAGCCATTCCAAGCAATGTGTTCTTGGAACACATTCACTCGCCGTCACTACAAGAAGATCCTTTCACAGAAGAAGCCCCGCAGCCGAAAAGTGCCGCGGACCCGACTGAAGTTGAAGTGCCTGCAGTAGTCGACCTGATCATGGAAGTCTTGGCAGTCACCCCCGACTGGACGATACCATACATTGCATATATCCTAAGGAAAGAACTCCCGCAGGACGAAGAGGAGGCTCGACAGATCGTCCGCCGATCTAAGGCCTTCACAGTCATAAGGGGACAGCTGTACAGAGAAAGTGCGACCGGAGTCGGCCAGAGATGCATAACGCCAGAAGAAGGTCAAATAATCCTCAACGATATCCACTTGGGAACCTGCGGTCACCATGCGTCCTCTCGGACCATTGTGGCTAAAGCATACCGAGCTGGATTTTATTGGCCAAGGGCAAATGAGATGGCGAAAGAGATAGTCGACAGGTGCGAGGGCTACCAGTTCTACTCCAACATGTCACACAAGCCCGCGTCAGCCCTGAAAACCATTCCGCTCGTCTGGCCCTTTGCCGTCTGGGGATTGCACATGGTTGGCCCCTTGAGAACGGGCAGGAGTGGGTTCACTCACGTGCTTGTGGCAGTCGACAAGTTTACCAAATGGATCGAAGCTAAGCCCATAAAGAGCCTTGACGCTAGCACTGTTGGGGAACGTAGTAATTTCAAAAATTTTCCTACGCACACGCAAGATCATGGTGATGCATAGCAACGAGGGGGAGAGTATTGTCTACGTACCAACGCAGACCGACTGTGGAAGCGATCTCACAACGTAGAGGAAGTAGTCGTACGTCTTCTTCCTGATCCGACCGATCCAAGCACCGTTACTCCGGCACCTCCGAGTTCTTAGCACACGTTCAACTCGATGACGATCCTCGGGCTCCGATCCAGCAAAGCGTCGAGGAAGAGTTCCGTCAGCACAACGGCGTGGTGACGATCTTGATGTACTACCGACGCAGGGCTTTGCCTAAGCTCTACAATGATATGACCGAGGTGGAATTTGGTGGCAGGGGGCACCGCACACGGCTAAGGAACGATCAACAATGATCAACTTGTGTGTCTATGGGGTGCCCCCTGCCCCCGTATATAAAGGAGCAGGGGGAGGGGGTTCGGCCGGCTAGGGAGAGGGCGCGGGAGGAGTCCTACTCCTACCGGGAGTAGGACTCCCCCTCCAATCCTATTCCAACTAGGATTCCAAGGGGGAAAGGAGAGAGAGGGGGGCCGACCCCTTCTCCTAGTCCTACTAGGACTTGGGGAAGGGGGGGGGGGGCGGCCAGCTTTGGGCTGCCCCTTTTCTCTTTTCCACTAAGGCCCAATAGGCCCATTTGCCTCCCGGGGGGTTCCGGTAACCCTCCCGGTATTTCGGTAAAATCCCGATTTCACCCGGAACACTTCCGGTGTCCAAACATAGGCTTCCAATATATCAATCTTTACGTCTCGACCATTTCGAGACTCCTCGTCATGTCCGTGATCACATCCGGGACTCCGAACAACCTTCGGTACATCAAAATGCATAAACTCATAATAACTGTCATCATAACGTTAAGCGTGCGGACCCTACGGTTCGAGAACAATGTAGACATGACCGAGACACGTCTCCGGTCAATAACCAATAGCGGGACCTGGATGCCCATATTGGCTCCAACATATTCTACGAAGATCTTAATCGGTCAGACCGCATAACAACATACGTTGTTCCCTTTGTCATCGGTATGTTACTTGCCCGAGATTCGATTGTCGGTATCCAATACCTAGTTCAATCTCGTTACCGGGAAGTCTCTTTACTCGTTCCGTAATACATCATCTCACAACTAACATATTAGTTGCAGTGCTTGCAAGGCTTATGTGATGTGCATTACCGAGAGGGCCCAGAGATACCTCTCCGACACTCGGAGTGACAAACCCTAATCTCGAAATACGCCAACCCAACATCTACCATTGGAGACACCTGTAGTAGTCCTTTATAATCACCCAGTTACATTGTGACGTTTGGTAGTACCCAAAGTATTCCTCCGGTAAACGGGAGTTGCATAATCTCATAGTTATAGGAACATGTATAAGTCATGAAGAAAGCAATAGCAACATACTAAACGATCGGGTGCTAAGCTAATGGAATGGGTCATGTCAATCAGATCATTCAACTAATGATGTGACCTCGTTAATCAAATAACAAATCTTTGTTCATGGTTAGGAAACATAACCATCTTTGATTAACGAGCTAGTCAAGTAGAGGCATACTAGTGACACTCTGTTGGTCTATGTATTCACACATGTATTATGTTTCCGGTTAATACAATTCTAGCATGAATAATAAACATTTATCATGATATAAGGAAATAAATAATAACTTTATTATTGCCTCTAGGGCATATTTCCTTCAGTCTCCCACTTGCACTAGAGTCAATAATCTAGATTACACAGTAATGATTCTAACACCCATGGAGCTTTGGTGCTGATCATGTTTTGCTCGTGGAAGAGGCTTAGTTAACGGGTCTGCAACATTCAGATCCGTATGTATCTTGCAAATCTCTATGTCTCCCACCTGGACTAAATCCCGGATGGAGTTGAAGCGTCTCTTGATGTGTTTGGTCCTTTTGTGAAATCTGGATTCCTTTGCCAAAGCAATTGCACCAGTATTGTCACAAAAGATTTTCATTGGACCCGATGCACTAGGTATGACAGCTAGATCGGATATGAACTCCTTCATCCAGACTCCTTCGTTTGCTGCTTCCGAAGCAGCTATGTACTCCGCTTCACATGTAGATCCCGCTACGACGCTTTGTTTAGAACTGCAGCAACTGACAGCTCCACCGTTTAAAGTAAACACGTATCCGGTTTGCGATTTAGAATCGTCCGGATCAATGTCAAAGCTTGCATCAACGTAACCTCTTACGGTGAGCTCTTTGTCACCTCCATATACGAGAAACATATCCTTAGTCCTTTTCAGGTATTTCAGGATGTTCTTGACCGCTGGCCAGTGATCCACTCCTGGATTACTTTGGTACCTCCCTGCTAAACTTATAGCAAGGCACACATCAGGTCTGGTACACAGCATTGCATACATGATAGAGCCTATGGCTGAAGCATAGGGAACATCTTTCATTTTCTCTCTATCTTCTGCAGTGGTCGGGCATTGAGTCTGACTCAACTTCACACCTTGTAATACAGGCAAGAACCCTTTCTTTGCTTGATCCATTTTGAACTTCTTCAAAATCTTGTCAAGGTATGTGCTTTGTGAAAGTCCAATTAAGCGTTTTGATCTATCTCTATAGATCTTTATGCCTAATATGTAAGCAGCTTCCCCGAGGTCTTTCATCGAAAAACTTTTATTCAAGTATCCCTTTACGCTATCCAGAAATTCTATATCATTTCCAATCAGCAATATGTCATCCACATATAATATCAGAAATGCTACAGAGCTCCCACTCACTTTCTTGTAAATACAGGCTTCTCCAAAAGTCTGTATAAAGCCAAATGCTTTGATCACACTATCAAAGCGTTTATTCCAACTCCGAGATGCTTGCACCAGTCCATAAATGGATTGCTGGAGTTTGCATACTTTGTTAGCTCCCTTTGGATCGACAAAACCTTCTGGTTGCATCATATACAACTCTTCTTCCAGAAATCCATTCAGGAATGCAGTTTTGACATCCATTTGCCATATTTCATAATCATAAAATGCGGCAATTGCTAACATGATTCTGACGGATTTAAGCATCGCTACGAGTGAGAAGGTCTCATCGTAGTCAACCCCTTGAACTTGTCGAAAACCTTTTGCGACAAGTCGAGCTTTATAGACAGTAATATTACCGTCAGCGTCAGTCTTTTTCTTGAAGATCCATTTATTCTCAATTGCTTGCCGATCATCGGGCAAGTCAACCAAAGTCCATACTTTGTTCTCATACATGGATCCCATCTCAGATTTCATGGCCTCAAGCCACTTTGTGGAATCTGGGCTCACCATCGCTTCTTCATAGTTTGTAGGTTCATCATGATCTAGCAGCATGACTTCCAGAACTGGATTAACATACCACTCTGGTGCGGATCTCACTCTGGTTGATCTACGTGGTTCAGTAGTATCTTGCCCTGAAGTATCATGATCATCATCATTAGCTTCCTCACTAATTGGTATAGGTGTCGCAGAAACAGTTTTCTGTGATGTACTATTTTCCAATAAGGGAGCAGGTACAGTTACCTCGTCAAGTTCTACTTTCCTCCCACTCACTTCTTTCGAGAGAAATTCCTTCTCTAGAAATGATCCATTCTTAGCAACGAATGTCTTGCCTTCGGATCTGTGATAGAAGGTATACCCAACAGTTTCCTTTGGGTATCCTATGAAGACACATTTCTCCGCTTTGGGTTCGAGCTTATCAGGTTGAAGCTTTTTCACATAAGCATCGCAGCCCCAAACTTTAAGAAACGACAACTTTGGTTTCTTGCCAAACCATAGTTCATAAGGCGTCGTCTCAACGGATTTTGATGGTGCCCTATTTAACGTGAATGCGGCCGTCTCTAAAGCATAACCCCAAAACGATAGCGGTAAATCAGTAAGAGACATCATAGATCGCACCATATCTAGTAAAGTACGATTACGACGTTCGGACACACCATTACGCTGTGGTGTTCCGGGTGGCGTGAGTTGCGAAACTATTCCACAATTTTTCAAATGTATACCAAACTCGTAACTCAAATATTCTCCTCCACGATCAGATCGTAGAAACTTTATTTTCTTGTTACGATGATTTTCAACTTCACTCTGAAATTCCTTGAACTTTTCAAATGTTTCAGACTTATGTTTCATTAAGTAGATATACCCATATCTGCTTAAATCATCTGTGAAGGTGAGAAAATAACGATATCCGCCACGAGCCTCAATATTCATCGGACCACATACATCGGTATGTATGATTTCCAATAAATTTGTTGCTCTCTCCATAGTACCGGAGAATGGTGTTTTAGTCATCTTGCCTATGAGGCACGGTTCGCAAGTACCAAGTGATTCATAATCAAGTGGTTCCAAGAGCCCATCAGTATGGAGTTTCTTCATGCGCTTTACACCGATATGACCTAAACGGCACTGCGACAAATAAGTTGCACTATCATTATCAACTCTGCATCTTTTGGCTTCTACATTATGAATATGTGTATCACTACTATCGAGATTCAATAAGAATAGACCACTCTTCAAGGGTGCATGACCATAAAAGATATTACTCATATAAATAGAACAACCATTATTCTCTGATTTAAATGAATAACCGTCTCGCATCAAACAAGATCCAAATATAATGTTCATGCTCAACGCTGGCACCAAATAACAATTATTTAGGTCTAATATTAACCCCGAAGGTAGATGTAGAGGTAGCGTGCCGACCGCGATCACATCGACTTTGGAACCGTTTCCCACGCGCATCATCACCTCGTCCTTTGCTAGCGTCCGCTTATTCCGTAGTCCCTGTTTCGAGTTGCAAATATTAGCAACAGAACCAGTATCAAATACCCAGGTGCTACTGCGAGCTCTAGTAAGGTACACATCAATAACATGTATATCACATATACCTTTGTTCACCTTGCCATCCTTCTTATCCGCCAAATACTTGGGGCACTTCCGCTTCCAGTGACCAGTCTGCTTGCAGTAGAAGCACTCAGTTTCAGGCTCAGGTCCAGACTTGGGTTTCTTCTCCTGAGCAGCAACTTGCTTGCTGTTCTTCTTGAAGTTCCCCTTCTTCTTCCCTTTGCCCTTTTTCTTGAAACCAGTGGTTTTGTTAACCATCAACACTTGATGCTCCTTCTTGATTTCTACCTCCGCAGCTTTCAGCATTGCGAAGAGCTCGGGAATAGTCTTGTTCATCCCTTGCATATTATAGTTCATCACGAAGCTCTTGTAGCTTGGTGGCAGTGATTGGAGAATTCTGTCAATGACGCAATCATCTGGAAGATTAACTCCCATCTGAATCAAGTGATTATTATACCCAGACATTTTGAGTATATGCTCACTGACAGAACTGTTCTCCTCCATCTTGCAGCTATAGAACTTATTGGAGACTTCATATCTCTCAATTCGGGCATTTGCTTGAAATATTAACTTCAGCTCCTGGAACATCTCATATGCTCCATGACGTTCAAAACGTCGTTGAAGTCCCGATTCTAAGCCGTAAAGCATGGCACACTGAACTATCGAGTAGTCATCAGCTTTGCTCTGCCAGACGTTCATAACATCTGGCGTTGCTCCAGCAGCAGGCCTGGCACCCAGCGGTGCTTCCAGGACGTAATTCTTCTGTGCAGCAATGAGGATAATCCTCAGGTTACGGACCCAGTCCGTGTAATTGCTACCATCATCTTTCAACTTTGCTTTCTCAAGGAACGCATTAAAATTCAACGGAACAACAGCATGAGCCATCTATCAACATAAACAAGCAAGATACTATCAGGTACTAAGTTCATGATAAGTTTAAGTTCAGTTAATCAAATTACTTAGGAACTCCCACTTAGATAGACATCCCTCTAATCCTCTAAGTGATCACGTGATCCAAATCAACTAAACCATAACCGATCATCACGTGAGATGGAGTAGTTTTCAATGGTGAACATCGTCATGTTGAACATATCTACTATATGATTCACGCTCGACCTTTCGGTCTCTGTGTTCCGAGGCCATATCTGCATATGCTAGGCTCGTCAAGTTTAACCTGAATATTCTGCATGTGCAAAACTGGCTTGCACCCGTTGTAGATGGACGTAGAGCTTATCACACCCGATCATCACGTGGTGTCTGGGCACGACGAACTTTGGCAACGGTGCATAGTCAGGGAGAACAATTCTTGATAATTTAGTGAGAGATCATCTTATAATGCTACCGTCAATCAAAGCAAGATAATATGCATAAAAGGATAAACATCACATGCAATCAATATAAGTGATATGATATGGCCATCATCATCTTGTGCTTGTGATCTCCATCTCCGAAGCACCGTCATGATCACCATCGTCACCGGCGCGACACCTTGATCTCCATCGTAGCATCGTTGTCGTCTCGCCAATCTTATGCTTCCATGACTATCACTACCGCTTAGTAATAAAGTAAAGCATTACATCGCGATTGCATTGCATACAATAAAGCGACAACCATATGGCTCCTGCCAGTTGCCGATAACTCGGTTACAAAACATGATCATCTCATACAATAAAATTAGCATCATGCCTTGACCATATCACATCACAACATGCCCTGCAAAAACAAGTTAGACGTCCTCTACTTTGTTGTTGCAAGTTTTACGTGGCTGCTACGGGCTTAAGTAAGAACACATCTCACCTACGCATCAAAACCACAACGATAGTTTGTCAAATAGACTCCGTTTTAACCTTCTCAAGGACCGGGCGTAGCCATACTTGGTTCAACTAAAGTTGGAGAGACAGTCTTCTGCAAGCCATCTGTGTGCATAGCACGTCGAGGGAACCAGTCTCGCGTAAGAGTGCGCGTAAGGTTGGTCCGGATCGTCTCGTCCAACAATACCGCCGAACCAAAGTATGACATGCTGGTAGGCAGTATGACTTGTATCGCCCACAACTCACTTGTGTTCTACTCGTGCAAATAACATCAAACCATAAAACCTAGGCTCGGATGCCACTGTTGGGGAACGTAGTAATTTCAAAAATTTTCCTACGCACACGCAAGATCATGGTGATGCATAGCAATGAGGGGGAGAGTATTGTCTACGTACCAACGCAGACCGACTGCGGAAGCGATCTCACAACATAGAGGAAGTAGTCGTACGTCTTCTTCCCGATCCGACCAATCCAAGCACCGTTACTCCGGCACCTCCGAGTTCTTAGCACACGTTCAGCTCGATGACGATCCTCGGGCTCCGATCCAGCAAAGCGTCGAGGAAGAGTTCTGTCAGCACAACGGTGTGGTGACGATCTTGATGTACTACCGACGCAGGGCTTTGCCTAAGCTCTACAATGATATGACCGAGGTGGAATTTGGTGGCAGGGGGCAACGCACACGGCTAAGGAACGATCAACAATGATCAACTTGTGTGTCTATGGGGTGCCCCTGCCCCTGTATATAAAGGAGCAGGGGGAGGGGGTTCGGCCGGCTAGGGAGAGGGCGCGGGAGGAGTCCTACTCCTACCGGGAGTAGGACTCCCCCCTCCAATCCTATTCCAACTAGGATTCCAAGGGGGAAAGGAGAGAGAGGGGGGCCGGCCCCTTCTCCTAGTCCTACTAGGACTTGGGGAAGGGGGGGGGGGGGCGGCCAGCTGTGGGCTGCCCCTTTTCTCTTTTCCACTAAGGCCCAATAGGCCCATTTGCCTCCCGGGGGGTTCCGGTAACCCTCCCGGTATTCCGGTAAAATCCCGATTTCACCCGGAACACTTCCGGTGTCAAAACATAGGCTTCCAATATATCAATCTTTACGTCTCGACCATTTCGAGACTCCTCGTCATGTCCGTGATCACATCCGGGACTCCGAACAACCTTCGGTACATCAAAATGCATAAACTCATAATAACTGTCATCGTAACATTAAGCGTGCGGACCCTACGGTTTGAGAACAATGTAGACATGACCGAGACACGTCTCCGGTCAATAACGAATAGCGGGACCTGGATGCCCATATTGGCTCCTACATATTCTACGAAGATCTTTATCGGTCAGACCGCATAACAACATACGTTGTTCCCTTTGTCATTGGTATGTTACTTGCCCGAGATTCGATTGTCGGTATCCAATACCTAGTTCAATCTCGTTACCGGCAAGTCTCTTTACTCGTTCCATAATACATCATCTCACAACTAACATATTAGTTGCAGTGCTTGCAAGGCTTATGTGATGTGGATTACCGAGAGGGCCCAGAGATACCTCTCCGACACTCGGAGTGACAAACCGTAATCTCGAAATACGCCAACCCAACATCTACCATTGGAGACACCTGTAGTACTCCTTTATAATCACCCAGTTACGTTGTGACGTTTGGTAGTACCCAAAGTATTCCTCCGGTAAACGGGAGTTGCATAATCTCATAGTTATAGGAACATGTATAAGTCATGAAGAAAGTAATAGCAACATACTAAACGATCGGGTGCTAAGCTAATGGAATGGGTCATGTCAATCAGATCATTCAACTAATGATGTGACCTCGTTAATCAAATAACAACTCTTTGTTCATGGTTAGGAAACATAACCATCTTTGATTAACGAGCTAGTCAAGTAGAGGCATACTAGTGACACTCTGTTGGTCTATGTATTCACACATGTATTATGTTTCCGGTTAATACAATTCTAGCATGAATAATAAACATTTATCATGATATAAGGAAATAAATAATAACTTTATTATTGCCTCTAGGGCATATTTCCTTCAAGCACCGCTATTAGTTTCATCAGAGGGTTGACATTCAGATATGGAGTCCCACACAGCATCATCACTGATAACGGGTCAAACTTTGATTCGGACGATTTCAGGGCATTTTGCGCTTCTCAAGGCACACGAGTCGACTACGCCTCAGTCGCTCATCCCCAGTCGAATGGACAGGCTGAGAGAGCAAATGGTCTGATTCTCAAAGGGCTAAAACCTCGGCTGACGCGCGATCTCAAGCACGCGGCAGGCGCTTGGGTCGACGAGCTTCTGTCAGTGCTGTGGGGATTAAGGACTACCCCTAACCGGTCGACTGTAAGGACCCCGTTCTTTCTGGTTTATGGAGCCGAAGCTGTCCTGCCAAGCGATCTCCTTCACAATGCGCCTCGAGTTGAACTTTACACCAAAGATGAAGCAGAGCAGGCCCGGCAAGACGCAGTCGACCTCTTGGAGGAAGAAAGGGAGATGGCAATGATCAGATCGACCATTTACCAGCAGGACTTGCGTCGATTCCACGCCCGGAATGTGAAGAGTCGAGCCTTTCAAGAAGGAGATTTGGTCCTCCGAGTGGATCAACAGAAACCTCACAAGCTCGCTCCCACTTGGGAAGGCCCCTTCATCATCACCAGAGTCCTCCACAATGGAGCATATCACCTTTACAATGTTGATCGACAAATCGACGAACCTCGAGCTTGGAACGCGGAGCTTCTCCGCCCCTTTTACACTTAAGGCCGCTCTCAAACCAGATGTAATAAGAAAAACTCCTAGAGTTCATTTTTATCAGAAATAAGAGTGTTCCAATAATTGTTGTCACTGTTGTATGTATCCGAAATCCCCCAGTGGGTGACTTAGCTGCGAATCCGGTTCGCCTAAGTTTGAAAAATAAAATCCTACCGAGTGGAGAGCAATCCTCCCACTCGGGGGCTTAGCTGCAGTTCAGCACTCGCCTAAGTTCTCCACGAGGAGACTTAGCTGCAGTCAGACACTCGCCTAAGTTTGAAAAATCCTACCGAGTGGAGAGCAATCATCCCACTCGGGGGCTTAGCTGCAGTTCAGCACTCGCCTAAGTTCTCCACGAAGAGACTTAGCTGCAGTCAGACACTCGCCTAAGTTTGAAAAATCCTACCGAGTGGAGAGCAATCCTCCCACTCGGGGGCTTAGCTGCAGTTCAGCACTCGCCTAAGTTCTCCATGAAGAGACTTAGTTGCAGTCAGACACTCGCCTAAGTTTGAAAAATCCTACTGAGTGGAGAGCAATCCTCCCACTCGGGGGCTTAGCTGCAGTTCAGCACTCGCCTAAGTTCTCCACGAAGAGACTTAGCTGCAGTCAGGCACTCGCCTAAGTTTGAAAAATAAAATCCTACCGAGTGGAGAGCAATCCTCCCACTCGGGGGCTTAGCTGCAGTTCAGCACTCGCCTAAGTTCTCCACGAAGAGACTTAGCTGCAGTCAGACACTCGCCTAAGTTTGAAAAATAAAATCCTACCGAGTGGAGAGCAATCCCCCACTCGGGGGCTTAGCTGCAGTTCAGCACTCGCCTAAGTTCTCCACAAAGAGACTTAGCTGTAGTCAGACACTCGCCTAAGTTTGAAAAATCTTACTGAGTGGAGAGCAATCCTCCCACTCGGGGGCTTAGCTGCAGTTCAGCACTCGCCTAAGTTCTCCACGAAGAGACTTAGCTGCAGTCAGACACTCGCCTAAGTTTGAAAAATCCTACTGAGTGGAGAGCAATCCTCCCACTCGGGGGCTTAGCTGCAGTTCAGCACTCGCCTAAGTTCTCCACGAAGAGACTTAGCTGCAGTCAGACACTCGCCTAAGTTTGAAAATTCCTACCGAGTGGAGAGCTCCGCCACAAATACAATGTACAACAACGAGGTGTGGGTCGACTGACACCTTCTCCCGAGAGCTCCGCCACAAATACAATGTACAACAACAGGGTGTGGGTCGACTGACACCTTCTCCCGAGAGCTCCGCCACAAATACAATGTACAACAACGGGGTGTGGGTCGACTAACACCTCCTCCCGAGAGCTCCGCCACAAATACAGTGTACAACGACAGGGTGGGGGTCGGCCATCAAGCATCTCACGACAGTTCCAAACCACAGAGACATTCAGCAAAAATAAAGTTCGGATAAAGCTTAAAAGGCCCCGGGCCCCGAATCAAAGTACTCGAGCCCTCAGCTCAGCAGAGTTTAAACGACTACAAATCCACTCGGCATCCCTAGGCTAATTTAAGGAAAGGCATAAAAAGTTTTCTCACTCCTCAAGAGGAGGGCTGGCAGGAGCGACGAACTCATCCAAGTCGATCCCGTCCGCAATGCGAGTAGCTGCAGCGATGAAGGTCTCCATGAAGTCCTGGAAGCTGTGCCTCTTGGTATTGGCGACTTGGATGGCGGCCAGCTTTTCTTCTCGCGCCTCCTTGCAATGAACGCGGACTAAGGATAGAGCCACGTCAGCGCCGCACCGGGCAGAGGACTTCTTCCACTCCTGCACTCGATCGGGGATTTTGTCAAGTCGAGCCATAAGAGACTCGAGATCGTTCTGGAGCGCAGATTCTGGCCAAAGTGTCGAGTCGATCCGCGACATGGCAACCTTCAGTCGAGCCAGGTAATCCACGACGCCGTCGATTCGAGATTCCAGTCGGAGCAAGTTCATGGCAGTGTCGTCTTTCACCGGGGAATTGATTGGGTCAAGACCCGTTTCGATCCGCCCGGTCTCCTCTTCAAAGTTCTGACAGAATTCTGCACACAAGACCTAAAGATAAGCCAACGACCACAGGATTGAGTCGACACAAAAAGTACAAAATAGTCAAAATTAGATGTGCACCTTCAAGTTTGATGTACAGCCTCTTGGCGAGGCTCCTCAGGAAGCTCTCCAGGTCGTCCCTCCTACGGGCGACGCCTTCCATCTCCTCACCCAAGAGGAGGTTCTTCTTCTTCCAACTGGCAGTCAGCTTGTTGGCATCAGTCAGAGCGGCCTGCAACCTAATGTTCTCTTGCTCCAACTGGCCGACCGAAGCCAGCTTCTGTTCGGCCAGAACCATCTTGTCGTCAGCCGCCTTACGGGCAACAGCCAGGTCCTGGTCCTTCCTCGCCAACGCTCTTTCCAATTCTCCTACAAAGAAACGGCGATTGAATCAAAAACAGCAAAGGAATGCCCAAGCCTGAAAACAGAACCAGTCGACAAAGTCGCTTTACCTGCGGCGCCCTCCCTGACCTTCTGCAACTCCGTCCTGGCCAGCTCTAAATCAAGGTCCAGCTGAATCTTCTGCTTCTCCAATTCAGCATAACGAGCGGCAAGTTCGCAAGATCTCTGCAAAAGAAAAAACCAGCCGACAGACGTTCGAGATAAGTTGCTCCCGAGTAACTAAGGAACAATGGTGATGTTTCTAAGACCACAGCCGAATAAAAAATATTCGACCGTAGTCTCGGGGACTACACCCAGTGGGTGCACTCAGCGTGCCCCCACTGGTTCGACCAAAAAAAACGACTGCATACAGTCGACAGGACACGAACCGCTCGACCTGGCAGATCAGACCGAGTGAAGAAGTATAGATTCACAAACACAATATACAGACTACAGTCGGCTGCCAGCAGTCCACTGTAGTCTCGGGGACTACACCCAGTGGGTGCACTCAGCGTGCCCCCACTGGTTCGACCAAAGAGAAAACACACCCAGTGGGTGTACAAGTACAGATACAAAGATCTTCAAAAAAGGAAGAGAAAGAGAGAGAAAGACTCTTCAAACAAACAAACATCAAGTCAACTGACCTGGACGTTACTCTGAAGCGCCGAACTCGCGTCGTAAGCCGCCTGGCTGGCCTCCCGAGCCCTCTTCACCTGCTCCATCATGACCCCTGCCTGGTGTATGGCCTCCTTCGCAGCGGCCACTTCGTCTTCAGGGGCAGAGTACGCGACAAAGAGTGAAGTCGGATCGGCAGTCGACGCCGAGGGCTGCGCACTCGACGGAGGATTGGCAGTCGGATTGGCAGCCGACGCCGAAGGCTGCGCACTCGACAGGGGATTGGCGAAGGACGCAGAGGCCCGAGGGGCATCGCCGCCGTCCCGTGCCACGGCCTCAGGCGTCAGAGCAGGCTGGGGAGCCCTGTCAGTCGACGGCCTCCTGGTCCTCCCTATCCTCAGCGGCTCATTGTCATCGTCATCCGGGAGGTCGATAACTTGAGGAGGAGCTGCAGGAAGAACTTTCAATCGACAAGAATTGCAAGAAATGACCAAGTCAACTCAAAAACAAAACGTCAATGATCGTACCAGGGTTGGAGGTTGCAGCGTCCCCCATCTCTTGGTCGTCATCCTTGGCTGAGACCTCGGAGGTAGCAGCACTGCAAATTTCGAAGAATCAACCAGTTCAGCATAATGAGTCGACTCAGGATCTGTCCTCCAATCGACAAAAGAAGTCAAAGCTTGTTACCCGGAGATGACAGGGACAGTTATCTTCATCTTCGGCAGAGTCTTGGGCAGCTTGGACTGCGTCGTGCGCGGTTGCTTGGGAACCTTCCCAGTCGGTGTCGGAGAAGAGGTCCGAGGGCGTTTCGACGCTGGCCCGACGGAGGCAGTCGCCTGACCACGTCCCTGCGCCGGGTCGTGCACGAGCTTGGATCGTCTCTCTGGGCGGGGAGGTTCGGCTTCTTCCTCCTCCTCCTCGCTGGAGAAGATGTCGTCGCCTTCCTCTCCTTCGCCGTCTGACTCCCACTCGCCCTGGTCGTCGCCGCTCTCACCTCCGCTCCCCTCACCTTCCTCAGTCGACCCCTGCGCCCCGTTGGGCGTCGAATACATCTCAGTGGTCGCCTAAAAGACAGCAGGCAAAATGGAAAGTCAGTTGACTCGCTCAAAAGAAGACCAGTGCAGAAAGCAAGATTTCAGTCGAAAACGCAAAGACACACCTGGTCGACCTCATAAGAGCCGTCGAGTGGAACGACCCTCCTGGCTCCTCGGGGGTTGTCTTTGTTCCCTGTAATGCTTGACAGCCACCCCTCCAACATCTCGTCGGTGACCTCCTCTGGGTGGACCCGAGTGGAGTCCTCGAGGCCGGAGTACAACCACATCGGGTGATCCCGAGCCTGGAGGGGTTGGATTCTCCTCCTGAGGAAGACTTCGAGCAGGTCCATCCCCGTCACGCCCTCACGGACAAGTTAGACCACTCGACCCGCCAGTATCTTGACCTGGGCCTTTTCGTCGGGCGTCACCTTCAGAGAAGCCGGCTTTTCAGCTCGGTCGAGGGTGAAGGTTGGGAGTCCAGTCGACTGCCCCGGGGTCACTTGATCCTGGCAGTAGAACCAAGTCGCCTGCCACCCTCGAACCGACTCCGGGAAAGTGATGGAGGGAAAACAACTTTTCCCCCTTGTCTGGATCGCCAAGCCCCCGCACAGCTGGATCACCTGTGTCCTCTCGTCACTCGACTTAGCCTTCTTCACCGACTGAGAGCGAACGGTGAAGATATGCTTGAAAAGTCCCCAGTGTGGGCGGCACCCCAGGAACGCCTCGCACATAGAAATAAAAGCGGCGAGATAGACTATGGAGTTCGAAGTGAAGTGGTGGAGCTGCGCCCCGAAGAAATTCAGGAAATTGCGGAAAAAGGGTGGGGCGGCAAGGAGAAACCACGGTCAATGTGAGTCGCCAGGAGGACACGCTCACCGTCACGTGGCTGGGGCTCGATTTCTCTCCCCGGAAGACGCGCCGCCTTGTGGAGGATGACTCCTCCCTCGACCATGTCTTCGAGGTCCTCCTGACGAAGCACCGAGGGCATCCAGTTGCCCTGGATCCACCCCTTGGGCAGGGCCGTCCGAGAAGAAGAGCCCCCGCGCGTAGACTTCTTCCCCTTCCCGGCCGCCGCCGCCTTCTTCGCGCGCTCCAGGGCGGTCGTCTTGCCCTTCACCATCGTCGCCGGCAAGGTCTCAGGCTGGTTTTTGTGGTATCCAGTGGTAGGCGCGCGCGCTGTACGTGGCGAAAAAGGCGGCGCGGGGATCGAGGAGCCTTCGCACTGTCGCCCCCGATTACTGCGGCCGCCCCCGTCCCGCGCGCTTCCCAAAAAATCCGAATCCCGCGATCTCCGCCGGGTGCAGAACAACTTGGCGAAACGGAAATCCCGTGCACGCCGGCGCCCGATGCCTCGTAGGTAAAAGAATCCATTCGACGAAAGGCCTGGAACGGATCAAGGCGACTGAAAGAGGTTAATAACGTCATCCATGACAGTGGACCCAGAACAAAGCACCTATAATAACCCGAAGGGTCGGTTGGAAAGGTCCCAAACCCTTTTTCTCACTCCAGCCTCGATCCGTTCGGGGGCTAATGATGAAGGCATGCACCTACGGTAGGGGCACGAACCCGTCCTAAGAGCCCTACCATAGGACATCCTTAGAGGAAGTCACCTTTCAATCGACTCGAAGGTGTCCCACTCGACGGGGCCATGACACTCGACCAAGAAGCTGTCACTCGACCAACAAGCCAACCACTCGACCGCCAGGAGACCTCAAATCACTCCCAGGCAAACGGTCAGCTATTAAGTAGTCTTTATGATCATCATGACGCTTTATTAGGGACGTTATCAGTAACGCCCACCTTAAATGTACCTTAAACCCTGCATTACTGAGGGCAGGAGAGGGCTGGCGAACTCTATATAGGCCACCCCCCCTCCTCAGTAAGAAGGGTTCGCACCCCTGTCATCTTACTCACGCATAATCCAATCGACCGCCTCCGGGCACCGAGACGTAGGGCTGTTACTTCCTCAGAGAAGGGCCTGAACTCGTAAACCTTGCGTGCTTACAACTTCCCAATAGCTAAGGTCTAACCTCTTCATACATACCCCCCTACCTCACTGTCAGACTTAGAACCACGACAGGGGGCGCGGCCCCTCTTTCCCTCTCCCTCTCCCCCTCTTTCCTTCCCCCTTAGGGTTTCCTAATTAGATTAGGAAAGTGGAGTCCTACTCCCACTAGGAGGAGGACTCCCCCTCCCCTTGGCGCGCCCCATAGGGCCGGCCGGCCTCCCCCTTGCTCCTTTATATACGGGGGTAGGGGGGCACCCTAGAACACACAAGTTGATCTTTGAGATCGTTCCTTAGTCATGTGCGGTGCCCCCTGCCACCATATTCCACCTCGATCATATTGTTGTAGTGCTTAGGCGAAGCCCTGCGTCGGTAGAACATCAAGATCGTCACCACGCCGTCATGCTGACGGAACTCCTCCCCGAAGCTTTGCTGGATCGGAGCCCGGGGATCATCATCGAGCTATACGTGTGCTAAGAACTCGCAGGTGCCGGAGTAACGGTGCTTGGATCGGTCGGATCGGGAAGAAGACGTACGACTACTTCCACTATGTTGTGTCAACGCTTCCGTTGCGATCTACAAGGGTACGTAGATCATGCTCCCCCCCTCGTTGCTATGCATCACAATGATCTTGCGTGTGCGTAGGATTTTTTTTGAAATTACTACGTTACCCAACAAGGACTTGATCCCAGGCCGATTTTGCAAATCGACCTGAGTCTCAGCGGCTACTGGGATCAGCGGTCTTACATCATCCTTCAGGTGCATCTCGGGTTTTAGATTGATACCCACCTTGAGGGCTACTGGCTATATACCTCGGCAGAGAATAAATTGCACCAATCAAAAATATTGACAAAAATCGGCCCACATTCGGGGTGGTGCACCACCTCGGAAGCAGTCCGGCATAAAGCTCTGGCGCTAGTGGCTGGCTCCATAGAGGGCATTTCCGGCATTAAGCTCGGCTAAACTCCTTGAAACTTCTTTGAACCAATTAATTTACAACACCTCGGATACAGTCTGGCATTGGAGCTCGGATACAGTCCGGCGTTGGAGCTCGGATACATAGTCCGGCGTTGGAGCTTGGATACATTCCGGCGTTAGAGCTCGGAAGCGGTCCGACGTTGGTGCTTGGCTGCAAAAAATACCTCGGATGCAGTCCAGCATTGGAGCTCGGACGCAAGAGGACGCTGCTGCCCGGGAACAATTTCAAACCCGAGGTGTGGCATAAAAATAACAAGGCATTGATAAAGGCCGGAAACTTACAGGGGCTCCTCGGATACCCGACGTGTAAACTCGTCGAATGCATTTCAGCAATCCTCAAGATCGAAGATGAGAAGATTTGTTGAACCAGTTTTCAAGACCGACGACCGAAGATGAAGAACGGTTCGGAAGAATCGAGGAGCGTTCCTAACGTGAAGACCGGTTCATGGGGGCTACTGACGGTGTCCTGGACTAGGGGGTACTCACCACGTCATCTCCCGATTTGTTAGATTGGGCCGAGGACCCCCATGGCCGTATACTCATGGGCCAGTTCGGACAGCTGCCGCATACAAGGAAGATTCCACAAGACTTGGTGATCAAGACAAGGACTCCCCACTGGCGTATTCTGCTAGGCCTCTTGTTATCCTAGGCCTCTGGTGCATTATATGAACCGAGGCCAGGCTAGTCGATAGATCATATACATACAATAATACCATAGGCTAGCTTCTAGGGTTTAGTCTCTCTGATCTCATGGTAGATCTACTCTTGTACTACCCATATCATCATTATTAATCAAGCAAGACGTAGGGTTTTACCTCCATCAAGAGGGCCTGAACCTGGGTAAAACATTGTGTCCCCTGCCTCCTGTGACCATCCAGCCTAGACGCACAATTCGGGACCCCCTACCCGAGATCCGCCGGTTTTGATACCGACACCGTGTATTACCATACCTATCTATCTATATATATCTAGGTTCAATAAATAGGCCGTGTATCGCTGTGAAATGAACTTGTTATGTTTTGGGCTTGTTTTGCTGTTGCCTCATCGGTTATTTGAGACTTCCTTCAACTTGAAACTATCTTGACTTGTTGTTGGATGCTTGGTGTTGTTGCTTTATTTGAGACTTCCATCAATCCTATTGATGAGAAGGCGAAGGCGAAGCTCGCCCTTCAGTACGACACATACGTTATGACAAGCTCAAGCTGGACATAGGCACGGGCATGAAGCGCTCAAAGGCATGGTAGGTAGTATTATTACATGGACTCATGCTAGCCCGTGACTCTATCAGATGGAGATGCACATGCGTTTGGCCCACAGAGCCGAACCTCTGTCTGACGCAAAGGCATCATGTGGTATTATATAGAGTCATGTTCGCTTGTGTCTGGTTTCCAAATGATTCTGTCAACTCGTTTAGACAGAGATCATTTAGACAGAGAGGCACGGGTGAGAAGCCCATCGAGGCATACTTTAGTATTAGAGAGAGTCACGTTCGTGCGTTTGTTGCGCAAACTGAACAGAACTGGGTTCTGATATGAGCACTCGCTGTTTACTTTGTGAGGCAATGAGTGGCAGATTAGGGACATGCTGTTTTTGAACCTTTGTCTTACGCACAGCCACAAGCGTTTTCTCTGTGAGGCATGGAATGGCCTATGCGAGGGGCACTGTTTTTAAAATCTTATTTCCTTGTATTTAAAAGCACGGATGTGAACTCCCTACGGACATGGTTCCGTATTAAGTTGCGTCATCCTTCTTTCTTGATGTTACATATATTATTCGATATAAAAGCCGTAGACGTTCGTGGCTATCTATATTTCCTTGTATTTAAAAGATAGCAATGACATGCTTTTAAACAAAGCACAAGCACAGTGGTTCCACGACAAGCACGTCTCAATTTGCAGAAACGGCAGTGTCGTGATTCTACGGGACGGTATGGTTCGTTCCTACCCGGAGTGACGTTGGTGCGCTTATTACGGAAACCTAGTAGAATCGGGCGACTGTCCTTGTTACAATTGTTTTCGTTGTAAGATTTTTAACTCAAATGCACGAAAGGCGACTTTTTATGTTTAGTAGCGTCACGATCCTTTACGCACGAAGACGACTTTTTGTGTGTCGGTGTTTCAGGTCACAGGCATGGTTGTCAAACTAACAAACGCATGACCTGTAATTATCCAGAGTCACCTTGGTGTCTCTGTGTGTTCTGAATGCATCCATTGACTATGTTACCAGGACAATAGGCACGACCGGGATGGCGATGGAGGCATGCTTGTGTTCTGTGCGGGGCCACATTCGTCCGTTGATTGCGGAAACACAATGTTTCGGCCGACGTCTCCACGTATTCGGATGTGAATGCCACGCGGCGCGGCCACGGAAACCCAAGGGTCCGACGGACATCTCCTCCGGTGACACCGGTCTGGCTCGTCGCCAGAGGCCAGGCTCCGGCTATTTAAGGCGGACAGATGGCGTCTCGAAACCCTAGCCACACCCTCTTCTTTCTTGGACTGTCTAGATCCACGCCACAGATAGCGGCGCTCGCAGGCGGCGCGATCCCAGAAATGGAGACGGAGATGGAGGTCTACTCCTGTGCCCCGAAAACCAAGAGGGCGAGGCTCACGCGACCGGTGACGCCTTCCTCTGGTGGTTTGGCGGTAGCGGCTGGAAGCGGCGAGGGTGCGCCTACCGGATCCGAGGATCAAGAAGATCAGTCTGGTCCCAACCGCATCAGCAACCTACCGGACAGTGTCCTCGATGAGGTCATATCCCGTCTATCCAATAAGGAAGGCGCTCGCACTCAAATCCTCACACGTCGGTGGCGCCCTGTTTGGGGCGCCGCTCCTCTGAATCTGGACTGCCGTGAGATCCCTGTCCCACGTCTTTTTAACCCTCTAGATCAAGTACATTTCAAGTTGGTCACCGCAAACTCCGCCACACCGGAGGAACTCGTCCGCGTAACATACACTGGAACTTTTTTTTAGAGGAGTACATGTCGGTGAAGATAATTCCTATGATGATTCGTACCTTCCAGAGGCCATCCTCTCCGGGCGTCAGAGTGCAGTTCGCCGCCTCTGCATTCCTGCGTCCTACCTCGACTGCAGGCACTCCACGGTCGACGACTGGCTTCGATCCCCAAGACTGAACAATCTCCAGGTGCTCGAGTTTTACTACCTGTTCCCACCATGCTTGAGACAACATGACATAGGGCCATTCTCATGCCCTTCGCTCATGCCATCACCACCAGCATTAAACCCTCAGATTTCCTCCTCTCTCCAAACCATCGCCTTTGCTCTTTGCAAGTTACCAAACAATTATGTACGGCTGCTTAAACTACCACTGCTCAGGAGACTCTCGCTAGTAGATGTTGATGTATCAGACGTCTCATTACAAAGCATCATCAGCTCTACTTCTCCTACACTTGAGTCTCTACTGCTTGTTTGGACAGTCAGGCACCATTCCATCAGAATAAACTCACCTAACCTTATAAGCATCGGCATTTCTGGTTATTATGGTAAAATTGTTATAGAAGATGCCTCGTCACTTCAACGGTTGCTTTGTGATGGTGATTGCAAAAAGTTGCGGGTAGTTATCACCTGTGGACCTAAACTGCAGGTCATGGGCAAATTATCTAATATTTTCTGTGAATCCGGCATCACAAATGACCGTATAATTATTCAGGTACTGACTTTCAACAATACTTTCACCTCCATTCATTGGTACGAACAAGTTCCATGCAATTCAACCTTTACTCTACTAATATTATGTTTTACTCTACATGAAGTGTTTGCCGACAGTCAGCACATCCACATCGGTTCGTTCTATCAAGACGTTGTCTATCAGCATGGATTATGACATGCACACAGTCTTTTCCTTGGTGGAACACTTCCAAAGCTTGGAAAACTTGTATATGGAGGTGATGCTTCTCACACAGATTGTAAAACACATACCATGCATGGTGCAGAACTCCATTCAACAAAAGGAAAACTTGTATGTAATGGACAAAGGTGTATATAGTCATGGACGAGTATTAGGACAAAACTAAAAAGAAAGCTTTTATTACAACAGAGGTTATAGACTTATTCCTTCCAGCAGAATCACTCTTTATCGAGTTTAACCATTTCAAATATTCATGTTTATTCAGGAAATAGCACCTAATGAAGAAAGTCTTGCGAATGACTGTTCTTGCAAGCACCATCATGACATTCATTTGAAGTCACTGACACTGGAAAGCTATGTTCAATGCGACAAAAGCATTCGATTTGCAACATTCTTTATTCTCAACGCAGCACAACTGCAGACTGTGAGGATCAAGTTTCTTCTTTAGGAACACTTCACGGAAGAATTCTACAAACAGCAACAAGACGTGCTTCAGTGGGACAAAAAGGCTTCTAAACATGCTTGCCTTAGGTTGTCGCCAACTTGCAACCACAGGAACTTGGATCTAAGGCACGCATGTGTTGAGCACCTAGATTTAAAGGATCCATTCATTTGTAAGTGCTGAAAACAGTGCTGGAGTTAGATGTTCCCGCCACTTTTCGATTTTGGAATTTACGTAGGTGTGCTGAAACAATGCCCGCACCTTTTTTGCTCAATCTGTAACCTTACCAACAACGAACTCGGTATTTCGGTAGATGGCTAAATGGTCTTTTGCTCATGCCGTACATTTCATTAACTAAAAGGGCTTCAAGTCTCTGCATCCACGGCTATGTACATTTGTGACTTTCTGTGTTTCAGTGATAAGGGTCACAGGAAAGGGCGTCAAATCCGCAAAAGGCATCGTGTGGTATTATATATAGTCATGCTCGCTTGTGCTAGCGTTTGTGTCCCAAATGATTCAGTGAACCACGGTTTGTGAGCAAACACACAGACGATAATGACTTTGTAGAAAAGTGATTTGAGACACACTGTTCTACCTGTCATACATGCATGACCATGGCAAACGCACGGAAGTGATATGACAGGACACATGCACACCCATGATTCCACGTGCGTCAATAGCATGTAAGGACGTAATTCTTTCCCAGGAAACGGTGGAAACCTACTGCCAAGCACTATATGCATTTGTAAAATGAAAACGCAAACACAACCGTGACCTGTTGTGTTTGAAATCGTTGCATCACAGAAGCATCGCAAGCATGGTTATGCACACGAGGTACGGTTAGGCACAGTGCAGGGACATAATTGCAGATGTCACTGCTGTTGCGCGTTTTTTAAAACCACGGTCTTGCAATCTTTCTGTTTCAGTGTTTTAGTAATTAGGGTCACAACCACGGGCGTCGAATCCACAAAGGCATCGTGTGTTATTAAATAGAGTCATGTTCACTTGTGTTTGTGTTCTGAATGATTCAGTCGACTCATTCAGACAGAGAAGCATGGACGAGCAGCCCACGAAGGCATACTTTAATATTAGGCAGGGTCACAATCATGCGTTTATTGCGCATGGTCGATGGTATTACAGAGTCATGCTCGCCTGCGAGACTCAATCAGACGAAGATGCACGTGCGTCTAGCCCACGGAACTGAACCTTTGTCTTACGCACAGCCAGACGCGTTTACTCTATGAAGCACAGAATTGCCTATACGAGAGACACTGATTTTAAAAGCTTATTTCTTTGTATTTAAAAGCACAGACGTGAAGTCCATAGAGACACGATTCTTTCTTGATAAAGTCTCTGCAGCCACGGTTATGCGCGTTTGTGACTTTCTGTATTTTAGTGATAAGGGTTGTAGACACGGGCATCAAATCCACAAAGGCATCACGTGGTATTATATAGAGTCATGTTCGCTTGTGTCTGTTTTCCGAATGATTCCGTCGACTCGTTTAGACGGAGAGGCATGAACGAGAAGCCCATGGAGGCATACTTGAGTATTTGGCAGAGTCACATTTGTGTGCTTACTACAGAAACATAACAGAATTGGATTCCGATGTGAACCCTCACTGTTTACTTTGTGAGGCAATCAATGACCGATCCAAGAGACACTGTCCTTAAAAGCACGGGTAAGAACTCTCTGCAACCACGGTTCTGTACCAAAGAGCCACTGTCAAACGCATGAAAGTCATGCAATGAGGGCCACACATCTAGTATTAGGAAAAGCACTTTATCAGCTGGCGTTGCTCCTTTTCTACGCGCACAGTAGGGTGGCTGTGAAAGGCACATTATACAAGCAGAGAACGAAAATCACAATGCCAGGACAAGGTCAAAAGCATGGTTGTGAGTCTGGAGTGTCACGGCTAGAATCCTCGAGGCGCATTTCGGTGTGGCTTGTTGAGTAGAAACTCGGTTGTGCGGTAACCAGAAGCACTACATAACTCCCTACACAAACAGTTTGGTTCACCGTTGTGGTGGCTCTATATGCTTTCAGCTCTTTTCATCTCGCCTGTTGAGTAATAAAAATACCTAAACAAGCAAAATCTGTTATGCTTACATTTGCTTTGTTTCTACAACTACACCAAATAAACTTACAAGCCGTTTTTTATAACCACAGTACGAGGACCAGAAACAGTGCAAGGCACCCATCAGTGCAGGGCACCCATCACCATATGTAAGACAAGCAACATGCAAGTCAACCATCATGCAGCTCTATCTGCAACACAAGCACGGTTGTACATCCATTGTGTGCATGACGGGTACATATATAAGACAGACACCGTCGTACATACAAGACATCACGGTTACACATGCAGCATTTTAAATCTACTTTATGTCTCTTAACCTTGGTGCCACAACATTTTGGTCCTTCGGACATACAAAGCCGCAAAACCACACATTTCCTTCATGACTGCACGCAACACAAAAACAAACAAGCCTACACACGGTGCAAAGACTACAACGGTAGTCTGATAAAGTTTACATAAAACCCAAGCTCAAAAGAACGCAACAACAAATAACTCCATACATCTGGACAACTAACACAAGGTCTAATTTCAGCGTCCACACCTGAACGGAACCGTCAAATCCAGGTATTCAATACTCCTCTTTCTTAAATGCAGACGCGCGTGGCTGCAACTTGATGATAATCTAAGATGTGCACGTTTAGAAGCCCTTCTATGCCACTCCAGAACGCAACAACAAATAACTCCATACATCTGAACTCTGCGGGAGGGGAGGTAAACTTAATGGTCATGGTCTGCAGATCCTTTGCACTAACAAAAATAACATCGCAAAGTCAACGTAACTCCCAGAGCGAACATAATCTTCCAGCGATACTGTCTTTAGACAAAAGTCGCGATGTTTGAGAAACTGCCGGTACTTACGACGCCATTTGTTTTTTTCACCACGAGAAATCAACAATCCCTAAAATATAAATGATAGGTTGAAAATACTTAACGTCTATAAAAAGAGATACAGACCATCAAAAAACCAAATGCAACAATTAATTCTACCACCTCTGTAACAAGAAGTTAGACATAGACTTGTCTACATATGGATGTATACAACAATAAATCATGTGTAGGTACGGGAGCATCAATTTCAGTCAAAATTAAGACAAGCATTTCAAAAAGGAACGAGTACTACAGAATGCAAATTTCTGAAGATCATCACCTTGACAAACAAGTTCTCCAGTTTTGGAAAGCATTGCAGCAAATCAACGACAATTTCCACCTTATAATCAATGTATATAAGCAAGGTCTTGATAGATTGACGCATTGTTGTTAGACTGACTGCCTTCAAACCCTTGATGAAAATTAACAGAAGATGAATCACAAAACTAATAGCATAAAGGTTGGATGAAATAAAACTTGTTTCCTCACAAATGAAGTTAAGCTGGAAGTATCAGAAAAACTCAATACCTCAAGACACGTCAGACGACATGGATACGGTTCAGATGCAGAGACAGCGGTTACCTCCAAGTCCTGACTCTGCATGAAGAATACAACAGAGACCATCAAATTAATAAAACAAACATCATAACAAGTACAACTCTGTTCCAGTATTAAGGAAAGTCAGTACCTCAAGACACTTCGAGGGAGACACAAACACGAATTCACCCAACGTCTCCAGTTTAGGTGCAGAGACAATGGTTATCGAACAGTCGTCAACCAGACAATCAACAATCAACCGTCGAAGCGAAGGGGCATCCTCAACAACGAGTTCCCTGTGTGCACAACAAATGCCAATGCTTACAAGGTTAGATGAGTTTATTGTGACACGACGACCTCCTCTATTGCAAACAAGCAGGAGAGACTCAAGTGCAGGGAAACCAGTGTGGATTATGCTTTGCAGTGACGCGTCTGATATATCAACAGCCACAAGCGAGAGTCTTTTCATCAGTGGTAGCTTAAGCGTCCCTACGTAATTGTCTGCTATTTGGCAAAGAGCAAAGCCGAGGGTGTGGAGAGAGGAGGAAAACCGAAACACAGACTCCGGTGCCGAGGGCGTAGTTGAAGTGCATAGATCCAATAGAGTTACCTCTTGCGTCAGAAATTCTGGGAAGAGGTAATAGAACTCAAGAACTTGGATATTGTTCAAATTCCAGGATCGGAGCCAGGCATCAACGATGGAGGGCCTGCACTGTAGGTAGCACGCCGGAATAGAGAGGCGGCTAACCAAGCCAGCATGGCCGGACATAATGGATTCCAGAAGACTGACAACAGGATTTCGACAGAGCCGCGTTCCGGAATAGCATTTGCAAATAGGCTCCTTGGTGAAGGCGCACATATGAGATATGGTCTCGATATGAACTTTTTCACCATCGTTAAAAAGACGAGAGTCAGAGATCTCGCGGCAGTCGAGATTTAGAGGAGCAATGGGCCACAAAGGACGCCAGTGACGTGCGGGGATTCGAGTACGGATGCCATCCTTGATGGGAAGACGAGAGATGATCTCACCTAGGACGCCGTCGGCGAGATCGCTGATGCGGTCCGCACGACATCCCTCTTCTTCCTCATCGGATCGGGAGGGAGCACGGTCACCGCTTCCATCCCCTCCGACGACCAGCACACCACCAGAAAGCGGCGTCACTAGTGGCGCCACTCTCGACCTCTTGATGCTACGAGCAGAGCTTCTACCTCCGTTGCTGGGGCGCCGCCGCCCACGACCAGTGCTCACCGAGGAGGATTGGATTACAGCCTGTCAATCCACGCGAGACGCCTTAAATACTCACGACGGGGAGCAGAGGGGTCCAGATTAATTACTTCTTCTATTTTTCTTTCTGACAGGGGGCCCGGGTTAAGTACTACTTGTACCAACTCAATGGTAGGTGACTGCTTGAAACATTAAATAGAACCACCGCTTTCAAGGTACAAGATGCACTGTTGCACACGCAGACCAGGCACGGGGCATGCCCGTCCGTGTATTAATTATTTATTACGGCACACATTCAATAGAAGAATCTGTTTGACGCCGGAAGCATGGTTCTACAGTCATCTTGCCTCTACGAGCAGCAAAATTTTCCATGGACACGTTCACATTTAAGTCAATAGAAGATTCAAGGCCGTGCCTCTGCTTTGCAAATGATTCTGCTGAAACGCTCCTGTCCCGGCTTGTCACGTACCAGACACACGGTACGGCTTGGCATTGTCACGTACCAGACACACGGTCCTGCCTTTGGCATTGTGACACACTGTTCTACGTGCCACACAGGCATGTACAACAGTTCGTGTCTACGTTCGTGTCTCTTTGTGTTCCAGATGACTCCATTGACTCTAACACCAGGAGAGGCACGGTATGGAGGCCCAGAGAGGCATGCTTGCGTTTTATGCGGGATCACAATTATCACAGGCACGGGCATGAAGCGCGTAGAGGCATGGTCTGTGGTATTACATAGAGTCACGCTAACCTTAGTCTTACGCACAGCCACGGGCGTTTACTCTGTGAGGCACGGAATGGGCTATACGAGAGACCCTGTTTTTAAAAGCGTATTTCCTTGTACGGGCATAAGCACGTGCATACAACATAGAGGCACGGGCGTTTACTCTGTGTTTTAGTGTCAAGGGTCACAAGCACGGGCATATAACCCTCAAAGGTCTTCTAATTGCATAGAGTCACGCACAGAGGTTTTCTAATTGTATTCACAATGAGTCGGTGGAGAGGCATGGTTTATTATTACCTGGAGTCATGATTGTGCGATTATTATGGAACCTAATAGAATCGAACGACTGTCCGTGTTACAATTGTTTTCTTTGTAAGATTTTAACTCAAATGCACGGACTGTCAAGTGTGTCAGTGTTTCAAGTCAGAGGTCACCTTCGTGTCTCTTTGTGCTCCAAATGCATCCGTTGATCTATAACCAGGAGTGGCAAGGTAAATCTCCTCAGGGAGGCATGCTTGTGTTTTACGTGGAGTCACAATCCTGCGTTAATTACAGAAACCCAACGTGCGTGTTACAATTAAGTCACTAGAAGATTCAAGGGCGTGCCTCTGCTTTGCACATGATTCTGCTAAAATGCAGACAAAACCAAGTGAATGAAGTGATGGCAGAACCACGACTTTTCAAGAACGAGACACATGGTCCTACCTTCGGCATTGTAAAGCACTGTTCTACATGCCACACACAGGCACGGCCATGATTCCACGTGCCTTACTAGCAACAGCAAACACCGTGAACCTACTGCCAGACACTATATCCATTTGTAAAACAGAAACACAACCACAACCGTGACCCGTTGTGTTTGAAATCTTTGCATCACAGAAGCACCGCGTGAAGGCACATGAGGCAATGTTGGACATGCATCGCAAGCACGGTTATTTGAACTACTTACAGTCATGCATTGATAATAGAAAGAACATGCGTTAGAACAGGCAAGGCACAGTTACCACGAAAGCCACGGTTATGCAGCCCCAGAAGCACGATCGAGATTCTATGCTTAAAAACGTTTTCCTTCCCTAACAACGGGCGTGACCATGCAACCGTGAGAGTCATGGTTGAACACTCACCAGTGGCATGGCTGTGGCTGCCTGTGCCCTCAGGTTAATTTTATCTCTCTGTCACGCAGTAGAGAAGCATGCTTGTATGCTTACAACATCTACGTTCAGAAACCGACGCGGCTGCGGAAAATAACAAGGAAACCTGTGCCTCTGATATTTTCGTCCGCCGAGTAAAAAATACATAAAGAAGCAAAAGGCGTTCTTATTTAAATTGATTTTGTTTCTATATCTGCAACAAATTAACTTACAACCCGTTCTTATAACCACATCACAAGAAAATAAACAATCCCCACCAATTTCTTGCTATTTCATCGCTCCATGTGCGGCCTTGTTTTTGCATGTTCAACAATCCATTCTTCCTTCTCGACCCTTGTGCAAACCCACCCTTCTGCGTAGCTATTCAACCTATTTACCTGTAAAATTAATATTCATACATAAAAACAAAGCAAAAGATTGCGGTCATCACTATTTTTTGCTCACGTCCTGTTTAGGCTGCATTATTACCTTTTAATTTTTCTATTCGTACTGTTCTCTGGTACCAAAAAGTCTCCACTCAGACCTTTCCTTTCTGAAAATGGACTGCGCAGATTCTGTGCCTTGTCCCGGGCTTCCCTGCATGCATTCTGTGTGCCTGGCTTGTGTGATGTTTGATTCTGGCGTAGATGCAAGACTTTGGTAAATGCTCCCTGCTGTCAATGGGGTCGTTGGAATTGCTGGCGTCTGACGTCTTCCTCCTGGGCTTGGAGTGCATTGTCCTGAGCCGTTTGATGTCCTCGATGGTGTTGTCGGTGTTGTCGGCCATTTCATTGACCTTGCCCTCTTCTCCTGCTGCGATTTCCCCTTTTCCTCTTCAATCCTCATCCTCTCCCGCACTTCTGGGTTATCCGGACAGTTTGTTTTCCTGTGACCCTTCTCTCGACAACGGCCGCACTTGGTTGCGGCTTTGTAGCCTTTTCCTTTCTTCTCAGAACCAGCTTTGATTCGATCTCCTTTTTTCGTACGCTTTGAGCCGCTCATGGGAGGGTTCTTGAGAGTTTCGACAAGAATGCCTGTGTCTGGTTCCTCGGCAAGTGCCGCCATGACTTTTATTTTCATATCTACCGTACACTCACGCAGCACACGGTATGCCTTCTCTTTTCTGCATGCATTTGAACAGATATCCGACAACTCAGCGTAAGCGAGGCCGAATCTCATAGTTTCATCGTCTTGTATGGTCATGCTATCACCTTGACTAGTAGACAGAACTTTCACACTCTTTGATAGATTCCTGGTCCATCTGGGGATGACAAAGGATTTTGGAAGTTGATCGATCATGCCTGTTTGGTCCATCACCTTAAGCACATGGTAGCACTGAATGCCATCCCTACTCATTTTCTTGTAGGTGCAACTGCATATTTCTTTTTGCTCATCCACATCTACCCTGAACTTAGAGCTGTCAAATTCCTCGCCGGGATAAGATCTCCACACTTTATCTCCAGGATCAATAATCTTTTTAAAAAAATACTGCCTCCCCTTTGCCAGATCAGAGCACTTGAAGTAAGTCCGATTCCGTAGCTCCAGCTGGAATTTCCTGAAAATTTCATTCGTGTATACTTGACTTGCTTGTCTTTCAATCGGAAAACCCGTCTCTAGTGATGGCGCCTTCTCTTCTGTTCGGTATCTTTTCTTGTCAAGCATGGCGAGGCAATTTTGCTGAATCGTGTGATACGCAACAACAAACCTTTTTATAGTGTCCTTGTGGTCGACGTAATTCTTCCACATCGAATTCGTACTCTCACTACGAGTGTTTGTTGAAGGATAGAAACAGTCCTTGAAGTAGGCCGGCACCCAAAAATTTCGGAGTTCCCATAGCGTGTTCAGATGTTTGTTGCCTTCCGCCTTGTGCAAAGAAATTGCTGCTTTCTAGGCACACTCAAACTCGTCTTGATCTAGTGAGTTTTTGATGATTCGAAAGATATCATCAGACATCCCTGGGTGCTACGCAAACACTGTTGCATTATTTTCCTTCAGGTTCTTCCTAATATGCCACCAGCAGAACCCGTGCCTCGTCCTCGAAAGAGCTTCCTTTATTGCAGTCTTCATCGCCTGGTCCTGGTCTGTAATTATGTATTTCAGCTCTTTACCTCCCATTGCCTCGACAAACATGCTTAGGAGCCACTTGAATGACCCTATTTTCTCATCCTTCAAAAGGCCTACTCCAAATAGGACGGTCGACCCGTGGTTGTCAACACCTATAATTGGTGCAAATGGCAAGCCATATATATTCGTAGAGAATGTGGTGTCAAACGACACGAACTCTCCATATAGATCATAATTCATCTTACACAAGGAGTCTGTCCAGAACAGGCTGCACACTACATTGTTCTCTGTCTCTTCCACATGGTGGAATCCCGGCCTCCGCCTCTGCATATCAGCAAACAGTTTCATGGTGTCTGCGATATCAGTGCCGCGCTCTCCAGCCCTGTCCCGACATGCAATGTTGCTTATGTCAATCGTGTCGAACATAATTTCTCGCCTCGATTTCCCCATGGCAACAAAAATCTGCATAACCTTCCTTGGTTCTAACCTCGCCTTCTGCAGCACTTGTATAAAGAATTTCTCCTGAGGTGTCATCTTCTTATAGCATCTCATGAACTTCAGCATCCAATCAGATGGGTGAAGCTCGTGGTTGTGCTCTAGACGCACATTCTTCAGATACCATTTCCTCCTATATGTATCCCTCTTGGCTGTTATTTGGACAGGGCAGCTTGCCCGGATCAAGCAGTTGCTCCTTCTCTCCTTAACATGTCTCTCAGTTGTTTTATTCTGCCCTTCCTTAGTGCACTGAAAAACCTGCTTGTCAAGCTGCTGATCATATGTCGATCTTCTGCTCGTTGATCGCTTGGCAGCAAACCCAACCTTTCTAGCATATCTGCAGAAAAAGAAAAAGCACTCATCCAATGATCCGAATACCATACCACCTTCTGGTTCGACCGCTTCGGTGACCTCCTGAATCGTTGGGTATATGAAATCTTTAAACATGTCATCCATTTCTTTCTCTACAATGGTCGGCGGCGCCATGATGATTCTGTCTACCATGTCTTCGTTCGTCTGATCGCATTCACTTCTGACGACATCGGTCTCATCACCAGCCACAGGTCCACTTACAGCGGAGCTGCTGCTGCTCTGTTGTTTGTCACGCCCAGCAGAATCGTTTTTGCATGCCACGGCCAAATCCATAAATGAGTCTTCCTCTCCAATGTTGGATTGTGCAATGCTGCTCCCTGTTTCTCCGGCACTCGAGCAACCAAGGGACTATGTTGCTTCTACCATGTAATCCGTGCTGGCGCTGTACGCTACTTGCTGCTGTGAACGTTGCGTTTCCTTCGAAATGGATGGAGAACTATGACATTTCTTCCCCTCATCTGTTATCCCCTCCGCCAAATCTTGAACACATGGCAAGAAACAGAATTAGATATCCAGAGTAGCATATGCATTTTTTAATTTCTAAACAAAAGATTTAAATGACATCAGGGCTCATCTGGTATACCAAAACCAGACCCGTGCCTCTTCACCGAGTATAAGCAGTACACCAGAGGCACTGTTCACATGACGAATGTGACCATGCTACACACACATCTACACAAAGAGGCACAGATGTGCTTCTATTTACACCATACAACCGGAGACGCACAACAACAACCTATATAAAATAACAACTGCACATACAGCTGTACAAGACAGACAGCCGTCCTCTTGTTTTCCACATTACCATGTTCTCCCATAAAACTGTTTGTGTGTTGAATTGAAAAAGCATAGTTCCGACGTCACCTTTGTTTTCCCATGCATCTCTTGTCCAGCAAATCTTGGCGACAACCTCCGTGCATTGGTGATTTCACTGACGATTTTGAATGACATCGGAGATCCTTTAGAAGGACCCCTCATGTTGAACGCCACAGGTGATCCTTTCAAAGGACCTTGCCTTATGTTTTCATCAATTCGTGGACTACCGCGATACTTGCTTCCTTCCTCGTACACCTGCGTGTGGAAGATACTGCAATTTAAATATACCAGACAAAAACAAAGAAAAAATTGCTCACAAAAAATATACATTTCCTTTAAATGTTGTTGCACGTTCCTATATGCTGTCACATGTATTGCTTTCTGATTCTGCTGTATGGTAGAGCTTATTGCTCCTATGTTTGATTTTGTCGTTAGGCTCTTCTTGCTTGTGCAAACCGTACCGAATCCTTGAACACCAATGCTTTTGTTGCCAATGATCCTTCTGCTTGCATCAAAGGAAATTCTATTACCCTGCACCTCTTCATTATGACCGCCTACAAATGCTGGGCCATCACAACGCCCACTCTGCGCCTTTGTGGGCATCTGTGTCTTCAATCCAAAAAATAATTAGAGGCACATGCGACTAAAACTTCCACATACCTTAAAACCAGCGTTTGAAATTTTCGTCGTTACCTGGACAATCTGCTTAGAGGAGTCTATGCTGCTTAGAATGCTCCTCTTGGCAGGTGTTTGTTGCACACCATGCTCCTAGTTGGGGCGTTTGCCAAGAACTTGTATCTCACTCTTGACTCCAATTATTCCAGCCCGCATGGCATGTGCGTGTTTGACAGCATCTGCATCCTTGATCTTCTTCTCGTTTTGTAGTAATTTTTTTTCTTCCACCTCTCGATACTCAACTGCAAAGTAGATGCACATGATAAACAGATATTACAACATTCATCCAGGATATATAAATCATGTTTGTTGTTGTTAATGATCTACTATTTGGTGTTCTCAGTGGTGACACCTTGACAGCAAACGTCCCAGGAATAAAAGACCAAACACTAATGTTCAACTGCCTTACTATTAGCTGCCTCCCATAATCCTTGCCGATGTCGTTCAAAGACCGACCGTCCCTGTTGTCCTGACCAGATGATGCACTCCTGAACATCTGCCCCGAAAAAGAGACGTACAAAATATAAAGGTTATAAACCTACAGTATCAGTGTTAAAACATTTCGAAGTCGTTATCAACAGAGATATATTTTTAGTTCTATGTAGTTAACAAATATAAATATATACATATATTAATTTTTCATTAAACTACAACCTCAACCAAAGTGAGATCCTCTCATGCTAATTTGCCTGTGCAACACTTAACAGAAAGATAACCATGAAACCTAACAAAAGTAACAACATCGTATTACAAGGACGAGAGGATACAAAACAAAAAACAAATTCAAATCAAAGCTACAGTGTAAAACTAAACAGTTTTATTCTATGAATCCCGACCACAACAAATTCATCAACGAGTTGAATCTCGTGTATCAGGAATCGCCACGCAAAAGGTGCATTGATAAATTTTTTTTACTAACCTTTGATTGCCGAATCTTATGCGCTGATTGTTCGGAAGTCACACCTTTCTAAATTGTGGAGGGATCTGCTTCCCTGCAGCTTGTCAGCGATCCCCTTCAATGATTTTGAATCTCGAAGAGAGAGAAAAGAGAAAGAGAGAGGGAGAGAGAGAGAAAGAAAGAGAGAGGCTACTTCATTTTTTTTGCGTGCAAGAGAAGAATAACCTGATAGGTGGGGTGAGTTTTCGACGCATGAGAGATGGGCATGTTTTTTGGGCGTGACGAGATGTGGCAGGTCGACTTCACTTGACCGTCCACAACACTGACAAGTGGGCTCTCAGTTACTAATTCCTCTAAGTCTCTCACTAACTTGTGGGGTCGGCCTTATATGAGTCCTACGAGGAGTACCTCCATCTGAGGTGTGAAAATGTGTAGGTGGACTTCAAGCTCATACTGACATGTGGGCTCTCAAATAGTTCCTTCAAGTATTTGACTAACTTGTGGGGTCGTCTGTAGATGAGTTCCAGATCTCTCTCCATCTAGCATCAGTGGCGACAGGCGAGCTCTCCAAAGGAAAGCCAATCCTGATCCCTCCGCAGATTTCGCTTGTCACTAAAAAATTATCGGTCTCCTTCATCTCACTCGCTGTGGATCTCCAGTTCAGGTAATCCATTGCATTCTCACCATGATTATGCCACCGATTCAACATTTGAACAAAAAAAATTACCGGTGCTAGCAATTCCGCGGGTTGCGTACACACCGCATGTGCGCAACACAACAGGTGGGGCGCGATTTGAATATCGGTTCCACATCCAATTATTTTCAGCTGGTCCGTGCTCAAACTGTTGCGCCGTCTTAACAGCAGAGAGGTTACGGATTTAAAATTAGGACTCAGTTAACCTCACTTTAACCATGCAAACTGCATGCTTGTGCCGTGGTTTTGCTAACTTGAGTTATATCTCTAGCCATGCAAAACTTAAGCACTCGTCTTAGCTAACCAACTAGAGACAGGTCAAATTATTTGTATAGATCCGCAATCTATAGCAGAGATCCAAAGGATTTACGTCCGTTTTTGCAAAGCAGTTACTAACTCAGAGTTAGAACCCATCTTAGCTAACCAGCCTATTGATGATAGTCTTACATGGACTGCTAACAACTGTCGTACATAGCTGACCTGATAACGCTGACGTCTCATGACCTCTTATGTAGAGTTCGATGAGATGGATTCCACCCCACAGCTGTCGGAGACTCAGTCTCAGTCTGTCGATGGCACGGAGATTGTCACCCAAGATTTCATGGTTCATGACCAACTAGAGACAGAGAGACTAAGGATCGAGTTAAAACATGCAGCACACAAAAAGCTTTTTGAGGAGTACATGACAAAGAAGCAGCTTGCTGCCTCAAAGTAGGTGTTTTTTATAATGCATCTCGCGTGTGTCGTTGAAATTTCTTTGGAAATCAATGCCTCTCATTTCTATCTGCATTTTTAATCACAACTTAAATATTTATCTCTGTTTTGCCGACTCGGCGTTTATATGTAAGCTTCTGCCAGAAAAAGCATGTGGTTCAACAATAAATTTTCTAAAAGTCATTTCTTATCTCTGTCCGCAGAGCTGCTGCAATGGGTGAATACAAAGAAGAATTCAGCACAAAACTTAGCTTCCAGAAATTCATTTCTGTCTGTGAAAAGCTAACAGAACCACAAAAACAGCTAGTCAGAGATATTGGTTTTGGGTACCTACTAAATCTGTGCTATCGCGAGCTTCCAAGGTGTTTCGTTTGCTGGCTTGTCCGCTATTTTGATTGCCCTTCCAGGTGTTTCATACTTCCTAGTGGATACAGATTCCTTATCAACTCGTACACTGTGCACCGACTCTTAGGAATTCTACTGGGCGGGCACATTATCCCTAGAAAATGCTCAGAAGCTTTCAGATGCCAGGTTAAGTATGAAACTCGGTGTGTTGGGCATGCTCCAAACATCAGAGAGTTAACTGATCTCATAACCCCAGAGCTGACAGGAGAAGTGTTTCAACAAGTTTTCGTGATGTTTGCAACAGCGGTATTTCTATGCCCAACGACATATGATTGCGTTAGCCCCGACTATTTAGCCGCTCTAGAAGGACCATCAAGTAACATATCATCATATGATTGGTCCAATGCTGTCACAGAGAAACTGGTGACATCACTCCAGACCTTCAAGGACAAAGGATTCGGAGGCGCCTTGTGCGGCTGCCTCCTGATACCAGTGGTTCGTTCACTAACTTGTACACTTCTTTATACCCACAAGAAGCTACAAGAACATGATTAAATTTTACCTCTTCCTCACTTGCAGATAACGTATTTTGAGTACCTGGATACGAAGATTATGGAGCTGCAACCTGACACTCCTGCAAGACTTGTCATGTGGGACATAGAGGCCATTAATAATTATGCTAACATAGACAGCCTGTCAACGGAGGACGAAATTTTTGGGAAACACACGGTGAGTCAACTTTTCATCATTTTCCGTTGGCGAACTTTTCGACTCAACATAATGACTTAGCTGCCATATATTAACTTGACTTGACTGTAATTTTTTCCTTCCACATGACAGCTGAAAGACATTAGGCACACACCTTTCCAACCACCGCCTGGCTTTCATGCGCCATTTTTCCAAAAGAGTCCCAGACTAGAAGCATACATAGAAGAATTTGTGCCTCAAGAAAAACTTTGTTCCGTAAGTGATTTCCAGCTTCTGCACATGATTTTATGTTTGAAATGATGTTCCCTAAGTTTTTACGAAACAGATACATGTCCTATTGTGTTCATCCAGACAGTTTCATATACTACGTTAGCTGTGCTTTTGTGTTAAAACCAGAAGTGCTTCCTATAGGACGTTAGTTGTGCTTCTGTGTTAAAAACAGAAGTGCTTCCTATAGTACGTTAGCTGTGCTTTTGTGTTAAATATAAAAGTGCTTCCTATAGTACCTTAGCTGTGCCTTTATGTTAAAACCAGAAGTGCTTCCTATAGGACGTTAGCCGTACTTTTGTGTTAAATATAGAAGTGCTTCCTTTAATACGTTAGTTGTGCTTTTGTGTTAAAAACAGAAGTGCTTCCTATAGTACGTTAGCTGTGCTTTTTGTGTTAAATATAAAAGTGCTTCCTATACTACGTTAACTGCGCATTTGTGTTAAAACCAGCAGTGCTTCCTATAGGACGTTAGCTGCACTTTTGTGTTAAATATAGAAGTGCTATATTACGTTAGCTGTGCTTTTGTGTTAAATATAAAAGTGCTTCCTATAGGACGTTATCTGTGCCTTTGTGTTAAAACCACAAGTGCTTCCCATAGGACGTTATCTGTGCTTTTGTGTTAAAACCAGAACTGCTTCCTATAATACGTTAGCCGTGCTTTTGTGTTAAATATAAAAGTGCTTCCTATACTACGTTAAATGCGCATTTGTGTTAGATATACAAGTGCCTCCTATAGTACGTTAGCTGTGTTTTGGTGTTAAAACTAGAAGTGCTTCCTATAATACGTTAGCCGTGCCTTTGCGTTAAAACTAACAATGCTTCGTATAGTACGTTAGCTGTGCTTTTGTGTTAAAACAAGAAGTGCTTTCATATAATAGGTTACCCGTGCTTTTGCGTTAAAACTAACAGTGCTTCCTATAGTACGTTAGCTGTAATTTTGTGTTAAAACTAGAAGTGCTTCCTATAATACGTTAGCTGTGCCTTTGCGTTAAATATAGAAGTGCTCCCTATAGTACGTTACCTGTGCTTTTCTGTTAAAAATACAGGTACTTCCTATAGAACATTAACTGTGCCTTTGTATTAAATATAGAAGTGCTCCCTATAGTACGTCATCCGTGCTTTTTGTGTTAAAACTACAAGTGCTTCCTATAGTACGTTAACTGTGTCTTTGTGTTAAACAAAGAAGTGCTTCCTATAGTACGTCAGCTGTGCCTTTGTGTTAATTGTAACACTGCTTCCCTAAGACGGGAGATCAACCATGCTTCGTAAGGTAGGTCGACTGCACTCTTTCAAAGAATGTGTTCACCATGATTCATGGACTTTGTTAGCCGCGCTTCCCGCAACACACCATGTGTCCTTCTGCGCACATTATTCCATGCCCTTTCTGCAATTATTGACACAACGTACAATAGTTCACAAGATATTTTTCATTTTCGGTATTAATAACTTCTTTTCATTCTTGGTGTTAATAATATCTGATGGTTTTTCTTTCAATTCCAGGCCAAGATGAAAATTGCCAAAGTTATCAATGAAATGTACACAACTTTTCTCGCGGTTTCAACCAGTTCTCGAGCAGAAATCGGAGAAGCTCCTTTCACTTGGTAGGGATCTTAGTGCAAAAGAAACCAAGACCAGAGACCAGAGCGTTTATTGTAACTTGCAACAGGACAACTCAAATGAAAAAGAAACTTTTTCATCGCTCCCTTCAACATATTCTACGCTTCCAAGTTCTAGCACGACAAGTAGTCAAAGTTCTTCCAGCAGTGCCTCTACCAGTGTCCTTCACACCACATCATACTCCCTGGAAAATTTAAAGGGTTGCTGTGATACCCCGGACCAAGAATCCCAGAATCCGTACGAAAAAGAGCAGTCCCAAATTTGTCTATCTTCACACCTAAAATCATCAACCCAGATTAAGTTGCTACTGGAAGTGAACAGGATCGACCACAACAAAGAGGACATTGATGAACAAGCCAAGATTCATCTGGACAAAGTTCATAACCATCTGCACAACTGCCTTAATAGCTTGCCAGTCCATGAGCCCTTCATGTCAACAACCGAGATGCTCGAGAGCGGGGAAATTATAATGACAGGTGAAAATTCATCTGAGTGTTCTGTACCGATTGAAACCCAAAAATCTGCTGGAGGATCTGCGGACCACAACTCTCTAACAAACCCACTGGAAAAACTCTTGGAGGAAATAGCAAAACCTACTGCAACAGAAACATTAGCCTCGCACTCTGCGGTCGACAAACAATTACTGACTGATCCAATCCCAGCAGATACACTTGGAGCACCTGTTTATCATGTTGGGAAAACGTCACCAACTACTGCACGGTCCAACGGTTCTGACAGCGCTCACAACAACTCTTCAACCAACACAAAAAGCCTCACTGTATCCCAGCCTGCACAAAAATCAAACAATGTCACTGGACAACGTTCTTCTTCGCTACAGGAAGATAAGGTCCATCTTGTTTCAACTTTGAGTGACGAGAAGAACATTGCTGAAACAGAACACACAAGATCTACTTCCTCCCTTCCTCCTACAGTAGAAGTCCCCAGTGATTCTGCCAGCGGTTCTGGCTCAGTACTGGACACGGGAAAAGCAATTCCATCCACTAGTGATGCTCCATTGGTTGCTGCACCATCTGTCAATGCAGAAGACAATAACATTGCAGAAGAACATGAACAATGTACGAAGCAACCACCTATTGATCCCACAGACAGCGTCCCTATTACCACAAGCGCACATCCGCCAGAACCGGAACCACAAATAGCACCTCACAAGAGGTCCTTAAAGCAGTCAGAAGATCCAGGTAACAAGAGTACATCGCCTCCTATGAAAAGAGTTAGGATACTGGAGCCTCCACATAATTCAACAGAAACTGCAAACAACCAGTCTCTACAAGCTGACAACCATAGAAGCCTCCTTAATTGTGGATTCATTGATGATGATCAAATATGGTCTGACCCATCTATCTATGAACAACTTGACAGAGTCATTGAACAAAGAAAGAAACAACCCTTTCATAACCAAGTAGCATCACAACAATGCCAACCTGATACAGTCTCACACTTGGCCAATAATTCAAGCTCGTCAGCTAGATCTTCCCTTTCTAACCATCCAGAGCCACCTATACCCAGCAGATCAGGATCAATGTTAGGCGGTAGCAACCCCACACAGGCCTTTGATACGTCATACTCTACAGGTTTAACGCAAACTGTCTTGTCCCAAAGTTTACCAGCAAATCCCTTGTCCCAACACTACAACCAACCAGCTCCTAGTATCAAAAACCACTTCTACCAACATCCTGGTGCTCAGAATAACGACGGTTCAAACAAAAGCCAGCGCTCACCATATATGTGGAACAACCAAAGTCACAAGCAGTACCAGCAACAACCCACTGTCCGTGATGCCCACTACCCCCAACACAATGATGCTCAGAATAACAGCACTACACGGTGCCAACAACACCAACCTCAAGAGCAGAACAATCAGCAACCACACAGAGGCGGGTCTAATGGGCAAACTTACAGTGCCTTGCAACAGCAGTTCAACAGCATGCAGTATTCCGGCCATACTCTCCAGCATTTTCCAACAGATATTCCTTCAAGCTCAACCGGTAATCCAACAGTCAGAACATTAGAACAGCGCATGTAGCACCAACCACAACGCCTAATGTTTCAAAGAAACAATAATTATAATGAGGGTCGTCTACAAATTAGTAATGGTCAATTGAACTCTGGTGGTCATGTCTTCCAGCCTCACCAACATCATTCTGAGCTAGAACAGACTCGATTCACTGACCAAGGGAATGGCCATCAAGATCAATGCCAACTTTTGGAAATAAGGGATTCCACAAACGAGGAGAAAGAAGTGTATGAAACAATCGTCGACAATACGCCAGGTGTCAAGCAAAATGAAAGGTAATGAATTCATTGTTCCTGTTACAGTAAAGTTTTGGTCCCTTCGTTTAATAATGCTAATCGTTTCATCTTATCTTTAAAAAGAAAATCTTACGATTTAAAATTCATTTATTTTTTTACAGCAAGAGGATATTCTCCATTGATCGACGTTGGGCTGATCATTTAACTTTAGGTTTGTCAATGAAGGTATACGGATATATCCACTCATTCGTGGTCAATGCTTACTCAGCATTGCCGATGAAAGAACAATTCTACACAACGCCAGCATTTGTGCACAAGCATATAATGTACATGGATGCTTCTGTAAGTTCTTCCTTCTCATAAATAATAATAAAAAACCACAGTTACTACTACTACCACACTGAGTGACACATCTACAATTTTCTGTAGGATAAATTTAAAGTTCTAGGAGCAAGCACAGAACTACTCAAGGAACAGATTGTGGAAAAAACTATTGGCTACAGACTGCCCAACAAATGTAACATCGTGAGTTCACCCTACTCACTCTATCTGCCCAGTGTTCGTCCTTGATTCTACAAGTTTTTCTTGTTACAATGATATTATTCCCTATCAATTGTTTTAGGTCTTAATACCTATGAGAAAGGAACCACATTTTATCTACCTCATCATCATGAATCTTGCAATGCGTCGCTTCAAAATTCTATGTCCTTATATCAATTGCGACGGTATAAAGGAACACTCGGACATTGTCATCGAAAACTTCAAGAGAGCTTACCATTCTGCTTACAACAACTATCCTCACACCATGGCCTCCTTTCATGTCAAACCTGTGCAGAGTGTATGTAACTCAGACAGAGATTAAGTTTCTTTTATCTGTAGCTCTACCTCATTTAAACCATGCATCTTTTTGTTCCACTACACATCCCATAACCACTGTTCACCTTCTAATCACAGACATTAATGCTCTCAATTTTCAGGGATGACAGTGCTATTTACACCATGCATTTGATGACGCTCATTAATATGAATAATAATTCATTTTTTATCAATAATGTAAGTTCACTCTCATTGACAACACATTAACATACGTTCATCCAAGCCAGCTGTTTTGTAATAAATTTTATTAATTTGCACGGTTATGTGTTTGCAGATCCATGTGAAACCGATGAGAGAACAACTAACTTACAAAATGATAACATCCAACCACAACACAGTCCATGTATTTGAGGCATTGAGCATTGTCCTCGACAAGTACAATATCCAGCGCGAAAGAAGGAGAGTTGGAAGAAGATGACTACTGCTTAAATTAGCCTTAATTTAGCTGGAGCCATCCGAACATTGTTTCAGCCAACCATATCGACTCATATGTAATCACAAAAATGTTTCACCTATTTTTGTGTCCGTCCAAGATATCTGCTATGGATACCGTTAAACACAGCTGTGCGTTCAAATGGTCAAGTCTTAAATTCCTGAACAGCAAACATTTACAAATAAGAATCATATTTTTTCCAAAAGTTCTAAACATGATATTCAACACATCACTTCCTTGCACTAGAACACCACTCACTTCAATAAGACATAATAACAGAAACAATTGAAACACAGAGGAAAAGCACTATCAATACATAAGAATCTGACTAAGGAGCTAAATGACTCACCTCCAGTAATCCGGATCACACAGGCACTGTCGTGCCTCTTATCCACGTAGAACGTGCCTCTCTAACCATGGACAACTAAGCTGACACACACAAGTGTGCCACCAGTTAACACAGGACCGTCCCCTCTCTACAGCTTAACACCGGTCCCTCCCCAAGCCAAATGAGTCATGGAAACACGACCGTGACTCAAGTTAACGAAATAAGAACCATCCTCTGTGATAGACGACTAAACTGAAAAAAACAAAACAGAAGAACGACCGTGACTACAACTGTAAAAGGTCCGTGACCTCACAAGTTTGAACGACAAGTATCTCTCAGCAAATAAGTGAAAGCAAACGTTTCGAAAGAAAGGCACGACCATGCCTTTGAGTAACATCGTAGACGTGCCTCTCCGAGCGAACGTGTAAGAGAAAGCATTTGCGAACAACAGACAGAACTCTGACTCAACATAACATAGCACATGCCTCCACTAACTAAATAGCCGTGACTTCACTAACAGAATAACTAGAAAATATTACAGAACATACAACCATGACAGTGACTCATACAAACATAACAGAGTGCCTCTCCGAGTTTAATACCGAAAGGAAAGATAACGCCTCTACCAAACATACGACAATGCATCCAATGCCTTCACGGCCATGCCTTTCAAAATCAAAGTACCACCACAGTAATAGAAAGATAGAAACGCAACCGTCGATAACACAATACTCCCACAGCAAGTATCACACTGGATTACCGTGCCTAAAACAGAGAACATATACTGAAACAGACAACATATATTGAAACAGACAGCAAAGTGAGAAAATCTGAAGAATCTTAAGCACACTCAAGCTTTGCATAAAACCATTTCAAACATACAACCACAACCATATATTCAATATAAAAACAATCGTGCCAAACACAGTACAAACACAAAGGAAAAGTAAAGCCCCTACCTGTCAGTGAAGAAGCTAGCAAACTAATAAGACCAGAGTGTGCCTTGCCTAAAACAAAAACAATGCCTCCCTGAAAAAATGACTGTGTGCTGCCTAGAATCACGAGAGTGCACATCTTAGTGCTCCTATTAATACATATCATCTTATACCAACTCATAGCAACTAATCATAGAGGAAAATATTCTTGAAGGCACCCAATCAAGGAAAACAAAATGGAACGAAAATAAACTTAAATTTCCAAACTTGTCAACTCCATCCGGTTCAAAATAAAACAACCACAATTACAAATTCATCAGTCTATGTAATACTACCCCATACAATAACTACCAAATAACCAATTCATCACACAATCCATCATGCAAGCACTTCCACCTGGACTACTCCTCAGAAACGACCTCGCCATCTGAGATCGGGAAGACAGCGACAATGCAGGATGTCCCTCATCGACAGAAACCGGCGGTATAGCTCACAGCTCACATACCCTTCCTAAAGGAAAATCAAATTAAAACATGAATATCCAAACAAAACAAGTACTGTTCTAGCAACAAAGGCAGAAACTAACGAAAATGAAATCTTCACTTACAGTAGCTCCATATTTTAGGTGATCAAATCTAAGTGGCTTCCAATCCCAGTAGTGACGAAGAAGTTCTGGAAAAGATGACTCCAGCTTCGAATAAGATTCGACAATGATGTCTCCTCCTAAGTCCTCCATGGAGTCCCTTTCTTTGCCGCCTTTGATCATAAACTTCTCTTGGATGTCGATATGGTACCCTTCTGGAATTCTGATGAAATCTTGAAAAAGAGCATCTCTAATATTCCTGACGCCCACACTAGAGAAAGTTATACCTCTATTCTCAAGGAAATCCTTCAAGGTAGGGCACTCCATCCTGGCCCTGTAGAAATGATAGAGCAGAACATGATTCCGCATAGCCAGCGGCATGACAGCGACTTTTCTACGCCCGTAAAAATCCTTTCGCGTGAACTCCATGCCGAGACCAACAAACTTGTGCTTCTCCTCGCGCAACCAGTCCTCGTACAAGCGAATGATCTCCTCCACCTTACCAGGCTTGTTGGTGTACCACACGTCGAGCTTCGTGTTACCATCGGCAACTATAGAATGGTACTCGGTGGTGTTCAAAAAGTCGTCCATGGCAACGAGCAGCAAGGTGCCAATGGAGATTCCTAAGACCATGCGGCAAGGTTGGGGAGTGGCAAGGAGGCTGGGAACTGACTGATGTTCTGTGGCTACAATACGACGTGAAAACCTCACAAACACGGCCAGTATTTAACCTTGGCGAGGGACCTTTGAGTTACAATGCGCATTAACGTGTGAACTAGGAACAACGAATAGACGGTTGTGCTTCCGAAGCTCATAAAACCATGCACTTCGTAAAGTCATGGTTGTGCACAAAAAATGGATGCCGTGGACAAATCGAGGAGCCTCTAACTTTATTTTACGGTAACTGACACACCGAATAGTCACATCGAACAGCCGGCACATCGGTCATCAATTCCTCCTTTGAAAAAAACCCACCAATGGAAGAATCCAATGAAGCAAACAAACAGCCAGCCGTATGCCTTAGATCCGAAGGCCAAAACTCATCCGTGCCTCATCTAGCTATATTCACAACATCTGTCCCTTGATAGTCAAGGCTGGTTTCAGGTGAGGCCCGGGTATGCAGCCACAACACGCACATACGTGTCTATCAGGCACAGGTATGCAGGCGCACGACGCACATACGTGTCTATGCGACAGGCACGTGTATCACCACATGCACGTAGAGATACAGGCAACAACTCGCCATAAACACGTGAATGCAGGCAACAAAGGCACGGAAACGAAACCTCTACATGCACGTGCTTCGGCTTGGCAAGGCACGAATACAACCTTGCAATTAACATTCTCGAGCCACGACTAGACACCCTTTGCGTACAGACATGGAATCGAAGCTTCTCCGACACACAAGCACAGTTTTCGAATTGGCATTATCGAGGCACAGATACAAATCCTCTGCATACAAATCATCTGGATGCAAAAAAGAGAGGTGGCAGAGGCATCAGTAAGAACACTCTGTTCAAGAGGCACGGTTGCAAACTCTTAAGAGCGACAGCCATGTGACACTGCAGACACATAGACACGTGAAGTGTATCACATGAGGATACATCAAATACAAGCAGCGAATCAACGGTAGAAGTGAAAGAGCCACAGTTTTAAAGTGACTAGAGGCAAGGACGTGTAGAAGCACGGGCATGACGAGTCACATCGACTGCATCCCCTCACGGACAGGCATCTGGCACCACAGGCACGTAGAGTCACAACCAGCATGTCTCCCGAGACAAGCGAATGCAGGTACAGGACGCACAGAACTGCAGCGTATACAGGCATGGAATTACGACTTTTGTCGCACATGTACGGCTATCGAATTGGCGTTCTCGAGGCACGGGTACAAACCACCTGAACGCACAAAAGAGTGATGGCAGGGGTACGGTTGTGTAGTCTGAAGAGAAACTACTGTGTGACACCACCACATAGAGACATCGCGTGTGTCATGTGAGGTACGGTCTCGAAGAACACAAAGACATGAAACTGAAAAATGTTGCCTCGTACGTTACCAGACATGCGTCTCTTGTGCGAATGTGTAAAACACAACAATACAAACACAAACAAACAACGGTGAATATAAGCCAAACAAAAAACATGCTTCTCCAAACAATACATATGTGTCCCCACATGGACTGGCACCAGAGGCACGTAGAGTCACAGCAGCATGACGCCTGAGACACACAAATGCACGTACAGGAGACACCAAATTACAGCGTATACAAACACAGAATTGCAGCTTCTCATAGTTATCGAAGCACAGGTACAAACAACCTGGACGCACAAAAGAGTGGTGGCAAAGGCACGGATGCGTAGTGTCAAGAGGAACTGCCGTATGAAACCAGCACGTTACACACATGGCGTGTCTCACGGATGTACATGCATAGACGGAAAGAAGCCATGGAAGTGAAGCCTAAACATACACGGATGAATGGATTCTCAAGGCACGGTCCTAAAGCACACAAAGAAACGAAACTAAAATGTTGCCTCGTATGATTGCAAAAAAAATGTTGCCTCGTACGTTAGCAGACGTGCCTCTCTTGTGCAAACGTGTAAAAGAAAACAATACAAACACAATCAAACGACACTGAATAAAAGCCAAACTCAAAACGCGCTTCTCCCAAACAATACATATGCGCCACTTCAACAGGTTCTCTAAATATACATGAACTCGCGCAAACGTCAACAATGAACTTGTAACTTGAAAAAACATAAGAAATTATATTCACTTAACATGAGCTCGTAGCTGACATACCCATCCAGGTACTCCGATTAAACTAAAAGTACTCATTAATTATACAAAAAAGAAATGAAAGTCTTCCAGGAATCCATTCTGCTCACACCACCTGGACGATTATACTCAATTGGAGTTCTGATCAAAAGCATCAATGGCGTCCGGGGTCGGGAAGACAACGAGGATGCATCATGTCCTTCATAGAAAGAACTCGGTGGTAGAGCTCGTAGCTGACATACCCATCCTAAAATAAAAAGGGGATGCGAATGAAGATTTACGGTAAGGGGAAAGTACTGTTGTTGCAATAAAACAAAAATATAAAGACAAAATTTTCACTTACAATTGCCGCATATTTCAGGTGTTCAAGGGAAAACGGCCTCCATTCCCAGTAGTCATGCAGACCTTGTGGAAAAGACGACTTCATACACAAGTAAGATTTGTTTATGACGGCTCCTGCCAAATATGCCCTTGAATCCCTTAGGTTGCCTCCTTTGATCATGAGCTCCTCTTAAAGGTCGATGTGACACTCTCTTGGGATTTTGAGGTAACTGTTTGCGAGAACATCCCTATCGTTCCTGACGTCGACACTAGTGAAAATTATACCTTCGTTCCGAAGGAAATCCTTTAGAGCAACGCACTCCGTCTTGGCCTTGCACAAGTGATAAACAAGAACATGCTTGCGCATCGCCAGTTGCATAACGGCAACTTTTCTACTACGATCAAAATAATCCTCTTGTGTGTACTCCAGATCAAGACCAACAAACTTGTACCTGTCCTCACGCAGCCATTCCTCATAGAGAGTAAGAATCTCCTCCACCTTGTGGGGCTCATTGGTGTACAACACATCGAGCTTAGTATTACCATCAGCAACTATAGAGAGACGCTCAGTAGTGTTCCTAAAGTCGTCCATGGAACCGAGGCTGAGACAATAATGGAGTTTGACTATGCTTCTCGGACGAGTCGACGATGATGGGAGCTACCTGCACTTCTCTGGAGGGAATAAGACGCGATAACCTCCAGGAATAGACCACTACTTAACCTTTGGGGAGAGACGGCTGAGCTACCATGCGCCCATTTAATTGCTAAGGAAACGGTGAATGGACGATTGTGCTTCTGCAGCTCGTGAAACCATGCACTTCAAAAGTCACGACTGCCACGCTGTAATCGAGGAGCACCTAGATTGACTCTAGCACGGTATCTGGCACAATGAATACTAATAATAAATAGCCATCCCATTAGTCACCAGCACATCTTTTGACCGAGAGAACAATGAGAGGAAGCAAACAAGATGACCCTGTCGTACAAATACTACACGGGGACTGAAGAAAAATAGAAGCACGGTTCGGCCAGCACAAAAGCAACACGGGTTCCTCCACTTTGCTTTAAAGACAAATCTCAGTGATATCAACGGACCTGCATCTCTATGTCTGTCCATGCTTCTCACATACAAATAACTGTGGGCTATCATAGATATTCCCGCCTAAACCCAACGTACATAAAAACAGTGGCTCCCTTGGTCAACAAATGCTTGAATTTTTTTTGAAATAACAGAGTCATGAACCGTGACTCCATTCCACATACAAAAGTGCCTCTCATTAGGAATCATCATGACTCCCCTCAATTTGCCTCCCCCGGCATGTCAACCATGCCTCTCCTGCTACAACGATCATGCATCTAATAACATCATCACCGTTCCTCTCCTAAATACACACCCAACCATATCTGATTAAACATGTGATTAAAAAAATTAAAACACAGAAGCAGGAGTATGCTTTTTAGCATGTATAACGGTGCCTCGCAAAAAGTATGTGAGGCAGCATAGGCACGTAAAAAACTCCGCTCGGATGCAGCACAGCTGGACAACTATAATGGGAGGCAGTTGGACGAGTCAAACATCTCGTGTCCCCATAACACCTTGGAATACACGCACACCATCTACAACCAGCATTCATTCCATTTCGCAGAATAAAAAATAAAACAAAAAGCACTCATTACTACTCTTGCGCTCTCCCATCTCCTTTATATTTCAATAAGCTCCGACTCCCTTAGGCACAACACAACTCATTTGCCTTCTCCATCGCTTGCTTCTAGGGTTCATGCTTCTTCTCCGTCTCCTGCTTCCAGGGTTCGTGCTTCTAACCCACACACAATCGATTAATTTCTAAGCCATACTTCTCTCGTAGATTGCTGGCCGTGGGTGCTTGCCCTAAGCTTCCCATCACAAGCCATCTGCCTTATCCGTCCGCCTACTTTTAAGGTTCGTGCTTCTTCCCCGCACACAGTCTCATTCCAAACAAGTTATTGAAGAGTTTGGATTGGGTCTCTTGATTAACTTCCAAGCCGTGCTTCTCTCATAGATTTTGCTAGCCGTGTGCGCTTGCCCTAAGCTTCCCCTACCCAAATCTCCGTTCGTCAACCCTCGTTCATCTTTTGTCACAGGTAAAAAACATATGCGTAAGCAGCATGCTCCGATCCGTATTTACGTTTTACGTTTAGGTTTTTCATTTGATAGTTATTGAAGCATCGGATCCGGTACAATGACTTTGTTCTCTAACGGAACATAAAAACCATTTGAAAATCTAAACAAGTGTTGTAAACTCTGTCATACTGCTTTTCTCGAAGGAGTTGATGAGAAGATTTATGGTAAATTTGTAGTTGTTGCCTGCCTTCAATATAGCTACCATATTTGAAGCTAGCCGTTGTCTACCTTCCACGTTGAAGCTTGTTTTTAAATTGTTATGATATTCTTGTTTTCTTAACATAGCTTTTCTGAAATATTTATGTATGAATTGCCCCGCCTGCCGCCAACCAGACGGCCCTTGCGAACCACACCCTAAAGTTATCCAGGAGTTTGAGCTTATTCTTGATGAAAATTGCTAGAGCCGCATGGTTAGTAAGCATCACTAACAAATTAGTTGCTTACAACACAGTAAAAATCGTCACTGTCACACATACCCCCTTGCACCTACACTAGGTCCCCCTGCAGCCACTTCTTCACACCTGCCTTGTGTTTTCAATTTCCATTATTTTGCTTGTCTATGCCCTGATTAATATAGTCCTTTAATTTATAATACAATTATGTTGTTATATGTAATTCTTATGAAAAATTCATATCAAATTTAAGAAAACTTTTAACATTAACAATACACAAGTTCAAATTTATACTTACAGGTTGTTATTTGCAGTATTTTTTCAGTATGTACCCTGTAATGTCAAAGCTTTTCTCGCTGAATACATTAAAAAAAAGAAGAAAGAAGCAAGAAAATTGCGTAAACAACAGGTAGAGCCAGCCCTTCTTACACATGAAGGAAGGTCTTACAATGCTTTGTTTAAGCATAGGGCAAACTACACAAAGTTCGGCGGTGGTGAGTGGAACATCTTTGCGGCTGATTATGAACTTCGTGCTGGAGACCGCATAAAATTTGAACTACCAGACGAGGGTCTCAATATCGAAATACAAACATATCGAGATAACAAAAGGCTTCTTCCATTACCCCATGTTGGTAGGTATTTAATGTTACAAACATTACAGACTTATCTTCTTTCGCTGTAATTTTATATGCATGAATCGAACTGAATAATATTAACCCCGTGTTGGATGTAACTTTATCTAACTTTAAAAGCCTTTTCTTTTTCTAGCTCTCGACGATCTTTCTTCCGACGATTTCGACCATGTTCACTGCTGTGTCTACTCAAGGATATTGAGCTCACCTACGACCAGACACGATTCTTTCTACAACGCCTTTTCGGAGATACTTTCATCCGTTGCCGTCCACTTGTCCATGTCATGGCTCACACTAATACCAAAGACTACGTCATGGTTGGTTACAACTTTCCTTGTTAAAATACCAAAAGTATTTTGCTCATATATAATATAAACAACACCGACATAATATTGCTTATAAGTAAAATTATAAAAAACCTATTTATTCAAACCTAAAACAACAAAACTTCCGTTGTTCTCTTAATATGTTGTTTTATCTGTCTACACACAAACCTGAACATGCCAGGAACGATATTACTTCTAATATGGAATTTCTTAATGTTTGTGCACTCACCATATTCATACATCCTTTTATTTATTGCCCAAGTGACAAATCAACGGTTTTAATTTCTATTGAATTTCGATTTTCTTCTAGAAAATTCCGAGGAGCGTTGTCTCAACACTGAAGAGATGGGTGGACATGCCAACCAATGGCAGGGTAACCCTTGAAGCTCCTGATGAACATACACATGTCATCACTCCTTCATCATACTACATCTCCAAAAACGACGGCAGGATGGTAATACAAAAGTCTTCTTTCAGAGACTTCATATCAGCTGCATCCTTCGTTGAAAAGAACGTTGTTCTAATCACTTTCAAAGAGCGAAATGACCATTCTGTGTCCATCATCATTCAACGCATCATGTAGATTCCGTTGGAACCAGCACCTAAAATGGAAGCAAATAGTGCATCTCCTAGAATGTTCAATGCTCGTTTCATCATGATGCCTCCAGGAGGAAAACACTGATTACTATAAGTTTGCTAGATAGGATGGTAGAGTAATTTAACTATTATGGACCATGTGCTTGCTTGAACTATAGGAATATTCTTTTGCAACTTATGTAGCTCTTACAGACACTCAACTTGCTGTTTCAACCATAAGAATGATCCTTTAAAACAAATGCTGTTTGAACCATCAAAATGCTTCAATCGGAAAATGTAGTTCTTATCCTTTGAAAAGTTCACAATTCAAAAAACAAAAAAACAAAGAGTTTCATTTTCAAAAATGAAATGAAACAAGAATCAGTTTGTGATTCAAAACCTTAGCAATACGATGTTATCAAACTTATTCAAACCATCTAGTGAAACATATCTTAATTAAAAACCAAACAGGACTACATTTTCAAGTCCAAACTTTATTTAGTTCAACTTTTCCTAAACACACTTGTACATCGAATAACATAAAAACCGTGCCTCCCTAACCAAGGAAGATTATTAACTGAAAAAAATGTTTCACAACAAAGGCACGACCATGCATCTGCTGAATGTTCTAATGTTTACACAACCACTATCACAGCCAAAGATGCATCACGCAGGCAGCACGCAACGAATAAAGAAAATTCAATGAACAAAGACAAGTGAAAATCTTAAAAAAAAACAGATAAAAAACCCCTGTTTCCGAAATTCTACGCTTGGAACCGCCGCGTGACTAGCAACTGCTCTTTGGCGGTTTCCTTTTTTGCATGACAAAACAACCCTTTCACTTTTCTGACTCCATTTCATCCTCTTCCTCGAAAGTTTCTCGCCGGCCGCAGTTCACCACCGCACACCTCCAGCCATGGACGACGGGAAACTAACAACATTCACCGAACACATCACTACCCACGGTACAACCGTGCTCAAGGTGGTGTACACCAATGACCCAAGGACCGTGGAGCGGATCATCAACAAGTACAAAGAATGGCTAAAGGAGGAGAAGAACAAGTTCGTCGGCCTCGACCTTGAGTACACATGTAAGAGCAGTTACATACGAGCGCTCCCAGGCGTTAGTTGACTTCCTGCAACGGAAAGCGGTAACTTTCACTAGCGTCGGCACCAGGAACGACAAGACCATTCTTGCCCATGCATGCATCAGAATTTCAGACGAGCACCACGTCGACATCCAGAGGCTATTCTGCATCAAGGGTGGTGGAGAAAGGGACTCCATGGCTGACCTTGCAGCGGCCATCATCGACCCTCATAGAAGAACATGAAGAAATCATTCCCAAAGGAGAAGCACCAGTTCTGGGAGTGGAAGCCACTTTCCCCGATACACCTTGAGTACGCGGCAAAGGACGGGTATGTTAGCTACGAGTTGTACCATAGAATCCTAATCATCAAGAACCGAATACGTCATCTCCACCAACAACCAATGAAAGAAAGACTCCGCCCACGTAAGAGCAATGACGAGGGATCTTCCAGCGGCTGGAAGCACCGGAAGGGAAACAGTGGTTGATAAATTGCGAGAAAATGGATGTCTACATTAAACTAGTAGGAACTACTATTATCATAATTTGGATTGCATGAACCTATGTTGTAAATATGTTTTTTGTTGCTCAAAGATGTTGTGTGTATTGTATTACTAGTTTACGTTTGAACTTTGAACACAGTGGTGTGCTCATGTACTAATTTGGATTGTATGAACCTATGTTGTAAATATGTTTGTTGTTGCTCAAAGATGCTGTGTGTATTGTATTACTATTTTACGTTTGAACTTTGAACATAGTGGTGTGCTTATGTGCAAATGGATACTATGTTTTGCATGTCTAAATGCAATAAGTAACTTATGTCCCAGTACTGAGCAAGCATATATTGTATCCATGATTATAGAACGAGAGATATCTCGCACGATATTGTATTATAATTTTCATACTCAACCTTTACAAGATGAACCGTGCATTTACAAGAATATGTGATGATATCATTGTAAACTCTCAGTACAATGCTTATTAAACATTGGCATGAGCAATTCATTAATATTGCAGAAGATCATTTGGTACACAGTCACAAGCGACGAGAACTTTGTTACCTTAACCACATTGAAAAAAAATCCTTGCCTCCATTTCACATCAAAACGCCGCTCCTTCCATTCAGAACATCCTAGCTATTGTACACAAGTTCCTCTCCGTACACCAGTTCTGCATGATGCCACAAAACTACACTAATGTGTGCAACTGACCTATTTACAAGCGTGACTCACTAAGTGTCTACTCAATCCATGCCTGTGGTGCCAGGCACCCGTGATCCTAGAGACTACACACCTGTGCATCATTGACCGAGCCCCTCTAACCAGATATTCAGACCGACGCCTCTACTGCCGTACATCCGTGCCTCTAGAATCTTGACACCAGCAAGTGGGTTCAAAACCATGCCTCCAGACAACCGTGCTTGTACTGACTGCAGTGCCTTTGTTTGCTTGATCAACTTGCCTCACTTGAAACCCAAAGTAACTCAACGTGCTCCGCACGCGTGATCGCCAATGCAACTTTGGTGCTGCACAGATGCGTCTCTCACTATACCCGTACCTCCACAACCATGCTTGTACTAACTATAATTCCATGCCTCCGTTTTGTTCAATCCACGTGCCTCACATAAAACCAACAGTAGCTCTATGTCCCACACACACGTGCCTCTCGCATGAAACCCATAGTATCTCGCCTGTACAACTTTGGCGCTGCACACACGTAGCTCTAAGTATACCTCAGGACACTGCATAGAATTTGAACTACCAGACGAGGGTCTCAATATCGAAATACAAACATATCGAGATAACAAAAGGCTGCTTCCATTACCCCACGTTGGTAGGTATTTAATATTACAAACATTACAAACTTATCTTCTTTTGCTGTAATTTTATATGCATGAATCGAACTGAATAATATTAGCCCCGTGTTGGATGTAAATTTTTCTATCTTTAAAAGCCTTTTCTTTTTCTAGCTCTCGACGATCTTTCTTCTGACGATTTCGACCATGTTCACTGCTGTGTCTACTCTAAGGATATTGAGGTCACCTACGACCAGACACGATTCTTTCTACAACGCCTTTTCGGAGATACTTTCATCCGTTGTCGTTCATTTGTCCATGTCCTGACTCACACTAATACCAAAGACTACGTCATGGTTGGTTACAACTGTCCTTGTTAAAATACCAAAAGTATTTTGCTCATATGTAATATAAACAATACCGACGTAATATTGCTTATAAGTAAAATTATAAAAAACCTATTTATTCAAACCTAAAACAACAAAACTTCCATTGTTCTCTTAATATGTTGTTTTATCTGTTTACACACAAACCTGAACATGCCAGGAACTATATTACTTCGAATATGGAATTTCTTAATGTTTGTGCACTCACCATATTCAGACATCCTTTTATATATTGCCCAAGTGACAAATCAACGGTTTTAATTTCTATTTAATTTTGATTTTCTTCTATAAAATTCCGAGGAGCGTTGTCTCAACACTGAAGAGATGGGTGGACATACCAACCAATGGCAGGGTAACCCTTGAAGCTCCTAATGAACATACACATGTCATCACTCCTTCATCGTACTACATCCCAAAAACGACGGCAGGATGGTAATACAAAAGTCTTATTTCAGAGACTTCATATCAGTTGCATCCTTCATTGAAAAGAACGTTGTTCTAATCACTTTCAAAGAGCGAAATGACCATTCTGTGTCCATCATCATTCAGCGCATCATGTAGATTCCGTGGGAACCAGCACCTAAAATGGAAGCAAACAGTGCATCTCCTAGAATGTTCAACGCTCGTTTCATCACGATGCCTCCGGGAGCAAAACACTGATTACTATAAGTTTGCTAGATAGGATGGTAGAGTAATTTAACTATTATGGACCATGTGCTTGCTTGAACTATAGGAATATTCTTTTGCAACTTATGTAGCTCTTACAGACACTCAACTTGCTGTTTCAACCATCGGAATGATCCTTTAAAACAAATGCTGTTTGAACCATTGAAATGATTCAATCAAAAAAATGTAGTTCTTATCCTTTGAAAAGTTCACAATTCAAAAAACCAAAAAACAAAAAGTTTTATTTTAAAAAATGAAACGAAACAAGAATCAGTTTGTGATTCAAAACCTCTAGCAATACGATGTTATCAAACTTATTCAAACCATCTAGTGAAACATATCTCAATTAAAAACCAAACAGGACTACGTTTTCAAGTCTAAACTTTATTTAGTTCAACTTTTCCTAAACACACTTGTACACAGAATAACATAAAAACCGTGCCTCCCTAACCAAGTAAGATTATTAACTGAAAAAAACGTTTCACAACAAAGGCATGACCATGCATCTGCTGAATGTTCTAACGTTTACACGACCACTATCACAGCCAAAGATGCATCACGCAGGCAGCACGCAACGAATAAAGAAAATTCAATGAACAAAGACAAGTGAAAATCTTAAAAAAAGATTAAAAAAACCCCTGTTTCCAAAATTCTACGCCTAGAACCGCCGCGTGACTAGCAACTGTTCTTTGGCGGTTTCCTTTTTTGCACGACAAAACAACCCTTTCACTTTTCCGACTCCATTTCATCCTCTTCCTCAAAAGTTTCTCGCCAGCCGCAGTTCACCACCGCACACCTCCAGCCATGGACGATGGGAAACTAACAACATTCACTGAACACATCACTACCCATGGTACAACCCTGCTCGAGGTGGTGTACACCAACGACCCAAGGACCGTGGAGCGGATCATCAACAAGTACGAAGAATGGCTAAAGGAGGAGAAGAACAAGTTCGTCGGCCCCGACCTCGAGTACACACGTAAGAGCAGTTACATACGACAAGGGATCGCCGTCGTCCAACTTTCCATGCGCGGGCATGTCCTTGTATACCACTACTGCAGGTCTGAGTGCTCTCAGGCGTTAGTTGACTTCCTGCAACGGAAAGCGGTAACTTTCACTAGCGTGGACACCAGGAACGACAAGACCATGCTTGCCCGTGCATGCATCAAAATTCCAGACGAGCACCACGTCGACATCCAGAGGCTATTCTACATCAAGGGTGGTGGAGAAAGGGACTCCATGGCCGACCTTGCAGCGGCCATCATCGACCCCTCATACAAGAACATGAAGAAATCATTCCCAAAGGAGAAGCACCAGTTCTGGGAGTGCAAGCCACTTTCCTTGATACACCTTGAGTACGCGGCAACGGACGGGTATGTTAGCTACGAGTTGTACCATAGAATCCTAATCATCAAGAACGGGCTACGTCATCTCCACCAACAACCAATGAAAGAAAGACTCCGCCCACGTAAGAGCAATGGTGAGGGATCTTCCAGCGGCTGGAAGTGCCGGAAGGGAAACAGTGGTTGGTAAATTGCGAGAAAATGGATGTCTACATTAAACTAGTAGGAACAACTATTATCATAATTTGGATTGCATGAACCTATGTTGTAAATATGTTTGTTGTTGCTCAAAGATGTTGTTTGTATTGTATTACTAGTTTATGTTTGAACTTTGAACAGAGTGGTCTGCTCATGTACTAATTTGGATTGTATGAACCGATGTTGTAAATATGTTTGTTGTTGCTCAAAGATGATGTGTGTATTGTATTAATATTTTATGTTTGAACTTTGAACTCAGTGGTGTGCTCATGTACTAATTTGGATTGTATGAACCTATGTTGTAAATATGTTTGTTGTTGCTCAAAGATGCTGTGTGTATTGTATTACTATTTTACGTTTGAACTTTGAACATAGTGGTGTGCTCATGTACAAATGGATACTACGTTTTGCATGTCTAAATGCAATTAGTAAGTTATGTCTAAATGAATTTCTAACTTATGTCCAAGTACTGAGCAAGCATATATTGTATCCATGATTATAGAACGAGAGATATCTCGCACGACATTGTATTATAATTTTCATACTCAACCTTTACAAGATGCATCGTGCATTTACAAGAATATGTGATGATAGCGTTGTAAACTCTCAGTACAATGCTTATTAAACATTGGCGTGAGAAATTCATAAATGTTGCAGAAGATCACTTGGTACACAGTCACAAGCGATGAGAACTTTGTTACCTTAACCACATTGAAAAAAAATCCTTGCCTCCATTTCACATGAAACACCGCTCCATCCATTCAGAACATCCTAGCTATTGTACACAAGTTCCTCTCCGTACACCAGTTCTGCACGATGCCACAAAACTACACTACTGTGTGCAACTAACCTATTTACAAGCGTGACTCACTAAGTGTCTACTCAATCCATCCCTGTGGTGCCACGCACCCGTGACCCTAGAGACTACACACCTGTGCATCATTAACCGAGCCCCTCTAACCAGATATTCAGACCGATGCCTCTACTGCCGTACATCCGTGCCTCTAGAATCTTGACACCAGCAAGTGGGTTCAAAACCGTGCCTCCAGACAACCGTGCTTGTACTGACTGCAGTGCCTCTGTTTGCTTGATCAACGTGCCTCACTTGAAACCCAAAGTAACTCTACGTGCTCTGCACGCGTGATAGCCAATGCAACTTGGGTGCTGCACAGATGCGTCTCTCACTATACCCGTACCTCCACAACCGTGCTTGTACTAACTATTATTCCATGCCTCTGTTTTGTTCAATCCACATGCCTCACATAAAACCAACAGTAACTCTACGTCCTACACACACACACGTGCCTCTCGCATGAAACCCATAGTATCTCGCCCGTACAACTTTGGCGCCGCACACACGTAGCTCTCAGTATACCCGTGCCTCCTCACGACCATGCATGCACTGACTTCAATTCCGTGCCTACATTTACTTAATCCACGTGCCTCACATAAAAGAGATACACAACCGTGCCTCAGAGTAAACAACACACGTGCCTCTACTGTATTCAAAACTATAACCCCAATTAAATAACATTCGTCCAAAAGAACATCTTTAAAAGAGATGCACAGCCATACCTCTTCTACAAACATACAACAACAGTGAACACTTAGGTTCTTAGGTTCATATCGTTTCATATATCACAACATTAACCCGTAGCATAGATTTAAAAAAAATCCATTTATGTTCAAAGGCTATAACTAACATCACTGCGGTAGAAGATTGAAGATAACAACAAGCCTCCCTTCACGCTTTTTGAAAGTTATCAGCACCAAGCTGTTTACTTCAATAGACGATGCCTGGAGAAAATCACTAAAACCTTCCTGTTTGAACACCATTCTACTACCCAAGCCAATGAAGTAGGAGCAAGGAGTGCTCACATATACATCATCATCAACAGATTCCAAAGTAACTTCAAGGGTTAAAACGCCAGTCCTAGGAACAGTCACAAACTCCTTCAAACTCCTCACAACAATACCAGGAATAACCTGACAAAAACATCAAGCTATCAGAAAATAGATCAAAAATTTAAAACTATAAATAGAAGAGATAATAAAAATAAATAAATAAACAAAAACAAAGAAAAAACAGTGGAACAAAATCTGACCATATGATAACCATTAACATTCATGGAATCAATCTTGTGAACAAAAGGACAACACGGTATGTAGACATCATCAAAGAGTTGACACCTCATGAAATACATCTGCTGATAATTAAGAAAAACACCACGGGTGTAATAACAACTCCCAACAAGTTCCATCTCGAAGTCGCTCAAACCATCAAGAGCTACAAAATATAATTACACAGGCTCAAGGGAACAGAAAAATCATCATGTGCAATAAAACAAGCTAAAAACTTCCTTAAAAATAAACATTACCAACAGAAGGTAAAGGAGACAACGCATCTCCACGACCAACATGATAAAAATCAATATCAATCCATGTTCCATAGTGTTCAAGCCTAATGGTCATTATATCATGAGGACAAACACCATAATCACTGACCAATCGTTCCCAGGAAGGACCATGGAATTTACTCCTCAACCGACCATGACTAAACAAAACACCATACAAATAACCCTCATTGCACTGAAAAGCAAGATCGATATCTTCGTCACCATTCCTTATGGCTAAAGCCCTGCACTCCTCGATGTAATGAGCAAGATGAGCTCTAACACTGCACGGAACATACTGCAGAACAAATCAAAACAAGGATCATAATCAAAACCTAGACAGCATGAGCAGCACCAAAAGAAATAAACATGTGTGCCAAAAATTGAACAATTATAAAATGGCATTCTTACAACACGCCTCCAACAATGCCGATCAAGGACCACACTGAACCCATCTACAGAAGAATCAATAGAAGAACACGGGCCACCAGGCATACGGCAAAAAGGACAAGCCATAACTACAAGGAACACAATGATTATCAAGAACTAATCACACAACACCCAGTTGAAACTTGACATCTGATAGTGTTGGTAGTCCCCACCCATAACTACCCCATAAATCTCCATATCTCAGAAATATAATGGGAACAAAAAGAGAAACAATAAAGGGAAACAGGAACCCACGAAGGCAACCGGTAGGGAACGACGATCATGCGAACGGGGAAGCGCGGTCAACACTAAAGAAGGACCACCGTAAAACCAGGCAACAAGCGCGGCGGCCGGGAAAGGGGCCGCCGTAACCACGCGACAAGAGCGGCGGCCGCGACGGACGAAGACGACGGCAAAGAAAGAACAGTGCTCCATGACGGTTTGCCCACACGCGAGAGAAAACAGATCTCAAAACAGATCAAAAGGTTTTACAAAACATTAAAAGTATAAGGACTAAAGTGAAAAAAGAAAAAACCAGAAAGGGAAACCAGAAACCGGAAAACACGGGAGACGCCGTACGCGCGACAAGTGTCGCGTGCGGAGCGGTTCCGAGGCGCTCCGCGCGCGACACTTGTCGCGCGCGGAGCGCTCCCCAACTAATCGTTGCGAGGAGCGCTCCTCAATTAGTGATTTCGGGATTTCGTGGGCTTCCATATTCGTGCATTTGTCGCTACCTCGCGATACTTCACTGGTTCGTTGTTCGCTATGGGTTTCAATTTTTATTCTTTTTCTTTTTTTCCTTGACTGGCTTTTTTTGGTTTTCTGTCTTTTATTGTTTTTCCTCGGTTTTTTTTTCTTTCATGGTTTTTACTGATTGTTTTGGGTTTTCTTTCTTTTTTCTCCATTTTTAATTTTTTTCCTATTTTTTATGGTTTTTGTTTCTTTCTCACGTTTTACTATTTTCATTCTGTGCACCAGTTTTCATTGGTTTTCTTTGTTTTTTCTTCTTTTATTAGTTTTAGTAGTTTTTTTCTTTCTCTTTTCATGTAGATTAAAATTATTTTTATACATGTTTAACATTTTTGCAAATACATGAAACATTTTTTTCTATACATCTGAAACAAGATTAATAATTACTATTCCCTTCCATCTGGATGCATGGTGGTTCCTTATTTGTTTCTATACAGTGGATGGAAACCTTAGAAATTTATGAAGTTTGCACAAATATAGAAACCCATGGTAGATTTCTATCAGTAGAAGTACAAACATTGTTCTTTTCATTTATTTTTTTGGTTGATCATCTTTTGTTGAGATACCTGTAGCTGGTAATGGTGAAACATCTTGTATTAACATACAGTGATGAGCCTACAACAAGTAAGTCCCATCACTGCATTGGTGAAATATTTATAGGTCATACAACATCGCAAATTAACGGAGTCAGGTCATTATCTCCCCCCTACTCCGTCCTCTTGCTTGTCAGGGCGACACATGCGAGAGCACTCGATGGATTTACCAAGCCTCGACATTAGAGGAGGACAAGAAGACGATATAGGACTGACGCGACCCTCGCATCTACCTCAAAGGTCAAGGGACATGTGTGGCTCACTCTTATTTGTAACACCTGACTCAAGGTCAATGGAGATTTTGGTTCTCATACTGATGGTGGTGGTCCAATCAAAGTATTGAGACCTATGGCGGTTGCACTTGGTGTTACCGATTTAGAACTCGTGCAAGCGCTCTAAATTACACCCGGGCATTCTTTAGGGAGAAAAGGTAACATCTTTGTGATACTATAATATGTAGGGGGTGGGGGACCTTACTGCTACCCTACATGTCATTATCTTTGTTGTTCATAGATAAAAGTAATAAATCTCTCAGGTGAGGTAGGAAGGAAGAAAGATAAGCAACCCTGCATGTCATTATCTTTTTTGTTCATAGATAAAAGTTATAAATCTCTCAAGTTAGGTAGGAGGAAAGATAAGCAACCCTGCATGTCAATATCTTTGTTGTTCATAGATAAAAGTTATAAATCTCTCAAGTTAGGTAGGAAGAAAGATAAGCAGGAACCTAACTATTAAATCACTAATTTGTAGCGATTGTTCCAATTTTTAGTCAAATATGTGTTTGTTGCTCATCGCTGTCTGTAGCATATTAAGTGTGAGTTAACTTGATGTGAATTCAACAAGCAATCAAAGAAAAAGGTTGAAATTTTTTTTGCCAAACTTGGGGAAGCCTTGAAGTATCTAACAAACATACGAACCGGTGATCATTTTCACTGCCCTATATCCTACAATCACTTGCCGAGTCAACCATCCGTAGACATCTCATGCGGGAGATATGTCGGTCGAGCACCGAGCATGGTGTTGTGTTAAGATGTAGGCAGCTAGTTGGCAATTGTCAATGAAATGTGATAGTCCGCTGCATAAGTTAGGTATTACTACACATATATATATATATATATATATATATATATATGGGTCTGTAGCCATGCCCCTTTGATAAACCGAGTCATTTAGTTGAATTTGATTTATTCTCTCTATAGCTTGTGGATCCTTGTGGGTATGCGATTGAAATTTGCAGGCACGTATTGTTAAGACAAACACAATATGAAATATGACACAAGTACACGGTGACATGTTTGAAATTCTCAGTTTGTGTAGGTGGGATTATAATGGGGGATTCCAAGCCAGACGTCGATTAAATTAATTAAAAAATTGTTAATATGTCCAACAGCAACAAGAACAATTTTTTGTCCAAAAGGACCCCTGCCAAACGCTATTGCCAAAAAGGACTATCTGCAGATAAAAATGTCAAAAAGGACCCCCACACTAGTGGCGGCAGGCGACACGTGGCACCTGCCGCTACGCCAAGAGGCGGTCGCGTGGGGCACAACGGGTTCTCGCACAGTGTAGCAGCTGGGACGGAACGGGCCAGGAGTGGTGGGCCCGACGCCACTAGGTGAGGCGGAGAGCACTGCCGCTGTCGCTCCCGGGCCGATAGGCCGTGCTGCTCGTGGGCCCAGCGTGTGGGCCACGCTGCCACTACAGCAGGCGGCATCCCTGTTGCTGCACGCGTGACAGCGCTGATTCCCATGATGACTGCGCGGATTTTCACGGGCGCTGATTCCAGGGTTCCTTGTTTTCCTTTCTGCCACAAGTTTCGATGATCTGGAATCAGATTCCCGCCTAAACTTTGTAGTAGTGATTGCTACGTAGACGACACTGATTAAAGCGGTGCGTGATTCTCGCTTCTGTCCATTGCTCCAGCCGAAGCGACAGCACTCAAGCGTGCTGATTTGAACGCGTGTTTTCCTGCCGCACACTCGAGAGCATTGTTGTTGCTGTGTGTGATGAGACACCACGATGCTAGAATTCGATGCCGCTGTAGGTGAGTTCTGGCTCGTTCTGCCGACAGTACAGTGGTCCTCTTCTTTTTAAACGTACATCCGCGGCTCTATGCGCATACACTCTCTCTCGCATATCTCTGGTTGCCTTCTCTGCCTCTCTGCTCTCTCTAAGTGTAGAAGAATACACAGACAGAAATAAAAATTGATAGCCACTTTCACTCGAGATTTTGGCCGATTTAGAATTGGATTTCGAAGATGATGAAGTTGAAGAAAAGATAGATTATGGTAAGATCTATCCATTTTTGTTGGTTTCGTTCGCATGCATGATGTTTTCGTTCTGTTTGATTAGTTCCCAAGTGTGTATTCTCTGTTGTTTTAGGCATAATTTTAGCACTTGGAGGAGTCATTTGGAGTCATTTAGAGCTTGAGGAGTAGGATTTGCGTAGAGAAGTGAACTACGAAGTTGAAGATCAAGGTATGAGCTTTGCAATGCATGGATTTTTTTTGTGCATGCACGATGGTAATTAGTTAGTCTTTTAGCTCATCATTAGCTATGCGATGTCAGTGCTTAGAGGTTAGAAATAATTTTAGATGACAGATACAATATTTATAATATATTTTTTAGAAGAGTAGGTTGAAGATGTTGTATCTATGTTAGGTGCGTCCATTAGTATTGACATGCGAGAAATCTTAATACGGTAATTAATAAAAAACTTGTACTGTAATTGTTCATTGCATGTGGTATGTTATTTCATGTGGTATGTTTATTAATAAGTCTATAGTTAGGAAGCCGTAGGTCTACTTTGTTATGTCGCAACAATCTAAATTTTATATGTTAAGATTATGTGCTAATGTACTTGATGATGTACGCAATTAGGTAAAATAATTTATCTTAGTAGCAAACAAGGAGGAGATGACGTGATTGAAGAAATTGTGTTTCCATCTTCGCTGTCCCATTTGAGGTGATGACCACATACATGCAAGTGCTATTTTCATACTTTTGATAGCAGAAAGAAAAATCCGTGTGTAATATTGATGTTTATGTGATAATAGGTTGACTCCGTTCATATAGTACGGGTGACGGAAATTTATTCAAACTATTTGGACTCTTAATTGCATTCGCAAGCACATCCATATTGGAGCTAAGGTATAAAATGACACCGTAATTTTGTTAATATTTTTTATATTGATGTACTGTTGTGAATAATGTGCATGCCGCTGCAAATATTATTATTTGTAAATAAATGATTGCTATCGTATGATAAGAAAATATTATAGAAAGCCGGAAGAAATTAAATGTTTTACTCATATGATATTAAAATGTTATTATCATACTATTATGTTTAGTGGTTGTTTGTCATAACTTGTTGTAAGAAAATTAGTTTTCACTAATAGTCGTTTTTACTCTCGTAGATGAGTTTGAGAAAAAAATAGATCTTTAAATACCAGTTAAGAAAACAGCCCCTTAAAGTCTTAGCAAATGATTCTAGAAACAAACCGAATATTTGTAACGAAAATACGGTTATTATTTTAGTCGTATGATATGTAAATGTTGTCATCGTTACTAAATGTTCAGTTACTAATTATTTGAAATGTAAACCTGTAGGTACTATGGAAAATTTAGTAGTGTACTATGGGAACGTCTTACGCGATAGTCCTTTCGGGGTGGATGTGTCCTTGTGCGAGTCGACTACAGTTGTAGTGAGAGACATGGTCAACGTGGGTTACGTAGCAGTTAGAAGGTGCATCCAAGCGGTGTTTGGCCCATGGATCCAGGGGAAAAATGACAATGGAGGCCTTCGTCGTTGACGAAGGAAATGATGGGGCAGTTGCCCGTTGTAACATCCCAAAATTCTAAATTTTGAAATGTTATAATAAATAGATAGATTTGATTGATTGTTTGATTGATTGACTGAAAGTGAGTGAATTCGAAAGTTTTTGAAAGTTAAATGAGAGGGAATAAAAGGACTTTCCCAAAACTTTCATTTTTATGCTCTCCGCGAATTCAACTACTTTCCATCACAAAACCCTGGAGAGAAGATGACATGACTTCTTCCATTTATTTAAATGACAAGGGGGTGTTGAAAATATTTGAATTTCATTTGGAAAATATTTCCACTTCTGAAACTTTATGCAACTCAATGATTTTCATGAGAGAAGATAAAATGACTTCTTCAAATTATATGAAATATGAGTTCGGAGATTCAAAGAATTAAATTCAAAAAAAAATTTGAATTTATTTTCAATTTGGAGTTATTTGAGTTTTATTCAAATTATTTTTCTCCAAAAATAAAATATATGGAAATTAGGGTAACATGATTCCCTACAACAGAAAATTGGAGAGAAATAAATTTGATTTCATTTTGGTATTTCTAAAATGATTTTTATTGGATTTTATTAGACCAGTGGCACTCTTTGAATTATTAGAATTTGTGTGTATTCTATTTAATGCTAGAAAAATGTTCATGTTGTAGAAAATATTTTTCTGAAAATTTTGATATATAATATGCCTATATTATATTTCTGTTTTTATTTCTTTGCTTATTTCTTTGACTGTCTGTTTATTTTATTAAAAAAAACTTCCCTCCGCCGAATTGGGCCGGCCCAGCTCCTGCCAGACCAAGGCCCAGCCCAGCAGCGCCGCCCCTCTCCTTCCCGAGCGGGAGTCCCGCTCGGGCACGCCGCCGCACCGCCATGGGAGGTCGTGCCCGCCCGGCCTCTTCCTACCCCTCCCCCAAGCCGCGCCTCCCCTCCCCACCTATAAAGGGTGCCGCCCCGGGCCCCGTCTCTCCTCTCCTCGCCGCGCTGCCAAAGATCGATGCTGCCGCCGGATGCCTTAGCCGGAGCCACCACCACCGCCACCTCCGACTCCACTGGACACGTCCTGAGTCGTCGCCATCTCCGCCAGCGCCGCCGCCTCGCGCCGTCGTCGACGCCCGCACCTCGCCGCAGCCCCGCGCCACCGCTGTCATTGCCGCGCCACGCTGGAGATCCGCCGCAACCGCCGCCTCGCCTCGCTCGCCGGAGTTCGTCTCGCCGCTGCCGGTTTTCTTGTGAAAACCGCCAAACCGCCGTGGGCCGGTAAAAAACCAAACCCTAGATCGGTTTTCGTTTTGAAAAAAAAGAAAACCAGTTTAGTTTTTTTAGTTAGATCTATTTAGAGAACGTTCTCTGTTTAGAACTAATTAGTGAACATTCATTATTTAGTCTTTTCTTTTTCTGTTAATATTAGCCAGGGACCCATATATAATTAGTTTCTTCACAGTTTAGTCCCTATACTTCAATCTATCATTACTTTTTACCTGTTTATCCAAATCCAACGAAACCAACGCTCACGTCTTCGTTACAATCTCCTCTATCCGGATAAACAACTCAAACATGTTTTTGAAAATTTTAAAATTTGAATTAGATCAGATTTGAATTCAAACTTCTTTTGATCATATCTTTTTATCCGTAACTCCGTTTGAGTTGATTCTTTTTGCAAATCGAAGCTCTTGACCTAAATTTTCTGATAAGGCCAAATTCACATAATTTTGGTACTGTTAGAAATTGTTTTATGTTGCAAGAGCTATTTGCTTGGTTTTGATGTTTTCCGAATCGACTTCTTCGATCTTTCTGGTCTTTTGAGTGATTGCTTATGTGTGGTTACTATTACTTGATTATGATAGATTGACCAGAGTGTGACGAGTAGATCTATCAAGAGTTTTGAGTGCGAATCATCTTCATCAACATTGCAGGCAAGTTCACACTTTGATCATACCTTTTCTACAACCCAGTTTTTCTTGCATTAGATCAATCCTCACACATTGCATGATTAGGATCTAATTAAATTGTGGGGTGGGAAGTAGATGAGGTAGTACCTATTACCTGTTTATTATCAAACCCCTAGGAGTTACTATTACGTCATGCTTACATTGCCATGCTATGCTCGTAGACGTGGATTGGGTTTTGAGAGTATCCATGACAGATGTGAGATTTTTAATTAATGGTTTACTTAAGGTGGCAACTTAGACACACATCTGGGTGGATTGAGGCACCTGGTTATTCTAGGATTGCCTATTTAGGCACCTGGGTAATCCAGGACTTGCCTGTTTTCTTTTGGACCGCCACCCAGGCTCAAAGGGAGCATGAGATTATTCATACTAGAAACTTCCGTGTGCAGCCACAAGCCATTATGGGCTCTGGCATAGTTGAGTAAGTCGTGCAAACTCTTACAGGGTAGACTAGCAGATGTAGGGGAAAGTAGGTGTACCGGTCTATCCATCGTAAGGTGCTAGTGCTTCTAAAAGACTGTGTCTCGGTCATCCGTTTCTCAAACACCATGTAGTGTGAGAAATCCAACGGAGGCGATCGAGTCTTGTGGGGAAAAGTGCGCAAACCTCTGCAGAGTGTATAAACTAATCATGATTAGCCATGTCCCCAGTTATGGACTTCTTGAGTATCTAGTACCTGGATTATCATGTGAATCTCATCACGTTACTTTAAATGAATATTGTTGGATTTTAATGATGTTACTTAATTGGGATTGAGAATGCTGTCAACCATTCTCAATGTTTAACAACCACCATGATAGTTAATTAAAATGTATTCCTTTGCAGTAGGGAAAAATTGGCTTTTTGCAAAAACCTTATAACCATAGAGCTTTTCCACCAGCCAAATATGCATGTAGTGATAGCCTTTATTCATCATTCTCTATGGTGTGAATTTGCCAGTACATTCAATGTACTGACCCTTTGTGGCTGCAACGTCTCATGTTGCAGGATTATCTTACGACGAGTAAGTGATACGTTAGGGTTACGATTTCTACACTCAACTTTGCCGTTGGTGTTGATGGGAATCCACAACCTTGTTACTTCCACTATTTTGGATTGAGGTAATAGTATTTACGTTACTTTTTACATGTGATTTACCTCTGTTATAAATCCTCGAGTATTGTGTGTGTCAGCATACCGATCCAGGGATGACACTTAAGCACAGATACTTGACCGTCTGAGGTCGGGTCACCCTTATGGAACTTGGCAGACTATGGAAGTTGTCAATACCTGAGATCAAGGTGTATCGGAGAAAGACCGGAGCATGTAGAGTTAAGAACTCAAGGATTTGTCAAGAAAACCCTAAGGCAGGAGATATCAACTATGGAGAGATAGCTCATGGAAATAACAAGAGCAGAAACACGGTTATCCGTGATGTCATCGCCCACTGACGCTATTGTCACCATGCTGAGTTAAGGATGCTTTCTTCAGAATGGATTTGATGGAAGAAGGCTGATGGAGCACCTAGTAGTAAGATGAAGTTTTAACCTTAGCTAGTGTATCACCAGGATCTGGAGTGTTACATCAAGAAGTTTAAGGTGGAGCTCCATGAAGCCGTATTAGACAAGGAAGCATTTCGTGAAGAACTCAGGAACCAAAGGCTGAAAGTAGCCAAGCTGGAGGAGCTACAACCTCGAGATACCGGAGATTCGTTGAGAACTGAAGGACAGCAGGATCATGGTTCAGGTCGAGTTTGATGAAACCCAGAAGTTTGGAATGCAACTCCAGAATATTAAAGGACGTCACGAGAGACTTCGCATCAACAGAGTTGATCTGTTAAAAGAACTTAAGAAAGACAAGCATGATCGGAAGAAGCCATTGGAGGCATGAACAAGGCTTGAAGAGTTGATGATTTATTGACCTTTAGAAGACCAAACCCCTGTTATATACCTACGTTAGATGCGATGATTGTGAGCTGTCATTTGTTTGATGTTTTTCGACAGCCACAATAAAATCTGTCTTTTCGAAACTTTTGTTTGCATTGTGTGTATCCCTCTCCCTATCTCTTATCTCACCCCATAACCCATGGACCTAATAGATGATGAATGGAGATGAGCTCGTATTTGCTAAACCGATGAGTCAATTGGAGACGGACCGATGGATTCAGGACATGGAGGATCACATGAAGAATAACCCTATAGTTGGAAATGATATGACCCAGCATGCTCTTCAATGCTTTGAAAGAGGTGCTGCTACTTGGTGGAGGATGTACCAAACCATGAATGGATGGCAAGGAGTAACCACTTGGAGAGAATTTAAGTTGACTCTGCCAAAGTCTCGATTTGTGTCCCAGAAGTTGAAGCCTTATGGAAAGGATATGAAGAAATCTTGTGCATGCAAGATTTGTGGAGAAATAGGACACACCCATAAAGAACACAAGGATGAATGCCCTAATTGTGAAGGAAGTCACCCAGTTGAAGAATGCCCCACTAGGCAGATTACTTGTTTCTTGTGTGAAGGGATTACCCACTATCCTACTCAGTGTCACTTTTACCCCATGATACGAAGGACCGTACAACAGAAGAAAGAAGTAAAGAAAGGAGCCCTTATGGAAATTTTAGAAGAACCCGTGATGAAGGAAGATGTGGAGGACACACCTAAAGAAGACCCGAGTAAACCCTGCACTAAGTCTTGCTATTCATGTGGAGAAGAAGGACACATCTCCCAAAACTGTTTGAATGGGGATCTAGTAGAATTCCCGACAGAGGAAGTAGAATATGACCCATAGGAAATAGAAGCCCTGATTGGAATGGAAAAGTCCAGGAAGAGAAACCGATTGGAGCCCAGGAGGAACCTGAGTCATATCATCTATTACACGTGCAAGGAGTCAGGGCACTACCTCAACAATTGCCCAAAAAGGGAAACCTCGATACTTGTCAGAAGTAATATGTTTTAGTTGTAATGGAGCAGGGCACTTTGCTAGAGAATGCCCCAAGGAGAAGGAAACTTGTGCTAGATAGTTGAGTTTGCAACAAAAGAAATGGAGTAGTAGAAGTCAGAACATTTTATTTTCTATTGAGGTGTTGAGTTGAGGCATGTAATGGAAAAGTGAGAGATTGTAATCATTGGACAATGAATAAAGTTAGCATCATTGGTACTGATATGGATTTTATGAGTTGTTACTCTATGAAGAAGAATTTTGGCCATTTTGAGGATATGAGAAATATGGTCTATGGAAGATTTGTGCATTTTAAGGGTGGTAGTACTCTGTAAGAACCGTTGACCCCTGGAAAAGATAAGGATATTCCACTGAGTGGATTTCGGACAAATGAATATGAGTTTTGTCTCGATATGTGTGATACCCCAAGAGTGTGTGGGATGAAGTTGGAGACTGTCAGTTGTTTGGACCAAATGTGATCAAGGAGTCAGAAGAGAATGTTAAGTTGATTTGAGGTAAACTGAAGGTAGCTCAGTCCAGGCAGAAGAGTTATGTAGACTCAAAAACTCAAGGAGGTTGTCTATGAAATTGGAGACATAGCATGTGTTCGCGTGTCCCCTATGCAAGGAGTTAAATGGATTGGAGTTAAGGGAAAATTAGCCCCGAGATTTGTAGGACCATACCGAGTTTTGGAGCGTATGGGAGAAGTGGCCAACAAGTTGGAGTCACCCGGAGGACTGTCAGGAGTTCATGATGTGTTTCACGTTTCCCAGTTGAAGAAGTGCCATGCAGAGATGGCCAATATTCCCCTGTAAGGACGCTTGACCCTGGAAAGGATAATGATGTTCCACGAAGTGAATATGGACTTCATAAGTATAAGTTTTTATCTCGGTATGTGGGATATCCCACGAGGATGAAGAGATAAATTACTATTGGATATAAAGGAGGTATGATGTTGGAAATATGGATCAATGAAAATTCCATGATGAGTCTGAGTAATCATGTCCTAGTTTGGTGCCAATAGAAGGAAGGAAGACAGTACAATTGGATGGATTAAAGAATACTAGGAAGTTGGAAGTTGGAATAATGATCAGTTGCCCGATGATAAGTTCAAGGACTACAAGTGATGAGATGGGCCATAACCCATAGGCCCCAGGACCTGCCAAGAAGCAAGCACATTCTTGCTGAAGGAAAAACCCTAGAAGAAGTTATGATTTTATCGATAGATGATCTTATAGGAGTTACACAAAACCCGAGGGTTGGGAAGGAACGATAGATGTTTGTTTGGCTTGCAGAATCTATGGATATATCCGAACCCAGTTCGTCGACAAGAGAAATTCTGCAATGCTTGTGAGGATGACCTAGTGTTAGAATGCGAGATTCGCTAAACCGTATACAAGGTAATGATTTGGGTGCGGGATGGATTGATCACCATACTGACTTACTCTTATTATTCGCCTTGCTATGTGGGATGGTAAATCTGAGAGACTTACCTATAGTAAAGAGACGACGATCAAAACCCTGTTTAAACTTAGAATGGTATAAGTATTTTTCCCTTGTACACGACATTTGTTGCCAACCGTAGGTTATACGGTGAGGTTCAACCCAGACCCATTTCCTGTAGGAGAAACCATAAATTGTTGACCACCATGAGATATCGATTAGTTGATTAGTATCGGTGCCAGACCCGTCAGCTAAGAAGACCCAGCCTCAGAATAACCTTACTAGGAGGAAAGGACAGAAGAATTGAGGAAAAGGTTATGCCACTACCGAAAGAGCCAGAGAAGGAATTATACAGAAGATCTGAGAAGACGGAACTGTCAAGAATAAGGATGGCGTATATGAGTTTTGATGGAACTGTAATGATGCTTCTAAGGGTGGTAGCACCCCAGACTCCCGGTGACGATTGATGGATTCGGAGAAGACCCCAAGCCCAACCTATTTCTTGCTAGCCTCTCCGAATCTCGAGGACGAGATTCATTTTAAGGGTGGTAGGTTTGTAACATCCCAAAATTCTAAATTTTGGAATGTTATAATAAATAGATAGATTTGATTGATTGTTTGATTGATTGACTGAAAGTGAGTGAATTCAAAACTTTTTGAAAGTTAAATGAGAGGGAATAAAAGGACTTTCCCAAAACTTTCATTTTTATGCTCTCCGCGAATTCAAATACTTTCCATCACAAAACCCTAGAGAAAAGATGACACGACTTCTTCCATTTATTTAAATGACAAGGGGGTGTTGAAAATATTTGAATTTCATTTGGAAAATATTTCCACTTCTGAAACTTTATGCAACTCAATGATTTTCATGAGAGAAGATAAAATGACTTCTTCAAATTATATGAAATATGAGTTGGGAGTTTCAAAGAATTAAATTCATCTACTGCAAGGCACAACCTCACAGTCCTTTATTCAAAAAAGCAAGAATCCAGTACAAGTTAACTATATACAAAAGAGGAAACAAAAGAGTGCCAAAGAAGGCAGACTTACCTAAACCTACCTATACAAAGAAGAACTTAAGGCAACCCATCCAACCAGGCTAGAAGGAGAGGTCTAACATGAGCCTTCACTCTATGAGAAAGCAAAGTTAGGCCATGTACAAATTTACAACGCCAAGCACTAAACGTAGGTCGTTCCCCTCTGAAAGTCCTTCCATTTCGGAGTATCCAAATATTCCAAGCTGCTGTGAACACCACCTCAAAGAAAAAGCAGTTACCAAATCTTTGTCTGGCTAACGAGATGCATTGATCGATGTTGGAACCACGAGAGCAGTCAATCTGCAAATAAGTCCAGATCCTTATACTGAAGTTGCAGGAAAAAAATAGGTGGTGACGATCCTCATAAATCTGCTGATGGCACAACACACAAAGATTATCGGCATCCCCAGCCCGCCAGTGTCTCCTCACCAGCAAGTCCTTGGTGTTGAGCCTGTCAAAGAATAGGAGCCAGGCAAAAACCTTGATTTTCAGCGTGCATCGACTACTCCATAACCATTTGCAAGGCTGAATGGTCACCATATGAGAGTGCATGATGGTATAGTAACTCTTTGATGTGTAAGCTCCCGAGGGTCCTACCCAAGACCAAACATCATTAGCCAACGGGTCCCTATCCAAATTGTTCACCCAGACTGTGAGCGAATCAAGTTCAATGGCAGCCTGCTGGGAGATAGGCAACTGAAAGAAGGAGGCCCTATCATGGCTGTCAATGAAATCTGCCACAGAAATCTTGTCATCCAAAGCGTAAGAGAATAACCGTGGCAATCTTTGTCGCAAAGGCATCGTTGAACCTCCCAAAATCCAAGCATCAGACCAGAACAAAACTGAGTCCCCTTTGTTAACTGAGGCAGAGGCAACAGCTCTGTAGTTATCAGCTAACTTAAAAATATCCTTCCACCAAAAGGAACCACAAAGGACGGTGGCATGAGGGACAACTCCATCATAATATGAGTTCCACAACAAGGATACCCACGGTATATCTGCTTTGTTGTAGAATTTATGTAAGTGTTTAATAAGGAGCCCTTGGTTCTGAAGCTGCAAGTTGATGACCCCCAATCCTCCTTTCTCCTTGGGTCTGCAAACCATATCCCACGCAGCAAGGGATTGCCTCGGGGTATCGGAGTTGCCTCTCCAAAGACATTGGCGCATAATCCGCTCTAGTTGCTTGATGATGCCAGGTGGGATGGATAGGGAGCAGAGGAAATATATAGGCATTGACGAAAGAACCGATCTCAGCAACTGAAGTCTACAACATTGGTTTAACATAGCTGAACTTGCAGTCAAACGCCTCTCCAGAGCATCCACCAATGGCATCAGATCAAGGATAGTAGGCTTCATGGTTCCCAAGGGGAGGCCAAGATAGGTAAATGGCAGTGATCCAAGAGTACATTGAAAAACCTGAGAAAGCCGAAGAGCCTCATCTTCAGGAACACTAATAGGTACCATCATGGATTTAGCAAAGTTCACTCTTAGGCCAGTAGATTCAGCAAAAACCTGCAACATATATCTGAGGGCTACGAGCTCGGCTTCATTCGCAGGGAGTAGCATGATAGTGTCATCAGCATACTGGATTATTGGAAAATCTTTGTCATTGCAGTCAATCGGCAAGGAAAGAATACCATCAAGCAACATCTTGTTAACAACATTTTGAATTTATTTTCAATTTGGAGTTATTTGAGTTTTATTCAAATTATTTTTCTCCAAAAATAAAATATATGGAAATTAGGGTAACATGATTCCCTACAACAGAAAATTGGAGAGAAATAAATTTGATTTCATTTTGGTATTTCTAAAATGATTTTTATTGGATTTTATTAGACCAGTGGCACTCTTTGAATTATTAGAATTTGTGTGTATTCTATTTAATGCTAGAAAATGTTCATGTCATACAAAATCTTTTTCTGAAAATTTTGATATATAATATGCCTATATTATATTTCTGTTTTTATTTCTTTGACTGTCTGTTTATTTTATTTAAAAAAAAACTTCCCTCCGTCGAACTGGGCCGGCCCAGCTCCTGCCAGACCAAGGCCCAGCCTAGCAGCGCCGCCCCTCTCCTTCCCGAGCGGGAGTCCCGCTCGGGCACGCCGCCGCGCCGCCATGGGAGGTCGTACCCGCCCCGGCCTCCTCCTACCCCTCCCCCAAGCCGCGCCTCCCCTCCCCACCTATAAAGGGCGCCGCCCCGGGCCCCGTCTCTCCTCTTCTCGCCGCGCCGCCGCCGCACGCCTCAGCCGGAGCCACCACCACCGCCACCACCGACTCCGCCGGACTCGTCCCGAGTCTCCGCCAGCGCCGCCGCCTCGCGCCGTCGTCGACGCCCGCACCTCGCCACAGCCCCGCGCCACCGCTGTCATTGCCGCACCACGCCGGAGATCCGCCGCAACCGCCGCCTCGCCTCGCTCGCCGGAGTTCGTCTTGCCGCTGCCGGTTTTCTTGCGAAAACCGCCAAACCGCCGTGGGCCGGTAAAAAACCAAACCCTAGATCGGTTTTCGTTTTGAAAAAAAACCAGTTTAGTTTTTTTAGTTAGATCTATTTAGAGAACATTCTCTGTTTAGAACTAATTAGTGAACGTTCATTATTTAGTCTTTTCTTTTTCTGTTAATATTAGCCAGGGACCCATATGTAATTAGTTTCTTCACTGTTTAGTCCCTGTACTTCAATCTATCATTACTTTTTACCCGTTTATCCAAATCCAACGAAACCAATGCTCAAGTCTTCGTTACGATCTCCTCTATCCGGATAAACAACTCAAACATGTTTTTGAAAATTTTAAAATTTGAATTAGATCAGATTTGAATTCAAACTTCTTTTGATCATATCTTTTTATCCGTAACTCTGTTTGAGTTGATTCTTTTTGCAAATCGAAGCTCTTGACCTAAATTTTTTGATAAGGCCAAATTCACATAATTTTGGTACTGTTAGAAATTGTTTTATGTTGCAAGAGCTATTTGCTTGGTTTTGATGTTTTCCGAATCGACTTCTTCGATCTTTCTGTTCTTTTGAGTGATTGCTTATGTGTGGTTACTATTGCTTGATTACGATAGATTGACCGGAGTGTGACGAGTAGATCTATCAAGAGGTTTGAGTGCGAATCATCTTCATCAACATTGCAGGCAAGTTCACACTTTGATCATACCTTTTCTACAACCCAGTTTTTCTTGCATTAGTTCAATCCTCACACATTGCATGATTAGGATCTAATTAAATTGTGGGATGGGAAGTAGATGAGGTAGTACCCATTACCTGTTTATTATCAAACCCCTGGGAGTTACTATTACGTCATGCTTACATTGCCATGCTATGCTCGTAGATGTGGATTCGGTTTTGAGAGTATCCATGACAGATGTGAGATTTTTAATTAATGGTTTACTTAAGGTGGCAACTTAAACACACATCTGGGTGGATTGAGGCACCTGGTTATTCTAGGATTGCCTGTTTAGGCACCTGGGTAATCCAAGACTTGCCTGTTTTCTTTTGGACCGCCACCCAGGCTCAAAGGGATCATGAGATTATTCATACTAGAAACTTCCGTGTGCAGCCACAACCATTATGGGCTCTGGCATAGTTGAGTAAGTCGTGTGAACTCTTACAGGGTAGCCTAGCAGATGTAGGGGAAAGTAGGTGTATCGGTCTATCCATCGTAAGGTGCTAGTGCTTCTGAAATACTGTGTCTCGGTCATCCGTTTCTCAAACACCATGTAGTGCGAGAAATCCAATGGAGGCAATCGAGTCTTGTGGGGAAAAGTGCGCAAAGCTCTGTAGAGTGTATAAACTAATCATGATTAGCCGTGTCCCAGGTTATGGACGTCTTGAGTATCTAGTACCTGGATTATCATGTGAATCTCATCACGTTACTTTAAATGAATATTGTTGGGTTTTAATGATGTTACTTAATTGGGATTGAGAATGCTGTCAACCATTCTCAATGTTCAACAACCACCATGATAGTTAATTAAAATGTATTCCTTTGCAGTAGGGAAAAATTGGCTTTTCGCAAAAACCTTATAACCATAGAGCTTTTCCACCAGCCAAATATGCATGTAGTGATAGCCTTTATTCATCATTCTTTATGGTGTGAATTTGCCAGTACATTCAATGTACTGACCCTTTGTGGCTGCAACGTCTCATGTTGCAGGATTATCTTACGACGAGTAAGTGATACGTTAGGGTTACGATTTCTACACTCAACTTTGTCGTTGGTGTTGATGGGAATCCAGAACCTTGTTACTTCCGTTATTTTGGATTGGGGTAATAGTATATACGATACTTTTTACATGTGATTTACCTCTATTATAAATCCTCGAGTACTGTGTGTGTCAGCATATCGATCCAAGGATGACACTTAAGCACAGAGACTTGACTGTCTGAGGTCGGGTCGCTACACCCGTTGGGGTTTGCGGCCTGTCACAGGTGATCGGTCATGGGGGTCGTACATGAGGTTTGCAAGCAATCCCAATAACTCAATGCACGGCCAACCGATGGTGTATGTGGAGTTCATTTCAGTCACTGATGTTACCGGATCCAGTAGCAGGGGTGGTGAGGTCGAGTTGGGCATCACATCAGCCCCTAGCATTGGCCCATCGGAACCGATGGGTGGCCAGCCTGTGTATGACACATGATATTGGTCTGCGGCCCTTAACATGAGCGAACACGTGGAGGGATTGCCGGAGGCGCTAGATGATGATGATCATTCTTCTGCGTCTTCGGAGTCAAGCGAAGAGGAAGATGTTCCTCCTCAGAGGGCGTTCGCGGCGGCACTGCAACCTGGGTTTTTACAGGATATGAGCATCACCAACGAATTTCACTCTGCTTCTGGCCTAGGAGCAGGGAGCCTGGAGGTTGGGCTAGTTTTCCCAGACAAGAAGTGTGCTTACCAGGCAATGGGTAGCTATGCAATCAGCATCCACCGCTAGCATAGAGTGAAGCAGTCTGATAAAAAAGAGTTGAAGGTCATATGCATCCACACCGCGAAAGGTTGCCGCGGAAGAGTTCTCGCTAGACTGAAGCCTGGGGTATGTCAGTCATGGCATATCACAAAAATAGTGGAGCATACCTGTGAGCAAACTGGGACTCTTTCAAATCACTGCAATGTGACAGCAAAATATGTGGCACAGACGATGGAAACGATTGTGCAGGGAAGTCTCAACATTAGTGTTAGGGCTCTGCAAAAAGATGTAGAGGATCTAATTGGCTTTCCTGTTAGCTACAGCAAAGCTAGGCGTGCGAAGGAAAATATATTCAAGAACTTGTATGGTACCTATGAGGAGGCCTATTCTTATGCCCCTAAAATGCGTCATCAAATAGCAAGTGCTAATAGGGGGACTCAATTTTGGCGGAGAGAATGTCCAAACCCAATGAAGCTGGGTGAGATAATCCTGGACCGCTTATTCTGGGCATTCGGCCAGACTATACAAGCCTTCAGGCACTGTCGCCCGGTATTATCAGTTGATGGTACCTTTCTCACTGGAAAGTACAAGGGCACACTATTGGTGGTGATTGCAGCGGATGCAAATAGTCAGCTTCTTCCTATTGCATATGCATTGGTCGAGAGCGAGAAGAAAGATAGCTGGTTGTGGTTCCTGGGCTGCGTGAAGATGGGTGTCATGAAAGAGCGTAAAGGTGTTTGCATCATCTCTGACCGCAACACTGGATTATTAAGCGCTCTTGAAATAATTAAGGCGTCGGAAGAAGAGTGGGGCTGGCCCGATCTAGAGGGAAGGTGGTGCATGAGGCATTTGGCAGCAAACTTTTACTCCAAATTCAAAAACAAGGATTGGTTCAAATTATTCAAGAGGATGTGCATGCAAAAAACTGAAGCCAAAATGAATGCGATCTGGGCAGGTATCAATGGTGAGATCGACCGCGCGGCCTTGCCGCAGAGAGAAGACTGGAGGGGTCATAGGACGCCCATAAATTTGAGCCAGTGGATCAGCGAGAATTGCCCTCATTTGGACAAGTGGGTGTAGGCTCACAACGCCGGGGCTCAGTATGGAATAATGACTAGCAACATGTCAGAGGTGTACAATGGTGTTCTTAAAGGGGTGCGAGCACTGCTTATCACAACCCTAATTGAAGAAACTTGGAACCGGACCCTGTCATACTTTGCAGACAGGGTCACCGTCGCCAAAGCACAAGTTGAATTGAACAAGCCATGGCTGCAGGAAAGTGGACGCACTTAGGAATAAGTGGGAGGTCAATGTGCGAGCCAAGTACGTTAAGGATCACAACAGAGGATCAAAAAAGCAAGTTGTCACCCTTGGCTCAACCTCCTGTGAGTGCACTTGTGACAAGCCCAAGCTTGAGGGCTACCCTTGCAGTCATGTGCTCCGGGCGGCTGCTGATCAAAAAATCAGTGTCGAGCCATACATATCACCGTACTTCAACATGTACAATCTGTACAACACTTGGAACAGTGAATTCTGGGCTTGGGGCATAGATATGAACTACAAAATGTTGTGGCCAGATGGGCCGAAATGGGTCGGAACACCGACTTGATGAGAACCGCAAAGGGACGACGTCAATTTAGGCGTCATCGCAATGACATGGACCATAGCTAGATGGGAGAACCAAGGCGATGTTGCGTTTGCAGGTGTCCTGGACATTCACGCAGAGAATGCCCGTATCGAGCCAACAACAATGCATGATGTTGATATATATGTACTCGCTATGTCTATTTATATTTCTACTCGTTATGTGTACTTATATTAAATTTAAATTGAATCTGTTTGTATTATCTTACTCATGATGTTAACTTCAGATAATTAATGTAAATCATATCGCTTTGTATTTTTTAAGTTAGTTTTAATATAAATTTGTATTTGTGTCTTCCTCGTAATTTATATTTGTATGTTTGTGTGCAGGTTATGGGTAAAGTGCCAGTGCTTTTGTAGGGGCCCCATGACGCCGGCCACCGTTGCCACCTATTTTTGAACCCAAATATTAAGCATGATTATCGGCCTTTCAGACTTCGAACCATAAAGAAAACATGGCCAACACACAATGCTTTCCTTGCTCACCTTGACGCTTATGGACTACAAAGTTTTGCTAGGCTCACATCATGCCACGACCAAGTACGTTCGGACCGATCCCTTTTGACATCCCTAGTTGACTGGTGGAGACCTGAAACCCACACCTTTCACTTTTGTTTTAGGGAGCTTGCACCTACGCTGAAAGATGTTTCTATGATCACTGCTCTACCAATTAGAGGTGAGCCGTTAGTCTCTCCACGAGTGTCTCCATCTTGGGCATTAGATATAGCAGCCCGTCTTGGGATGGAAATGCCAGAATCACAATGTTCTGGTGGCCCTCGGGGCATCCCACTCGTCTGGCTTCATGATAACTTTCGTATTTTATCTAGCTTCGCCAATGAGGAGACGAGAAAAAGACATCTGTTTGCGTATTTGTTGTGGCTCCTCGGGACTCTGTTTCCAAATTCACATGGGGACGTTGTTGTCCTTGGTCTCATCTACATTGCAGAGAATATGGTAGATGAACCTTTACCGGAGCAGCCAAAATACAGCTTCGGTTCTGCCATGCTATCTCATACATACAGAGGCTTGTGTGATGCCACGCAAAAAACCTCTTTCGCACAAAAAGCTCCATTACTTTGTGTCGCCTACGAGTTTCTACAGTTGTGGTCCTGGGAATACCTCCCTGTAGGACGACCTTGCATAGTACAACCTCTACACCCATATGACTTTAGCGAGGGTGGGACCGCAACTATGGCCACCAGGTGGACAAAGGCACGGAAACGTTGGTCTCCAGATATTCCGAAAAATTGTTACCCTATGTACCACCAGTAGTTTGAGATACTTGATGAGGCAGAAATCACATGGAGCCCGTGGACTCAGGACCAGTTACAAATGGTCTTTGATGCTTGACCATTCACACCAGGCATCTTGAGCGATAGTGCATTCTGGCTGACTCGCTGCAACTTATTGTTCTTGTGGTATGTTGAGCCTTACAACCCAGAGCTTGTAATGAGACAGTTCGGTCTCTATCAAGAAATTCCACCGCCTTTTCCAAGACGTATCGATGAGGAAACCCATAAGTAAGATGTGACCTCCCTAAATAGTTAGTGTCTTTTTTAATTTACTAAACTCACACTTTGTTACATAATTTGCAGGCTAACCAATATGGGCAGGGGTTGGAGTTTATACGATTGGAGGGAACAGAACATTGAATGGATACACAAGTGGGAAAATGAAGCGCTAGCAGATATAGTGCATCAACTTAGGTATATTTTATTTACATTATTTTATTACGATGATCATACGATGCGTGAAGATGCTTTGCTTTCATCACAACAGTTTATGTAATTATTTAATTTTGCAGACCATATGATGGAAGTACAGATCAAGCGTACAAGCAGTGGTACTGCATGAACACACGTGCTAGCCTGGCCAGTCAGCCAGCTACTATACCAACACATCTCACACAGGAGGAGCTGGCGCGGAGACATATTGAGATGCATGCAGCTTACTATCGTGACCAGATGGTAATCACTTGTAACTTTTTTAGGTCCATCATTTCATAATCATTTGAACTAAGGCAGATGGCTACAGATAGCATGCCGACCCAGGGCCCAGCTCGCCGGTCATTCCAGAAACGTTTTCAACAATACATGGCAACAAAGTTCATATGCGGTACAGGCGACGACGTTGTCACTGGAGCGTACAACATGCCGCTAGCGAGGTCAGCCAGACCGAGTGCGGCGCCGTCGTCCAGACCGAGCGAGGCGCGTACGAGCCATGGGCAGTGGGGAGGGTCCGAGTACTAGAACGACATTTACACGACATGACTCATCTCTGCCACTGCATCGCTCTTCTTCGGTGCAACTTCGTCAGGGGCAGACATCTCAGGACCATGGCACGGGCTTGGATTCGATACCCGAGCAGACTCTTTCCCTAACCCATATGCATACATAGGATATGATGCATACACCCAAGGTGAGGGATCTCAGTCGTATCTCTCCACGCGAGGGATCTCCATGCCCGAGGAGACTCGTGTACCAGATTTAAACCAGCACCATGTATCATGGCCAGACAGTACAGGGGAGGGATCTAACCAGGTAGTCATGTTTACATTTTAATGCATTTACAATGATACCATATATTATCCTCTAACAGTTTGTTTACAATGTTTCTATGTGCAGGACATACCTGATGTTAATTGGGGCAATGAGAACACCCAACGTGGCGTCAACACAGGCGTCCTGGGAGCATCACATGATCATGGCGACACGGTTACATCATTAGTTACAGAGTTCTTCGGAGGGAACGTTATTGGCCCATATTTTATCCCCGCGGAGTCACAACCATATGCCTACAATTACGTTTCAGGTTCGCAACAAGGATTCGCCACTCCACCACCTACGCAGGACTCGCAGACACATGAAGCCGAATTGGAGTACGGCCGCGGTCTTCGTGTAACTGGGCCACCTAATCGCTTGTTGCCTTCCGGGCGTAAGGAAAGGCCAGATGGTCATCGTAAAGTAGGGTGATTCATCTATCCACATGCACGACCCATTGTATCTACATATGTCAGTATCATACTTTTCGATTTGAACATCTATGTATGCTGAAATAAAAATGCACCAGTCAAGAACAATTCTTCCCGCCTATATCTCCCGCCATACTATCCCGCTCCACTCTTAGGCTTATGTTAGGCCGAAATGATTTTTTTAAAATTTTGGCTGATGAACACTGTGCAACCATTGCCCATCGCTACTAGGGAAAAGCCTATACACAGAATTTTACCAGTAGCGCTGTATAAAATCAAGCGATGCTGCTACTTAGTAGCAGCGCGCATAAATAAACCGCGCTACTGCTATGACTTTAGCAGTAGCGCGTACTAGCGAAAAGCGCTGTGCTACGTTTGAACTGGGCGCACATGGCTAGCCCAACCTAGCAGTAGCGCGTATAATGGCCCAGCACTACTGCTAATCTCCTTAGCTGCAGCGCGCTTACTTGTAAAGCGCTGCTGCTAACGGAAATAAAATAAAGTGAAAAAAGGGAAAAAAGGAGAAAGGAATAGCAGTAGCGGGTTTCAGTAAACGCACTATAGCTAACTTAGCTATAGCGCGTTTTTGGAAACGCGCTACCGTTACGTTTCACTTAAACAGCGGTTTCCCCCCACCCCGCCCCCCGGCCACCAATTCTTCCCCAAATCGTCCCTCGTCCTTGCCGCCGTCTCCTCACCGCCGCTGCCCGAGGCCGCCCTCAGCCTCACAGCCGCCGCCCAAGGCCGCCCTCCACATCACCGTCGCCGCGCTCCACCTCACCGACGCCCGAGCCCGCCCAGGACCGCCCTTGCCCGTGCCCGAGCACGCCCTCTCCGCCCCTGCCTCCGTCACCGAGCACCTCCCCGCCACCATCTCTCCCCTCTCTGTAAGTCCCCCACCCCTCCCCCTCACTCATCTCTCTCTGTATTTTAGAGAAAAAAATTAGATGTTAATTAGATGTTTTTCAGTTAGGGCACTAGAGTTTTGCTAGCTTAATTAGGTTAGTAGTGCTGCTAGTAGTATTGGTACACTAGGTTAATTAGGTGATGTTAAATGAATAACCTAAATGAATGAAATTAGTAGTTAACTGAATTTTTTTCCTTTTGTCATTATAGAGCACTAAAGTTAACTGAATTTTGTTCTATTAGTAGTTAAATGAATTTTCTTCTACACTTTGTTTTTGAATTAGCTTGCGAAATTTGGACATGTGGTTGCTCGTGTATATTTGGACACTGTTTGAAGGGAATGTTGCTTAGTGGCCTATGTTTTGCTGGAATGTTGATTCATTTCTTTTCCGGCAAATTTCAGGTTCTTGATTTGTCCACTTTTTAGCAAAGCTGATGCCAAAATTTTTCGTGAATTTCGGCATGACTTGTGCTACAAACTAGGACATATCGAGTGCCCGTGATTTGCCGCACCAGGAAGGAGTCAACATTCCTGCAAAACAATAGGCCTTTTTTCTGTCATTATTCATTTATTAGGTCTAGAATTAATTGACTAGATTTAATCACAGGAAACATGGCTAGAAATGATGAAGGACAGGGTTCTGGTGATTGCGACGACGCCTACCGGGCGGCAGACGATTTTTTTAGCCTTACCGATGATCAACTGATGTTATTGCTGGGCCCACCGGTGGCATCGGGGACTGAGACCGACATGCAGATCGGTGCTGAGACTGAGACCGGCGCTCAGACTCAGACCGGCGCTGAGACTGAGACCGGCGCTACCTCGGGGAGCGGAGCCGGTGTAGAACCGAAAGCAAAGAGGCAACGGGTTCCTAACAAACTCAGGACTACTAGAGTGGTGGTCACGGAGGTGGACGACGGCAATTCTGAGCCAACGGCGCCCGAGGAAGCGCGTCGATGCTACGACAATCAAATAGGCTGCATCGTACGGACAACCGCCACCATCAACGATGAGAAACTACAGAAGATAGAAAATATGAGGAGCTCCCTCCTAAAGAAGTTTCACCAGATATTCTTGTTCCCGGGCCGGAATGAGAAGGATTATAAAGATCCAGATGAGAACCCGACAATGAAGAAGATAAACAAACACGCCATGACCAAGTTTAGCGACGCGTTGGCCACCTGGAAAAATCGAGTGAAAGAAAGGATCATCGACAATAAGGAACCCTACTCCGAGATTGTAAAGGATAATCCAACAATCACGGAAGAGCAGTTTCAAATATTCAAGGAGGCTTGCGAGGCCGAATATGCCAAAAAAAGTCTAAGTACATGAAGGGGCTTCAAGAGAGGAACATTGGGAGCCACCACCTCGGAAGCCGTGGTTACAGCGGAAAGAGGTCCAAATGGGCCAAGGAGCACGCGGAAGCGGCGAGTCTGGGCATCCCAGACCCCTTGGCGGAGTTCACCGTCCCACAGGAGCGTGACGTCCTCAGGGCCCGGCACCATTGGGACCCAGTGAAAAAGGTTTACGAGACAACACCGGTCATTACGGAGTTCACGAGACTGCTGGTAATTTTAGTTTCTGATCAATTCGACTACACACGTTAGTCATATTTGTAAACAATCGTTGTGCCTTTTGCAGAGAGAGCAGCACAGGATTGCGGCCGAAAGCGACTCGCCGTCTGAGGCATTGGCGAGGCCCAAGTGGGACACTCCATTCAACTGGGCGTTGAACATATTGAAACAACAACCGGTGGATACTCGACCATCGTATGGACGCGTGCACGGTGTCGGAGACGGCGCCACGTGGAAGAAGTACTACCGTGAGACCACGGAGGAGAGAAAGGAAAGACGGAGGTTAAATGAAGAAAACACCGACAAGAGGGTTGAGATTGCGGTTGAGAAGAAATCAACTAAGACAGTCGCAACAGCGGTAGCTGCCGCAAAACAGGTGGCTTTAGATATTTCTACTTCCTTGGTTCCGGTCGTTTTCAATTGGACCAGGCAAAATCCAAAAAAGATGCAGCGGACTTTCCCCTTGCTGACTTCTTGGCGGGGAGCATCTTGACTAGCGTTGCACCAGCACCTCCAGCTGCACCTGCTCCCGCACCGGCTCCCGCACCGGACGTGCTAGGCGGTGCTTCGTCTTTGGCTGAGCTCGACGCCCTCACGGTATCTGTCACACCGCCCCGCTTCAATATAAATGTATAATCTCCTGTTTTCGTTGCCTTTCGGATGTCTCACGTCGTAGAATTTTCTTTGCAGGCCGACGAAACCCCGTGCACCATATTGTACACCATCGGCGACCAGAAGGTGGACGTGGGGAAGGCGACGATAATGGAGTCAAAGGAACCATTGTTCCACAGCCGGCCGATTCCCCCGAACGTCTTCAAGGTTTCCGTGGCCAGTGTAAAACCGGGCCACGAGAATTTTCCTCCTCCAGTACTACTGGGGGATGACGACGAGAGACTAGGGCGGCTTGGTGATTGTTGCAATGCTGGGTGGTTCCTGTTGTGGCCAAAGTGTCTGCTTCGTCTGGAGGCGGCCGGGAGCACACCCACGAGCACGCAGCCTCAGCAAGGTATGAACATCAACACCCCACCTACCCAATTATCGTCGGGTGTCGGGTTGGGTGATAGCGGACGGGGTAAGGAGGAGGCTCCATTAGTCGCTGATGACGTCGCCATGGATGAGGATGAGGACGACGATGGCGCTGCTGAACAGTATGTCTATACTGGTGCCTCCTCAGGGTTTGAGCGTCATGAGTCGGCGCCTGAATTGCCGTCTCAACATATTATTGACGACCTTCCGGTAGTAAAGAAGTTTAGGAAGCGAGCGAGGAAAGGCAAAAAAGTTGTTTCTATGATCGAGTCGCCTCAGCAGCCTCGGCTTCAGGACTGTATAAATATCCCCGGTGCGGATAAATGGCATATCCCCGGTCAACCAATCCTACCTGCAACAGCGCTACGGGCCAGATTCGGCGATCTAAAGAGACTTCATGACGATGTGCTGCGGGTAGAGAAAGACCTCATCGCCTCAAAAGATCCAGGATACCCACTCTACGTGGTTAACGTTCCGCGGCAAATGTCGTACGTCGACAGCTTCCCCGCGGATAAGTTCTTCCTCCGATTCGATTACATATTCGACATGTTTCACGTGAAGAAGCTGGATTTTACGTTTGCCCGCCTTTATGCCTTGCACATGAACTACATCATCGGGGTGGAGCAGATATCTCATATCTGTGTCGCTGACCCGTACTACATGCACGAGGGCTTCTTGGGAGTCTGCGAAAATCACCGTGAATACGCGAGGGATTACATCGTCAGTTTCATGCTCACCAATAAGGACAAGGGGGCGATTCTCGTGCCTTATCATCCCATGTAAGTCATACGCGCTGCTATCCTTCCTTCAATTTCAATCATTCATTTGCACGGTGGAGGCTAATTAATTTGAGGACTTATTTTGCGCAGCGGCGGGCGCGCCGTCCTCATCATCCTCTACCCCCGATTCTCCCACGCTCTTTACTTGGACACGTCGAAGAACATTCACAAAAAGTATTACACCCACATCAAGGATGTTCTAGACAGTGCTATGTATCACTACCAATCACTGGGTGGAGAGGTCAGGGACAAGAAGATGAGGGGCGGCAGGGTCGCCTTCGGCTATAAGACCAACTTCTGCTGCATCCAGCAACCGGACGATTCTCTTAATGATGGATTCTATGTCCTACACCACATGCTGGAGTACAGACGGGATCACCAGAACCTTCGCATGGCACCTTCTTCCGGTGATGCCCATATTCTGCAATGGGCAAAGGACATAGGAGATATCGAGGATCATCGACTTCGAGCTGAGTTCTATAACATCCACCACGAACTTGCCCAAATCATCATGAAGGAGGTCGTCGGAAAAATAGGGATGTTCTACGGAGAAGGACAAATGTCGCGGGAAGATGTCCAAACATGGATAGCCTCTCAGCGTCTCGACCTGAAGCCTTTCACTAGGCTCGGGGACTATCTCCCTGACTTGGATGGATGGAACGACATGTTGGGGTACTTGGGAGTCTGCGAAAATCACTCTAGTTAGGGCATTTTGGGGTACGATGAACTTTGTTATTTATGCTTATGATATGTTGTTTTTATTTTTGCCAAGTCTGTCTCTTTCTGTTGCTCAACTATACATGTTGCATATCATCGACTCATGTGATGATGCAGGTGCATAGATCATAGATGGCGAAGAAGTGCTATGCCAGGAGTATATATACGACAAGTGGCCGGAGTGTCAGGCCCTTCCGGTTTCCGAGCGACAGGCAATAGTTAGTTTAGAGGTTCATGCTAATGCAAAAGAGGGATACGAACTCATGTTCTCAAAGTGATAGCTCTTCTCGCGTATATCATTGTTTAGATGGATGACGATGTATTTGCATATCATTAGAGACTTGTATCGCTATTTTCGAGATGATGACGAGAGACCACTTTGTGTTGGATGATGATTATGATGATGACATGATTTGATGAGACTAATTGTATGTATATGCTATGATTACATTTGTATGTGTATGATATGCTAAAGATTATTGTATAAAGCCTATTCAAATACAAAACAAATACAAAACAAATATGCAGGAAAAAAACTAATAAATAAACTAGTAGTAGCGAGGGGGGAAATTTAGCAGTAGCGCCGCATTGTCAGTAGCGCGTACCAGCAAACAGCGCTGCAGATAATATCAGTAGCGCCCTTTCCCAAAGAGCGCTACAACTATTCATGTATAGCAGTAGCGTGGGACAACCGGCGCTACTGCTATACATTAGCTGTAGCGCCTTATTAGTAGCATCGGTGCCCGCGCTACTGAGAGGCCCAAAACCCTCGCTGCTGGTAGGCTTTTCCCTAGTAGTGCATCTTAGATATTGAAAAAATATATTTTCAGACAACCCTTTCCCCTCAATATTTTCCCGCCAACGCTTTCCCTCCATATGTTCCCGCCACCCGTTTCCCGCCAACCCCTTCCCGCCATATCTTCCTGCTACCCGTTTTCCGCCAACCCCTTCCCACCATATGTTCCCGCCAACCCTTTCCCGCCATACTGCAGTCGTTCTTTCCCGCCATTTTCTCCTCTCTACCTATAAAACCCCCTTCAGACGGAGGTGGATAAGCATTCGAGTGTAGTACAGTCGAGATGTCCCATTATCCTTTCGATCGTAGTTTTCACCCTGAGATGAGCAGGACTCTTCTTAGGCTAGCTACCGATTTCAGGATGGACAATAGGATAGTTCCATGGGACGAACTCACCTGTAGTGACACCATAATGAATGAGTTGGCTCACCGATTACGTAGGTCTGGGTGGCCTGAAAGGACCTATGAGGAGGTACGTAAAGAACTTCTTAGGTTGAATGGAAGGTGGAAGAAGGTAGTGGAGCTGAAAAGTAAAACTTTTAGAAGGACTGTAGAGAAGCATCAATTTTTATGGACTGAGGAGAGCGAGGACGAAGATGATATCTTCATGCCGCCGCTTCCGGGTTCTGCATCGTCAAAGGGCAAGAGTTCTGCATCGTCTAAGGGCAAGAGTACTGCATCTTCGAAGGGCAAGATTTCTGCATCGTCCAAGGGTAAGAGTTCTGCATCCTCGAAGGGCAAGAGTTCTGCATCGACGGAGGATGACGATGATGCCTTCATGTAGTTTTTAAGCTGTATTCCAGTTCTACCGTTTAATTCAGATGTACTTGCATTATTAGTTTGTACTCTCTTATTGTAGGGCATGATGTTCTATCTTAATTTCATTCCGTAGTTGTTGCACGATGTTCGATATTAGTGGAGGGCAAGAAAATGCCACTACTTTATTCTAAAACTTTATGTTTTTTCCATTACGACATGGTACAACTGAAAATAAGATACATCGTAGAATTGAAATAAAGCTACATTTTACTACTGAAATAAAGCTACATTAAACTGCAGCAATAAAGATACAAATGATTGTGAAATTTAAAATACTACCACAGGAATCTACTGAGTCCAGCGTGGATATTTTCCTTTTCCATCACCAGCTTCTTCTGCAGCCTTGGCCTCACGAGCCCTTTCTTTGTTTCTCTGCCTCTCCGCCTCACGAGCTTCCTTTCGCTGTCGTTCCTGCTCCTCCATGCGACGAGCCTCTTCCCTGTTTTTCTTTCCTAAATGCTGAAAAAACGGTGTTGCTCCGCATAATATTCTTTTAACTCTCTCTTGCTCTGCTTTCTCCTCAGCTTCCGCCTTCTCGCGTCGCTCTTCCGCATAGAAACTATTCCATGCACAGCAACTTCTTTCATGAATCCCAGTCACTGCCCAAGCTGTCATCTCCGTGTCAATCCGACGATAGTACATGCACAGAGGCGGAGGAGACTACAACAAGAAACAAGAATGTTATTAAAGAATCTATCAAAATACCAACAATATCTATTTGTGATGGTTAAAGCATATCGGAGGCTTATCGTACTCTGAAATAGCTATGGGTGGATCTTCCTCATAATTGGTGCACATGAAAAACTTCATGCCCAACCAATCTGAAAAATCCGTAACCTCCTTCACCTTGCAGAGACCGCCACACCAACACCGCAGGACTGCCACCCCCGGAGGCAAACTTGCATTCTTCATTTTCCTCGGCCTAATGCTTTGATCCAAGCAAGGCAAACTCATACCGACTGAAAAAATGTGCTATACACTTTGCGCAGTGGAGATTTCGAGGATGGCTGGACGAGAGCCTCGGTGTCTCCTTTTATAAGCTCAGACGATAAATGATGGCGAGAAAATTAAGCGGGAAATTTTAGGATCCCTGTAGTGTCGGCACAACAGCTTCCCGCAGCATTGGATTCCCGCAGCGAGTGACTGATGCCGTCGCATCCGCTCAAGCAATAGCCAGAGAGATTCTCATAGTGCTGTCCCATCCGCTGAGGCAAAATAAGCTAAAGCAGGACTGATTTCCGGGCGAAAGAACCTAAAGCAAGGCATCAGCATGCATTTTCCCGCGCATGGGAATCACCGCCTTCAGCGTCGCTGTTGCACACGGGAATCAGCACCATCTCGCAACAGGAAATGTGTCGGGCGTGCGAAGGAAGAGAGATGCCGCCTCCTCCGGTGGCGGCCTGGCCCATGCCTCGGCCCGCGCATAGCAGAGGCTATCGGACGGGGAGCGACAGCGGCAGCGCTCGCTACCTCACCTAGTGGTGGCCGAGCCTACCACTCCTGGCCCATTCCGTCCCAGCTGCTGCACTGTGCGAGAACCCGTTGTGCCCCGCGCGGCCACCTCCTGCGGTGGCAGCAGGGCCCGCCGCCTCCTGGCGTGGCGGCAGGTGCCATGTGTCGCCTGCCGCCACTAGTGAGGGGGGGGGGGTCCTTTTTGACATTTTTATCTGCAGATAGTCTTTTTTGGCAACAGCGTTCGGCAGGGGGTCCTTTTGGACAAAAAATCCAACAAGAACAGACTGAATATAGCGCAACTTTAAGCCCAAAAATCGACTGGGATAGAAAAAGGAAAAAGATAAATTAATTCCGACATCAGTAATTAAGGAGTACTCGTTACAAAGAACACTCCACTTCCCCATGTTGCGACAAGTGGCGCCCATGTAGCACGCCACTTGTCGCAACCTGAGAGTTTTCACTTTTTCGTAGATCCGTTTATTCAAAACGTTTTATCTTTTAAACCGTGCATCCAAATCTCAAACCATTTTCATTATTGGATTCCTCGCGTCGAGATTTTCAAAACTAGATCACATGTTGATAGGTTATAATGAACTTTTTTTCATGAAAAAAACCGGACGAAAAAAACCGGGCGAAAAAACCAAACTGGGAGCATGATTTTTTTCCTTTCCGAAAGAGGCACGCCCGTGCCTCTCGCGAAATCACACCCGTGCCTCTTATGGAAGCAAAATCGTGACTCTCGTAGAACGAAAAAAAAACAGAAAACGTGTTTTTTTCCGTTTCCGAGAGACACGGCCGTGACTCTCGCAAAAGCACAACCATGCCTCTCGCGGAAGCAAAACTGTGACTCTCGCGAAAAAAATAGAAAACGCGTATTTTTCCCCTTTCTAAGAGGTACGGTCGTGACTCTCGCGAAAGCACAACCATGCCTCTCGCGGAAGCAAAACCGTGACTCTCGTGAAAGAAAAAACCAGAAAACGCGTTTCGTTTTTTCCTTTCCAAGAGGCACGGCCGTGACTCTCGCGAAAGCACAACCGTGCCTCTCGCGGAAGCAAAACCGTGACTCTCACAAAAGAAAAAAAAAAGCAGAAAATGCGTTTTTCTCCGTTTCTGAAAGGCACGGCCGTGACTCTCGCTAAAGTACAATCGTGCCTCTTGCAAAAAAGAACCGTGACTTTCGCGAAAGCAAAAAATGCGTTAAAGCTAAGGAAGACCGGGAGAAAACCAAAACGTAAAAAAAACTAGAAAAAAACCGTTTAGAAAGCTGAAAACGCATGCAGAAAAATAAAAAAATCCAGAGGGAGCGTCCAAAGCGCGACACGTGGCGAATGGCTAAGAACGCGCCAAGTGGCGCTGATCATTGCGAGGCTCCCGAAGGAGCGCTCGTTAACTTGTTGCTCCCAATTAATTCCCTCGGAATTATCACGGATTCACCCAAACAACAAACAATTTGATTTCACTGTTCTGTCCTCTCCAGTTAATTAGTTAAACTTGACACATATTTGAACGAACAAAAAAGGGAAAACAAATTACGAGCATAAAGGGAACTAATTACGTATATCAACTAATCCAGCCGTGGACCTATAGTGGCTAGTAGTAATGTAGGGAATCAGTCAATCCATGGCGAGGTAGTGCAGATGCTGGTGATGGTACCCTCCCAGAACCTGGTGGTGCAGCTGGTAGTGCTCCCCGGCCACCGCCGGCACCGCCTGCCCGTCCATGCCATCGAGCTTCGCATTTGTCGGCGGCGGCAGCGGGGGGAGCGGGGACGACCACGCGCCGCCCCCGCCGTACATCTCCCTCGTCACCTCCAGCAGCGAGTCCCTCACCCTGTCCGCCGGCACCGCCGCCTCGTTATCCTTCATCTGCAAGCCAACCAAAGCCCACCGTGAATCCCTATCAGCAGGCTGCGACAATGGCGATCGGCCGGCTAGAGCGGGACGTACGACGGCGCGGAAGACGTTGAGGACGAGCTTGTTGTAGGAGGTGACGTTGACGCTGGTGATCTGGAGGCCGAGGCCGGCGATCTCGTCCATGATGCGGACGAAGCGCCCGGACTTGTGCGAGCACAGCACCTGCAGGAAGAACTCCTTCCCCTCCACCTGCCGGACCTCTACCTGCGGCTCCATGTCCTGGTCCTCCGCCTCCTTCTCCTCCTCCTCGCCGGCCTCCTCCTTCCGGGGCCGCTTGCCGACGCCGGACGGGAACGGATGCTGCTGCGGCGAGTCCTCGTCGTTGTCGAGGCCCGGCGGTGGGTGGTCGTCGAGGAGCACGTCGGGGGCCTTGCTGTCGCCGCCGGTGCCCCCCGGCGGGTTCGGGTCCTCCAGCTCGTCCTGCAGGTCCTTCACCTGCTTCTGCAGCCCCACGATGTAGTCGATCGCGTCCCCGAGGATCGACGCCCGGTCCATCTGCCGACATGGATCCATGCGCTCTCTTTGAGCTTTGAAATTTACAAGAATCATGCATGGCGGCGGCCATGGAAGGATGATAGTGAATTACCTTGGTGATGTTGGGGACGAGGGACCGGAGCGTGTAGAGGCGGTTGTTGAGCTTCTTGCGGCGCTTCCGCTCAGCGATGAGGTTCTTGCACTGCTGCCGCTTCCCGCCGCCGTCTTTGCCGGAGCCCCTCTGCGTCTCGCCGTCGACGTTGTCGTCGGGGTCCCCCAGCTGCATGTCGCTCCTCTCCGACCCCGAGTCTGCCCTCCCCACGCCCGAGCCGTGCAGCTGCTGATGCTCCTGCGCCACCGTCGACGGCGGCTCGCTGCTCTCTGCCGCGTACTGCCACCCCACGCCGGCCGCGCCGTCCTCCTGCACTCCCGCCAGGAACGGCTCGCCGGAGCCGCTTCCCCCGGCGCCGTCGAACAGGTTGAGCGATGCCGCCGCGTAGAGCCGCCCCGGATCTGCCGCCGCCGCGTCCCACACGAACCCCTGCGGCTCCGTCTCCTGCCACCCCTGCCCACCGCCGCCGCACTGCGCCATGACCAGCTCCGCCATCTGCTGCTCCTCCGCCATCTGCATTAATGGCACCCCAGTCAGGTCAGGTCAGCCGTAGATATACACCACGGACCATGGAAACGCGAAGGCTGTTGCGTACGGTGCACCGCCGTTGCCGCCGCCGTCGCGTCAGCTCACGCGAACCGCGTGCTCCCTAACTACTTCCAAACCTAACTGATATTTCCCATCACAGGCCACGCACGCACGCACGCACGCACGTACGTATCTCGAAGCGAAGAGCTCGACGATCCCGCCGGCGACGGGGACGAGGAGCCGCGTCTTCTCGACGCCGCTGGAGGCAGCCTCGTAGCCCGTGAGTAGATCCGGACCCGGCGCCCCGCCGCTGCTCTGCCAGATCGGCTGGTTCGACAGCAGCGCCTGAGCGTGCATCCTGACCAACCAACAAAGTCAACAGTCAGAGATCCGGCCAAAAATTAATGGCGGTCGACATGACCGGCCGGCATCAAGGAGAAGTAGAAGGTAATTTAATTACCCGATGGAGGAGGAGTCGAGAGGGATGGAGGAAGGGACGTCGGCAAGCGTGGCCACCTGCGCCTCGAACTCCGCGCTGCAGCAGAACCCCGTCATCTCCAAGAACCTGCCATGGATCATCATCATCAAGCTCTGGCTGCAAGAATCGCATGAACAATCGGACACACGCACACGCACACGCACACACGTACGTACCGCTGGTCAGGAGAGAGCCGCCAGTAGATGCAGTAGTCCCAGCCGTGGGCGCCGCCGACGAGCGGCCTGAGCGCAGCCTCCACGGTGCCCCCTCCTCCCCCTCCACGGCCATGAACAGCCTGGTGATAGTCTCCTCCTCCCACCATCGCTCAGCTCAGCGCCAGTGCGCAGTGGTCAGCTTGTCCTAGGATCGAGCAAGTGAGTGACACATCATACACGCAAGGCTTTCTCTGCAGCTGTCGGGAATCAGGATAGGATTTGTTGATGTCACAGGGCTACACACGATCGCAGGCAGCAAAGGTACATTACACAGTACTAGTATCATGCATGCATTATGATCATCAGCAAGCAAGCAGAGGATCAAAATCAAGTGTGAGCTAACAGAATTACATAAACCTAGCACGACTGCTGTTACATAAACTGGGGTCAGAAGAAAGCTACCTTTCAGAACGCTTCCCGGCGGTCGGCGGTCGACGGATCAGCCGAAAGCAATTGCTAACCGAAGAACCGCTTCAAGTGAAGCCTGCAACAGGGGTGTTGCATCATCAGCAAAGTATGTATAGGGCCATGCATACACCTCTATGCCATTTTGGGGATGCAATGCAATTCAGAAATGCAAGTACCTAATTATATTACTGGTGAGAGCTGAAAACTTGACAATTAGCATGAATGAATGTGCTCTCGCTTTTATCCATCGCCGCACCGGTATAATCGCCGTGATCGGAGGCTGTTATGGGTAGGTGGGGTGCAAGAAGGGTGTGAGGGATTTCAAAACTTGATTTATCTTGACTCTACTAGTAAAGATGGCCAATGCAAATGCAAATGATGTGGCTCGCTCAATCGATTAATGGCAGTTAAGCAGGATGCAATTCTGATGAGAGGCTAAGCCCCCAGTTCTGCTATGGAAGGCAAGGCGTGGTGGCATGCATGGCCTCATGGGGATGCAGTGTGCACACTGCCACTTCCTCATGATCCAGCCAGGAAATGACGCTAATGGCATGCGGCTTAACCAAGAGGCAGCTAAGAGCAGGAGGGGCACGCACGTCATTTCGCCCAGGCAGCTAAGAGCAGGACGGGGTGACATCGGAGGCTGTTTGCATCGGCAAGAGCGGCTTCGCTGGTGAAGATATCTGCTGACCAAATGTGTTACTGTACCGTCCACGCATCACCCAGTTCGTCATGATCATTCACACACGATGTAAAAGGACACACACAACAGAGATTCTTACGGCCGAAAAGAAAAGGAAGCAGCAATGGATGGATGGATTTCAAAAGCAGAACTGTTTTGCAATTTCAGGCATGAAATGTGCCACCAGCAGTACGAGTATGCTTGCTTTCCTCTAGAGCATCTCCAACAGACGCGCAAAAACTGCTCCGCGCGCTAAAAACCGTTCTTTTTGGGCGCGGAGACACTCTAGCAGATGCTGCAAAATAGTGCGCACGCAAAAAAGTTTAGAGCACGCGCTAAAAAGCACTATCACGCGCTGCAAATTTGGGGCGCTAGACCACGCGCGCTTCATAATTTGCACGGCGTCGTATATCAGCATTGCTGAGCATGGCTCTCGGCAAAGACATCGTCATATTATTCTTTTTAAAGATTTACCAAATAATTTAAAACTTTTACTGATAAATGTGACCAATAGGACCACATGTCAAGTAGTAATGTTCTCTGTGACGTGTTTATACCGAGGGCGATGTCACGGCTCTCGGTACAGGTAAACCAAGTGATGGCGCCATCAGTTCGGAATGGGCATGCCACGTGGCTTCTCTTTGCCGCGCGTGTTTCTCGGTGTCTGCCCCGTTTGCCATGTGGTGCTTGTTCGCCGTGAGCCCATGACGGCAACGTCAGCTAGTTGTCGTGAAGCCAGGTTTGCCGAGTGTGGCTCTCGGCATTGTTTACTTTGTTGAGTCTCCATGTTTTGGCTCTCGGCGAAGAGCCTGGCATCCCGCGTATAAGAAAATTCTAGTAGTGGTGGAAGCTACACCGATGCGGTCAGCAAGGGCTTGGTGTATACTTTAGCTTCGCCTACCTCGAAGCACCCACAACCACACTGCGTTGACTGGTTATATCAGTCGGGAAGATTGGAAGTTACTCAAAAGGTGCATGTCAATTTTCTGGTTGGCGACTATAGTGATATAGTTATCTGTGATGTTTCGCCAATGGTTGCATGTGAATTGTTATTAGGAAGGTCATGGCAATATGATTTGTGCTAAACATAAGGGAAGGTCCAACACTTATTCTTTTCGGGGCGCCGAAGGCGACGTGTGTTGCAGCAAATGTTTGCTAATGCTATTAACGAGGATGATATTCTTTCAATAAAGAAGAAGGTCTCTAAAACCACCACGCATCTGAGGATGGCTTCGTTTCAAGGAGGGGATTATGTGGGCATCCGTGTCATACCTTAGAGTTCCAAAACAACCCATGCTCATTTCACCATGCGAACATGAAGCAGATTATTTATGTTGGAAGAATCCCTATTGAGCTTGTTGCACCCGATGTAGTTAAGCCAACGTTTAGAACTCCATGTGCTGTACACACATTATGGTGGGAAATATACGAGTCAAGTTTGATTCAGTTTGGTATAGGTGGCGTATACGTGAGTCAAGTCTATTTTGTTTTGCTCCTGTATTGTTGCATTGTTATCTAGTCTCCTAGGTGATTAAGATCCCTGATTAGTACCAATAGGAGATAGTGTCCGTATCTACCTTGGGTGCTTGAGTCAGTTTGGTCATATTTGTGTCCCCTATATAACAGGCAGTCTTTGGCCGTGTATTCTAGTTTTGAGTTTTGTTCTACTGAGATTGAAATAAACAAGAAAAGTTCTCAGTCGGTGGACACCAAGTACTGCATTTCTGCGACGCTTTGAGGGATCGACTGCTGCTGCGTTGAGGCTGGTGATCTTGCCACAGATTAGTTTTTGTTCTTGTTGGACAATAGCAAGGGCCGAAATCTCTTTCTACCTGATCATTTACTTTGAGTACAATATTTTTCTAGTTATCACACACCGTTCTGCTATGCCGCGACGATGGCAGTACTGTGAAAGATCGGACCGCGACTCACACAATTTAGCAGCTTGCTAGTTTGTGCTTTATCACCTTGATAAAAACACATCAAGGAATCGAAGATCATAGCCCTAATTAGTGTTGTCGGTTGATATTTCATGCATGACTGTAATTGCACATAATCCTGCTCCGAGAAATCACCCCCGCCCACACCCCCCTTTCCCGCGCCTTTATGTTGTCTTTCTATCTACATCATGATCATGACCAGAAGGTTTTACGAAATATGTTGCCTTCATTTGTTGCTATTGACAAAAATACACTCATCTTCCCCGCCTATATGCTATGCACAATAAAATTGTTAAACTCGAGAGAAGAGTTTTGTTTGGTTCCAATTGGATACTAAATTTCATGCGAACATTTTTGATCGGTGTTATTAATCGGACAAAGACCTTATCATTGAGATCATTGAACAAATTCGCAACTGATAGGATATACTTGAGTGCGATCCCAAGATTCGGCCAATCCATCAGCCGCTAGACAAAACATACATCAAAATACATATTGAAGAATATAAAGGTTCTTTTGGGAACGCGATTTACGGGGGGTGGAGTGTACAACAGAACTTTTTCATCGACAACAAAAAGGTTGATGTCACGTCATTCATGTAGCGTGTGGGCTTTCTATCACTACCTCTAAGGATGTACCGATTTCCAGATGAGGAAAAACCAGAGCGCTTTCGCCATGCTAAAGAAACAAGCAAGAAACGATTATGACCCTAATCATACCGATGATGGTACATTTCATACCTGAAATCAGCAACCAATTCTGATCTGAGAGATCCATCCACTATGCCCATTTTTCTTTTCTGACTCTCTATTGCGTTTGTCCATTTCATGTCTGGCTGAAATTGTAGATAATCCTGCTATGAGAAATCCATTCCCCACTTTTTTCCTCGCCTCTATGTTGTCTGTCCTTTTACATCATGGTAATGATTAGAAGGTTTATGGATATGTTGCCTTCGTTTGTTATTATGAAAGGAAAGAGCAAGAGAAAGAGTTTTGTTCAGTCCAATGGATACCTAATTTTCACCGAAATGTTGTTAATTGGCACTATTACTCCGACATACACGTTATAGGATACTAGTTCTTTGGGAGTATGTTCTTGCGGTTTCGTTCCTGACATTGACTCTGTTTTTTGCTTCAATTTGGTGGTGTTTCAGGTAGTTAGATGGGCAAGGTCGACTTCCTGGCAGAGTACGCCCTGAAGGCGTGGCCGCTCCTCAAGGAGGAGGCCGCGGATCTCGTCAAGAGCGTGCTCTGCGAGCTCGCCCACGAGGAAGCGAAGACGCGCCTTTCTAAAACCCCTAATGTGAAGTTTTTTCATTCTTTTCCGTCAATGTCTTATCCTATGATTTCTTATGAAGATTCTAATGGAGCTTCAAGTTCGTCACTCTTCACTCGTTTTCTTCTTCGGTGGATTCAATTCAAGCTTTTGGTGTTTCTTTATCATTTCCTCGTTTCTAATGCTTTCTCATGGCGGTGCACCTCATATTCATTCACTTCTTGCTATTTAATTGTTCCGGAGTGCTCAATATATCTCGAAGATTCGTGTTTTCCACTCTGCAGTCGTTCAAGATCTTTCAAGGTTTTTATCTCATTCAAGTCATTTAATTCAACCGATGCAACCTCTCTTTTAAATCATTTTAATGGTGTTTCTTTTGAGTGGGCCCTAACCCACAGGTCTTTTACCAGGATCTTACCTGACTCTTCCATTCTTTCCGGAGTTACTCCCAAATTCTTTTCGAAGTTTGACGTAAGAATGATTCATCATCAGTCATATGTATTTCTCCAAGATCTGTCAAATTCTTTTAACCGTGGGTTCAACCTTTCTATTTTTCATCCCAGAGTATCTCAACAATTGATGGTGGTGTTTCTCGTCGTCTTTTATCAACATTTGAAGACCGAAAAAGAGTTTTCCTCCATATCTTATCCGTTCTCTCAAGGATTCATGGTTCTAACTTGATGCCTTCCTCTCATAATTGTTTTTGATTGTGAGAATTGTTTTTCCACCTATCCAGAGCTATTCAAGAGTCTTTTCAATTTGATTCTCCGGAGGCCATCAATTCAAAATTATTCATTCTCAGCTTTCAGTTATCATTCTCCAAAATCATACCATTGCTTAAATCAAGTATTCTCTAATCAGTTCGTGAACTATTCGTCCTCTTGTATCTAGATTCTCTCAAGCATCTTCGTTCATTTTATAATTCTTCCTGGTGTTTCTTTATCTTCTCTTCGTTCATTTTTAATTCTTACGGTGGTTCATTCAAGATTTCTTCTTCCTTCGTTTATCATATCAATATATTCGCGTTTCAATTCAAATGGTGGTTCGTTCAAGAGATCTCTTCCTTTCGTTATCGTATTAAGTCATTCCTTGTTTTCCAAATTCTACCGGTGATTCGTTGAAGATCTTTTCAACTTTGTGCTATATCTTTCTTAATCCTTTCTACGAGAATAAGTAGTGTGCCAAATCCATTGTTTGTCATCAACTTAATTGATGAAGGATACGCATAATGTAATTCTTATTCTTGTTTCATCGGGTAAATTCAATACCTTACTCCGGAGGTTCATCTTATCTCACTCTCAGTTAGAGATGCTTCATCTTTCTTTTCCGGAGTTCCTAGCTTTTCCGCATTATCTCATCGTGAAGCTCCTTCTAAATCTTTACAAGGTTTCACCTTGAGTTTTCAACTTCTCCTTCCTTTCGTTATCATTTTGTTTACCGGAGTTCTTCATGGAGGTCTACATGATGGTTCATCAAGGATTTAATTCCTTCTCGAAGGGTTCATCAACATTCTTTTCAGAGGAGCTCAAGCATTCTTCATCTTGCATTCCAAAGTGTGATTCTTTCTTTCTTATATTTTGAGGTGGTGTTATGTCACTCTTGACAATTTCCCTTCGTGTTTCATGATTCACATGTTTTCAAGAGTGAGGTATTTAAATCCATCATTTTCTCTTCGCTCCAGTCATCTTTCCAACCAATCAACCTCTTCTTTGGAGTTATCTTGGGGTATATTTCACCTAAAGCTTTCCCTAAGGATTTTGCTATTTATGGTGCTTATAAATGATCCAAGTTCTTATTTATCCTCCCGATGAAATATTTTCTCGTCTCCTTGGTCATACCAATCCAATTCTTTTTCCCGTGAGCGGCAGGTTGTCACCTCATAATTTGAGATGTATTCCATAAGACCATATCAAGCTTACTCTTTTCGTTGTGGGTTTTCCAACAACTCCGTTCGACACTTCTCCTAAGGATGCCTTTTCAAGATCATTCGAGATAGAAGATCTTGTTTCCCTTCGTTCATTCCATTCCATTCTTTCTTTTGTTTCGGAGGCATTGTGATGTTGCTCTCTTGAACCCATCTTCTTGTTTTGTCAGGATCGTGTTCTTTTCTGGGTTTATCCATTTAACCGAAGTGTGTGCCCGATGCTCAAGTTCTTTCATTTTATCAAGCCTTGCATATCTTCCCAACCGGAGTGCTGTTAGAAGTTGTTCTTCCTTGTTCCTCTTTTCTAACGGAGTGTTTTCAACTTTGTCATCTCCGTTGTATTCTTTTCTCGAAATGACTTATCCTTTTCAAGGTTCTTTGTTTTCACTCGTTTGTCAAAGAAGCAACTTAGTTTTACCTCTTCGTTTTCTCTTCCGTTTTTCCCTCCGGGGCCATTCTAGATCTCGGGACGAGATCCTCTCGTAGTGGTGGAGTGTTCTAACACGCCGAGACCGATGTGCCAGGTGTCTTCCAGTTATTCGTTGTTGTTGCCTTGTCATTGCTTGCGTGTCATGCATTGCATATCATGTCATCATGTGCATTTCATTTGCATACATGTTCGTCTCATGCATCCGAGCATTTTCCCCGTTGTCCGTTTTGCAATCCGGCGCTCCTATGTCATCCGGTGCCCCTTTCTACCTCTTTTCGTGTGCGGGCGTTAAACGTTTTCGGATTGGACCGAGACTTGTCATGCAGCCTTGGTTTACTACCGGTAGAGCACCTGTCAAGTTTCGTGCCATTTGGACTTCGTTTGATACTCCAACGGTTAACCGAGGGACCGAAAAGGCCTCGTGTGTGTTGCAGCCCAACACCTCTCCAAAGTGGCCCAAAACCCACCTAAACCTCCTCCATCATCTCAGTCGTTCTATCACGATCGCGTGGCCGAAAACCGCACCTCATTTGGACTCTCCTAGCTCCCTCTACCTATAAATATGTGGCTCTCCCCGATTTTTCGCGCAGTCCAAAATCCTAGCTTCTTCCCACTCCGCCGCCGGACATGTCCGCGCCCGCCGGACACGTCCGGCCTCCACCTCACTCCGGCCAACCAGAGCCCGCCACGTCGCCCTCCCCGCCGCCGTAGCCAACCGGCCGTCGCCACCACAGCACCTCACCTTCTCTCTCCTCTCCCTCCACGCGCCTGGCCCGCCGGCCCATCTCCGGCCCGCCCGAGCCGCTCCCGGGCCCGAGCGCCGCCCGCCTCCTCGTGGGGCTGCACCGGCGTCTCCCTCACCTGGCCGCGTGCGCCGCGGCTTGCCCCGCCGCCACCGATCCTCTCCGCCGGCGACCGCCGCCCTTTGCGTCGCCCTTCACCGCCGTCGGAGCTCCTCCCATGGCGCCGCCCCGCACTTCCTTCGCCGCCCGGCACCACCACCATCTTCGGCGACCCCGTCGCCCACGTCGCCGGCCTCTGCCGCCGTCGCCGTCGAGTCTCCGGCGAGATTCCGGCCGGATCTGGTCGGGTGGACCAGATCCACCAGTTCGGCCATCCAAACGGTCTCCGTCCAGATCCAGATCCCTCCGTCCCGCACCGCTTCGTCCCGAGTTGACTTTTCCTGGAGAGGTCCAAATTCCACGAAGTCCCCGAAGTTTCCAGATTCATATGCCCATATTCAACAAATTGTAATTTTGCATTTGTAGCTCCGTTTTGCGCGTGTAGCATATCAAAATGTTCGTCTCAAAGAGTACATCATTTCATCTCATTGCATCATTCTCATCTGAGCTCATCTTGATGCCCGAAATGCTGTTGGAAGAGAGCTATTTGAGATAATCGTCAGATCTGCTGCATCAAATAGCTATTTGTCATTTTTGCCATGATTAATGTGTGCATGATATGCTCCTGAGCTCTACATGAGTTTTGTTATCTGCTTTGCCATCTTTACAGAGGTGTTTACCATGTATTTTTGTGATATGTGTGGTGAGCAGCACAAGCTTGCAAAGTAGTGCATTCGTTAATGCTGATTTCAGGGACTTAGAATTTCTTTAAGTCCTTGATCTGTTTTCATCAATATGCCATATGTTCATGTTGTTTCCTATACATCCGTGCCTCTTTAGAGGATGATCAGTAAGGATGATTTGTTAACATTGTGGTGCTCTATCCATCCATGTCTTTGTTTGCAATTATGAAGCACCGTAGCTTGAGTCAATCGAGCTCTACTTTTGCTATTTCGTGAATCCTGGCAGATTGTTTACTTGTTAGCGATTTTGCCGAGGATGTTGTTGTTGTTGATCCGTGCATGATATGATGTTGTTCTTGCCATGTCTAGCTTCTATTCCATGTATTCTTGATGGGTGTATGCTTAGTTGGTCATGCCATGCTCTATAGTGAGTGCATCGAGGTCGTAAACATGCCTACTCGTTAACTGATTTGCATGCTCCAGTTTTCACTAAGTCTGTAATCTGATTATGTTTTTGCCATGTTCACATGCTGGCAATTGTATTTTCTGATCCCTTTTGGCTCAAGGTCACTAAGGGACTTTTGTTAAGTTCTTTGAGTAGCTTCATGTCATGCCTTGCTTTGCCATGTTAAGTTCTGTAGCATATAGTTTTCAAGCTTCAAAGTGTGCTTCCTGATGTAAAATTCAAAGACTTGTGTTAATTTCACTAAGTCTGAAACCTGTTATCATTTGCCTTTTTGCCATGCCTGTTTGAAACTGTTAATGAGTGAATTAGTCATAGCTTAGTGTTCATCTTTTGTCAAGCATCTTGAGTGGATCCTTGCCATGTATTTTTTTGTCATTTTTGAGTGTTGTAGCATATTTATCTTGATGCATTTAGATGGCTACTTGCTGTTTATCGCAGACCGGTGCCATATTTGTTTTGCTTGCCATTTCCAAACCGTGCATACGATTCCGGTGATCTTTATATCGATTTCAACCGAAATCACCTCACCTTTCCAGTGGCACTCTTGGATTTCCATGTTGAGGCCAGGTTCAATCATTTCTTTGCAAATCATGCATATGCATCGCATAACGCATCCCACATATCATACCATGTTCATGTGTTGTGTGCTTCTTTCCGGTATTTGCTTCTTCGGGTTGGTTCCGATAACGTCGCATTTGTGAGGACCCGTTCGTCTACGTCAGTTTGTCTTCTTCATGGACTCGTTCTTCTTCCTTGTGGGATTTCAGGCAAGATGATCATAACCTCGAAATCACTTCTATCTTTGGTTGCTAGTTGCTCGCTCTTTTGCTATGCCTATGCCGCGATACCTACCACTTGCTTATCATGCCTCCCATATTGTTAAACCTAGCCTCTAACCCACCTTGTCCTAGCAAACCGTTGTTTGGCTATGTAACCACTTTGCTCAGCCCCTCTTATAGCGTTGTGAGTTGCAGGTGAAGATTGAAGTTTGTTCCTTGTTGGAACATGGAGATGTTATTCCTTGTTGGAACATGTTTACTTGTTGGAATATCACAATATCTCTTATTTAATTAATGCATCTATATACTTGGTAAAGGGTGGAAGGCTCGGCCTTATGCCTGGTGTTTTGTTCCACTCTTTCCGCTCTAGTTTCCGTCATATCAGTGTTATGTTCCCGGATTTTGCGTTACTTACGCGGTTGGGTATAATGGGAACCCCTTGATAGTTCGCTTTGAATAAAACTCCTCCAGCAAGGCCCAACCTTGGTTTTATCATTCGCCACCTAGCCTTTTTTTCCCTTGGGTTAGGCCAGCCCAAGGGTCATCTTTATTTTTAACCCCCCCCCCCCCCCAGGCCAGTGCTTGTCTAAGTGTTGGTCCGAACTGAGTAGACTGCGGGGCCACCTCGGGGAAACTTGAGGGTTGGTTTTACTCGTAGGATGTCTCATCCGGTGTTGCCCTGAGAACGAGATATGTGCAGCTCCTTTCAGGATGTCGGCGCATCGGGCGGTCTTGCTGGATTTGTTTTACCATTGTTGAGTATGTCTTGTAACCGGGATTCCGAGTCTGATCGGGTCTTCCCGCTAGAAGGAATATCCTTCGTTGACCGTGAGAGCTTGTGATGGGCTAAGTTGGGACACCCCTGCAGGGTTTTGAACTTTCGAAAGCCGTGCCCGCGGTTATGGGCAGATGGGAATTTGTTAATGTCCGGTTGTAGAAAACCTAAAGTTGACCTTAATTAAAATGCACCAACCGCATGTTTAACCGTGATGGTCTCTTTCCAGCGGAGTCCGGGAAGTGAACACGGTGTTGGAGTAATGCTTGACGTAGGTTGTTCTAGGATCACTTCTTGATCATAGTTGTTCGACCGTGCTTTTGCCTTCTCTTCTCGCTCTCATTTGCGTATGTTAGCCACCATACATGCTAGTCGCTTGCTGCAGCTCCACCTCATACCTTTTACCCTTCCTGTTAGCTTAAATAGTCTTGATCGCGAGGGTTTGAGATTGCTGAGTCCTCGTGACTCACAGATACTTCCAAAACCAGTTTGCAGGTGCTGATGTTACCGAGCAGGTGACGCAACCAAGCTCAAGGAGGAGCTCGATGAAGATCTTGTCCTTTGTGTTGTTTCGTTCTAGTTGATCAGTAGTGGAGCCCAGTCGGGACGATCGGGGATCTGTGTACCTTTTGGGGTAGTCTTCTTTTATTTTGGTTCCGTAGTCGGACCTTGATTGTATTTGGATGATGTATTGCTTTATTCATGTAATTGTGTGAAGTGGCGATTGTAAGCCAACTATGTTTCTCTTTCCCTTATGTATTACATGTATTGTGTGAAGATTACCTCACTTGCGACATTGCTTTCAATGCGGTTATGCCTCTAAGTCGTGCTTCGACACGTGGGAGATATAGCCGCATCAAGGGCGTTACAAGTGTTGTGACGCCCCGAGACCGATGTACCAGGTGTCTTCCAGTTATTCACTGTTGTTGCTTTGTCATTCGCTTGCGTGTTGCATCTTGTCATGTCATCATGTGCATTGCATCATCATGTTTTCAAAACTTGCATTAGCCCGGGTTCTCCCAGTTCCTTCTTTTGGAAATATGCCCTAGAGGCAATAATAAATTGGTTATTAATATATTATATTTCATTTTTCATGATAATCGTTTATTATCCATGCTAGACTTGTATTGATAGGAAACTCAGATACATGTGTGGATACATAGACAACACCATGTCCCTAGTAATCCTCTAGTTGACTAGCTCGTTGACCAATAGATGGTTACGGTTTCCAGACCATGGACATTGGATGTCGTTGATAACGGGATCACATCATTAGGAGAATGATGTGATGGACAAGACCCAATCCTAAGCCTAGCACAAGATCGTGTAGTTCGTATGCTAAAGCTTTTCTAATGTCAAGTATCATTTCCTTAGACCATGAGATTGTGCAACTCCCGGATACCGTAGGAGTGCTTTGGGTGTACCAAACGTCACAACATAACTGGGTGGCTATAAAGGTGCACTACAGGTATCTCCGAAAGTGTCTGTTGGGTTGGTACGAATCGAGACTGGGATTTGTCACTCCGTATGACGGAGAGGTATCTCTGGGCCCACTCGGTAATGCATCATCATAATGAGCTCAATGTGACTAAGCAGTTAGTCACAGGATCATGCGTTACGGAACGAGTAAAGTGACTTTCCGGTAACGAGATTGAATAACGTATTGGGATACCGACGATCGAATCTCGGGCAAGTAACATACCGATTGACAAAGGGAATTGAATACGGGATTGATCGAATCCCCAACATCGTGGTTCATCCGATGAGATCCTCGTGTAACATGTGGGAGCCAATATGGGTATCCAGATCCCGCTATTGGTTATTGGCCGGAGAGGTGTCTCGGTCATGTCTGCATGGTTCCTGAACCCGTAGGGTCTACACACTTAAGGTTCGGTGACGCTAGAGTTGTTATGGGAAATAGTATGTAGTTACCGAAGGTAGTTTGGAGTCCTGGATGAGATCCCGGACATCACGAGGAGTTCCGGAATGGTCCGGCGGTGAAGATTGATATATTGGACGAAGGGTATTGGAGTCCGGAAGTATTCTGGAGGTACCAGGCTATGGCCAGCATGACCGAAAGGTGTTTCGGGAGCCCCGGCAAGTGTTGGAGGGCCTCATGGGCCAAAGGGGAAGGGGCAAACCAGCCCACTAAGGGGTGGTGCGCCCCCCACACCCTTTCCCACGTTACTTGGGGAGGTGGGGCGCCTCCACCAGGCTTGGGAGGCAAGCCTCCACCTGCTTGGCTTGGGGGGCAAGTCTCCCTAGGATTTTCCCTAGGGAGATCCAATCTGCTTGGCCGCCGCCCCCTATGGGAAACCCTAGGGCGCCTCCCCCTGTCCCCTTGCCCCTATATATAGTGGAGGGGTGGGAGGGCAGCCACACCTCTTCCCTGGCGCAGCCCTCCCTCCTCCTACACCTCCTCCTCCTCCATAGTGCTTGGCGAAGTCCTGCTGGAGAACCACAAGCTCCATTGCCACCATGCCGTCGTGCTGCTAGAGTTCTCCCTCAAATTCTCCTCTCCCCTTGCTGGATCAAGAAGGAGGAGACGTCCCCGGGCTGTACGTGTGTTGAACGCGGAGGCGTCGTCCGTTCGGCGCTAGATCAGATCTTCCGCGATTTGAATCGCCGCGAGTACGACTCCATCAACCACGTTCTTGTAACGCTTCCGCTTAGCAATCTACAAGAGTATGTAGATGCACTCCCCTTCCCCTCGTTGCTAGATTACTCCATAGATTGATCTTGGTGATGCTTAGAAAATTTGAAATTTCTGCTACGATCCCCAACAGTGGTATCAGAGCGAGGTCTATGCGTAGTTCCTATGCACGAGTAGAACACAAAGCAATTGTGAGCGTCGATATTGTCAATTTACTTGTTGTTACTAATCTTATCTTGATTCGGCGGCATCGTGGGATGAAGCAGCCCGGACCGACCTTACACGTACACTTACGTGAGACTGGTTCCACCGAATGACATGCACTAGTTGCATAAGGTGGCTAGCAGGTGTCTGTCTCTCCCACTTTAGTTGGATCGGATTCGATGAAAAGGGTCCTTATGAAGGGTAAATATAAATTGGCATATCACGTTGTGGTTTTGGCGTAGGTAAGAAACGTTCTTGCTAGAAACCTATAGCAGCCACGTAAAAACTTGCAACAACAATTAGAGGACGTCTAACTTGTTTTTGCAGCATATGCCTTGTGATGTGATATGGCCAAAAGGATGTGATGAATGATATATGTGACGTATGAGATTGATCATGTTCTTGTAATAGGAATCACGACTTGCATGTCGATGAGTATGACAACCGGGAGGAGCAATAGGAGTTGTCTTAATTTATTTATGACCTACGTGTCAACTTAAATGTCATGTAATTACTTTACTTTATTGCTAAAGCATTAGCCATAGTAGTATAAGTAATAAACACGATGATGGAGATCATGGTGTCATGCCGGTGACAACGATGATCATGGAGCCCCAAAGATGGAGATCAAAAGGAGCAAATGATATTGGCCATATCATGTCACTATTTGATTGCATGTGATGGTTATCATGTTTTACATCTTATTTGCTTAAATAAGATGATCCCTCGTAATAATTTCAAGAAAGTGTTCCCCCTAACTGTGCACCATTGCGAAGGTTCGTTTTTCGAAGCACCACGTGATGATCGGGTGTGATAGATTCTAACGTTCGAATACAGCGGGTGTAAACCAGATTTACACACACAATACACTTAGGTTGACTTGACGAGCCTAGCATGTACAGACATGGCCTCGGAACACGGAAGACCGAAAGGTCGAGCATGAGTCGTATAGAAGATACGATCAACATGAAGATGTTCACCGATGTTGACTAGTCCGTCTCACATGATGATCGGACACGACCTAGTTGACTCGGATCATGTTTCACTTAGATGACTAGAGGGATGTCTATCTGAGTGGGAGTTCATTAAATAATTTGATTAGATGAACTTAATTATCATGAACATAGTCTAAATTGTCTTTGCAAATATGTTGTAGATAAATAGCTCACGCTCTAGCTCCCTGTTTCAATACGTTCCTAGAGAAAGACCAAGTTGAAAGATATTATAAGTAATGATGCGGACTGGGTCCGTAGTCCGAGGAGTGTCCTCACTGCTACACAGAAGGCTTACGTCTTTGATGCACCGCTCGATGTGCAAACCACTACAACGTCCTCTGTGGATGTTGTGAACACCTGACATACACATCCTGATGACTACTTAATAGTTTAGTGCACCATACTTTACGGCTTAGAATCGGGATTCCAATGACGTTTTGAACGCCATAAGACATATGAGATGTTCCAAGAGCTGAAATGGGGATTTCAGGCTCATGCCCGTGTTGAGAGGTATGATACCTCTAACAAGTTCTTTTGCCAACAAGATGGAGGAGAATAGCTCAGCTAGTGAGCATGTGCTCAGAATGTCTGGGTGCTACAATCACTTAAATCAAGTGGGAGTTAAACTTCCAGATAAGATAGTGATTGATAGAGTTCTCTAGCCACTATCACTAAGCTACTAGATCTTCGTGATGAACTATGACATGCAAGGGATGGAGTTGATCCCGGAGCTGTTCGCGGTGCTTAAGACCACGAAAGGTAGAAATCAAGAAGGAGCATCAAGTGTTGATGGTTTAACAAGACCACTGGTTTCAAGAAGGGCAAAGGGCTAGAAGGGAAACTTCATGGATGGCAAACCAGTTGCCGCTCCAGTGAAGGAACCCAAGGTTGAACCCAAACCCGAGACTAAGTGCTTCTATTGTAAGGGGAACGGTCACTGGTAGCGGAATTATCCCAAATGCATGGTAGATAAGAAGGCTGGCAACTTCAACAAAGTATATACGTGTTATTAATGTGTACCTCACTAGTACTCCTGGTAGCACCTGGGTATAGGATACCGGTTCAGTTGCTATTATTGGTGACTTGAAGCAAAAGCTACGGACTAAACGGAGACTGGCTAAGGGCGAGGTGACGATGTGTGTTGGAAGTGTTTCCTAAGTTGATGAGATCACCATCGCATGCTCCATCTGCCTTCGGGATTAGTATTGAACCTAGATAAATGTTATCAGGTGTCTACGTTGAGCATGAATATGATTAGATCATGTTCATTGCAATACGGTTATTCATTTAAGTTAGAGATTAATGGTTATTCTGTTTACATGAATAATACCTTTCATGGTCATGCACCCTATGTGAATGGTTCATTGAATCTCGGTTGTGGTAATACAGATGTTCATGCCAAAAGATGTAGAGTTATTAATGATAGTACCACTTTCTTGTGGCACTGCCGCTTAGGTCATATTGGCGTAAGATGCATGAAGAAACTCCATGTCGATGGATGTTTGGAGTCACTTGATTTTGAATCGCTTGACACATGCGAGCCATGCCTCATGGGCAAGATGACTAAGACCCCGTCTTCAAGTACAATGAAATGGGCAAGTGACTTGTTGGAAATCATACATGCTGATGCGTGTGATCCAATGAGAATTGAAGCATGCGGTGGATATCACTATTTTCTCATCTTCACTGACGATTTGAGTAGATATAGGTATATTTACTTAATGAAGCACAAGTCTAAAATGTTTGAATAGTTCAAGCGATTTCAGAGTGAAGTTAAGAATCATCATAACAACAAGATCAAATTCCTACGATTTGATCAATGAGAATTTCTGAGTTATGAGTTTGGCAAACACTTAAGACATTGTGGAATTGTTTCACAGTTGAAGCCACCTGGAACACCATAGGGTAATGGTGTGTCCGGATGTCGTAATCAAACCCTATGAGATATGGTGCGATCTATGATGTCTCTTGCCAATCTACCATTTTCATTTTGAGGTTATGCGTTAGAGACAGCTGCATTCACTTTAGATAGGGCACCATCTAAGTCCGTTGAGACGACATTGAACATTGGTTTGGCAAGAAACCAAAGTTGTCGTTTCTTAATGTTTGGGGCTGCGATGCTTAAGGCTTCAGCCGGAGAAGCTCGAACCCAAAGCGGACAAACACATCTTCATAGGATACCCAAAGGTGACAGTTGGGTACACCTTCTATCTCAGATCCGAGGGCAAATTGTTTGTCACTAAGAACGGGTCCTTTCTCGAGAAGGAGTTTCTCTCGAAAGAATTGAGTGGGAGGAAGATAGAAATTGATGGGGTTGTCCAACCTTTACTTCAACCGGAGAGTGATGCAACACCGAAAGATGTTTTCTATGGCGGCTACGTCTGTTGAATAGGAAGTTAATGATAGTGATCATGAAGCTTCGGATCAAGTTGATATCGAACCTCGTAGGTCTACAAGGATATGTACTACTCCTGAGTGGTATGGTAATCCTGTCTTAGATATCATGTTGTTAGACAACAATGAACCTATGAGCTATGGAGAAGCGATGGTGGGCCCGTATTCCGACAAATGGTTAGAAGCCATGAAATCCGAGATAGGATCCATGTATCAGAACAAAGTATGGACTTTGGTGGACTTGCCCAATGATCGGCAAGCCATTGAGATAAATGGATCTTTAAGAAGAAGACGGACATGGGCGGTAATGTTACCGTCTATGAAGCTCGACTTGTGGGAAAGAGTCTTTTCACAAGTTCAAGGAGTTGACTACGATGAGAATTTCTCACCCGTAGCGATGCTTAAGTCCGTCGGAATCATGTTAGCATTAGCTGTATTTTTCGATTATGAAATCAGATAGATGGATGTCAAAACAAGTTTTCTTACCAGTTTTCCTAAGAAAAAGTTGTATGTGATACAATAAAAGGTTTTGTCGATCCTAAGGATGCTAAAAGGTATGCTGGCTCCAGCAATCCTTCTATGGACTAGAGCAAGCATCTCGGAGTCGGAATATATGCTTTGATGGAGTGATCAAAGCTTTTAGGTTTATACAATGTTTGCTAGAAACTTGTATTTACAAGAAAGTGAGTGGGGGCACTACAACATTTCTAATAAGTATATGTGGATGACATATTGTTGATTCGAAATAATGTAGAATTTCTGGAAAGCATAAACGGTTGTTTGAAGAGTGATTTTCAAAGGAAGACCTGGATAAAGCTGCTTACATATTGGGCATCAAGATCTATAGAGATAGATCAAAACGCCTAATGATACTTTCAAAGAACGCACACCTTGACATGTTTTTGAAGGAGTTCAAAATAGATCAGTCAAAGAAGGGGTTCTTACCTGAGTTGTAATGTGTGAAGTTGAGTAAGACTCGAAGATTGACCACGGCAGAAGAAAGAGGAAGGACGAAGGTCGTCCCCTATACGGTATGCCATGCTGAGTACCGCACCAGATGTGTGCCTTGCCACATTTCTGGCAAGAGGGTACAAAGGTGATCTAGGAATGGATCACCAGATAGCGGTCAAAATTATCCTTAGAGGAATAAGGAAATGTTTCTCGGTTATGGAGGTGATAAAGAGTTCGACGTAAAGAGTTACGTTGATGCAAGCTTAACACCTATCCGGATAGCTCTGAGTAGAGATACCGGATACGTATAATGGAGCAACAATTTGGAATAGCTCCAAGTGGAACGTGGTAGCAGCATCTATGATATGACATAAAGTTTTGCAAAATACATAGGGATCTGAATATGGCAGACCCGTTGACTACAACCTCTCTCACAAGCATAACATGATCAAACCCAGAACTCATTGAGTGTTAATCACATAGTGATGTGAACTAGATTAGTGACTCTAGTAAACTCTTTGGATGTTGGTCACATGGCAATGTGACCTGTGAGTGGTAATCACATGGCGATGTGAACTAGATTATTGACTCTAGTGCAAGTGGGAGACAGTTGGAAATATGCCCTAGAGGCAATAATAAATTGGTTATTATTATATTATATTTCATTGTTCATGATAATCGTTTATTATCCATGCTAGAATTGTATTGATAGGAAACTCAGATACATGTGTGGATACATAGACAACACCATGTCCCTAGTAAGCCTCTAGTTGACTAGCTCGTTGATCAATAGATGGTTATGGTTTCCTGACCATGGACATTGGATGTCATTGATAACGGGATCACATCATTAGGAGAATGATGTGATGGACAAGACCCAATCATAAGCCTAGCACAAGATCATGTAGTTCGTATGCTAAAGCTTTTCTAATGTCAAGTATCATTTCATTAGACCATGAGATTGTGCAACTCCCGGATCCCGTAGGAGTGCTTTGGGTGTACCAAACATCACAACGTAACTGGGTGGCTATAAAGGTGCACTACAAGTATCTCCGAAAGTGTCTGTTGGGTTGGTACGAATCGAGACTGTGATTTGTCACTCCGTATGATGGAGAGGTATCTCTGGGCCCACTCGGTAATGCATCATCATAATGAGCTCAATGTGACTAAGCAGTTAGTCACGGGATCATGCGTTACGGAACGAGTAAAGTGACTTGCCGGTAATTAGATTGAACAAGGTATTGGGATACCGATGATCAAATCTCGGGCAAGTAACATACCGATTGACAAAGGGAATTGAATACGAGATTGATCGAATCCCCGACATCGTGGTTCATCCGATGAGATCATCGTGGAACATGTGGGAGCCAATATGGGTATCCAGATCCCGCTATTGGTTATTGGCCGGAGAGGTGTCTCGGTCATGTCTGCATGGTTCCCGAACCCGTAGGGTCTACACACTTAAGGTTCGGTGACGCTAGAGTTGTTATGGGAAATAGTATGTAGTTACCGAAGGTAGTTCGGAGTCCTGGATGAGATCCCGGACATCACGAGGAGTTCTGGAATGCTCCGGCTGTGAAGATTGATATATTGGACGAAGGGTGTTGGAGTCCGGAAGTGTTCTGGCGGTACCAGGCTATGGCCAGCATGACCAAAAGGTGTTTCGGGAGCCCCGGCAAGTGTTGGAGGGCCTCATGGGCCAAAGGGGAAGGGGCAAACCAGCCCACTAAGGGGTAGTGCGCCCCCCACATCTTTCCCACGTTACTTGGGGAGGTGGGGCGCCTCCACCAGGCTTGGGAGGCAAGCCTCCACCTGCTTGGCTTGGGGGGCAAGTCTATCTGCTTGGCCGCCGCCCCTATGGGAAACCCTAGGGCGCCTCCCCTCTCTCCTTGCCCCTATAGATAGTGGAGGGGTGGGAGGGCAGCCACACCTCTTCCCTGGCGCAGCCCTCCCTCCTGCTACACCTCCTCCTCCTCCATAGTGCTTGGCGAAGCCCTGCTGGAGAACCACGAGCTCCATTGCCACCATGCCGTCGTGCTGCTAGAGTTCTCCCTCAACTTCTCCTCTCCCCTCGCTGGATCAAGAAGGAGGAGACATCCCCGAGCTGTACGTGTGTTGAATGCGGAGGCGTCGTCCGTTCGGCGCTAGATCGGATCTTCCGCGATTTGAATCGCCGCGAGTACGACTCCATCAACCGCGTTCTTGTAACGCTTCCGCTTAGTGATCTACAAGGGTATGTAGATGCACTCCCCTTCCCCTCGTTGCTAGATTACTCCATAGATTGATCTTGGTGATGCGTAGAAAATTTTAAATTTCTGCTATGATCCCCAACACCTTCCGTTGTCCGTTCTTAGCCTAGACACACTTGCAGGCGCCCGTGGCATGTCCGAAATATTATTTTATAAGTGGCCGGAAAATGTTCTCAGAATGGGATGGAAGTTGGCATGTGGTGTTGTTATGTTGTTAGTAGGTCGCCTGTCAAGTTTCATCGCATTCGGATCTCGTTTGATAGCCCAACCGTTAAACTATAGCGGCAATATAGCCGGTCTAACGTCGGACGTTTTCGGTCTCCGAAAACTGTTGCCGGGCCTCTCTCTCCTCTCTTCTCAGCCCATCTCTCTCTAGCACAGCCCACTAGCCCACCTATCTAAACCCCTCCGCTCCGGGTCATCCGATCGAGATCGAACGGCTCCGAAACGGCCTCAAACCCCCTAACCGGCCCTAGCTCCCTTGCCTTATATAGACCCCCTCCATGCCATTTTTGGCATCCCTAGCCCTCCACGTACCTCTAGCCGCCTCCCCTCAATTTCAGCGCCGAACCCCTCCTTGGCCTCCACTTGTCGCCGCCGCCCTTGGTTTCTTCCCGCACCGCCACCTCGCCAGCGCCACATGGCACGCTCCTAGTGGCCAGCCGCCACCGCGTGGTCACCCGCAGTCAATGGACGTTGCCACGTCGCCCCTGGCCTCCTCCCACCTCCCGCGGCCCTGCCAGGCCCAGAGCCCGCCGCCGCTTCCGAGAGCCCCGCGCCCTGGTTCCCGAGCCTCGCACATGAGATCCTCTCCCCGTCCAGCCCCGCCACTGGCCGGCAAGACGCCGAAGTCGCCGCTGGCGACCACCTTCGGCCAGGTCGCGATGCCGCATGGCCCTCTCTCTCCCTTCCCTTTCCTTTCCTTACCTCACTAGCTCTCTCCCTCCCTCTGTTGCCGGAGGGAACCACCGGCGTCTTCTGGAGCTTCCGCTGCCGCCGTCGATCATCGATGGGCGCGCTGACCCCGGATCCGGCCACTATGGCCTCCTCCCCGCCGGATCCGAGGGATCCCATCCTTCCCGCTTCGTCCCGTCGCCGGAGTTTGCAAGCCGTCGCTGCTCGTCCTCGTCGGGAGGAGGACGGCGCCATCTACGTCGCTGGCCTCGTCCATGCAGGCAGGCCGCGTCCCCGTGAGGCCCGGCCCATCTCCACTGCAGCCCGCAAAGAAGAACAGCTCCGCGGATCAAACCCTTAGCAGGCCCAGTTGCAGTGTTCCAAGCCCACCTCCACTTTTGGCCGAAGGCCCGAAGTGAGCACTTCCATCTACCCCTCGCTTGGTGCTACAGTTTTGCTATTATGCGCCCATGCTCTGTTCCCGATTCGGCCCGTTGTGTTTTTTCCTGGTCCTGCGAATTTTGCCAATATTCCAGAGTCAACAATTTTACAGTTTAGTCCCTAGAGTTCATGCATTTAATAACTAATTAACCGTGCATCGGATTAAAATGAATTATATATGAAATATGCTTAGTTTTTCATCTAGTTTCATAATATGTCATTTTCATCCATGTTTAAAATGTTTAAAATGTTGTTTGCATATAATTTGCTCCTATGCCATGTTAAAATGCTTTAATTCATAACTTAATAACCGTAACTCCAAATTTAATAAACTTTATATGTAAATGGGGTGGAAAAATGCCTAGTTTAACATGGTTCACTTTCTTTGCATGTTTAACAACTCTAAAATATGGCTTAGGGCAGAACAGTACCAAATCTATAATATGCTCATGGGGTTTTACCGGAATTGTTGTTCGTTGTTTCCGGCCTCATTTAAACTTGCCTAGATAGGTAGTTTTGTTGTGCTTCACCCTCTTGCCATGTTTAACAACATTTAATATTGTTGGGTACATAAACGAGATCGAACTAAATAACGTGTCATGGTGTTTCGTCAATATGCAACTCGTTGCATATTGAGCTCCACTTAATTTGTAGGATTGTTTGTGCATTATGCCATGCCATGCCTCTTTAAACCGGACATGCATCATACTTGATTGTGCATCATGCCATGCTTATGTGGTGGTTGTTTACTATGTTGTTTGCTTCTTTCCGGTGTTGCTTCTTCGGGTTAGTTCCGATAACGTTGCGTATGTGAGGATTCGCTCGACTACGTCCGTTTATCTTCTTCGTGGACTCGTTCTTCTTCCTTGCGGGATCTCAGGCCAGATGACCATACCCTCGAAATCACTTCTATTTTTGCTTGCTAGTTACTCGCTCTCTTGCTATGCCTATGCTGCGATACCTACCACTTGCTTATCATGCCTCCTATATTGTTGAACCAAGCCTCTAACCCACCTTGTCCTAGCAAACCGTTGATTGGCTATGTTACCGATTTGCTCAGCCCCTCTTATAGCGTTGTTAGTTGCAGGTGAAGATTGAAGTTTGTTCCTTGTTGGAACATGGGGATGTTGTTCCTTGTCGGAACATGTTCACTTGTTGGGATATCACAATATCTCTTATTTAAATTAATGCATCTATATACTTGGTAAAGGGTGGAAGGCTCGGCCTTATGCCTGGTGTTTTGTTCCACTCTTGCTGCCCTAGTTTCTGTCATATCGGTGTTATGTTCCCGGATTCTGCGTTCCTTACGCGGCTGGGTTATAATGGGAACCCCTTGACAGTTCGCCTTGAATAAAACTCCTACAGCAAGGCCCAACCTTGGTTTTACCATTTGCCACCTAGCCTTTTTTTCTTTCCCTTGGGTTCCGCAGACTCAAGGGTCATCTTTATTTAAACCCCCGGGATAGTGGTCCTCTGAGTGTTGGTCCAACCTGTCAGCCACTGGTGGCCACCAGGGGCAACTCTGGGCTGGCCAACCGGAAGTTTGGACAATCCGGTGTGCCCTGAGAACGAGATATGTGCAGCTCCTATCAGGATTTGTCGGCACATTCGGGTGGCTTTGCTAGTCTTGTGTTACCATTGTCGAAATGTCTTGTAACCGGGATTCCGAGTCTGATCGGGTCTTCCCGCTAGAAGGAATATCCTTCGTTGACCGTGAGAGCTTGTGATGGGCTAAGTTGGGACACCCCTGCAGGGATTTGAACTTGCGAAAGTCGTGCCCGTGGTTATGGGCAGATGGGAATTTGTTAATGTCCGGTTGTAGAAAACCTGAAGTTGACCTTAAATAAAATACATCAACCGCGTGCGTAACCGTGATGGTCTCTTCTCGGCGGAGTCCGGGAAGTGAACACGGTGTTGGAGTTATGTTTGACGTAGGTTGTTTTAGGATCACTTCTTGATCATAGTTGTTCGACCGTGCTTTTGCCTTCTCTTCTCGCTCTCTTTTGCGTATGTTAGCCACTATATATGCTAGTCGCTTGCTGCAGCTCCACCTCATACCTTTTACCTACCTATAAGCTTAAATAGTCTTGATCGCGAGGGTGTCAGATTGCTGAGTCCCCGTGACTCACAGATACTTCCAAAACCAGTTTGCAGGTGCCGATGTTACCGAGCAGGTGACGCAACCCAACTCAAGGAGGAGCTCGATGAAGATCTTGTCCATTGTCTTGTTTCGTTTCTAGTTGATCAGTAGTGGAGCCCAGTTGGGGTTTATCAGGGGACCTTGTCACATTTGGTGTTGCTCTTTATTTTGGTTCCGCAGCCGGACCTTGATTGTATTTGGATGTTGTAATGCTTTATTCATGTAATTGTGTGAAGTGGCGATTGTAAGCCAACTATGTATCTTTTTCCCTTATGTATTACATGGGTTGTGTGAAGATTACCTCATTTGCGACATTGCTTTCAATACGATTATGCCTCTAAGTCGTGCTTCGACACGTGGGAGATATAGCCGCATCGAGGGCGTTATAAGTTGGTATCAGAGCCTTCCTCGACCTTAGGAGCCCCCTCCTTGATCGAATCGCTGGCGTTATTGAGTCTAGAAATGTTTTGAGTCATTTAGGAATTATATATATCAAAGAGTTAGGACTTCTTTTTACTCCTCAGTCCCATCGTTGCTCTGGTGAGGCATCCTGACGTAGAGTTTTGACCCTTCTCTTCTCAAATTTCACTAAAAAAACATTTAGGATCACGCGGGTATCTTGGAATCGTTCTGATGGATTTGTGATGAGGACATTGTTCTTGGTGCCTCCTGTCACTTAGGGGTTGTGGCAGTGTCCCGGGGAGTTGAGCTCCGAGGTGTTGTCGTCACAATTTTATCGTTGCAGTTTTGGAATACCTGAGATTAGTTTCACCGACATCGAAAATCTCTTTTATGCAGTTGTTGGTGAGATAACCTCGACGCCACCCAGTACTGGGGCGGGAGTTCGGGAGTATTGCCATAACTCGTATAACGGATGCTTATCGAAGGTTGAGGTAGACGATTTCCGAAGGTTTCTTGGTTATGTGTTGAAGGATGGATACAGCTGGATGTAGGATTTGCTAGTTTGGGTCAGATATTATGCTTCCCCTGTATCCCCAACACCTGATTGCATAACCAGAAATTTTTTGGAGTTTATAAGTGGGAATTCAAGTAGCTCTTATGATATCTTTCCGACAGAGGTATGATATGAAATTGGGGTTCGACGTCTAGTGGTCCGCCTATTCACGGTTGGTTTTACAGTGGTCTCGTTGTGTCTTATAGAGTCCTTGGCTATGCCAACTCGGGGACGCTTCGTATGTCATGTGCACTGCCTTATACATGATGGTGATGTACGATCAATCCCGTGTAGGCCCCACCACGAAAACTTCGGATCTCTATCATATGTTTGTTCTGGCTTATTCTGCAAGCCAATCTTTTGTTTTGTTTTCAGTTGTCGTATTCGAGTTGCTTCAATGTCAAGTGTTGATTCCATATTTTTCCTAAGCGGTGTTCTCATACCTCTATGTGAATACTAAGCCATCTCGATCTTCGAGTTTGTCATTTCAATTTCTTGTCAACTGGTGTGTTTCTCTTCTAGTGGGTCCGATCACTTCAACATTCGCAAGATCAATTATCAGTTCTTCTCAACGTTGTTTGCTTCATCCGTTCCAAGTTGTCTTTGTTTTCCCACCCTCCCACCCTTGTTTCTTCAAGGACTCAGATTTCTTAATCAAGTATCCTTTTATTCATGTGAAGTCTCTCCATTCTTTTCCGTCAATATTCTTACCCGGTGGTTCTCAAGAAGATGTTCTACTAGTTTGTCATTCTTCATTCTTTTCATCTCCGGTGGTTTCAATTCAAGCTTTGATGATCATATCCTTTCCTCCTTTCTATGCTTTCTCTTGCCGCTGCACCTCTTTATCATTCACTTCTCGTTATTCAATTGTTCCGGAGTGCTGAAGATATCTCAGAAGACTCACGGTTACATTCTCGATCCATTCAAGTTATTTCGAGGTTGTTATCTCATTCAAGTCATTTTATTTAACCGGTACAAATCTCTCTTCCAAGCAATCATTCTACGGTGTTTCTTTTGAGTGGGCCCTAACCCACAGGTCTTTTTCCAGGATCTTACCCGACTCTTCTTATTTTCCCGGAGCTATCCAAATTTCTTTTCTAAGTGTGACGTAAGAATGAATTTTCATAAGTCAGAGGGTTTCTCCAAGATCTTTCAAATTCTTTTCATCGTTGGCTCAACCTCTTTGTTTTGATTCTTCCGGAGTGCCTCAATAATTCATGGTGCTGTTTCTCGTCGTCATTCTCAGAATTGAAGACCGAAGAAGAGTTTCTCTTTAATCTTGCTCCATTCTCTTCAAGATTCGTGATTCTATCTTGATGCCATCCTCTCATAATTGTTTTCGATTGTGAGAATTCTTTTCACCCATCCGAAGCAATTCAAGAGTCTTCTCAGCTTGATTATCCGGAGTTCATCAATTCAGGTTTATTCATTCTCATCTTTCAGTTATCATTCTCCAATTTTACCGATGCTTCGTTCAAGTGATCTTTAATCGGCTGGTGATCTCTTCGTTCTCATGTATCTAAATACTCTCAAGAATCTTCGTTCATTTTATAATTCTTCCCGGTGTTTCTTTATCTTCTCTTCGTTCATTTTCAATGCTTACGGTGGTTCGTTCAAGATTTTTTTTCTTCTTTCTTATCATATCAATTCATTCGTTGTTTCCTAATTCTACCGGTGGTTCGTCGAAGACCTTCTTAAGTTTGCGCTATATCTATCTTAATCCTTTCTACGAGAATAAGAAATATGTCAAATCTGTTGATTGTCATCAATTTAATTGATGAATGATAAGCATAATGTAATTATTATTCTTGTTTCATCGACTAAATTCAATCCCTTATTCCGGAGGTGCATCATATCACATTCTTGGTTCGAGATGCTTTATCTTTTCTTTCCCAAGAGTTCCAAGCTTTCGCAATTACATCTCCACGGAGGTCCATCTAAATCATTGCAAGGCTTCACCTTGTGTTTTCAACTACCCTTTCTTTCCGTTTGATCATTCTTTTGTTTAATGGAGTTCTTCATGGAGGTTCTACATGATGGTTCATCAAGGATTTATTTTCTTCTCTAAGTTTTCATCGAGATTCTTTTAAGGAGCTCAAGCATTCTTCCTCTTGTAACCCGGAGTGCAATTCTTTCTTCCGTACCATTGGAGGTGGTATTATGTCATTCTTAATAATTTTCCTTCGTGCTTCATGTTTCTCAAGCTATCAAGAATGAGGTATTTTAAATTCATCAACCTCTTCGTTGGAATTATCTTGGGTTATGTTTCACCTAAATCCTTCCCTAAGGATTGTTGCTATTTATGGTGCTTATAAATGACCCAAGTTCTTCATTTATCCTCCCGGTGAAATAAGTTTCTCGTCTTCTTGTTCATATCAATCCAATCTTGTTTTGTTAGTGGCAGTATTTCACCTCAAGAAGTTGAGATGTTCCCGTGCTGCTACAGTGATCTCAGATCCAGATCTGATTCGGTTGACTTTTGCCCCGAAACCCTAGTTATTTTGCATTCTTGTTCGTGCCGTAACTCCGCATCCGTAGCTCCGTTTTGGGTGTGTAGCATATCAAAATGTTCGTCTCAGAGAGCACATCATTTCATCTCATTGCATCATTTTCATTTGAGCTCATCTTGATGCCCGAAATGCTATTGGAAGAGAGCTACTTGAGTTAATTGTCAGATCTGCTGCACCAAATAGCTATTTGTCATTTTTGCCATGATTAATGTGTTCATGAAATGCTCCTGAGCTCTACATGAGTTTTGTTACATGCTTTGTCATCTTTACAGAGGTGCTATCCATGTATTTTTGTGATGTGTGTGGTGACTAGCACAAGCTTGCAAAGTAGTGCATTCGTTAATGCTGATTTCAGGGACTTCGAATTTCACTAAGTCCTTGATCTGTTTTTATCAATATGTCATATGTTCATGTTGTTTCCTAGTGATCCGTGCCTATTTTGAGGATGATCAGTAAGGATGATTTGTTAATATTGTGGTGCTCTATCCATCCACGTCTTTGTTTGCATTTATGGAGCACCCTAGCTTGAGTCAATCGAGCTCTACTTTTGCTATTTCGTGAATCCTGGCAGATTGTCTACTTGTTAGCGATTTTGCCGAGGATGTTGTTGTTGATCCGTGCTTGCTATGTTGTTGTTCTTGCCATTTCTAGCTTCTATGTTATGTATTCTTGATGGGTGTATGCTTAGTTTGTCATGCCATGCTCTGTAGTGAGTGCATCGAGCTCGTGAACATGCCTACTCGTTAACAGATTTGCATGCTTCAGTTTTTCACTAAGTCTGTAATCTGTTTATGTTTTTGCCATGTTCACATGCTTGCAATTTTATTTTATGATCCCTTTTGGCTCAAGGTTACTAAGGGATTTTTGTTAAGTGCTTTGAGTAGCTTCATTTCATGCCTTGCTTTTCCATGTTAAGTTCATGTAGCATATAGTTTTCATGCTCCAAAGTGTGCTACCTGATCTGAAATTCCAGACTAGTGTTAATTTCACTAAGTGTGAAACCTGTTTATCAATTGCATTTTTGCCATGCTTGTTTGAACCTGTTAATGGATGAATTGGACGTAGCTCAGTGTTCATATTTTGTCAAGCATTATGTGTGGATCCCTGCCATGTATTTTGTTGCCATGGTTGAGTGCTGTAGCATAATTATCTTGATGCATTTAAAGGGCTACTTGCTGTTTATCGCAGACCGGTGCCATATTTGTTTTGATTGCCATTTCCAAACCGTGCATCTGATTCCGGTGATCTTTACATCAATTTCAACCGAAATCACCTCACCTTTCCAGTGGCACTCTTGAATTTCCAAGTTGAGGCCAGGTTCAATCATTCCTTGTCAAATCTTGCATATGCATCCCATATCGCATCCCGCATAGCATACCATGTTTGCATCATGTTGCTTGAGCTTTGCACATGGTTGATTGTGTTCCTTTTGCTTGTTTGTCTTGTTTGGGTAGAGCTGGGAGACGAGTTCGCTAACGAGGAGCCCGTTGAGTTTGCTTTCGAGGACCAAGTCAACTCTGACAACTTTGCAAGCAAGATGATCATACCCTCGAAATCACTTCTATCTTTGCTTGCTAGATGCTCGCTCTTTTGCTATGCCTATGCTACGATGCCTACCACTTGCTTATCATGCCTCCCAAATTTGCATATCAAACCTCTAACCCACCATGTCCTAGCGAATCGTTGATTGGCTATGTTACCGCTTTGCTCAGCCCATCTTATAGCATTGCTAGTTGCAGGTGAAGATTGGAGATCATTCCTTGTTGGAACATTGTTTATTTCTTGGGATATCATTATATTATCTGGTTATCTTAATGCATCTATATACTTGGTAAAGGGTGGAAGGCTCGGCCTTTTGCCTAGTGTTTTGTTCCACTCTTGCCACCCTAGTTTCCATCATATCGGTGTTATGTTCCCGGATTTTGCGTTCCTTACCCGGTTGGGTGATAATGGGAACCCCTTGACAGTTCGCCTTGAATAAAACTCCTCCAGCAATGCCCAACCTTGGTTTTACCATTTGCCACCTAGCCTCTTTTTCCCTTGGGTTTCCGGAGCCCGAGGGTCATACTTATTTAAACCCCCTCCCCCCGGGCCAGTGTTCCTCTGAGTGTTGGTCCACCTCGTCAGCCGCCGGTGGCCACCAGGGGCAACTCTGGGTTGGCCTACCGGAAGTTCGGACAATCTGAGTGTGCCCTGAGAACGAGATATGTGCAGCTCCTATCGGGATTTGTCGGCACATTCGGGCGGTGTTGCTGGACTTGTTTTATCTTTGTCGAAGTGTCTTGTAGAACCGGGATACCGAGTCTGATCGGAATGTCTCAGGAGAAGGTTTATCCTTCGTTGACCGTGAGAGCTTGTGATGGGCTAAGTTGGGACTCCCCTGCAGGGATTTGAACTTTCGAAAGCCGTGCCCGCGGTTATGGGCAGATGGGAATTTGTTAATGTCCGGTTGTAGATAACTTGAACCTTAACTTAATTAAAATGAATCAACTGCGTGTGTTACCGTGATGGTCTCTTCTCGGCGGAGTCCGGGAATTGAACACGGTGTTGGAGTAATGTTTGCCGTAGGTTGTTCTTTAGTTTTTCATTCGTGCTTTGCCTTGCCTTACCTATAAGCTTAAATAGTCATGATCGTGAGGGTGCAAGATTGCTGAGTCCCCGTGGCTCACAGATTACTTCCAAACCAGATGCAGGGCCCGATGACTCCGTTCCAGATGATGCGCTTGAGCTCAAGTGGGAGTTCGACGAAGACTCACGCCGTTACTATGTGTCTTTCCCCGATGATCAGTAGTGGTGCCCAGTTGGGGCGATCGGGACCATGTCGCATGTTGGGGTTGATCTTTTATTTTGGTACCGTAGTCGGACCATGAGTGTATTGGATGATGTAATGTTATTTATGTACTTTGTGTGACGTGGCGAGTGTAAGCCAACTATGTACCTTTCCCCTTATTATCTATTTACATGGGTTGTTGTGAAGATTACCTTACTTGCGATATTGCTTTCAATGCGGTTATGTCTCTAAGTCGTGCTTCGACACGTAGGAGATATAGCCGCATCGAGGGTGTTACCAGTTGGTACAAGACCACCGTGAAGGCAGGGGCGAAGGGCCTCAAGGGCCTTCTCGAGGCGGAGGCGCCTCCATCCACTCCGGTGCGGCTGGCCGAGGTGGCGGATCGGGAGCTCCTGCTCGAGCCTCCACCCATCTGCGTGGACAAAGCGCCCGCCTCCCTTGTTGCGTTGACAACTTCGCCATCTCCCCCTCTACGACGAGCTCATCCTCGTCAGGGTGGTGCCGAGCCTCCTCGGTCGGCTCGGCTAGACCCCCGACCGAAGGATTTACATTAAACTTTTTTACTTTTGATTATTTTATATATTATTACAATTATATTGTTTCTAGATATATAAACTCAGTGTCACTTATCATTGCAAAAAAGCAATTGATATTTTTTGCGGGGAAAAAAGCAATTGAACACGATGAACCTTATTTATAGCGAAAAATTATGTTAGCTGTTTTTTTCCTTTTGAGAAATTGCTTCACAAAACACCATTCATTGAACATAATTCTCTATAGGAGAAAAATAAAACAAGTTACCAAAAAAACCCATAGTTCAATACATGGCGATTAGATGAATTGTGATGTATATGTACGTGTTCAAGTTTCACTTAGAATCCTTTAATGTCTTCATGGACAGCTCTAAAGCGTGCACTCTAAAACAAATATCTGGATGACAGTTTCGAGAATGTATGGTTCTCTATCCTAGTCTAGATGGAAGTAAATAGGATATTATGATATCATACACAAGCTTTTAAATAGCGGATAGTGGGATGATAACGGATTGAGGTCGACATAGCGGAATGCAGATAGTGGCCATATTGGGAACACTATGTCCGTATAGCGGATTTGTAAAACCACGCGCGCGCACACACGCGCACACACACACACACACACACACACACACACACACACACACATTTTGGGTCGCGCCATTTGTCACTCTGGGTGAGGAATAGTTATTCTTCACCCCCTCTATTTTACCATCAATGCATCATAATTTTACGTTCCGTAAGTTTTGTCTTATTTTCGACGCAAAAAAAGACCGTAAGAAAATATATAATCACCGTAAAAAATATTTTATATTATGTAAAATTACAAACGTAAAAACATAGTCTAAAATACACATAAACTGCAAAAATTTCTTGTCTTATGACATATATTTTTATTTTCTTATGTCAAATTTTACGTAATGAATCAATAGAAATGTAACTATTTGAATTTGAAACGTAATTTAATTATGAAATGACCGTAATATTACCTTGGGTGAAGAATAACTTGGGTGATGAATAATAGGGTTGGGGCGCAGCCGCTTGCCGGGGAAGGGAGAGGTCCCTGGCCGTGGAGGGGAATGCGAGAGGATTGGGGCGGTGGGATCTAGATCGAGATTTGAGATCAATCGAGATGGAGAACAGAGAAAGAGAGCGATCGGTGATGGAGGAGAGAAACTGGGTAGAAATAGCCCTACCCACAGTGTGAGCACACCACGGCTGAAAATAATAACTATAAAAAAATGCAAGAACCTTGCCTGAGCATGGAACCGATCGCACATACTGGACCTTTCGTGGGCTGGGAACTCTTTGCTCCGGCCTGAACACTAGCACAGTGTGTACAGGCGTGCCAGCCTACGGGTCGGGCCTAGTGTCTATGCACATGTCAAAGTGGTCCAGATTCATCTAAAAGAGGAAATAAACTTCACACATACGAAATGATGGAAATGTTTTGAGGGAAAGGAAGTGGACCAGATCCCAACGCGAGCATGTGGCTGAGATTGCCACCTTTGAAGAGAAACGCAATAGCTTTGCTTTTCTATATATATATATATATATATATATATATATATATATATATATATATATATAGTGTTATTATTCATCACCCAGAGTGTAGAATAAATTATTCTTCATCCGAGGTAATCTTACGTTCGCTTCCTAAATAAATTACATTAACAATATATATAGTTACATGCATATTGATTCAATATGTAAAATTTTGTATAAAAAAATAAAAAATAGGTTATAAGACCAGAACAATCACATTTTATGTACGTTTTACACTATGTTCTTACATTCGTAATTTTACATAACATAAAATATTTTTTATGGCGAGTACACATTTTCTTACATTCTCTTTTTATGTATGAAATAAGACAAAATTTACGAAACGTAAAAATACGTTGCATTGATGTCAAATTAAAGAGGGGTGCAGAATAACTATTCCTCACCCAGGGTGACGAATAGCGTGACCCTATAAATATGACACTTGAATTTAATAATTATCATTTACTAGTTGAATACCATTGACAACAAATATGACACTTGAATTTAATAATTATCATTTACTAGTTGAATGCCCGTGCGTTGCCACGGGCCAACAGGGGATTTACCGCAAGGCCATTCAGCTTGAACGCTTCAGTCATTGAGTCATTTGTTACCGTGCTATAAATCCTCCTACGTTTTCCTCAAGTTTGTAAAATTGCCGTAGTCATTCGCATCATCCCTGATGAAAGGATCGATATGGTTGACTAGAGGGGGGGGGGGGTGAATAGGCAACTACCAATTTTTAGCTTTTCTTTACCAAATTAAACTTTGCATCAAAGTAGGTTGTCTAGATGTGCAACTAGGTGAGCAACCTATATGATGGAATAACAACAAGCATACAAGCAAGCAAGGTAACAAACACTAAAGAGCTAGCCCAAGTAAAGGTAAGAGATAACCAAGAGTGGATCCGGTGAAGACGAGGATGTGTTACCGAAGTTCCTTCCTTTTGAGGGGAAGTACGTCTTTGTTGGAGCGGTGTAGAGGCACAATGCTCCCCAAGAAGCCACTAGGGCCACCGTATTCTCCATACGCCCTCACACAATGCGTGATGCCGTGATTCCACTATTGGTGCCCTTGAAGGCAGCAACCGAACCTTTACAAACAAGGTTGGGGCAATCTCCACAACTTAATCGGAGGCTCCCAACAAGACCACAAAACTTCACCACAATGGAATATGGCTCCGAGGTGACCTCAACCGTCTAGGGTGCTCAAACACCCAAGAGTAACAAGATCCGCTAGGGATGAGTGGGGGAATCGAAAATCCCTTGGTGGAAGTGTAGATCAGAGCCTTCTCAACCACTACAGAGCAAATCAACAAGTTTGATTGGCTAGGGAGATAGATTGGGCAAAATGAAGCTTGGAGTATTTAATGGAGCTTGAGCAATAAATGAAGCTTGGGGGAAGAAGAGGTGGGTGGAAAGGAAGAAGGGGGGTCCCTTTTATAGTGGGGGCAACAATCCCGTTGCCCCCCACCAACCAGCCGCGCACAGGGCGGTACTACCGCTGAGAGGGGGCGGTACTACCGCCAGGGGAGCGGTACTGCCGCGCCATCCAGCGGTACTGCCGCGCTGAGGAGGCTAAAAGGGAAAAGCTCCAACTGCGGTACTACCGCGCTGGTAGGGCGGTACTACCGCTCCAGGAATGGTACTACCGCCACTACAACCGTGACTAGTGCCGCAAAACCGGACACGAGAAAAAGACCTCTCGAATCGAGGCGGTAGGAGCTAGACTGCCCAACGGTACTACGACAGTGGGGTCAAGGGCGGTAGTACCGCTTTGGAGCGGTACTACCGCTTGTGACCCTTCGGTCGTAGTAACAAGGGTCTTAGGAACCCAAATAGACCATTCAATGTACTCATGAAGAGAACCAACAAATTTGGCATAAACATGCCCATCACTAGCACAGCATAACACATAAGAAGGATTAAAATCGCCGGCTTTGTTGAGAGGTGACATTGCCCTTCTTGACTTTGTTCTTCTTCTTCTCCTCGGGGACACTCTCTCCCGCCTTCACAAAGGTTTGCATGGGGGGAGGAGGTCGTTTGGTCTTGTCATTCTTCTTCTTGTTCTTGGAGTCGGGGACGTACCCAATCCCTTCCTTCGCCACACCTCCCTTTTGGTTGATCAAGAGATCGTTGAGGTTCTTCTTGCCTTGTATGAAAGTCGCAAGACCTCTCTCAAGTTGCTCCTTCAACTTAGCATTTTCCTCAACAAGATGCATATGCTCACAACACGGGTCAGTAGCATTTGCATTATCAATTAAAACCATATGAGGAAAAGTTGCATTCTCCTTAGTTAGATTCACTTGGAGTTGATCATGAGACTCCTTGAGACTAGCGTGAATACCCTTCAAGGCCTTGTGGGCCTTGTCAAATCTATCAAACTCCTCTTTGAGTCTAGCAAGATCAACCCCGAGTTTGGCCTTCTCGGAATTTAGCATACGAGAAACAACAAGGGCATGATCATAGTCTTTCTCTAACTTAGCATGATCAACGTTGTGTGACTCCTCAAGAGCCAAACGAAGACCACGCTCTTCCTCAAGAGCATTGGAAAGATCCGAAATCTCATCGGCATAGTCACGACTATGCCCTTCCATCTTCGAGATGGTGTCTTCGTGAGCCTCGATCTTGTCAGTGGCCTCACCAAGTTGTTCCAAGAGAGCAACAAAGTGCTTCTTGGATTTTCCCTTGAGTTTTCCCATAAAGGCCTCAAACTCGTTAGCCTCCACATTAGCTCCCTCAACTTCATTAATGCTATCCGATGGGGAAGGATGATTAATGATGGTAGTTTTGATGTTGGAGGTTACCTTGTTGGTGGCTTTAGCCATGAGGCACTTGGCGGTGATGCTCTCGTTGGGTGAGTCGAAGAGAGACACTTGTGACATTGTTGCAATGGCAACGGAGGCCATGGCAACCGACTCATCATCTTCATCATCGTCATCATCCTCATTGTACTCTTCTTGCACAACCAAGGCCTTGAGAGGAGTCTTCTTGGTGAAGCTGTTCTTGTTGGGGAACGACTTGGCCTTGTCCTTTTGGATGAGTTTGCCACCATTGTCTTCCCTCTTCTCATACGGGCATTCCGCAATGAAATGACTCACGTTGCCGCAATTGTAGCAAGTCCTTACACGTTGCTTGCCCCTTGTGCCACTCGAGTTGTTTTTGCTAAAGTTGGGCCTCGAGTTTTTCTTGCTCCAAAATTGCCTTGAAGCAAGTGCCATATGTTCATGATATGCATACTTCGTATCTTCGGGGTTGCTCTCCTCTTCTTCCTCTTCTTCTTCTTCCACGATGAGCTTGGCCTTCAATGCAAGGTTAGGCTTCTTTGCCCATTGAGAACGGAGCACCGCATTGTCGGCGGTCTTGTCCAAAATGTTCATGGCCACAAACTCATCCAACACTTCGCTTGAGGTCAAAGTGTGGAAGTCCAGTCTTTGGCGAATGACGGAGGACATGGCCTTGTGGTAGGGCATCATTGCCTTGAGGAATTTGCGCTTGATCCAATTGTCATCCGTGTCCTTGCTCCCGTGATCTCGTAGTGAGACCGCGAGTTTGGTGACTCTCCAATAAAGCTCACGAGGTTCTTCATCTTCCTTCATTGCAAACTCATCGGCCTCATCTTGTACCACTTCATAGTTGGAGCATTGAATGCTTGCGCTTCCCCGGTAGAGAGACACGACACAATGCCATGCATCTTTGCCCAAGGCGAAGGGACGAAGATGAGGTAGCTATTCGGGTGGAATTTCATCTTGAATGATGAAGAGAGCATTCTCATTGAATTGATTATCCGCGGCTTCTCGAGGAGTGAAGTTGCTTGAATCATGTGGATAGAACCCTTCTTCAATGATTCTCCAAAGGTTAGTGTTCACATGATTTAAATGACGTTTAAAGCGGTAAACCCAAGAATCAAAATCCTCATTTTTCACAATCTTAGGAGGAAGACCGGCATGAAGGAACCGGTCCAGCATAGACAAGTGGTGGTTCCACATGGGCAAAGATGCCGGTGCCATTCTTGCCACTAGAAGAAGGAGCCTTTTCACTACTACCTTCCCCCTTGTCGGGGATAGCATCCGACACCTTGTTGGCGGGATCCCCCACTTTCAACAATGCGGTGGATAGTTTAAGCCCCTCAAGAAATTTAGTAAACATGCTTTCAACTTCGGTCGTCATGGAGGTTTTCAATGTCTCCAAGGCTACATTGAGCTCCTCACGAGAGACCGAAGTTCCCCCATCGCCCGTAGACGAGATAGGATTCACACCGGAGTGTTCCTCCGCTCCATCTACGGTATCAACCATACTCTTCGGACAGTAAAGTCCTTAATAAAGAGACGAGGCTCTGATACCAATTGAAAGGATCGACATGGTTGACTAGAGGGGGGGTGAATAGGCAACTACCAATTTTTAACTTTTCTTTACCAAATTAAACTTTGCATCAAAGTAGGTTGTCTAGATGTGCAACTAGGTGAGCAACCTATATGATGGAATAACAACAAGCATACAAGCAAGCAAGGTAACAAACACTAAAGAGCTAGCCCAAGTAAAGGTAAGAGATAACCAAGAGTGGATCCGGTGAAGACGAGGATGTGTTACCGAAGTTCCTTCCTTTTGAGGGGAAGTACGTCTTTGTTGGAGCGGTGTAGAGGCACAATGCTCCCCAAGAAGCCACTAGGGCCACCGTATTCTCCATACGCCCTCACACAATGCGTGATGCCGTGATTCCACTATTGGTGCCCTTGAAGGCAGCAACCGAACCTTTACAAACAAGGTTGGGGCAATCTCCACAACTTAATCGGAGGCTCCCAACAAGACCACAAAACTTCACCACAATGGAATATGGCTCCGAGGTGACCTCAACCGTCTAGGGTGCTCAAACACCCAAGAGTAACAAGATCCGCTAGGGATGAGTGGGGGAATCGAAAATCCCTTGGTGGAAGTGTAGATCAGAGCCTTCTCAACCACTACAGAGCAAATCAACAAGTTTGATTGGCTAGGGAGATAGATTGGGCAAAATGAAGCTTGGAGTATTTAATGGAGCTTGAGCAATAAATGAAGCTTGGGGGAAGAAGAGGTGGGTGGAAAGGAAGAAGGGGGGTCCCTTTTATAGTGGGGGCAACAATCCCGTTGCCCCCCACCAACCAGCCGCGCACAGGGCGGTACTACCGCTGAGAGGGGGCGGTACTACCGCCAGGGGAGCGGTACTGCCGCGCCATCCAGCGGTACTGCCGCGCTGAGGAGGCTAAAAGGGAAAAGCTCCAACTGCGGTACTACCGCGCTGGTAGGGCGGTACTACCGCTCCAGGAATGGTACTACCGCCACTACAACCGTGACTAGTGCCGCAAAACCGGACACGAGAAAAAGACCTCTCGAATCGAGGCGGTAGGAGCTAGACTGCCCAACGGTACTACGACAGTGGGGTCAAGGGCGGTAGTACCGCTTTGGAGCGGTACTACCGCTTGTGACCCTTCGGTCGTAGTACCGCAGGTGGTGCGGTACTACCGCTGGGGCGAGAGAGAGAGGGAGAAGCGATCCCTCAAAGAAGCTGAGGACCAGGCGGAGGTGCCGGGCCCCCAGCGGCACTACTGCTGTGGAGCCACGGCGGTACTACCGCTGTGGAGCAGTACTGCCGCTTGTGGCTTCTCAGCGGTACTACCGCTGGGTGCGCGGTACTGCCGCTCAGACCCAGACAGGACAAGGAAGAGAGGAGAGATCTCTTCAATGGACAGGAAAAACTCGGAGGGTGAGAAGCTGATGTGTACGTGAAGATTCCACCCATGCAAAACCCCAACGGACCCCCTCTTGATAGTACGGTGCCCTCTCCGCAACTAGTCCACCGAGAAAGAAACGAAAGAGCTACACCGTCTTGAAATACACTCCGAGGGAAAGAAGGCGTCTCGTGCCAGGGGAGAATCTGAGAATAATTCAAAGCACAAGATTAGTCTGCCAACATGTTGTCATCAATCACCAAAACTACCTTGAGAGAGATATGCCGTAACAATCTCCCCCTTTTTGGTGGATTGATGACAACTAGGGATTTGCGCAAGGAAAGGAAATGAAACGAAGAAAGCTAAGAACTACAAAATATAGACGGGCTCCCCCAGAATGTGTGCACCTAGAGATGGCACGACACACACATTCGGATCAACACTCCCCCTATATTTTATAGTCCAACAATACTAAGCACAGGATCTATGAGAGACGAGAATAGACAGGATAAGCATGCATCTCAGAATAACCTACAGTACTCTGAAAAGACATAAGTAATAAGGTAGCGATAGGGAGCATGTGTCTCACACCATATGTCTATAACTTAGGTCTCACACCAAACCAAACCAAAAGAAACACACAAGAAACCACAAGACGACTCAAACAAACCACAAGAAGCAAAGTCCCTACACTCTCTCCCCCTTTGGCAGCAAGACACCAAAAAGGGCATAGAGTGACACTATAACTCCAGGTGATGGGAGGAGGAAGAGCTCGAGCATCACATCTCTACATCTTCATCGTGGGTCGAAAACAGCTCGGCATCAGAGTCGGTCTAGTGGCAATTCTGATGAATCCAGTCCTCCTCTTCAGTGATCTGACCCTCAGACCCACTAGCAACTGTAGCTCCCATCTGACGCATGAGCTCCTTGTGGCGCGTCCTGGCATGCTTCTCCGCCACATGAGTCATGTACTGACCATGAGACTCCATGCAGAAAAGCTTCTTCATCTTATGCTTAAGCTTCTATGCCCACGACAGTTCTGCACTAGAGGGGCCAAAGTTCTCCTCATGATCATCAGTAGCAGCCTCACCCTCGGTCCCCATGGCAGCAGCAGCAGACGGACCCCCCGTGGTAGCAGTAGCAGATGGACCCCCGGTGTGAGGCGCTGTCCAGCTGTCCTTCTTCCTCAGACGCTTGATCTCATGAGACACCAAGTCTCCAGTCTCTAGCAACACTCTGGGATAAGTCTGTGCCCAAGCCCTCTTAATGAGCCTCATGATGAATGGACCATAGATAGGACACTTGCGCTCAGACATGGCAGATAGAAGTTCAGACCACATGACATGAGAGATATCCAGGCTCTCTCCAGTGCTTGCTTCCTTCTCATGTTGACAGAAAAGTAGCATGTCCACGAGGTAAGAGTGGACCATATCCAGATTCCCGATCCGAGGGAAGAGACTCTCACGGAATATGCGATGAAGAATGTTCAGATACGGAGACAGCTCATAGGTCTTCTTCTCAGTCACCGGGTGAACCTTCACAGTGTAGTAGGGCCAAAGGGCTTGCTTGTGGGTGGATGTAGCATTGCGGTGAGGACGGAAACCGACAGGAGTCTCAAGCCCGGTATCCACCACATCAAGTAACTCCATGAAAGCCTTCCACTTGACAGAAAGCAGCTTGCCATTGGTCATCCATGTCATAGTCATGTCGACATCCGTCCCAAGATGGATGGTGGCATAGAATTGAGCTACCAGATCCACATCAAAATCCTTGTTGAATTGCATGATCCTTAGAATGTTCAGCTGAGTGCACATCTGAAGAACTTCGCCAAAGTACTCTGGGTCCTTCTCCATAGCATCACTATCAATGGAGCGAACATCAACAAAAATATTCTTCTTGGCCTTGATCACATCGAAGTAGATGGCAAACTGAAAACGGTTCCAGAACGGGCGGTTGACCAAAGTGGGTTCTTGGGCCACCGCATAGGGGTTGCGGTGACGCTTCTCCCAAAACTCCTTGTTGGTCATCTCATTCACAGTCTTCCCTTTGGGTTTCTGGGCGGCCCGCTTCGAATGCTGAGGAGGTGGAGGAACACTTTCAGATGCACTTGCTGGAGGCGGTTGGGTGCTCGAGGAACCACCGGCAGGCTCAGATGTACGGTAGCATTTTGATGTGGCACGCCCGGGTTTGATACGGCGACCTTGCTGCTCGGAAGGGTCATCACCTGGAGCCAAACACAAGAAAACGCAAAACAACCAGAAAGAAAGAGCATAAGCCAACAAACACAACAAAAAGATCAAGGTGAGGTAGGAAAATGATGGAAATTGGCATACAGCGGTAGTACCATGACCTGTCCATGGTAGTACCGCCCCAAAGGGAGCGGTAGTACCGCTCTAGGTCAAGCGGTAGTACCGCTCCAAAGGGAGCGGTAGTACTGCTTGAGGTGGATAAACAACAGTTTCCTAGTGCGAGGCAGTGAAACAGCGGTTTCCTACTACCGTGGTCAGATCCGGCACTACCGTCCTACCAAATTCAAAAATAATCCTACCAAACTCTAATCTAGATAGTCTAGTTGCCTTCTCCAACCAACTCAAGCCTAGATTTAGCCAAAAATCTAGAGATGCAATCACCATTGCCCCTAAGAAACAAGAACTCAAAAGGAGACAAAACAAAAGAAGGAACGGGGGCAATACCGGCATCCATGGCAAGAGGACGTGGTGGGGATTGACTCCACCAAAGGAAATGAAGAGGGACGCCCCGGAGACGGAGATCCGCCGGAGCCCTCCCGCGGCGAGTGGAGGCTGGAGAGAGAGGAAGAGAAAAGAGGGGTGAAGTGAATGGGTATGGGGGAGAAGAAACCTCCCCCTGCCCCCGACTTAACCCCCTGTTCTCGCCCCCCAGCGGTAGTACCATGCTGGGAGGCGGTAGTACCGCTTACGAGCGGTAGTACCGCGCACCACCAGCGGTAGTACCACCCAGCGCGCCACGGCAACTAAACACACACGGCTTTAGCTCGACGAAACGACAAAAACGGCAAACACAACGGCAAACGAACAAGACACACCTCTTCACAAGAGGGCGGTGGCCGAGGCCACCTATGTTTGAGTCAAAAGGTATGGCACCGCAAAGATTTTAACCTTGGGCCCATGACCAAAACTCGTCTTTTAAGCACAAGTGCCATCAACAATGGCTAAAGTGAAAGACTTGATCAATTTATGCATAATGGGGGAGGGAGAGTTCATTGAGAGAATAACACTCCCCCTATGTCCATGCCTACACCTAAAATAGACAACAAAATGGGCGTGGTAGGGTGTGCACGGGTTCAAGCCACATTGCTCGAATCAATGATATTTAGCTCATGCCTTAACTCGCGAAATCTTGCTTCATCCAAGGGCTTCGTGAAAATATCTGCAAGGTTGTCATGAGTGTTGACATAGTTGAGCTCGATCTCTCCTCGCCTAATGTGATCCCGGATGAAGTGATACCGAATCTCAATATGCTTCGTCTTGAAGTGTTGTACCGGGTTGAGAGAAATCTTGATGGCACTTTCATTGTCACACCAAAGAGGCACTCTGTCACAAGTGACACCGTAATGCTTTAAAGTTTGCCTCATCCATAAGAGTTGTGCACAACAACTACTGACCGCAACATACTCCGCTTCGGTGGACGAGAGAGACACACAACTTTGCTTTTTGGAAGACCAACTTACCAAAGAGCAACCAAGGAATTGGCACCCTCCGGAAGTGGACTTCCTATCCACTTTGTCTCCCGCCCAATCGGAATCTGAGTACCCTACAAGCTTGAAGTTTGATCCTCTTGGGTACCATAAGCCAAAGTTTGGGGTATGAGCCAAATATCGAAAGATTCGTTTGACCGCCACATAGTGACTTTCCTTAGGTGTGGCTTGAAACCGTGCACAAATTCCCACACTCAACATGATGTCCGGTCTAGATGCACAAAGGTAAAGCAAGGATCCAATCATGGAACGATATACCTTTTGATCCACCACTTTACCATTGGGATCTAAGTCAAGTTGGCACTTGGTGGGCATTGGAGTGGAAGCCGGCTTGACGTCACTTAGCTTGAATCTCTTGAGCATGTCTTGAGTGTATTTGGATTGATTGATGAAGGTTGCTTCTCTTCTTTGCTTCACTTCGAACCCTAGAAAGAACTTCAACTACCCCATGGAGGACATCTCAAACTTTGAGGTCATGAGAGCGGCAAATTCCTCATTGAAAGCTTTGTTAGGAGAACCAAAGATAATATCATCAACATATAATTGACACACAAACAACTCCCCTTTAACCTTCTTAGTAAAAAGAGTGGGGTTGATTATCCCAACTTCAAACCCACGGTCTTGTAACAACTCGGTAAGGTGGTCATACCACGCATGTGGGGCTTGTTTAAGGCCATAGAGTGCCTTATCGAGTTTATACACATGATCGGGAAAGTAGGGATCCTCGAACCCGGGGGGTTGCTTGACGTACACCAATTCATTAATGGGACCATTAAGAAAAGCACTCTTCACATCCATTTGATGTAACTTAAAGTTATGATGAGAAGCATATGCAATCAACATGCGAATGGATTCAAGACGAGGAACGGGAGCAAAGGTTTCACCGTAGTCGATACCCTCGACTTGGGAGTAGCCTTGTGCTACCAAATGAGCCTTGTTGCGGATGATAATCCCATGGGCATCTTGCTTGTTCTTGAATATCCACTTGGTTCCAATGACATTGTGGTTCCCCGTTGGCCTTGGCACCAATCTCCACACTTTGTTGCGCTCGAAGTTGTTGAGTTCTTCATGCATGGCATTGAGCCAATCCGGATCTTCTAGCGCCTCATAGACCTTGAGGGGTTCCACACAAGAGACAAACGCGTGATGCTCACAATAATTTTCTAATTGTCTACGAGTGCTTACCCCCTTTCTTAAGCTTCCAAGCACATTCGTCATGAGATGATCCTTGGTGGAGAGCTTGGAAGCAACCTTGGCGGCATGACGCTCTAATTCCTCCTCGGTGGTGAGTTGAGGAGCGGTTACTTGATCATCTTGAGCGCCGTCATGAACTTGTTCTTGATCTTGTACTTGCTCGGGGGAGAGAACTTGACCTTGGGCATCACTTGGTGTGTCCACACCGTCTTGAGTATGATCTAGCCCTTGGTCTTGTTCATGAGGTTGAGGGCCTTCACTTTGTTCTTCGGAAGCGTGTGGGCCTTGGGTTGGTGATGGATCCACTAGAGTGGAGCATTGCCCTTCTCCTTCGGCCACAAGGGGTTCCTAAATGGGTAGGATGAAACCAACACCTATTCTTCTTATGGCATGAGGAGGAATTTCATCACCTACATCACAAGTGCCACTTTGCTCCACTTGGGAGCCGTTATTCTCATCAAACTCCACGTTACACGTCTCCTCAATAAGTCCCGTGGATTTATTGAGGACACGGTAAGCATGAGAGTTTGTGGCATAACCAACAAATATGCCCTCATAAGCTCTAGCCTCAAATTTAGACAACCGAACAACTTTCTTGAGAATGAAGCACTTACACCCGAACACCCGGAAGTACTTGAGGTTGGGCTTGTTACCGGTGAGTATCTCATATGGAGTCTTGTTCAAGCCCTTGCGGAGGTAGAGCCGATTGGATGCGTGACACGCGGTGTTGATGGCTTCGGCCCAAAAGTTGTACGGAGACTTGAACTCCGCCATCATGGTCCTTGCCGCATCCATCAACGTCCGGTTCTTCCTCTCCGCAACACCGTTTTGTTGAGGGGTGTATGGTGCGGAATATTGATGCTTGATTCCCTCATCACTAAGAAATTCATCCTAGGTGTAGTTCTTGAACTCGGTGCCGTTGTCACTTCTTATTGTCAAGATCTTTGCATTATGTTGATGTTGTGCTTCATTTGCAAAGTCGATGACAGTTTGTTGGGTCTCGCTCTTCCTCTTGAAGAAATACACCCACGTGTACCTTGAGTAGTCATCCACAATCACCAAGCAATACTTCCTACCTCCAAGACTATCAAAGGATGGAGGCCCAAAGAGATCCATGTGAAGGAGCTCCAAAGGCCTCTTTGAATAAATGATAGTCGTGGGAGGGTGATCCTTCTCATGTAGCTTTCCTTCAATATAGGCACTGCAAGCACGATCTTTAACAAAACTAACATTCATTAGTCCATGGACATGGTCCCCCTTGAGAAGACTTTGCAAAGATCTCATATTGACATGGGCTAAACGGCGATGCCAAAGCCACCCCACATCAACTTTAGCCATTAGGCATGTCGCGGTCTTAGTGGGTCGCTCCGAAAAGTTAATCACATATAGACCGTTCTCGACATGCCCAACAAAAGCTACTTTAAGAGTCTTGCTCCACAAGAGGGCCACGGTATCGATGTCAAAGAAAGTGGCAAAGCCCATGATTGCAAGTTGACGAACGGAAAGTAAATTGTATGCAAGGGACTCAACAAGCATGACCTTCTCGATCGTGAGATCATGAGAGATGACCACCTTGCCAAGTCCCAATACCTTAGAGGATGAGCATCACCCCACTCGACATTGGTGAGCATAGATGGAACTTTGTGCACGTCCACCACCAAGTCCTTGCTTCCGGTCATATGATTTGTAGCTCCGCTATCGAGCAACCATGACCCACCACCGGAAGCAAACACCTACAAGGGAGCAATGCTTGGTTTTAGGTACCCATTTTGTAATGGGTCCTTTGATGTTAGTAACAAGGGTCTTAGGAACCCAAATAGACCATTCAATGTACTCATGAAGAGAACCAACAAATTTGGCATAAACATGCCCATCACTAGCACAGCATAACACATAAGAAGGATTAAAATCGCCGGCTTTGTTGAGAGGTGACATTGCCCTTCTTGACTTTGTTCTTCTTCTTCTCCTCGGGGACACTCTCTCCCGCCTTCACAAAGGTTTGCATGGGGGGAGGAGGTCGTTTGGTCTTGTCATTCTTCTTCTTGTTCTTGGAGTCGGGGACGTACCCAATCCCTTCCTTCGCCACACCTCCCTTTTGGTTGATCAAGAGATCGTTGAGGTTCTTCTTGCCTTGTATGAAAGTCGCAAGACCTCTCTCAAGTTGCTCCTTCAACTTAGCATTTTCCTCAACAAGATGCATATGCTCACAACACGGGTCAGTAGCATTTGCATTATCAATTAAAACCATATGAGGAAAAGTTGCATTCTCCTTAGTTAGATTCACTTGGAGTTGATCATGAGACTCCTTGAGACTAGCGTGAATACCCTTCAAGGCCTTGTGGGCCTTGTCAAATCTATCAAACTCCTCTTTGAGTCTAGCAAGATCAACCCCGAGTTTGGCCTTCTCGGAATTTAGCATACGAGAAACAACAAGGGCATGATCATAGTCTTTCTCTAACTTAGCATGATCAACGTTGTGTGACTCCTCAAGAGCCAAACGAAGACCACGCTCTTCCTCAAGAGCATTGGAAAGATCCGAAATCTCATCGGCATAGTCACGACTATGCCCTTCCATCTTCGAGATGGTGTCTTCGTGAGCCTCGATCTTGTCAGTGGCCTCACCAAGTTGTTCCAAGAGAGCAACAAAGTGCTTCTTGGATTTTCCCTTGAGTTTTCCCATAAAGGCCTCAAACTCGTTAGCCTCCACATTAGCTCCCTCAACTTCATTAATGCTATCCGATGGGGAAGGATGATTAATGATGGTAGTTTTGATGTTGGAGGTTACCTTGTTGGTGGCTTTAGCCATGAGGCACTTGGCGGTGATGCTCTCGTTGGGTGAGTCGAAGAGAGACACTTGTGACATTGTTGCAATGGCAACGGAGGCCATGGCAACCGACTCATCATCTTCATCATCGTCATCATCCTCATTGTACTCTTCTTGCACAACCAAGGCCTTGAGAGGAGTCTTCTTGGTGAAGTTGTTCTTGTTGGGGAACGACTTGGCCTTGTCCTTTTGGATGAGTTTGCCACCATTGTCTTCCCTCTTCTCATACGGGCATTCCGCAATGAAATGACTCACGTTGCCGCAATTGTAGCAAGTCCTTACACGTTGCTTGCCCCTTGTGCCACTCGAGTTGTTTTTGCTAAAGTTGGGCCTCGAGTTTTTCTTGCTCCAAAATTGCCTTGAAGCAAGTGCCATATGTTCATGATATGCATACTTCGTATCTTCGGGGTTGCTCTCCTCTTCTTCCTCTTCTTCTTCTTCCACGATGAGCTTGGCCTTCAATGCAAGGTTAGGCTTCTTTGCCCATTGAGAACGGAGCACCGCATTGTCGGCGGTCTTGTCCAAAATGTTCATGGCCACAAACTCATCCAACACTTCGCTTGAGGTCAAAGTGTGGAAGTCCGGTCTTTGGCGAATGACGGAGGACATGGCCTTGTGGTAGGGCATCATTGCCTTGAGGAATTTGCGCTTGATCCAATTGTCATCCGTGTCCTTGCTCCCGTGATCTCGTAGTGAGACCGCGAGTTTGGTGACTCTCCAATAAAGCTCACGAGGTTCTTCATCTTCCTTCATTGCAAACTCATCGGCCTCATCTTGTACCACTTCATAGTTGGAGCATTGAATGCTTGCGCTTCCCCGGTAGAGAGACACGACACAATGCCATGCATCTTTGCCCAAGGCGAAGGGACGAAGATGAGGTAGCTATTCGGGTGGAATTGCATCTTGAATGATGAAGAGAGCATTCTCATTGAATTGATTATCCGCGGCTTCTCGAGGAGTGAAGTTGCTTGAATCATGTGGATAGAACCCTTCTTCAATGATTCTCCAAAGGTTAGTGTTCACATGATTTAAATGACGTTTAAAGCGGTAAACCCAAGAATCAAAATCCTCATTTTTCACAATCTTAGGAGGAAGACCGGCATGAAGGAACCGGTCCAGCATAGACAAGTGGTGGTTCCACATGGGCAAAGATGCCGGTGCCATTCTTGCCACTAGAAGAAGGAGCCTTTTCACTACTACCTTCCCCCTTGTCGGGGATAGCATCCGACACCTTGTTGGCGGGATCCCCCACTTTCAACAATGCGGTGGATAGTTTAAGCCCCTCAAGAAATTTAGTAAACATGCTTTCAACTTCGGTCGTCATGGAGGTTTTCAATGTCTCCAAGGCTACATTGAGCTCCTCACGAGAGACCGAAGTTCCCCCATCGCCCGTAGACGAGATAGGATTCACACCGGAGTGTTCCTCCGCTCCATCTACGGTATCAACCATACTCTTCGGACAGTAAAGTCCTTAATAAAGAGACGAGGCTCTGATACCAATTGAAAGGATCGACATGGTTGACTAGAGGGGGGGTGAATAGGCAACTACCAATTTTTAACTTTTCTTTACCAAATTAAACTTTGCATCAAAGTAGGTTGTCTAGATGTGCAACTAGGTGAGCAACCTATATGATAGAATAACAACAAGCATACAAGCAAGCAAGGTAACAAACACTAAAGATCTAGCCCAAGTAAAGGTAAGAGATAACCAAGAGTGGATCCGGTGAAGAAGAGGATGTGTTACCGAAGTTCCTTCCTTTTGAGGGGAAGTACGTCTCCATTGGAGCGGTGTGGAGGCACAATGCTCCCCAAGAAGCCACTAGGGCCACCGTATTCTCCTCACGCCCTCACACAATGCGAGTTGCCGTGATTCCACTATTAGTGCCCTTGAAGGTGGCAATCGAACCTTTACAAACAAGGTTGGGGCAATCTCCAGAACTTAATCAGAGGCTCCCAACAAGACCACGAAGCTTCACCACAATGGAATATGGCTCCGAGGTGACCTCAACCGTCTAGGGTGCTCAAACACCCAAGAGTAACAAGATCCACTAGGGATGAGTGGGGGAATCGAAAATCCCTTGGTGGAAGTGTAGATCGGAGCCTTCTCAACCACTCCCGAGCAAATCAACAAGTTTGATTGGCTAGGGAGATAGATCGGGCAAAATGAAGCTTGGAGTATTTAATGGAGCTTGAGCAATAAGTGAAGCTTGGGGGAAGAAAAGGTGGGTGGAAAGGAAGAAGGGGCTCCCTTTTATAGTGGGGGCAACAATCCCGTTGCCCCCCACCAACCAGCCCCGCACAGGGCGGTACTACCGCTGAGAGGGGACGGTACTACCGCCAGGGGAGCGGTACTGCCGTGCCATCCAGCGGTACTGCCGCGCTGAGGAGACTAAAAGGGAAAAGCTCCAACTGCGGTACTACCGCGGTGGTAGGGCGGTACTACCGCTCCAGGAACGGTACTACCGCCACTACAACCGTGACTAGTGCCGCAAAACCCGACACGAGAAAAAGGCCTCTCGAATCGAGGCGATAGGAGCCAGACTGCCCAACGGTACTACGGCAGTGGGGTCAAGGGCGGTAGTACCACTGTGGAGCGGTACTACCGCTTGTGACCCTTCGGCCGTAGTACCACAGGCGGTGCGGTACTACCGCTGGGGCGAGAGAGAGAGGGAGAAGCGATCCCTCAAAGAAGCTGAGGACCAGGCGAAGGTGCCGGGCCCCCAGTGGTACTACTGTTGTGGAGCCACGGCGGTACTACCGCTGTGGAGCGGTACTGCCGCTTGTGGCTTCTCAACGGTACTACCGCTGGGTGCACGGTACTGCCGCTCAGACCTAGACAGGACAAGGAAGAGAGGAGAGATCTCTTCAATGGACAGGAAAAACTCGGAGGGTGAGAAGCTGATGTGTACGTGAAGATTCCACCCATGCAAAACCCCAGCGGACCCCCTCTTGATAGTACGGTGCCCTCTACGCAACTAGTCCACCGAGAAAGAAACGAAAGAGCTACACCGTCTTGAAATACACTCGAAGGGAAAGAAGGCGTCTCGTTCCAGGGGAGAATCTGAGAATAATTCAAAGCACAAGATTAGTCCGCCAACATGTTGTCATCAATCACCAAAACTACCTTGAGAGAGATATGTCGTAACACCTGACCTACATACTAATTTCTATCATCCCTAACCTACGGACAAACAAATGAATATATCATGAGTCGCTCTGCTTCAGCTATTACATTTTCACCTTGCTCCAAATCCACATGCCTTCTGTCTAAGTCACCAAATTGCCAGAGTCATTCCCATCGTCCCTAACTTCTAATGGCTTGCAGCATTGTCATACACTCCCTCTAAGTTATGAAAAATTCAACAATCCCTAAAACAATTTAGCAATGCCATAGATCATAAATCGCAAAGTCCTCTCCTTTTTTTAGCATTGCATTAGAGCTCAAGGTTAGAATAAAGACTTTGATGATGAGAGATGCCCGTGCATTGCACGGAACGTCAAGATGCATTTTTTTTATAAAACACATGTTGTGATTGACCCATGCAGGAGTAATCCCATGTGTAAAAACTAATGATATCTCGAAAAAGAGAAGAGATAGGGTGAGGAGGAGTGTAAAAACCCATGCGGCCATCATGCCAGATTGTTTCAGAGCTTTCCTTTTTTAATTGCTCAACAATGAGATTGTGGGAGATAAGGATGAACAAGTAAAGACCTTATCTACAAATGTGGAGTGAGGTGCGGGTATCTTTTTGCAAAATTTCCATAGTTCGCTTTCTATCCATCAGATATAGATCAAACGATCTATCTTGCAAGATGGCAGGCACACCATCATCACCAACTCGTTTTTTTATAAGAGTAGAGATTCATAACACAATTAATTAAAATATAAGAATTGTGATTGCCTTTTACCGAAAAAGGGTTTTCCCCGCTTTGTATTCCAAAGCAACCAACACCAAACACTTATCATTGCTGGTGCGAGTAACACATCAAGCCCAAAAGAGAAAGAAGAAGAAACAAATGCCAACAATGGCAGATCGACAAAGCGTGGATGACCCGCCACTACTGCAGCTCTCCATAACCAAACTACCACAGCCCGCGGCTTCGATCCGCCACGTACCAAGCAACACCTCTAAGAAGGCATGCAACGCTGCTGCCCGGACGAGTCCTAGGGTTTTCCCCGACACGCGGAGGGAAGTGGGGTATGGATACCACTAGCACCCTCCAAGAAGGAATGGTGGCACCCACCGATGTCACTGCATCAGAGCCGGACGAACCGGCAAGGATTTTTTCCGCACTCCAAACCGCACTGCCCAACCAGAGCCGACCAGCCAAACCACCGCCCAACACCATGCACCATCATGGTTGCACCACCACCCACGCTATCTCACTGTGAGTACCACCACGAGGCCAAGAACCGGAGAGCAGTGCTAAGCGATGATGGCAGCAGCACCGAAGCCGAGCGGGAGGGAACCACCCGCAGTCGTGCGAGAGGCTCGCACCTCTGGCACTGTCGTGGTCACTGTCCGAACATGGCAGCAAGGCATACCAGGTTACCCCTGGCCCAGCCAGGCCCGAAGAGGGCCCGTTAAGCCCTGCTGGCCACACTGCAGCAGCCGGCGTCGTCGCCGCCAGCACCCAGCCAATGCCCCACCTCCCGGAAGCCACGCTGCAGACCCGCCCCGCCGCTGGCTCGCCCAGGCTCAAATGTGTCCCGAAGGGCCCATATCTGCGCCGAAGCCGCCACCGCGCCACCCTGCCGCCAACAACGACGCTGTCGCCCAGCCGCCCGCCCGCGTTGCACCTGGGAATCCCACCGCCACCCGGACCGTCGCCGCCTAGGAGCACCCTCGGGGCAGCTCCGCCCTGCGCCGGAGAGCTACCGGGGGGAAGGTCAGGGGCCGCCGCCACCAGCTTCCCCGAGGCCAATTTGGCCGGGAGCGCCAGCGGCGTCGGCGGGGAGGGAGGGAAGAGGAGGGCTGGAGGAGAGGGAGGCCGACACGGCCGGTCGCCCACGGGGGCGACGCGGTCGCGAGAGGGAGGGAGTGACTTCACCCCGTAGGAAATTTCTACAGCTGGTGATTGCCTTTTCATTAAAATAAGGCACCAAATGAGTTCTGCTCGATCGAGAGAATTGTTGCACTGGAACTTTTTGCAAACAAAGCATATTTATTGTTGCACTCGTATAAAAACTTTCATGAAGAAATGAATTTCATGTTGTTGTGGGCGTAAAAAATGAAGTTATCGCTATATACGCCATACTGTTCATGCTACTGTCAGAGAATATATGTCATTTTTGTCAGAATTTTTTCAGGGAATATTTCGTTGCAGAAAATTTTTGTACGCCAGAAAGTTTGTTGCGAAAAAGTTTTGATACGTCCTAACTTTTTCTGAATTTTTTAAAAATAAAATACATAACCATGTGTAATTACCACCATGTTCCAAAGGGTATTTTCCCTTGAAGCTGCCGATACAAACCTCAGAGTCCAAGGAAGAATCCATCAACCATGCGCATACCATGATGGTGTCTGCCCCAACCACAACTGCTGCACAACCTCCTCTGGCAGTCACCAGTGTACCATGCCCACCTCGCAGCTCTCCTCAATCTCATACCGGACATGGCTCTTGGACCAGAACACTGCCGTGGGGTTGAGGTGGCTCACGTCAACATAGATAATTGATGTCTTGACACACCTTGATCCAAAAGTTTGCACCCACCCATGGGCAGTGAATGCAAAACCAGTGAGCTGCTCACCGAAATACTCAACCATATCGTTCCTCTATCGGATACATAGCAACCCACTTAAATGTGAAATCAAACATTGTCAATTATAAGAAAATAACATTGTTTTTCTCAAGCATGGCATAAAGTCTTATTAACACTAAACATTATTAATAGAAGGATGTTGACCAGAGGCTGTCCATGAAGAAGCACATCAATGTCAAGCTATTCTCCGATCTTAGCAACTTTGCTAATTTCCTACTTAATGGCACTGGTGTGCTCCTCCTCAGAGATCATGAACTCTTTTTTATTTTTCAGTGTTAGAAAAAAAATATAACTACCAACAAAACAGCCATCCTCTTCTTCCCGACACAAGAGCTACACAAATCTGACAAGAAACTAAAACTCTTGCATTGATCAGTAATGGTGGTTATAGCCTAATGGGTTTTTATACAGGACTTCAGAAAACTGCAATTTCATTTAATTTGAAAAAAGAATCACATATAAAATAAATACTTTCCTATGGACCGCTCAGAATATAATGGCGATAGCCTGATGCTTACCACTCGCACGCCCGCTTGCCCTACTTAGAACCTGGACTGGCTGGCAGACTGGTATCTGGATGGTTTTCGCTCCACGCTCGCCATGTACAAATGATGTATATATGTTTCCGTCTTGTAATACTGGATGGGTGGTCGATACACTGTTCAGTTTTGACATGTGCAATGTTCATGCAATTGACTTTGGTAAGAAACGTATTTGACTTACGGTTTTAACTTTTAATAGAAACGAACACCAAAAATAGAATCGTATGGCTAACTGATTTTTTTGGCACAAACCACATATATACTCTACATAGCAATAGAGATTCAGATCCAAGTTGTTGCCTTGAACATAATCTTTGATGGGCTCGCACCTGCTGACCATCTACATCTTGACAGAACTTGTTCATAAGGTGGAAGGTTGCAGCTACTTCTGGAATTGAACACTGAACACCTAATAATTTGTGCAATATGAGTCCAGTATTTTTGTTGTTTTGCCAGAAGTACAACTTGTGGAATTGCTAAGTTGAACAGCTCGCAACATACCTGACTTGTCATTTCGAAATTCTTGTGATCTTGATCAAAAGGGTAGGTACCAACCAACATCACGTAAAGGAAGGCCCCACATCCACACATCATCTATTGGCATACAAAGACAAATTAGTAGTGCTTCAGCAAATAAAACATAAAATGTATAAACGGTTGCACCTAAATGCTATGCACCACTCATGACAACAAAAGGTGGATGTAAGATTCAGAAAGCAAGTAAAGCCTGGCCTAGCAAAATGAAATAATCAGGCAACATATGGCAGAGTATGCACAAGACAGTTTAAAGCACAAAGAGAATGGATTATACCTTGCGACCATATTGATGAGAAATATATGCCAGAGTCCCAACAGTTGATGTTGGTTCGGAATGATGAACCCATGTGGAAGCCCATTAACATACAGTTGCAACATATACACTTTTCAGTTAACCTTCGGTAATTATTTTGCTGATAGTGGAACCCGATCCATTGATTGGATCATAAGGAAAAAAGAAATATAAATGAATTATTTTGCTGGGTTCACTCTTGCTCACGATAGTCACGATTTTTCAAAACAAATGTTTGCATTCACATGAGAGCTAAACACTAAAACCCGTACACAAATATTTTTTTCTCACGTTCGCCCCAGCTAACTATGGCATACTAATGCACATCCATGGTGGCAAGAAGAAACGATATTCATATTAGCAAGGTCATGAATAGACATGCATGTGGTGTCCTTCAATATCTTTAGCCATGCTTCCATCAGAACAGGGAATAAAAGCATCACCTATGACAGAAACAAGATAGTCCAGGGCTGCCATTTGGGTCGAGTATTTTTTGGAAGAGGTGTAGTTCACCGTCAGATGCATCCTTGTGCACATAGACTATGTTAGGAAACTTTGTATTCGATGCAGTTAATCTTTTTCACCATCATAGATTTCACCTGTAGAAATATATATCCGAGTGTGCATGGGGAAACAAGAGGTTTCATCACTAATGTTGTTCTTCTATAGGTGTAAGTACAGTGTGTTGCTACGGAAGAAAGAAAAATCAAATCGCAATGACAAACTAATTGGCTTCGCTCTCTGGCTGTGTTACGCAAAAGGTTTTGACTGGATTAACAGAGTAGGCTCCTGACATGATAAAATTAGCCATAAGTAAAGCACGGTTAGAAGCCCTCCAATTGATCATTGAAAATCTCATGTTTGAAGACGTCAAGTCATATGTATGTGGAATTCTTGCTCTCTTTCTCCACTCCCAAAATATTACTGCATGCAGGCCAAGTTATTGTGGGGATTAATGCTAGCCTTGGTTTCCTCTGATTCAAAGACTCAAACTCTTTAGGATTACCAAGCACTTTGGATTCAGAACCAACAAGGCTACATGGAGAATCGCCAACAAGATCCAAACTGAAAGCTTCCCGACATACCAATCACCACCGCCAAAATTTACCCAATCTTATAATGGAGAGCACAGTTTATTAGTGGAGTGGATTTGGATGTGCCACTGATGCGTGAACCCCGCAGTCACAATCACCACCAATGGTTGTTGCGATTCTACATGGAACAAGCAAGAGAGCAATCATGTGAACAAGCAGGAGATCGAGCAATCGTGTGAACAAGCACGAGAGCAATCACATAAGGTACGAGCCTACGATCGTTACTTACTTTTGATGCCATCAGCTTGCTCCCTGATCATTGTGGCTGTAGCGACCAGACCTCAAACGGTCCAATCTCTGTGCTCAGGTGTCATCCCTGGATCAGTAATGCTGACACCACACAGTACTTGAAGGATTTATAACAGAGTAGCAATCACACACTTACTACATCGAGTGTCTCAAAAGAGAACTTATTACAATAAATAGGGCTTAAGGCCATCTAATAACGATAACAATGGAAGGCTTGCAAGATAAGTGAGTCCATCAACTCCAACAGCATCACTGAGTATAGAACCACGACCTAAAAACACCTTAATCGTTGTCTGAAAAGTCTGCAACATTAACGTTGCAGCCCGAAACGGGTCAGCACATGGAATATGCTGGCAAAATAACACATAGAGAGTAATGGAAAAAAATAGGCTATTATATATGCACATTTGGCTGGTGGAAAGCTCTATGGTTACAGTTTTGCGTAAAGCCAATTTTTCCCTACTGCAAAGGAATAAATTTTATTTAACTATCATGGTAGTTGTTAAACATTGAGAATGGTTGATAGCATTCTCAATCCCAATTAAGCATCATCATTAAACAAAACCAAACAAAATTAATTTTAGAGTAACCTGTTGAGATTCACATGATAATCCAGGTACTAGATACTCAAGATGTCCATAACTGGGGACACGACTAATCATGATTAGTTTATACACTCTGCAGAGGTTTGCGCACTTTTCCCCACAAGACTCGATCGCCTCCATTTGGTTTCTCGCACTGCATGGTGTTTGAGAAGACGGATGACCGAGACATAGTCTTTCAGAAGCGCTAGCACCTTATGATCGGGTAGACCGTTACACCTACTTTCCCCTACATCTGCTAGTCTACCACTATAAGAGTTCGCACAACTTGCTCAACTATGCTAGAGCCCATAATAGCTTGTGGCTGCACACGGAAGTTTCTAGCATGAATAATCTCATGATCCCTTTGAGCCTGGGTGACGGTCCATAAAGAAAACAGGCAATCGCTAGAATACCCAGGTGCCTCAATCCACCCAGATGTGTATTTAAGTTGCCATCTTAAATAAATTATTAATTAACAATCTCACAACTGTCATGGATACACTCACCCAATCCACGTCTACTAGCATAGCATGGCAGAATAAGCAAACATAGAAGTAACTCCCAAAGGTTTGATAATAACAGGTAATAGGTACTACCTCAACTACTTCCCAAACCCACAATTTAATTAGATCCTAATCATGCAATGTGTGAGGATTGATCTAATGCAATAAAACTGGGTAGAGGGAAAACATGATCAAAGTGTTACTTGCCTTGCTGATGATCCGGGAAACCTAGCGATTCGAAGTAGCTAGCGGCGCACTCCGGGTACTCTATCGCAAACAAACAAGCATACAATAAGTACTCAACTAACACACAGGTAAAACTCAAATAATAAACCTAACCATAAAGTTCAACTTAAGAACTCCGGTTGGCAAAAAGAATCAAAACGAACGAAGCAACAAAAGACAAACGGCAAAAGAAACAGGCTTTGTTTACTATTCTGGATCTAGGGCAATTTTTACAGTGGCAAAAACTTCTTTGAGTTGGTTAAACGGAAAGAGGGTTTTGAGACGAAACTCCAGGCGCTTGAATCGCCTGATTCCGATAAACGAGCGAAAAGTTAGACTAAAACGAAAATCAGATCAGAAATCGCGATCTGAAAAATCGCGGATTTAATCCGAGAAAAAGAAAAACGACGAACGTTCGTTAAAACGAACGAACGGACGAACGCTCGCTAATTAAATAAACCGGAAAAACCGATCTATTAAAAAAACATAAACTAAAAAACAAACAAAACTGACGGAAAACCGATCGGTTTTCTAAAAAAACCGGCGGCAGAAACTAACTCCGGCAGCGGTACGGCGAGGCGGCGGCGGCGGTCCGGCGGCGGTGGCCGCGGCCTAGGGTTAGGGTTTCGGGGCGGGGCGCGGCTTGGGCTGGCCTGGGGCCTCGGGGCGCTATATGAAGGCCCGACCAGGCGGAGTCCTGGCCGGTTACGGCCCAAGGTCGGTTCGGACTCTTTTTTTGAAATAATTACGCTCGAAAAAAAACAAAAGTAATACTAAACAGACTCCAAAAAATCCCGAAATAAATTTTTCCCGACTTCTAAAATCAAGCTGCACAGGATGAACATTTATTTGGGGCCTAAATGTAATTTTTGAAAGACGCGCTTTTTCCCTAAATTCAAATAAAATAGCAAATAAAACCAAAAAAATCTTATTTGATTTTTTTATTAAATCCCCAATATTTCTTTATTTTGGGAAAGTCATTTTATTCCATCTCTCATAATTTTTATAATAGAAATAATTGAAGATAAAATAAATAGAATCAAATGATCCTAGTTTCAAAATTTGAGACAACTCAAATATGAAAATAACGAAATCCCCAACTCTCTCCGAGGGTCCTTGAGTTGCGTGAAATTTCTAGGATCAACCAAAATGCCATAAATATGATATGCAATGATGATCTAGTGTATAACATTCCAAATTGAAAATTTGGGATGTTACAAACCTACCCCCCTTAAGATGAATCTCGCCCTCGAGATTCGGGTTGGCTAGAAAATAGGTGAGGGTGGTCCTTCAGCAAATCTTCCTCTCATTCCCAGGTGGCTTCATCCTCCGTGTGGTGGCTCCACTGAATCTTGCAAAACTTGATAACCTTGCTGCGGGTGACTCGACTGGCATACTCTAGAATCTTAACTGGTTTCTCCTCATAGGTCAAATCACTGTCCAGCTGAATTGCTTCCAGTGGTACCGTATCTCTCAGCGGTATATCAGCCATCTCTGCATGGCACTTCTTCAACTGGGATACATGGAATACGTCGTGAACTCCTGACAATCTTTCGGGCAATTCCAACTTATAGGCTACTTCTCCCATACTCTCCAAAACTTTGTATGGGCCTACAAAACGTGGCGCTAACTTTCCCTTAACTCCAAAGCGCTTAACTCCTCGAAGTGGTGATACTCGAAGATAAACTCTGTCTCCGACTTCATAAACTGTCTCCTTACATTTAGAATCTGCAGAACTCTTCTGCCTGGATTGAGCTACCTTGAGCCTATCGCGAATCAATTTTACTTTCTGTTCAGACTCCTTTATCAGATCCGGTCCAAACAACTGGCGGTCTCCAACTTCATCCCACGACAATGGGATCCTGCACCTCCTTCCGTACAAGGCTTCGAAAGGGGCCATCTTCAAACTGGATTGATAACTGTTGTTGTATGAGAAATCTACATACGGCAAATTCTCGTCCGAGCTAGATCCGTAATCTAGCGCACAAGCTCTTAGCATATCCTCCAAAATCTAATTGACTCTCTTGGTTTGTCCATCTGTCTGCGGGTGGAAAGGTGTGCTAAACTCCAGTCTGGTACCCAAAGTTTCATGCAACTGATTCCAGAACTTTGAGGTAAATTGGGTTCCTCTATCTGATACTATGCTCCTTGGAACTCCATGCAGACAAACGATTCTAGTCATGTATATGTTTGCCAACTTTGCACTGGTATAGGTAGTCTTCATTGGAATGAAATGAGCTACCTTTGTCAAACGATCGACTACAACCCATATCGAGTCATAGCCTGAACGTGTTCTGGGCAATCCTATAATAAAATCAATGCCTAGCTTATCCCACTTCCATTCGGGTATTGGCAATGGCTGTAGCAATCCGGCTGGCTTCGGATGCTCTGCCTTTACTCTCTGACATACATCACAAACTGCTACATATTCCGCAATATCCTTCTTCATTCCGGTCCTCCAAAAAATATCCTTCAAATCCAAATACATCTTGGTATTTCCTGGGTGAATCGAAAACGGTGAATCATGGGCCTCTTGTAAAAATTAACTTCCTGATCTCTGAATCATTTCGTACATAAACACGGTCTTCAAACCATAAGCTATCGTGCTCATCCTCACGAAATCCCTTAGCTTTTCCTTTGCTCATTTTATACTTAATAGAAGCAATCTCCTTGTCAGTCTTTTGAGCTTCTCTGATCTTATCCATCAAAGTAGACTAAATCTCCAATGCTGCTACATAGCCTCTTGGAACTATTTCCAAACATAGCTCTCGAAGATTTTCGGCTAACTCCCTTGGTAAATCTGCCGTCATTAGGGTGTTGACATGGCTCTTACGGCTTAATGCGTCAGCTACTATGTTAGCCTTTCCGGGGTGATAATGCAATTCTTGGGGAACGTAGTAATTTCAAAAAATTTCCTACGCACACGCAAGATCATGGTGATGCATAGCAACGAGAGGGGAGAGTGTGATCTACGTACCTTTGTAGATCGACAACGGAAGCGTTTGGTTGATGTAGTCGTACGTCTCCACGGCCCGACCGATCAAGCACCGAAACTATGGCACCTCCGAGTTCTAGCACACGTTCAGCTCGATGACGATCCCCAGACTCTGATCCAGCAAAGTGTCGGGGAAGAGTTCCATCAGCACGACAGCGTGGTGACGATCTTGATGTACTACTGTAGCAGGGCTTCGCCTAAGCACCGCTACAATATTATCGAGGACTATGGTGGCAGGGGGCGATGCACACGGCTAAGAATATGATCACGTGGATCAACTTGTGTTCCTCTGGGGTGCCCCTGCCTCCGTATATAAAGGTTCAAGGGGGAGGCCAGCCGGCCATCATAGGGCGCGCCAGGAGGAGTCCTACTCCCACCGGGAGTAGGACTTCTCCCCCAATCCTAGTTAGAATAGGATTCGCGAGGTGGAAAAGAGAGAGAGAGAGACTAGGGGGGAGGGGCGCGCGGCCCAGCCCTAGCCGCCTCTCCTCTTCTTCCACTAAGGCCCACTAAGGCCCATATAGCTCCCGGGGGGTTCCGGTAACCTCCCAGTACTCCGGTAAAATCCTGATTTCACCCGGAACACTTCCGATATCCAAACATAGGCTTCCAATATATCAATCTTTATGTCTTGACCATTTCGAGACTCCTCATCATGTCCGTGATCACATCCAGGACTCCAAACAACCTTCGGTACACGAAAACGTATAAACTCATAATATAACCGTCATCGAAACCTTAAGCGTGCGGAGCCTACGGGTTCGAGAACAACGTAGACATGACCAAGACATGTCTCCGGTCAATAACCAATAGCGGGACCTAGATGCCCATATTGGCTCCTACATATTCTACGAAGATCTTTATCGGTCAGACCGCATAACAACATACGTTGTTCCATTTATCATCGTTATGTTACTTGCCCGAGATTCGATCGTCGGTATCCAATACCTAGTTCAATATCGTTACCGGCAAGTCTCTTTACTCGTTCTGTAATACATCATCTCGCAACTAACTCATTAGTTGCATTGCTTGCAAGGCTTAAGTGATGTGCATTACCGAGAGGGCCCATAGATACCTCTCCGACGATCGGAGTGACAAATCCTAATCTCGAAATACGTCAACCCAACATGTACCTTTGGAGACACCTGTAGAGCACCTTTATAATCACACAGTTACGTTGTGACGTTTGGTAGCACACAAAGTTTTCCTCCGGCACACGGGAGTTACATAATCTCAAAGTCATAGGAACATGTATAAGTCATGAAGAAAGCAATAGCAACATACTAAACGATCGGGTGCTAAGCTAATGGAATGGGTCATGTCAATCAGATCATTCAACTAATGATGTGATCCCGTTTAATCAAATGACAACTCTTTGTCCATGGTTAGGAAACATAACCATCTTCGATTAACGAGCTAGTCAACTGAGGCATACTAGTGACACTCTGTTTGTCTATGTATTCACACATGTATTATGTTTCCGGTTAATACAATTCTAGCATGAATAATAAACCTTTATCATGATATAAGGAAATAAATAATAACTTTATTATTGCCTCTAGGGCATATTTCCTTCAGTCTCCCACTTGCACTAGAGTCAATAATCTAGATTTACACAGTTATGATTCTAACACCCATGGAGCTTTGGTGCTGATCATGTTTTGCTCGTGGAAGAGGCTTAGTCAAAGGGTCTGCTACATTCAGCTCCGTATGTATCTTGCAAATCTCTATGTCTCCCACCTGGACTAGATCCCAGATGGAATTGAAGCGTCTCTTGATGTGTTTGGTTCTCTTGTGAAATCTGGATTCCTTTGGCAAGGCAATTGCACCAGTATTGTCACAAAAGATTTTCATTGGACCCGATGCACTAGGTATGACACCTAGATCGGATATGAACTCCTTCATCCAGACTCCTTCGCTTGCTGCTTCCGAAGCAGCTATGTACTCCGCTTCACATGTAGATCCTGCCACGACGCTCTGTTAGAACTGCACCAACTGACAGCTCCACCATTTAATGTAAAAACGTATCCGGTTTGCGATTTAGAATCGTCCGGATCAGTGTCAAAGCTTGCATCAACGTAACCGTTTACGATGAGCTCTTTGTCACCTCCATATATGAGAAACATATCCTTAGTCCTGTTCAGGTATTTCAGGATGTTCTTGTCCGCTGTCCAGTGATCCACTCCTGGATTACTTTGGTACCTCCCTGCTAAACTTATAGCAAGGCACACATCAGGTCTGGTACACAGCATTGCATACATGATAGAGCCTGTGGCTGAAGCATAGGGAACATCTTTCATTTTCTCTCTATCTTCTGCAGTGGTCGGGCATTGAGTCTGACTCAACTTTACACCTTGTAACACAGGTAAGAACCCTTTCTTTGCTTGATCCATTTTGAACTTCTTCAAAATCTTGTCAAGGTATGTGCTTTGTGAAAGTCCAATTAAGCGTCTTGATCTATCTCTATAGATCTTTATGCCTAATATGTAAGCAGCTTCACCGAGGTCTTTCATCGAAAAACTCTTATTCATGTATCCTTTTATGCTATCCAGAAACTCTATATCATTTCCAATCATTAATATGTCATCCACATATAATATCAGGAATGCTACAGAGCTCCCACTCACTTTCTTGTAAATACAGGCTTCTCCAAAAGTCTGTATAAAACCAAATGCTTTGATCACACTATCAAAGCGTTTATTCCAACTCCGAGAGGCTTGCACCAGTCCATAAATGGATCGCTGGAGATTGCACACTTTATTAGCTCCCTTCGGATCAACAAAACCTTCCGGTTGCATCATATACAACTCTTCTTCCGGAAATCCATTCAGGAATACAGTTTTGACATCCATCTCCCAAATTTCGTAATCATAAAATGCGGCAATTGCTAACATGATTCGGATAGACTTAAGCATCGCTACAGGTGAGAAGGTCTCATCGTAGTTAACCCCTTGAACTTGTCAAAAACCTTTTGCGACAAGTCGAGCTTTGTAGATAGTAATATTACCGTCAGCGTCAGTCTTCTTCTTGAAGATCCATTTGTTCTCAATTGCTTGCCGATCATCGGGCAAGTCAACCAAAGTCCATACTTTGTTCTCATACATGGATCCCATCTCAGATTTCATGGCTTCAAGCCAGTTTGCGGAATCTGGGCTCACCATCGCTTCTTCATAGTTCGTAGGTTCATCATGATCTAGCAGCATGATTTCCAGAACAGGATTAGCGTACCACTCTAACTCGGATCTCACTCTGGTTGATCTACGAGGTTCAGTAGTATCTTGTCCTGAAGTTTCATGATCATTATCATTAGCTTCCTCACTAATTGGTGTAGGTGTTGCAGAAATAGTTTTCTGTGATGTACTACTTTCCAATATGGGAGCAGGTACAGTTACCTCATCAAGTTCTACTTTCCTCCCACTCAGATCTTTCGAGAGAAACTCCTTCTCCAGAAAGTTTCCGAATTTAGCAACAAAAGTCTTGCCTTCGGATCTGTGATAGAAGGTGTACCCAATAGTTTCCTTTGGATATCCTATGAAGACACATTTCTCCGATTTGGGTTCGAGCTTATCAGGTTGAAGCTTTTTCCCATAAGCATCGCAGCCCCAAACTTTCAGAAATGACAACTTTGGTTTCTTGCCAAACCATAGTTCATAAGGCGTCGTCTCAACGGATTTTGATGGTGCCCTATTTAACGTGAATGCGGCCGTATCTAAAGCATAACCCCAAAACGATAGCGGTAAATCAGTAAGAGACATCATAGATCGCACCATATCTAGTAAAGTACGATTACGACGTTCGGACACACCATTACGCTGTGGTGTTCCGGGTGGCGTGAGTTGCGAAACTATTCCGCATTGTTTCAAATGTACACCAAACTCATAACTCAAATATTCTCCTCCACGATCAGATCGTAGAAACTTTATTTTCTTGTTACGATGATTTTCAACTTCACTCTGAAATTCTTTGAACTTCTCAAATGTTTCAGACTTATGTTTCATTAAGTAGATATACCCATATCTGCTTAAGTCATCTGTGAAGGTGAGAAAATAACGATATCCGCCACGAGCCTCAATATTCATCGGACCACATACATCTGTATGTATGATTTCCAACAAATCTGTTGCTCTCTCCATAGTACTGGAGAACGGTATTTTAGTCATCTTGCCCATGAGGCACGGTTCGCAAGTACCAAGTGATTCATAATCAAGTGGTTCCAAAAGTCCATCAGTATGGAGTTTCTTCATGCGCTTTACACCGATATGACCTAAACGGCAGTGCCACAAATAAGTTGCACCATCATTATCAACTCTGTATCTTTTGGCTTCAACATTATGAATATGTGTGTCTCTAATATCAAGATTCAATAAGAATAGACCACTCTTCTAGGGTGGATGACCATAAAAGATATTACACATATAAATAGAACAACCATTATTCTCTGATTTAAATGAATAACCATCTCGCATCAAACAAGATCCGAATATAATGTTCATGCTTAACGCTAGCACCAAATAACAATTATTTAGGTCTAATATTAATCCCGAATGTAGATGTAGAGGTAGCGTGCCGACTGCGATCGCATCGACTTTGGAACCGTTTCCCACGCGCATCGTCACCTCGTCCTTAGCCAATCTTCGCTTAATCCGTAGTCCCTGTTTCGAGTTGCAAATATTAGCAACAGAACCAGTATCAAATACCCAGGTGCTACTGCGAGCATTAGTAAGGTACACATCAATAACATGTATATCACATATACCTTTGTTCACCTTGCCATCCTTCTTATCCGCCAAATACTTGGGGCAGTTCCGCTTCCAGTGACCAGTCTGCTTGCAGTAAAAGCACTCAGTTTCAGGCTTAGGTCCAGACTTGGGTTTCTTCCCTTGAGCAGCAACTTGCTTGCTATTCTTCTTGAAGTTCCCCTTCTTCTTCCCTTTGCCCTTTTTCTTGAAACTAGTCGTCTTGTTGACCATCAACACTTGATGCTCCTTTTTGATTTCTACCTCCGCAGCTTTCAGCATTGCGAAGAGCTCCGGAATAGTCTTATTCATCCCTTGCATATTATAGTTCATCACGAAGCTCTTGTAGCTTGGTGGCAGTGATTGGAGAATTCTGTCAATGACGCAATCATCTGGAAGATTAACTCCCATCTGAATCAAGTGATTAATATACCCAGACACTTTGAGTATATGCCCACTGACAGAACTGTTCTCCTCCATCTTGCAGCTATAGAACTTATTGGAGACTTCATATCTCTCAATCCGGGCATTTGCTTGAAATATTAACTTCAACTCCTGGAACATCTCATATGCTCCATGACGTTCAAAACGTCGTTGAAGTCCCGATTCTAAGCCGTAAAGCATGGCACACTAAACTATCGAGTAGTCATCAGCTTTGCTCTGCCAGACGTTCATAACATCTAGTGTTGCTCCTGCAGCAGGCCTGGCACCCAGCGGTGCTTCCAGGATGTAATTCTTCTGTGCAGCAACGAGGATAACCCTCAAGTTACGGACCCAGTCCGTGTAATTGCTACCATCATCTTTCAACTTTGCTTTCTCAAGGAACGCATTAAAATTCAACGGAACAACAGCACGGGCCATCTATCTACAATCAAACATACATAAGCAAGATACTATCAGGTACTAAGTTCATGATGAATTTAAGTTCAATTAATCAAATTACTTAAAGAACTCCCACTTAGATAGACATCCCTCTAATCCTCTAAGTGATCACGTGATCCAAATCAACTAAACCATGTCCGATCATCACGTGAGATGGAGTAGTTTCATTGGTGAACATCACTATGTTGATCATATCTACTATATGATTCACGCTCGACCTTTCGGTCTCCGTGTTTCGAGGCCATATCTGTATATGCTTGGCTCGTCAAGTATAACCTGAGTATTCCGCGTGTGCAACTGTTTTGCAGCCGTTGTATTTGAACGTAGAGCCTATCACACCCGATCATCAGGTGGTGTCTCAGCATGAAGAACTTTCGCAACGGTGCATACTCAGGGAGAACCCTTCTTGATAATTTAGTGAGAGATCATCTTATAATGCTACCGTCAATCAAAGCAAGATAAGATGCATAAAAGATAAACATCACATGCAATAAATATAAGTGATTTGATATGGCCATCATCATCTTGTGCCTGTGATCTCTATCTCCGAAGCACCATCATGATCACCATCGTCACCGGCGCGACACCTTGATCTCCATCGGAGCATCGTTGTCGTCTCACCAATCTTATGCTTCCACGACTATCGCTACCGCTTAGTGATAAAGTAAAGCATTACAGCGCGATTGCATTGCATACAATAAAGCGACAACCATATGGCTCCTGCCAGTTGCCGATAACTCGGTTACAAAACATGATCATCTCATACAATAAAATTCAGCATCATGTCTTGACCATATCACATCACAACATGCCCTGCAAAAACAAGTTAGACGTCCTCTACTTTGTTGTTGCAAGTTTTACGTGGCTGCTACGGGTTTAAGCAAGAACCAATCTTACCTACGCATCAAAACCACAATGATAGTTTGTCAAGTTGGTGTTGTTTTAACCTTCGCAAGGACTGGGCGTAGCCACACTCAGTTCAACTAAACTTGGAGAAACTATCACCCGCAAGCCACCTATGTGCAAAGCACGTCGGGAGAACCGGTCTCGCGTAAGCGTACGCGTAATGTCGGTCTGGGCCGCTTCATCCAACAATACCGCCGAACCAAAGTATGACATGCTGGTAAGCAGTATGACTTATATCGCCCACAACTCACTTGTGTTCTACTTGCGCATATAACATCAACACATAAAACCTAGGCTCGGATGCCACTGTTGGGGAACGTAGTAATTTCAAAAAAATTCCTACGCACACGCAAGATCATGGTGATGCATAGCAACGAGAGGGGAGAGTGTGATCTACGCATCCTTGTAGATCGACAATGGAAGCGTTTGGTTGATGTAGTCGTACGTCTCCACGGCCCGACCGATCAAGCACCGAAACTACGGCACCTCCGAGTTCTAGCACACGTTCAGCTCGATGACGATCCCCGGACTCCGATCCAGCAAAGTGTCGGGGAAGAGTTCTGTCAGCACGACGGCGTGGTGACGATCTTGATGTACTACTGTCGCAGGGCTTTGCCTATGCACCGCTACAATATTATCGAGGACTATGGTGGCAGGGGGCGCCGCACACGGCTAAGAATATGATCACGTGGATCAACTTGTGTTCCTCTGGGGTGCCCCTGCCTCCGTATATAAAGGTTCAAGGGGGGAGGCCGGCCGGCCATCATAGGGCACGCCAGGAGGAGTCCTACTCCCTCCAGGAGTAGGACTTCTCCCCCAATCCTAGTTAGAATAGGATTCGCGAGGTGGAAAAGAGAGAGAGAGAGAAAGGAGGGGGGGGGCGCCGGCCCCTCTCTCCTTGTCCTATTCGGATTAGGGGGGAGGGGCGCGTGGCCCAGCCCAGGCCGCCTCTCCTCTTCTTCCACTAAGGCCCACTAAGGCCCATATAGCTCCCTGGGGGTTCCGGTAACCTCCCGGTACTCCGGTAAACTCCCGATTTCACCCGGAACACTTCCATATGCAAACATAGGCTTCCAATATATCAATCTTTATGTCTCGACCATTTCGAGACTCCTCGTCATGTCCGTGATCACATCCGGGACTCCGAACAACCTTCGGTACATCAAAATGTATAAACTCATAATATAACTGTCATCGAAACCTTAAGCGTGCAGACCCTACGGGTTTGAGAACAATGTAGACATGACCGAGACATGTCTCCGGTCAATAACCAATAGTGGGACCTGGATGCCCATATTGGCTCCTACATATTCTACGAAGATCTTTATCGGTCAGACCGCATAACAACATACGTTGTTCCCTTTGTCATCGGTATGTTACTTGCCCGAGATTCGATCGTCGGTATCCAATACCTAGTTCAATCTCGTTACCGGCAAGTCTCTTTACTCGTTCCGTAATACATCATCTCGCAACTAAATCATTAGTTGCATTGCTTGCAAGGCTTAAGTGATGTGCATTACCGAGAGGGCCCAGAGATACCTCTCCGACGATCGGAGTGACAAATCCTAATCTCGTAATACGTCAACCCAACATGTACCTTTGGAGACACCTATAGAGCACCTTTATAATCACCCAGTTACGTTGTGACGTTTGGTAGCACACATAGTGTTCCTCCGGCACACGGGAGTTACATAATCTCATAGTCATAGGAACATGTATAAGTCATGAAGAAAGCAATAGCAACATACTAAACGATCGGGTGCTAAGCTAATGGAATGGGTCATGTCAATCAGATCATTCAACTAATGATGTGATCCCGTTTAATCAAATGACAACTCTTTGTCCATGGTTAGGAAACATAACCATCTTTGATTAACGAGCTAGTCAAGTAGAGGCATACTAGTGACACTCTGTTTGTCTGTGTATTCACACATGTATTATGTTTCCGGTTAATACAATTCTAGAATGAATAATAAACCTTTATCATGATATAAGGAAATAAATAATAACTTTATTATTGCCTCTAGGGCATATTTCTTTTAGCAATTTCATATCATAATCCTTGATGAGCTCCCACCATCTCCTTTGTCTGAGGTTCAACTCCTTCTATGAGAAAATATACTTCAAACTCTTGTGATCTGTGTACACCTCACAATGGTTTCCAATCAGAAAATGTCTCCAAGTCTTCAATGCATGCACTACGGCTGCTAATTCCAAATGATGCGTAGCATAATTCAACTCATGGGGCTTAAGCTGTCGTGAGGCATATGAAACAACTCTTCCTTCCTGCATAAGCACTACTCCAAGTCCTCGACATGCAGCGTCACAATACACCTCATAATCCTTGGTATGATCCGGTAAAATCAACACTGGTGAGGTAACCAAACGTTTCTTCAACTCCTAGAAACTAGCCTCACATTCCTCAGTCCATTTGAACTTGGTATCCTTCTTCAACAACTCCGTCATAGGCTTCGCAATCTTTGAGAAATTCTCAATAAACCTCCGGTAGTATCCTGCGAGTCCAAGAAAACTCCGGATCTCTCCAACTGTTGTTGGGGCTTTCCAATTGGTCACAGTATCAACTTTAGTGGGATCTACTGCTATACCTTCTCCGGATATAACGTGTCCGAGAAATCCAACTTCTTTCAACCAAAACTCACATTTGCTAAATTTGGCATATAATTGATGTTCTCTGAGCTTTCCAAGAACCAACTGCAAATGCTCCTTATGCTCCTCTTCATTCTTCGAGTAAACCAGGATATCATCAATGAACACTACGACGAACTTATCCAAGAACTCCATAAACACTCTATTCATCATGTTCATAAAATATGCAGGTGCGTTAGTCAGACCAAATGACATAACGGTATACTCGTACAGCCCATACCTGGTGGTAAAATCCGTCTTAGGTATATCCTGTTCTCGAATCCTCAACTGATGGTATTGTCACATCCCTAGTCTTCAAGATAACCTCACTTACCGAGAGTACCCCATTCGCATTCTGGACCAAGCAGAGCATGTCACTCGACGTCATAACATCAAGTTTCTCAAGGTTCAATGGTCTCATCATGCCGAGAGAGAAGCTACTTGGGAGCGAGAAGATCGTCTTCAACTTGAGTACCCCGCTTTTTTCCGCCAACTCCTGAATCTCGGGACGAGATTTCTTCGAGTGGGGGCGAGTTGTCACATCCCTAGTTTGGTATGGTCCTAGGCTTGCTTTGTGCATCATGTTTATATTTCAAATGAAATTGAAATGGGGAAGTTGCAAACCCTAGCACCAAAGCAATTCAAATTGGTTCAAATTAAAAGTGGAATTTCAATGAATCCAAAATGCTTTTCAAAAACGTTCATGGTCTTTGGAAAATGTTGGGAACAACAACCAGAGGTGATGCACATTTTTGCTACACATTATGGATTTTTGAATCAATGCATAAATATTTGATTTGGAGCTGTTTAAATTATATAAATATTTTTAATAGCTCCAAAAATGTTGGGAATTGGTGAGGGCCTCTAGAATATTATATCTAGATGCCACAATTATTTTCAGCATTTATGGAAATGTTTTAACATTTCTTTTAAATACAAAACAAATGTTAGAAATAGCAAAAGAAAATAGGAACAGGAAAACACTTACCTGTTGCTTACCTGGCGCCCCACCACGGCCCAGCAGTGGCCCAGCCCAACTGGCCGTTGCCAGTCGTCTCCCTCGCCAGGAGGCAGCGACGAAAGGGAGCACGGCAAGCGTGCATGCCCGCCAGGCAGCTGCTTGCTGCCTCCTCTCCCTCCTCGGCGCTGTCCAACCCCGAGAGCTCCACCGAGCCCCCCTGGTCTCTCTCCATTCTCCCCGAGCTCCTCTCCTCTCCTCTGTCTCGCTCTCCCCCTCTGTCCCGAGCGCATCGGAGAGCAATGCCGTGCGCCACCGCGACCACCGCCTTCAAATCGCCTCTCCGATGTGCCCACGAGGTCCGCCTCGTCGCCCTAGTCCTCTCCGCCAGGCCACGCGGCGCTGGACGCCCCCGAGCGCCTCCACGCCGTCGTCTTCAACCTTGCGACGCCAGAGATCTCCATCGCCGCCTCGCTTGCTCCGGCCCCTCCCCGAGCTCGTTGACCTTCCCTGCATGATCCCCATGAGCCCCTGAACCGATTCCCCCTCTCCTTTTCCCTGTACGGCCGCTGTAGTCGTCGTATCCGTCGAGCCCGAAGCTCACCACCGCCGTCCATGGCGCCGCCGCGGCCACAGCTGCTGCCACCCACGTCCGAGCTCATCAGCGTGCTCAGCGCAACCATAGGAGCACGATGCACTCACCATCTCCTCCCCTAGTGCTCCGTAGCTCCGTTTTCATCGATGGCCGAACCACGGCCGCCGCAAACCTCGTCGCCGACATCGATTCCGGCGACCATTTGGTCCAGCTCCACCACCCACACACGTGGCTCAGCCCAGCTCTCGATAGGACCCAACCACGCTCCAAACGGTGGTCTGTAGCGCGATCCCGACGCCTCCGCCGTGTTCGGCCTCGCCGGTGGCTAAACGCCGGTGGGGTTGACCGGTCTGACCCCCCCACAGCCCAGTTGACCTCCCCCCCTCTCTCTCGCTGACATGTGGGCCCCGGCCCTGTTAAGTTTTAGTTAAGATTAGTTTAACAACTAATTAACCCTGTTTAGCTAATTGGGTCACTTATGCGTGGGCCCAACCCCATTAACTAAATCAGTTTAGGCTTATTTTTAGATTAGGATTAACCACAGACACTGACGTGTGGACCCCACACGTCAGGTTTGACCTGGTCAGCCGCCTTTGACCTGCTGACGTAAGCATGACGCTGTGCTGACGCATTATATCATTTTCTGGTATTAATTTAAATCAGGAAATTCCAGAAAATAGTTAAAACTTCTAAAAATCATAGAAATTCAACCGTAACTCCAAATCAAATAAATTATATGTGAAAAATTATCAGAAAAATGCAAGGAATCCATTTATGCCAGTTTCATGCATGAAGAACCAACTTATACTTGCTGTATAAGTGAAAACGTAATAATGGCATGTTATTTATTCAAATTGGGGTTTGCATATGAATCCTTGGTTCATATGGACTTTAACCAAATTGATGCTACATGCATTAGGGCAAATCATAGCATCTTTGAAATGTCATCTTCATGCATCATATTGTTGCATATGGTTGTTTATTGATTGCCGGCGCCGTTCCCTCTCGATAGGTTCTGCTCCGGAAGGTGTCCCGAGTACCTGTCTGAGGAGCAGTGCTTCTTCATGGATCTATCAGGCAAGCAAACCCCCTTGAGCATCTCGATAAAATCCCACTCTCTCGCTCCTGCTGCTTTTACTGCATTAGGACAACAACGATTCAAACTGCTACTTTCTGCTGCGGTAGCTGAACCCATTCCTCTGCATGACATGTCATTGCCACAGTAAATAGTTGAAACCCACTAGCATGAGTAGGAGTTGCTTGAGCCTTAATGTGCCTGCTCAACCATGCTTGTTTTCTTTATGCCTGCTATGCTTAGAGTTGTGTCAGGTCTGATTCATCGGGAATGAATCGGAGTGGTGAACATGTCCTACCGGTAAAGGCTAAGTGTGTGAACACGTTTTGGTAAAGGTAGCGATGAGAGGCCATGTAGGAGTACATGGTGGGTTGTCTCATTGGAACCGTCCTTAAGCACTGAGTTCTGTGTATGTTGTCCAAGTCCAGTTACTACCACACATTGGGTTCCGGTTATCCGGCCCCTCTCGGCTTATTAATCCACTTGATCTCTGTCCAGGAGTTGCAACTAGTTTCTGGCGTTTGTAGGTAGTGCTACTTGTCTACCAGGTGGTGTCCGATGGGACAGGCTTGGGACAGACTAGGCACTATGGCACGGTGTACCAAGTGGCACCCGGATGGTGGGCTTGGGAACCCTGCACACATCGTTTGGGGCCGTGAGCCACACCCCGGCCGGATCTCCTTGCGGATGGAACCCGAATAGGCGATAAACCTGGACGAGAGACTTGTGTGGTTAGTCCGGTCATGGCCGACACCCTCGCCCGGCTTCCGCTTGAAGGTTCCCGAGGTACATGACGTGTACAGGGCTATAAGTGGCGAGAGCGTGTGTGAAGAAGTACACCCCTGCAGGGTCAATATTATCTACTCGAATAGCCGTTTTCCTTGGATATGGAAACTTGGAGGACTTATGTAGTACATAGACAACTTGAAGTGCATACTCTAAAATCCGCAAGATAAGCATGAGTACTATGGATGGCCTTCTCGTAGGGAGACGGGAACGGATCCATAGTGGACTATTGATATGGTGAATTTGTGGACTCGTGTGCGTCTTCTCACCTAAAGAAGTTTCTGATACTCGTAGTATAGATTAGCCATTGAGTCAAAGCTGGCTTGCTGCTATTAAACTCCACCACCCCCTTTGTTGATAATGATGCATATGTAGATAGTTCTGAAGTAAGACTTGCTGAGTACCTTTGTACTCACGTTTGCTTATTTATGTTTTGCAGTTGGTTTCACTAGTGGCTTCGACGAGTAGCTTGTATCCCAACTACGATCTTGTACCCTTGGGAGGGTCGTGTTTAGTCAGGCTTCTTAGTCTTTTCCTTTTGTAGTTGTCTGTACTCAGACATGTAATGCTTCCGTTGCTTGTATGCTCTGAATGATGGGTCATGAGACCCTTGTGTGTATTGATTGCTATGTGGCACTTCTGGGCCTTTATCTATATGAGTTTGAGTTATGTTGTGATGCCATGATGTACAGCACATACTTGCATGTTATGCGTACGTGTAACGTGTATTGCTATGTGTGGGATCCGACAACCTAGTTGTTTACCTCTGATAGCCTCTCTTATGGGGAAATGTAGTCTTGTGTTTCCATGTGCCATAGTAGTCCGCTACAGCCCGGTTCACCGGAGTCCTGTTAGGCCAGCACTACTGCTCAGGACACTTGACTGGCCGGCATGTGTTTCACTTTGTTCCTGTGTCTGTCCCTTCAGGGAAATGTCACGCGGTGACATCCGGAGTCCTGCTTAGCCTGCTACAGCCCGGGTTCCCGGAGTCCTGTTAGCCCAGTGCTACAACCCGGATTCACACGCTGCTGACCGACATGCTCGATGTGAATCATGTATGCCTGTTCCCATAGGTTAGTGCCACTTTGGGTTCACGACTAGTCATGTCGGCCCGGGTTCTCTGTCATATGGATGCTAGCGACACTATCATATACGTGAGCCAAAAGGCGCAAACGGTCCCGGGCCAGGTAAGGTGGCACCCGTGGGAATACCGTGCGTGAGGCCACAAAGTGATATGAAGTGTTACATGCTAGATCGGTGTGACTTGGGATCGGGGTCCCGACAGCGTTGGTATCAGAACCTGACTGACTTTAGGATTACCAAGCCAAACTGGTCGAAGTTGAGTCTAGAGATGCTTTAGTTATATAAGGGAATTGATTGTGAAAGGGAACGTAAGGCTCTTTTTACTCCTTTACCTCATGTCATTCTTTCTGAGTCAGCCTCTTCTTTTCTACGAGGGTTAAGGCCTAGGCTTCTCCTCCATCTCTCAGGATGACGTGTTACTAAACCGTAAAGTCTTAGGATTGTTGGGTTGTGTCACCGTACAGTTCTGCTACTTCCGTGTGTCCTCAGTATGACCCAGAACCTTGATATTATGATGCTGATTGATTATGCTATTCCTTTGATGAATGTCTCAAAAATCTTTTTGAGCATTTACAGCCGTTATGCTGCCGAAATTGTTCCAGGATTTCAAGACTTTCCAACGCTTTTGCATTACATTCCGCATCCCTATGTCGATGCTAATTCCATCCTTGTTTCCTTGGTTTCTGTATCAGGATGTCGTCTGCTAACCGAGCTTCAGTTGCTCATAGCAAGAACCATGGAGATGGTAGGGAGGAGGATCCTCCTGACCAGCCTTTGATGGCAGAGTTCTTGTTAGCATCCGAGAGGAACAAGCGTGAGACTAACCGCTTGCTGGCACAGATTGAGCAGAACACCGCACATCAGCGTAAGAAGTTGGTTTCCATCACCGACTTTATTGGTCTAAAACCACCCACTTTCCATCATTCCATTGAGCCACTCTATGCGGATGACTGGCTCCGGAGCATCACTCATAAGATGCTTTCTGCGAACGTAGCTGAAGGTGACAAGGTCACCTATGATGCTTATCACCTGGAAGGTCCTGCTAGTATTTGGTGGCAGAGCTATGAGGCTATGCTTCCAGCTGGTCAGATTCCTACGTGGAAAGATTTCACCGAGGCTTTTCGTGAGCACCACATTCCTCAGGCTCTCATTGACCGCAAGAAGGAAGAGTTCTGTAGTTTTGCCCAGGGTAAGCTGCCTGTTGATGCTTACAGTAGGGAGTTTGGAAACCTCGCCCGCTATGCTACAGAAGAAGTGTCCACGGACGCTAAGAAGCAGGCTAGGTTCCGGAAGGGTCTCAACCCTAAGTTGCGTCGTGATCTCCACCTGCATCATTGTGATACTTTCCAGGCTCTTGTGAACAAGGCCATTAATGCAGAGACAGCTCAACTTACTTACGAGGAGTCTCGAAAGCACAACCGTGATCTGGGTTCTTCCCCCCGCTCTGGCTCTCAGAAGCGACGGATTTGGATTCCGAACTCAGCTCTTCCACCCGGATATGCACCGAGGCCATCCGATGTAGCGCCTCACCCAACTCAGCAACATGCTCCACCCAGGCCTATTAGTGGACCACCTGCCAATGTAGGTCCACGTCCTACCTCAGGAACTTACTTCACCTGCGGAGAACCAGGACACTATGCACGTGACTGCCCTCAGTCCAGTTATACTCCACCCCAGTCTGAGAGGTCTGTTGGCCGTGAAAAGACATCAGGTAAGATGATCAGTACCAAGCCAGCCTCCATTCAACGAGCTTGTGTGCACCATGTCTCAGCTACAGAAGCTCAAGATGATCCCGACGTCGTACTGGGTACGCTTCTTGTCAATTGTCACCCAGCTTCAGTTCTGTTCGATACTGGAGCATCCCACTCCTTCATATCCGAAGGTTATGCTCGGTTGCACGACATGTCATTTTGTGATATGCCAACTCCACTAATAATCCAGACTCCTGGTTCCAAATGGCAAACCTCCAAGGTAAGCCATGGTAATGAAATCCTTGTTGACAAACTGGTTTTCCTTGCTTCTTTGATATTTCTCAAGTCCTCAGATATTAACTTCATCTTGGGTATGGACTGGATGATAGTTCGTCATGCCAAGATCGATTGTTACACCAGATCTGTTCAACTTACACATCCATCTGGCAAATTAGTCACTGTCTCCACTAGAGTTGCAAGGCATCAACTCTATTCTCTTAATGACAGCCCTCTTCCAGACCTTGAAGATATTCCGGTAGTCCGTGACTTCCCGGATGTTTTTCCAGAAGAACTGCCAGGTGTCCCACCTAATAGAGATGTAGAGTTTGTCATAGAACTTATCCCAGGAATTGTTCCAATCTCTAGGAGACCATACAAGATGGCACCTTTGGAGTTAGCCGAGCTTAAGAAACAACTTGATGATTCCTTGCAAAAGGGTTTCATCCGTCCCAGTTCTTCTCCTTGGGCTTGTCCTGTCCTCTTCGTTAAGAAGAAGGATGGTTCGGATCGAATGGTTGTAGATTATCGTCCCGTTAATTTGGTCACGATAAAGAACAAGTATCCGCTCCCCAGGATCAATGACCTGTATGATCAGCTCGCTGGATCCTCAGTATTTTCCAAGATGGATTTGAGGTTAGGCTACCATCAAATCAAGATCAGAAACGGGGACATCCCCAAAACGGCCTTTGTCACTCGTTATGGTCAATACGAGTACACCGTGATGTCTTTCAGCCTAACCAATGCTCCAGCTACTTTCTCCCGCTTGATGAACTCGATCTTTATGGAGTACTTAGATAAGTTCGTCGTGGTTTATCTCGATGATATTCTTATTTACTCGAAGAACGAGGAAGAGCATGCCTAACACCTTAGGCTTGTGTTAGAAAAACTCAGAGAGCATCGCCTTTATGCCAAGTTCTCCAAGTTTGAATTATGGTTGCCAGAAGTGACCTATCTAGGCCACGTGATCTCCGGTAAGGGCATTGCTGTCAAGCCCGAGAGAGTTAAAGCCGTTCTCGATTGGACTCCACCCGAAACAGTCAAACAAGTTAGGAGTTTCCTTGGTCTAGCCAGTTATTGTCGCTGCTTCATTGAAAACTTCTCCAAAGTGGCCAAACCCCTCACGGAGCTTCTCAAGAAAGATAAAAGGTTTGAGTGGACCCCACAGTGTGAGCAAAGTTTTCAGGAACTGAAAAGACGCCTGACTTCTGCGCCCATACTTGTGTCACCGGATTTCACTAAAGACTTTGTTATCTATTGCGATGCTTCACGTCAAGGACTAGGTTGCATTCTTATGCAGGATCGTCATGTGATTGCCTATGCATCTCGACAGTGGCATCCACATGAGGAAAATTATCCTACACATGATCTGGAGCTTGCAGCCGTAGTCTATGCACTTAAGACTTGGCGACATTACCTTCTTGGTAACCATTGCGAAATCTACACTGACCATCAGAGTCTCAAGTATATCTTCATCCAACCGGATCTGAATCTCAGACAGAGGCGTTGGTTGGAGTTGATCTCGGATTATGACTTAGGAATCACCTACACCCCAGGCAAAGCCAATGTCATGGCTGATGCTTTAAGTCGTAAATCCTATTGCAACAACCTCATGTTGCAACAATGTCAACCACCCCTCCATGAGGAATTCTGTAAGCTTAACCTTCACATAGCTCCTCATGGTTCCCTTTCTACCTTGGTGGCGAAACCTACCCTTATGGATCAGATCATAGAGGCTTAGAAGCATGATACGGGAATCTCCCGGATCAAGAAGAATATTTCCAAGGGAGTTGCTAGCTGTTTCTCTATGGATGAACGAGGTGTTGTTTACTTTGGTAACCGTTTGGTGGTTCCCAAATGTCAACAGATGCAGCAACTGATCCTTAAGGAGGCACATGAATCCCCTCTCACGATTCATCCCGGTAGTACAAATATGTATCAGGACCTACGCCAGAGGTTCTGGTGGACTAGGATGAAGAGAGAAATCGCTCAGTATATTGCCAACTTTGACGTTTGTCGTCGCGTTAAGGCAGAGCATCAAAGACCTGCTGGCACCCTTCAACCTTTAGCTATTCCCGAGTGGAAATGGGACAAAGTTGGTATGGACTTCATCACCGGCTTTCCCAGGACCAAGAAAGGAAATAATGCTATCTTCGTAGTCATTGATCGTCTTTCCAAAGTGGCTCACTTCCTACCTGTTCGAGAGAGTATCACTGCTAGTCAGCTCGCTGACTTATATATCTCCCGAATAGTGTCACTCCATGGTGTTCCACTAGAGATCAATTCAGACCGTGGCAGTCTTTTCACCTCTCATTTCTGGGAAAGTTTCCAAACTGCCATGGGCACCCATCTTTCCTTCAGTACCGCTTTCCACCCTCAATCAAGTGGTCAGGTGGAAAGGGTTAACCAAATTCTTGAAGACATGCTTAGAGCTTGCGTTATCTCATTCGGTATGGATTGGGAGAAATGTCTTCCCTTTGTCGAGTTTGCTTATAACAATAGCTACCAATCCAGTCTTAAGAAAGCACCCTTCGAGATCCTGTATGGACGAAGATGTCGAACACCTTTGAACTGGTCAGAAACCGGCGAAAGACAATTCTTTGGACCGGATATGATCCAGGAGGCAGAAGAGCAAGTTCGCATCATTCATGAGAATTTGAAAACAGCCCAATCTCGCCAAAAGAGCCAGTATGACCGTCGTCATAAGGAAGTGGCTTATGAAGTTGGTGACAAGGCTTACCTTCGGGTTACTCCTTTGAAGGGTACCCATCGTTTCGGTATCAAGGGCAAGTTGGCTCCTCGTTACATCGGTCCTTTTCGCATTCTCGCTAAACGAGGAGAGGTTGCCTACCAGTTGGAACTACCCCCACATCTTTCTCGAGTTCATGATCTCTTCCACGTCTCTCAACTTACGCGTTGCTTCTCAGATCCCTTCCGCGGAGTGGACCACGAAACACTTGATCTTCAAGATAACCTCACTTACCGAGAGTACCCCATTCGCATTCTGGACCAAGCAGAGCATGTCACTCGACGTCATAACATCAAGTTTCTCAAGGTTCAATGGTCTCATCATGCCGAGAGAGAAGCTACTTGGGAGCGAGAAGATCGTCTTCGACTTGAGTACCCCGCTTTTTTCCGCCAACTCCTGAATCTTGGGACGAGATTTCTTCGAGTGGGGGCGAGTTGTCACATCCCTAGTTTGGTATGGTCCTAGGCTTGCTTTGTGCATCATGTTTATATTTCAAATGAAATTGAAATGGGGAAGTTGCAAACCCTAGCACCAAAGCAATTCAAATTGGTTCAAATTAAAAGTGGAATTTCAATGAACCCAAAATGCTTTTCAAAAATGTTCATGGTCTTTGGAAAATGTTGGGAACAACAACCAGAGGAGATGCACATTTTTGCTACACATTATGGATTTTTGAATCAATGCATAAATATTTGATTTGGAGCTGTTTAAATTATATAAATTTTTTTAATAGCTCCAAAAATGTTGGGAATTGGTGAGGGCCTCTAGAATATTATATCTACATGCCACAATTATTTTCAGCATTTATGGAAATGTTTTAACATTTCTTTTAAATACAAAACAAATGTTAGAAATAGAAAAAGAAAAAAGGAACAGGAAAACACTTACTTGTCGCTTACCTGGCGCCCCACCACGGCCCAGCAGTGGCCCAGCCGAACTAGCCGTTGCCAGTCGTCTCCCTCGCCAGGAGGCAGCGACGAAAGGGAGCACGGCGAGCGTGCATGCCCGCCGGGCAGCTACTTGCTGGCTCCTCTCCCTCCTCGGCGATGTCCACCCCCGAGAGCTCCACCGAGCCCCCCTGGTCTCTCTCCATTCTCCCCGAGCTCCTCTCCTCTCCTCTGTCTCGCTCTCCCCCTCTATCCCGAGCGCATCGGAGAGCACTGTCGTGCGCCACCGCGACCACCGCCTTCAAATCGCCTCTCCGACGTGCCCACGAGCTCCGCCTCGTCGCCCTAGTCCTCTTCGCCAGGCCACGCGGCGCCGGACGCCCCCGAGCGCCTCCACGCCGTCGTCTTCAACCATCTGACGCCGGAGATCTCCATCGCCGCCTCGCTTGCTCCGGCCCCACCCCGAGCTCGCTGACCTTCCCTGCGTGATCCACGTGAGCCCCTGAACCGATTCCCCCTCTCCTTTTCCCTGTACGGCCGCTGTAATCGTCGTATCCGTCGAGCCCGAAGCTCACCGCCACCGTCCATGGCGCCGCCGCGGCCACAGCTGCTGCCACCCGCGTTCGAGCTCATCAGCATGCTCAGCGCAACCATAGGAGCACGATGCACTCACCATCTCCTACCCTAGTGCTCCGTAGCTCCGTTTTCATTGATGGCCGAACCACGGCCACAGCAAACCTCGTCGCCGGCGTCGATTCCGGCGACCATTTGGTCCAGCTCCACCACCCACACACGCGGCTCAGCCCCAGCTCTCGATAGGACCCAACCACGCTCCAAACGGTGGTCTGTAGCGCGATCCCATCGCCTCCGCCGCGTTCGGCCTCGCCGGCGGCTAAACGCCGGTGGGGTTGACCGGTCTGACCCCCCCACAGCCCAGTTGACCTCCCCCCTCTCTCTCGCTGACGTGTGGGCCCTGGCCTTGTTAAGTTTTAGTTAAGATTAGTTTAGCAACTAATTAACCCTGTTTAGCTAATTGGGTCACTGACGCATGGGCCCAACCCCATTAACTAAATCAGTTTAGGCTTATTTTTAGATTAGGATTAACCATAGACACTGACGTGTGGACCCCACACGTCAGGTTTGACCTGGTCAGCCACCTTTGACCTGCTGACGTAAGCATGACGCTGTGCTGACGCATTATATCATTTTCTGGTATTAATTTAAATCAGGAAATTCCAGAAAATAGTTAAAACTTCTAAAAATCATAGAAATTCAACCATAACTCCAAATCAAATAAATTATATATGAAAAATTATCAGAAAAATGCAAGGAATCCATTTATGCCAGTTCCATGCATGAAAAACCAACTTATACTTGCTGTATAAGTGAAAACGTAATAATGGCGTGTTATTTTTTCAAATTGGGGTTTGCATATGAATCCTTGGTTCATATAGACTTTAACCAAATTGATGCTACATGCATTAGGGCAAATCATAGCATCTTTGAAATGTCATCTTCATGCATCATATTATTGCATATGGTTGTTTATTGATTGCCGACGTTGTTCCCTCTCGATAGGTTCTGCTCCGGAAGGTGTCCCGAGTACCTGTCTGAGGAGCAGTGCTTCTTCGTAGATCTATCAGGCAAGCAAACCCCCTTGAGCATCTCGATAAAATCCCACTCTCTCGCTCCTGCTCCTTTTACTGCATTAGGACAACAACGATTCAAACTACTACTTTCTGCTGCGGTAGCTGAACCCATTCCTCTGCATGACCTGTCATTGCCACAGTAAATAGTTGAAACCCACTAGCATGAGTAGGAGTTGCTTGAGCCTTAATGTGCCTGCTCAACCATGCTTGTTTTCTTTATGCCTGCTATGCTTAGATTTGTGTCAGGTCTGATTCATCGGGAATGAATCGGAGTGGTGAACATACCCTACCGGTAAAGGCTAAGTGTGTGAACACGTTTTGGTAAAGGTAGCGATGAGAGGCCATGTAGGAGTACATGGTGGGTTGTCTCATTGGAACTGTCCTTAAGCACTGAGTTCTGTGTATGTTGTCCAAGTCCAGTTACTACCACACATTGGGTTCCGGTTATCCGGCCCCTCTCGGCTTATTAATCCATTTGATCTCTGTCTAGGAGTTGCAACTAGTTTCTGGCGTTTGTAGGTAGTGCTACTTGTCTACCAGGTGGTGTCCGATGGGACAGGCTTGGGACAGACTAGGCACTGTGGCACGGTGTACCAAGTGGCACCCGGATGGTGGGCTTGGGAACCCTGCACACATCGTTTGGGGCCGTGAGCGACACCCCGGCCGGATCTCCTTGGATGGAACCCGAATAGGCGATAAACCTGGACGAGAGACTTGTGTGGTTAGTCAGGTCATGGCCGACACCCTCGCCCGGCTTCCGCTTGAAGGTTGCCAAGGTACATGACGTGTACAGGGCTATAAGTGGCGAGAGCGTGTGTGAAGAAGTACACCCCTGCAGGGTCAATATTATCTATTCAAATAGCCATTTTCCTCGGATATGGAAACTTGGAGGACTTATGTAGTACATAGACAACTTGGAGTGGATACTCTAAAATCCGCAAGATAAGCGTGAGTACTATGGATGGCCTTCTCGTAGGGAGACGGGAACGGATCCATAGTGGAGTATTGATATGGTGAATTTGTGGACTCGTGTGCGTCTTCTCACCTAAAGAAGTTTCTGATACTCGTAGTATAGATTAGCCATTGAGTCAAAGCTGGCTTGCTGCTGTTAAACTCCACGACCCCCTTTGTTGATAATGATGCATATGTAGATAGTTCTGAAGTAAGACTTGCTGAGTACCTTTGTACTCACGTTTGCTTATTTATGTTTTGCAGTTGGTTTCACTAGTGGCTTTGACGAGTAGCTTGTATCCCAGCTACGATCTTGTACCCTTGGGAGGGTCGTGTTTAGTCAGGCTTCTTAGTCTTTTCCTTTTTGTAGTTGTCTGTACTCAGACATGTAATGCTTCCGTTGCTTGTATGCTCTGAATGATGGGTCATGAGACCCCTGTGTGTATTGATTGCTATGTGGCACTTCTGGGCCTTTATCTATATGAGTTTGAGTTATGTTGTGATGCCATGATGTACAACACATACTTGCATGTTATGCGTACATGTAATGTGTATTGCTATGTGTGGGATCCGACAACCTAGTTGTTTACCTCTGATAGCCTCTCTTATGGGGAAATGTAGTCTTGTGTTTCCATGTGCCATAGTAGTCCGCTACAGCCCGGTTCACCGGAGTCCTGTTAGCCCAACACTACTGCTCAGGACACTTGACTGGCCGGCATGTGTTTCACTTTGTTCCTGTGTCTGTCCCTTGGGGGAAATGTCACGCGGTGACATCCGGAGTCCTACTTAGCCTGCTACAGCCCGGGTTCCCGGAGTCCTATTAGCCCAGTGCTACAGCCCGGATTCAGACGCTGCTGACCGACACGCTCGATGTGAATCATGTATGCCTATTCCCATAGGTTAGTGCCACTTTGGGTTCACGACTAGTCATGTCGGCCCGGGTTCTCTGTCATATGGATGCTAGCGACATTATCATATACGTGAGCCAAAAGGCGCAAACGGTCCCGGGCCAGGTAAAGTGGCACCTGTGGGAATACCGTGCGTGAGGCCGCAAAGTGATATGAAGTGTTACATGCTAGATCGGTGTGACTTGGGATCGGGGTCCCAACAGGTATCCTGATCGCAGATCGATCTTGGAAAATACCTTAGCTCCTTGCAATCGATCAAACAGATCATTGATCATTGGTAGTGGGTACTTGTTCTTGATGGTTACTTCATTCAATCCTCGATAATCAACAACCATCCTTAACGATCCATCCTTCTTCTCCACTAGAAATACTGGCGATCCCCAAGGCGAAGAACTTGGGCGAATATATCCTTTATCCAGTAACTCCTTAATCTGCTTCTTAATCTCCACCAAATCCTTTGCGGGCATCCTATATGGTCTCTTTGATATTGGCCCTGTGCCTGGCAAAAGCTCAATCAAAAACTCAATATCTCTATCCGGTGGTATGCCTGGCAACTCTTCTGGAAATACATCGGTGAAATCCTTCACTACTGGTACTTTCTCCTGCACAACTCTTGTTAAAAAATTTACTTGAGTCCTCTTCGGCAGATACCGGGATACATACTTGATCCTTCTCCCTTCTGGGGTGGTAAGCAAGATTGACTTACTGGCGCAATCGATGTTTCCTCCATACATCGACAACCAATCCATACCCAGAATTACATCCAAACCTTGTGATTCCAATATTATCAAATCCGAGGGAAACACATGCCTACCTATACTTAATGGCACTTGAAGACATCCTTGGCTAGCCATATACTCCGCTCCTGGTGAGCTTACTAACATAGGTGTTCTAAGAACTTTTGTGGGCAGGTTATACTTATCCACAAATCCCCTTGATATGTATGAATGCGATGCACCGGTATCAAAAAGAACGAGTGCAGTAAATGACTTTACCAAAAACTTACCGATTACTGCATCCGGCTACTCTTCAACCTCCTCCACGTTAACGTGGTTCACCTCTCCCCTGTTGAAAGGGTTCGGCTTCTTCCCAGAGCTTCCATTGCCATTACCATTCTGTGATTCAGGACATTCATTGGCATAATGTCCGGTCTTCTGGCACTTAAAACAAGTGACTTGGCTCAGGTCTCTCTTGACTGGGGTTGATGGGTTGGTGCAGTTCTGGCCGTTGCTTCCTCCATTCCCATTACCATTCTTGGTGCCATTGTGATTGTGCGAGCTACCTCCTCCATGGGTATGCTCAAAATGTCCTCCCGGTCTAGGAGTAAAACGTGGCTTCTGCTGAGCTCCTGAATTATGCTTCCCTTGTCCATACTTCCTCTTGCGATTCTCAATCTGCTGCTGCTTCCCTTCAATCATGAGAGCACGATCTACCAACTCCTGGTAATTGTTGAAGGTTGCCACCATCAACTGCATGCTCAACTCATCATTGAGTCCTTCCAGAAACTTCTCCTGCTTAGCTGCATCCGTAGCAATGTCATCTGGGGCATAACGTGCTAATTTACTAAATTCCTCCACATACTGGCCAACTATCCGTCCTCCTTGGCGCAAGTTGCGAAACTCTCGCTTCTTCATGCCTATAGGTCCTGCTGAAACATGGGCAGTTCGAAAAGCCTGCTGAAACTGGTCCCACGTGACAGTGTCGGCAGGGAAAGTGGCTGTGAAATTCTCCCACCATGATGCTGCGGGTCCTTCAAGCTGATGTGCGACAAACTTCACCTTTCCGCATCCGTGCATCCTGCTGCGGTCAACTCTCTAGCTATCTTGCGGAGCCAATCATCTGCTACTATCGGCTCGGTGCTACTGGAAAACACCGGCGGATTCAGCCTAAAAAAATGGGCTAAGTGATCAACAGGTGGTGGTGGTGGTGGTGGGTTGTTGTTGTTCCCCTGATTCTGATTCTGGACTAGCAACTGCATCAATGTGTTCTGCTGCTGGATCAACTGAGTGAGCTCCGGTGGAAAGGTAAATCCGGGGTCACGTCTCGGAGGTATCTGAGGGTTTTAGAAAAGATGAGATTTAAGAATAGAGGGGGTCTAAAGGGAAAACACTACCCATATGCACATGAGGCAAAAGCAAACAATTCACTTCATTCAATCAATCAAACAAGGGCATACAATCGATCTAACTATCGCAAAAGTGCTCGGACTACTATATTTACATGGTGGACTACTACTACTGATGAGGTGGTCTACTAGAAATATTCTTCGGTTGCCGACTCCATTATATCCGCTCCAGCTTCATCAACATATTCATCATCGCTATCATCTGGATCCGAGTCGGTGTCGTCGATGATGATGTTGTCTTTCAGGCGAATCTCCTTGGGTTCTTTGTCTTCTTCTACTGGTGTAGGGCCTCCCATAAATATTCCGATCTTCTTGATCAAATCGTCATTCTTCTCCACTAATACTTCGATTTCCTCTTCAAAGTCTTCACGTGTAGCCTTGAGTTCTTCCTCCAGTTCCTTGATTCTTGTCCTCGCCTTCTTCAGATCTATCATGTTGGCGCACATCTGGTTCTCTTGACGTCGAATGTGCTGGTTTAACTACTGGATGGAAGCTGCAACTGATCTATCCTTTCTGGTGCCGATCATCTCCCAATGCTCATCTCGGCGCCCACAAATCTGGTAGATAGTATCCTTCAGATCATTGCGGTAGACTTCTCCAATGCGTCCCATGGCGATGTGAGCTGCCATGCTCTTTCCTAGACTCCAAGTTGGTGCATCAAAAGAAAACTCTATGGGCTCAGTGACTGGCATGAACGTCCTTCCTGGAACTTGAACTTGAATCATCCAACGCTCTTCTTCAGGTAAAGTGGCGTTGTAGGTTCCGATGAAGCTTGGTACTCCTATGTTCAGGCATCTAGTGACTTCCTTCAAGTGACGTCCAAAGGGTGTATCTTCATCCGGTTGCGTGAACTTGTTCCTTGCATCCGCCATCCTAAAAGAGTAGAAAAGATGAGAAGTCAGAAATAGAAGAGAGTGAGTAGTGATCTAGGTCTTTATCTTAGTGGTCGTGTCCTACAGTCAGCGTGTGCTCTGATACCATCTTGTAGCGACCAGACCTCAAACGATCCAATCTCTGTGCTCAGGTATCATCCCTGGATCAGTAATGCTAACACCACATAGTACTTGAAGGATTTATAACAGAGTAGCAATCACACACTTATTACATCGAGTGTGTCAAAAGAGAACTTATTACAATAAATATGGCTTACGGTCATCTAATAACGATAACAGCGGAAGGCTTGGAAGATAAGTGAGTCCATCAACTCCAACGGCATCATTGAGTATAGAACCACGACCTAAAAACACCTTAATCGTCGTCTGAAAAGTCTGCAACATTAACGTTGTAGCCCAAAACGGGTCAGCACATGGAATATGCTGGCAAAATAACACATAGAGAGTAATGGAAAGAAATAGGCTATTCTATATGCACATTTGGTTGGTGGAAAGCTCTATGGTTATAATTTTGCGTAAAGCCAATTTTTCCCTACTGCAAAGGAATAAATTTTATTTAACTATCATGGTAGTTGTTAAACATTGAGAATGGTTGACAGCATTCTCTATCCCCATTAAGCATCATCATTAAACAAAATCCAACAAAATTAATTTTAGAATAACATGTTGAGATTCACATGATAATCCAGGTACTAGATACTCAAGATGTCCATAAACGGGGACACGGCTAATCATGATTAGTTTATACACTCTGCAGAGGTTTGCGCACTTTTCCCCACAAGACTAGATCGCCTCGGTTGGGTTTCTCGCACTGCATGGTGTTTGAGAAGACGGATGACCGAGACATAGTCTTTCAGAAGCGCTAGCACCTTACGATCGGGTAGACCGTTACACCTACTTTCCTCTACACCTGCTAGTCTACCACTGTAAGAGTTTGCACAACTTACTCAACTATGCTAGAGCCTATAATAGCTTGTGGCTGCACACGGTAGTTTCTAGCATGAATAATCGCATGATCCCTTTGAGCCTGGGTGGCGGTCCATAAAGAAAACAGGCAATCGCTGGAATACCCAGGTGCCTCAATCCACCCAGATGTGTATTTAAGTTGCCACCTTAAATAAACCATTAATTAACAATCTCACATCTGTCATGGATACACTCACCCATTCCATGTCAACTAGCATAGCATGGCATAATAAGTAAACATAGAAGTAACTCCCAAAGGTTTGATAATAACAGGTAATAGGTACTACCTTAACTACTTCCCAAACCCATAATTTAATTAGATCCTAATCATGCAATGTGTGAGGATTGATCTAATGCAATAAAACTGGGTAGAGGGAAAACATGATCAAAGTGTTACTTGCCTTGCTGATGATCCGGGAAACCTAGCGATTCGAAGTAGCAAGCGGCGCACTCCGGGTACTCTATCGCAAACAAACAAGCATACAATAAGTACTCAACTAATGCACAGGTAAAACTCAAATAAGAAACCTAACCAGAAAATTCAACTTAAGAACTCCAGTTGGCAAAAAGAATCAAAACGAATGAAGCAACGAAAGACAAATGGCAAAAGAAACAGGCTTCGTTTACTATTCTGGATCTAGGACAAATTTTAAAGTGGCAAAAACTTGTTTCAATTGGTTAAACGGAAAGAGGGTTTCGAGACGAAACTCTAGGCGCTTGAATCGCCTGATTCCGATAAACGAGCGACAAGTTAGACTAAAACGAAAATCGGATCAGAAATCGCGATCTGAAAAATCGCGGATTTAATCCGAGAAAAAGAAAAACGACGAACGTTCGTTCAAACGAACGAACGGACGGACGGTCGCTAATTAAATAAACCGGAAACCCGATCTATTAAAAAAACCAAAACTAAAAAAACAAAACCGACGGAAAACCGATCGGTTTTCTAAAAAAACCAGCGGCGGAAACTACCTCCGGTGGCGGTCCGACGAGGCGGCGGCGGCGGCGGGGCGATGGGCGGCGACAGCGGCGCGGGCGACGGCGGCCTAGGGTTAGGGTTTCGGGGCGGGGGCGCAGCTTGGGCTGGCCTGGGGCCTCGGGGCGCTATATGAAGGCCCGACCAGGCGGAGTCCTGGCCGGTTACAGCCCAAGGCGGCCTCGGATTGTTTTTTTTAAATAATTACGCTCGGAAAAAAACAAAAGGAATACTAAACGGACTTCAAAAATCCCGAAATAAATTTTTCCCGGCTTCTAAAATCAAGCCGCACTGGATAAACATTTATTTGTGGCCTAAATGCAATTTTGAAAAACACGCATTTTTCCTAAATTCAAGTAAAATAGCAAATAAAACCAAAAAAATCTTATTTGATTTTTTATTAAATACCCAATATTTCTTTATTTTGGGAAAGTCATTTTATTCCCTCTCTCATAATTTTTATAATAGAAATAATTGAAGATAAAATAAATAAAATCAAATGATCATATTTTCAAAATTTGAGACAACTTAAATATGAAAATAACAAAATCCCCAACTCTCTCCGAGGGTCCTTGAATTGCGTGAAATTTATAGGATCAACCAAAATGCCATAAATATGATATGCAATGATGATCTAGTGTATAACATTCCAAATTGAAAATTTGAGATGTTACAGTAGCCCTCGCCATCGCGTCGTGCATCATCTCGAACCCGCGCCTCTCCAAAACTTCTCCGTGTCAAACTGAAGGCCTTCACAATGGTCAACGCCCCCAGCAAGCCGGCGATGGTGGTGGCATATGTTGATGTCTTCTCGTTCGCCATTGTCGTCGCATGTAGTACCGAAAGATGGGTCGGCACCGCCATCAGATGGGCTCAGTAAGGGGATCAACCCAGGCTGTTGCGGTGGCACAGACGAGCAGATCGTACAATGGCGGCATGCATGGGCTCCTCGACGGCGACCGAGATGAGCGTCGCACGGCGATGGAGATGGGTAGTTCATCGGGGCAGACGAGTGTGGGGGCGGCGGCGGCAGGGCGATTTTTCTCACGAGATTGAGAGGAGGGATCGGGAGCCAGAGGGGGGCGAGACTAGGGGACGGGGGACATGGGACGGAAGTGGGTTGTGGTTTTCCTTTTTTTTTTTGCTAAATCGCATGAAGGAAGGCTGCGAGGGAACGTGGGCTGCTCCTGCGATCTTTTCTAGCGCACGGTCGTACGAGGGAAGATAGAACCATCACGACGTTTGATCCAGCTTTAATAGCAGAGATTTGTAGAGTTTAACCGTGATTGATTCTTTTACGTAAAGTCATTACTAAATAACTTGCCCCCGCATGGAAAGTTTTGGTTCGTTCAGATTTTTTCATTGTGTGGGAAATGAGGCGAAAATAAACAAGTCAGAGGGGGTGGTGGGACGGGGATGAAAAAAACTAGTAAAAATAAAACCGGACAAAAGTGATGGAACGAAAAAAAACCCTTAATGCAATCCTACCAACTGCTCTATTAGAAGTAGAGATATAAGTGTGTGACCTCAAGGTTGGGGCAGTCCATCGAACGCTAGACGAAACAAGCAGGAAAACAAAATTAAATCATGCAAGTGCCCTTTCGAAGAGGCAAGTTACTAGCGCGGGGCGTACTGAAGCAGAATTGTTTCATCAACAGCATAAAGGTCAACGTCACTTCATTTGTGTAGCATGCGGGTCTTCTGACACTACCTCTAAGTACGTACTGATTTCCGGGATGACAAATAATTGGGGCGCTTTCGCCTTACTAAAAGAAAGCAAGCCAGAAAAGATCATGGGCATAATCACACCGCTGATGGTACATTTCATGCCTGAAATTGCATCTAGTTCTAACCCGAGAGATCCATCCATGATCTTGCTGGCTTTCTATTGCGGCCGTGCACTTCATGCCTTGCTGAAATTGTAGATGGCCCCGCTTTTTTTTTGCCTTAATGTTGTATGTTCTTTTACATCATTGTAATGATCAAAAGGTTTTATAGAATATGTTTCTTCATTTGTTATTGTTGACGGGAAGACAAAGAGTAAGGCCCTGTTTGGTTCATAAGTCCTAAGACCCTTTTTAGTCCCAACTTATAAGTTCTAAGTTCCTAAAAAGTCCCTACATATTTGGTTCCTGGGACTTATAAGTCTCTATAAGACCATATTACAACTATAAGTTCCTATAAGTCCCTCATTGAGAGTCTTATTTCATAAGTTCCAAATGCCCACTTTAAGTCCCTATAGCGACTTATAGGGACTTAAATATTTAAGTCCCTAGACCAATAAATCCCTGAAAACAAACACCCTAGTTTTGTTTGGTCCAATTGCATACCAATTTTGGCAGGAACATTGTTGATTGGCACTATTACTCGAACAAACACCTTATAAAATCATTGAAAAAACTCTCACCTGATAAGGATATATTAGTGTGTGATCCCAAGATTGGGGCAGCCCATCGGACGGTGGACGAAACAAGCAGGAAAACAAAATTCGAGCACGAACGTGCCCTTTCGAAAGGCCAAGTTACTAGCGGAGGGGCAAACCGAAGCAGAACTGTTTCATCGACAACGGAAAGGTCGAGGTCATTTCATTCCTGCGAGCGTGCGGGTTTTCTGTCACTACCTCTAAGAACATATCGATCTCCAGATGACAAAAAATCGGAGCGCTTTCATTTCGCCTTACTAAAAGAAACTGAAAGCAAGCATAATCATACTGCTGATGGCACGTTTCGTGCCTGAAATTGCAAAACAGTTCTGTTTCAGAAATCCAGCCGTCCATTGCTCCTTCTTTTCTTTTTCGCCCGTACGAAAATTTCTGTTGTGTGTGTCCTTTTAGGTGATGAACGGTCATGATGAAGATGAACTGAGTGATGCGTGAACGGTACAGTAACACATTTCGTCAGCAGATATCTTCACCAGCCGGCCTTGCCGATGCAAACAACCTCCGATGTCACCCCGTCCTGCCTCTCATCCCTGGGCTGGGCGAAATGGCATGCGTGCCCCTGCTCCTCTTAGGTGCCTCCTCGTTAGACGGCATGGCACCAGCGTCATTTCCCGGCTGGATCATGAGAAAGTGGCAGTGTGCACACTGCGTCCCTATGACACCACACCTTTCAGAGAAGAACTGAGCATCACAATTGCTTCTTGCTTAACTAGGCAATTAATCAACTGAGCCACACCATTTGCATTGTGCAAGTTCGAGTCAAATCTGTGGCCGGCACTAGTAGCGGAGTTAAGCTAAATGAATTAAGTTAACCAGGGGTGTGGATTTTGAAATCCCTCACACCTTTGTTGCACCCCACCTACCCGTAACAGCCCCTGATCGAGCGTGGCGATGATACCGGTGGCGATGGATAAAAGAGAGAGCACATTCATGCTAATCATCAGGTTTTCACCAGCAATTAGGCACTTGCATTTCTCAATTGCGTCCCCAAAATGGCATAGAGGTGTATGGCCCTATGCTTTGCGGATGATGCAACACCCCTGCAGCTAGCTAGCAGCATTCAGTTGAGATGGTTCTTCGGTTAGCGATTGCTTTCAGCTGATACACGCCGTTTTTCCGGATCGGTCCGTCTGCCGGCCGATCGCGGGGCAGCCTCTACTGAAAGGTAGCTTTCTCCTGAGCCTATCCAAGAACAACCATGACAATGACACCAATCAGTCTAGGTTTATGCAATTCTGTTACTAGTTCACACTTGGTTTTGATCCTGTGCTTGCTGATGATCATGATGCATGCATGATAGTACTAATACTATATAATGTGTTGTACAGCCTTTGCTGGCTGCAATCGTATGTAGTCTGAAGTTTCTTGCTGCCCTGTGAGTCTGTGACATCAACAAATCCTATCCTGATTCCTGACAGCAGAGAAAGCCTTGCGTATGCATGGATTGAATTGATTGCACTGCTTCGATGGATGTGTCACTCACGTCACTTGCTCAATCCTAGGACAAGCTGACCACTGGTGCTTAGCTGGGCTGAGCTGAGCCATGGGAGGGGGAGATTATCACCAGCACAGCCTCATCGGCGGTGCGGCTGTTCATGGCCATGGAGGGGGAGGGGGCGGCACCGTGGAGGCTGCGCTGAGACCGCTCGTCGGCGGCTCCCACGGCTGGGACTACTGCATGTACTGGCGGCTCTCTCCTGACCAGAGGTATGGACGCATCTGCGTGTGTGTTCGATTTATTGTTCATACCATTTGTGTTCCCAGAGCTTGATGATGATGATTCATGGCGGGGGTGACGGATATACGGCAGGTTCTTGGAGATGGCGGGGTTTTGCTGCAGCGCCGAGTTCGAGGCGCAGGTGGCCACGCTCGCCGACGTCCCTTGCTCCATCCCTCTTGACTCCTCCTCCATCGGGTAATTAAACTGGCTTCTTCTTCTTCTCCTGGATGCAATTGCCTGCCGGCCATGTCGATCGCCAATCGCCATTAAGTTTTGGTCGGCGCTCTGTTTGACTGCTGATTTTGTTGGCTGGTCTTGGTCAGGATGCACGCTCAGGCGCTACTGTCGAACCAGCCAATCTGGCAGAGCAGCGGCGGGGCGCCGGGTCCGGATCTCCTCACGGGCTACGAGGCTGCCTCCAGCGGCGGCGAGAAGACGCGGCTCCTCGTCCCCGTCGCCGGCGGGATCGTCGAGCTCTTCGCGACGAGATATGTGCGTGCGTGCGTGCGTGCGTGGCCGGTCATGGGAAATATATTCGGTTAGTTTTGGAAGTAGTTAGGGAGCACGCCGTTCGCATGAGCCGACGCGACGGCGGCGGCAACGGCGGCGCACCGTACGCAACAGCCTTCGCGTTTCCATGGTCCGTGTATATATACGGCTGACCTGACTGGGGTGCCATTAACGCAGATGGCGGAGGAGCAGCAGATGGCGGAGCTGGTCATGGCGCAGTGCGGTGGCGGTGGGCAGGGGTGGCAGGAGACGGAGGCGCAGGGGTTCGCGTGGGACGCGGCGGCGGCGGCAGACCCGGGGCGGCTCTACGCGGCGGCGTCGCTCAACCTGTTCGACGGCGCCGGGGGAAGCGGCTCCGCCGAGCCGTTCCTGGCGGGAGTGCAGGACGACGGCGCGGCGGGCGTGGGGTGGCAGTACGCGGCGGAGAGCAGCGAGCCGCCGTCGACAGTGGCGCAGGAGCATCAGCAGCTGCACGGCTCGGGCGTCGGGAGGGCAGATTCGGGGTTGGAGGGGGGCGATATGCAGCTGGGGGACCCCGACGACGACGGCAACGGCGAGACGCAGAGGGGCTCCGGCAAAGACGGCTGCGGGAAGCGGCAGCAGTGCAAGAACCTCGAGGCGGAGCGGAAGCGGCGCAGGAAGCTCAACGACCGCCTGTACAAACTCCGGTCCCTCGTCCCCAACATTACCAAGGTAATCACTATCGTCCTTCCATGGCCGCCGGCCCGCCGCCACCCGCCATGCATGATTTCTTGTAAATTTCAAAGCTCAAAGAGAGCGCGTGGATCCATGTGGGCAGATGGACCGGGCGGCGATCCTCGGGGACGCGATCGACTACATCGTGGGGCTGCAGAAGCAGGTGAAGGACCTGCAGGACGAGCTGGAGGACCCGAACCCGCCGGGGGTCACCGGCGGCGACAGCAAGGCCCCCGACGTGCTCCTCGACGACCACCCGCCGCCGGGCCTCGACAACGACGAGGACTCGCCGCAGCAGCAGCCGTTCCCGTCGGCCGGCGGGAAGCGGCCCCGGAAGGAGGAGGCCGGCGACGAGGAGGAGAAGGAGGCGGAGGACCAGGACATGGAGCCGCAGGTGGAGGTCCGGCAGGTGGAGGGGAAGGAGTTCTTCCTGCAGGTGCTGTGCTCCCACAAGTCCGGGCGCTTCGTCCGCATCATGGACGAGATCGCCGCCCTCGGCCTCCAGATCACCAGCATCAACGTCACCTCATACAACAAGCTCGTCCTCAACGTCTTCCGGGCCGTCGTAGGTTCCGCTCTCGCCGGCCGATCGCCATTGTTGCAGCCTGCTGACGGGGATTCACGGTGGGCTTTGGTTGGTTTGCAGATGAAGGACAATGAGGCGGCGGTGCCGGCGGACAGGGTGAGGGACTCGCTGCTGGAGGTGACGAGGGAGATGTACGGCGGGGGCGGCGCGTGGTCGTCCCCGGTCCCTCCGCCACCGCAGACAAACGCGAAGCTCGATGGTATGGACGGGCAGGCGGTGCCGACGGTGGCCGGGGAGCACTACCAGCTGCACCACCAGGTGCTGGGAGGATATCATCACCAGCATCTGCAGTACCTCGCCATGGATTGATTTATCCCCTTTATTACTTGACACTATAGGTCCATGGATGGATTAGTTTACTTTTTCTCTAGCAAAAGAGGGTTCCCTCTCCGATTTCGTTAATGAAACCAAAGACAATCATCACTACCAAAAAGGTTTGCCCTGCTTTTTACATATAAAACAACAAACATCAATTACATAGCAACGTTGGGCGAGCAGCACACCAAAAAAGAAACGAGAAAGAAAAAACAAAAAGGAACAGATGCCAACAACGGCAGCACGACAAAACATGGATGACCCGCCACCGCTGCACCCTCCGGATTCATCCCATCACCGCCCAAGGATCTGCACCACCACGGACCAAACAGCACCACGAAGAAGGAATGTGATGCTGTAAGACCTTGAAGTAGATGTGTCTAGAGGGGGGGTGATTAGACACTTTATGCCAAAGTTGCAATTTTTAAGCTTTTTCGGTTTGAGTGAAGTTTAAGCATAATTTCAGCACTCACAATACATATCAAGCAAGTATGCAAAGTGTATATAGGCAGCGGAAAGTAAAGCATGCAACTTGCAAAAATGTAAAGGGAAGGGTTTGGAGAATTCAAACGCAATTGGAGACACGGATGTTTTTCCCGTGGTTCGGATAGGTGGTGCTATCCTACATCCACGTTGATGGAGACTTCAACTCATGAAGGGTAACGGTTGCGCGAGTCCACGGAGGGCTCCACCCACGAAGGGTCCACGAAGAAGCAACCTTGTCTATCCCACCATGGCCATCGCCCACGAAAGACTTGCCTCACTAGCGGTAGATCTTCACGAAGTAGGCGATCTCCTTGCCCTTACCAACTCCTTGGTTCAACTCCACAATCTTGTCGGAGGCTCCCAAGTGACACCTAGCAAATTTAGGAGACACCACTCTCCAAGAAGTAACAAATGGTGTGTTGATGATGAACTCCTTGCTCTTGTGCTTCAAATGATAGTCTCCCCAACACTCAACTCTCTCTCATATGATTTGGATCTGGTGGAAAGAAGATTTGAGTGGAAAGCAACTTGGGAAAGGCTAGAGATCAAGATTCATATGGTAGGAATGGAATGTCTTGGCCTCAACACATGAGTAGGTAGTTCTCTCTCAGAAATAGGATGCTGGAAGTGTAGGTTTAGTCTGATGGCTCTCTCCACGAGTGAAGAGGAGGTGGAGGGGTATTTATAGCCTCCACACAAAATCCAACCGTTACACACAATTTACCAATCTCGGTGGGACCGAATCAGAAAACTCGGTCGGACCGAAATGGTAAACCTAGTGACCGTTATGAATTTCGGTGGGACCGATTGGAACAACTCTGTGGGACCGATGTGCTAGGGTTAGGGAAAATCGAAAACTCGGTTTGACCGATTACTCAAACTCGATGGGACCGATTTGGGTAACAAGTAGAACAGAGAGTTGGCCAAGCAAACTCGGTGGGACCGATTGCATATCTCGGTGGGACCGAGAGTAATGCAGTAGGTAACAGAGAGTTTGCAAGCCCATCTCGGTGAGACCGAGATCCTTATCGGTAGGACCGAATTGCTAGGGTTTGGCAGTGGCAAATGACAAGTGAAACTCGGTGGCGCCGGATTGAAAGAATTGGTATGACCGAGTTTGGCTTAGGGTTTAGGTCATTTGTGGATATGGGAAAGTAGCTGAGGATTTTGGAGCATATCATTAAGCACATAGAGCAAGAGGCTCATTAAGCAACACCTCATCCCTCCTTGATAGTATTGGCTTTTCCTAAAGACTCAATGTGATCTTGGATCACTAAAACATAAAATGAAGAGTCTTGAACTTTTGAGCTTGAGCCAATTCTTTGTCCTTAGCATTTTGAGGGTTCCACTTTCACATCCATGCCATGCCATTGTTGAACTTATCTGAAACATACTAGGTGAAAACATTAGTCCAACGAGAGATATGTTGTCATCAATTATCAAAACCACCTAGGGAGCACTTGTGCTTTCAATCTCCCCCTTTTTAGTAATTGATGGCAACATACATCAAAGCTTTAGATAAAGATACAAAGAGTATTAAGTAAAGCTTTGGAAGGACATGTAACAAACATAGGCTCCCCCTACATGTATGCAATCATGTGAATATAAAATGTATAAGCATGTGAGAGCATAATCATGACAGAGTAGGCAGTGTGTTACATGTATCTTGGCCATATGCATCAGAGCAAAAGATTATTAAGGAAAATACCTTCATGCTCATGAGTCCTTCTTGCAAACAGTATGTACATAGGCAAGAATTCCTCATACTCATGATTTGATGCATACACTTACCTTGTAGTCTTAAGTTGGCTTAGGATGGAATGAACCTGCACAAACAAGGTTAGATAACACAGGTACATCCACAAGCCAGAGCAAACAAAAGAAACCACAAGAATACCAAGACTGGGATGACATGTAAAGAGTAAGTACTAGGTACTACATTGAATCCAACATGTCCCCAAGAATAAAGATATGCAATGAATTTGACTGATTTCTTTCCCATGGGTGTCTTGCTCCCCCTGAATCTTTCATGGGATATTGGGAGAAGATAGGGAACAGAAAACCAGAGCTGAAAGATACAAATGAATATGTCTTTCCCCCTAAAAGACATGTGACATCTCTCCTCTTGAACATCAAGCATCTGGGATCCTTGAGTATTGTCTCTCCCCCTAGAGATCTCTTTCTCCCCCTTAATACATTATCTGGGACGTCTGGGATCCTTGAGACTTTCTCTCCCCCTTTAGTATTGTGATGTGATCTTTCTCTCCCCGAAGATAGGCTTTGATGTGATCTCGCTTTGATGTGATCTCTCTCTCCCCCTTTGACATCAATTTCCAAGAAGGTTTTTCTGGAATCCGTCGAATAGGGTTGGTCCTTGAGACTCAGCATAAAATTGTGATGCTTGTAGAGGACAAGATTCATTGAGTGGAGCTGGAGAGTAGAAATGTAGAACCAGTGGCAAACTGTTTTTCTGACTGCAAAGTCGGTGGCACCGAGTGGCATATTTCGGTGGTACCGAAAATATTTGGTTGGACCGAAGATTGCAAGTCGGTGAAGCCGAGTTTACACAGAGAAAAACACTTGTCACCTCAGCTCACTAGACATGTAAGATCTCACAAAGATTTGTAATGAATTAAATGCAGAAAATGCAGAACAAAAACAAAAGGAAGAGAAAAAAACTGAAAGATCTAGATGAAGTGAAAAAGAGAAAGGGAACAACTACACAAGCATGAGACAAATGCAATAACACAAAGAAGGAACACAAGAGAACTTCATCTGGAGTTGGGCGGTGACATAGTCACCTATGTTAGAGTATATTGACTTAGGAGTCAAGTGAGAACACTTGATCATAGGTCATACTCATTGTTTAAGCTCAAAATGGGGTTACCATTTTTCGTTTAAGCATCTTGATGTATTCACATCTTGTTGAGTTGCTTTGACTCATGTCTCGGAGTAAAGCTTCTCTAAGATGGAACAACATACCTTGGGTGGTGGTGTGGTTCTTTCTCATGTAGTTGAACTTGTGTGGGTGCTCATGGTTGATGTAGCCCATCAAGAGTTTGGAGCACCACTTGGAGTTTGAGTTCATCTACCTACATGGATTAGTTCTAGCAAGGAAAAGCACTTGTGTATCCAAAAAAATGACATTCATGAGGCTCAACATAGGATTTGTCAAAGGATATGTTTGAATGATTTGGTGCTTCCTTGTCTTCAACCATCATTGTGTAGAGTCTTGGTGAAGTAAAGATTGCTCAAGATGTGAGTGAATCACAATCTCATGGAATTAGATTCAACCAAGCACCTACATGGGTTAGACAACATGCAAGGCACAAATATATCCAAGACATAAGATAGTCATCATAAGAGATATATCATGGATTAGTCATAAGCTCATGTCTTGCATGTATTCAATGGAGTTCCTACTCCAAGTTCGAAGCATCAATGATGTTCAATTCTCCTCTCAACCTGCAAAACACTTTCTCATCAAGTGGTTTAGTGAATATATCCGCTAATTGCTTATCAGTGCGAACATGCTTAAGATCTATGTCACCCTTAGCAACATGATCCCGAATGAAATGATGACGAACTTCAATATGCTTAGTTCGAGAATGTTGTACAGGATTATGACCAATTTTGATAGCACTGTCATTGTCACAAAGCAGTGGAACATGTTTCACATAGATCCCATAATCTTTAAGAGTTTGGGTCATCCAAAGTAATTGAGCACAACATGAACCAGCGGCAATGTATTCCGCTTCGGCGGTGGATAAGGATACTGAGTTTTGTTTCTTGGAGGACCAAGACACAAGGGATCTACCAAGAAATTGACAAGTACCCGAAGTTGACTTTCTATCAACCTTGTCTCCGGCATAATCCGAGTCGGAATAGCCAACAAGATCAAAAGAAGACCTCTTAGGGTACCAATGCCAAAATTAGGTGTATGAATTAAGTATCTAACTATCCTTTTCACAGCCTTAAGATGACATTCTTTAGGGACAGCTTGATATCTTGCACACATGCACACACTTAGCATAATATCGGGACGTGAAGCACATAGGTATAATAATGAACCAATCATAGAGCGATAAACCTTTTGATCAACCGGTTCACCATCTTTGGTCAAATCATTATGTCCACTAGTAGGCATGGGTGTAGACATACATTTGCATTCTTGCATATTGAACTTCTTGAATAAGTCCTTGGTTTACTTTGTTTGAGAGACAAATGTACCTTCCTTAGTTTGCTTGATTTGCAAACCGAGAAAGAATTTGAGTTCACTCATCATAGACATCTCAAACTCTTCTAACATTAGCTTTCCAAACTTTTCACTAAAGAGAGGGTTAGTTGAACCAAATATGATATCATCAACATAAATTTGGCATACAAATAGTTCTCCATTAACCCTTTTAGTAAAAAGAGTAGAATCAATTTTACCAATTTCGAAACCACTTGTAATAAGGAACTTGGTCAAGCATTTATACCATGCTCTAGGAGCTTGTTTAAGACCATAAACAGCTTTGTGAAGTTTGTAAACATGATTAGGTTTCTTAGGATTGACAAAGCCGGGAGGTTGTTTGACATAAACTTCCTCCTCTATTTCACCATTTAGAAAAGCACTTTTAATGTCCATTTGGTACAAGGTGATGTTATGGTGATTAGCATAGGCAAGTAAGATGTGAATGGACTCAAGTCTAGCAACGGGAGCATATGTCTCACCATAGTCCATACCTTCGACTTGTGTGTACCCTTGGGCGACGAGACGTGCTTTGTTGCGAACCACTTGTCCATCTTCATCTTGCTTGTTGCGAAACACCCATTTGGTACCAATGATGTTGTGGTTGTCGTCGGGTTTCTCAACCAATGTCCAAACTTAGTTTCTCTCAAAGTTGTGTAGTTCTTCATGCACGCCGTTTATCCAATCCGGATCTTACAATGCTTCTTCAACCTTCATAGGTTCGATGCTAGAGATGAATGAATAGTTTTCACAAAAGTTAGCTAAACGAGTTTTTGAGCGAGTGATTCTCCCGGTTTGTATATCATTGAAGATTTGCTCGACGGGATGATCTTTGGCAATTCTTGCTCGAACTCGTGAGAGCTTTTGCTTGGGTCTTCGTTGAACATTTTCTTCATCTTGTTCTTCTTCTTGGCCTTCTTCATTGTTGACGTTGTCATTGTCTTGTCGTGGTGGAGAAGGATGTTGTTGATGTTTGTCTTGATGCATTTCCTTGTCTTCTTCATCTTGGTGTGTCCCACTTGTGGATGCTTCCGTATCAATTCTTGGTTCACCTTGTTGTGAAGTAGAAGCCTCCACTTGGACGGATGAAGTACTCTCCTACACCTCCGTTGGACGAACTTTGCCTATGGGCAAGTCTTGGATTGCTTCTGAAGGGTCTTTGTCTCCTACATCAATTGGCAATTGCTCTACTTGCGAGCCATTAGATTCATCAAACTTCACATATACCGTCTCTTCAACCTTTCGGGTGAAATTGTTGTAGACACGGTAAGTGTGAGAGTTTGAGCCATAACCAAGTAGGAAACCTTCATGAGATTTAGGAGCAAACTTTGAATGACGATGCTTATCAAGAATGTAGCACTTTGAGCCGAATACTCGAAAGTATCCAACTTGGGGTTTGTTACCGGTGAGGAGCTCGTATGCCGTCTTGCCGAGTAGCTTGTGAAGATACAAGCAATTTGTTGCATGACAAGCTGTCTCAACCGCTTCTGCCCAAAAGTGCTTCGGCGTCTTGTATTCATCAAGCATTGTTCTTGCCATTTCGATGAGCGTCCGGTTCTTCCTCTCAACAACTCCATTTTGTTGAGGTGTGTACGTAGCCGAGAACTGGTGTGAAATCCCTTCTTCGTCAAGAAAGGTGTCCACATTTACGTTCTTGAACTCCGTTCCATTGTCACTCCGAACCTTCTTGATCTTCACGTCAAACTGATTTTGGGCCTTCCTAGCGAACTTTTTGAAGATCTTCTGGACCTGCGACTTGTCATTAAGAAAGAACACCCACGTAAATCTTGAAAAATCATCAACTATAACTAGACCAAAAGAATTTCCACCGAGACTCTTGTAGGCGTTGGGACCAAAAAGATCCATATGAAGTAGCTCGAGTGGCCTCCTTGTGGTCATGATGTTCTTCACGGGATGTCTTCCTCCGACCTGTTTACCTGCTTGACAAGCACTGCAAAGTCTGTCCTTGTCAAATATGACATCGTTAACTCCAAGGATATGATTTCCTTTAATGAGCTTGTCAAGATTTCTCATGCCAACGTGACCTAGTCGTCTATGCCACAACCAACCTTTTGAGGATTTAGCAATAAAGCAAGTTTTAGGTTGTGCCATTTTAGAGAAGTCGACAATGTAAAGGTCACCTTTACGCCTACCGGTAAAGACCATTTTATGATTGTCTCGACGAAACACTTGGCAATCTACCTCAGTAAATAGGACATTTAAACCGAAATCAGCAAGTCTAGATACTGAAAGTAAGTTGTAGCCGAGAGATTCAACGAGCATGACATTTTGAATGGAACTATCATGTGAGATGGCCACCTTACCAGGGCCAACTACTTTACCCTTTGAATTATCACCAAAGGTGACATATTTTCGAGGGCCGTCATTTTCAGCAAGCTCAAGGAACATCTCTTCATCTCCGGTCATATGATCAGTACATCCACTATCAAGAACCCATTCCTTTCCTCCTGATTCATATCCCTGAAGATTTGCCGTAAGGCGAAAGTGTCTCATTGCATCATCAAGATTGAAGTCGCTATCATCATCATCATCATAGTATCCATGTTCACCATGATCTTGTGATTCATCATTTCCTAGAGAGGGTAATTCATTAGATAAACGATCATCAAAATGGTCACTTTTATGAATTCTTATAGCTTCGAATATAATATCACTAATGATTCCAACATCCCCCTTAGCTCGCTTGAGATTGGCATGCTCAAGTAGACAATCACCAAAGTTAGGATCACTAGAGTTCATCTTACTCAAGGCAATAGATTTATGGAGAATTTTATCCCAAATTTTTAAGGAATGGTCGGGAAATCGTTCCTCAAGAAATTTCCATATAGTATAAGCACAATTAAGAGTAGGGAAACTAGCAATCAAGTTTTTGGGCAATCCTCTAATGATGAGCTCAATAGTTCTAAGATTGCGAATCGTGTCAATATCTTCATCTAGGGTAGGATGCAAAGGATCAATGTGAGGTGCACAAGGGCTAGCAATATACTTGTTCAAATGATATTGGTTGAAGATTACAAGCATCTCATTTTTCCACTCATGAAAATATTCTCCATCAAGAATAGGCACTCTATGTCTAAGACTCCCTAAAGTAGACACATCCATCTTCCTCCAATGGTGATTAAACCAAGGCAATGGAGACCAAAGCTCTGATACCACTTGTAGGACCTTGAAGTAGATGTGTCTAGAGGGGGGTGATTAGACACTTTATGCCAAAGTTGCAATTTTTAAGCTTGTTCGGTTTGAGTGGAGTTTAAGCATAATTTCAGCACTCACAATACATATCAAGCAAGTATGCAAAGTGTATATAGGCAGCGGAAAGTAAAGCATGCAACTTGCAAGAATGTAAAGGGAAGGGTTTGGAGAATTCAAACGCAATCGGAGACACGGATGTTTTTCCCGTGGTTCCGATAGGTGGTGCTATCCTACATCCACATTGATGGAGACTTCAACCCACGAAGGGTAACGGTTGCGCGAGTCCACGGAGGGCTCCACCCACGAAGGGTCCACGAAGAAGCAACCTTGTCTATCCCACCATGGCCATCGCCCACGAAGGACTTGCCTCACTAGCGGTAGATCTTCACGAAGTAGGCGATCTCCTTGCCCTTACAAACTCCTTGGTTCAACTCCACAATCTTGTCGGAGGCTCCCAAGTGACACCTAGCAAATCTAGGAGACACCACTCTCCAAGAAGTAACAAATGGTGTGTTGATGATGAACTCCTTGCTCTTGTGCTTCAAATGATAGTCTCCCCAACACTCAACTCTCTCTCATATGATTTGGATCTGGTGGAAAGAAGATTTGAGTGGAAAGCAACTTCGGAAAGGCTAGAGATCAAGATTCATATGGTAGGAATGGAATGTCTTGGCCTCAACACATGAGTAGGTAGTTCTCTCTCAGAAATAGGATGCTGGAAGTGTAGGTTTAGTCTGATGGCTCTCTCCACGAGTGAAGAGGAGGTGGAGGGGTATTTATAGCCTCCACACAAAATCCAACTGTTACACACAATTTACCAATCTCGTTGGGACCGAATCAGAAAACTCGGTCGGACCGAAATGGTAAACCTAGTGACCGTTATGAATTTCGGTGGGACCGATTGGAACAACTCGGTGGGACCGATGTGCTAGGGTTAGGGAAAATGCAAAACTCGGTTTGACCGATTACTCAAACTCGGTGGGACCGATTCGGGTAATAAGCAGAACAGAGAGTTGGCCAAGCAAACTCGGTGGGACCGAGAGTAATGCAGTAGGTAACAGAGAGTTTGCAAGCCCATCTCGGTGAGACCGAGATCCTTATCGGTAGGACCGAATTGCTAGGGTTTGGCAGTGGCAAATGACAAGTGAAACTCGGTGGCGCCGGATTGAAAGAATCAGTATGACCGAGTTTGGCTTAGGGTTTAGGTCATTTGTGGATATGGGAAAGTAGCTGAGGATTTTGGAGCATATCATTAAGCACATAGAGCAAGAGGCTCATTAAGCAACACCTCATCCCTCCTTGATAGTATTGGCTTTTCCTAAAGACTCAATGTGATCTTGGATCACTAAAACATAAAATGAAGAGTCTTGAACTTTTGAGCTTGAGCCAATTCTTTGTCCTTAGCATTTTGAGGGTTCAACTTTCACATCCATGCCATGCCATTGTTGAACTTATCTGAAACATACTAGGTGAAAACATTAGTCCAACAAGAGATATGTTTTCATCAATTATCAAAACCACCTAGGGAGCACTTGTGCTTTCAGATGCCGACGAAGCTGCTGCCGGGAGGTGTCCTAGGGTTTCCCCTGGCACGCGAAGGGGAGTGGGGGCTGACACTAGTAGAAAACAGGGCTTTGGTCCAGGCCGGGTCAGCCCATTAGTCCCGGTTCAGTTCAGAACCGTGACCAATGGGGGCATTGGACCCGGTTCGTGAGCCCAGGGGGCCGGCCGGGCCACGTGGGCCATTGGTCCTGGTTCATCTGGACCTTTTGGTCCCGGTTGGTGGGACGAACCGGGACCAATGGGCCTCGCTCCTGGCCCACCACCATTGGTCCCGGTTGGTGGCTTGAACCGGGACCAAAGGCTCCCCTTTAGTCCCGGTTCATGGCACCAACCGGGACCAATGAGGTGCCTATATATACCCCCTCGCGTAAGAGCAGAGCACACTGCTCTGTTTTTTTCTTGCCGAGGGGGAGAGGGCTTGATGGTGCTCTAGCTCACCTCCTATGCACACAAGGTGTTCGATGGAATGCCCGGGCCACACTACTTAAGCTTTCTCCTCTCCAAGCTCGACCTCCAAGCTTCATTTTCCACAATATTTGTCTAGGTTTAGCGGTCACGCCCCGTCCCCGTCTTCACCGCCGTCGATCACCCGCGCCGAGCTCATCCCGGCACCACCATGGTGAGCCTCTTGTTCTTATCTTCTTTCTGAAAGGAAAAATATTCTTACTTGTATGTTTACATAGATACTTGAATTATTTTCTTACTTTTATTATTGCATCTTATATAGTGCGATGGTTTTGGTATCCGCCCCCGTCGGCCCTCGTCCTGTCTATGATTCAGATGTGGTATATATATTATCTTTATAACTATTGGTTCATTTATTGTTTATGAAAATTATGCCGACCAACGTGACATAGATTTTATTTATGTACGATGTATGTGAATCGGAAATGCCAACCGACCCTATTGTCGAGAGGTTAAATTTAGTTGAAGAAGAAAACAATTTGTTGAAGGAAAAAATAAAAAAAAATGAGGAGGAGAAGATGATATTGGAGTTGCATGTTGCGGATGTCGTCGATGGTCACAAGATCAAGATGGATGCAATGCGCTTGAAGATTAGAAAGATTAGAAAATATGCCATTCATACCGAGGCTTGGTATCATTATGCCATTGGATCAATTGTTACCTTGGTTGCGATTATGATCGCATTTTTTTTCGCATTGAAATGTTTTACATAGTTTCAATGTATGGTTTAATTAATTAGATGCTCTGGAGAGCTATATGTTGTTAGATGAGAACTATGTATGCACTTTGGTTTTAATGTGATGATGAACTTCTATTAATTTGGACACTTAATTATATATAATGCACGCAGATGAACCGGCAATGGATGTACGGTGACAGACACACCTCCGAGTACATTAAGGGCGTGCATGAGTTTCTCGATGCAGCTGAGGCAAACAAGCAGAATGGTTTTATGTGTTGTCCATGCACTGAATGTGGGAATACGAGGTCTTACTCTAACCGGAAAATCCTTAACTCCCACCTGCTTTACAAGGGTTTCATGCTACACTATAATATTTGGACGAGGCACGGAGAAATAGGGGTTATGATGGAAGACGGTGAAGAAGAAGAGTACGATGACAACTATGTGCCCCCTAAATACGGTGATGCTGCAACTTGGGGAGCTGGTGAAGATCAAGAGGAACCAGACGATGTGCCCAATGATGTTGCAACGGGTGAATCTGTTGAAGATCAAGAGGAACCAGACGATGTGCCCAATGATGATGATCTCCGCCGGGTCATTGTCGATGCAAGGATGCAATGCGAAAGTCAAAAAGAGAAGCTGAAGTTCGATCGCATGTTAGAGGATCACAAAAAAGGGTTGTACCCCAATTGCGAAGATGGCAACACAAAGCTTGGTACCATACTGGAATTGCTGCAGTGGAAGGCAGAGAATGCTATGGCTGACAAAGGATTTGAGAAGCTACTGAAAATATTGAAGAAGAAGCTTCCAAATGATAACGAATTGCCCGACAGTACATACGCAGCAAAGAAGGTCGTATGCCCTCTAGGATTGGAGGTGGAGAAGATACATGCATGCCCTAATGACCGCGGTGCATACAAGGATCTGAACGCATGCCCGGTATGCGGTGCATTGCGGTATAAGATGAGACGAGATGACCCTGGTGATGTTGACGGCGAGCCCCCAGGAAGAGGGTTCCTGCGAAGGTGATGTGGTATGCTCCTACAATACCACGGTTGAAACATCTATTCAGAAACGAAGAGCATGCCAAGTTGATGCGATGGCACAGTGAGAACCGAAAGAAAGATGGGAAGTTGAGAGCATCCGCTGATGGGTCATAGTGGAGAAAAATTGAGAGAAAGTGCTGGGATGAGTTTGCAAAGGACCCAAGGAATGTATGGTTTTCTTTAAGCGCGGATGGCATTAATCCTTTCGGGGAGCAGAGCAGCAATCACAGCACCTGGCCCGTGACTCTATGTATGTATAACCTTCCTCCTTGGATGTGCATGAAGCGGAAGTTCATTATGATGCCAGTTCTCATCCAAGGCCCTAAGCAACCCGGCAACGACATTGTTGTGTACCTAAGGCCATTAGTTGAAGAACTTTTACAGCTGTGGAATGAAAACGGTGTACGTACGTGGGATGAGCACAAACAGGAGGAATTTAACCTAAAAGGCGTTGCTGTTCGTGACCATCAACGATTGGCCCGCTCTCAGTAACCTTTTAGGACAGACAAACAAAGGATACCACGCATGCACGCACTGTTTAGATGACACTGAAAGTATATACCTGGACAAATGCAGGAAGAATGTGTACCTGGGCCATTGTTGATTTCTTCCGACCAACCATCAATGTCGAAAGAAAGGCAAGCATTTCAAAGGCGAGGCAGATCACTGGAAGGAGCCCGCCATGCGTACCCATGATCACGTACTTGCTATGGTCAATCATTTACATGTAATCTTTGGAAAGGGCCCCGTCGGACTAGCTGTTCCGAATGACGTTGAGGGACACGCATCCATGTGGAAGAAGAAATCTATATTTTGGGACCTACCCTACTGGAAAGACCTAGAGGTCCGCTCTTTAATCGACGTGATGCACATGACGAAGAACCTTTGCATGAACCTGCTAGGCTTCTTGGGCATGTATGTGAAGACAAAAGATACACCTGAGGCACGGGAGGACCTGCAACGTTTGCATGAAAAGGACGGCATGCCTCCGAAGCAGTATAAAGGTCCTGCCAGCTACGCTCTTACGAAAGAAGAGAAAGAAATCTTCTTTGAATGCCTGCTCAATATGAAGGTCACGACTGGCTTCTCGTCAAATATAAAGGGAATAATAAATATGCCAGAGAAAAAGTTTCAGAACCTAAAGTCTCAAGACTGCCACGTGATTATGACGCAATTGCTTCCGGTTGCATTGAGGGGGCTTCTACCGGAAAACGTTCGATTAGCCATTGTGAAGCTATGTGCATTCCTCAATGCAATCTCTCAGAAGGTGATCGATCCAGAAATTGTACCAAGGCTAAGGAGTGATGTGGCGCAATGTCTTGCAAGTTTCAAGCTGGTGTTCCCACCATCCTTCTTCAATATCATGACGCACGTCCTAGCTGGTGTCATGAAGGAATGGCGGCACCGTGTCGGCACCGGAAGAACTGGCAGGGTTTTCTCCTATTGGTGTAATGAGAACCAGGGTCCCACTAACCTCTAAAGATGGGCCATGATAGTGCTCAGCAACGCCCGGCAATCATTTCACCGACAAGCACTACTCCCGCACGGGGAGCGTCTCTCCCGCGGCATGGATCAACACTCAAGCAAACCAACCAGAAGATCCCCCAGGAAGGCCTCCCCTGCAGGGTAGACGAGTCTAGCGGAGTCAAGACCATGCCCGGGATCGAGTCCAAGCCACTCCAGCAGGGTCTCTAGGGCCGCCAAGCCAAACCTCGGGAAGCCTCTGCTCGGCAAGCAAATTCCTTGAGACCCCGGCAAGCCTCGGATCAGCAAGCAAGTTCCTTGCCGCCCGGCAAGTATTGACCCGGCAAGCTTCGGAACGGCAAGCAAAATTCCTTGCTGACACTCTATATCAATGATAGGCACGACATTAGATAAATGAGGACTGCATGGCCACGTATTCATCCACCACTCTAGAACTACCTCTATTGGAGTCTTCCCAAGCACGTGTCAAGATGGCATGGCTAGATGCTCAAGTGGTGGTGACTAGCCATGCTACTTTCCCAAGTGGTGCATTTAATTCACTGTCAATGATGAGGATGATCACACTGTAGTAACTTTACACCACTTGTATGCACTGTACGGCACCGTTGGAGACCCCTTGGACATATAAAAGGAGGCCCAAGGCGTAGCAGAAGGGGGCTTCTGGCCGAGTTGATACGGGTAGCTACTGTGTACGGTTCATCACATAGCGCTCCTGGAGCCAGAGCTCAAGAACACAAAATATACACAGACAAGCAGGATTAGGGTTTTACGCATCCTTGCGGCCCGAATCTGGGTAAACGATCCTTGTGATGACCGCCAGACCCGCTCTTTCCACAGCCCCGCGCCCGCCAACCGTAGAAGGGATTCCCCGTGATCCCATAGTTGTCGTTCCACCGACATCTTTGGCGCGCCAGGCATGGGCGGCGCAGTTGTGAAAATCTGGTCTAGCAGTTAGCGCATCAGTTTCTTCAAGATCATCATCATCACCTTCCATGGCACCCATGAAAAAGGCCTCTATGACAATGAAGCTTTCCACGTCCAAGCTTCCTTCACCCACACATGCTGATGGCGCGGGAGGCGCTACCGGCGCGGACGGCGCGGCTGCTGCGGTAGGCACGCCGGCGCAGGCGGCGTGGTCGCCGTGCCTGCTGCAGCAAGAGCGGGCGATGGAGATGCTGGAGGCGGTCATCTTCCGCGACCCCGTGGACAAATTTCTTCACCTACAATGGCGTGTTCTTCGCCATCATCGGAATTCAGAGAAAGCTAAGTTCCAAAACTTTAATTACACCCTGTTGCATAGTCTCATCCTTATTTACGTTTTTGCACATAACCTGTGCGCGAAGGAGCACTCTTGAGACAATATGCGCTCCGGGTTGTTCGGGTTCGCCTAGCAACACTCGTGCAGTCGCGTTTGTTCCTGGAGTGTGAAGCTCTCGAGAAGGCAGCGTCCTCGATAGGCTGCTAACTAGGATCCGTTCCTAAGCGCCATTGAACAGGATGTGCACGACCGAGATGCATTCCGGCAAGCGTAGGGAATAGTTGTGCAAACATTTAGTCATTTAAGGAAAAGACTTAACAAGTTTCTATTTATTTGAGATTTCTGCATAAACCTGTATGCCAAGGAACATTCTCGGGGCTAGTTGCGCTCCATTTTGCCTCGAGTCCGCTCCGCAACTTATGCAGCTGCGCTAGAACCAGGAGGGCAAACCTTTAAGGGAGGCGACATTCCCGAGTAGATGCTAAGGGCCCGTTCCGTCAAGCGCTGCTGGCTGGGCCGTATGCACCGGAAAGCATTCCAGCAGGCATAGGGGATATTTAGCAGAAGTAAAAATTTACAAGTAAGTTGAGTGCAATTTAGGTGCTAATCAACTTGTCATATTTAAACGCAGTTATGGCCCGGGGGCTGGCAACGCCCTTAGGACCAATCTTCTTGGTGTTAAGAACGATGTAGTTCTTCGCCATAAGCCTTCTCGACAATGATCTTGCCAGGAGCCGGTGTCAAGGACGACGCAGTTCTTCACCATGAGCCTTCCCGACAGTGTCGAGAACTCCAGAGTTCTCCACTGAAGTCTGGCATCGAGAACGTCAAAGTTCACTAGTGAAGATAAAAGCCTTCCTGGTGACAAGCTTGCCAGAAGCCGGTGTCAAGAACATCAAAAGTCTCTGCTGAAAACGTAAGACTTCCCGGCAATAGCCTTGTGGGGAGCAAGAAGGGAAACAAAACCACACTCTAGTATCGAGATCTGTAGAGTTCTTTGCCAGAAAATTTCCATGGAAGCAGACTCGGGGGCTGGCCAACGCCTCTGGGAAAAACTTTTTGGGGAAATGTGGTTAAACACTATCATGACCCATGCAAAATTTGGCCACAACTCCAGCGTCGAGCTCTTAGAGATCTCCGCTGAAACTGGGCCCGGGGGCTGTGTCGGTGTAATGAGAACCAGGGTCCCACTAACCTCTGAAGATGGGCCATGATAGTGCTCAGCAATGCCCGACAATCATTTCGTCGGCAAGCACTACTGCCACGCGGGGAGCGTCTCTCCTGCGGCATGGATCAACACTCAAGCAAACCAACCAGAAGATCCCCCAGGAAGGCCTCCCCTGCCGGGTAGACGATTCTGGCGGAGTCAAGACCATGCCCGGGATCGAGTCCAAGCCACTCCAGCAGGGTCTCCGGGGCCGCCAAGCCAGACCCCGGCAAGCCTCAAATCGGCAAGCTGGTTTCTTGCCGCCCGACAAGTATTGACCCGGCAAGCTTCAGAACGACAAGCAAAATTCCTTGTTGTCACTCTATATCAATGATAGGCACATCATTAGATAAACGAGAACTGTATGGCCACGTATTCATCCACCACTCTAGAACTACCTCTATTGGAGTCTTCCCAAGCACGTGTCAAGATGGCATGGCTAGATGCTCAAGCGGTGGTGACTAGGCATCCTACTTTCCTGGTGGGCGAAGAGAAGACATGCTTCCAAGCGGTGCATTTAATTCACTGCAGTGATGAGGATGATCACACTGTAGTAACTTTACACCTCTTGTATGCACCGTACACCACTGTTGGAGACCCCTTGGACATATAAAAGGAGGCCCAAGGCGTAGCAGAAGGGGGGCTTCTGGCCGAGTTGATACGGGTAGCTAACGTTTACGGTTCATCACATAGCGCTCCTGGAGCCAGAGCACAAGAACACAAAATATACACGGACAAGCAGGATTAGGGTTTTACGCATCCTTGCGGCCCGAATCTATGTCCACGACCCTTGTACGGACCGCTAGACCCGCTCTTTCCATAGCCCCGCGCCCGCCAACCGTAGAAGGGATTCCCCATGATCCCATAGGTGTTGTTCCACCGACATCTTTGGCACGCCAGGCAGGGGCGGCGCAGTTGTGAAAATCTGGTCTAGCAGTTAGCGCATCAGTTTCTTCAAGATCATCATCATCACGTTCCATGGCGCCCATGAAAGGCTCTTTGACGATGAAGATTTCCATGTCCAAGCTTCCTTCACCCACACCTGCGGATGGCGCGGGCGGTGCTACCGCCGCGGACGGCGCGGCTGCTGCGGTAGGCACGACTGGCACAGGCGGCGTGGTCGCCGTGCCCGCTGCAGCAAGAGCGGGAGATGGAGATGCTGGAGGCGGTCATCTTCTGCGACCGCCCGGACAAATTTCTTCTCCAACAATGGCGTCTTCTTCGCCATCATCGCAATTCAGAGAAAGCTAAGTTCCAAAATTTTAATTACGCCCTGTTGCATTGTCTCATCCTTAATGACGTTTTTGCACATAACATGTGCCCGAAGGAGCACTCTTGAGACAATCTGCGCTCCGGGTTGTTCGGGTCCGCCTAGCAACATCCGTGCAGCCATGTTTGTTCTTGGAGTGTGAAGCTCTCGAGAAGGCGGTGTCCTCGATAGGCTGCTAACTAGGATCCGTTCCTAAGCGCCATTAACTAGGACGTGCATGACCGAGATGCATTCCGGAAAGCGTAGGGAATAGTTGTGCAAACATTTAGTCATTTAAGGAAAAGACTTAGCAAGTTTCTATTTATTTGAGATTTCTGCATAAACCTGTATGCCAAGGAACCTTCTCGGGGCTAGTTGCACTCCATTTTGCCTCGAGTCCGCTCGGCAACTTATGTAGCTGCGCTAGAACCAGGAAGGCAAACCTTTCTGAGAGGCGACGTTCCCGAGTAGATGCTAAGGGCTCGTCCCATCAAGCGCTGCTGGCTGGGTCGTATGCACTGGAAAGCATTCCAGTAGGCATAAGGGATATTTAGTAAAAGTAAAAATAAACAGGTAAGTTAAGTGCAATTTACATGCTAATCAACTTGTCATATTTAAACACAGTTATGGCCCGAGGGCTGGCAACGCCCTTAGGGCCAATCTTCTTGGTGTTAAGAACGATGTAGTTCTTCACCATAAGCCTTCCCGGTAATGACCTTGCCGGGAGCCGGTGTCAAGGACGACGAAGTTCCTCGCCATGAGTCTTCCCGATAGTGTCGAGAAATCTAGAGTTCTCCACTGAAATCAGGCATCGAGAACGTCAAAGTTCTCTGCTGAAGATAAGAGCCTTGCTCATGACAAGCTTGCCGGAAGCCGGCGTCAAGAACGTCAAAAGTCTCCGCTGAAAACGTAAGACTTCCCAGCAACAGCCTTGCCGGGAGCAAGAAAGGAAACAAAACCACACTCTAGCATCGAGATCTGTAGAGTTCTTTGCGAGAAAATTTCCATGGAAGCAGACTCGGGGGCTGGCCAACGGCTCTTGGAGAATTTTTTTTTTGGGAAATGTGGTTAAACACTATCATGACCCATGCAAAATTTGGCCCCAACTCCAGCGTCGAGCTCTTAGAGATCTCCGCTGAAACTGGGACCGGGGGCTGTGTCAGTGTAATGAGAACCAGGCTCCCACTAACCTTTGAAGATGGGCCATGACAGTGCTCAGCAATGCCCGGCAATCATTTCGCCGGCAAGCACTACTGCCACGAGGGGAGCGTCTCTCCCGCGGCATGGATCAACACTCAAGCAAACCAACCAGAAGATCCCCCAGGAAGGCCTCCCCTGCCGGGTAGACGAGTCTGGCGGAGTCAAGACCATGCCCGGGATCGAGTCCAAGGCACTCCAGCAGGGTCTCCGGGGCCGCCAAGCCAGACCCCGGCAAGCCTTGAAACGGCAAGCAAGTTCCTTGCTGCCTGACAAGTATTGAGCCGGCAAGCTTCGGAACGGCAAGCAAAATTCCTTATTGTCACTCTATATCAATGATAGGCACATCATTAGATAAACGAGAACTACATGGCCACGCATTCATCCACCACTCTAGAACTACCTCTATTGGAGTCTTCCCAAGCACGTGTCAAGATGGCATGGCTAGATTCTCAAGCGGTGGTGACTAGGCATCATACTTTCCTGGTGGCCGAAGAGAAGATATGCTTCCAAGCGGTGCATTTAATTGACTATCGGTGTTGAGGATGATCACACTGTAGTAACTTTACACCTCTTGTATGCACTATACAACACTGTTGGAGATCCCTTGGACATATAAAAGCCCAAGGCGTAGCAGAAGGGGGGCTTCTGGCCGAGTTGATATGGGTAGCTAACGTGTACGGTTCATCACATAGCGCTCCTGGAGCCAGAGCTCAAGAACACAAAATATACACGGACAAGCAGGATTAGGGTTTTACGCATCCTTGCGGCCGAATATGGGTACACGATCCTTGTGCTGACCGCTAAACCCGCTCTTTCGACAGCCCCGCACCCGCCAACCATAGAAAGGATTCCCCGTGATCCCATAGGTGTCGTTCCACCGACATCTTTGGCACGCCAGGCAGGGGTGGCGCAGTTGTGAAAACCTGGTCTAGCAGTTAGCGCATCAGTTTCTTCAAGATCATCATCATCACGTTCCATGGCGCCCATGAAAAAGGGCTCTTTGACGATGAAGATTTCCACGTCCAAGCTTCCTTCACCCACACCTGCGGATGGAGCGGGCGGCGCTACCGCCGCGGACGGCGCAGCTTCTGCGGTAGGCATGACCGGCGCAGGCGGCGTGGTCATCGTGCCCGCTGCAGCAAGAGCGGGAGATGGAGATGCTAGAGGCGGTCATCTTCTGCAACCCCCCAGACAAATTTCTTCACCAACAATGGCGTCTTCTTCGCCATCATCGCAATTCAGAGAAAGCTAAGTTCCAAAACTTTAATTACACCTTGTTGCATAGTCTCATCCTTAATGATGTTTTTGCACATAACCTGTGCGCGAAGGAGCACTCTTGACACAATCTGCGCTCCGGGTTGTTCGGGTCCGCCTAGCAACACCTGTGCAGCCGTCTTTCTTCTTGGAGTGTGAAGCTCTCGAGAAGGCGGTGTCCTCGATAGGCTGCTAACTAGGATCCGTTCCTAAGCGCCATTGACTAGGACGTGCATGATCGAGATGCATTCCGGAAAGCGTAGGGAATAGTTGTGCAAACATTTATTCATTTAAGGAAAAGACTTAACAAGTTTATATTTATTTGAGATTTCTGCATAAACCTGTATGCCAAGGAACCTTCTCGGGGCTAGTTGCACTCCATTTTGCCTCGAGTCCGCTCAGCAACTTATGCAGCTGCGCTAGAACCAGGAGGGCAAACCTTTCCGAGAGGCGACGTTCCCGAGTAGATACTAAGGGCCCGTTCCTTCAAGCGCTGCTAGCTGGGTCGTATGCACCGGAAAGCATTCCAGCAGGCATAGGGGATATTTAGTAAAAGTAAAAATTTACAAGTAAGTTAAGTGCAATTTAGATGCTAATCAACTTGTCATATTTAAACTAAGTTATGGCCCGAGGGCTGGCAACGCCCTTAGGAGCAATCTTCTTGGTGTTAAGAACGATGTAGTTCTTCGCCATAAGCCTTCCCGGTAATGATCATGCCGGGAGCCGGTGTCAAGGACGACGAAGTTCCTCGCCATGAGTCTTCCCGATAGTGTCGAGAAATCTAGAGTTCTCCACTGAAATCAGGCATCGAGAACGTCAAAGTTCTCTGCTGAAGATAAAAGCCTTGCTCATGACAAGCTTGCCGGAAGCCGGAGTCAAGAACGTCAAAAGTCTCCGTTGAAAACGTAAGACTTCCCGGCAACAGCCTTGCCGGGAGCAAGAAAGGAAACAAAACCACACTCTAGCATCGAGATCGGTAGAGTTCTTTGCTAGAAAATTTCCATGGAAGCAGACTCGGGGGCTGGCCAAAGCCTCTCGGAGAAACTTTTTTGGGAAATGTGGTTAAAAACTATCATGACCCATGCAAAATTTGGCCCCAACTCCAGCGTCGAGCTTTTAGAGATCTCCGCTGAAACTGGGCCCGGGGGCTGTGTCGGTGTAATGAGAACCAGGGTCCCACTAACCTCTAAAGATGGGCCATGACAATGCTCAGCAACGCCCAGCAATTATTTTGCCGGCAAGCACTACTGCCACGTGGGGAGCGTCTCTCCCGCGGCATGGATCAACACTCAAGCAAACCAACGAGAAGATCCTCCAGGAAGGCCTCCCCTGCCGGGTAGACGAGTCTGGCGGAGTCAAGACCATGCCCGGGATCGAGTCCAAGCCACTCCAGCAAGGTCTCCGGGGCCGCCAAGCCAGACCCCGGAAAGCCTCGGATCGGCAAGCAAGTTCCTTGCGCCCGGCAAGTATTGACCCAGCAAGCTTCGGAATGGCAAGCAAAATTCCTTGCTGGCACTCTATATCAATGATAGGCACAATATTAGATAAATGAGGACTGCATGGCCACGTATTCATCCACCACTCTAGAACTACCTCTATTCGAGTCTTCCCAAGCACGTGTCAAGATGGCATGGCTAGATGCTCAAGCGGTGGTGACTACGCATGCTACTTTCCTGGTGGCCGAATAGAAGACATGCACCGAGGTGGTGCATTTAATTCACTGTCAGTGATGAGGATGATCACACTGTAGTTACTTAACACCTCTTGCATGCACTGTACGCCACTGTTGGAGACTCCTTGGACATATAAAAGGAGGCCCAAGGCGTAGCAGAAGGGGGGCTTCTGGCCGAGTTGATACGGGTAGCTACTGTGTACGGTTCATCACATAGCGCTCCTGGAGCCAGAGCTCAAGAACACAAAATATACACAGACAAGCAGGATTAGGGTTTTACGCATCCTTGCGGCCCGAATCTGGGTACACGATCCTTGTGCTGACCACCAGACCCGCTCTTTCCACAGCCCCGCGCCCGCCAACCATAGAACGGATTCCCTGTGATCCCATAGGTGTCGTTCCACCGACATCTTTGGCACGCCAGGCAGGGGCGGCGCAGTTGTGAAAATCTGGTCTATCAGTTAGCGCATCAGTTTCTTCAAGATCATCATCATCACCTTCCATGGCACCCATGAAAAAGGGCTCTATGACGATGAAGCTTTTCACGTCCAAGCTTCCTTCATCCACACATGCGGATGGCGCGGGCATCGCTACCGCCGTGGATGGTGCGGCTGCTGCGGTAGGCACGACCGGCGCAGGCGGCATGGTCGCCGTGCCCGCTGCAGCAAGAGCGGGCGATGGAGATGCTGGAGGCAGTCATCTTCCGCGACCCCCCCCCCCGGACAAATTTCTTCACCAAGAATGGCGTCTTCTTCGCCATCATCGCAATTCAGAGAAAGCTAAGTTCCAAAATTTTAAGTACACCCTGTTGCATAATCTCATCCTTAATGACATTTTTGCACATAACCTGTGCGCGAAGGAGCACTCTTGAGACAATCTGTGCTCCGGGTTGTTTGGGTCCGCCTAGCAACACCTGTGCAGCCGTCTTTCTTCTTGGAGTGTGAAGCTCTCGAGAAGGCGGTGTCCTCGATAGGCTGCTAACTAGGATCCGTTCCTAAGCGCCATTGACTAGGACGTGCATGATCGAGATGCATTCCGGAAAGCGCAGGGAATAGTTGTGCAAACATTTAGTCATTTAAGGAAAAGACTTAACAAGTTTATATTTATTTGAGATTTCTGCATAAACCTGTATGCCAAGGAACCTTCTCGGGGCTAGTTGCACTCCATTTTGCCTCGAGTCCGCTCAGCAACTTATGCAGCTGCGCTAGAACCAGGAGGGCAAACCTTTCCGAGAGGCGACGTTCCCGAGTAGATGCTAAGGGCCCGTTCCGTCAAGCGGTGCTGGCTAGGCCGTATGCACCGGAAAGCATTCCAGCAGGCATAGGAGATATTTAGCAGAAGTAAAATTTTACATGTAAGTTAAGTGCAATTTAGATGCTAATCAACTTGTCATATTTAAACACAATTATTGCTCGAGGGCTGGCAACGCCCTTAGGACCAATCTTCTTGGTGTTAAGAACGATGTAGTTCTTCGCCATAAGCCTTCCCGGTAATGATCTTGCCGGGAGCCGGTGTCAAGGACGGCGAAGTTCTTCGCCATGAGCCTTCTCGACAGTGTCGAGAACTCTAGAGTTCTCCACTGAAGTCAGGCATCGAGAACGTCAAAGGTCTATGCTGAAGATAAAAGCCTTCCTGGTGACAAGCTTGCCGAAAGCCGGCGTCAAGTACGTCAAAAGTCTCCGCTGAAAACATAAGACTTCCCGGCAACAGCCTTGCCGGGAGTAAGAAAGGAAACAAAACCACACTCTAGCTTCGAGATCTGTAGAGTTCTTTGCCGGAAAATTTCCATGGAAGCAGACTCAGGGGCTGGCCAACGCCTCTGGGAGAAACTTTTTTGGGAAATGTGGTTAAACACTATCATGACCCATGCAAAATTTGGCCCCAACTCCAGCGTCGAGCTCTTAGAGATCTCCGCTGAAACTGGGCCCGGGGGCTGTGTCGATGTAATGAGAACCAGGGTCCCACTAACCTCTGAAGATGGGCCATGACAGTGCTCAGCAACGCCCGGCAATCATTTCACCAGCAAGCACTACTGCCGCGTGGGGAGCGTCTCTCCCGCGGCATGGATCAACACTCAAGCAAACCAACCAGAAGATCCCCCAGGAAGGCCTCCCTTGCCGGGTAGACGAGTCTGGCGGAGTCAAGACCATGCCCGGGATCGAGTCCAAGCCACTCCAGCAGGGTCTCCGGGGCCGCCAAGCCAGACCCCGGCAAGCCTCGGATCGGCAAGCAAGTTCCTTTCCGCCCGGCAAGTATTAACCTGGCAAGCTTGGGAACGGCAAGCAAAATTCCTTGCTGGCACTCTATATCAATGATAAGCACATCATTAGATAAATGAGGACTGCATGGCCACGTATGCATCCACCACTCTAGAACTACCTCTATTGGAGTCTTCCCAAGCACGTGTCAAGATGGCATGGCTAGATGCTCAAGCGGTGGTGACTAGGCATGCTACTTTCCTGGTGGCCGAATAGAAGACATGGACCCAAGCGGTGCATTTAATTCACTATCAGTGATGAGGCCGATCACACTGTAGTAACTTTACACCTCTTGTATGCACTCTATGCCACTGTTGGAGAACCCTTGGACATATAAACGGAGGACCAAGGCGTAGCAGAAGGGGGGCTTTTGGCCGAGTTGATACGGGTAGCTACTGTGTACGGTTCATCACATAGCGCTCCTGGAGCCAGAGCTCAAGAACACAAAATATACACAGACAAGCAGGATTAGGGTTTTACGCATCCTTGCGGCCCGAATCTGGGTACACGATCCTTGTGCTAACCGCCAGAGCTCTTTCCACAGGCCCGCACCCGCCAATCGTAGAAGGGATTCCCTGTGATCCCATAGGTGTCGTTCCACCGACATCTTTGGCACACCAGGCAGTGGCGGTGCAGTCGTGAAAATCTGGTCTAGCAGTTAGCGCATCAGTTTCTTCAAGATCATTATCATCACCTTCCGTGGCGCCCATGAAAAAGGGCTCTATGACGATGAAGCTTTCCACGTCCAAGCTTCCTTCACCCACACATGCGGATGGCGCGGGCGGCGCTACCGCCGCGGACGGTGTGGCTGCTGCTGTAGGCATGACCGGCGCGGGCGGCGTGGTCGCCGTGCCCGCTGCAGCAAGAGCGTGCGATGGAGATGCTGTAGGCGGTCATCTTCCGCCACCCCCCGGACAAATTTCTTCATCAACAATGGAGTCTTCTTCGCCATCATCTCAATTCAGAGAAAGCTAAGTTCCAAAACTTTAATTACACCCTGTTGCATAGTCTCAGCCTTAATGACATTTTTGCACATAACATGTGCGCGAAGGAGCACTCTTGAGACAATCTGCGCTCCGGGTTGTTCGGGTCCGCCTAGCAACACACGTGCAACCGCGTTTCTTCTTGGAGTGTGAAGCTCTCGAGAAGGCGGCGTCCCCGATAGGCTGCTAACCAGGATCCGTTCCTAAGCGCCATTGACTATGACGTTCCCTAACAGTGGCATCATGAGCTAGGTCTGTGCGTAGTTACTATGCACGAGTAGAACACAAAGCAGTTGTGGGCGTCGATATTATCAATTATCTTGCCGTTACTAGTCTTATCTTGATTCGGCGGCATTGTGGGATGAAGCGGCCCGGACCAACCTTACACGTACGCTTACGTGGGACCAGTTCCACTGACTAACATGCACTAGTTGCATAAGGTGGCTAGCGGGTGTCTGTCTCTCCCACTTTAGTCGGATCAGATTCGACGAACAGGGTCCTTATGAAGGGTAAATAGAAATTGGCAATTCACATTGTGGTTTTGGCGTAGGTAAGAAACGTTCTTGCTAGAAACCTATAGCAGCCACGTAAAAACTTGCAACAACAATTAGAGGACGTCTAACTTGTTTTTGCAGCAAGTGTTTTGTGATGTGATATTGCCAAAGGATGTGATGAATGATATATGTGATGTATGAGATGATCATGCTCTTGTAATAGGAATCACGACTTGCATGTCGATGAGTATGACAACCGGCAGGAGCCATAGGAGTTGTCTTTATTTATTTATGACCTGCGTGTCAATGTAAACGTCATGTAATTACTTTACTTTATTGCTAAAGCGTTATCCATAGTAGTAGAAGTAATAGATGACGAGACAACTTCAAGAAGACACGATGATGGAGATCATGATGATGGAGATCATGGTGTCATGCCGGTGACAACGATGATCATGAAGCCCCGAAGATGGAGATCAAAAGGAGCAAATGATATTGGCCATATCATGTCACTATTTCATTACATGTCATGTTTATCATGTTTTACATCTTATTTGCTTAGAATGACGGTAGCTTAAATAAGATGATCCCTCGTAATAATTTCAAGAAAGTGTTCCCCCTAACTGTGCACCGTTGCGAAGGTTCGTTGTTTCGAAGCACCACGTGATGATCGGGTGTGATAGATTCTAATGTTCGAATACAACGGGTGTAAGCCAGATTTACACACGCAATACACTTAGGTTGACTTGAAGAGCCTAGCATGTACAGACATGGCCTCGGAACACAGAAGACCGAAAGGTCGAGCATGAGTCGCATAGAAGATACGATCAGCATGAAGATGTTCACCGATGTTGGCTAGTCCGTCTCACGTGATGATCGGACACGGCCTAGTTAACTCGGATCATGTTTCACTTAGATGAGTAGAGGGATGTCTATCTGAGTGGGAGTTCATTAAGTAATTTGATTAGATGAACTTAATTATCATGAACTTAGTCTAAAATCTTTACAATATGTCTTGTATATCAAATGGCTCATGTTGTCCTCAACTTCAACGCGTTCCTAGAGAAAACCAAGCTGAAAGATGACGGCAGCAACTATACGGACTGGGTCCGGAACCTAAGAATCATCCTCATAGCTACCAAGAAAGATTATGTCCTAGAAGCACCGCTAGGTAACGCACCTGTCCCAGAGAACCAAGACATTATGAATGCTTGGCAATCACGTGCCGATGATTACTCCCTCGTTCAGTGTGGCATGCTTTACAGCTTAGAACCGGGGCTCCAAAAGCGTTTTGAGAGACACGGATCATATGAGATGTTCGAAGAGCTGAAAATGGTTTTCCAAGCTCATGCTCGGGTCGAGAGATATGAAGTCTCCGACAAGTTCTTCAGCTGTAAGATGGAGGAAAATAGTTCTGTCAGTGAGCACATACTCAAAATGTCTGGGTTGCATAACCGCTTGACTTAGCTGGGAGTTAATCTCCCGGATGATGCGGTCATTGACAGAATCCTTCAGTCGCTTCCACCGAGCTACAAGAGCTTTGTGATGAAATTCAATATGCAGGGGATGGAAAAGACCATTCCTGAGGTATATTCAATGCTGAAATTAGCAGAGGTGGAAATCAAAAAGGAACATCAAGTGTTGATGGTGAATAAAACCACTAAGTTCAAGAAAGGCAAGGGTAAGAAAAACTTCAAGAAGGACGGCAAGGGAGTTGCCGTGCCCGGTAAGCAAGCAGCCGGGAAGAAGCCAAAGAATGGACCCAAGCCCGAGACTGAGTGTTTTTATTGCAAGGGAAGTGGTCACTGGAAGCGGAACTGCCCCAAATACTTAGCGGACAAGAAGGCCGGCAACACTAAAGGTATATGTGATATACATGTAATTGATGTGTACCTTACCAGTACTCGTAGTAGCTCCTGGGTATTTGATACCGGTGCGGTTGCTCACATTTGTAACTCAAAGCAGGAGCTGCGGAATAAGTGGAGACTGGCGAAGGACGAGGTGACGATGCGCATCGGGAATGGTTCCAAGGTCGATGTGATCGCCGTGCGACCACTACATTTACCTATGGGATTAGTTTTCAACATCAATAATTGTTATTTAGTGCCAGCTTTGAGCATGAACATTGTATCAGGATCTCATTTAATTCGAGATGGCTACTCATTTAAATCCAAGAATAATGGTTGTTCTATTTATATGAGAGATATGTTTTATGGTCATGCTCCGATGGTGAATGGTTTATTCTTAATGAATCCCGAGCGTAATGCTACACATATTCATAGTGTGAATACCAAAATATGTAAGGTTGATAATGATAGCCCCACATACTTGTGGCACTGCCGCCTTGGTCACATAGGTATCAAACGCATGAAGAAGCTCCATGCAGATGGGCTTTTGGAGTCTCTTGATTACGAATCATTTGACACGTGCAAACCATGCCTCATGGGTAAAATGACCAAGACTCCGTTCTCAGGAACAATGGAGCGAGCAACCAACTTATTGGAAATCATACATACTGATGTGTGCGGTCCAATGTGTGTTGAGGCTCGCGGTGGCTATTGTTATGTTCTCACCCTCACTGATGACTTGAGTAGATATGGGTATGTCTACTTAATGAAACACAAGTCTGAGACCTTTAAAAAGTTCAAGGAATTTCAGAGTGAGGTTGAGAATCAACGTGACAGGAACATCAAGTTGTTGCGATCAGATCATGGGGGAGAATACTTGAGTCACGAATTTGGCACACACTTAAGAAAATGTGGAATAGTTTCACAACTCACGCCGCCTGGAACACCTCAGCATAATGGTGTGTCCGAACGTCGTAATTGCACTCTATTGGATATGGTGCGATCTATGATGTCTCTTACTGATCTACCGCTGTCATTTTGGGGCTATGCTTTAGAGACTGCCGCATTCACTTTAAATAGGGCTCCGTCGAAATCCGTTGAGACGACACCGTATGAATTATGGTTAGGGAAGAAACCTAAGCTGTCGTTTCTAAAAGTTTGGGGATGCGATGCTTATGTCAAGAAACTTCAACCTGAAAAGCTCGAACCCAAATCGGAAAAATGCGTCTTCATAGGATACCCTAAAGAAACTATTGGGTATACCTTCTACCTCAGATCCGAAGGCAAGACTTTGTTGCCAAGAATGGGTCCTTTCTAGAGAAAGAGTTTCTCTCGAAAGAAATAAGTGGGAGGAAAGTAGAACTTGATGAAGTATTACCTCTTGAACCGGTAAGTGACACAGCTCAAGAAAATGTTCCTGAGGTGCTAGCACCGACTAGAGAGGAAGTTGATGATCATGATCATGAAACTTCAGATCAAGTTGCTATTGAACTTCATAGGTCCACGAGGACACGTTCCGCACCGGAGTGGTACGGCATCCCTGTCTTGGAAATCATGTTGTTAGACAACGGTGAACCTTCGAACTATGAAGAAGCGATGGCGGGCCCGGATTCCGACAAATGGCTGGAAGCCATGAAATCCGAGATAGGATTCATGTATGAAAACGAAGTATGGACTTTGACTAACTTGCCCGTTGAATGGCGAGCCATAGAAAATAAATGGATCTTTAAGAAGAAGACAGACGCGGATGGTAATGTGACCATGTATAAAGCTCGGCTTGTCGCTAAGGGTTATCAACAAGTTCAAGGGGTTGACTACGATGAGACTTTCTCACCCGTAGCGAAGTTGAAGTCCGTCCGAATCATGTTAGCAATTTCCGCATTCTATGATTATGAGAAATGGCAAATGGACGTCAAAACAGCATTCCTTAATGGTTTCCTTAAGGAAGAATTGTATATGATGCAGCCGGAAGGTTTGGTCGATCCTAAGAATGCTGACAAGGTGTGCAAGCTCCAATGCTCGATTTATGGGCTGGTGCAAGCATCTCGGAGTTGGAACATTCGTTTTGATGAGACGATCAAAGCATTTGGGTTTATGCAGACTTATGGAGAAGCCTGCATTTACAAGAAAGTGAGTGGGAGCTCTGTAGCATTTCTCATATTGTACGTGGATGACATACGGTTGATGGGAAATGATATAGAATTCTTGGAAAGCATAAAGGCCTACTTGAACAAGTGTTTTTCAATGAAGGACCTTGGGGAATCTGCTTATATATTAGGCATCAAGATCTATAGAGATAGATCGAGACGCCTCATTGGTCTTTCACAAAGTACGTACCTTGACAAGATATTGAAGAAGTTCAAAATGGATCAGTCAAAGAAGGGGTTCTTGCCTGTATTGCAAGGTACAAGATTGAGCACGGCTCAATGCCCGACCACGGCAGAAGATAGAGAAAAGATGAGTGTCATCCCCTATGCCTCGGCCATATGGTCTATCATGTATGCTATGCTGTGTACCAGACCTGATATAAACCTTGCCGTAAGTTTGGTAGGAAGGTACCAAAGTAATCCTGGCATGGAACACTGGACAGCGGTTAAGAATATCCTGAAGTACCTGAAAAGGACTAAGGATATGTTTCTCGTTTATGGAGGTGGCGAAGAGCTCGTCATAAAGGGTTACGTCGATGCTAGCTTCGACACAGATCTGGATGACTCTAAGTCACAAACCGGATACGTGTATATTTTGAATGGTGGGGCAGTAAGCTGGTGAAGTTGCAAGCAAAGCGTTGTGGCAGGATATACATGTGAAGCGGAGTACATGGCAGCCTCGGAGGCAGCGCAAGAAGCAGTCTGGGTGAAGGAGTTCATTACCGACCTAGGTGTCATACCCAATGCGTCGGGCCCGATGACTCTCTTCTGTGACAACACTGGAGCTATTGCCCTTGCCAAGGAGCCCAGGTTTCACAGGAAGACCAAGCATATCAAGCGTCACTTCAACTCCATTCGTGAAAGTGTTCAAAATGGAGACATATAGATTTGTAAAGTACATACGGAGCTGAATGTGGCAGATCCGTTGACTAAACCTCTCCCTAGAGCAAAACATGATCAACACCAGAACTGCATGGGTGTTCGATTCATCACAATGTAACTAGACTATTGACTCTAGTGCAAGTGGGAGACTATTGGAAATATGCCCTAGAGGCAATAATAAAATGGTTATTATTATATTTCTTTGTTCATGATAATTGTATATTGTTCATGCTATAATTGTGTTATCCGGAAATCGTAATACATGTGTGAATACATAGACCACAACACGTCCCTAGTGAGCCTCTAGTTGACTAGCTCGTTGATCAAACGATAGTCATGGTTTCCTGACTATGGACATTGGATGTCATTGATAACGGGATCACATCATTAGGAGAATGATGTGATGGACAAGACCCAATCCTAAGCATAGCTTAAAGATCGTGTAGTTCGTTTGCTGTAGCTTTTCCGAATGTCAAGTATCATTCCTTAGACCAAGAGATTGTGCAACTCCCGGATACCGTAGGAGTGCTTTGGATGTGCCAAACGTCACAACGTAACTGGGTGACTATAAAGGTACACTACAGGTATCTCCGAAAGTGTCTGTTGGGTTGGCACGAATCAAGACTGGGATTTGTCACTCCATATGACGGAGAGGTATCTCTGGGCCCACTCGGTAATGCATCATCATAATGAGCTCAATGTGATCAAGTGGTTGATCACGGATCATGCATTACGGTACGAGTAAAGTGACTTGCCGGTAACGAGATTGAACGAGGTATTGGGATACCGACGATCGAGTCTCGGGCAAGTAACGTACCGATTGACAAAGGGAATTGTATACGGATTGATTGAATCCTCGACATCGTGGTTCATCCGATGAGATCATCGTGGAGCATGTGGAAGCCAACATGGGTATCCAGATCTCGCTGTTGGTTATTGACCGGAGAGGCGTCTCAGTCATCTCTGCATGTCTCCAGAACCCGTAGGGTCTACACACTTAAGGTTCGGTGATGCTAGGGTTGTTGAGATATTAGCATACGGTAACCCAAAAGTTGTTCGGAGTCCCGAATGAGATCCCAGACGTCACAAGGAGTTCCAGATTGGTCCGAAGGTAAAGATTTATATATAGGAAGTCAAGTTTCGGCCATCGGGAAAGTTCCGGGGGTAATCGGTATTGTACCGGGACCAGTGGAAGGGTCCCGGGGGTCCACCAGGTGGGGCCACCTATCCCGGAGGGCCCCATGGGCTGAAGTGGGAGGGGAACCATCCCCTCGTGGGCTGGTGCGCCCCCCCTTGGGCCTCCCCCTGCGCCTAGGGTTGGAAACCCTAGGGGTGGGGGGCGCCACCGTTGCCTTGGGGGGCAAGGCACCCCTTGGCCGCCGCCCCCCTAGGAGATTGGATCTCCTAGGGCCGACGCCCCCCTAGGTCCCCTATATATAGTGGGGGAGGGAGGGCAGCCGCACCCAAGCCCCTGGCCACTCCCTCTCCCTCCCGTGACACTCCTCCGTCTCCCTGCGCTTGGCGAAGCCCTGCCGAGATCACCGTTGCTTCCACCACCACGCCGTCGTGCTACTGGATCTTCATCAACCTCTCCTTCCCCCTTGCTGGATCAAGAAGGAGGAGATGTCTTTCCAACCGTACGTGTGTTGAACACGGAGGTGTTGTCCGTTCGGCACTTGGTCATCGGTGATTTGGATCACGACGAGTACGACTCCATCAGCCCCGTTCTCTTGAACGCTTCCGCGCGCGATCTACAAGGGTATGTAGATGCACTCCTCTCTCCGTCGTTGCTAGATGACTCCATAGATTGATCTTGGTGATGCGTAGAAAATTTTAAAATTCTGCTACGTTCCCCAATAGGGCACCCCCTGACTTGTTTCCGACGCCAAAAATTCTTATAAATATAGAAACCTTTGAAAAGAACCCTAGATCGAAAGTTTCACCGCCGCAAGCCTCTGTAGCCACAAAAACCCAATCAGGAGCCTATTCTGGCACCCTGCCGGAGGGGGAAACCATCACCGGAGGCCATGTTCGTCATCCCGGCGGTCTCCATGACGAGGAGGAAGTAGTTCACCCTCGGGGCTGAGGGTATGTACTAGTAGCTATGTGTTTGATCTCCCTCTTATGTTCTTGATTTGGCACGATCTTGATGTACCGCGAGCTTTGTTACTATAGTTGGATCTTATCGTGTTCTTCCCCCTCTACCTTCTTGTGATGAATTAAGTCTTGCTCTTTGAGGTTTTCTTATGTTGGATTGAGTATTGGATTTGACAAAACTTGATGTATGTCTTGCGATGGGATATCTGTGGTGACAATGGGATGTTATATTGATTCACTTGATGTATGTTTTGGCACTCAACTAGCGGATTCTCAAGGTGACATTGGGGTAATCTATGCATAGGGGTTGATGCATGTTTTCGTCCTACGTTCTCCGATAGAAACTTTGAAGTGATTCTTTGTCGCACGTTGAGGGATTGACATATGATTTAATTATGTTATCATTGTTGAGAGACTTTGCACTGATGAAAGTATGAACCCTAGGACTTATTTTCAAGCATTGCAATACCGTTTTTGCTCACTTTTGTTACTAGTTACCTGGCTGTTTTTATATTTTCAGATTACAAAAACCTATATCTAGTATCCATATTACACTTGTATCACCATCTCTTCACCGCACTAGTGCACCTATACAATTTACCATTGTATTGGGTGTGTTGGGGACACAAGAGGCTCTTGCTATTTGGTTGCAGGGTTGTTTGAGAGAGACCATCTTCATCCTATGCCTCCCACGGATTGATAAACCTTAGGTCATCCACTTGAGGGAAAATTTCTACTGTCCTACAAACTCCGCGTTTGGAGGCCCAACAGGAGTCTATAAGAAGGTTGCATAGTAGACATCAAGCTCTTTTCTGGTGCCGTTGTCGGGGAGGTGAGTGCTTGAAGGTATATCTTTAGATCTTGCAATTGAATCTTTCAGTTTCCACTGCTGTTTCATCTCCCCTGGTCAGTGGCGCCATTACACCCTTCCCCTTCACCTCCCTCATGCCGCTCAGCTTCCTCCAAATTGCAGTATATAACCCTTCCTTCAAAACCCCCTGTTTGGACATTGCATTGTGGTGACCGCAGCTTCAGCCCCACATAGATCGCCTTCCTATGCTTGCCGCTCTAGCATGAATGGGCGGCTCATCGGCAAGTACCAGCAATGACAGAGGAGGTGGAGGATTCTGTTGGAAATATGAGCAAATTACTACGATATTTAATCCGAATAAACAGAAAATAAATCATGACAGCAATTGCAGAGATTAAACTAATCATGCGAACTAGCATAGTAGTGAAGGAAATATGCCCTAGAGGCAATAATAAAGCTATTATTTATTTCCTTATATCATGATAAATATTTATTATTCATGCTAGAATTGTATTAACCGGAAACATAATACATGTGTGAATACATAGACAAACAGAGTGTCACTAGTATGCCTCTACTTGACTAGCTTGTTGATCAAAGATGGTTATGTTTCCTAACCATAGACATGAGTTGTCATTTGATTAACGGGATCACATCATTAGGAGAATGATGTGATTGACTTGACCCATTCCGTTAGCATAGCACTTTATCATTTAGTTTGTTGCTATTGCTTTCTTCATGACTTATACATGTTCCTATGACTATGAGATTATGCCACTCCCGTTTACCGGAGGAACACTTTGTGTGCCACCAAACGTCACAACGTAACTGGGTGATTATAAAGGTGCTCTACAGGTGTCTCTGAAGGTACTTGTTGGGTTGGCGTATTTCGAGATTAGGATTTGTCACTCCGATTATCGGAGAGGTAACTCTGGGCCCTCTCGGTAATGCACATCACTTAAGCCTTGCAAGCATTGCAACTAATGAGTTAGTTGCAGGATGATGTATTACAGAACGAGAAAAGAGACTTGCCGGTAACGAGATTGAACTAGGTATTGAGATACCGACGATCGAATCTCTGGCAAGTAACATAGTGATGACAAAGGGAACAAACGTATGTTGTTATGCGGTCTAACCGATAAAGATCTTCGTAGAATATGTAGGAGCCAATATGAGCATCTAGGTTCTGCTATTGGTTATTGACCGGAGACGTGTCTCGATCATGTCTACATTGTTCTCGAACCCGTAGAGTCCGCACGCTTAACGTTATGATGATAGTTTCATTATGAGTTTATATATTTTGATGTACCGAAGGTTGTTCGGAGTCCCGGATGTGATCACGGACTTGATGAGGAGTCTCGAAATGGTCGAGACATAAAGATCGATATATTGGACGACTATATTTGGACACCGGAAAGGTTCCAGGTGAGATTGGGACAATACCGGATCACCGGGAGGTTATCGGAACCCCCCGGGAGGTATATGGGCCTTATTGGGCCTTAGTGGAAAGGAGGGCAAGGAGCAAGGGTGGGGACGCCCCCCCCCCCCAAGCCCAATCCTAATTGGGATGGGGGTCGGCCCCCCTTTCCTTCCTCCCTCCTTCCTCTTCCTTCCCTCTCCTACTCCTAATAGGAAAAAGGGGAGTCCTACTCCCTGTGGGAGTTGGACTCCCCCCTAGGGCGCGCCACCCTCCTTGGCCGGCCCCCTCCTCCACTCCTTTATATACGGGGGCAGGGGGCACCCCATAGACACAACAATTGATCATTGATCTCTTAGCCGTGTGCGGTGCCCCTCTCCACCATAATCCTCGATAATATTGTAGCGGTGCTTAGGCGAAGCCCTGCAATGGTAGAACATCAAGATCGTCACCACGCCGTCGTGCTGACGGAACTCTTCCCCAACACTTTGCGGGATCAGAGTCCGAGGATCGTCATCGAGCTGAACGTGTGCTAGAACTCGGAGGTGCCGTAGTTTCGGTGCTTGATCAGTCGGGCCGTGAAGACGTACGACTACATCAACCACGTTGTGCTAACGCTTCCGTTTCCGGTCTACGAGGGTACGTAGACAACACTCTCCCCTCTCATTGCTATGCATCACCATGATCTTGCGTGTGCGTAGGAATTTTTTTGAAATTACTATGTTACCCAACAGTGGTATCAGAGCCAGGTTTTATGCGTTGATGTTATGCACGAGTAGAACACAAGTGATTGTGGGCGATATAAGTCATACTGCTTACCATCATATCATACTTTGGTTCGGCGGTATTGTCGGATGAAGCGGCCCGGACCGACATTACGCGTACGCTTACGCGAGACTGGTTCTACGATGTGCTTTGCACACAGGTGGCTGGCGGGTGTCAGTTTCTCCAACTTTAGTTGAACCAAGTGTGGCTACGCCCGGTCCTTGCGAAGGTTAAAACAACACCAACTTGACAAACTATCGTTGTGGTTTTGATGTGTAGGTAAGGACGGTTCTTGCTAAGCCCGTAGCAGCCACGTAAAACTTGCAACAACAAAGTAGAGGACGTCTAACTTGTTTTTGCAGGGCATGTTGTGATGTGATATGGTCAAGACATGATGCTAAATTTTATTGTATGAGATGATCATGTTTTGTAACCGAGTTATCGGCAACTTGCTGGAGCCATATGGTTTTCGCTTTATTGTATGCAATGCAATCGCGTTGTAATGCTTTATTTTATCACTAAGCAGTAGCAATAGTCGTGGAAGCATAAGATTGGCGAGACGACAACGATGTTATGATGGAGATCAAGGTGTCACGCCGGTGATGATGGTGATCATGACGGTACTTCGGAGATGGAGATCACAAGTACAAGATGATGATGGCCATATCATATCACTTATATTGATTTCATGTGATGTTTATCTTTTATGCATCTTATCTTGCTTTGATTGACGGTAGCATTATAAGATGATCCCTCACTAAATTATCAAAGTATAAGTGTTCTACCTGAGTATGCACCGTTGCGAAAGTTCTTCGTGCTGAGACACCACGTGATGATCGGGTGTGATAGGCTCTACGTTCAAATACAACGGGTGCAAAACAGTTGCACATGCGGAATTCTCAGGTTAAACTTGACGAGCCTAGCATATAACAGATATGGCCTCGGAACACGGAGACCGAAAGGTCGAGCGTGAATCATATAGTAGATATGATCAACATAGTGATGTTCACCATTGAAACTACTCCATCTCACGTGATGATCGGACATGGTTTAGTTGATTTGGATCACATGATCACTTAGAGGATTAGAGGGATGTCTATCTAAGTGGGAGTTCTTAAGTAATATGATTAATTGAACTTTAATTTATCATGAACTTAGTCCTGGTAGTATTAGCATATCTATGTTGTAGATCAATAGCTCGCGTTTAGCTCCCCTGTTTTATTTTTAATATGTTCCTAGAGAAAACTAAGTTGAAAGATGTTAGTAGCAATGATGCGGATTGGATCCGTGATCTGAGGTTTATCCTCATTGCTGCACAGAAGAATTATGTCTTTGATGCACCGCTAGGTGACAAACCTATTGCAGGAGCAGATGCAGATGTTATGAACATTTGGCTAGCTCAATATGATGACTACTTGATAGTTTAGTGCACCATGCTTAAACGGCTTAGAATCGGGACTTCAAAAACGTTTTGAACATCATGGACCATATGAGATGTTCCAGGAGTTGAAGTTAATATTTCAAGCAAATACCCGAGTTGAGAGATATGAAGTCTCCAACAAGTTCTATAGCTAAAAGATGGAGGATAATAGCTCAAGCAGTGAGCATGTGCTCAGATTGTCTGGGTACTACAATCGCTTGAATCAAGTGGGAGTTAATCTTCCAGATAAAATAGTGATTGACAGAATTCTCTAGTCACCATCACCAAGTTAGTAGAACTTCGTGATGAACTATGATATGCAAGGGATAACGGAAACGATTCCCAAGCTCTTCGTAATGCTGAAATCGACGAAAGTAGACATCAAGAAAAATATCAAGTGTTGATGGTAGACAAGACCACTAGTTTCAAGAAAAGGGCAAAGGGAAGAAGGGGAACTTCAAGAAGAACGGCAAGCAAGTTGCTGCTCAAGTGAAGAAGCCCAATTCTGGTCCTAAGCCTGAGATTAAGTGCTTCTACTTCAAAGGGACTGGTCACTGGAAGCAGAACTGCCCCAAGTATTTGGCGGATAAGAAGGATGGCAAAGTGAACAAAGGTATATTTGATATACAGATTATTGATGTGTATTTTACTAGTGTTCGTAGCAACCCCTCGGTATTTGATACTGGTTCAGTTGCTAAGGGTAGTAACTCGAAACGGGAGTTGCAGAATGAACATAGACTAGTTAAGGGTGAAGTGACGATGTGTGTTGGAAGTGGTTCCAAGATTAATATGATCATCATCGCACACTCCCTATACTTTTGGGATTAGTGTTGAACCTAAATAAGTGTTATTTGGTGTTTGCGTTGAGCATGAATATGATTTGATCATGTTTATTGCAATACGATTATTCATTTAAGTAAGAGAATAAATTGTTGTTCTGTTTACATGAATAAAACCTTATATGGTTACACACCCAATGAAAATGGTTCGTTGGATCTCGATCGTAGTGATACACATATTCATAATATTGAAACCAAAAGATGCAAAGTTAATAATGATGGTGCAATTTATTTGTGGCACTGCCGTTTAGGTCATATTGGTGTAAAGCGTGTGAAGAAAATCCATGCTGATGGGCTTTTGGAATCACTTGATTATGAATCAGTTGATGCTTGCGAACCATGCCTCATGGGAAAGATGACTAAGACTCCGTTCTCCGGAACAATGGAGCGAGCAACAGATTTGCTGGAAATCATACATACTGATGTATGTGGTCCGATGAATATTGAGACTCATGGCAGGTATCATTATTTTCTGATCTTCACAGATGATTTGAGCAGACATGAGTATATCTACTTGATGAAACACAAGTCTGAAACATTTGAAAAGTTCAAAGAATTTCAGAGTGAAGTGGAGAATCATCATAACAAAAATAAAAGTTTCTACGATATGATCGCAGAAGTAAAATATTTGAGTTACAAGTTTGGCCTTCAGTTAAAAACAATGTGAAATAGTTTGACTACTCACGCCACCTGGAACACCACAGCATAATGGTGTGTCCGAACATCATAACCGTACTTTATTAGATATGGTGCGATCTATGATGTCTCTTATCAATCTACCACTATCGTTTTGGGGTTATGCATTAGAGACAGCAGCATTCACGTTAAATAGGGCACCATCTAAATCCGTTGAGACGACACCGTATGGTTTGGCAAGAAACCTAAGCTGTCATTTCTTAAAGTTTGAGGTTGCAATGCTTATGTGAAAAAGTTTCAACCTAATAAGCTCTAACCCAAATCGGAGAAGTGCGTCTTCATAGGATAAACTGTTGGGTACACCTTCTATCACAGATCCGAAGGCAATATATTCATTGCTTTGAATGGATCCTTTATAGAAAAGGAGTTTCTCTCGAAAGAAGTGAGTGGGAGGAAAGTAGAACTTGATGAGGTAGCTGTACCTGCTCCCTTATTGGAAAGTAGTTCATCACAGAAATATGTTCCTGTGACTACTACAAAGATTAGTGAGGAAGCTAATGATGATGATCATGTAACTTTAGATCAAGTTACTACCGAACCTCGTAGGTAAACCAGAGTGAGATCCGCACCAGAGTGGTATGATAATCATGTTATGGAGGTCATGTTACTTGACCATGACGAGCCTACGAACTATGAGGAAGCGATGATGAGCCTAGATTCCGTGAAATGGCTTGAGGCCATGAAATCTGAGATGAGATCCATGTATGAGAACAAAGTATGCACTTTGATTGACTTGCCCAATGATCGGCGAGCCATTGAGATTAAATGGATCTTCAAGAGGAAGACGGACGCTGATAGTAGTGTTACTATTTACAAAGCTAGAATTGTCGCAAAAAGGTTTTTGACAAGTTCAAGGTGTTGACTACGATGAGAGTTTCTCACTCGTATCTATGCTTAAGTCTGTCCGAATCATGTTAGCAATTGCCGCATTTTATGAAATCTGGAAAATGGATAAACAAAACTGCATTCCTTAATGGATTTATTAAAGAAGAGTTGTATATGATGCAACCATAAGGTTTTGTCAATCCTAAAGGTACTAACAAAATATGCAAGCTCCAGCGATCCATCTATGAACTGGTGCAAGCATCTCGGAGTTGGAATATATGCTTTGATAAGTTGATCAAAGCATATAGTTTTATACAGACTTGCGGTGAAGCCTGTATTTACAAGAAAGTGAGTGGGAGCACTACAGCATTTCTAATAAGTATATGTGAAAGACATATTGTTATCGGAGATAATGTGGAATTATTCTGCAAAGCATAAAGGAATGTTTGAAAGGAGTTTTTCAAAGAAAGACCTCGGTGAAGCTTCTTACATATTGATCATCAAGATCTATAGAGATAGATCAATATGCTTGATAAGTTTTTTCAATGATTTCATACCTTGACAAGATTTTGAAGTAGTTCAAAATGGTACAGTCAAAAAGGAGTTCTTGCCTGTGTTACAAGGTGTGAAGTTGAGTAAGACTCAAAACCCGACCACGGCAGAAGATAGAGAGAGAATGAAAGTCATTCCCTATGCCTCAGCCATAGGTTCTATAAAGTATGCCTTCTATGTACCAGACCTATTGTATACCCTGCCCTGAGTTTGGCAAAGAAGTACAATAGTGATCTAGGAGTAGATCACTGGACATTGGTCAAAATTATCCTTAGTGCATGGAATAAGGATATGTTTCTCGATTATGGAGGTGACAAAAGGTTCGTCGTAAAGGGTTACGTCGATGCAAGTTTTGACACTGATCCAGATGACTCTAAGTCTCAATCTGGATACATATTTAAAGTGGGAGAAATTAGCTAGAGTAGCTCCATGCAGAGCATTGTTGACATAGAAATATGCAAAATACTTACGGATCTGAATGTGGTAGACCCGTTGACTAAATTTCTCTCACAAGCAAAACATGATCACACCTTAGTACTCTTTGGGTGGTAATCACATAGCGATGTGAACTAGATTATTGACTCCAGTAAACCCTTTGGGTGTTGGTCACATGTCGATGTGAACTATGGGTGTTAATCACATGGTGATGTGAACTATTGATGTTAAATCACATGGCGATGTGAACTAGATTATTGACTCTAGTGCAAGTGGGAGACTGAAGGAAATATGCCCTAGAGGCAATAATAAAGCTATTATTTATTTCCTTATATCATGATAAATGTTTACTATTCATGCTAGAATTGTATTAACCGGAAACATAATACATGTGTGAATAGATAGACAAACAGAGTGTCACTAGTATGCCTCTACTTGACTAGCTCGTTGATCAAAGATGGTTATGTTTCCTAACCATAGACATGAGTTTTCATTTGATTAACGGGATCACATCATTAGGAGAATGATGTGATTGACTTGACCCATTCCGTTAGCATAGCACTCGATCGTTTAGTTTGTTGCTATTGCTTTCTTCATGACTTATACATGTTCCTATGACTATGAGATTATGCTACTCCTGTTTACCGGAGGAACACTTTGTGTGCCACCAAATGTCACAACGTAACTGGGTGAATATAAAGGTGCTCTACAGGTGTCTCCGAAGGTACTTGTTGGGTTGGCGTATTTCGAGATTAGGATTTGTCACTCCGATTATCGGAGAGGTAACTCTGGGCCCTCTCGGTAATGCACATCACTTAAGCGTTGCAAGCATTCCAACTAATGAGTTAGTTGTAGGATGATGTATTACAGAACGAGTAAAGAGACTTGCTGGTAACGAGATTGAACTAGGTATAGAGATACCGACGATCGAATCTCGGGCAAGTAACATACCGATGACAAAGGGAACAAACGTATGTTGTTATGCGGTTTGACCAAAAAAATCTTCGTAGAATATGTAGGAGCCAATATGAGCATCCAGGTTCTGCTATTGGTTATTGACCAAAGACGTGTCTCGGTCATGTCTACATTGTTCTCGAACCCGTAGGGTCGCACGCTTAACATTACGATGATAGTTTCATTATGAGTTTATATATTTTGATGTACCGAAGGTTGTTCGGAGTCCCGGATGTGATCACGGACTTGACGAGGAGTCTTGAAATGGTCGAGACATAAAGATCGATATATTGGACGACTATATTTGGACACCGGAAAGGTTCCGGGTGAGATTGGGACAATACCGGATCACCGGGAGGTTATCGGAACCCCCGGGGAGGTATATGGGCCTTATTGGGCCTTAGTGGAAAGGAGGGGAAAGTAGCAAGGGTGGGGGTGCCCCCCCTCCCCAAGCCCAATCCGAATTGCGATGCCCCCCCCTTTCCTTCCTCCCTCCTTCCTCTTCCTTCCCTCTCCTACTCCTAATAGGAAAAAGGGGAGTCCTACTCCCTGTGGGAGTTGGACTCCCCCCTAGGTCGCGCCACCCTCCTTGGTCGGCCCCCTCCTCCACTCCTTTATATACGAGGGCAGGGGGCACCCCATAGACACAACAATTGATCATTGATCTCTTAGCCGTGTGCGGTGCCCCCCTCCACCATAATCCTCGATAATATTGTAGCGGTGCTTAGGCGAAGCCCTGCAACGGTAGAACATCCAGATTGTCACCACGCCGTCGTGCTGACGGAACTCTTCCCCGACACTTTGCTGGATCGGAGTCCGAGGATCGTCGCCGAGCTGAACGTGTGCTAGAACTCGGAGGTGCCGTAGTTTTGGTGCTTGATCGGTCGGGCCGTGAAGACATACGACTACATCAACCGCGTTGTGCTAACGCCTCTGGTTCCGGGGTTCCGGTCTACGAGGGTACGTAGACAACAGTCTCCCCTCTCGTTGCTATGCATCACCATGATCTTGCGTCTGCATACGAATTTTTTTGAAATTACTACATTACCCAACAAGTAGATGAGTACATCACATCTAGGCCACATACTAGAAACATGAATTCTACCACGATCTCAAACAAGAAGGATAGAATCACATATGGTGCAGCGGGAACAGCACCGCCGGTGTTGACATTGTCGCCCATGTCGTCGAGGATGAGGTTGCCGAGGTCGGGGAAGAAGTCATCGCTGCCAGCTGTCGCGCGAGTGCGCTCCCCAAAAACCTGATCGCCCCTCTCCCGTACAGGATCACGAGAGGCTGGGTTCTGGAGGCCTGCGGTCCCTTCTTCTGGTGAACGCCGAAAGGAGGGATGGAGAAGACTTTCTTGGTGGCGCAATGAGGCCGTGGGAGTAAACCCCATGTCCGAGTCGTCCTGATGCAAAAGAATCAGAAATGGTTCAGTAATTAATGCGTTCATTAATTATTAATTAATGACTCATTAATTTTCCCGAGCAGCAGAAATATAGACAACGTGCATAGCTCTGTCCTCGGCTTGGCTCAATCCCGCAACCCACGACGCAGCGCGTCATGACGAGGCATGGCGTGGCGTGGCGAGGCGAGCGAGGAGGAGGAGCGCACGTGTAGGTCTCATCTTCTCATGCTCATACAAGTGGTAGAAGAGCTCATCTTATAAAGAGGTGCAAGTCTCTCTCAACTTTCGTGGTGGGACTAAACTCTAGTCTCACTCACTCCACTCACATGTGTGCATGAATGGGCCAAGAGAATTTCAGAATTTTAGTTGGGCTTTGGGCCAAAGGCCTACTAGCAAAATTCCGACAATCCCCCACAAAGTCTCATTGGCACATCTCATCATTTAGTTCCAAAACATTGTTTATATACCAGTGCTTAGTGGAGACTGTGAAGTTGAACTTCCACTTAGATTTTTATGCTACACTAGATCACAACTTGAATAGTGGACTATGCCTTGAACTACAAGTTTTCTGCGGAACTAGTTTCACACAAATTTTTGACCGATATTGGGCTGCCGCAAGGCTTCCCCACGGGTGGAGCGTATATGTCATACTCCAGGGCCTTTCATGAATTTATTAGAGAACACCCAATTCTCATAGACTACGACGTTAACAGTCAAATTCATATAGGTGTGTTCCTTAGTGGATGCTCTGCAGGACAACATCTCTACTTACCTGAATAAGCCACTTGGAACACATTAAGATAAGTATCAACCTACCATGCAGATCATGAGAGTATTGCATCTTCACGGAGTGGGATAATTAATATAGGGATACTCTCCTCCCAGCGGACCAACAGCTTGTCTCCCACTTCTACTTCACGGGATCTCTGATCACATAGAGTGGGTTACCACTATGGACAACTCATGTGGTGGGTCTCGAACCCATCTCCATCGATGCATTATCTATCACATTACGTGATAAACCCTTTGTGAAGGGATCTGCCAAGTTTTTCGATGTTTGGATATAATCCAACGTAATAACTCTGGAGTTCCTCAATTTTGTGTCAGATTTTAGTCTCCTCTTCACATGCCTTGAGGACTTCATATTGTCCTTAGAACTATTTATCTTGACGATCACAGTTTGATTATCACAATTCATCGGGATAGGGGTATTGGTTTTTCAACCATAGGTAAGTCCATCAAGAGCTCATGAAGCCACTCTGCTTTAACAGTGGCAGTGTCTAGTGCCGTGAGTTCTGCGTCCATAGTTGACCTCGTTAAGATGGTCTACTTGCAAGACTTCCAGGAAACAGCGCCACCACCAAGTGTAAAAACATAACCACTTGTGGCTTTAATCTCATCAGCATCAGATATCCAGTTTGAGTCACTATAACCCTCTAGTACCCTTGGATACCCAGTGTACTGAATCCCATAGCTCGCTATGCCTTTTAAATAGCGCATAACTCTCTCAAGTGCATGCCAATGATCATCTCCCGGTTTTGACACAAACCGACTCAGCTTGCTCACAGCAAAAGAGATGTCAGGCCTCATGGCACTCGCCAAATACATAAGCAAGCCAATAATCTGAGAATACCTCACTTGATCTCTAGCAATCCATCGATTCTTTTGAGGCAACACACTAGCATCATATGGAGTTGGAGAAGGCGTGCAGTCGCTATACCCAAAACGACTCAAGATCTTTTCCACATAGTGAGACTGAAGTAGTGTGATCCCACCATTCTCATCTCTCAGTAGCTTGATGTTTAAGATAACATCAGCTACTCATAGATCCTTCATCTCAAAGCAACAAGATAAGAAATCATTAACCTCCTTGATTAAATCGAGTTTGGTTCCAAAAATCAGTATGTCGTCGACATACAGACAAAGAATAACTCCTTCGCCCCCACCATAGAGATAGTACACACACTTGTCACCATCATTTTGCTACAAAGCCGACAACAGTTAATGTTCTTTCGAACTTCTCATGCCACTCCTTAGGAGCTTGTTTAAGGCCATATAAAGACTTTAATAACTTGCACACCTTTCCATCCTGACCCGGTACTACAAAACCGTCTGGTTGATCCATGTAAATTTCTTCCTTCAACTTACATTGAGGAAAGCCGTCTTAACGTCCATTTAATGAACGAGAAGACCATGTGAGGCAGCCAGTGATAGTAGAACCCAAATTGTGGTCAGTCTAGCCACGGGTGAGTAAGTATCAAAGAAGTCTTCACCTTCTTTCTGGGTATAACCCTTAGCTACAAGCTGTGCCTTGTACTTTTCAATTGTACCATCAGGTCTAAGCTTCTTCTTAAACACCCACTTACATCCTACAGGTTTGCACCCATAAGGATGGTCAGTGATCTCCCAGGTTCCGTTAGCTAAGATGGAATCCGTCTCGCTACGAACACCTTCCTTCCAGTAGTCAGCATTGGGAGATGCATAGGCTTCTGAAATAGTCCTGGGTGTGTCATCCACGAGGTACACAATGTAATCATCACCAAAGGACTTTGCAATCCTCTGTCTCTTACTCCTCACAGGAGTTCCATTGTCACCCTCAACAGGATTCTCAATGTGTTCCATCGCAATGGTGGGTTCAGGAATTACAGCGAATTCCTCACTAGATGGATTAGGTATCTCCTGATTTGATGAACTCGACATATCCTTCATAGGAAATATGTCCTCAAAGAAAATTGCATCATTCGACTCCATAATCGTACCAATATGCATGTCGTATACCTCAAATTTTATTATCAAAAATCTATAACCAATGCTATGAAAAGCATAGCCCAGAAGAATACAATCCATGGTTTTTGGTCCAAGCTTGCGCTTCTTGGGAATTGGTATATTGACTTTCGCCAAACAACCCCAAGTACGTAGGTAAGAGAGTTTCAACCTTTTCCTTTCCCATTCCTCAAATGGAGTCATGGTCTTATGCTTTGTCAGAACTCGGTTTAGGACATGACACGCAGTCATTAGCGCCTCCCCTCACCATTCCTTGGAGAGACCCGATGTGTCTAACATGGTGTTAGCCATATCAGTTAGAGTTTGGTTCTTTCTTTCGGCTACCCCATTTGATTGAGGTGAGTGAGGCGTCCTCTCATGGATTATACCATGTTCCGCACAAAACAGATCAAATTCATTGGAAAAATACTCTCCACCATGATCGTACCTAAGCTGTTTAATTTTTCGATCAACTTGGTTCTCTGCCTCAGCTTTATAGTTTTCGAAGGAAGTTAAAGCCTCATCTTTTGATTTCAAAAGATACACGCAACAATATCTAGTGGAGTCATCAATCAACGCCATGAAGTATCTCTTTCCACCTTTTGTCAACATGCCACTCATCTCACAAAGATCAGAATGTATAAGCTCTAGTGGCGCCAAGTCTCTTGCCTCTGCAGTCTTATGGGACTTGCGAGGTTGCTTAGCTTGCACACACACTAAAAGAAATATGTCAACTCGTGACCACCACTATTGGTCACTGAATGGTCACAAATTTCTATTTGTGACCTTTTTGTGACCAAAAACATAAGGTCAAAAGCTGGCCGTCATAAACTGACTACAGCGACCTTTCTTCTGGAATGGTCGTAGACGTTTATGACCAAAATACGTCTACTGTGGCATTTTGGTCACTAGCAACCTCCCCGGGCCACGTAGGCATCCAGCGTAGCAATCTGACGTGGCACAAGTTTCAGCCCGCTCCAATTCGGTTTTCTACATGGGCCTAGCCCAACAATTCAGCCTTTTTAATGTATTTTTTCTTGTTAATTTTGACTAGCTACATGGGCTTGGGCCATTAATTCGGCCTTTTTTTCTAAGATGCAGCCTTTTACAGTCTACTGGTTTTTTATTTTCGTCCTTTTTTTGCCACTGGTCCCACCAATCAGATTGGTCCCACTTGTCATGCTTATCACAAAATTGATCCCACACATCAAAAATTTCAAAATCTGTCAAACAACCATTATAACTTGTCAGGTTTCCATTTCATGGGTATTCAAAGCACATACACAATCATTGTTTCGAACAGACCAAAGAGCAAAAAGCACATACAAGTTGGTCCAAAACAATACTTCATTAATCTATTACAATCGTTACAGTATATTACAACCCAGATATACCTACAACTACAACACATAATATGCTACTCTTTGCTGATATGCTTCACAGCTTCGGACATGGATTCACACTTCACCTGTGCAAAAAATTGTACAAGTTACATTCCAGTAAACAAATTGTACAAGTTGACGATTCCCTGCTGCATATACATATCACTTGTGTCATGTTTGGGGGTTCAGAATGTACACAGCATGTTTATGGTAGATGAACTGCAGCTGCTATGAATAGTAAAGCAATAATGTACTGCCACTAATCAGCAAAGACATAACATTTTCTCAGAGTTAATGATAGCATATTTAACCGTAAATAACAGAATAATGCAATAAATTGGTATAGAGCAAGGTACTGAGCATAGGCCAAGTCAACAATCAATTGGTACTAAATCTAGAAATCACCATCTAAAATTTAGTTAATGAGACATTTTAGAATCAACTTGACAATTGATAGTAATGTTTGCATAGGACACATCCAGAACTAAAATTATACATAAATGCCTAAATTTCAATGCCCGATGCCCAAAATGTAAGATGATGGTTCCGGAAAAATAGTAAACTTGCAACTAGATTTAAAGAAAAGAAAATAGCAAGGTGCTGCCATGACCAAATCCTAACCAAAATGCATTTAATAAAATGGATTGCTTCTAGCTGCTGTAATGACATGTTCCATCAGGCCATGATCAAGTACTCCAGACCATTGCATGCTTTGCAAAAAGAAATACTAGATGAATCTCACTAACAGGAGCACTAGGTGATTAGTGGAAGTAATCTGCAGATTACACAGTGAACAAGTGAAGAATTTATCTCTCCCTGTGGAAGAACTAAGTTGATCAAGACATGCAGCAGCAGGAGAAGCCTTGCATCATTGGTTTGGTCGGGTCATCCACCACACTAGCCACCATCACGTACACGTCGCCATCAGCAACATTGCTCCTGCAGCAACAACAGATAACCATTTATAAATTAAACGGACCACGTACAAGGTTATACTAAGCATGTAAGTACAGTCCAGCTACACGTACAAGGTTATACTAAGCATGTAAGTACAGTCCAACTATAAAGTGGATGGCAAAGTGTGGCTGCTGTTGTTGCTACTTTAGCCAACTAAGCTAATTAATCTCATCAACCTAATACACTTCTCTCAAAAAAGAAAAAAGCAACTTCAAATATTGAGTACAGCAGCAACATCTACTTGTTACTGGAGTTCTAGTTCAATATTGAGTACAGATCCCTCTAAAATTCCTTGGCACAAGTGCATCACATATTCATCAACTTAGCATCAGAAGTAGTCAGCACGAGAAGAGGGGGAGGGAGATGGAGGAGCTACCTGCCGCAGTCGCAATGGAAGCAGAGGAGCAGACCCCTCTTGCCCCCAGCCCCCTCAAGCAGGACAGGGCTGCCGGCTGGGTGCGCCCCTACTCCTCCGCCTCCTCACCCAGCACATAGCAAGTTTCAGATGTTCAGAATAGTGAGATGATTCCATACAAAGTAGAATAGTTGTACTTGGCAATGCACACTAGCTAACAGAATGCCCACAATAAATATTTTGGCTAAGCTACTTTCCTTGACAGCTTTACAAATTACAACAATGATTCATCTCACTATTTCTAGAGGAATCAACCCAACCCATGTTGCTTTCTGACTATTCCATAAAAGTAGAACACTGAACTGGCCCTAGTTGCAGGCTATACTGATCTTTACGGTGTAGATAAACTAAAGAACTAACAAAGATTTAACCGATCCAGAGTGTCAGGTCCCTAATCCAACACCCCCGCTACGCATAGACAAAATTTTGGATACTAGACAAAATTTAGATTTAGATTTTGGAAGGTGATCATCCCATTCAAGTGACCATGCATACTAGACAAACGTCACAGGATGCATATCAAAAAATACATCAGAGATGCATTCAACAAAACATGAACATCACAGGATATCCATCTGTCCCGTGCAAGTTTCAGGAATAATAATGGCATGCATAGGGCAATCTTTATCTTGAGAGAAACAAGCAGGCCACGCATTTGAACATGACCAATACACATACATCTAAGCATGTATTTCACACTGGGAAGATAATAATGTCAGAGCCCTAGATGTCATCAGTTAATAAGATAGATGGGGAAATGAGATGGTCACCTGTCCCAATCCTCACGATCCGCGTAGGTCTCCTCCTGGTAGCCATGGGGGTCCGCCTGCTCTCCCTGGTCCGGCTGGTCTCCGTCATCAACATGGCCTCCCCTGAAAAAACGACGAGGGTGGTGATGGGGATTGAGGAGAAGAGAGGTCGGAGAAGAAGGGGGAGATCAGATCAGGGGACGTTACCTCCTGTGGTCGGGGTAGTGCTGCTGGTGGTGGTGGTGCGGCGGCTGGTCTTCATGGGCGTCGGGGGCGGCGGCGGCGTTGGCCTTGTACTTGGCGGCCTTCTTGCTGGCCCTGGTGGGCTTGTCGGGGTTGTCGGGCGGGACGACCTTCTTGACGACGCGGGCGACAGCCTCGTTGCCCGAGGCACCATCGGCCAGGTCGAGTAGGTCGAAGATCCCCATCCTGATGGCGGCGGCAAGGTGTGAGAGAGAATGTGGGAGAGGGGAAGAGGGTGTGGTGCCGCCCGGGAGGGAGGGCGTCGGGGGTGGGGGGACTGCCGGTGGGGGAGACCGGAGACGGGAAGGGAGGTCGCTGGTGGAGCAATGTGGCTGCCAGATCGGGGGAGGGTTAGGTGGAAATCCTAACCCTAGAAGAGAAGGAGGAGGGGGACGCCATGGCCGTGCCTGGCCTAGTGGATATGGGGATGAAGGCGAGGGGAGGGGGTCAGCGGTGGGTGGGGGCTGCGGTGGTGGGTGGGGATGGCGGCGGTGGGAGATGAGGGAGACGAAGGCGGAGAGGAGACGAGGGAGAGGAGGGTGGGGATGGATCGGATCTGGAGAAATGGTGGGTGGGTAGGTGGGTTAGGGTTTTGGTTTTTTCAGGAGAGGATCAACCGTTGGATGGGCGCGTGATGGATGGCTCGGATCGTGTCCAACTTGGTGATCCGTGTGGAGGTGGTTCCTCGCTTCTCATTGGCTGGCTGGCTCACGCTCGAAAATACAAATTTTGGACCCAAATCTCTGATTTTTTTTTTATAAATGCCTACAAATGTGTGTTGCAATATTGGACCATACCATTTTCCAAAAGGCGGCTGTTAGGGGCCGGTCAATCAGCCTAAATTTGGGTCGGTCGCCTCACGACCCTACGATGTTTTCGTGTGTAACCATTTGATTCACCCCCACGTTATACTTTCTTCCCCATCTTGCTCGTTCTCTATCAGATAGAACACATAGTTGACCCTCCCGCCGTTGCGCCGTCGCGCACAACCATAGTTTGTGGCCTAAACGTTGGCATCACCCCAACGTGCTCTAGTTGTAGCATTCGCCGATTCTAGCACCTTCCCGAGGCTGCTCACCGCCGGGGATGAAGCATCCTCAATCAACAGTTCCAGCAACCCATCTAGCCGGTTCCAGCAAATTACTTTACCACTTCTAGCACCCCCACCATAAATTCCTCAATGCTAAGGATGCAGCATGCCAAATTCATTTTCCTTTTTCAAGTGCCAAAAATGAGTTTTTTTAAATAAACTAGCAAATAATTGTCAAAAAATTGGACGAAATCATTTTTCTAAAATACTAGGTCATATTTAATGCACAATTGATAAAATGGTTGGGTGTCAAAAGATTTGATTCACCTCTGGTGAAAAAGACAAATTCCCGCCGATTCAGCAGGAAGCGGGTCAAATTTGAACTGTAGCTACCTCATAGTTTGCTCTTTATTTTTTCCAAAAATCATTTCTAGGTAAATAAGTATCTATTTAATCATAGAAACACCAAAAAAATCCAAGATTCAACCACTAGCTAGGAACGGTCATGCCTGCCGTTTTGACCACATTTTGAAACGGGCATAAAAAATTCAAAAAAAACAAAAAATTGAGAAACCTTCGCATTGTGTCATTATATGTGACCAAGTTTCTAGGAAAAATAATAAACTTGTAATACGGCAATTATTTAAAAAAAGTGTTTTCAAAAATGAGCTATCATGCGTGAAGATTCATGGCTTTCAAGCCAATTGATCAATCTTATGGCCATATTCATGGCATAGTTTGTTCAAATAATCTCATATTGTGAACAAGGGTGCATATTGGAATGGCAAACAATGTTGCCTAAGGAAGTTTTCATTTTCTTTGGACGAAAAAACCATTTTCCATTTTTCGAGTGCCCAAAAGGAGGTTTTTTTGTGAAGGACCTCCCAAGTAATTGTTGCAAAATTGGACCAAATCATTTTTCTAAAATACTAGGACATATTTAATGCACAATTGACAAAATGGTTGGGTGTAAAAAGTTTTGATCCACCTCTCGTGAAAAAGACAAATTTCCGCCGATTTAGATGGAAGCGGGTCAAATTTGAACTGCAGCTGTCTCATAGTTTGCTATTTGTTTTTTCCAAAAATCATTTCTAGGTACATAAGAACCTATTTAATCATAAAAACACCAAAAAAAATTCCAAGATTCAACCACTAGCTAGGAACGGTCATTCCCGCCGTTTTGACCGCATTTTGAAACGGGCATAAAAAATTCAAAAAAATCAAAAATTTGGGAAACCTTTGCATTGTGTTATTATATGTGGCCAAGTTTCCAAGAAAAATAACAAACTTGTAATACGGCAATTATTTTAAAAAAGTGTTCTCAGAAACGAGCTATCACGTGTGGAGATCAATGGCTTTCAAGCCAAATGATCAATCTTATGGCCACATACATGGCATAGTTTGTTCAAGTGATCTCATATTGTGCATAAGGGTGCATATTGGAATGACAAACAATGTTGCTTAAGGAAGTTTTCATTTTCTTTGGACGAAAAATTCATTTTCCATTTTTCGAGTGCCTGAAAAGAGATTTTTTGTGAAGGGCCTACCATATATTAGTTGCAAAATTGTACCAAGTCAATTTTGTAAAATACTAGGACATATTTAATGCACAATTGACCAAATGGTTGGGTGTCAGAAGTTTTGATCCACCTCTCGTGAAAAAGACAAATTTCTGCCGATTCAGTTGGAAGCGGGTCAAATTTGAACTGCAGCTGCCTCATAGTTTGCTATTTATTTTTCCCAAAAATCATTTCTAGGTACATAAGTATCTATTTAATCAGAGAAACACCAAAAAAATTCCAAGATTCAACCACTAGCTAGGAACGGTCATTCCCGTCGTTTTGACCGCATTTTAAAACGGGCATAAAAAATTAAAAAAAATCAAAACATAGGGAAACCTTTGCATTGTTTCATCATATGTGGCCAAGTTCCTAGGAAAAATAACAAACTTGTAATATGGCAATTATTTTAAAAAAGTGTTCTCAGAAACGAGCTATCATGTGTGGAGATCAATGGCTTTCAAGCCAAATGATCAATCTTATGGCCACATTCATGGCATAGTTTGTTCAAATGATCTCATATTGTGCACAAGGGTGCATATTGGAATGGCAAACAATGTTGCCTAAGGAAGTTTTCATTTTCGTTGGACGAAAAAACCATTTTCCATTTTTCGAGTGCCCGAAAGGAGGTTTTTTTGTGAAGGAACTACCAAATAATTGTTGCAAAATTGGACCAAATCATTTTTATAAAATACTAGGCCATATTTAATGCACAATTAACAAAATGGTTGGGTGTAAAAAAATTTGATCCACCTCTCGTGAAAAAGACAAATTTCCGCCGATTCAGTTGGAAGCGGGTCAAATTTCAACTGCAGCTGCCTCATAGTTTGCTATTTATTTTTTCCAAAAATCATTTATAGTTACATAAGGACCTATTTAATCATAAATTCATGGTTTGGTGGCGATACGTTGAGGTTTGGGCGGTGGCCGAGGTTTCCAACTCTAGAGCGCGTAAACTCGCATGCCCGTCGCGTGGTCACCGCGTGACCGTAATGTTGCCATGTGTTTTGGGCGGCTTAGGCATGTCTAGTGGGTTGGGCACTCCCCAGGTTAGTGATAGGAAGAAAATTACAACATAAGATTCTCACGAGAAGACCGATCGATGCTCAAACATGAATTAGCAGCCAAGTGTTTGATTAGCGGTACGGGAAATGCACATGGCCAATGGGCGTGAGTTTTGGCTGAAGATGATCATCTACTAAGGAGAATGTCTTCACAAATTTTTAGCTCAAAAGGAGGATCCTAGGTGGTACTTGCTTTGCAAAGTACCACGCTGGACAAAAATATGAATGTTGAAGCTGGGCTCAAAATAATGCATGGATTGAGCTGAAATTTTGTGGAGGATAGTTATTTGGGCATAGGAAAGCATTGTAGAACCATTTGGACATGCCAAAGTATTATTTCCTTCACAATGCTTTTCTATGGACAGAAACTTGGGAAAACTAGTGAGAGAGATTGGATGAATGAAATGAGCTCAAAATTGGTGTAGGTACGTTACTTAGGTATGGTCATGCGCTGGTTAATTTTCAGATCATTTGGGTAAGCCTAGCTAGTACTTACTTCACAAAGCTTCTCTCGAGGTAGAAACTTTGGAAATTTCCCGAGAAAGATTTACTAGGAAAATTGAGCTGAATATTATCATGTGGCAATGATTTGGGTATGGAAGAGTGCCCGAAAAGTTTGAGGGTAATAGGAGGGGTCTATATAACACTTGCTTTGCAACGTGCCAATTTGGCCATAAAATATAAATTGAACCTGAGCTCACATAGATGATTTGACTGAGCTGCAATTTGGAGGAGGGTGATAATTTGGGCATATGAAGAAAATGTATAAATTTCATGTCATTTAGAGATATAAAAAAGGTACTTCCTTCACAATGCTTCTAGGTGGACAAAAACTTTGGAAATTTTCCGAGGAGATTTGCTAGGCAAATGGAGCTGAATTTTGTCATGCGGTAATGATTTGGATAGGAAAGAGTGCCCAAAAATTCCTAGGGCAATCAAGAATATATAAATAGCACTTACTTCATAAAGTGCTATTGTGAACATAATAGGAAAATGAATATTGTTGAATTAGTTTTGAACTAGGCAAGGAAGGATTTTTACATATTTGATGAAGATATGACCCAAAGAATTTATGAGATTTTTTTGGGAATTTTGGGAATGATAGAAATATAGGTTGCTTCACAACCTAGGGCAAAAACTGCCACATGGACATGACACATAGGCAAAACTGATGAGATGGCGCCTAGTCATCACAACCCACCACAATCTACAAGGCTATGACCATCTATATTTGTCATTAACAACTAGAAATAAAGCAGCAGACTAGCACTATTTGCTTTATGACCATTTCGTGTAAGGAAATTACGACCTTTCTGACCAAAATGGTCACAATGGTTTAGGGTTTGAAGCCCCCTGAACAGCTTTTGACCAATTGGTCTAAAATGGTCATAAATTTATGACCAATTCTTCGAGGGTCACTGACAGAAGGTCATAAGTTGACATATTTCTTGTAGTGACATACTTGGCACTTGGAGCCTTTGACAGTAGAGATTTTCGGAATTAAATTCATATTGACTAGCCACGTCATGCAACCAAAGTTAATGTGAAAAAGTCGTGAATGTCAAATATCAGACTCATTAGGGCATCTCCAGCCGTTGGCCCCCCAGGGGGCGTCTAAAAGCGCCGCCTGGGGGTGAGCCGGCGCAAAAAATGGCCCTGGGGGCGAGTCGGCCCCCAGCCGTCGGCCCCCAGGGCCGTCCCCAGGCGCGTATTAAAAAACAAAAAAAAGAACGTTCGGCGAAGTTATGATAAAAACTAGTTAAATTTCGGCCAAACATTACAAATTTCGGCGAAATTCGTCCAAACATTACATTAACCTAATCCAAAAAAAGAAAGGGGGAAGTCGTCGCCGCCGTCGCCGCCATCGTCGTCGTCGGCCTTCTCCTCCTTGACGCGGGCGCCCCTGCTGGACCCCTACCCGGCGTCGCCATGGCGAATAGGCGGCGGCGCGTCGTCGTCGCTGCTGTCGCATAGGACGACGATCCCGCCTTCCTCGCGGCCGCGCCGGCGCTCCTCGAAGCGGCGTAGGGCGGCGCGCTGGCGCTCCTTCTCCTTCGCGCGGCGCGCCTTCTCCATCGCAATGGAGTCCTGGCGCGCCCATTCGAGGGCGGCGTCGTCGGCAGCGGCGAACTCGGCCTTCCCCGGCGCCAGCGGCTCCGTCTTCACCGGCGCCAGCCCCGGCTCCGTCTTCGGCTTCACGAAGCGCGGAGGAGCCCCTGACGAGGAGGCGCGCCAGCCGCCCTCGTTGATGACGATGCCGGCGCTGCGAGTGCGCCGGCCGAGCGGCGTCTCCGCCGCGGGCTCGGCCTTGACGCCGAGCAGCGCCGGAGAGCCGGAGGAGTGGGAAGAAGAACGGGACGACGAGGAGGAAGAAGAGGATGCGCCGAACCTTCTTGGAGCCCATGGCCCGGCACGGCGGTGCTGCGCCGGGGCGGCCGCCCTCGCCGGGGGGGTACGCCAACGGCGGGTTGTTGCCGCCCTCGAGGTGCGTGAGCACGCCCTTGAGTGTGCGGCCGGGGACGCCCCACCAGAGGTAGCATCCCTCGTTGTTCTGCCGGCTGCCGTCGACCACCGGCGCGCCGTTGGTGGACGCCAATCGCTGCTGTTGGCGGCGCTCGAAATATGCCGCCCAGGCCGCGTGGTTGTCGGCGGCGTACTGGGGGAGGGAGAGCTCGGCGTCGGTGAGGGACGCGCGCACGATGTCGACCTCCTCGGCGAAGTACCTCGGGTCCACCGCGGCATCGGGCACCGGGGGAATGGGCACTCCCCCAGCGCTGAGTCTCCACCCCGTCGGCCCGGCGCGCATGTCCGGCGGCGCCGGGATGTTCGCCTGGAACAGGAGCCATGACTCCTGTTTGCGCAGCGAACGGCGGCCGAAGCCGTTGGCCGCCGCCGTATCTCCGGGGAAGCGCTCTGCCATGGCGAAGGTGGGGCTGGGCGGGCTCGGAAGAGGTAGAGGGAGGGGCTGGGCGGCGGCGCTCGGGGAGAAGGAAGGGCTGGACGGCGGCGAGTGGGGGGGGGCTGGTGTGGGCGCAGGTGAGCGGAGGCCGCCGGCTTTTATAGCCGGGCCGCGCTGTGTGTACGCGTGCGAGGGAGTGGAGGCGTCGGCGCGCCGTCCCGTGAACGCGCCGCCCATGAGGAATCAATGGCAAGGCTGACCGGCGGCAGCCTTGCCATTGATTCCCCGCGGGAACCGAGGCCGTTGGGGGAACACGAGGCGCCGAGTCGCTGACGCGGCTGGCCCGCGTCTTTTTGTGCCAAAACAGCTCGCCCCGGCGCCCCCGGGCGCCCCCCAGCGCGCCGGGTTCGGCCCGGGTCCGCCGGCGCTGTTTTCGGCCCAAGCCGGCGAAAATCGGGCTCCTGGGGCGCGACTGGGTCGTTTTTTCGGCGCCGGCGCGAAAAAATCGCCTGGGGAGGCCTTCCTGGGGGCGCGGCTGGAGATGCCCTTACTGTGGCAAAGATTATTAATAACTTTAGTACAAATATTTGACAGAGGCAGGCGGAACAAGCCTCCGCTCTAATAGCCTTTTCCAACAAATTGTCCATACTTAGAAATTAAAACTTTATTGGATTCAAAAACCAACTTAAAATCATCTCGACATAAACGGGAATCGCTAACGAGATTTTTATTGATGGACGGCACATGATGAACGTTCTTCAAATGCACGGTCTTCCTCGAAGTAAACTTCAGATTGACCATACCAACACCTCGAATGATGGCATGTGACCCGTTCTCATCAGCACGGGAGAAGTCCTTGTGACCTGGTAAGAAGAAAACATGGAGGCGTCACCACAAACATGTACATTGGCACCGGTGTCAATTAACCAATCAGGAGATTAAAATACTGAAAGGATGGTAGGAAGATTACCGTACCCAGATTCCTTCATATCAGTATCACCGATGACAACATTAGCGGATTTGCAGCTCTTCTCATGTTCGTGCTCCTCAAAGCGGTTAGGACACTTCGGAGCCCAGTGATTAGGATCACAGCAGACATGGCAAAGTCCCTTCCCCTTCTTATGAGAATTCTTCTTGAAGTTGGTAGAATGTGACGGCTTGTTCTTTGTATCAAACTTGCCTTTGCCCTGAGTTTTTTTTCTTGTTGTTTTTGAACTTGTTGGGCTGGAAGTTCTTCTTCTATACCATGTGGGCACTAGAAGTTCCCTCGGTACCTCGAGCATGTGTGTCCTTTGCTCTCGCCTTCTCTTCAACATCAAGAGTACCAATAAGATCCGCTACGGAAAACTCATGTCTCTTGTGTTTCAGGGAAGAAGCAAAATTGTTCCACGAGGGTGGAAGCTTGGCAATGATGCCTCCGGCAACAAATTTGTCCGGCAACACACTCGAGTTTCTTTGCGAGCGACTGTATCTCATGAGCTTGCTGTACAACAGAGCGCTCATCAGTCATCTTGTACTCATAGAATTGCTCCATGACGTACAACTCGCTGCCGGCGTCCGAGGCACCAAACTTGGCCTCGAGCGCAGCCCACATGTCCTTGCCATTGTCAAATGACATATACGAATCCACAATGGAATCATCAAGAACACTCGGAAGAGCGCCTTTAAAAAGAGTATCGATCTTCTTAAAAGCTTCCAGCTGTGCTGGATTAAGATCGCCCTCAGGGTTGCCCTTAGTGGCGTCATAGCAGCTCATGGTCTGAAACCAGTAGACCGCTCTCGTGCGCCACCTCTTATATTGCGCCCCCTTAAAGGCAGGCGGCTTCATATGCGCAGCAAAACCACTCGGAGTAAACTGCTTATAATCAGGTTTTTGAATTGTTGGGAATATGAGCAAATTACTATGAGATTTAATCCGAATAAATAGAAAATAAATCATGACATCAATTGCAGAGATTAAACTAATCATGCGAACTAGCATAGTAGATGAACAGATCACATCTAGGCCACATACTAGAAACATGAATTCTACCACAATCTCGAACAAGAAGGATAGAATCACATACGGTGCAGCGGGAACAGCACCGCCGGTGTTGACGTTGTCGCCCATGTCGTCGGAGATAAGGTTGCCGAGGTCGGGGAAGAAGTAATCGTTCGCGAAGTCGTCGCTGCCAGCAGTCGCGCGAGTGTGCTCCCCAAAAACCTGATCGCCCCTCTCTCGTACAGGATTACGAGAGGCGGGGTTCTGGAGGCTTGATGTCCCTTCTCCCGGTGCACCCGCGGCGCGTCTGACGAGGCGTGGCGTGGTGAGGCCAGCGAGGAGAAGGAGCGCACGTGTAGGTCCCATCTTCTCATGCTTATACAAGTGGTAGAAGAGCTCATCTTATAAAGAGGTGCACGTCTCTCTCAACTTTCATGATGGGACTAAACTCTAGTCTCACTCACTCCACTCACATATGTGCATGAATGGGTCAAAAGAATTTCAAAATTTTAATTAGGCTTTGGACCAAAAACCTACTAGTAAAATTTCAACATATTCGAGCTGTGTACACACACCAGCCTTCTCTTCCTCAAAACGAAAAAAAGATCGACGGCCAAATCGTCTCTCCTTTATAAAAAAGATCTATCTTCTGCTCATTGTAAGGTGTGGCAATTGGACAACGATCTTCACCTGATGGCTCTCCTATAGTTCTTCCCGCTGGTTGCTCGCCGCCATCGACTCTCTGGGTCCGACACGAGTCACGTGATCGTCAGGCCGCTTTGCCTCTGACGGCTCTTCTGATTCCGCCATGACCGCCTCGCCTCCGACTGCTCTCTGACTCCTCCACGAATGCCTTGGCCAAGATTCTCTCTCATTGCTATCTCCATTTTTGTTGTTCGATGCTCCTTTCTGTTTGTCATGCGAGTTGCGCAAGTTCAGACTGCAATAACCAGCGGTCATGTACTTATAAAGACAAGATCACAACAACTGTACACATCCTTAATAATAAAGCACAGGTACTAGCAGGAAAGTAGGTTTGGTTTTGAGTATTAATCCCGTTTCCCACAAACACTTGGTGAGAGCATTTTATTTCACAGTCCGATATGACATCCATCTGTTATTTTTTATTTATTTCAGGCAGCGGTTATTACTGAACTGGAGAGTGGGCATAAACTTTATGGATGTGTCTAGAGCACATCTAGATGTGCTATAGTTATTGTACATCTAAGTGAGTGAATCAAGCATAAAAAGGAGAAGAAAAAAGAAAAAAATATTTACACGAATCTCAACGTAAGATCAATGACATAGGACTTAGATATGCAATACTTATGGCACAACTAGATATGCTTTAGCAAAACTGAAACTTTATATACCAATTAGTTTTTGCCACGGTTTCATGTATGTCATTCAAGTTTGGAAGGTGCTGACAGTACATGGGGAGTAACATTTTGTGACGGCCAGAATCTGCAAATACATGTTTATAAACAGTTGTAACACACTCATTTTATTATTATGTGATGCAAAAAATTGTAAATATGTTCTATCTAAATGCGTTCAACGGTGTACAAACTTTTGCGTACATATAAAGTTTTGAGGTGATGTTATGAAATTTAAACTTTTAGCCCTAACCTAAAGTGTGGGCATGAAAGGTTTGCTATTATTTTTAGCTAAACATTCGGTGAAACCCGGTGAGACCATGAGAAAAGGATATTCTGAAGTTTCAAAAAAAACTGAAAAAAATGGGATGTTAAGAAGACGATGTTTTATTGCCGCGCAAGATTTAAAGTTGAAACACATTACGAGATGTGAGATATTAAAAGACAAAATCAGTGTTGAACAGTAATGTCACTATTCAGGGCTGAATTTGTCTTTTTTATAGCGCACTTTTCGTAATGTGCTTCAGTTTGAAATTTTGAGTGGCAATAAAACATGACCCTATTAACATCCTGCATTTTTTTAAGATTTCTTCAAAACTTTAATATATGGTTTTCATGAAGTTTTCATTGAATATTGGTTTCCTTATGATATTCTCCCATCCGAATGAGTTGGAAATTTGTTCTAAGACGATGCAGTGATAATTCCTAGATGATGCTTTGCTTCAGTACATTTTTATTTGCTATCACATGTATATAATATAGTTGGTATTTATTTTCTTGCATTTTTTTGCTCACATTTCCCACCGCAGCGCGCGGGGTATCTTCTAGTTTTTTCGGATTCAGAAACCCCAAACCACGGATGGCTTAGTCCGGCAGATCTGAAGTTCTGAACCGGTCACTCTGATTTATGTATGCATCAGTGCATCGCATGCGCAAAGTCTCTTTTACCAGTGCCGGGATCTAGCGGCGACGTATGACCCAATAGGGTACTGCCACATCCTGAAGTATCTCGATACAGTAGCATGTATTTGATTCTTTTCGTAGCTTTAAGTGTTGGTATTTGTCTCGTGTGGATCCCACCATTGGCAGGCATGCATGGTCATTTACTTTCATTTTTTCTAACTCACAGTACTGGTTATGACACATTCACTCTCTCCTCTCTCACCAATAAACCCATCCTTTTATTCCACCCATGCCAAATTTAATCATTCATATCTTTTAAACTATATTTTTGTTTCTGAAATAATTTATAATTATATATTTGAATTCCTCGCACAAAGACCTTTAGAACAAGATCAATCTTGGGTATATTTCATACACGTTTAATTTCCAATGTGTCAATTAACATATTTCACTCAATATATTTTGTGTGGAACTGCTTATTTCTGTGTTTGAAACTGATTTTTTTTGTGATGAGTGAAATACATTTCAATTTTTTCACGTATATGTAGTGAAATTAGTTTATATATATATATATATATATATATATATATATATATATATATATATATATATAGTAATGAGTGAAATTAGTTTAAGTGAGTGTAATATGTTTTTTGAAAATAATTCTAATGTGTTTTCTGAAACTAGTGAAAAGTAAGATCTACATTTTGTAAACGAGTGTAGGGTGTTTTCTGAAATGAGTGAAATAACTTATTTGAAAAAGTGAAATAGAACCATTTTTTGGTGTGAAACTAACTAATTTGGTGTGAAACGGCTTTTGAAATGGAGTAACTATGATGTTTTTCTTGTTGGGGATCATTGCAGAAATTAAAAAAATTCTACGCATCACCAAGATCAATCTATGGAGTAACTAGCAACGAGAGGGGAGTGCATCTTCATACCCTTAAAGATCGCGAGTTGGAAGCGTTGCAAGAACGTGGTTGGAGGAGTCGTACACGTAGCGATTCAGATCGCGGCGGAATCCGATCTAAGCACGAACAACGGTGCCTCTTCGTTCAACACACGTGCAGTCCGGTGACGTCTCCCGCGCCTTGATCCAGCAAGGAGGAGGGAGAGGTTGAGGAAGAAGGCTCCAACAGCAGCACGACGGCGTGGTGGTGATGGAGTGGCAGTTCTCCGGCAGGGCTTCGCCAAGCTCACGCGGAGGAGGAGAGGTGTTGGGGAGGGGAGGGGCTGCGCCTTGGATGTGGTGCTGCAGCCCTCCCCTCGCCCCTCTATTTATAGGGAGAAGGGGGAAGGGGGCCGGCCCCTCTAGATGAGATCTAGAGGGGGCGGCGGCGGCCAAGGGGGAGGGGGCTTGCCCCCTAAGCAAGGGGGGCGCCCCCCTTTAGGGTTCCCCCCAAATCCTAGGCGCATGGGCCCTAGAGGGGAATGGCGCCCAGTCCACTAGGGGCTGGTCCCCTTCCACCTACAGCCCATAAGGTCCTCCGGGGCAGGTGGACTCTCCCGGTGGACCACCGGAACCCCTCCGGTGGTCCCGGTACAATACCGGTATACCCCCGAATATTTCCGGTGACCGTATGATGACTTCCCATATATAAATCTTCACCTCCGGACTATTCCGGAACTCCTCATGACGTCCGGGATCTCATCCGGGACTCCAAACAACATTCGGTAATCACATACAAATCTTCCTAATAACCCTAGCGTCATCGAACCTTAAGTGTGTAAACCCTACGGGTTCGGGAACCATGCAGACATGACCGAGACAACTCTCCGGCCAATAACCAACAGCGGGATCTGGATACCCATGTTGGCTCCCACATGTTCCACGATGATCTCATCGGATGAACCACGATGTCGAGGATTCAAGCAATCCCGTATACAATTCCCTTTGTCAATCGGTACGTTACTTTCCCGAAATTCGATCGTCAGTATCCCAATACCTCGTTCAATCTCGCTACCGGCAAGTCACTTTACTCGTTGCGTAACACATCATCCCGTGACCAACCCTTAGTCACATTGAGCTCATTACGATGATGTCTTACCAAGTGGGCCCAGAGATACCTCTCCGTCATACGGAGTGACAAATCCCAGTCTCGATTCGTGCCAACCCAACAGACACTTTCAGAGATACCCATAGTGCACCTTTATAGTCACCCAGTTACGTTTTGACGTTTGGCACACCCAAAGTATTCCTACAGTATCCGGGAGTTGCACAATCTCATGGTCTAAGGAAAAGATATTTGACATTAGAAAAGCTTTAGCAGACGAACTATGCGATCTTGCGCTATGCTTAGGATTGGGTCTTGTCCATCATATCATTCTCCTAATGATGTGATCCCATTATCAATGACATCCAATGTCCATGGTCAGGAAACCGTAACCATCTATTGATCAACGAGCTAGTCAACTAGAGGCTCACTAGGTACATGTTGTGGTCTATGTATTCACACATGTATTACAATTTCCGGACAATACAATTATAGCATGAACAATAGACAATTATCATGAACAAGGAAATATAATAATAACCATTTTATTATTACCTCTAGGGAATATTTCCAACAGTCTCTCACTTGCACAAGAGTCAATAATCTAGTTACATTGTGATGAATCAAACACCCATAGAGTTCTGGAGTTGATCATGTTTTGCTCGAGGAAGAGGTATAGTCAACGGATCTGCGACATTCAGGTCCGTATGCACTTTACAAATATCTATGTCTCCATTTTGAAAATTTTCACGAATGGAGTTGAAGCGACACTTGATATGCCTAGTCTTCCTGTGAAACCTGGGCTCCTTGGCGAGGGCAATAGCTCCAGTGTTGTCACAGAAGAGTGTCATCGGGCCCGACGCATTCGGAATAACTTCTAGGTCGGTAATGAACTCCTTCATCCAGATTGCTTCTTGTGTTGCCTCCGAGGCTGCCATGTACTCCGCTTCACATGTAGATCCCGCCACGACGCTTTGCTTGCAACTACACCAGCTGACTGCCCCACCATTCAAAATATACGCGTATCCGGTTTGTGACTTGGAGTCATCCAGATCTGTGTCGAAGCTAGCATCGACGTAACCATTTACGATGAGCTCTTCGTCACCTCCATAAACGAGAAACATATCCTTAGTCCTTTTCAGGTACTTCAGGATATTCTTGACCGCTGTCCAGTGTTCCATGCCGGGATTACTTTGGTACCTTCCTACCAAACTCACGGCAAGGTTTACATCAGGTCTAGTACACAGCATGGCATACATAATAGACCCTATGGCTGAGGCATAGGGGACGACACTCATCTTTTCTCTATCTTCTGCCGTGGTCGGGCATTGAGCCGTGCTCAATCTCATACCTTGCAATACAGGCAAAAACCCCTTCTTGGACTGATTCATATTGAACTGCTTCAATATCTTGTCAAGGTACGTACTTTGTGAAAGACCAATGAGGCATCTCGATCTATCTCTATATATCTTGATTCCTAATATATAAGCAGCTTCTCCAAGGTCCTTCATTGAAAAACACTTGTTCAAGTAGGCCTTTATGCTTTTCAAGAATTCTATATCATTTCCCATCAATAGTATGTCATCCACATATAATATGAGAAATGCTACAGAGCTCCCACTCACTTTCATGTAAACACAGGCTTCTCCATAAGTCTGCGTAAATCCAAACGCTTTGATCATCTCATCAAATCGAATGTTCCAACTCCAAGAGGCTTGCACCAGCCCATAGATTGAGCGTTGGAGCTTGCACACCTTGTCAGCATTCTTAGGATCGACAAAACCTTCCAGCTGCATCATATACAATTCTTCCTTAAGGAAACCATTAAGGAATGCTGTTTTGACATCCATTGCTAACATGATTCAGACGGACTCCAGCTTCGCTACGGGTGAGAAAGTCTCATCGTAGTCAACCCCTTGAACTTGTCGATAACCCTTAGCGACAAGCCGAGCCTTATAGATGGTCACATTACCATCCGCGTCTGTCTTCTTCTTAAAGACCCATTTATTTTCTATGGCTCGCCGATCATCGGGCAAGTCAGTCAAAGTCCATACTTCATTTTCATACATGGATCCTATCTCGGATTTCATGGCTTCCAGCCATTTGTCGGAATCTAGGCCCGCCATCGCTTCTTCGGAGTTCGAAGGTTCACCATTGTCTAACAACATGATTTCCAGGACAGTGTTGCCGTACCACTCTGGTGCGGAACGTGTCCTTGTGGACCTACGAAGTTCAGTAGCAACTTGATCTGAAGTTTCAAGATCATGATCATTAACTTCCTCTCTAGTCGGTGCAGGCACCTCAGGAACATTTTCTTGAGCTGCGCCACTCTCTGGTTTAAGAGGCAATACTTCATCAAGTTCTACTTTCCTCCCACTTACTTCTTTCGAGAGAAACTCTTTCTCTAGAAAGGATCCATTCTTGGCAACAAAGATCATGCCTTCGGATCTGAGGTAGAAGGTATACCCAATAGTTTCTTTAGGGTATCCTATGAAGACGCATTTTTCCGATTTGGGTTCGAGCTTTTCAGGTTGAAGTTTCTTGACATAAGCATCGCATCCCCAAACATTCAGAAACGACAACTTAGGTTTCTTACCAAACCACAATTCATACGGTGTCCTCTCAACGGATTTCGACAGAGCCCTATTTAAAGTGAATGCGGCAGTCTCTATAGCATAACCCCAAAATGACAGCGGTAGATCAGTAAGAGACATCATAGATCGTACCATATCCAATAGAGTGCGATTACAACGTTCGGACACACCATTACGCTGAGATGTTCCAGGCGGCGTGAGTTGTGAAACAATTCCGCATTTCCTTAAGTGCGTGCCAAATTCGTGACTCAAATATTCTCCCCCACGATCTGATCGTAAGAACCTGATTTTCCTGTCATGTTGATTCTCAACCTCACTCTGAAATTCCTTAAACTTTTCAAAGGTCTCAGACTTGTGTTTCATTAAGTAGACATACCCATATCCACTCAAGTCATCGGTGAGGGTGAGAACATAACGATAGCCACCGCGAGCATCAACACTCATTGGACCGCACACATCAGTATGTATGATTTCCAATAAGTTGGTTGCTCGCTCCATTGTTCCGGAGAACGGAGTCTTGGTCATTTTGCCCATGAGGCATGGTTCGCACGTGTCAAATGATTCATAATCAAGAGACTCCAAAAGTCCATCTGCATGGAGTTTCTTCATGCATTTGACACCAATGTGACTAAGGCGGCGGTGCCACAAGTATGTGGGACTATCATTATCAATCTTACATCTTTTGGCATTCAAACTATGAATATGTGTAACACCACGTTCGAGATTAAATAAGAATAAACCATTGACCAGCGGGGCATGACCATAAAACATGTCTCTCATATAAATAGAGCAACCATTATTCTCAGATTTAAATGAGTAGCCATCTCGCATTAAACGAGATCCAGATACAATGTTCGTGCTCAAAGCTGGTACTAAATAACAATTATTGAGGTTTAAAACTAATCCCGTAGATCGTCACCTCGTCCTTCGCCAGTATCCGTTTATTCTGCAGTTCCTGCTTTGAGTTACAAATATGAGCAACTACACCGGTATCAAATACCCAGGAGCTACTACGAGCGCTGGTTAGGTACACATCAATAACATGTATATCACATATACCTTTGGCATTGCCGGCATTCTTATCCGCTAAGTACTTGGGGCAGTTCCGCTTCCAGTGACCGTTTCCCTTGCAATAAAAGCACTTAGTCTCAGGCTTGGGTCCATTCTTTGGCTTCTTCCCGGCAGCTTGCTTACCGGGCGCGGCAACTCCCTTGCCGTCCTTCTTGAAGTTCTTTTTACCCTTGCCTTTCTTGAACTTAGTGGTTTTATTCACCATCAACACTTGATGTTCCTTTTTGATTTCCACCTCCGCTGATTTCAGCATTGAATATACCTCAGGAATGGTCTTTTCCATCCCCTGCATATTGAAGTTCATCACAAAGCTCTTGTAGCTAGGTGGGAGCGACTGAAGGATTCTGTCAACGACCGCATCATCCGGGAGATTAACTCACAGCTGAGACAAGCGGTTGTGCAACCCAGACATTTTGAGTATGTGCTCGCTGACGGAACTATTCTCCTCCATCTTACAACTGTAGAACTTGTCGGAGACTTCATATCTCTTGACCCGGGCATGAGCATGGAAAACCATTTTCAGCTCTTGAAACATCTCATATGCTCCGTGTTGCTCAAAACGCTCTTGGAGCCCCGATTCTAAGCTGTAAAGTATGCCGCACTGAACCAGGGAGTAATCAACACTACGCGTCTGCCAAGCGTTCATAACGTCTTATTCTGCTGGGAAAACAGGTGCTTCACCTAGCGGTGCATCAAGGACATATGCTTTCCTGGCAGCTATGAGGATAATCCTCATGTTACGGACCCAGTCCGTGCAGTTGCTGCCATCGTCTTTCAGCTTGGTTTTCTCTAGGAACACGTTGAAGTTGAGGGCAACATTAGCGTGGGCCATTTGATCTATAAGACATATTGCAAAGAATTTTAGACTATGTTCATGATAATTAAGTTCATCTAATCAAATTATTTAATGAACTCCCACTCAGATAGACATCCCTCTAGTCATCTAAGTGATACATGATCCGATTCAACTAGGCCGTGTCCGATCATCACATGAGACGGACTAGTCATCATCGGTGAACATCTTCATGTTGATCGTATCTTCTATACGACTCATGTTCGACCTTTCGGTCTTCCGTGTTCCGAGGCCATGTCTGTACATGCTAGGCTCGTCAAGTCAACCTAAGTGTATTGCGTGTGTAAATCTGGCTTACACTCGTTGTATGCGAACGTTAAAACCTATCACACCCGATCATCACGTGGTGCTTCGGAACAACGGACCTTAGCAACGGTGCACAGTTAGGGGGAACACTTTCTTGAAATTATTGCGAGGGATCATCTTATTTATGCTACCGTCGTTCTAAGCAAATAAGATGTAAAACATGATAAACATCACATGCAATCAAATAATGACATGATATGGCCAATATCATTTTGCTCCTTTTGATCTTCATCTTCGGGGCGCCATGATCATCATTGTCACCGGCATGACACCATGACCTCCATCATCATGATCCCCATCATCGTGTCTTCATGAAGTTGTCTCGCCAACTATTACTTCTACTACTATGACTAACGTTTAACAATAAAGTAAAGTAATTACATGACATTTATGTTGACACGCAGGTCATAAATAAATTAAGACAACTCCTATGGCTCCTGCCGGTTGTCATACTCATCAACATGCAAGTCGTGATTCCTATTACAAGAACATGATCAATCTCATACATCACATATATCATTCATCACATCCTTTTGGCCATATCACATCACACGGCATATGCTGCAAAGACAAGTTAGACGTCCTCTAATTGTTGTTGCAAGTTTTTACGTGGCTGCTATAGGTTTCTAGCAAGAACGTTTCTTACTACGCCAAAACCACAACGTGATATGCCAATTTCTATTTACCCTTCATAAGGACCATTTTCATCGAATCCGATCCGACTAAAGTGGGAGAGACAGACACCCGCTAACAACCTTATGCAATTAGTGCATGTCAGTCGGTGGAACCAGTCTCACGTAAGCGTACGTGTAAGGTCAGTCCGGGCCGCTTCATCCTACGATGCCGCCGAATCAAGATAAGACTAGTAACGGCAAGTAAATTAACAAAATCGACGCCCACAACAACTTGTGTTCTACTCGTGCATAGAAACTACGCGTAGACCTAGCTCATGATGCCACTATTCGGGATCATTGCAGAAATTAAAAAAAATTATATGCATCACCAAGATCAATCTATGGAGTAACTAGCAACGAGAGGGGAGTGCATCTTCATACCCTTGAAGATCGCGAGTCGGAAGCGTTGCAAGAACGCGGTTGGAGGAGTTGTACACGTAGCGATTCAGATCTCGGCCGAATCCGATCTAAGAACCGAACAACGGCGCCTCTGTGTTCAACACACGTGCAGTCCGGTGACGTATCCCGCGCCTTGATCCAGCAAGGAGAAGGGAGAGGTTGAGAAGAAGGCTCCAATAGCAGCACGACGGCGTGGTGGTGATGGAGTGGCAGTTCTCCGGCAGGGCTTCGCCAAGCTCACGCGGAGGAGGAGAGGTGTTGGGGAGGGGAGGGGTTGCGCCTTGGATGTGGTGCTGCAGCCCTCCCCTCGCCCCTCTATTAATAGGGAGAAGGGGGAAGGGGGCCGGCCCCTCTAGATGAGATCTAGAGGGGGGCGGCGGCCAAGGGGGAGGGGGCTTGCCCCCCAAGCAAGGGGGCGCCCCCCTTTAGGGTTCCCCCCAAACCCTAGGCGCATGGGCCCTGGGGGGGAATGGCGCCCAACCCACTAGGGGCTGGTTCCCTTCCACCTACAGCCCATAAGGCCCTCCGGGGCAGGTGGACCCTCTCGATGGACCCCCGGAACCCCTCCGGTGGTCCCGGTACAATACCGGTATACCCCCAAATATTTCTGGTGACCGTATGATGACTTCCCATATATAAATCTTCACCTCCGGACTATTCTGGAACTCCTCGTGACGTCCGGGATCTCATCTGGGACTCCGAACAAAATTCGGTAATCACATACAAATCTTCCTAATAACCCTAGCGTCATCGAACCTTAAGTGTGTAGACCCTACGGGTTCGGGAACCATGTAGACATGACCGAGACAACTCTCCGGCCAATAACCAACAGCGGGATCTGGATACCCATGTTGGCTCCCACATGTTCCACGATGATCTCATCGGATGAACCACGATGTTGAGGATTCAAGCAATCCCGTATACAATTCCCTTTGTCAATCGGTGCGTTACTTTCTCGAAATTCGATCGTCAGTATCCCAATACCTCGTTCAATCTCGTTAACGGCAAGTCACTTTACTCGTTGCGTAACACATCATCCCGTGACCAACCCTTAGTCACATTGAGCTCATTACGATGATGTCTTACCGAGTGGGCCCAGAGATACCTCTCCGTCATACGGAGTGACAAATCCCAGTCTCGATTCGTGCCAACCCAACAGACACTTTCAGAGATACCCGTAGTGCACCTTTATAGTCACCCAGTTACGTTGTGATGTTTGGCACACCTAAAGTATTCCTACAGTATCCGGAAGTTGCACAATCTCATGGTCTAAGGAAAAGATATTGGACATTAGAAAAGCTTTAGCAGACGAACTATACGATCTTGCGCTATGCTTAGGATTGGGTCTTGTCCATCACATCATTCTCCTAATGATGTGATCCCATTATCAATGACATCCAATGTCCATGGTCAGGAAACCGTAACCATCTATTGATCAACGAGCTAGTCAACTAGAGGCTCACTAGGGACATGTTGTGGTCTATGTATTCACACATGTATTACGATTTTCGGATAATACAATTATAGCATGAACAATAGACAATTATCATGAACAAGGAAATATAATAATAACCATTTTATTATTGCCTCTAGGGCGCATATTTCCAACATTTCTCTGAAACTAGTGAAATCTATCTTTTGTAGTGAGTGTAATTAGTTTTTTGAAACAAATGAAATATAGTATTTCAATTGAGCGACTCTAATGTGTTTTCTGAAATGAGTGAAATGAGTTATTTGAAAAAAGTGTAATATATCTTTATGTTGTGAAACGGCTTTTTCAATGTGTGAAAGTGATATTTCTACTGAGTAAAATATGTTTCAATATTTTTTCATAAATACCAAGTGAAACTAGTTTTTGAGATATATTTTGTAATGAATGAAATCTGTTTTCGAAATCAATGAAATGCTTTGTTTCAAATTTGTGAAATCAGTTTTGTAATGAGTTCCATATTCCAGTTTGTGAGAATGAGCGAAACATTAGAAAAAACTTTCATGGAATAGTGAAATAGTTTAGTGTTTTATGAAATGATTTCAGAGATAATTGAAACATATAAAATAAAATATATTTCAAACATATCCAAAATTGATCTTGTTCTGAAGGTCTTGTTACCATGAATTCAAATATACAAAGAGTTTCAATAATGGACATTTCGTTTAAAAGAGATGAGTCATTAAAAATATGAAGATGAATTTAAAATGCATGGCATATGTATGGTGTGAGTGAATGCATGCGTGCATGAACCTTTGTCTCCACTCTAACTCTCTCTCTCTCTGTAAAAGCTGATAATATCTGACACTAATACATGTATTTCTATGTGTGGTCAGATATTTTAAAATAGAGTATAAAACCTGCACAGATCTTGACAAAAGCGACGGACGGTGGATTGCCTACCGGTACGTCCCGGCACCGGTAAAATTACTTATTATTCGGCATCGCATGATGCAGGAGTCGGGAAGATGATCATTCCGTTATTAAAAAGAAGAGAAGGCAACAGATAGGACCGGTTGGATCGCAACAGTTTACTCAGTCTCTGAAACCAAGCCGTCCAGCAGATCTCAAGTCTGAACTGATCACGCGAAATTTTTCCTTTTTTTTCTTCCAGGAAAAAAGTGAAGTTTTTTTTTCTATTTTGCAAGGCCTCGTCACCAGGCGGTTTTGCAGTTTTCAGGCAATTTCGATGATTCTACTTCTAATGCATACTCCCTCCGATCAAAAAATAATGTGGCAGTTTTGAACTTAAATCATTACCCTCCTTAATTTCTTAGTAAGTACCACTAGCTTCATTCATGCCACATGGGGCAGACATATACGGCAAGACCGCACTCACTCTGACTTATTACATACTTATAATTCATCTAGTAGAAACTGTTGACGCTCGAAAATAGCATGATCGCAAAGAGTAACTTGAGGCTATAATGAGATGATGTCAAATTCATGATTTCATGTCATCATTGGATGACTCTCTTCAAGCCGATGGGAATAAATATATAGATGGTCCAAAACGGAGCTCGGATGCAAAAGTTATGACAAGTTCAAAGATGTTCATGTTGACACCAAAGTAAAGAAAGGCATAAAACTTAATCAAGATGGTCTCTGATGGAAAATGTTTCAACATGAAAGTTGTGCGTCTCGTCGAAACGGTAGATTTTGATATAAAAATCATCTTAATCCGAGATCGTATGTAACCTGTGGAGGCAAAACAAGGTCAGAAATAGAAGCTGCAGAGTCATTTCGGACCGACCGAGTTGATTTGATCGGTGAGACCGAGTTGGTCCGAAAATTTACCAGAGAGTTGGCAATGTTGACTCGGTAGGACCGAAGCAAACCAATCGGTGAGACCGAGTTGATCCGAGAAATTACAGAAGGATACAGAGATTTGGCAAAGTTCACTCGATGGGACCGAAATGAACCAATCGCTGAGACCGAGTTGGTCCGGGAAATTACCAAAGATTCCTGTCCGAGTTAAATTAGGGTTTTTGATGTTTTGGATGGAATTTTTAGTCCTTTTCTTGTGCGGGAAGTCCAGCCGCCTCATAAATAGATGAGAGATGACGGCCGATTGAACAACACACAATCGAACACATCAATCTATCATCTTTTACCTTTACCTTTATCTCCCTCCCTTGTTCTTCTTCTTCCTCGTTCTTCGTTCGTTCTTCTTGTTGCAGGGCGACAAACCTCGAGGCTCTAGGGGCGATCAGGTCGACCTAGGGCAGCCCATAGCCGCCGCACGCCCTGACGGGGTCCCTCCCGGGCGCGTGGGGGTTTCGGGTCCTTAAAAGCATCCGTCGGATTGCTTGCGTACCGCGTTTCCGGTCAGGTCTCCTTTGACGTGAGTTGCGGTGCATCACCCTGGACGTTGGAGGTACACGGTGACGTGTTCGTGTGCGAACAAAAACCAAATGTCGTCACTGCTCTTGCTCTTGCTAACTTATGTGAGAGACGCGCCGATCATTATAAGTAGGATTAGACACGATACAGCAGCCTGACCTCCAGCATTCGCGTCATCAGCAGTGCTCCTGTCGCGGTCTTTAGCTTGCAGCATCTCAGCTCCTTGCTCCGGCATCCCCGTCTCATCCTGCAGCTCCTTCACCTGCTTCTGCAGCCGCACGATGTAGTCGATCGTGCCCCCGAGGATTGACGCCCGGTCCATCTGCCGACATGGATCCACGCGCTCTCTTTGAGCTTAGAAATTTACAAGAGTTCTGCATGCATGGCGGCCGCCATGGAAGGATGATGGTGATTACCTTGTGATGTTGGGGACGAGAGAGCAGAGCTTCTTGAAGCGGTCGTTGACCTTGTTGCGCCGCTTCAGCTCAGCCGCGAAGTTCTTGCACTGCTGCCGCTTCCTGCCGCCGTCCTCGCCGGAGCCCCTCTGCGTCTCGCCGTCGAAGTCATCATCGGAGTCCTCGTCGTTGTCGAGGCCCGGCTGCGGGTGGTCGTGGAGGAGCACGTCGGGGGCCTTGCTGCCGCCGCCGGTGCCCCTCGGTGGGCTCGGGTCCTCCAGCTCGTCCTGCAGGTCCTTCACCTGCTTCTGCAGCCCCACGATGTAGTCGATCGAGTCCCCGACTATCGACGTAAGCTCCATCTGCCGACATAGATCAATGATTCTTAATTTCAAGCTTAGAACATCTCTAATAGGAGGGTGCTTGGATACGTTTTAGTTTCATGACTAAAAGTAACGGGACTAAAACTTGCTAGCCTCACCCATGCTTGGATTCAAATACTAAAGAGACTAAAATCAAATTATTGGGTATTTATTATCCTCCAAACCATCCAATTCAGAACTCGCATGTGTTAAAGTAGAGGAATTAAATGAGGAGAGAGAGGGCTAATACATATTTTAGTAGGTTTCCTATGACTAAAAATTTTTAGCCTCAAGACTAGTCCTAGTCTCTCTTTAGTCAAGGGTGCTTGAAACTTTAGCCTCTAAAAGAGACTATTTTTAGACTAAAAATAGTCTCTTGGATCCAAGCACCCTCTAGAAGATCTAGATGCAAAAATAACTAACTTTCCCAAGGCCCCAAAACCCTTCTCCAATACATGATTTTATTTTATTTTATTTTTAAAAAAGGAATACTCCGGGCCTCTGCATCTGGACGATGTATACCGTCAATTTATTAATTATTAACACAAGACCTTACAAAGTCGTACAACAGTAAGACTAAAGCCACCATCTCAGCAACCTCTGTCACTACTCCTATCTAGCTGATGAAGGGGCGCTGATGATCTAGGCCTAAAACCAAACAGATCTCACAGCCAAACCTAACATCTCAGACCTGAGGTCCCAACCAGGACACCTGCCGGGTATGGGCACCCACCAGTTCGGCGTGCTCCTCAACTAAGACGCCTGCCGGGTATGAGGCCGCTACAGCCACCTGCCACCTATCCATCTTCAGAGCTGTACTGCTGCATCGGCCTTGCCCGGTCTCGCTGCCGCCGACGCCACCACGACGCCAGACAGCGTCGACCTACTGCGCGTGTCTGTCACCACACATCTGACGCCAAGCCTCCGCTGCTCCATACCGCCAAGAGCCGCCGCCAAGAATATGTAGAAAGAAACACCGCTCCATCGAAAGGGAGGCGGCACACCCCCACCCCTCACCTGCAGACCCTCCCATCCGATTCCAAAGTCCTTGCCGCCACCTCCAGGAAGGTAACGGTGCACGGGGCGCCGCCGACGCCCGATCCGCATCGGATCTTGGGCTTTCACCCGGACATGGGGCGGAGTGGAGAGATGGTGTCCTCAGCAGCGCCCCCAAGGAGGAAAGCGGCGCCAAAAGGCGGCGTCGCCTCTGCCGGCTAGACAAGGTGGCCAAGGTTTCCCTCGGACATCGATCTGCTCCACCAGAACACACCGGAGGTGGATCCGACAAGATCCAAAGCTGAACCGGGGACTCGGAAGGGATGCATGGAAGGGAGGGGGCAATACCTCCAGATATGGCACGGGAAGCTCCGCGCCGCGCACGACCAACACATGCGGCTCGCCGTCCTCACGGCCGAGCCCTCAGGCACGCCGCACGCCACGCCAGCAAGGGCCGCCGCCCCTGGATCTGAGGGCCTCCGTGAAGAAGGAGCGCCGAAGACCCCGCCGCCACCTTCCTCGGCGCTCGCGTAGGCTTTCCCGGCGGTCGTCTTCAATGGCGGCGAGGGGGTGGGGGTGGGGGGTGGCGGCGGGGGAAAACCCTAGACTCCCCCGAGTCGCCCTAGGGGCGACGCGAGGGACAGGACGGGACCAGTCTCCAATACATGATGTAGATGCAAAAAAAATACATGTTGACATATCTCAGAAATCCTCCAACCCCTCACGTGACACTGTGGTGGGCGTCGCTGGGCATTAGGCGGCGCGGTGGAGGGTCGCACGCGTGGAGGTGGAGGTTGCGGCGACAAGGCTTCGGCAACATCCAGTGGCGTCCTCTTTCACGGCGCGGGCCCAGGGCGGTATTGATCCATCCTTTCAGATAGGAGCGGCGGTGCACAGTGGCTGGATGGTGCAGCCGGCTGCTGCGGGGGATGGCCCAGATCCGCCTGAGCCGGCAGTGCGGGTCGGGACGACTGGGGCTATGGGCAGCCGCCCCTGTTGCGGCGACGAGCTGGTGGGGGTGGCGGCAATTGGCTGGGCGTGCTGGCCCTGTCCCCGTTGGGGGTCCTGCTCATGGACGATGACGGGCGGCGAGCGGCGCGGGAGGGCTTCCCTTGGGCCAATTCTTGGCGGCGGTGGCGATGGATCTACTCCCCCTCTTTGACGGGCGGGTGGCTGTCGGTGGCCTCACGCCGGCCCACGCCAGTTGCCGTGGTGCGGCAAAACAGGGGTGTTTCTGATGGAGAGGCCAGTAGGAGGGACGGGGCTCCGCCCTGTGCCGGTCATGGCTGTGAGCCACTTTCTCCGGCCTGGTACTCTCTTGCTAATCTAGCGATGCTTAAGGTGGGATGGTCGTTGCCGGTTCCGACAATGGTTGGGGTTGGCTGATCTGTTCAAAGCCGTCTCCTTCAGTGTTCTTGGGTCGGCCCGAGTGCAGGGTGGCGACCCTGTCGGTGGGAGGTACATTATTCATGGGCTGATCACGCAGCTCGGATGCGGGTGGGCAGACATGACCGCTCGGGCGCCATGGCTGCGGGTGGTTAGCGGAGGGGTAGGAGCACCAGGGTACATCACTTGCCCATTCATGTACTAGCTGGCGGCGGCGGCCGCGGACATCGTTCTCCTCCCTGCAGCCTTCGTCGCAGTGTTCCCACCCCTTTTCGCGATGCTCTGGGTGAAAATTTGATCTTCGGGATGAGACGGTGGCGGCTATCCATGATCGTGCCCTTTTTGGAGGCATCATCTTGGAGTGCTTGCTCCAGCGTTGTCTGTCTCACATGTCCTCTATGGATCGCTCATGGTGCTGGTCTTCATCGGCCGAAGCAGTGCTTCTTCGCTTATTTATAGTTTACTTGGTAGTCGCTGGGGTGGGTAGGTAGCAAGGCAAATCAATAGCATCGAGACAACTAGCAAGCAAAATTAGCATTGTATTCAATGTAATGATCATCTTGCCTGGAGTCTCTTCGGTGGGATAGTAAAGGTGCTCCTCGAAATAGATCCCAACGGGCTCCTCGATCTCAGAAACGTCTCCCGATTCTACCCATAATGACCAAACCGGAAAAGAGAAAACACATCAATAAACAAACAAGACATGAAATATGCTCCCAAAAAAATGGTGCATGTCCATTTTAATGATTTAACATGGCAATGTACAACTAGTCAAGTCAAATAAAGTCTTGATTTGTGAGAGACATGCATCAAGAACAACGCCATAAGTAATTTAGTTGAATTACATATTATGGATAGAACATGGAGTATGAATTATTTAGGGTGCATGAACATAGCAAAATCATGATCTACACATTATTCTGGTCCAAAACATATAAAGAACATCATAATTGAAGCTATGGAACTATACTAACAAGTTCCAGGGTGGCTACAAAAGTAACCCGGAAGAAAACAAAGGATGTGGGCAACAAAATGACATTCCATAACTATCACGGGATGGATTGAAAATAGTAGCCGCAAATACATATATGACATGCCTTGGTTGTTTACCATGTCGTTTGCTTCTTTTCGGGTTTTGCTTCTTCTGTGTAGTTCCTGTTCCGTAGTGGTGACGATTTGTTCGCCTACTTCATGGATTCGATTCTTCTTTAAAGTGGTGAAGAATCGAACCCATGAAGTTGTTGGGGAACGCAGTAATTTCGAAAAAAATTCCTACGCACACGCAAGATCATGGTGATGCACAGCAACGAGAGGGGAGAGTGTTGTCTACGTACCAACGCAGACCGACTGCGGAAGCTATCACAAAACGTAGAGGAAGTAGTCGTACGTCTTCTTCCCGATCCGACCGATCCAAGCACCGTTACTCCGGCACCTCCGAGTTCTTAGCACACATTCAGCTCGATGACGTTCCTCGGGCTCCGATCCAGCAAAGCGTCGAGGAAGAGTTCCGTCAGCACGACGGCGTGGTGACGATCTTGATGTACTACCGACGCAGGGCTTCGCCTAAGCACTGTAACGGTATGACCGAGGTGGAATTTGGTGGCAGGGGGCACCGCACACGGCTAAGGAACGATCTCAAGGATCAACTTGTGTGTCTTGGGGTGTCCCTTGCCCCCGTATATAAAGGTTGGAGGGAGGGGGGCTGGCCGGCCAAGTGGAGGGAGGCGCAGGAGGAGTCCTACTCCTACCGGGAGTAGGACTCCCCCCTCCAATCCTAGTCCAACTAGGAATCCTTAAAGGGAAGAGAAAGAGAGGTGGCCGGCCCCTCTCCTAGTCCTAATAGGACTAGGGAGAGGGGGGGAGGCGCAGCCCTATGTGGGCTGCCCTCTCACCTTTCCACTAAGGCCCATGTTGGCCCATTTGGCTCCCGGGGGGGTTCCGGTAACCCTCCCGGTAGTCCGGTAAAATCCCGATTTCACCCGGAACACTTCCGATGTCCAAACATAGGCTTCCAATATATCAATCTTTACGTCTCGACCATTTCGAGACTCCTCGTCATGTCCGTGATCACATCCGGGACTCCGAACAACCTTCGGTACATCAAAATGCATAAACTCATAATAACTGTCATCATAACGTTAAGCGTGCGGACCCTACGGTTCGAGAACAATGTAGACATGACCGAGACACGTCTCCGGTCAATAACCAATAGCGGGACCTGGATGCCCATATTGGCTCCTACATATTCTACGAAGATCTTTATCGGTCAGACCGCATAACAACATACGTTGTTCCCTTTGTCATCGGTATGTTACTTGCCCGAGATTCGATCGTCGGTATCCAATACCTAGTTCAATCTCGTTACTGGCAAGTCTCTTTACTCGTTCCGTAATACATCATCTCATAACTAACATCTTAGTTATTATGCTTGCAAGGCTTATGTGATGTGTATTACCGAGAGGGCCCAGAGATACCTCTCCGACAATCGGAGTGACAAACCCTAATCTCGAAATACGCCAACCCAACATCTACCATTGGAGACACCTGCAGTACTCCTTTATAATCACCCAGTTACGTTGTGACGTTTGGTAGTACCCAAAGTGTTCCTCCGGTAAACGGGAGTTGCATAATCTCATAGTTATAGGAACATGTATAAGTCATGAAGAAAGCAATAGCAACATACTAAACGATCGGGTGCTAAGCTAATGGAATGGGTCATGTCAATCAGATCATTCAACTAATGATGTGACCTCGTTAATCAAATAACAACTCTTTGTTCATGGTCAGGAAACATAACCATCTTTGATTAACGAGCTAGTCAAGTAGAGGCATACTAGTGACACTCTGTTGGTCTATGTATTCACACATGTATTATGTTTCCGGTTAATACAATTCTAGCATGAATAATAAACATTTATCATGATATAAGGAAATAAATAATAACTTTATTATTGCCTCTAGGGCATATTTCCTTCAGTCTCCCACTTGCACTAGAGTCAATAATCTAGTTCACATCGCCATGTGATTTAACAGCAATAGTTCACATCACCATGTGATTAACACCCATAGTTCACATCGTCATGTGACCAACACTCAAAAGGTTTACTAGATTCAGTAATCTAGTTCACATATCTATGTGATTAACACCCAAAGAGTACTAAGGTGTGATCATGTTTTGCTTGTGAGATAATTTTAGTCAACGGGTCTGTTACATTCAGATCCGTAAGTATTTTGCAAATTTTTATGTCAACAATGCTCTGCATGGAGCTACTCTAGCTAATTGCTCCCACTTTCAATATGTATCCAGATTGAGACTTAGAGTCATTTAGATTAGTGTCAAAACTTGTATGGGTGTAACCCTTTACGACGAACCTTTTGTCACGTCCATTATCGAGAAACATATCCTTATTTCACTAAGGATAATTCTGACCGCTGTCCAGTGATCTACTCCTAGATCACTATTGTACTCCCTTGCCAAATCAGTGCAGGGTATACAATAGATCTGGTAAATAGCATGGCATACTTTATAGAACCTATGAATGAGGCATAGGGAATGACTTTCATTCTCTTTCTATCTTCTGCCGTGGTCGGGCTTTGAGTCTTTACTCAACTTCACACCTTGTAACACAGGCAAGAAACCTTTTCTTTGGCTGTTCCATTTTGAACTACTTCAAAATCTTGTCAAGGTATGTACTTATTGAAAAACTTATCAAGCGTCTTGATCTATCTCTATAGATCTTGAAGCTCAATATGTAAGTAGCTTTACCGAAGTCTTTCTTTGAAAAAACTCCTTTCAAACACTCCTTTATGCTTTACAGAATAATTCTACATTATTTCCGATCAACTTTATCAGAAATGCTGTAGTGCTCCCACTCACTTTATTGTAAATACAGGCTTCACCGCAAGTCTGTATAAATCTATATGCTTTGATCAACTTATCAAAGCGTATATTCCAACTCCGAGATGCTTGCACCAGTCCACAGATGGATCGATGGTGCTTGCACATTCTGTTAGCACCTTTTGGATTGACAAAACCTTCTAGTTGCATCACATACAACTCTTCTTTAATAAATCCATTAAGGAATGCAGTTTTGTTTATCCATTTGCCAGATTTCATAAAATGCGGCAATTGCTAACATGATTCGGACAGACTTTAAGCATAGATACGAGTGAGAAAATCTCATCGTAGTCAACACCTTGAACTTGTCGAAAACCTTTTGCGACAATTCTAGCTTTGTAGATAGTAACACTACTATCAGCATCCGTCTTCCTCTTGAAGATCCATTTATTTTCTATGGCTTGCCGATCATCGGGCAAGTCAATCAAAGTCCATACTTTGTTCTCATACATGGATCATATCTCAGATTTCATGGCTTCAAGCCACTTTGCGGAATCTAGGCTCACCATCGCTTCTTCATAGTTCGTAGGATCATCATGATCTAGTAGCATGACTTCCAGAACAGGATTACCATACCACTCTGGCGCGGATCTTACTCTGGTTTACCTACGAGATTTGGTAGTAACTTGATCTGAAGTTACATGATCATCATCATTAGCTTCCTCACTAATTGGTGTAGTAGTCACAGGAACAGATTTCTGTGATGAACTACTTTCCAATAAGGGAGCAGGTACAGTTACCTCATCAAGTTCTACTTTCCTCCCACTCACTTCTTTCGAGAGAAACTCCTTCTCCAGAAAGTTTCCGAATTTAGCAACAAAAAGTCTTGCCTTCGGATCTGTGATAGAAGGTGTATCCAATAGTTTCCTTTGGATATCCTATGAAGATGCACTTCTCCGATTTGAGTTTTGAGCTTATCAGGATGAAACTTTTTCATATAAGCATCGCAACCCCAAAACTTTAAGAAACGACAACTTTGGTTTCTCGCCAAACCATAGTTCATAAGGCGTCGTCTCGACGGATATAGATGGTGCCCCTTTTTAACGTGAATGCAGCTGTCTCTAATGCATGACCCCAAAAACAATAGTGGTAAATCGGTAAGAGACATCATAGATTGCACTATATCCAATAAAGTACGGTTATGACGTTCGGACACACCATTATGATGTGGTGTTCCAGGTGGCGTGAGTAGTGAAACTATTTCACATTGTTTTAACTGAAGACCAAACTCGTAACTCAAATATTTGTCTCCGCGATCTGATCGTAGAAACTTTATTTTCTTGTCACGATGTTTTTCACTTCACTCTGAAATTCTTTGAACTTTTCAAATGTTTCAGACTTATGTTTCATCAAGTAGATATACTCATATCTGCTCAAATCATTTGTGAAGATCAGAAAATAATGATACCTGTCGCGAGCCTCAATATTCATCAGACCACATACATCAGTATGTATGATTTCCAACAAATCTTTTCTCACTCCATTGTTCCGGAGAACGGCGTTTTAGTCATCTTGCCCAAAAGGCATGGTTCGCAAGCATCAAGTGATTCATAATCAAGTGATTCCGAAAGCCCATCAGCATGGAGTTTCTTCATGCGCTTTATACCAATATGACCTAAACAGCAGTGCCACAAATAAGTTGCACTATCATTATTAACTTTGCATCTTTTGGTTTCAATATTATGAATATGTGTATTATTAAGATCGAGATCCAATGAATTATTTTCATTGGGTGTGTAACCATATTAGGTTTTATTCATGTAAACAGAACAACAATTTATTCTCTTACTTAAATGAATAACCGTATTACAATAAACATGATCAAATCATATTCATGTTCAACGCAAACACCAAATAACACTTATTTAGGTTCAACACTAATCCCGAAATTATAGGGAGTGTGCGACGGTGATCATATCAATCTTGGAACCACTTCCAACACACATCGTCACTTCACCCTTAACTAGTCTCTGTTTATTCTGCAACTCCCGTTTCGAGTTACTAATCTTAGCAACTGAACTAGTATCAAATACTGAGGGTTTGCTATAAACACTAGTAAAGTACACATCAATAACATGTATATCAAATATACTTATGTTCACTTTGCCATCCTTCTTATCCGCCAATCACTTGGGGTAGTTCCGCTTCCAGTGACCAGTCCCTTTGCAGTAGAAGCACTTAGTCTCAGGCTTAGGATCAGACTTGGGCTTCTTCACTTGAGCAGCAACTTGCTTGCCGTTCTTCTTGAAGTTCCCCTTCTTCCCTTTGCCCTTTTCTTGAAACTAGTGGTCTTGTCAACCATCAACACTTGATGTTTTTCTTGATTTCTACCTTCGTTGATTTCAGCATCACGAAGAGCTTAGGAATTACTTTTGTCATCCCTTGCATATTATAGTTCATCACAAAGTTCTACTAACTTGGTGATGGTGATTAGAGAATTCTGTCAATCACTATCTTATCTGGAAGATTAACTCCCACTTGATTCAAGCGATTGTAGTACTCAGACAATCTGGGCACATGCTCACTAGTTGAGCGATTCTCCTCCATCTTTTAGCTATAGAACTTGTTGGAGACTTCATATCTCTCAACTCGGGTATTTGCTTGAAATATTAACTTCAACTCCTGGAACATCTCATATGTTCCATGACGTCCAAAACGTCTTTGAAGTCCCGATTCTAAGCTATCAAGCATGGTGCACTAAACTATCAAGTAGTCATCATATTGAGCTAGCCAAACGTTCATAACGTCTGCATCTGCTCCTGCAATAGGTCTGTCACCTAGCGGTGCATCAAGGACATATTTCTTCTGTGCAGCAATGAGGATAAACCTCAGATCACGGATCCAATCCGCATCATTGCTACTAACATCTTTCAACACAATTTTCTCTAGGAACATATCAAAATAAACACAGGGAAGCAACAACGCGAGCTATTGATCTACAACATAATTTGCAAAATACTACCAGGACTAAGTTCATGATAAATTTAAGTTCAATTAATCATATTACTTAAGAACTCCCACTTAGATAGACATCCCTCTAATCCTCTAAGTGATCACGTGATCCAAATCAACTAAACCATAACTGATCATCACGTGAGATGGAGTAGTTTTCAATGGTGAACATCGTTATGTTGATCATATCTACTATATGATTCACGCTCGACCTTTCGGTCTCCGTGTTCCGAGGCCATATCTGTATATGCTTGGCTCGTCAAGTATAACCTGAGTATTCCGCGTGTGCAACTGTTTTGCACCCGTTGTATTTGAACGTAGAGCCTATCACACCCGATCATCACGTGGTGTCTCAGCACGAAGAACTTTTGCAACGGTGCATACTCAGGGAGAACACTTCTTGATAATTTAGTGAGAGATCATCTTATAATGCTACCGTCAATCAAAGCAAGATAAGATGCATAAAAGGATAAACATCACATGCAATCAATATAAGTGATATGATATGGCCATCATCATCTTGTGCTTTGTGATCTCCATCTCCGAAGCACCGTCATGATCACCATCGTCACCGGCGCGACACCTTGATCTCCATCGTAGCATCGTTGTCGTCTCGCCAATCTTATGCTTCCACGACTATCACTACCGTTTAGTAATAAAGTAAAGCATTACATCGCGATTGCATTGCATACAATAAAGCGACAACCATATGGCTCCTGCCAGTTGCCGATAACTCGGTTACAAAACATGATCATCTCATACAATAAAACCAGCATCATGCCTTGACCATATCACATCACAACATGCCCTGCAAAAACAAGTTAGACGTCCTCTACTTTGTTGTTGCAAGTTTTACGTGGCTGCTACGGGCTTAAGTAAGAACTCGTCTCACCTACGCATCAAAACCACAACGATAGTTCGTCAAATAGACTCCGTTTTAACCTTCTCAAGGACCGGGCGTAGTCACACTTGGTTCAACTAAAGTTGGAGAGACAGTCTTCCGCAAGCCATCTATGTGCAAAGCACGTCGAGGGAACCGGTCTCGCGTAAGAGTACGCGTAAGGTTGGTCCGGATCGTCTCAACCAACAATACCGCCGAACCAAAGTATGACATGCTGGTAGGCAGTATGACTTGTATCGCCCACAACTCACTTGTGTTCTACTCGTGCATATAACATCAAACCATAAAACCTAGACTCTGATACCACTGTTGGGGAACGCAGTAATTTCGAAAAAAAATTCCTACGCACACGCAAGATCATGGTGATGCACAGCAACGAGAGGGGAGAGTGTTGTCTACGTACCAACGCAGACCGACTGCGGAAGCTATCACAAAACATAGAGGAAGTAGTCGTACGTCTTCTTCCCGATCCGACCGATCCAAGCACCGTTACTCCGGCACCTCCGGGTTCTTAGCACACGTTCAGCTCGATGACGTTCCTCGGGCTCCGATCCAGCAAAGCGTCGAGGAAGAGTTCCGTCAGCACGACGGCGTGGTGACGATCTTGATGTACTACCGACGCAGGGCTTCGCCTAAGCACTGTAACGGTATGACCGAGGTGGAATTTGGTTGCAGGGGGCACCGCACACGGCTAAGGAACGATCTCAAGGATCAACTTGTGTGTCTTGGGGTGTCCCCTGCCCCCGTATATAAAGGTTGGAGGGAGGGGGGCTGGCCGGCCAAGTGGAGGGAGGCGCAGGAGGAGTCCTACTCCTACCGGGAGTAGGACTCCCCCCTCCAATCCTAGTCCAACTAGGAATCCTTAAAGGGAAGAGAAAGAGAGGTGGCCGGCCCCTCTCCTAGTCCTAATAGGACAAGGGAGAGGGGGGAGGCGCAGCCCTATGTGGGCTGCCCTCTCACCTTTCCACTAAGGCCCATGTTGGCCCATTTGGCTCCCGGGGGGGTTCCGGTAACCCTCCCGGTAGTCCGGTAAAATCCCGATTTCACCCGGAACACTTCCTATGTCCAAACATAGGCTTCCAATATATCAATCTTTACGACTCGACCATTTCGAGACTCCTCGTCATGTCCGTGATCACATCCGGGACTCCGAACAACCTTCGGTACATCAAAATGCATAAACTCATAATAACTGTCATCGTAACGTTAAGCGTGCGGACCCTACGGTTCGAGAACAATGTAGACATGACCGAGACACGTCTCCGGTCAATAACCAATAGCGGGACCTGGATGCCCATATTGGCTCCTACATATTCTACGAAGATCTTTATCGGTCAGACCGCATAACAACATACGTTGTTCCCTTTGTCATCGGTATGTTACTTGCCCGAGATTCGATCGTCGGTATCCAATACCTAGTTCAATCTCGTTACTGGCAAGTCTCTTTACTCGTTCCGTAATACATCATCTCATAACTAACATCTTAGTTATTATGCTTGCAAGGCTTATGTGATGTGTATTACCGAGAGGGCCCAGAGATACCTCTCCGACAATCGGAGTGACAAACCCTAATCTCGAAATACGCCAACCCAACATCTACCATTGGAGACACCTGCAGTACTCCTTTATAATCACCCAGTTACGTTGTGACATTTGGTAGTACCCAAAGTGTTCCTCCGGTAAACGGGAGTTGCATAATCTCATAGTTATAGGAACATGTATAAGTCATGAAGAAAGCAATAGCAACATACTAAACGATCGGGTGCTAAGCTAATGGAATGGGTCATGTCAATCAGATCATTCAACTAATGATGTGACCTCGTTAATCAAATAACAACTCTTTGTTCATGGTCAGGAAACATAACCATCTTTGATTAACGAGCTAGTCAAGTAGAGGCATACTAGTGACACTCTGTTGGTGTATGTATTCACACATGTATTATGTTTCCGGTTAATACAATTCTAGCATGAATAATAAACATTTATCATGATATAAGGAAATAAATAATAACTTTATTATTGCCTCTAGGGCATATTTCCTTCAGAAGTAGTCGAACAAATCGTCACCATCCCGAAATGGGAGCTACCGAGAAGAAGCAAAATCTGAAAAGAAGCAAACGACATGGTAAACAACAAGGCATGACATATATGCTCAACCAAGATGATGCATGACAAGTTAAATGATTTAACACGGTAACCTTCAACTAGCCAAGTTAAATGAAGTCTTGGTCCATGTGAGGCATAAATCAAATACCACTACATATGCAAATTTAGTTGAATTACATATTCTGGACAGGACAAAGAGTATGAATTATTTTGAATGCATGAACATGAAAAAAATCATGATCTACACATTATTCTAGTGCAAATGCATATGAAGTACATCGTCATCGGACTTACGGAGCTACCGGAGTGATCATAGCAAGTTCGGGGAAAGAATCGAAGCCATGAAGTAGTCGAACAAATCGTCGCCATCCCAAAATGGGAGCTACCGAGAAGAAGCAAAATCCGAAAAGAAGCAAACGACATGGTAAACAACAAAGGCATGACATATATGCTCAACCAAGATGATGCATGACAAGTTAAATGATTTAACACGGTAACCTTCAACTAGCCAAGTTAAATGAAGTCTTGGTCCATGTGAGGCATGAATCAAGTACCACTCCATATGCAAATTTAGTTGAATTACATATTCTGGACAGGACAAAGAGTATGAATTATTTTGAATGCATGAACATGAAAAAAAAATCATGATCTACACATTATTCTAGTGCAAATGCATATGAAGTACATCGTCATCGGACTTACGGAGCTACCGGAGTGATCATAGCAAGTTCGGGTGAAGAATCGAACCCATGAAGTAGTCGAACAAATCGCCGCCATCCCGAAATGGGAGCTACCGAGAAGAAGCAGAATCCGAAAAGAAGCAAACGACATGGTAAACAACCAAGGCATGGCATATATGCTCAACCAAGATGATGCATGACAAGTTAAATGATTTAACACGGTAACCTTCAACTAGCCAAGTTAAATGAAGTCTTGGTCCATGTGAGGCATAAATCAAGTACCACTCCATATGCAAATTTAGTTGAATTACATATTCTGGACAGGACAAAGAGTATGAATTATTTTGAATGCATGAACATGAAAAAAATCATGATCTACACATTATTCTAGTGCAAATGCATATGAAGTACATCGTCATCGGACTTACGGAGCTACCGGAGTGATCATAGCAAGTTCGGGGAAAGAATCGAACCCATGAAGTAGTCGAACAAATCGTCGCCATCCCAAAATGGGAGCTACCGAGAAGAAGCAAAATCCGAAAAGAAGCAAACGACATGGTAAACAACAAAGGCATGACATATATGCTCAGCCAAGATGATGCATGACAAGTTAAATGATTTAACACGGTAACCTTCAACTAGCCAAGTTAAATGAAGTCTTGGTCCATGTGAGGCATGAATCAAGTACCACTCCATATGCAAATTTAGTTGAATTACATATTCTGGACAGGACAAAGAGTATGAATTATTTAGAATGCATGAACATGAAAAAAAAATCATGATCTACACATTATTCTAGTGCAAATGCATATGAAGTACATCGTCATCGGACTTACGGAGCTACCGGAGTGATCATAGCAAGTTCGGGTGAAGAATCGAACCCATGAAGTAGTCGAACAAATCGGCGCCATCCCGAAATGGGAGCTACCGAGAAGAAGCAGAATCCGAAAAGAAGCAAACGACATGGTAAACAACCAAGGCATGGCATATATGCTCAACCAAGATGATGCATGACAAGTTAAATGATTTAACACGGTAACCTTCAACTAGCCAAGTTAAATGAAGTCTTGGTCCATGTGAGGCATAAATCAAGTACCACTCCATATGCAAATTTAGTTGAATTACATATTCTGGACAGGACAAAGAGTATGAATTATTTTGAATGCATGAACATGAAAAAAATCATGATCTACACATTATTCTAGTGCAAATGCATATGAAGTACATCGTCATCGGACTTACGGAGCTACCGGAGTGATCATAGCAAGTTCGGGGAAAGAATCGAACCCATGAAGTAGTCGAACAAATCGTCGCCATCCCAAAATGGGAGCTACCGAGAAGAAGCAAAATCCGAAAAGAAGCAAACGACATGGTAAACAACAAAGGCATGACATATATGCTCAACCAAGATGATGCATAACAAGTTAAATGATTTAACACGGTAACCTTCAACTAGCCAAGTTAAATGAAGTCTTGGTCCATGTGAGGCATGAATCAAGTACCACTCCATATGCAAATTTAGTTGAATTACATATTCTGGACAGGACAAAGAGTATGAATTATTTAGAATGCATGAACATGAAAAAAAATCATGATCTACAGATTATTCTAGTGCAAATGCATATGAAGTACATCGTCATCGGACTTACGGAGCTATCGGAGCGATCATAGCAAGTTTGGGTGAAGAATCGAACCCATGAAGTAGTCGAACAAATCGTCGCCATCCCGAAATGGGAGCTACTGAGAAGAAGCAGAATCCGAAAAGAAGCAAACGACATGGTAAACAACCAAGGCATGGCATATATGCTCAACCAAGATGATGCATGACAAGTTAAATGATTTAACACGGTAACCTTCAACTGGTCAAGTTAAATGAAGTCTTGGTCCATGTGAGGCATGAATCAAGTACCACTCCATATGCAAATTTAGTTGAATTACATATTCTGCACAGGACAAAGAGTATGAATTATTTTGAATGCATGAACATGAAAAAAAAATCATGATCTACACATTATTCTAGTGCAAATGCATATGAAGTACATCGTCATCGGACTTACGGAGCTACCGGAGTGATCATAGCAAGTTCAGGTAAAGAATCGAACCCATGAAGTAGTCGAACAAATCGTCGCCATCCCAAAATGGGAGCTACCGAGAAGAAGCAAAATCCGAAAAGAAGCAAACGACATGGTAAACAACAAAGGCATGACATATATGCTCAACCAAGATGATGCATGACAAGTTAAATGATTTAACACGGTAACCTTCAACTAGCCAAGTTAAATGAAGTCTTGGTCCATGTGAGGCATGAATCAAGTACCACTCCATATGCAAATTTAGTTGAATTACATATTCTGGATAGGACAGAGAGTATGAATTATTTAGAATGCATGAACATGAAAAAAATCATGATCTACACATTATTCTAGTGCAAATGTATATGAAGTACATCGTCGTCGGACTTACGGAGCTACCGAAGTGATCATAGCAAGTTCGGGAAGACCACAATTGTTATCAGAAAGAACAAAAATGCTAGACATACAAAGATTTACAAGCTCTTTTTATCTAATGACCAATCACAAACCTCTCCCCCTGATTTTCAGAGGGGTGGATGGTCCCGCTCATTTGTTGACCAATAAAAACTAACTCACCTGTAAAAGCCTGTAAATTGTTTGTACGTATAGCATTGCCGCATAAAGAAAACACGGGATATACGAACGGCGTGACTTCCAAATCTAACCGATATGTTTCCTATCACCGGACACGCACGCACTCACGCACGTAGTACATATCTCGAGGCAAAGAGCTCGACGATCCCGCCGGCGACGGGGACGAGGAGCCGCGTCTTCTCGCTGCCGCTGGAGGCAGCCTCGTAGCCCGTGAGTAGATCCTGACCCGGCGCCCCGCCGCTGCTCTGCCAGATCGGCTGGTTCGACAGCAGCGCCTGAGCGTGCATCCTGACCAACCAACAAAATCAACAGTCAGAAGAGCTCCGACCAAAAATTAACGGCGATCGACATGGCCGGCAGGCAATTGCATGTGCCTCTTTAATTACCCGATGGAGGAGGGGTAGAGAGGGATGGAGGAAGGGATGTCTCCGAGCGCGGCCACCTGCGCCTCGAACTCCGGGCTGGAGCAGAACCCCGTCATCTCCAAGAACCTGCCATGGATCATCACCATCAAGCTCTAGGCTCTAGCTGCAAGAATTGTATGAACATTGAACAGTCGAACACACACACACACGCACACACGTCCATACCTCTGGTCAGGAGAGAGGCGCCAGTAGATGCAGTAGTACCAGCCGTGGGCGCCGCCGACGAGCGGCCTGAGCGCAGCCTCCCCCTCCATGGCCATGAACAGCCGCACCGCCGATGATGCTCTGCTGATGATAATCTCCCCCTCCCATGGCGTAGCTCAGCTCAGCTCACCACCAGTGCGCAGTGGTCAGCAGCTTGTCCTAGGACTGAGCAAGTGAGTGACACATCGAGCGAAGCAGGTTGCAATCAATTCAATCCATGCATACGCAAGGCTTTCTCTGCTGCTGTCAGGAATCAGGATAGGATTTGTTGATGTCACCGGTGTCACGGGGCTGCAAGAAACTTCAGACTACACACGATTGCAAGCAGCAAAGGTAGTACAGTAGTACTAGTACCATCATGACCATCAGTCCATCAGCAAGCAGAGGATCAAAATCAAGTGTGAGCATAAACCTAGACTGCTTGGTGTCAATGTCAATGTCATGGTTGTTCTTGGATGGGCTCAGAAGAAAGCTATCTTTCACTAAAGGCTGCTCAGCGATCGGCCGGCAAATGGACCGATCCGGAAAAACGGTGTGTATCAGTTGAAAGCAACCGCTAACTGAAGAACCATCACAACTGAAGGCTGCTGGCTGCAGCAAGGGTGTTGCATTGCATCATCAGCAAAACATAGGGCCATACACCTCTATGCCATTTTGGGGATGCACTTCAGAAATGCAAGTGCCCAATTACTGGTGAAAATCTGGCGATTAGCATGGCTGTACTCTCTCTTTTATCCGATCGCCGCACCGGTATCATCGCCGAGTAGGTGGGATGCAACAAAGGTGTGAAGGATTTCAAAATCCACACCCCCGGTTAATTTAATTTGTTTTACTTAACTCCACTAGTAATGCTGGCCACATACTTGAGTACTTGACTCAAACTTACACAATGCAAATGGTGCTGTTCGATCAAGAATGTTGCATGCGTTTCATGAGCTAAGGCCAGCTTTGCACTGAAAGGCATGGTGTCATGGAATCATGGGGATGCAGTGTGCACACTGCCACTTCCTCATGATCCAGCCAGGAAATGACGCTAATGGCATGGGCATTCAACCAAGAGGCAGGTTATAGGAATGTGATTTCAGAGGGGTATGCATGTCATTTCGCCCAGGGATAAGAGCAGGACGGGGTGACATCGAAGGTTGTTTGCATCGGCAAGAGCTGCTTCGCTGGCAAAGATATCTGCTGATGAAATTAATGTGTTACTGTACCGTCCACGCATCACTCAGTTCATCATGATCATTCATCACCTAGAAGGACAGACACAACGGAAAGGCGGAAAAGAAAATGAGCAATGGACGGATGGGTTTCTAGGAGCAGAATTTGGCTGCATATTCAGGCACCAAATGTACCGCCAGCGATACGACCAGGGGCCATTATCTTTTCTTTGCTTGCTTTCTTCTAATTTCTTCGCTATCCGGAAACCGACGTGTTCTTAGAGTCAGTGACAGAAAGCTCCGGCGCAACACGAATGAAATGACGCCGACCTTTCTGTTGTCGACGAAAGAGTCTTGCTTCGGCACACTCCTCCTTAGGAAGAAACTCACTTCTGATTCTTGAATCTTGTTTTCCAGCTTGTCTGTTCTAGCATAAGAGTGGCCGAATCTTGGGATCACGCACTAATATATCCTGTCAGTTGAGAGTTTGTTCGATGATCTTATAATAATGTTTTTTTAATAATGTTTCTTACATTCAGTCATTGTTCATTTGTCCTCAGTTTGTAAGCTTGCATCATTCTTTGTTTGTCCTCATCAATGTTTAGTCCTAGCTAGCTAGTCTCTTCAATTTGTCTATGAACATAGTTACTCTCTTTTAGGCTCTAATGTGTCGCATAATCCTATTTATGAAGTATTATGGAAATGGACCCCTATTTATTCAGTCAACCATTTATGTGAGTGTTTAGTTCTTATATGCATTATTGTATTTCCATTTCCATGAGTTATCTTCAGTTCTTTGAACATTTCCATTTTATCATTATCACTTTAACAATTACGAGTCTTCCGCTTTCTTATGGGACGTGGAATATCTGCTCCCGAACTCAAATGCTCCCTGGTGAATCATAAAATCGAAAAAATAGTAAAACAATTCAAAAAAATCTGAATTTTTTTATGGTAAACTTTGTTTTGTACGCTTGCAAAATTTCAGCATGAAATTGACATTCGTGGAAGTTATGGCAAAAAATAAAATTGGTGCTAAAAAACAAAATTAGTCAAAGTTTCCACAATTTTTTTTTCAGATTTTTAAATTTTTAACTATTATTTTATTGACTGTTCATCAGAGTGCATTTGAGCTCGGGATCAGAATAGGACTTTCGAGCAGCACTCCCTATTCATCTTGGCATGGGGCGAGCCGTGATCAGGGTAAATGAATGGAGTGGGCGTTGTGGCGTCGAACCTTACACAATCGAAGCTGAAAATGCAGGGATACAAACTTTCGACACACAAATATAAAACCTGTAACGGACGTGATTTATCCAAATCTTGTGTACATTATGGGGAATAACAAAAAATGTCTCTTTTGATCTGTCAATGTTGCATAAATCAGCTTTCAATTATTTATGTGCAATCTTCTACGTTTCTATTCAGGCCATCAATATTGTTATTATTATTTTTCTATAGTTGCGGTACCTGCAGGCGAGCACCCGGAGAGGTGACCATATGTGGTGGTTCCTCGATAAAATCAATAGCAGTCCAAGGCGCCACTAATCACGCTGGCTCACGCTAACTGGCAAGTTGCTTCCGGTGGATGTAACAGATCAAGAAGGAGCTGCTCGTTGCTGCTGAGCTCAAGATGGAGCTTCGGCCTTGAAAATAGATGAGTTTCTCATTTCTTCGTGGTTTTTCTTTGTTTGTTTTCATTCAATACTCTTTCAACTCTATTTGTTCTCTATTTTTTATTTCCTCGTTCTTTTTCTTGAGTCTCTCCCCATTTATTCAGCCTCTGTCATGTGTCATTCTAGGTATTTGAAGCTTGTGTCTATAATTTGTTATTGTTTGGTTGTGTTTGTATCTCTATCTTCAAGGATGCATGTCTAGAAGTTCGTACGGTGGCGGCGCATCGAGTACCTTGCCAGTTATAGGGGGATGGTCTTGTAGGAGAAAACCATCAAGAATCTACAATCAATCATGCATCTCTGTGTATTGTACATTTCTCATTCGCTAAATAAGTAAATATGTTCTTTAGTGCACCGCATGCGTCAACTGCATGATTGCATTGTGAATTTTTTTTGTCACCGACGATGTGTTGGTTGTGCGACGTGCATCATTTCTTGAAGTTCTTCATTCATTACATATATCACCTTCATACAATTGTTCGCTTTGTTGATGCTAGCTTTGTAAGTTATACAAAATATCAATTTTAACACGTTGTTGCCTTTTTACCTATAGAATTTCGAAGTTAGCCAGTAGTCTTTTTTCTCCTTTTTATTCATTTGAGAAACTAAGATTTCCCCATGTTTCGTTAGTGTTTTCGCAATGCCGATCAGTGGAGGCCTCACCAACGCATAATATGCATGGTGCACACGATGGCTGTATTTGTTTAAAAGGCTCGAGGAAAGAAAGTTGCGCTGAGAACTTATCTCGAGATGCCATTGATGTGTTAATTACCTTACAATTTTCTGTTCAGCAGTCCGTGCAACTGCTTCTTAATCCATTATGACCTTCTCCAGTTGATGTTTGTATCTCGGATAACCTATGGTTGATGGTGATCATGGATGTATGTCTACATAGTTCATGGATGCTCATGAACATCTGTTCTTTTTTTTGCAAATTGTTGGAATATTGCAGTCTATGTCTATCCGGTGAGTTTTTTCTTGTAGTTCTCAATCATGACAAGATATCTGGTCACCCATGTGTGTGAACTAGCCTTAGCACATACAGATTTCCTATTCAGCCTGTGATTTTTGAAACATAATAAAATATTCTGATGCTGAATTACTTCGATCCTGATCCTTCACGTGCTTCCCTGGACCAGGAATGTCATGTAAAGGAGGAGGATATCAGGATGCTTTTGGATGATCAGCGACCAGGGCATCATCAGGGCAGCGCAGGGAGCTGCATGTCCTTAGTAGCTGTTGTAAGTTGTAGGATCCACTGTCCAGACATGGCTGATTTTGGAATGCTTTCTCCGTTGTAATCATAATATATTTCCCTTCTCCGCTGTTAGCTGAAGAAGATGCCAGAGGAACATCTTAAGAATACAATTCACTGAATGTCCTGCCTTTTCAGAGAACAGAGTGTTCCTTGTCCCATTTGCGCGAGTAATCCACTGTCTGGAGAACCAGATATGCTTATAAGATGGATATGCTTAACTGCAAGTGAGAGTATTGTGGACAATTTATTCAGATTCTGAAACCCCAAACCGCTGATGGCTTGGTCCGGCAGATCTGAAGTTCTTCTGAACTGATAAAGGGAACCTTTTTTCTTTTCATTTTCTGTTCTCTACAGGAACTGCACACTCATGCTCTTGGCTGAATTTGAAATGCTTTCTCCACTGCAGTCAGTACATATGTTGGTGTCAGGCTGGTCAACAGTTTTCTGCTTCTCTGCTGGTAGCTGAGGATTAATTATTTCTTCATAAGAACACAGTTCTCAGTGAAACCAGAGCGATCATCGCCGCGTTTGCGCAAGAAATCCACTATTTTCACATGGTGGACTGGACAGCCTAATTGCAGTTGGATGGTTGACTTAACTGATAGCGAGTGTCGCACAATTTGCCGGTCCCTGCTGGCCTGATTCCGCAGATCTCAACCTCTGAACTGATCAAGGGAAGCTCTTGTTTTCATTTTCTTCTAGGAACAAGTGCCATATTTCTTCTATTTCTTCATTTTCTTCATGTTCTTTGAGTTTCAATTTATCAAGGAGCTATCTCGGGAATAAATAAACGAAGGGAATAAGTTAGCAAGGAAGGAAATAAGAGGATGACATGCATAGAAAGAAATGAAGGAAATAAGATGCCGGGTGAGAGAAATAAGGAAAGGAAAGGAATTGAGTTCTTGTGACAGAAAGTAAGAAAGGAAAGCGGTCCAAATTAAGGAAGTAGCAGCTCTAAAATGGGATGATGGGTTGTGCATAATGCGTGGGATAGATGTAGGAATTGCTTATGAGCTCCAACTCACTGATTAAGCATAGTGTGCGCGGTCAGAAAATCACTCTATTTTTTCTGCAACTGCGGCTGAATATCAGTTTTGTTTCAGTACGGTTACAAACACCCCTGACAATAGCTGGATTGGTGTTTCAGTTTTGTTTCACTTTTGGACATCCATGTGAGCATCTTGATTCTGCTTTCGCTTATCAGCTTGCAACGCCTGGTTTGGTGTTTGCGTGATTATTCAAGTTGCAGCCATGTGTTACATTAGGATCAAATAGCTAACAGAAAGTTAAATAATCAGAGGTGGACTCTGCTATGAATGTTTAAGCTCTCACTGTATATGTGATAATATCATACTGTATTCAGTATGATGCCCTTGACTTATATTCGTATTTTTAATTTCATGGCTAGAAATGGAGTTTTTGTGTTAACCATGTACTGCAGTTCTTTCTAAAGAATACTTCTATATTTTGTTCTTCTTTCCATCACCGCTCTGAATATATTGATGTACTGAATAATATGTGTTTCGATCCCAGCCTTTCTATCTCAGTGTTAACAACTAATCAAAGTTTTGCTAGCTTAAAGATATTTCTTAATATAACCAAAATTTAGCTAGCATAGGCCACATAATTTGGCTTGTTCATTATAACATTTTAACAGGTAGATAATTGTCAGTTTAAATTTTTTTTAAAGGAGAAAGGGCTAGCGAAAGCAGCGTGCGACGGTGTGATACCAAGCTCATCCCGTTGAGATTTATCACGTTTATCGTGAATAGGTGGACAATATGACCAAGGTGGCGAAGAGATTGGTAACAGGGGTGGGTCGCCTGGAGCATGCGGGGATTTGCTTCCCCCGTCACAACGCACGAGCATATGCGCTAGTTTGGGCAAAAGAAAAAAAGGTACACCTCCACTGCAACGCTCCCAACGGAGAGAAAGAAGCGGCGCCGGTGACCGGAGGCCGGCCCCGGCTACGGCCACCGACTTCTTATTCCCTCCCGCCGATTCAATTCAGGTGAGTCTTTCTCTTTCCTGTGCTCTCCCAGTTTCGTTTCTCCTCATCTCACGGGATCAAACCCTAGCTATCTAGGTTTTCCTCCCAGACTAACTCCTCCTACCTAGATTTACTTGCCGCGGCAGCTCAGTCGTGGGGGAGATTTAATGATGGATGCCGCCGTCGAGGTTCCCCAGACGCAAGATCCGTCCAATTCTGAAATCAGTTGCCATATTTTTGCATTTGCTCGGCGCTGCCGATTTTGCAGGATCTGTCCTGAGAAGAAACCACACGCGGATGTCGATGACGAGGCAGGCAGGCATTCCCTGGCCGTGGACCCTGTCTCCAAGGTGCTTGGGGACAACAACCACCTCGCGGAGATCCTCCTCCGCACCGGCTTCCCCACTACCCTCGTTCGCGCTGCCCTCGTGTGCAGGTGCTGGTACCATCTCGCCTCGAACCGGGGCTTCCTCCGCCGGTTCCGTGAGCTCCACCCACCCCGCCTACTTGGCTTCTACATTGGCAGCATCTTGATCCGGCCGGAATTGGTAGCCTTCCTGTGCTTTGTCCCGATGCTGCCCCAGCCCCCGGAGCTCAACACTGTTGTCCGCCGCATGGCGAACCACAACTTCGATGACCCCAAGAATCTATGGATCATGGACTCCCGAAACGGCAGCCTCTTCACCCGACGTCGTGAAGGAAGAGAACTAGCATATGGAGTGCACCGCAGAGAACTAGCACATGGAGTGCACCGCCCGCTTTGCCCTGAGAGAGGCATTAACGTCGTCCCACCACTCCCAAGAGCCCAGGATTACAATCGCCAATATTTTGATGCTATTCTCTCCAAAGAAGAAGGCAATGGCTTGTCCTACTTTTATGTGTTGACGGAGTTGACTAATCAGACAGAAAATTTCACTTTACGCGTGTATATGTTACAAGGCAGTGTTTGGTGCTTGCATACCTCGGCCACGGCCCAGCTCCATCTTCCGCTACCCAAAGCAAAAGTTGTGCTTGTCGACAATAAAATCTATATGGTGGTCTCCCCCGCAGACGACATTATTGTCTTGGATTTGACAGCCTCAAGTTTGTCTAGAATCCAGCACCCACCTGGAGTGAAGTATGACATTTTTCACACCTTCTTGTCACGGGCAGATGATCCTTCCGGTGTATATGTCACCCATGTCAATGGCTTTAAACTTTGCATCTGGCTCCACAAGGGGGACAACTGGTTGCTGGTTGATACCATTTGTCTGCATGAGATGTGTGCTAATCTGAGGATGCTAGATAACACGCTGGAGGATGAGCATTCTGGTTATTGCTATGTATGTCATGCTGGGGATAATGCTGAGTTTGTGGTTTTGCAAATGTGTGGATGTGTATTCTATCTGGATGTCAAGAACAGGACACTCCATAAATTGGTTGCGAAGGATAAACACTTCACTGATGTCTATCCGTTTATGATGGTTTGGCCTCCCACATTCCCTAAGCTCAAGGATGGTCCTGCGAGGTTTGCCTTTTGCCTTTTATATGATCTGTACATTGCTGTAGTTGAAGCCACATAGTTTTGCAGCGTGCACCTTTTATTGCACTGTTTGGTATATCCGTGTAATGTTCTTAGTTATCTGTTTGGTATAACTAGTACGACTTATATCTGAAGTTGTTAATACCTGTTTTTTTTTAATGTTGCCTATTGGATCATATATTTTGTTGCTGAAGACAAGTGGATTGGTAAGTTTGCACGGCTGGGTATGCTTTGCGCTTATGCATTATGTGTGTCAGAGAGGTCACCATGAAAGTTTTCCCTTTCTACGATAAGTGGCTAATCCAAGCTAACTTTGGGTACTTTGTGCTTGTATGTCAGGCATTTCTCCTTATATGATCAGATTTGAGATTCACTGTAACACAAACTATAAAATGGGAACATGTCAGTGTGATATGAAGGCATTTAACTGGTGCTGCCTGTCTTCTTGAAAGAAAAAAAAACCATGTATTGATGTAAATTCATTATTTTTGTTTCCGAGTGCACATAACATGTTATTGGCTATCGTGTACTATTCCCTCCGTCCCATAATAGAAGATCATTTCGCAAGCTAGTTACTTGTGGCAAAAAACAATGAAATAGTCTTATGGCGAATTACCTTCATTCTGATCCTTAACGTGTTTCCTTGGACCAGGATTGCCATGTGAAGGAGGAGTAGGAGGATATCAGGAAGTGTCTGGATGATCAGCGGCAAGGCGTCATCTTAGTATTTGTTCTATGTTGTAGGGTCCAGGCATGGGTGATTTAGGAATGCTTTCTCCATTGCAATCAGTGATACCTTTTAGTGCTACATTGTTCCACAAGTTTGCTCCTTCTCCGCTGTTAGCTGAAGAAGACGCCGGAGGAACATCACAAAAGAACACAATTTCACTGAATGTTCTGCATTTTCAGAGATCAGAGCTCCTTGTCGCACTTGCATGAGAAATCCAGTGTTTGCTGGAACCAGATATGTTTATTGGATGGTTGATGCCTTTATGGATAATGCTTAACTGTGAGAGTGTTGCAAGAATTTATCCAGTCTCTGAAACCAAACCACCAATGTTTATTGGATGGTTATGCTTCTTCTATTTTGCAAGGCCTTGGTCGCCGCTGCCTGCGTTGGTTGTTTACTGAATGAGCACGATGATGAATTCTCCATTTACAGAGGAAGCATGTTTACTGAGTGCTCTCAACAAACTTGGCTCAAATAAATACACTGAAAAACCAGATTGACACAGAACCAAAAGTAACTCTGTTTTGTAATAGGCAAAGAAAAGGACAATCAGATCCTCTTGACTACACCATAAAAAGTACTACTCCCTCCGTTCCGAATTACTTGTCTTAGATTTGTCTAGATACGGAGGTATCTAGCACTAAAATGAGTCTAGATACATCCGTATCTAGACAAATCCAAGACAAGTAATTCGGAGCGGAGGGAGTAGCGCATTCACTTCACTTTTGCCACTGCTCGTGGAGTAGATCATTACCCTCCTTAATTCATAGTCATAGTGCCTGACTGGTTCCATTCATGCCACATGGGGCAGGCATACAGCAAGATCACAATCACTCTGACTTACCACATAGTCATAATTAAACTAGCAAAAAACAAATGAAGCTAATACTCTTGCTACCTCATCCGACGGACGAACCGATCATTGCCAGATCAAGGCACACAAGATAAACTCCATGTTAATGTTAGATGACCATATTACAGACAGACAGAGCCACAAGTTACCAGTACCGTATTGATGATGAACCTGTTACCTGTGGTCAACTGCCCAGTCGCAGCAACAACCTCAATCAGCGCCATCTCGAGCCCTCGATACACCGACCTGGCCTCCAGCACTCGCGTCATCAGCAGTGTGCTCGTCGTGAAGGTTACCTGCGGGCTCGTCATCTTGCAGCATCTCAGCACCTTGTTCCGGCATCTCCTTCTCATCACCTTCCTGAGTAACTGCCCAAGATATGTGTACTTAGATTTTAGATATTCGGGAGTTGAAAGTAAAACAATCCACAGGTCTTACCATTAAGCAATAAAATACTTGGTAAATTGCTTATGAAACAAAAAGCACAGGAGGAAGCATAAAGTACTAAGACTTGCAGGAACCGCATGCAATACATGGAGATTGGTGAATCAACCTTCAGAACTACTTCTGCGCATAGTCCCATAGGTATAATGACTATGGAGTTTGAGATATATAGCCGAAAACAATCGCTTCATGGTGCTTCCCATTGCCATTTGCAATACAATTTGGAATACATAGCCAGACAAGACATGTAAACTAAAGAGATGAATCATAAGAGAACCTAAGAGCAATAGACGAAATGGTTTACAGAAATTAAAACTTTGCCACATCAGACTTGCCTCCCTGCTTATATCTATCAAAAGAAATGTGAACAATATAACTCATACTTGACCGGAAGAAGGTGAAACAAACCAAAAAGGTGAACTGTTGGTAGCAGTGTCCTTTGAGCTTGTATGCCTTCTGCGTTAGTTTGTCCATAAAAACAACAATCATTGTCATGACGTCGTGTTTCCGAGTGCACATAACATGTTAGTGACTATGATTGTACTAGTTAATTATCTTGCTAGTCCATTTGACATTTTGATGTGCAAGGTGACGAAAAAATAATGAAATATTCTTATGCTGAATTACCTTCATCCTGATCCTTCATGTGTTTCCCCGGACCAGGATTGCGTATCAGGAAGCGTCTGGATGATCAGTAGCAAGGCATCATCAAGGAAGAGCAGGGCGATGCATTTCCATAGTAGCTGTTCTAAGTTGTAGGGTCCAGACATGGTGATTTAGGAATGTTTTCTCCATTGCAATCAGTGATATCTTTTAGTGCCACATTGTTCCACAAGTTGGCTCCTTCTCCACCGTTAGTTGAAGAAGATGCCAGAGGAACATCATAAGAATACAATTTCACTGAATGTTCTGCTGTTTCAGAAATCAGAGTGCTCGTTGTCACATTTGCGTCCGGAATCCACTGTTTGCAGAATCATATATGTTTGTAAGATGGTTGATGGATGTGCTTAACGGCAAGTGAGACTACAAACCATTGATGGCTTTGGTGCAGCAGATCTCAAGTTCTGAACTGATCAAGGGAAACTCTTCTTTTCTTCTACAGGAAGAAGTGCTGTCTACTACACCCTCTGTTCCTAAATCCAAGACGTTTTGGTGTATTTTGCAAGGCCTTGGTCGGCGCCACCTGCGGCGGCTGTGTAGTTTTCAGGCCATTTTGACTATCTTCTTCTAATACAAAACGACTAGATGGAAGATTCCTTTACAGAGGAAGCAACCATACAGGGTCACACACTCCTCTGTCAACGAGCTTGGCTGAAATAAATACACTGAAAAACCAGATTGACACAGCACAATCAGAACCAAAGGCAACCCCATTGTGTAAGAAATGAAAAGGTCAATCATATCCTCTTGACTAAACCACAAACAAGTACTCCCTCCGTAAAGGAATATAAGAGCACTTAGATAGTGATCTAAATGCTCTTATATTTCTTTAGAGGGAGTAGCACAAACAGGTCCACTTCACTTGGTCACTGCTCATGGAGCAGAACATTACCTCCTTAATTTCCTAGTACCTGACTAGTTCCATTCATGCCACATGGCGACAATCACTCTGACTTATCACATACTCCCTCCGTCCGTGAATAAGTGACATCTAGCTTTTGTACTAAGTCAAAGTTTTAAAACTTTGACCAACTTTATAGGAAAAAGTAGCAACATTTATGACACCAAATTAGTATTCCTAGATTCGTTTTGAAATGTACTTTCATAATATACCAATTTGATGTCATATATGCAACTACTCTTTTCTATAAATTTGGTCAAAATTTTAAAACTTTGACTTAGAACAAAAGCTAGATGTACACTTATTCGCGGACGGAGGGAGTAGTCATAATTAAACTAAAAGCCAAATGAAGGTACTGCTCTTGCTACCTCATCTGACGGACGAACCGATCATTGCTAGATCAAGCCACACAAGATAAACTCTAACCATGTTACAGACATACAGAGCAACAAGTTACACCGATACACCGGCCTGACCTCAATCAGCGCCATCTCCAGTCCTCGATACACCGGCCTGACCTTGAGCATCCACGTCATCAGCAGTGCTTTCGTCGTGAGGGCTACCCATGGGCTCTTCAGCTTGCAGCATCTCCTTCTCATCACCTTCCTGAGTACCTGCCCAATATATGCGTACTCAGACTTCAGATATTCAGGAGTTGCGAGTAAAACAATCCATAGGTCTTACCATTGGGAAATACTTGGTAAAATGCTTACAACAAAAGCGCAGGAATAATCCTTCAAGACTACTTAGTTCCATAGGGATAATATTGAATTCAATGGTTTTGAAATATAGAGCAGAAAAACACTTGTTTTATGGTGTGCTTTCCATTGTCATTTGCAATACAAGTCGGATTACACAGCCAGACAAGACATGTAAACATAAATTAAGAGATGAATCATAAGAGAACTTAAGCGCCGTAAACAGAATGGTCGCAGAAATTAAAATTTTCACCACATCAGACTTGCCTCCCTGCTTATATCTATCAAGAGAAATGTGAATAAGATAACTCCAGCTTGACCGGAAGAAGGTGAAACAAACCAAAGGTGAACTGTCGGTAGCAGTGTCCTTTCAGCTTGTATGCCTTCTGCGTTAGTTTGGCCATATAAACAAGAATCATTGTCCTGACCTCGTGTTTCTTACAATTTCAAGGTGCTTCCAAAATGCTACTCATGCTGTGCACAAACCTTTCTTTTACTTCTCTAATCAACTTAAAAGTAGCAAATACACTGGGCTAATATAGGAGGTGATGATCCCAAGACAATTAAATGGGTGGGATTCCAGTGGGCTGCGTCGCCGAGTGCTCCTACGCACTTTTGATTCAGACTTTAGATATTCAGGAGTTGCGAGTAAAACAATCCATAGGTCTTACCATTGGGAAATACTTGGTAAAATGCTTACGAAAAAAGCACAGGAATAATCCTTCAAGACTACTTCCATAGGGATCATATTGAATTCAATGGAATATGAATATACAAAAGAGAAACACTTGTTTATGGTGCTTCCCATTGTCATTTGCAATACAAGTCCGAATACACAGCCAGACCAGACATGTAAACATAAAGAGATGAATCTTAAATAAAAGAACTAAAGCGCCATAACCGAAATGGTAGCAGAAATTGAAATTTTACCACATCAGACTTGCCTCCCTGCTTATATCTATCAAAAGAAATGTGAACAAGATAACTCCATCTTGACCGGAAGAAGGTGATACAAACCAAAGGTGAACTGTGGTAGCAGTATCCTCTGAGCTTGTATGCCTTCTGCGTTATTTTCGGAATAAAAACAAAAATCATTGTTGCGACCTAGTGTTTTTTATGATTTCAAGGTGCTGCCAAAATGGTACTCATACTGTGAACACACCTTTCTTCTACCTCTCTAATCACCTTAAAGTGGCAAATAAAACAGAATTAAATAAACCACAATTATGTTTCTGAGCTTGATCAGCTTAGCCACAACACAGAGAATGTGACAACTAATCAACCGTGTAAACAAGATTCACCGATCACAATAATCAACTACTGTATCAAGCAAAAGACAAGATGTGTGATAACTAAGTGAAGGAAATAACTAGGATGCAACAGAAAGGTTACCACTTGATACTGCTGGTGTCGACAGAAATGGTGGAAAGTTGGTATATGGCCACAGGCAAAGCATGCTAAGCTCTGATCCAAGCACCCTCTCAAGCTGGAATGTCTTGACATCCAGTGAGAAAAGGCCAGCATCAAGCGACGGGCTTCCGGAGTGACGAAGGAACCAGTTCGGCCTTGGTGAACCCGCCGACTGCCACTGAGAAGAATCCAGTGAGATATTCTTCTCCAACTGCCACTGGCTGGAACTCCCACCATTGTTTCGCCTAGTGAAATATCTGATGTCAAGTGTCTCCCTTGGTCGCACGAACAACCCAGTGATGCCCTCCCCTGCCTCCACAACGTCTACATACACATAAGCATAACCTCTGGCTTCCAATGGGAGGTCAAGGAGTGAGGCCTCCATCGTCCGGGTGTCGAGCACACGCAGCTTCTCCCTGCAATCTGTCATCCCGTACAAGCAGCCATGCACATACTGGCGCCAGGAGAAGGAAGCCAACCCTGACGACGGCGGAGCAGCTCGCCATTGTCCGGTGCTGGAAGAGAAGACGAAGGCGACCTGATTACCATCATCTTCGCGCTCTGCCCTCCATATCACTCTGAAAGACGTCTCTTCCGCAGCCTCCTCCTCCTCGTCGCCGCCGCCCAGGAGGAAGATCTGCCATCCTATCCCGCCGGTCGTGGCCGAAGGAAGCCACTCGTCGAGTCCAGGGATTTGGGGAAGCAGGAGGTGGCGCCGGTGCAAGGGGTCGCACACCACCAGCTCCTCAAAGTCGTAGGGGTCCCTGCCGAGGAGGACACGACCGTCGCGGATCTCAAAAATGTGCCAGTCGCTGGCTGGGGCGGGGAGGAAGGGGAAGGAGAAGTCGGCGGCGAGGGCGACGGCTTTGGCGGCCGAAGCGGAGGGGTAAGGAGGTTCGGCAGGGTGGAAGACTCGGCGATTATCGAAGAAGCCGACGAGAGGCGGGGCGTGGCGCTTGCGGTAGCGGCGGAGGAAGGAGCGGCTGGCGACGAGGCAGCGGAAGGAGACGCAGGCGGCGGAGATGCGGACGAGGTCCGCTGGGTCAGGGACGCGGAGGAAGATCTCCGGGAAGAGATCGTCGGGGATCTGCGGCGAGTCCATCGGGGCTGGCCGCTCTCCGGCGTGGGGTAGCTGGGTGTTTGCGGCGGCGGCGGCGGCGGTTGTGAGCAGGAGAGCAGTGCGTCCGTCTATCTCTGTAGGGTGAAGTGCTCCTTACTGTCTAATAACTGGGCCGAGTCTATAACGGGCTTGAATGTCCAAGCCTGGCCCGTCAGAGAATCTAATTGACATCCACCACTACCCGACCAGCTGCTCGGCTGTTTTCTAAACAAAAAAAAAAACGCTTGACAAATTTCATCGAACACCTTAAAAAAGACAAATTTCTCCGAGGGAATTTTGTTGGGCGCCTTTTCTTTGGATACAAAAGAGCAGCTCCACAAATCATCATCATGGAGGTCCTAAAAGTATATAAATCATCAATAATAATCAGGATATTAACTTCATATATTATTTGATTCTAAAAAATTCATATTTTATTTGATTGGAATTGTAACTTCATCGTGTCATGGAATATGAAGTATCTAGTATCATTACTCCATTAAAAAATCACTATAAAATTGTCAGAATTTTTTACCAGGATCACACAAAATGAGAAAGAAGAGCCACTCTAACTTGACCAAACACAATATAACCACAACGCAAAAGAGCTTGTCCTAAACTGTCCAACAAAGCCGTATCTCGACCAACACCGGTCACCTCCCAAGGGAAAAAACTTCAAAGGAACTCTTCTTGTCAACGCACCAACCACCCATGAGGGCCTAAAAGAGTTGGCAGGTGGGTGGCGGGACTCGAGCAACCCTGAAAAAGCCATCGTCTTGGACTCACCCGTGATGGCGTACATAGCGCCCTTGAAGGACCATCCAGAACTGCCACGGGCACTAATGGAATGCAACAAAGAACCTCCAAGCCGTGTCTCCAACAAATGATACTCCCATCAGAGGAACGACGCCAAAGACGCTGCGATCGCCGATCTAGATTTGAACCAAGGCTTTCTCTCAGAGACAACACAACAGATGAACTAACCCCATTGTTTTGCCAAATGGTATAATTGCAGCCAGATGTGTCATCAAGCACTAGTAGAAAAAGGGGCTATGGTCCAGGCCACCTCAGCCCATTAGTCCCGGTTCAGTCTTGAACCGGGACCAATGTGGGCATTGGTCCCGGTTCGTGAGCCCAGGGGGCCGGCCGGGCCACGTGGGCCATTGGTCCCGGTTCGTCTCGACCTTTTGGTCCCGGTTGGTGGGACGAACCGGGACCAAAGGGCCTCCCTCCTGGCCCACCACCATTGGTCCCGGTTGGTGGCATGAACCGGGACCAAAGGCTCCCCTTTAGTCCCGGTTCATGCCACGAACCGGGACCAATGAATTGCCTATATATACCCCCTCGCGCAAGAGCAGAGCACAGTGCTCTGTTTTTTCTGGCCGAGGGGGAGAGGCCTTTGTGGTGCTCTAGCTCACCTCCTATGCACATGAGGTGTTCGATGGAATGCCCGAGCCACACTACTTAAGCTTTCTCCTCTCGAAGCTCGACCTCCAAGCTCCATTTTCCTCGAGATTTGTCTAGATTTAGCGGTCCGTCACGCCCCGTCCCCGTCTTCACCGCCGTCGATCACCCGCGCTGATCTCATCACCGACACCACCGTGGTGAGCCTCTTATTCTTATCTTCTTTCTGAAAGGAAAAATATTCTTACTTGTATGTTTAGATAGATACTTGTATCATTTTCTTACATTTATTATTGCATCTTATATAGTGCGATGGTTTTGGTATCCGCCCCCGCCGGCCCTCGTCCTGTCTATGATTCGGATTTGGTATGTATATTATCTTTATAACTATTGGTTCATTTATTGTTTATGAAAATTATGCCGACCAACGTGACATAGATTTTATTTATCTAGGATGTATGTGAATCGGAAATGCCAACCGACCTTGTCGAGAGGTTAAATTTAGTTGAAGAAGAAAACAATTTGTTGAAGGAAAAAATAAAAAAAATTGAGGAGGAGAAGATGATATTGGAGTTGCATGTTGCGGATGTCGTCGATGATCACAAGATCAAGATGGATGCAATGCGCTTGAAGATTAGAAAGATTAGAAAATATGCCATTCATACCGAGGCTTGGTATCATTATGCCGTTGGATCAATTGTTACCTTGGTTGCGATTATGATCGCATTTGTTTTCGCATTGAAATGTTTTACATAGTTTCAATGTATGGTTTAATTAATTAGATGCTCTGGAGAGCTATATGTTGTTAGATGAGAACTATGTATGTACTTTGGTTTTAATGTGATGATGAACTTCTATTAATTTGGACACTTAATTATATATAATGCACGCAGATGAACCGGCAATGGATGTACGGTGACAGACACACCCGCGAGTACATTAAGGGCGTGCATGAGTTTCTCGATGCGGCTGAGGCAAACAAGCAGAATGGTTTTATGTGTTGTCCATGCACTGAATGTGGGAATACGAGGTCTTACTCTAACCGGAAAATCCTTCACTCCCACCTGCTTTACAAGGGTTTCATGCCACACTATAATGTTTGGACGAGGCACGGAGAAATAGGGGTTATGATGGAAGACGGCGAAGAAGAAGAGTACGATGACAACTATGTGCCCCCTGAATACGGTGATGCTGCAACGGGGGGAGCTGGTGAAGATCAAGAGGAACCAGACGATGTGCCCAATGATGCTGCCACGGGTGAAGCTGCTGAAGATCAAGAGGAACCAGACGATGTGCCCGATGATGATGATCTCCGCTGGGTCATTGTCGATGCAAGGACGCAATGCATTAGTCAAAAGGAGAAGCTGAAGTTCGATCGCATATTAGAGGATCACAAAAAAGGGTTATACCCCAATTGCGAAGATGGCAACACAAAGCTCGGTACCGTACTGGAATTGCTGCAGTGGAAGGCAGAGAATGCTGTGGCTGACAAAGGATTTGAGAAGCTACTGAAAATATTGAAGAAGAAGCTTCCAAAGGATAACGAATTGCGACAGTACATACGCAGCAAAGAAGGTCGTATGCCCTCTAGGATTGGAGGTGGAGAAGATACATGCATGCCCTAATGACTGCATCCTCTACCGCGGTGCATACAAGGATCTGAACGCATGCCCGGTATGCGGTGCGCTGCGGTATAAGATCAGACAAGATGACCCCGGTGATGTTGACGGCGAGCCCCTCAGGAAGAGGGTCCCTGCAAAGGTGATGTGGTATGCTCCTATAATACCACGATTGAAACGTCTGTTCAGAAACGAAGAGCATGCCAAGTTGATGCGATGGCACAGTGAGAACCGAAAGAAAGATGGGAAGTTGAGAGCACCCGCTGACGGGTCGCAATGGAGAAAAATCGAGAGAAAGTACTGGGATGAGTTTGCAAAGGACCCAAGGAATGTATGGTTTGCTTTAAGCGCGGATGGCATTAATCCTTTCGGGGAGCAGAGCAGTAATCACAACACCTGGCCCGTGACTCTATGTATGTATAACCTTCCTCCTTGGATGTGCATGAAGAGGAAGTTCATTATGATGCCAGTTCTCATCCAAGGCCCTAAGCAACCCGACAACGAAATTGATGTGTACCTAAGGCCATTAGTTGAAGAACTTTTACAGCTGTGGAATGGAGACGGTGTACGTACGTGGGATGAGCACAGACAGGAGGAATTTAACCTTAAGGCGTTGCTGTTCGTGACCATCAACGATTGGCCCGCTCTCAGTAACCTTTCAGGACAGACAAACAAAGGATACCACGCATGCACGCACTGTTTAGATGACACTGAAAGTATATACCTGGACAAATGCAGGAAGAATGTGTACCTGGGCCATCGTCGATTTCTTCCGACCAACCATCAATGTCGAAAGAAAGGCAAGCATTTCAAAGGCGAGGCAGATCACCGGAAGAAGCCTGCCATGTGCACCGGTGATCACGTGCTTGCTATGGTCAATGATTTACCCTACGTCATCTTTGGAAAGGGTCCCGGTGGACTAGCTGTTCCGAATGACGCTGAGGGACACGCACCCATGTGGAAGAAGAAATCTATATTTTGGGACCTACCCTACTGGAAAGACCTAGAGGTCCGCTCCTCAATCGACGTGATGCACATGACGAAGAACCTTTGCGTGAACCTGCTAGGCTTCTTGGGCGTGTATGGGAAGACAAAAGATACGCCGAAGGCACGGGAGGACCTGCAACATTTGCACGAAAAAGACGACATGCCTCCGAAGCAGTATAAAGGTCCTGCCAGCTACGCTCTTACGAAAGAAGAGAAAGAAATCTTCTTTGAATGCCTGCTTAGTATGAAGGTCACGACTGGCTTCTCATCGAATATAAAGGGAATAATAAATATGCCAGAGAAAAAGTTTCAGAACCTAAAGTCTCATGACTGCCACGTGATTATGACGCAACTGCTTCCGGTTGCATTGAGGGGGCTTTTACCGGAAAACGTCCGATTAGCCATTGTGAAGCTATGTGCATTCCTCAATGCAATCTCTCAGAAGGTGATCGATCCAGAAATGGTACCAAGGCTAAGGAGTGATGTGGCGCAATGTCTTGTCAGTTTCGAGCTGGTGTTCCCACCATCTTTCTTCAATATCATGACGCACGTCCTAGTTCATCTAGTCGACGAGATTGTCATCCTGGGGCCCGTATTTCTACACAATATGTTCCCCTTTGAGAGGTTCATGGGAGTCCTAAAGAAATATGTCCGTAACCGCGCTAGGCCAGAAGGAAGCATCTCCATGGGCCATCAAACAGAGGATGTTATCGGGTTTTGTGTTGACTTCATTCCTGGCCTTAACAAGATAGGTCTCCCTAAATCGCGGTATGAGGGGAGACTGACTGGAAAAGGCACTCTTGGAAGAGACTCAATAATATGCAGGGACGGATATTCTTGGTCTCAAGCACACTACACAGTTCTACAGAACTCTACCTTGGTGACCCCGTATGTCGATGAACACAAAAACAGTCTGCGCTCCAAACACCCGGAGCAATGCGACGACTGGATTACATGTGAACACATCAGGACTTTCAGCAGTTGGTTGGAAACATGTCTCAGAAGTGACAACACTGTTTGTGATGAGTTGTACTTGTTGTCCAGGGGACCATCTTTGACTGTATTGACTTACAAAGGATACGAGATAAATGGGAATACATTTTACACGATCGCCCAAGATCAAAAGAGCACCAACCAAAACAGCGGTGTCCGCTTTGATGCAGCAACCGAGAGCAGAAAGGACACATATTATGGTTACATAGTGGACATATGGGAACTTGACTACGGACCTGATTTTAAGGTCCCTTTGTTTAAGTGCAAATGGGTCATTCTGTTTGGCGGCGGCGTACAGGTAGACCCACAGTATGGAATGACAACAGTGGATCTGAAAAATCTTGGGTACACTAACGAACCGTTCGTCCTAGCCAATGATGTGGCACAGGTTATCTATGTGAAGGACATGTCTACCAAACCGAGAAAAAGAAAAGATAAGGAAGCGAATACATCATACGATGAGCCAAAGCGCCACATAGTTCTTTCAGGAAAAAGGGACATCCTGGGAGTGGACGGCAAGACAGACATGTCTGAAGATTATGAAAAGTTTCATGAAATTCCTCCCTTCAATGTCAAGGCTGACCCAAGCATCCTGATAAACAATGAAGATTATCCATGGTTACGGCGCAATAAGAAAATGACACAAGCGAAGAAAAAGTGAAGACTTTCTCCCGCAACTATTATGATGATACCATGCCAACTTTGTAACAGATGATCTTTCGTCCGAAACTCTGATACTTCGAAAGAGATTGTTCGTTTTGTACACGAAGTGCATCCAGTTTTTTCCGTAACCATCTCAACTTTGTTGCACATGCTATGTGGGTGAAATGATGATACCATGCCAACTTTCAACCTTTTCGGAGTTCATTTGAAATGCTTTTCAATTTCAGGGTCTTATAGCTCAAAAAAATCAATAAATACATGAAAAATAACAAATGAAGTCAGAAAGGGTTGAAAATTGATGATGTGTCTTTGAATGGTGCATTTTGAACACAGAAAAAATATGGAGTTCAAATAAGTTCAAGAAAATGAAATCCCTTTGTAACAAATGATCTTTCGTCCGAAACCCTGATACTTCGAAAGAGATTGTCCGTTTTGTACACGAAGTGCATCCAGTTTTTGCCGTAACCATCTCAACTTTGTTGCACATGCTATGTGGGTGAAATGATAATACCATGCCAACTTTCAACCTTTTCGGAGTTCATTTGAAATGCTTTTCAATTTCAGGGTCTTATAGCTCAAAAAAATCAATAAATCCATGAAAAATAACAAATGAAGTCAGAAAGGGTTGAAAATTGATGATGTGTCTTTGAATGGTGCATTTTGAACACAGAAAAAATATGGAGTTCAAATAAGTTCAAGAAAATGAAATCCCTTTGTAACAAATGATCTTTCGTCCGAAACCCTGATACTTCGAAAGAGATTGTCCGTTTTGTACACGAAGTGCATCCAGTTTTTGCCGTAACCATCTCAACTTTGTTGCACATGCTATGTGGGTGAAATGATAATACCATGCCAACTTTCAACCTTTTCGGAGTCCATTTGAAATGCTTTTCAATTTCAGGGTCTTGTAGCTCAAAAAAAATCAATAAATCCATGAAAAATAACAAATGAAGTCAGAAAGGGTTGAAAATTGATGATGTGTCTTTGAATGGTGCATTTTGAACACAGAAAAAATATGGAGTTCAAATAAGTTCAAGAAAATGAAATCCCTTTGTAACAGATGAGCTAACTTCATAGTAAAAAAATATGGTGCATTTTAAAACTATAAGTATTTAGTACAAATAAAAAAAATTAAATTATAAGTAAAATAAAACTATAAGTATCACTAAAAAATTGTAAGTAATTAAACTAAAATAAAACTATAATATTCTTCAAATTTTTAAAAATTCAAATTTAAACTATTTAAAATTTAAAACTAATGGCACTAACAGAAAGTTTATAATTTTTGTGACCTAAAAGCAAAAAGAAATCACTAAAAAACTGTAAGTATTTAGTTTTAAGTAGAAATAAAAAATAAATATAAAAAATTCTAATTTTATAGTAAAGTTATTCATAAACTAGTGATTCACACAAATTTTTAAAAATCCAAATTTAAACTATTTAAAATTTAAAACTAATGGCACTAATAGAAAGTTTATAATTTTTGTGACCTAAAAGCAAAAAATAAAAAACCAAAAAAAATGTAGAAAAAAAAAAGAAAAAAAATGCCACCTACTGGGCCTCCACGGCCTGAATACGACTAGAAACCCTACATGGGCCAGGATTCAGGCCCGCAGCAGGCGCAGTAGGCCCACAGGCATTGCAATGACAAGTTAGGCCCGAAAGCCTGCAGTTGAGAGGAGCTCAGGAGGGTGGGCGCAGCAGCGCTTATAAACCACTCCAGAGCCCTCTCAACTAGCGATGTGGGACTAAAATTTTGGACCCGGGGCGCACAAGGGCATTGGTCCCGGTTGGTGGCACCAACCGGGACTAAAGGTGGCATTGGTCACGGTTCGTGGCACCAACCGTGACCAATGCCCCCCTTTAGTCCCGGTTGGTGCCACCAACCGGGACCAAAGGCCGCCGCTTCCCGCCCTTTGGCCTGCCGAAAATTGGCCTTTGGTCTCGGTTCGTGGCATCAACCGGGACTAATGCCAACCTTTAGTCCCGGTTGCTGCCACGAACCGAGACTAAAGCCTCTGCTATATAAGGCCACACTTTGGAATTTTTCATCCTCATCTTGTAGTTGCCCCGACGTCGCCCGCCCCCATCGTCGCCGTCGCCCGCGCCCATCGTCGCCGTCGCCGCGCGCCGCGCGCCGCCCCGGCGCGCCCCCGTCGCCGTCGCCGTCGCCCTCGTCCCTGCCACGACGCGCACCGCCCTCGTCCCTGCCCCGACGCCGCTCGCCCCCATCGTCGCCGTCGCCCGCGCCGCGTGCCGCCCCGGCCCGCCCCCGTCGCCGTCGCCCTCGTCCCTGCCCCGACGCCGCCCGCGCCCATCGTCGCCGTCGCCCGCGCCGCGCGCCGCCCCGCCGTCGCCGTCGCCGTCGCCCGCCCGCCCCATCGTCGCCGTCGCCCGCCCCCATCGTCGCCGTTGCCGTCGCCCGCGTCGCCGTCGCCGTCGCCCTCTGGTCCGGCCGCGGCGCCCGACCTAGCATTTTTTTTTGTTATATGCTTTTTTTTCTGTATATGCTTTTTTCTGTTATATGCTTTTTTTCTGTTATATGCAAAAATAGTTTTTTAGAAAAATTAGGATTTTTTTCTGTTCATAGATTTTTTTTCATATATATGGTTGTCTTTTATATATATGTATATATATATGTTCTCTGTGTATATATCTATGTTCATGTATATATGCAAAAAATAGTTCTTTAGAAAAATTAAGATTTTTTTCTGTTCATAGATTTTTTGGGTGATATTAATTATTGTAAATATGAAAATGTTTGTATATTCATATGAACAAATGAATTAGAAGAGGGAGAAGAAGAGGGGGTCGAGAGGGGGTCTAGGGTCGCCGAGGGGTCGAGGGTCGTCGAACATGAGAGGAGGAAGAGGATAAAAAAGAAGAGGAATAAGAAAAGAAAAAAGAGGAGAAGAAAGAATAGAGGAGAAGATCTCCTCTATTCTTTCTTCTCCTCTTTTTTTTCTTCTTCTTCCTCTTTTTTTATTGGGAACGAGGGTCGTCGAGGGTCGCCGAGCGGTAGAGGAAGAAGAGGATAAAATAGAAGAGGAAGAAAAAAAAAGAGAGGGGTCGACGGTCGCCTAGGGGTCGAGGGTCGAGAGGGGGTCTAGGGTCGCCGAGAGGGGAGAGGAAGACGAGGAGAAATAAATAAGAAGAAGAAAAAAGAAGAAGAAAAAGAGGAGAAGAAGAAAGGAATAGAGGAGAAAAGAGAAAAATAGAATATATTCTATTTTTCTCTTTTCTCCTCTATTCCTTTCTTCTTCTCCTCTTTTTTTTTCTTCTTTTTTTTCTTCGACACGTGGGGAGGGGGGGGGGGGGGTCGAGAACGCCGGACATTCATGAGAGAGGCGAGGAAAGAATAGATGAGACTTCTCCTCTATTCTTTCTTCTCTTCTTTTTTCTTCTTTTTCTTCCTCTTTATTTTATCGGGAACGAGGGTCGTCGAGAGGGCCGCCGAGTGGTAGAGGAGAAACCCTAAATAGAAAGTATCGTCGGTGTGAGATACATGTACTGTCGGTGTCGGACATTACATCCACATCCCACAAGTGGCGCGGGCTTCGATGCCCACGTCACTTGTGGGACGTGGATGTAGTGTCCGACACCGAAGGCCACATGTATCTCACACCCACGATACTTGCTAGCTATTTAGGGTTTCCTCTACCGAAAAGAAGAGGAGAAATAAATAAGAAGAAGAAAACAGAAGAAAAAGAAGAGGAAAAGAAGAAAGGAATAGTGGAGAAGAAGAGAAAATAGAATATATTCTATTTTCTCTTCTTCTCCACTATTCCTTTCTTCTTCTCCTCTTTTGTTTCTTCTTTTTTTTCTTCGATCTTCTCCTCTAGCTATTTCTTTCTTCTTCTCCTCTATTGGTCGAGGGTCGGGAACTAGGGTAGAGGGTCGAGGGTCATTAAGGGGTCAAGGGTCGACGGTTTCAGGGTCGTTGAGGGTTCGAGGGGTCAAGAATCGCCGAGGGGTCGAGAGAGGTTTCCTAGTGTCAAAGTATTGAAGAAATCCATGCCTCATCATTAGCCGGAAGTAACCAGGGCATGTTGGTACGAAGTTCTGCAAAGTTGTTCTGGAATGGAGTCCCGGATAGAATAATCCGCCTTTTGGTACGAATTCAGCAAAGGCCTTCCAAATAGCGATATTCGGAAGGCTCTTGCTGAACTTTGTACCAAAAGGCGGATTATCCTATCTGGGAGTCCGTTCCAGAACAACTTTGAAGAGCTTCGTACCATCATGCACATGTTACTTTCGCCTAATGATGAAGACATGGTTTTGTTGAATCCTTTGACACTAGGCAACCTCCCGACCCCTCGGCGATCCTCTCGAACATGATGTAGTGTCGTCGTTGTCGATATATACCCCCTCCCGATAGCTTACTATGATTAGGTAGCTTGTTCTACGTTTGGCACTAATATATCCATCTGTCATGTTTGAATAATAATTGCCATGTTGTAAATATTTGTAGAAACTATGGACACCGCCCTAGACGAAGCAAGAAAAGAAGCGTTGTTGAGGGAGATAATCGCAGAAGGAAGTGATGCCGTCTCGTACTATCTCAACGATATCTTCGATGGTCCGGAAGGAGAGGGTGAACAAGCTGGCTACGGTGACCTAATGCCTGTGCAAGAAGAAGAACATGAGGACGGCGCCGGTGACCCAATGCCGGTGCAAGAAGGAGAAAGTGATGACGGCTCCGGTGACCGAACCGAGTCCAGCCAGGTATATATATTAGTTAAGCCTATGCTGACTAGCTGATTGATGCATTCATTGTTTTGGTATGTACACATATTAATTAAGTCTTTGTTCTTTTTTCTAGCCCTCCGGATCGAGCACAACTTCGGTAAAGAGACGAGGCCCGAAGAAAAAGTTGAGCTCGGATGAAAAGCTTGAGATCACAGCAATCGCGCCCGACGGCCAACCTATTGAACCCCTCCGGACAAAGAGGGCATTTGTTGCTCAGTGCGGGGTTCTGGTTAGGGACAAGATCCCGATAAGCATCCAGCAATGGTTTAAGCCGGCTAAAGAAGACCCTGAGGTGTCTTATGTCAATGATATGCAGAAAAATGATCTTTGGACTGAGCTGAAGTCAAATTTCACCCTACCGCCAGAGGATAATCCAGAGAACCCAATTAAAGAGAAATTAATCAAGTCTTTTTCTCTGAAGAGGATGGCAGATCTATTCAGGAGGTGGAAGAAAGAGCTCAATAGGTTTGTCGATAAAAAAGAGACACCGGAATTTAAGGGCAGATATGAGAAGATCAGAGATCACTGGCCCGCATTTGTGGCCTACAAGACATCGGAAAAGAGTAAGAAGATGTCGGCGACAAACAAGCAGAATGCCGCGAAGAAGAAGCTTCACCATCGCACGGGGTCAGGTGGCTACCTCGTAGCCCGGCCTAAGTGGTCCAAGGTTGAGAATGATCTGCTTCATAAAGGGATCAGACCAGAGACATATAACTGGCCAGACCGTTGCCGGACTTGGTTCTTCGGGGCTGGCGGAACCTTGGACCCTGAAACAGGGGGATGCATTTGGACGAACGAACAAATGGACATACCAGTCAGTAGGCTTAAGCACTATATCGATGCAGCGCAGGAAGGGACGTTCTTTCCAGACAGAGAGCACGACGAGCTCACAATGGCCCTCGGGAATCCTGAGCACCCTGGACGGACACGAGGCACGCCAGGCTCCGTTCCATGGAATGTTGGGTTTCCGGACGCAGGCGGTTACAAATCCCATGAGAGGAGGAAAAAAGTGCAGCAGACCGAACTGCAGGCGCTGCACGCAAGGGTACAAGCGATAGAGGAACGAGAAGCAAATCGCAGCAAACGTACTGCCGAAGCCTCCCCCGAAGCTACCCCGCCGTCTTAGCGCAGAAGCAGCGTGGCTTCCACCGAGCAGCTTCAGCTGCAGCATGCCTTGACGGCTCCTGCCAGCTATCCTGTGGATGCTATAACGGAGTCTCAAAATTGCCACCTTATGACGCAATGGATGAATTTGAAGGTCAAGGCGGCTGTTGGCTCTGTTTATCCTACTGAACCCGGCGCAACTTTTCACTGCATGCCGATTCCAGAAGGATATGCTAGGGTGATGGTGGATGAGATAACGGAGGGATTTGAGGACCTCCAGCTTGACCACCCTACCGGTGAAGGGGAGACTCGGCTGGGGTCTGCTCTGAAGACTCCATGCCTATGGCGGAAGGACCTCATCAACCTTCCGAACTGGACGCCTCCGCCTCCTCCTCCTCCTCCGGCGAGTCAGGGCACTCCTCCTCCTCCACCGCCTCCTCCTCCGGCGAGTGACGATCAGGGCCCTCGGCCGGCTCCTTCTCCGGCGCGTGGCGGCACTCCGCCTCCGTCTCCGCCTGCGCCGACGCGCCCGAGCAGCCAACCTCCTCCTTCTCCGCCTCGTCAGCAAGGGCAGAAGAGACCTGCCACTGCTCCAGCTGCTCCGGCGGGTCGTAGTCCTTCTCCTCCGCCTCTTAAGCAAGTAAAGAAGACAACGGCTTCGTCTGCTCGGTCGGCGTCTAGCAGTACAACCAGAGGCGGGAGGACATATAGATTCGGTCCTTCTCTGAAGACTCCAGAGAAGTTACCATACGAGAGGACCCAGGAGGAGAACGCCGAGATCGCGCGAGAAGAAGTGAGGAAATTCTTTGAAGGGGTGAAAGCAAAGCAACATCCACCTCCGGAGGAGAAGGTAGATGGGGTGAAAGTGAAGCGCACTCTGGCTGCCTTGACAAAACCACCAAAGTCTGATCCGCCGAAAGGAAACTATGACCGCATTATTGGAAAGGAATTTGCCGAAGCGGAGCGGTCGGGAACTACTGTCAGTGATGAAAGGCTGAAAAAACGACGAGCTGGGAAACAAATTGCCCAGCTCGGCAAACAAGCGAAGCAATCATGCCCCCCGCTCAAGGTGCCTAGCCACAACGTCGCTAATGACCCGAGGATGGTGCCCGGTTATAATAATCTTGCAGATTACCTGCCCGACGAAGTACATTATGAACCCATGGACATGCGGATGCAAAGATACGAGTACGGGAAGCCTCTCGTCAAAGATGAAAGATCTCTATCAACGATGATGCGAAGATTGCATGATTGGTACTTGAAAATCTGCAGAGACTCTGGGGGGAGGAGTACTTTGTATGTGAGAGTTAAAAAGGAGCATGACCTCGTTGGAATTGATCTGTTGCCTGTTCCATTTGAGGAGTTCTATCAGTTTTTCAATCAATTGGCCCTCGATAAAACAACGATCGCCTGCTACTGTCTGTAAGTAGTACTACTTCTGTCATTAAGTTTCTCTATATAGCTTAGCTCTTTCATTGCATGTATTTATAATCATCCTCACTATATTATGCAGATTGAAGATCGTCGAATTGAAGAAAAGACAAGTCGGTGATATTGGGTTCATTAACACATATCTCATAGATGCAACTGAGGTTAAACTTCATGCCGCAGCTACCGAGGCCAACATGCTACAATCGTTCGTAATAAATCAAAACAAAGATATAATACTCTTTCCTTACAACTTCAAGTGAGTGTTACTGTCTTGTGCGTATTCGGTTTCCCTTATATATTAGTCAAGGTTATAGTAATGTAATTCATGAGTTATGCATGCGTGTGCAGTTTCCACTATATTCTCCTAGAGATTAAGCTTGAGCAGGGAATAGTAACTGTCTTAGACTCAAGACGAAAAGATCCCCAGGACTATGCAGACATGACTGAAATCCTCAAGAAGTAAGTTAAATCGATCATTATCCACCATATCAGCAACTTTGTTCATTTCCTGATATCAAGTAATTGTTTTCTTTGTCCGGCAGGGTTTGGAGAAAATTCACCAAAAAAGTTCCGGGACTGCCGAAGGAGCTGGAATTTAGACACCCGAAAGTAAGTACTATAGTAGCATGTTCCGCGCATCTCCTAGTGATTCAAGCGCTAGTTTCATCAATACCATTTAGCATTCTTGCTTATCAGTTTGATTGACCTCTATTTCTTGTAAAGTGGTTGTGGCAGGAATAAGGGAATGATTTCTGTGGATACTACATTTGCGAGTCCATCCGCCACACGACGTGTGAGCGGGGCGGGTACTCTAACGAACAATATGAAGTACGTAAATAACAATATTCACAATTTTATTTTATTACCATCATTTGTGTTGAGTTTCATTCATTCATATATATATATATATATATATATATATATATATATATATATATATATATATATATGTATTGACCCCCTTCTTCAAATTTAGATGTTTCGGAAGCGGGATGAACTCCTAGCACCAGCTCGCATGCGAGCAATTCAAGAGGAATTGGCGGCATTCTTTCTTGACCACGTGATCCCTGAAGACGGAGAATTCTATGTTAAACCTGAGTCCGTATGATTATATTTGTAAGAGATAATTACTGTATATATGTAGCCGGTACTGTCAGATAGATATACGAGAACTTGTTGTTCGACCAATCTCTCGGAGAAGGAGAGGTGGTCGATATCACTTCTCTCTGTATGCATATATGTTCATGACGATCTTCTGTTTCCTTCGTTTGCTTTACTAGCTAGCCAGCGTGTCTAGTCCTCTCTATACGTATGTATAGTACGTAGCGTCGACCAAGCACGGACATAAGAGAGGACACTTCTCTATATTAATTATAGCTAGCTAACACAATATATGAAACACCTAAATTAACCCCCCAAAACCACCAACCCCCCCCCCCTTTCAAAAAAAAACAAAAACCCTAGCCACAGAAATGCTTACGCGTGGATGCCTATTGGTCCCGGTTGGTGCCACCAACCGGGACCAAAGAGTCTCCTGACTGGGCTTTGCACACTGCCCACGTGGAGGGGCTTTAGTCCCGGTTCTGGATTGAACCGGGACTAAAGGTGGGAGGTATTAGTACCGACACTTTAGTCCCGGTTCAGGAACCGGGACTAAAGTTCCTTACGAACCGGGACTATAGGCCCTTTTTCTACCAGTGAAGGACAAACATCCCAGGCTTGCCTTCTCCTGCTTCATCGTAGAAGACCCAATAAACCTTTTGTTTTCAGTTGAGGGTTGAACAATGGAGAACTCCATCCTCTGAGCGTCAGTCACCAACATTTCCATTCCACACTCCCATTTTGGCAGCTAGTAAAAGCAGCCATAAGCGTATTGATGCCCGTAGAAGAAAGTCTAGTGCAAGTGGGAGACTGAAGGAAATATGCCCTAGAGGCAATAATAAAGTTATTATTTATTTCCTTATATCATGATAAATGTTTATTATTCATGCTAGAATTGTATTAACCGGAAACATAATACATGTGTGAATACATAAACCAACAGAGTGTCACTAGTATGCCTCTACTTGACTAGCTCGTTAATCAAAGATGGTTATGTTTCCTAACCATGAACAAAGAGTTGTTATTTGATTAACGAGGTCACATCATTAGTAGAACGATCTGATTGACATGACCCATTCCATTAGCTTAGCACCCGATCGTTTAGTATGTTGCTATTGCTTTCTTCATGACTTATACATGTTCCTATAACTATGAGATTATGCAACTCCCGTTTACCGGAGGAACACTTTGGGTACTACCAAACGTCACAACGTAACTGGGTGATTATAAAGGAGTATTACAGGTGTCTCCAATGGTAGATGTTGGGTTGGCGTATTTCGAGATTAGGGTTTGTCACTCCGATTGTCGGAGAGGTATCTCTGGGCCCTCTCGGTAATGCACATCACATAAGCCTTGCAAGCACTGCAACTAATATGTTAGTTGTGAGATGATGTATTACGGAACGAGTAAAGAGACTTGCCGGTAACGAGATTGAACTAGGTATTGGATACCGACGATCGAATCTCGGGCAAGTAACATACCGATGACAAAAGGAACAACGTATGTTGTTATGCGGTCTGACCGATAAAGATCTTCGTAGAATATGTAGGAGCCAATATGGGCATCCAGGTCCCGCTATTGGTTATTGACCGGAGATGTGTCTCGGTCATGTCTACATTGTTCTCGAACCGTAGGGTCCGCACGCTTAACGTTACGATGACAGTTATTATGAGTTTATGCATTTTGATGTACCGAAGGTTGTTCGGAGTCCCGGATGAGATCACGGACATGACGAGGAGTCTCGAAATGGTCGAGACGTAAAGATTGATATATTGGAAGCCTATGTTTGGACATAGGAAGTGTTCCGGGTGAAATCGGGATTTTATCGAAATACCGGGAGGGTTACCGGAACCCCCCGGGAGACTAATGGGCCTATTGGGCCTTAGTGGAAAAAGAGAAAAAGGGAAAGCCCACAAGCTGGCCGGCGCCCTCCCTTCCCCAAGTCCTAGTAGGACTAGGATAGGGGCCGGCCCCCCTTCTCTCTCCTTTTCCCCCCGGGAGTCCTAATAGGATTAGGATTGGGGGGAGGAGTCCTACTCCCGGTGGGAGTAGGACTCCCCTGCGCCTCCTCTCCCTGGCCGGCCGGCTCCCCCTCCTCCAACCTTTATATACGGGGGCAGGGTGCACCCCAAGACACACAAGTTGATCCTTGAGATCGTTCCTTAGCCGTTTGCGGTGCCCCCTGCCACCAAATTCCACCTTGATCATACCGTTATAGTGCTTAGGCGAAGCCCTGCGTCGGTAGTACATCAAGATCGTCACCACGCCGTCGTGCTGACGGAACTCCTCCCCGAAGCTTTGCTGGATCGGAGCCCAGGGATCGTCATCGAGCTGAACGTGTGCTAAGAACTCGGAGGTGCCGGAGTAACGGTGCTTGGATCGGTCGGATCGGGAAGAAGACGTACGACTACTTCGACTATGTTGTGTGATCGCTTCCGCAGTCGGTCTGCGTTGGTACGTAGACAACACTCTCCCCTCTCGTTGTTGTGCATCACCATGATCTTGCGTGTGCGTAGGAAAATTTTCGAAATTACTGCGTTCCCCAACAGTGGCATCCGAGCCTAGGTTTTATGGTTTGATGTTATTTGCACGAGTAGAACACAAGTGAGTTGTGGGCGATACAAGTCATACTGCCTACCAGCATGTCATACTTTGGTTCGGCGGTATTGTTGGGTGAGACGATCCGGACCAACCTTACGCATACTCTTATGCGAGACCGGTTCCCTCGATGTGCTTTGCACATAGATGGCTTGCGGAAGACTGTCTCTCCAACTTTAGTTGAACCAAGTGTGACTACGCCCGGTCCTTGAGAAGGTTAAAACGGAGTCTATTTGACGAACTATCGTTGTGGTTTTGATGCGTAGGTGAGATGAGTTCTTACTTAAGCCCGTAGCAGCCACGTAAAACTTGCAACAACAAAGTAGAGGACGTCTAACTTGTTTTTGCAGGGCATGTTGTGATGTGATATGGTCAAGGCATGATGCTGATTTTATTGTATGAGATGATCATGTTTTGTAACCGAGTTATCGGCAACTGGCAGGAGCCATATGGTTGTCGCTTTATTGTATGCAATGCAATCGCGATGTAATGCTTTACTTTATTACTAAGCGGTAGTGATAGTCGTGGAAGCGTAAGATTGGCGAGACGACAACGATGCTACGATGGAGATCAAGGTGTCGCGCCGGTGACGATGGTGATCATGACGGTGCTTCGGAGATGGAGATCACAAGCACAAGACGATGATGGCCATATCATATCACTTATATTGATTGCATGTGATGTTTATCCTTTTTATGCATCTTATCTTGCTTTGATTGACGGTAGCATTATAAGATGATCTCTCACTAAATTATCAAGAAGTGTTCTCCCTGAGTATGCACCGTTGCCAAAGTTCGTCGTGCCCATACACCACGTGATGATCGGGTGTGATAAGCTCTACGTCCAAATACAACGGGTGCAAAACAGTTGCACGCGCAGAATACTCAGGTTATACTTGACGAGCCAAGCATATACAGATATGGCCTCGGAACATGGAGACCGAAAGGTCGAGCGTGAATCATATAGTAGATATGATCAACATAACGATGTTCACCATTGAAAACTACTCCATCTCACGTGATGATCGGTTATGGTTTAGTTGATTTGGATCACGTGATCACTTAGAAGATTAGAGGGATGTCTATCTAAGTGGGAGTTCCTAAGTAATTTGATTAACTGAACTTAAACTTATCATGAACTTAGTACCTGGTAGTATTTTGCAAATTATGTTGTAGATCAATAGCTCGCGTTGTTGCTTCCCTGTGTTTATTTTTGATATGTTCCTAGAGAAAATTATGTTGAAAGATGTGAGTAGCAATGATGCGGATTGGATCCGTGATCTGAGGTTTATCCTCATTGCTGCACAGAAAAATTATGTCCTTGATGCACCGCTAGGTGACAGACCTATTGCAGGAGCAGATGTAGACGTTATGATCGTTTGGCTAGCTCAACATGATGACTACTTGATAGTTTAGTGCACCATGCTTAATGACTTAGAATCGGGACTTCAAAGATGTTTTGAACGTCATGGACCATATGAGATGTTCCAGGAGTTGAAGTTAATATTTCAAGCAAATACCCGAGTTGAGAGATATGAAGTCTCCAACAAGTTCTATAGCTAAAAGATGGAGGAGAATCGCTCAACTAGTGAGCATGTGCCCAGATTGTCTGAGTACTACAATCACTTGAATCAAATGGGAGTTAATCTTCCAGATAAGATAGTGATTGACAGAATTCTCTAGTCACCATCACCGAGTTAGTAGAACTTTGTGATGAACTATAATATGCAAGGGATGACAGAAACAACTCCCAAGCTCTTCGTGATGCTGAAATCAATGAAGGTAGAAATCAAGAAAACATCAAGTGTTGATGGTTGACATGATCACTAGTTTCAAGAAAAGGGCAAAGGGAAGAAGGGGAACTTCAAGAAGAACGGCAAGCAAGTTGCTGCTCAAGTGAAGAAGCCCAAGTCTGATCCTAAGCCTGAGACTAAGTGCTTCTACTGTAAAGGGACTGATCACTGGGAGCGGAACTACCCCATGTGATTGGCGGATAAGAAGTATGGCAAAGTGAACATAAGTATATTTGATATACATGTTATTGATGTGTACTTTACTAGTGTTTATAAGCAAACCCTCAGTATTTTGATACTAGTTCAGTTGCTAAGATTATTAACTCGAAACGGGAGTTGCAGAATAAACAGAGACTAGTTAAGGCTGAAGTAACGATGTGTGTTGGAAGTAGTTCCAAGATTGATATGATCATCTTCGCACACTTCCCTATACTTTCGGGATTAGTGTTGAACCTAAATAAGTGTTATTTGGTGTTTGTGTTGAGCATGAATATGATTTGATCATGTTTATTGTAATACGGTTATTCATTTAAGTAAAAGAATAAATTGTTGTTCTGTTTACATGAATAAAACCTTATATGGTTACACACCCAATGAAAATAGTTCATTGGATCTCGATCTTAATAATACACATATTCATAATATTGAAACCAAAAGATGCAAAGTTAATAATGATAGTGCAACTTATTTGTGGCACTGCTGTTTAGGTCATATTGGTATAAAGCGCATGAAGAAACTCCATGCTGATGGGCTTTCGGAATCACTTGATTATGAATCACTTGATGCTTGCGAACCATGCCTTTTGGGCAAGATGACTAAAACGCCGTTCTCCGGAACAATGGAGTGAGAAAAGATTTATTGGAAATCATACATACTGATGTATGTGGTCCGATGAATATTGAGGCTCGCGACAGGTATCATTATTTTCTGATCTTCACAAATGATTTGAGCAGATATGAGTATATCTACTTAATGAAACATAAGTCTGAAACATTTGAAAAGTTCAAAGAATTTCAGAGTGAGGTTGAAAATCATCGTAACAAGAAAATAAAGTTTCTACGATCTGATCGTGGAGGAGAATATTTGAGTTACGAGTTTGGTGTACATTTGAAAAATTGTGGAATAGTTTCGCAACTCACACCACCTGGAACACCACAGCGTAATGGTGTGTCCGAACATCGTAATCGTACTTTACTAGATATGGTGCGATCTATGATGTCTCTTACTGATTTACCGCTATCGTTTTGGGGTTATGCTTTAGAGACGGCCGCATTCACGTTAAATAGGGCACCATCAAAATCCGTTGAGACGACACCTTATGAACTATGGTTTGGCAAGAAACCAAAGTTGTCGTTTCTTAAAGTTTGGGGCTGCGATGCTTATGTGAAAAAGCTTCAACCTGATAAGCTCGAACCCAAATCGGAGAAATGTGTCTTCATAGGATATCCAAAGGAAACTATTGGATACACCTTCTATCACAGATCAGAAGGCAAGACTTTTGTTGCTAAATTCGGAAACTTTCTAGAGAAGGAGTTTCTCTCGAAAGAAGTGAGTGGGAGGAAAGTAGAACTTGACGAGGTAACTGTACCTGCTCCCTTATTGGAAAATAGTACATCACAGAAAACTGTTTCTGCGACACCTATACCAATCAGTGAGGAAGCTAATGATGATGATCATGAAGCTTCAGAACAAGATACTACTGAACCACGTAGATCAACCAGAGTGAGATCCGCACCAGAGTGGTACGGTAATCCAGTTCTGGAAGTCATGATGCTAGATCATGATGAACCTACGAACTATGAAGAAGCGATGGTGAGCCCAGATTCCGCAAAGTGGCTTGAGGCCATGAAATCTGAGATGGGATCCATGTATGAAAACAAAGTATGGACTTTGGTTGACTTGCCCGATGATTGGCAAGCGATTGAGAATAAATGGATCTTCAAGAAAAAGACTGACGCTGACGGTAATATTACTGTCTATAAAGCTCGACTTGTCGCGAAAGGTTTTCGACAAGTTCAAGGGGTTGACTACGATGATACCTTCTCACCCGTAGCGATGCTTAAGTCTGTCAGAATTATGTTAGCAATTGCCGCATTTTATGATTATGAAATATGGCAGATGGATGTCAAAACTGCATTCCTGAATGGATTTCTGGAAGAAGAGTTGTATATGATACAACCAGAAGGTTTTGTCGATCCAAAGGGAGCTAACAAAGTATGCAAACTCCAGCGATCCATTTATGGACTGGTGCAAGCATCTCGGAGTTGGAATAAACGCTTTGATAGTGTGATCAAAGCATTTGGCTTTATACAGACTTTTGGAGAAGCCTGTATTTACAAGAAAGTGAGTGGGAGCTCTGTAGCATTTCTAATACTATATGTGGATGACATATTGCTGATTGGAAATAATATAGAATTTCTGGATAGCATAAAGGGATACTTGAATAAAAGTTTTTCGATGAAAGACCTCGGGGAAGCTGCTTACATATTAGGCATAAAGATCTATAGAGATAGATCAAAACGCTTAATTGGACTTTCACAATGCACATACCTTGACAAAATTTTGAAGAAGTTCAAGATGGATCAAGCAAAGAAAGGGTTCTTGCCTGTGCTACAAGGTGTGAAGTTGAGTAAGACTCAATGCCCGACCACTGCAGAAGATAGAGAGAAAATGAAAGATGTTCCCTATGCTTCAGCCATAGGCTCTATCATGTATGCAATGCTGTGTACCAGACCTGATGTGTGCCTTGCTATAAGTTTAGCAGGGAGGTACCAAAGTAATCCAGGAATGGATCACTGGACAGCGGTCAAGAACATCCTGAAATACCTGAAAAGGACTAAGGATATGTTTCTCGTATATGGAGGTGACAAAGAGCTCACCGTAAGAGGTTACGTTGATGCAAGCTTTGACACTGATCCGGACGATTCTAAATCGCAAACCGGATACGTGTTTACTTTAAATGGTGGAGCTGTCAGTTGGTGCAGTTCTAAACAAAGCGTCATAGCAGGATCTACATGTGAAGCGGAGTACATAGCTGCTTCGGAAGCAGCAAACGAAGGAGTCTGGATGAAGGAGTTCATATCCGATCTAGGTGTCATACCTAGTGCATCGGGTCCAATGAAAATCTTCTGTGACAATACTGGTGCAATTGCCTTGGCAAAGGAATCCAGATTTCACAAAAGAACCAAACACATCAAGAGACGCTTCAACTCCATCCGGGATTTAGTCCAGGTGGGAGACATAGAGATTTGCAAGATACATACGGATCTGAATGTTGCAGACCCATTGACTAAGCCTCTTCCACGAGCAAAACATGATCAGCACCAAGGCTCCATGGGTGTTAGAATCATTACAGTGTAATCTAGATTATTGACTCTAGTGCAAGTGGGAGACTGAAGGAAATATGCCCTAGAGGCAATAATAAAGTTATATTTATTTCCTTATATCATGATAAATGTTTATTATTCATGCTATAATTGTATTAACCGGAAACATAATACATGTGTGAATACATAAACCAACAGAGTGTCACTAGTATGCCTCTACTTGACTAGCTCGTTAATCAAAGATGGTTATGTTTCCTAACCATGAACAAAGAGTTGTTATTTGATTAACGAGGTCACATCATTAGTAGAATGATCTGATTGACATGACCCATTCCATTAGCTTAGCACCCGATCGTTTAGTATGTTGCTATTGCTTTCTTCATGACTTATACATGTTCCTATAACTATGAGATTATGCAACTCCCGTTTACCGGAGGAACACTTTGGGTACTACCAAACGTCACAACGTAACTGGGTGATTATAAAGGAGTATTACAGGTGTCTCCAATGGTAGATGTTGGGTTGGCGTATTTCGAGATTAGGGTTTGTCACTCCGATTGTCGGAGAGGTATCTCTGGGCCCTCTCGGTAATGCACATCACATAAGCCTTGCAAGCACTGCAACTAATATGTTAGTTGTGAGATGATGTATTACGGAACGAGTAAAGAGACTTGCCGGTAACGAGATTGAACTAGGTATTGGATACCGACGATCGAATCTCGGGCAAGTAACATACCGATGACAAAAGGAACAACGTATGTTGTTATGCGGTCTGACTGATAAAGATCTTCGTAGAATATGTAGGAGCCAATATGGGCATCCAGGTCCCGCTATTGGTTATTGACCGGAGACGTGTCTCGGTCATGTCTACATTGTTCTCGAACCGTAGGGTCCGCACGCTTAACGTTACGATGACAGTTATTATGAGTTTATGCATTTTGATGTACCGAAGGTTGTTCGGAGTCCCGGATGAGATCACGGACATGACGAGGAGTCTCGAAATGGTCGAGACGTAAAGATTGATATATTGGAAGCCTATGTTTGGACATAGGAAGTGTTCCGGGTGAAATCGGGATTTTACCAGAATACCGGGAGGGTTACCGGAACCCCCCGGGAGACTAATGGGCCTATTGGGCCTTAGTGGAAAAAGAGAAAAAGGGAAAGCCCACAAGCTGGCCGGCGCCCTCCCTTCCCCAAGTCCTAGTAGGACTAGGATAGGGGCCGGCCCCCCTTCTCTCTCCTTTTCCCCCCGGGAGTCCTAATAGGATTAGGATTGGGGGGAGGAGTCCTACTCCCGGTGGGAGTAGGACTCCCCTGCGCCTCCTCTCCCTGGCCGGCCGGCTCCCCCTCCTCCAACCTTTATATACGGGGGCAGGGGGCACCCCAAGACACACAAGTTGATCCTTGAGATCGTTCCTTAGCCGTGTGCGGTGCCCCCTGCCACCAAATTCCACCTCGATCATACCGTTACAGTGCTTAGGCGAAGCCCTACGTCGGTAGTACATCAAGATCGTCACCACGCCGTCGTGCTGACGGAACTCCTCCCCGAAGTTTTGCTGGATCGGAGCCCGGGGATCGTCATCGAGCTGAACGTGTGCTAAGAACTCGGAGGTGCCGGAGTAACGGTGCTTGGATCGGTCGGATCGGGAAGAAGACGTACGACTACTTCCACTACGTTGTGTGATCGCTTCCGCAGTCGGTCTGCGTTGGTACGTAGACAACACTCTCCCCTCTCGTTGCTGTGCATCACCATGATCTTGCGTGTGCGTAGGAAAATTTTCGAAATTACTGCGTTCCCCAACAGAAAGTCACATCTACCAATGGTAGCAAGTCAACTAACAAACTATTCCAACTATGGGACGGAGTGGCTCGCCATTGTCTAGTGCTGGAAGAGAACACAAAGGCGACAAGCTGAGCCTCACATTGTACCATCTAGATCACTCTAAGTGGTGTCTCATCTGCCTTTGTTGCTTCGTATTTTACGGCATGAACTATGGAGGCATCATATTGGTGATGCAACATGCCATCCGCGTAGACGAATCAACTAGTGAGATTAGTGAGATTTGCATGTATAAGATAGACAATATTTTACTAGGTCCTCACCTCTCTCTTTCAGTACTATCTTTTACTCACCCATGGCTGGTCCACACTCTTATTTTCATGTTTTTTCATCATCTTCGTGTTGGTTCTCTCTCTTCTCTTTTCCCCATTTCTTCATCTTTTTTGTCAAGGAAGAGGCCGGTTCCTCTGTAGGAGGCGAGTTCTCTCTAAAAGCAGCTTATTAACCCCATTTGGACCACTTTTGGCCGATGTGGCAATTGGGGCATCTGTCCAAATTAAGATGGGGAAGTCCGACCAAGCCGCAACGGCATTTATCACTCCATACGGCCCCTTCTATTTTAACACAATGCCCTTCAGGCTCAAAAACATTGGCGCAACGTATCAGCGCATGATTCAGACATGTCTGGAAAAGCAGATCGGCAAAATAGTGGAGGCATACGTCGACGATGTGGTCGTTAAAACCAGACACGTCGATTCCTTAATAGACGACTTGAGGCTCACATTCAACAATCTCCGAACATACGACATTAAGCTCAATCCGGAAAAATGCGTTTTCGGCGTACCCGCCGGAAAGCTCCTGGGCTTTATCGTCTCCAGCAGAGGAATTGAAGCAAATCCGGGCTCTGTCGCAGCTGGCTATCCCAACTGACCTCAAGCAAATCCAGAAGTTAACTGGATGTGTGGCGGCTTTAAGCCGCTTTTGTTGGGGAACGTAGTAATTTCAAAAAATTTCCTACGCACACGCAAGATCATGGTGATGCATAGCAACGAGAGAGTGTGATCTACGTACCCTTGTAGATCAACAACGGAAGCGTTTGGTTGATGTAGTCGTACGTCTCCATGGCCCGACCGATCAAGCACCGAAACTACGGCACCTCCGAGTTCTAGCACACGTTTAGCTCGATGACGATCCCCGGACTCCGATCCAGCAAAGTGTCGGGGAAGAGTTCCGTCAGCACGACGGCGTGGTGACGATCTTGATGTACTACTGTCGCAGGGCTTCGCCTAAGCACCGCTACAATATTATCGAGGACTATGGTGGCAGGGGGCGCCGCACACGGCTAAGAATATGATCACGTGGATCAACTTGTGTTTCTCTGAGGTGCCCCTGCCTCCGTATATAAAGGCTCAAGGGGGGGGGGGGGGGGGTGCGGCCGGCCTATGAGAGGCGCGCCAGGAGGAGTCCTACTCCCTCCGGGAGTAGGATCCCCCCCAATCCTAGTTGGAATAGGATTCACGGAGGGGGGGGGAAAGAGGAAAGGGGGCCGACCCCCTCTGCTTGTCCTATTCGGACCAAGGGAGGGGAGGGGCGCGCGGCCCATCTCTGGCTGCCTCTTCTCTTTTCCACTAAGGCCCACTAAGGCCCATATATCTCCCGGGGGGTTCCGGTAACCTCCCGGTACTCCGGTAAAATCCCGATTTCACCCGGAACACTTCCGATATCCAAACATAGGCTTCCAATATATCAATATTTATGTCTCGACCATTTCGAGACTCCTTGTCATGTCCGTGATCACATCCGGGACTCCGAACAACCTTCAGTACATCAAAACGTATAAACTCATAATATATCTGTCATCGAAACCTTAAGCGTGCGGACCCTACGGGTTCGAGAACAATGTAGACATGACCGAGACACGTCTCCGGTCAATAACCAATAGCGGGACCTGGATGCCCATATTGGCTCCTACATATTCTACGAAGATCTTTATCGGTCAGACCGCATAACAACATACGTTGTTCCCTTTGTTATCGGTATGTTACTTGCCCGAGATTCGATCGTCGGTATCCAATACCTAGTTCAATCTCGTTACCGGCAAGTCTCTTTACTCGTTCCGTAATACATCATCCCGCAACTAACTCATTAGTTGCAATGCTTGCAAGGCTTAATCTAGATTGCACAGTAATGATTCTAACACCCATGGAGCTTTGGTGTTGATCATGTTTTGCTCGTGGAAGAGGCTTAGTCAACGGGTCTGCTACATTCAGCTACATATGTATCTTGCAAATTTCTATGTCTCCCACCTGGACTAGACCCTGGATGGAATTGAAGTGTCTCTTGATGTGTTTGTTTGTCTTGTGAAACCTGGATTCCTTTTCCAAGGCAATTGCACCAACATTGTCACAAAAGATCTTCATTGGACCCGATGCACTAGGTATGACACCTAGATCGGATATGAACTCCTTCATCCAGACTCCTTCATTTGCTGCTTCCAAAGCAGCTATGTACTCCGCTTCACATGTAGATCCCGCCATGACGCTTTGTTTAGAACTGCACCAACTGATAGCTCCACCGTTTAATGTAAACACGTATCCGGTTTGCGATTTAGAATCGTCTCGATCAGTGTCAAAGCTTGCATCAACGTAACCGTTTACGATGAGCTCTTTGTCACCTCCATATACGAGAAACATATCCTTAGTCCTTTTCAGGTATTTTAGGATGTTCTTGACCACTGTCCAGTGATCCACTCCTGGATTACTTTGGTACCTCCCTGCTAGACTTATAGCAAGGCACACATCAGGTCTAATACACAGCATTGCATACATGATAGAGCCTATGGCTGAAGCATAGGGAACATCTTTCATTTTCTCTCTATCTTCTGCAGTGGTCGGGCATTGAGTCTGACTCAACTTCACACCTTGTAATACAGGCAAGAACCCTTTCTTTGCTTGATCCATTTTGAACTTCTTCAAAATCTTGTCAAGGTATGTGCTTTGTGAAAGTCCAATTAAGCGTCTTGATCTATCTCTATAGATCTTTATGCCTAATATGTAAGAAGCTTCACCGAGGTCTTTCATTGAAAAACTCTTATTCAGGTATCCCTTTATGCTATCCAGAAATTCTATATCATTTCCAATCAGTAATATGTCATCCACATATAATATTAGAAATGCTACAGAGCTCCCACTCACTTTCTTGTAAATACAGGCTTCTCCGAAAGTCTGTATAAAACCAAATGCTTTGATCACACTATCAAAGCGTTTATTCCAACTCCGAGAGGCTTGCACCAGTCCATAAATGGATCGGTGGAGCTTGCACACTTTGTTAGCTCCTTTTGGATCGACAAAACCTTCCGGTTGCATCATATACAACTCTTCTTCCAGAAATCCATTCAGGAATGCAGTTTTGACATCCATCTGCCAAATTTCATAATCATAAAATGCGGCAATTGCTAACATGATTTGGACAGACTTAAGCATCGCTACGGGTGAGAAGGTCTCATCGTAGTCAACCCCTTGAACTTGTCAAAAAACCTTTTGCGACAAGTCGAGCTTTGTAGACAGTAATATTACCGTCAGCGTCAGTCTTCTTCTTGAAGATCCATTTATTCTCAATTGCTTGCCGATCATCGGGCAAGTCAACCAAAGTCCATACTTTGTTCTCATACATGGATCCCATCTCGGATTTCATGGCTTTAAGCCATTTTGCGGAATCTGGGCTCACCATCGCTTCTTCATAGTTCGTAGGTTCATCATGATCTAGTAGCATGATTTCCAGAATAGGATTACCGTACCACTCTGGCGCGGATCTTACTCTGGTTGATCTACGAGGTTCAGTAGTATCTTGTTCTGAAGTTTCATGATCATTATCATTAGCTTCCTCACTAATTGGTGTAGGAGTCGCAGAAACAGTTTTCTGTGATGTACTACTTTCCAATAAGGGAGCAAGTACAGTTACCTCGTCAAGTTCTACTTTCCTCCCACTCACTTCTTTCGAGAGAAACTCCTTCTCTAGAAAGGATCCATTCTTAGCAACGAATGTCTTGCCTTCGGATCTGTGATAGAAGGTGTACCCAACAGTTTCCTTTGGGTATCCTATGAAGACACATTTCTCCGATTTGGGTTCGAGCTTATCAAGTTGAAGCTTTTTCACATAAGCATCGCAGCCCCAAACTTTAAGAAACGACAACTTTGGTTTCTTGCCAAACCATAGTTCATAAGGCGTCGTCTCAACGGATTTTGATGGTGCCCTATTTAACGTGAATGCGGCCGTCTCTAAAGCATAACCCCAAAACGATAGCGGTAAATCAGTAAGAGACATCATAGATCGCACCATATCTAGTAAAGTACGATTACGATGTTCGGACACACCATTACGCTGAGGTGTTCCGGGTGGCGTGAGTTGCGAAACTATTCCGCATTGCTTCAAATGTACACCAAACTCGTAACTCAAATATTCTCCTCCACGATCAGATCGTAGAAACTTTATTTTCTTGTTACGATGATTTTCAACTTCACTCTGAAATTCTCTGAACTTTTCAAATGTTTCAGACTTATGTTTCATTCAGTAGATATACCCATATCTACTTAAGTCATCTATGAAGGTGAGAAAATAACGATATCCGCCACGAGCCTCAATATTCATCGGACCACATACATCTGTATGTATGATTTCCAAAAAATCTGTTGCTCTCTCCATAGTGCCGGAGAACGGTGTTTTAGTCATCTTGCCCATGAGGCACGGTTCGCAAGTACCAAGTGATTCATAATCAAGTGGTTCCAAAAGCCCATCAGTATGGAGTTTCTTCATGCACTTTATACCGATATGACCTAAACGGCAGTGCCACAAATAAGTTGCACTATCATTATCAACTCTGCATCTTTTGGCTTCAACATTATGAATATGTGTGTTATTACTATCGAGATTCATAAAAAATAGACCACTCTTCAAAGGTGCATGACCATAAAAGATATTACTCATATAAATAGAACAACCATTATTCTCTGATTTAAATAAATAACCGTCTCGCATTAAACAAGATCCAGATATAATGTTCATGCTCAACACTGGCACCAAATAACAATTATTTAGGTCTAATACTAATACCGAAGGTAGATGTAGAGGTAGCGTGCCGACCGCGATCACATCGACTTTGGAACTATTTCCCACGCGCATCGTCACCTCGTACTTTGCTAGTGTTCGCTTAATCCGTAGTCCTTGTTTCGAGTTGCAAATATTAGCAACAGAACCAGTATCAAATACCCAGGTGCTACTGTGAGCTCTAGTAAGGTACACATCAATAACATGTATATCACATATACCTTTGTTCACCTTGCCATCCTTCTTATCCGCCAAATACTTGGGGCAGTTCCGCTTCCAGTGACCAGTCTGCTTGCAGTAGAAGCACTCAGTGTCAAGCTTAGGTCCAGACTTGGGTTTCTTCTCTTTAGCAGCAACTTGCTTGCTGTTCTTCTTGAAGTTCCCCTTCTTCTTCCGTTTGCCCTTTTTCTTGAAACTAGTGGTCTTGTTGACCATCAACACTTGATGCTCCTTTTTGATTTCTACCTCCGCGGCTTTCAGCATTGCGAAGAGCTCGGGAATAGTCTTATTCATCCCATGCATATTATAGTTCATCACGAAGCTCTTGTAGCTTGGTGGCAGTGATTGGAGAATTCTGTCAATGACGCAATCATCTGGAAGATTAACTCCCATCTGAATCAAGTGATTATTATACCCAGACATTTTGAGTATATGCTCACTGACAGAACTGTTCCCCTCCACTTGCAGCTATAGAACTTATTGGAGACTTCATATCTCTCAATCCAGGCATTTGCTTGAAATATTAGCTTCAACTCCTGGAACATCTCATATGCTCCATGACGTTCAAAACGTCGTTGAAGTCCCAATTCTAAGTCGTAAAGCATGGCACACTGAACTATCGAGTAGTCATCAGCTTTGCTCCGCCAGACGTTCATAACATCTGGTGTTGCTCCAGCAGCAGGCCTGGCACCTAGCGGTGCTTCCAGGACGTAATTCTTCTGTGCAGCAATGAGGATAATCCTCAAGTTACGGACCCAGTCCGTGTAATTGCTACCATCATCTTTCAACTTTGCTTTCTCAAGGAACGCATTAAAATTCAACGAAACAACAGCACGGGCCATCTATCTACAATCAAACATACATAAGCAAGATACTATCAGGTACTAAGTTCATGATAAATTTAAGTTCAATTAATCATATTACTTAAGAACTCCCACTTAGATAGACATCCCTCTAATCTTCTAAGTGATCACGTGATCCAAATCAACTAAACCATAACCGATCATCACGTGAAATGGAGTAGTTTTCAATGGTGAACATCACTATGTTGATCATATCTACTATATGACTCACGCTCGATCTTTCGATCTCAGTGTTCCGAGGCCATATCTGCATATGCTAGGCTCGTCAAGTTTAACCTGAGTATTCTGCATGTGCAAAACTGTCTTGCACCCGTTGTAGATGGATGTAGAGCTTATCACACCCGATCATCACGTGGTGTGTGGGCACGACGAACTTTGGCAACGGTGCATACTCAGGGAGAACACTTTTATCTTGATAATTTAGTGAGAGATCATCTTATAATGCTACCGTCAATCAAAGCAAGATAAGATGCATAAAAGATAAACATCACATGCAATCAATATAAGTGATATGATATGGCCATCATCATCTTGTGCTTGTGATCTCCATCTCCGAAGCACCTGTCATGATCACCATCGTCACCGGCGCGACACCTTGATCTCCATCGTAGCATCGTTGTCATCTCGCCAATCTTATGCTTCCACGACTATGGCTACCACTTAGTGATAAAGTAAAGCATTACAGCGGGATTGCATTGCATACAATAAAGCGACAACCATATGGCTCCTGCCAATTGCCGATAACTCGGTTACAAAACATGATCATCTCATACAATAAAATTTAGCATCATGTCTTGACCATATCACATCACAACATACCCTGCAAAAACAAGTTAGACGTCCTCTACTTTGTTATTGCAAGTTTTACGTGGCTGCTACGGGCTTAAGCAAGAACCAATCTTACCTATGCATCAAAACCACAACGATAGTTTGTCAAGTTGGTGCTGTTTTAACCTTCGCAAGGACCGGACGTAGCCACACTCGGTTCAACTAAAGTTGGAGAAACTGTCACCCGCAAGCCACCTATGTGCAAAGCACGTCGGGAGAACCGGTCTCGCGTAAGCGTACGCGTAATGTCGGCCCGGGCCGCTTCATCCAACAATACCGCCGAACCAAAGTATGACATGCTGGTAAGCAGTATGACTTATATCGCCCACAACTCACTTGTGTTCTACTCGTGCATATAACATCAACACATAAAACCTAGGCTCGGATGCCACTGTTGGGGAACGTAGTAATTTCAAAAAAATTCCTACGCACACGCAAGATCATGGTGATGCATAGCAACGAGAGGGGAGAGTGTGATCTACGTACCCTTGTAGATCAACAACGGAAGCGTTTGGTTGATGTAGTCGTACGTCTCCACGGCCCGACCGATCAAGCACCGAAACTACGGCACCTCCGAGTTCTAGCACACGTTCAGCTCGATGATGATCCCCGGACTCCGATCCAGCAAAGTGCCGGGGAAGAGTTCCGTCAGCATGATGGCGTGGTGACGATCTTGATGTACTACTGTCGCAAGGCTTCGCCTAAGCACCGCTACAATATTATCGAGGACTATGGTGGCAGGGGGCGCCGCACACGGCTAAGAATATGATCACGTGGATCAACTTGTGTTTCTCTGGGGTGCCCCTGCCTCCGTATATAAAGGCTCAAGGGGGGGGGTGCGGCCGGCCTAGGAGAGGCGCACCAGGAGGAGTCCTACTCCCTCCGGGAGTAGGATTCCCCCCCAATCCTAGTTGGAATAGGATTCGCGGAGGGGGGAAAAGAGGAAAGGGGGCCGGCCCCCTCTCCTTATCCTATTCGGACCAAGGGAGGGGAGGGGTGCGCGGCCCATCTCTGGCTGCCTCTTCTCTTTTCCACGAAGGCCCACTAAGGCCCATATATCTCCCAGGGGGTTCCGGTAACCTCCCGTACTCCGGTAAAATCCCGATTTCACCCGGAACACTTCCGATATCCAAACATAGGCTTCCAATATATCAATCTTTATGTCTCGACCATTTCGAGACTCCTCGTCATGTCCGTGATCACATCCAGGACTCCGAACAACCTTCGGTACATCAAAACATATAAAGTCATAATATAACTATCATCGAAACCTTAAGCGTGCGGACCCTACGGGTTCGAGAACAATGTAGACATGACCGAGACACGTCTCCGGTCAGTAACCAATAGCGGGACCTGGATGCCCATATTGGCTCCTACATATTCTACGAAGATCTTTATCGGTCAGACCGCATAACAACATACGTTGTTCCCTTTGTTATCGGTATGTTACTTGCCCGAGATTCGATCGTCGGTATCCAATACCTAGTTCAATCTCGTTACCGGCAAGTCTCTTTACTCGTTCCGTAAGACATCATCCCACAACTAACTCATTAGTTGCAATGCTTGCAAGGCTTAAGTGATGTGCATTACCGAGAGGGCCCAGAGATACCTCTTCGACGATCGGAGTGATAAATCCTAATCTCGAAATACGTCAACGCAACATGTACCTTTGGAGACACCTGTAAAGCACCTTTATAATCACCCAGTTACGTTGTGACGTTTGGTAGCACACAAAGTGTTCCTCCGGCACATGGGAGTTACATAATCACATAGTTGTAGGAACATGTATAAGTCATGAAGAAAGCAATAACAACATACTAAACGATCGGGTGCTAAGCTAATGGAATGGGTCATGTCAATCAGATCATTCAACTAATGATGTGATCCCGTTAATCAAATGACAACTCTTTGTCCATTGTTAGGAAACATAACCATCTTTGATTAACGAGCTAGTCAAGTAGAGTCATACTAGTGACACTCTGTTTGTCTATGTATTCACACATGTATTATGTTTCCGGTTAATATAATTCTAGCATGAATAATAAACCTTTATCATGATATAAGGAAATAAATAATAACTTTATTATTGCCTCTAGGGCATATTTCCTTCAGCTTTATCTCCCGACTAGGAGAAAAGGCACTCCCCCTTTATCGCCTTCTTCGACGCACCGAACACTTCGAGTGGACGGACGCAGCCACGGCCGGACTGGAAGAAATAAAAGCCATCCTGGCCACCAATCCAATCTTGGCCACGCCAAATGTTGGTGAACCAATGCTATTATATATAGCGGCAACTCACCAAGTTGTAAGCGCAGTGCTCGTCGTCGAATGAGAGATGGACGGACATAAATTCCCACTTCAAAAGCCGGTATATTATGTATCCACCGTCCTCACACCATGCAAATCACGGTACCCACATTATCAAAAGATAGCATACGCGGTATTCATGGCGTCCCAGAAATTACGACACTACTTTCAAGAGTGTTCAATTACGGTGGCCTCCGAAGTACCACTCAATGACATAATAAACAACCGCGATGCCATGGGCCGGATTGCCCAATGGGCTATTGATGACCCACAAGTATAGGGGATCTATCGTAGTCCTTTCGATAAGTAAGAGTGTCGAACCCAACGAGGAGCAGAAGGAAATGATAAGCGGTTTTCAGCAAGGTATTCTCTGCAAGTACTGAAATAAGTGGTAACAGATAGTTTTGTGATAAGATAGGTTGTAACGAGCAACAAGTAACAAAAGTAAATAAAGTGCAGCAAGGTGGCCCAATCCTTTTGTAGCAAAGGACAAGCCGGAACAAACTCTTATAATAGGAAAAGCGCTCCTGAGGACACATGGGAATATCGTGAAGCTAGTTTTCATCACGTTCATATGATTCGTGTTCGATACTTTGATAATTTGATATGTGGGTGGACCGGTGCTTGGGTGCTGTTCTTACTTGAACAAGCATCCCACTTATGATTAACCTCTATTGCAAGCATCTGCAACTACAACAAAAGTATTAAGGTAAACCTAACCATAGCATGAAACATGTGGATCCAAATCAGCCCCTTACGAAGCAACACATAAACTAGGGTTTAAGCTTCTGTCACTCTAGCAACCCATCATCTACTTATTACTTCCCAATGCCTTCCTCTAGGCCCAAATAATGGTTAAGTGTTATGTAGTCGACGTTCACATAACACCACTAGAGGCTAGACAACATACATCTTATCAAAATATCAAACGAATACCAAATTCACATGACTACACATAGCAAAACTTCTCCCTTGTCCTCAGGAACGGACGTAATTACTCACAAAGCATATTCATGTTCATAATCAGAGGGGTAATAATATAGGATCTGAAGATATGATCTTCCACCAATTAAACCAACTAGCATCAACTACAAGGAGTAATCAACCTACTAGCACCAATCCCGGACTTTGAGACAAGAATTGGATACAAGAGATGAACTAGGGTTTGGATATGAGATGCTGCTAGTGAAGATGTTGATGGAGATTGCCCTCTCCCGATGAGAGGAGCGTTGGTGATGACGATGGTGATGATTTCCCCCTTCCGGAGGGAAGTTTCCCTGGCAGAACAGCTCTGCCGGAGCTCTAGATTGGATCCGCCAAGGTTCCGCCTTGTGGCTGCGGAGTCTCGTCCCGAAAAGTTCCTCCCTATTTTTTTCTCATCGAAAGACCTCATATAGGAGAAGATGGGCGTCGGTGAGCAGAGTGTGGGCCCCTTGGCCTTCATCTTTGGCGAGGATTTTTCTTTATTTGTTTTAAGACGTTCCGTGGAGTTTCAGGACTTTTGGAGTTGCGCAGAATAGGTCTCTAATATTTTCTCCTTTTCCAGCCCAGAATTCCAGCTGCCGGCATTCTCCCTGTTTATGTAAACCTTGTAAAATAAGAGAGAATAGCCATAAGTATTGTGACATAAAGTGAAATAACATTCCATAATGCGATAAATATCGATATAAAAGCATGATGCAAAATGGACGTATCAACTCCCCCAAGCTTAGACCTCGCTTGTCCTCAAGCGAAAAGCCGATAACAATAAATATGTCCTCATGTTTAGAGGTAGAGGCATCGATAAAAATAAAATACGGACATGAAGGCATCATGATTATTCTCATAACGACAACATATATAGATTTTGTCATATGATTACTTATGTTCAAGTGATGATCTATTCACAATGCAAAAGTATAAATCATAAACCTTATTGGGCTCCGACAAACTATAATCTCAGTCCTTGAAACAATTGCAATTTATCATAACATCGGAAAGAGTCTATGTCAGAGCTAAAAAGCAAGTCCACGTACTCAACTATCATTTAGTCCTCCATAATTGCTAACACTCACGTGATACTTGTGGTTACAGAGTTTTAATCAGACACAGAGAAAGATAGGGGCTTATAGTTTTGTCCCACAACCTTTTACCTCAAGGGTAATGTCAACAATAATGGTTCATGCTCCCCTACATCCAATTAGATATATATATATATATATATATATATATATATATATATATATATATCATGTTCTTTCCAACATGCTGAGCTTGCCAAAGGATAAAATGAAAAAGAAAAGGTGAAGATCACCATGACTCTTGCATAAGGTAGAAGATAATAATAAAGGATAGGCCCTTCGCAGAGGGAAGCAGAGGTTGCCATGCGCTTTTATGGTTGGATGTATAAAATCTCAATGCGAAAGAACGTCACTTTATATTGCCCCTTGTGATATGAACCTTTATTATGCAGTCCGTCGCTTTTATTACTTCCACATCACAAGATTGTATAAAGCTTATTTCTCCCACACCAATCAATCATACATATTTAGAGCAATTTTTATTGCTTTGCACCGATGACAACTTACTTGAAGGATCTTACTCAATCCATAGGTAGATATGGTGGACTCTCATGGCAAAACTGGTTTAGGGATTTTGGAAGCACAAGTAGTATTTCTACTTGGTGCTGAGAATTTGGCTAGCATGAGGGGGAAGGGCAAGCTCAACAAGTTAGAGGATCCATGACAACATACTTTATCTCAAATATAAGAAAGACATAACTCATTACGTTGTCTTCCTTGTCCAACATCAACTCTTTAGCATGTCATATTTTAATGAGTGCTCCCAATCATAAAAGATGTCAATGATAATATATCTATATGTGAAAACCTCTCTTTCCTTATTACTTCCTATTAATTGCAACAATGACCGAAGCTATGTCTGCCAACTCCCAACAACTTTTAATCATCATACTCTTTCTATGTGAAGTCATTACTCTCAATAAGATCAATATGAACTTTTTGTTTCTTTTTATTCTTTTTCTCTTTTCTTTTATTCACCCTAGATCATGGCAAAATAATCAAGCCCTTGACTCAACACTAATCTTTATTATATATATAGCTCACGGACTCGATTACATAGAGAGATCATAAAGCAAAACTCAAAACTAGATCATGCCATAAACTTTATTCTACTAGATCAAGATACTACTAATAGGATCGAACTAAGAAAAACGGTAAAGATAGGAGTTGTGATTGTGATATGATACCGGGGCACCTCCCCCAAGCTTGGCAGTTGCGAAGGGGAGTGCCCATACCCATGTGATTATATCTCCTTTTGGTTGGTGACGAAGGTGAAGGTGTTGTTGATGATGCGGGCTTGGTTGATGGCTTAGGCTTCTCCCTTAATTTGCGCTTGAGGACAGCATTTTGATCCCTTAGATCATGAATCTCCCACTCCAGGGTTAATATCTTTGCATGGGTCCTGCTTATTTTCCTGCAAGAGACGAAAAGGGATAAACTCGAACTTGGGTTTCTTTACCCTATCAGGGAGACTTGACTTTTTGAACTCCACGTGTATGTCCCCAGGTTGAGGTAATGGTGCTCCATCTTCATCTGAGCTTGCCTCCTCCTTCCCTTTGGGTTCATAGTCCTCTTCTTCCTCCGTGGTCCATCCATCATGTTCCACATCTCCATAGACCTTTGGATTTGCTAAGTAATCATCCACATAGCTTTCTCCTTCCGAATCCTGGGAAGACATGTTGATTTAATCTGCAACAGGACAGCTCGAAACGAAAACATAGGATAATTGCGTGATACGGGAGTCAAAATCTTCGGGAGAATATATAATGAATTTTTACCGACAAAAATACGTAACGTGCAAGAAAATGGGGTCCGGAAGGCACACGAGGTGCTCACGAGGTAGGGGGCGCGCCCAGGGGGTAGGGCGCGTCCACCACCCTCGTGGGGCCCTCGTGTCCTTCTTGGACTGCTACTAATTTTTCTATTTTTCTAAATATTCCAAAACGGAAATATTGCCTTAGAAATTGTTTTGGAATCGTTTTACTTACCATACCACATACCTATTCCTTTTCGGAGTCTGAAATGTTCTGGAAAGCGTCCCTTATGTATTCCTCCGGGGTTACGGTTTCAATAATATTGGTTTCAACATTTATGGGATTACCTGAGATATAATGTTTGATTCTTTGACCATTTACCACCTTCGGATTTGTGCCCTCGAAGTTGTTGATCTTTATGGCACCGGAACGATAGACCTCTTCGATAACATAGGGGCCTTCCCATTTAGAGAGAAGTTTTCTTGCAAAAAATCTTAAATGAGAGTTGTATAGCAATACATAATCACCTACATTAAACTCATGCTTTTGTATCCTTTTGTCATGCCATCTTTTAAATTTTTCTTTAAACAACTTGGCATTTTCATAAGCTTGGGTTCTCCATTCATCAAGTGAGCTAATATCAAATAACCTTTTCTCACCGGCAAGTTTAAAATCATAGTTAAGCTCTTTAATAGCCCAATATGCCTTATGTTCTAGTTCGAGAGGTAAGTGACATGCTTTTTCCATAAACCATTTTATACGGAGACATACCCATAGGATTTTTATATGCAGTTCTATAAGCCCATAATGCATCATCAAGTTTCTTGGACCAATTCTTTCTAGACCTATTAATAGTCTTTTGCAAAATTAATTTGAGCTCTCTATTGCTCAACTCTACTTGACCACTAGATTGTGGGTGATAAGGAGATGCAATTCTATGATTAACATCATATTTAGCAAGCATTTTACAGAAAGCACCATGAATAAAGTGTGAACCACCATCAGTCATTAAGTATCTAGGGACTCCAAACCTCAGAAAAATAACTTCTTTAAGCATTTTAATAGAAGTGTTATGATCAGCACTACTAGTTGGAATAGCTTTTACCCACTTAGTAACGTAATCAACAGCAACTAGAATATGTGTGTATCCATTAGAGGCAGGAAAAGGTCCCATATAATCAAAGCCCCAAACATCAAATGGTCAATTACAAGAGAATAATTCATAGGCATTTCTTGAAGTCTACTAATATTACCAATTCTTTGACATTCATCACAAGACAAGACAAACTTACGGGCATCCTTGAAGAGAGTAGGCCAAAAAAACCAGATTGCAATACCTTATGTGCAGTTCTATCTCCAGCATGGTGTCCTCCATAAGATTCGGAATGACACTTGCGTAGGATCTGTTCCTGTTCATGCTCAGGTACACAACGTCTAATAACACCATCTACTCCTTCTTTATAAAGATGTGGGTCATCCCAAAAGTAATGTCTTAAATCATAGAAGAACTTTTTCTTTTGTTGGTATGTGAAGCTAGGTGGTATAAATTTAGCGACAAAATAATTAGCATAATCAGCATACCATGGAGTACTACGAGAAGTACTTATAACATTTAATTGTTCATCAGGAAAGCTATCATTAATAGGTAGTGGGTCATCAAGAATATTTTCTAACCTAGACAAGTTGTCCGCAATGGGGTTCTCAACTCCCTTTCTATCAACAATATGCAAATCAAATTCTTGTAGCAAGAGAACCCATCTAATAAGTCTAGGTTTAGCATCTTTCTTTTCCATAAGATATTTAATAGCAGCATGATCAGTTTGAATAGTTACTTTAGAATCAACAATATAAGATCTGAACTTATCACAAGCAAATACAACTGCTAAAAGCTCTTTTTCAGTAGTAGCATAATTTCTTTGAGCATTGTCTAGAGTCTTAATAGCATAATGAATAACATTTAATTTCTTATCAACTCTTTGCCCTAGAACAACACCTACAGCATAATCACTAGCATCACACATAATTTCAAAGGGTAGGTTCCAATCAGGTGGCTGAACAACAGGTGCAGAGACTAATGCTTTCTTAAGTATTTCAAATGCTTCTACACAATCATCATCAAAGACAAATGGTATATCTTTTTGCAATAAATTAGTCAGAGACCGAGAAATTTTTGAGAAGTCCTTAATGAACCTCCTGTAAAAATCTGACGTGACCAAGGAAACTTCTTATACCTTTGATGTCCTTGGGACATGGCATCTTTTCAATAGCATCAACCTTGGCTTTATCAAGTTCAATACCTCTTTTAGAAACTTTGTGCCCCAAGACAATACCTTCATTAACCATAAAGTGGCACTTTTCCCAATTCAAGACAAGATTAGTTTCTTCACATCTCTGCAAAACTCGATCAAGATTGCTCAAGCAATCATCAAAAGAGGAACCATAGACGGAAAAGTCGTCCATGAAAACCTCACAAATCTTTTCACAAAAGTCAGAGAATATAGCCATCATGCATCTTTGAAAGGTAGCAGGTGCATTACATAAACCAAAAGGCATACGTCTATAAGCAAAAGTACCAAAAGGGCATGTAAAAGTAGTCTTTGATTGATCTCTAGCCGACACAGGTATTTGAGAGAAACCAGAATAACCATCTAGAAAGCAATAGTGTGTATGTTTGCATAATCTTTCTAGCATTTGATCAATAAAAGGTAAGGGGTAATGATCTTTCTTAGTAGCTTTATTTAATTTGCGGAAATCAATTACCATCCTATAACCTGTGATAATTCTTTGTGGAATCAATTCATCTTTATCATTAGGAACAACAGTAATACCTCCCTTCTTAGGGACACAATGGACAGGACTTACCCACTCACTATCAACAACGGGATAGATTATACCTGCCTCCAGAAGCTTTAGTATTTCTTTTCTTACCACTTCTTTCATTTTAGGATTCAGACGTCGTTGAGGATCACGAACTGGTTTGGCACCTGCTTCCAAATTTATTTTATGTTGGCATAGAGTGGGACTAATTCCCTTATGATCATCAAGAGTATATCCAATAGCAGCACGATGCTTCTTCAGAGTTTTCAATAATCTTTCTTCTTCATGCTCTGAAAGGTTAGCACTAATAATAACATGATATATCTTCTTTTCATGAAGATAAGCATATTTAAGATTATCAGGCAAAGGTTTAAGCTCAAACATGGGATCACCCTTGGGTGGAGGAGGATCCCCTAAGATTTCAACAGGCAAGTTGTGATGCATAATAGGTTCCTGTTTAAAGAATACTTCATCTATTTCCCTTCTTTCATTCATGAACATATCATTTCATGGTCTAGCAAATAGTGTTCTAAAGGATCACTACGAGGTACGGCAATAGAAGCAAGACCAATAATTTCATCCTTACTAGGTAATTCTTCCTCACGATGTTGTTTAGTAAATTTAGAGAAATTAAACTCATGAACCATATCATCCAAGCCAACAGTAACAACATTCTTTGTGCAATCTATGGTAGCATTGACAGTATTTAAGAAGGGTCTACCAAATATAATGGGACAAAAACTATCTTGTGGGGAAGTAAGAACAAGAAAATCAGCAGGATATTTAGTTTTCCCACACAAGACTTCAACATCTCTAACAATTCCCATCGCTGAAATAGTATCTCTATTGGCAAGTTTAATTGTGACATCAATATCTTCTAATTCAACAGGTGCAATGTCATGCATAATTTCTTTGTATAAGTCATAAGGTATAACACTAGCACTAGCACCCATATCACATAAGCCATGCTAACAATGATCTCCTATTTTAACAGAAATAACAGGCACGCCTACCACAGGTCTATGTTTATCTTTATCACAAGGTTTAGCAATTCTAGCAGTTTCACCTTCGAACTAAATAACATGCCCATCAATATTATCAGACAAGAGATCTTTAACAATAGAAATATTAGGTTCTACTTTAACTTGCTCAAGAGGTCTATAAGTTCTAATATTGCTTTTACGAACAACAGTTGAAGCTTTAGCATGATCCTTTATTCTAACAGGGAAAGGTGGTTTCTCAATATAATAAGTAGGAACAGTAGTATCATTATAAGTGACAGTCTTTTCTTCAACTTTAATAGGCGCAGCTACTTTTACTTCTATGGGAGGATGATATTTAAACCACTTCTCCTTAGGGAGATCAACATAAGTAGCAAAAGATTCACAAAAAGAAGCTACTATCTCAGAGTCAAGTCCATATTTAGTGCTAAACTTACGGAAAATATCAGTGTCCATAAAAGATTTAACACAATCAAACTTAGGTGTCATACCTGACTCCTTACCTTTGTCAAGGTCCCAATCTTCAGAGTTGCATTTAATTCTATCCAATAAATTCCATCTGAATTCAATAGTCTTCATCATAAAAGAGCCAGCACAAGAAGTATCGAGCATGGTGCGATTGTTATCAGAAAGCCGAGCATAAAAACTTTGCATAATTATTTCTCTCGGGAGCTCATGATTGGGGCATGAATATAACATTGATTTAAGCCTCCCCCAAGCTTGAGCGATGCTTTCTCCTTCGCGAGGCCAGAAATTATATATATAATTGCGATCACGATGAACAAGATGCATAGGGTAATACTTTTGATGAAATTCCAGCTTCAATCTTTTATAGTCCCATGATCTCATATCATCACATAGCCTATACCATATCAATGCGTCTCCCTTCAAAGATAAAGGGAAGACCTTCTTCTTAGCAACATCATCGGGTATACCTGCAAGCTTAAATAATCCACAAACTTCATCCACATATATTAAGTGCTCATCAGGATGCTTTGTTCCATCTCCTGTAAAAGGGTTAGCTAGCAGTTTTTCCATCATACCCGAAGGAAATTTAAAAGGAGTTTCATTTTCAATAGGTTCAGTAGGTTGAGGAGCAACTCTTTTCTCTACTGGTCGGGGTGAAGATACCCCGAACAAGCCCCTCAGAGAATTACTTTCCATAGTAACAAGTGACAGTAAATTTCAGCACACTATATAAATTTTTCCTTACCAAATTCCACCTACCAAAGGCGCTACACTCCCCGGCAACGGCGCCAGAAAAGAGTCTTGATGACCCACAAGTATAGGGGATCTATCGTAGTCCTTTCGATAAGTAAGAGTGTCAAACAAAACGAGCAGCAGAAGGAAATGATAAGTGGTTTTCAGCAAGGTATTCTCTGCAAGTACTGAAATAAGTGGTAACAGATAGTTTTGTGATAAGATAGGTTGTAACGAGCAACAAGTAACAAAAGTAAATAAAGTGCAGCAAGGTGGCCCAATCCTTTTGTAGCAAAGGAAAAGCCGGAACAAACTCTTATAATAGGAAAAGCGCTCCCGAGGACACATGGGAATATCGTCACGCTAGTTTTCATCACGTTCATATGATTCGCGTTCGACACTTTGATAATTTGATATGTGGGTGGACCAGTGCTTGGGTGCTGTTCTTACTTGAACAAGCATCCCATTTATGATTAACCTCTATTGCAAGCATCTGCAACTACAACAAAAGTATTAAGGTAAACCTAACCATAGCATGAAACATGTGGATCCAAATCAGCCCCTTACGAAGCAACGCATAAACTAGGGTTTAAGCTTCTGTCACTCTAGCAACCCATCATCTACTTATTACTTCCCAATGCCTTCCTCTAGGCCCAAATAATGGTGAAGTGTTATGTAGTCGACGTTCACATAACACCACTAGAGGCTAGCGACAACATACATCTTATCAAAATATCAAACGAATACCAAATTCACATGACTACTCATAGCAAAACTTCTCCCTTGTCCTCAGGAACAGACGTAATTACTCACAAAGCATATTCATGTTCATAATCAGAGGGGTAATAATATGCATATAGGATCTGAACATATGATCTTCCACCAGTTAAACCAACTAGCATCAACTACAAGGAGTAATCAACACTACTAGCAATCTACTAGCACCAATCCCGGACTTTGAGACAAGAATTGGATACAAGAGATGAACTAGGGTTTGGAGATGAGATGGTGCTGGTGAAGATGTTGATGGAGATTGCCCTATCCCGATGAGAGGAGCGTTGGTGATGACGATGGTGATGATTTCCCCCTCCCGGAGGGAAGTTTCCCCGGCAGAACAGCTCTGCCGGAGCTCTAGATTGGATCCGCCAAGGTTCCGCCTCGTGGCGGCGGAGTATCGTCCCGAAAAGTTCCTCCCTATTTTTTTCTCATCGAAATACCTCATATAGGATAAGATGCACATTGGAGAGCCACCAGGGGGCCCACGAGGTAGGGGGCGCGCCCCCCACCCTCGTGAGCAGGGTGTGGGCCCCCTAGCCTTCATCTTTGGCGAGGATTTTCTTTATTTGTTTTAAGACGTTCTGTGGAGTTTCAGGACTTTTGGATTTGCGCGGAATAGGTCTATAATATTTGCTCCTTTTCCAGCCCAGAATTCCAGCTGCCGGCATTCTCCCTCTTTATGTAAACCTTGTAAAATAAGAGAGAATAGCCATAAGTATTGTGACATAAAGTGAAATAACAGTCCATAATGCGATAAATATCGATATAAAAGCATGATGCAAAATGGACGTATCAGCTATCGAGCTCCTCCCGTTCGACATAACATAAAACCACAGCGAGCCATTAAGTCGCAAGTACTGACCGACTTCATAGCCGAATGGACAGAAGCCGAACTCCCTAAAGAGTACGATGCATACTCCAATTGGATCATGCACTTTGATGGCTCTAAAATGCTGGCTGGTCTGGGGGCTGGCGTCGTCCTGACGTCCCCCACCGGAGATACAATGCAATACGTACTCCAAATACTATATACAGACTCCAACAATGCAGCCAAATACGAGGCCCTGTTACACGGTCTCCGGATGGCAGTTTCCATGGGCATTCAACACCTTGAGGTGCGTGGGGACTCGAACCTCGCAATATCCCAAATAAATGCAGACTTCGATGCCAAGGATCCGAAAATGGCGGCATATCGCAACGCCGTCCTCAAAATGTCAGCTCGGTTCGAGGGGCTTGAATTCCACCATGTGGCTCGGGAAAACAACCAGGCGGCGGACATCCTCGCCCGTATCGGCGCTAAATGCGACCCTGTCCCTCCTAACATCTTCCTGGAAAAACGGTTTAAACCATCCGTGGTATGGGAAGAGGACACCGGCAACAATAGTCCGGACCCGGCAACAACCCCAGATGCCGAACACTCTGACACAATCGGAGGCTCTGCCATCGAAATAACACCTTCAGCCCACGTAATAATGGTCGTCATCGCCCCGTGGACAGAACCATTCCTGGCCTACCCAACCAGGTAGGAACTACCCGAGGACCAAAATGAGGCACGCTGCATAGTGCGGCGATCTAAAGCCTACAGGGTCCACGAGGGAGAGCTTTATAAGAAAAACACTAGCGGAGTCCTTCAAAGGTGCATCTCCGAAGAGGAAGGGCGGAAGATTTTGGCAGAAATCCATGCCGGACTCAGCGGCCATCACGCCGTAGTCCGGGCCCTTGTAAGCAAGGCCTCCCATACAGGTTTCTATTGGCCGACGACCCGGGCAGATGCGCAGCACCTGGTCCAGCATTGCATTGGTTGCCAGCTCTTTGCAAACCAAAGCCATTTGCTGCCTACCGCTCTCCAAACAATCCCCATTACTTGGCCCTTTGCGGTCTGGGGGCTTGATATGGTCGGACCCCTTAAAGGGGGAACCCATAAGAAAAAATACTTACTGGTCATGGTGGATAAATTCACCAAATGGATAGAAGCCAAACCTGTCAAAACGGCTGAATCCGGACCAGTGATAGATTTCATATCCGGAGTCGTACACCGTTATGGTGTCCCCCACAGCATCATCACTGACAACGGCACGAACTTTACAGCCGACAAAGTGAAACTTTGGTGTAGCAACATGGGCATCAAGCTCGATTATGCTTCTGTCTATCACCCGCAAACTAACGGTCAAGTCGAGCGAGCGAATGGTCTTATCATGAGCGGCATTAAACCCAGTGCGGTCCTTAAAGGAATCAAACACACACTGGGCAGAGGAGCTCGACTCAGTACTATGGGGGCTGCGGACCACGCCGAATCGCACTACCGGATACACACCGTTTTTTATGGTGTACGGCGCTGAGGCGGTTCTACCCTGCGACATAATTCATGACTCACCTCGAGTGTGCATGTACGAAGAAAAAGAGGCCGAGCTCGATCGGCAGGTTTGGACGCCCTAGAGGAGGAGCGCGACATGGCAAAAACCCGTTCCGCATTCTATCAACAACAGGCTTGAAGGTATCAAAGCAGATAAGTAAGGGCCAAAACCTATAACGTTGGTGAACTAGTTCTACGTCTGCCGGAGAACAAAAAGAACAAGCTCAAGCCCAAATGGGAAGGTCCCTTCATTATTGACCAGGTTCTGACCGGCGGAGCGTACCGTCTGCGGGCTGCATCGGATAATCGACTCGAGCCAAACCCATGGAACACAGCCAGACTCCAAAGATTCTATGCCTAGCACCGGATTCTATGTTCGTATCCTCACCTCCGTCCATTTTTTGCATATCTGTCTTTTCTCTCTTTCACTCTTTTTTTATTCTCTTCAAGGCCCTAAAGGGCTAAACTTGTGTCTTGGTTACACAATCTTGACGCGCTACCCGCGCTCATTATACCTGGGGGCTTCTTATACAGAAGCTTAATCTAATTATTTTTCGGGCTTTATGCCCCGCACATGTGTTATTGTTCCGCATGTACCTTTTTTCGCCATTATATGCATCGATGTGCCTTAAGTTTTGGCCAAGCTGGGTTGCCTGGCTCTTGTATTTATACCCTACGTTCCCGTTAATTCGGCTAGGGCATAAGGGGAGCACCTCTGCGATTGTTACTGTCGGGTCAGCCGGATGTGTACCTTAGACTGGGTGAAGCCGAAAGCTAGAATTCTTAAGAGAATATTCGGTCGGTGAATAAAAGATGACTTTTATCTATATTTGACACATGCCCCCAGAGGTTTATAGCCTGCGTCTCTTCTTGTAGTCCGGACATGCACATTAGGGCATGCGTACCCAGGGAAAGGAACCCTTAACGGAACTATTCTCCCTGGAAGATGTTTCTTACTACCCATGTAATATAACATAGCTAGTTGGGTACTTGTCTGTTCAAGAACTTATGACCCCTACGCCTGGTTTCCATGCATACCCCGGTTTTTACATAACCAAGCGGGTATTCAGATACACTCGGGACTATCGGGTCCAGAGGTCGAAGCGAAAAGGTCTGCCATGACAAATGATTTACAATCCGGCTAGGGACATTACATATGTCACTTGAAGTACACAGTCACTAAGACCGATTAAATTCTTCTTCTATACCATTCAACAGGCTGCCTAGCCTACAATCCCGCTGGGAATACTTTGCGGCTAATTCTACTTGATCATACACTAAACTGACGGGGATCTCTCTCCCATCGGGCCCCACAGGTCCGACCTCGGCCATGTGGTTTGGGTCCACTTTGGTATATCGCGTCTTCACCATAGCCCAGGCTTCCCTTGCACCTTGTCGGCAGGCTGATATCTTCCATAATCGGAAGTGCCGCCGCGCTCCCTTGAGCTTCTCTATAAGCTCCCCCATGCCTCTTGGCGGGGACGCGGATGGCCACAAGGCTTGGGCAATACCCTGCATCACCTGCCGAACTTGCTCGTGCCGTTGTGAGAGCTCTGGTAGAAGATCACCCGAAGACCCGGGCATCTCTTCCGCGGGACGACCCGTCAGCATACCTGCAGACATAACTCTGTTAGCCGGCTTCTTCGTCAAACTCCTTTAAAAGTTCGTTCAAGCACTTACTAAAAATGCCGCGCCGAAGCCGCTTATTCTCCTTCACGGAGTCCGCAAGCTGGGCTCGGACATCTTTCAGTTCCACGCCCAGCTGGATATTGGCGTCTTGGAGATTATTTTTCTCCTGCTTGACTCGCGTAAGCACGCGCTCGCCAGCATTTCACTGTCGATCATCACGTGCCGCATTCACCGCCACGGCCTCTGGATTCACTCCGGGGCCACCTGCAACATTTATTGTTAGATTTGCATACATGCCGCATACTACCTGGTACCCGTATTCTTTGCAATGGAAACAAGTGTTACCAGAGGGATCCTTCTCGGACTCCTTCAACGCGGTAACAACGGCCCCTAGTTGGGCCTTGCACTCTTCCAGCTCTTGAGACCATTGGGAATTCTTCTTTGTAAGAACCTGCACAAACAATGATCCTTAAATCAGTTGCGTCAACTATTTCAAGTCTCAGGGGCTACTGATACATATAATCGTCAGATTTGCTTACCCGTATATCGCTTACATACTGGTCCGTGGCTCTGGCTATACCATTTTGAACAGCACGGATGTACGTGTCTCCGGAATTGAAGGCATCAAACTCCTCTGGTGAGAAACAAGCGTCACGGAGTACGGCCCGGCGACGCCTGTGATTCATGCCGCTCTCCACTTCGGAATTTGTAGCGGATAGTCTTACCGCATCCTCTGTAGGAGGAACATCCGGCGTCTGCCCCGCGTTTGCTTCTGCCTCTATGTCCGGCCCTGGAGCTCGACTGGTCGAGGCGTGATCGACAACCTCTCCGGATATAGTCTGGCGAGCGTTTTTTTGCTAGGAAACACGGACGTCATTATATTTTAAGAAAGACGACAACCACAGAGTGAGGTTTTGTGTCATACCTCTGCGCCGGCGTCTCTGTCCTGACCGCCTTCCTTTTTGGCCTACTCGGCTTCGGTGCCTCTTGTTGGCGAGTTGCTGCGGGTTCGGCGCGGCGTCCCGAAGGCCTTCCCTGTAAAACACCATATGTGTACGGTAGGTGAAGTGCATAAAAGGGGATCCTTTTTGGGAGTTGGGACTTTGGTTTTTCTTACGTGCGATGCAGGGAGTAGTCCAGGATAGTCGGCCGTTATGGCCACCATGGCGTCGTCGCAGCTCAATTGATAGAATTGCCTGTCTATCAGCTCCACGAATATTTCCGGATCCTCTTCGAGTCCGGGATCGAGGGCCCGGCCAGGGTCCTCCGGTTGTGGAGGTGGCCTGTTGACCTCCCTTACAGCTTTTCGCAGTTCCTGCCGTGAAATGGCAAGGTGAGTACCTACGACGAAGAATGCGGGAAGGTTGGGAGTAAAGAGGTACAACTCACCCAGCTTGGAGGGTTGTACATGGAGAATCCATCCCGTGGCTTAATACGGATGAACTCCTCTTCCTCTCCCTTGAACAACTTGGACATAATTTTTGCTAAAGCAGCAGCGGAGTCCGGTTCCTTGCGCTCGCAATGGGTGGCATCATCTTCCCCGTTAAAACACCACAGGGGGTGCCCTCGATATTGAAGTGGCTGCACCTCCCGTATTATGCATATTAACATAACCTCGATTATTGTCAATCCTGATTGAGCCAGCGCTTTAATCCGGTTCATCAGGTAAAGGACTTCTCCGTTGTCTTCCTCCTAGGGGCTCCATGGGCGCCAACTTCGGCGTTTCTTCAGAGGAGCATTGTCGAACTCAGGAAGACCCTGCCGAATAGGGTCTGGAAGGGGGGCGTCCTCCATGTAAAACCACTCCGAAGGCCAGTCTTCAGACGTCTTCTTCAGAGTACCGGACAGGTATCCGGTCTCGGCGATGCGCTATATTTCGGCTCCGCCCACTTGATAAAGTGACCCATCTGTGTGCGGGGCACAAGGTAGAATAGCCTTTTCCAGAGCTCGAAATGAGCCTCGCAGCCCAGAAACAGCTCACAAAGGGCAACATAACTGGCGATGTGTAATATGGAAGCAGGGGTGAAATTATGCAACTGGAGGCCGTAAAACTCCAGGAGCCCGCAGAGGAACGGATGAATTGGAAATCTGAGTCCCCTTAGTAAGTAAGGGACGAGGCATACCCGCTCCCCCTTGGAGGGATTGGGGAAGCTCTCCGCTTGCTCCCCGCCATTATAAGTGGCGAGCCCGGCTCAGACGGGGACCATATACGCTGGAGGGAGAAATCCCCGGGTCTGCAACTCTACTAATCGGCTGTGCAGGACGGAACACTTCTCCCAATCACCGGGCTTAGGGCAACGGGAGCGAGAGGAGGAGCTGCGGTGGCCAGACATGATGGAATGGATTTTTCCGAGCGTGCTCCGATGGATTCTCGTCGTGGGAGGATGGTGTGGATTGGATCTAAGAATCCCCATCCCTTTAATAGACGATTTATTTACCTGGCTAGGGGGGCGAATGTAAAAACGCCCTGGCTCCTCGCATTCGCTCGACGCGTGGAAGATAGCCTTTATTGGGCGCAGAAGCCGAGAAGTCCAACATTTATGGGAGTCGGGCACTACTTAGAAAATATTCAGGATTTGGAGAGGAACCCGCCTTGCAATGCCGAAGACAATACTGCGCGCCGGAGTCATCGTCATTGAAGCCTGGTTCAGGGGCTACTGAGGGAGTCCTGGATTAGGGGGTCTCCGGACAGCCGGACTATATCCTTTGGCCGAACTGTTGGACTATGAAGATGCAAGATTGAAGACTTCGTCCCATGTCCGGATGGGACTCTCCTTGGTGTGGAAGGCAAGCTAGGCAATACGGATATGTAGAACTCCTCCCTTGTAACCGACCTTGTGTAACCCTAGCTCCCTCCGGTGTCTATATAAACCGGAGGGTTTAGTCCGTGGGACAAGATACAAACATACCATAGGATAGCTTCTAGGGTTTAGCCTCTACGATCTTGTGGTATATCAACTATTGTAATACTCATATCATCAAGAACAATCAAGCAGGACGTAGGGTATTACCTCCATCAAGAGGGCCCGAACCTGGGTAAACATCGTGTCCCCTGCCTCCTATTACCATCCGCCTTAGATGCACAGTTTGGGACCCCCTACCCGAGATCCGTCGGTTTTGACACCGACAACGCGGTTGATGTAGTCGTACGTCTTCACAATCCGACTGATCTTAGTACCGAATGTACGGCACCTCTGCGATCAGCACACGTTCAGCTCGGTGACATCCCACGAACTCTTGATCCAGTTGAGTGTCGAAGGAGAGATTCTTCGGCATGATGACATGATGACGGTGATGATGAAGCTACCGGCATAGGGCTTCGCCTAAGCACTACGACGATATGACCGAGGTGGATTATGGTGGAGGGGGGCGCCGCACACGGCTAAGAGATCAGTGATCAATTTGTGTGTCTATGGGGTGCCCCTGGCCACATATATAAAGGGGAGAGGGAAGAGGTGGCCAGCCCTAGGGGGTGTGCCAGGTGTGGGGAATCCTACTAGGACTCCTCAATCCAAGTAGGATTCCCCTCCCCTTTCCTATTCGGGGTAGGAGAGAAGGAAAGAGAGGGAGAGGGAGAAGGAAAGGGGGGTCGCGCCCCCACCCCTTGTCCAATTCGGTTTGGGCAGGGGGGAGGCGCGCCACCTCTTGGCCCTTCTCCCCTCTCTCCACTAAAACCCAATAAGGCCCATTGCTTCTCCCGGTGAATTCCCATAACTCCCTGGTATTCCGAAAAAATACCCGAATCACTCAGAACATTTCCGATGTCCGAATATAGCCTTCCAATATATCGATCTTTACGTCTCGACCAGTTCGAGACTCCTCGTCATGTCCGTGATCTCATCCGGGACTCCGAACAACCTTTGGTACATCAAATCACATAACTCATAATACCAATCATCATCGAACGTTAAGCGTGCGGACCCTACGGGTTCGAGAACTATGTAGACATGACCGAGACTCATCTCCGGTCAATAACCAATAGTGGAACCTGGATGTTTATATTGGCTCCCACATATTCTACGAAGATCTTTATCGGTCAAACCGCATAACAACATACGTTGTTCCCTTTGTCATCGGTATGTTACTTGCCCGAGATTCGATCATCGGTATCTCAATACCTAGTTCAATCTCGTTACCGGCAAGTCTCTTTACTCGTTCCGTAATGCAATATCCCGTAACTAACTCATTAGTCACATTGCTTGCAAGGCTTATAGTGATGTGCATTACCGAGAGGGCCCAGAGATACCTCTCCCACAAACGGAGTGAAAAAACCTAATCTCGATCTATGCCAACTCAACAAACACCATCAGAGACACCTGTAGAGCATCTTTATAATCACCTAGTTACGTTGTGACGTTTGATAGCACACTAAGTGTTCCTCCGGTATTCGGGAGTTGCATAATCTCATAGTCATAGGAACATGTATAAGTTATGGAGAAAGCAATAGCAATAAACTAAACGATCCTAGTGCTAAGCTAACGGATGGTTCAAGTCAATCACACCATTCTCTAATGATGTGATCCCATTCATCAAATTACAACTATTGTCCATGGCTAGGAAACTTAACCATCTTTGATTAACGAGCTAGTCAAGTAGAGGCATACTAGTGATGCTTTGTTTGTCTATGTGTCCACACATGTATCAAGTTTCCGGTTAATACGATTCTAGCATGAATAATAAACATTTATCATGATGTAAGGAAATACAAATAACAACTTTATTATTGCTTCTAGGGCATATTTCCTTCAGTCTCCCACTTGCACTAGAGTCAATAATCTAGTTCACATCGTCATGTGATTTAACACCAATAGTTCACATCTTTATGTCATTAGTTCACATCTCCATGTGACTAATACCCAAAGGGTTTACTAGAGTCAATAGTCTAGTTCACATCACTATGTGATTAACACCCAAAGAGTGATCATGTTTTGCTTGTGAGAGAAATTTAGTCAACAGGTCTGCCACATTCAGAGCCGTATCTATTTTGCAAATTTTTCTATGTCTACAATGCTCTGCACGGAGCTAGTCTAGCTAATTTCTCCCACTTTTAATATGTATCCAGATTGAGACAAAGAGTCATCCAGATCGATGTCAAAACTTGCATCGACGTAACTCTTTATGATGAACTTTTTGTCACCTCCATAACCAAGAAACATATCCTTATCCCACTAAGGATAATTTTGACCGATGTCCAGTGATCCACTCCTGGATCACTATTGTACCCTCTTGACAAACTCTTGGTGAGGTACACAATAAATCTGGTACACAGCATAGCATACTTCATAGAACCTATGGCTGAGGCATAAGGAATGACTTTTCATGCTCTTTCTATTTTCTACCGTGGTCGGGTTTTGAGTCTTTACTCAACTTCACACCTTGCAACACAGGCAAGAATCCCTTCTTTGACTGTTCCAGTTTGAATTACTTCAAAATCTTCTAAAGGTATGTATTCATTGAAAAATATATCAAGCGTCTTGATCTATCTCTATAGATCTTGATGCTCAATGTGTAAGTAGCTTCACCGAGGTCTTTCTTTGAAAAACTCCTTTCAAACACTCCTTTATGCTTTCCAGAAAATTCTACATCATTTCCGATCAACAATATTTCATTCACATATACTTATCAGAAAGGTTGTAGTGCTCCCACTCACTTTCTTGTAAATACAGGCTTCATCGCAAGTCTGTATAAAACCATATGCTTTGATCACTTTATCAAAGCATATATTCCAACTCTGAGATGCTTGCACCAGTCCATAGATGGATCGCTGGAGCTTGCACACTTTGTTAGCACCTTTAGGATTGACAAAACCTTCTTGTTGGATCATATACAACTCTTCTTTAAGAAATCCATTAAGGAATGCAGTTTTGACATCCATTTGCCAGATTTCATAAAATGTGGAAATTGCTAGCATGATTAGGACAAACTTAAGCATCACTACGAGTGAGAAAATCATCGTAGTCAACATCTTGAACTTGTCGAAAACCTTTTGCGACAATTCGAGCTTTGTAGATAGTAACACTACTATCAGCGTCCGTCTTCCTCTTGAAAATCCATTTATTCTTAATGGCTCACCGATCATCGGGCAAGTCAATCAAAGTCCATACTTTGTTCTAATACATGGATCCCATCTCAGATTTCATGGCTTCAAGCCATTTTGCGGAATCTAGGATCATCATCGCTTCCTCATAGTTCGTAGGTTCGGCATGGTCAAGTAACATGACCTCCCGAACAGGATTACCATACCACTCTGGTGCGGAACATATTCTGGTTGACCTACGAGGTTCAGTAGTAACTTGATCTGAAGTTTCTTGATCATCATCATTAACTTCCTCACTAATTGGTGTGGGAACCACTAGAACTGATTTCTGTGATGAACTACTTTCCAATTCGGGAGAAGGTAAAATTACCTCATCAAGTTCTACATTCCTCCCACTCACTTCTTTCGAGAGAAACTTCTTCCCTAGAAAGGATCCATTCTTAGCAATGAATATCTTGCCTTCAGATCTGTGACAGAAGGTGTATGCAACAGTTTCATTTGGGTATCCTATGATTCTCCAATTTGGTTCGAGCTTATCAGGTTGAAACTTTTTCACATAAGCATCATAGCCCCAAACTTTAAGAAACAACAGCTTAGGTTTCTTGCTAAACCACAGTTCATATGGTGTCGTCTCAATGGATTTAGATGGTGCCCTATTTAACGTGAATGTAGCTGTCTCTAATGCATAACCCCAAAACGATAGTGATAAATCGGTAAGAGACATCATAGATCGCACCATATCTAATAAAGTACGGTTATGACGTTCGGACACACCATTACGCTGTGGTGTTCTAGGTGGCATGAGTTGCGAAACTATTTCACATTGTTTCAAATGAAGACCAAACTCGTAACTCAAATATTCTCATCCACGATCAGATCGCAAAAACTTTATTTTCTTGTTACGATGATTTTCCACTTCACTCTGAAATTCTTTGAACTTTTCAAATGTTTCAGATTTATGTTTCATCAAGTAGATATACCCATGTCTTCTCAAATCATCTGTGAAGGTCAGAAAATAACGATACCCGCCGTGAGCCTCAACACTCATCGGATTGCATACATTAGTATGTATTATTTCCAATAAGTCAGTTGCTTGCTTCATTGTTCTGGAGGACGGAGTTTTAGTCATCTCGCCCACGAGGCACGGTTCGCAAGCATCAAATGATTCATAATCAAGTGATTCCAAAAGCCCATCAGCATGGAGTTTCTTCATGCGCTTTACACCAATATGACCTAAACGGCAGTGCCACATATAAGTTGCACTATCATTATTAACTTTGCATCTTTTGGCTTCAATATTATGAATATGTGTATCACTACGATCAAGATTCAATAAACCATTCACCTTGGGTGTATGACCTCAGAAGGTTTTATTGATGTAAACAGAATAACAATTATTCTTTGTCTTAAATGAATAACCGTATTGCATTAAACATGATCCAATCATATTATGCTCAACGCAAACACCAAATAACATTTATTTTAGGTTCAACACTAATCCCTAAGGTAAAGGGAGTGTGCGATGGTGATCTTATCAACCTTGGAATCACTTCCAACTCACATCATCACCTCGCCCTTAAATAGTCTCTGTTTATTTTGCAACTCCCGTTTCGAGTTACTACTCTTAGCAACTAAAACAGTATCAAATACTGAGGGGTTGTTATAAACACTAGTAAAGTACACATCAATAACATATATATCAAATATACTTTGGTTCACTTTTCCATCCTTCTTATTCGCCAAGTATCTAGGGTAGTTCCACTTTCAGTGACCATTTCCTTTGCAGTAGAAGCACTCAGTTCCAGGTTTGGGTCTAGGTTTGGGCTTCTTCATGGGAGCAGCAACTTGCTTGCTATTCTTCTTTGAAGTTCCTCTTCCCGTTCCTTTGCCCTTTTCTTGAAACTAGTGGTCTTGTTAACCATCAACACTTGATGCTATTTCTTGATTTCTACCTTCGTCGATTTCAGCATCGCGAAGAGCTTGGGAATTACTTTCGTAATCCCTTGCATATTATAGTTCATCACTAAGTTCTAGTAACTTGGTGATAGTGACTAGAGAACATTTTCAATTACTATCTTATCTGGAAGATTAACTCCCACTTGATTCAAGAAATTGTAGTACCCAGACAATCTGAGCACATGCTCACTGGTTGAGCTATTCTCCTCCATTTTGTAGGCAAAGTACTGTCAGCGGTCTCCTACCTCTCGACACGGGCATGAGTATGAAATACCAATTTGAACTCTTAGAACATGTTTTATGCTCTGTGGTGTTAAAAAACATTTTTGAAGTCCCTGTTCTAAGCCGTAAAGCATGGTGCGCTAAACTATTAAGTAGTCATCATACCGAGCTTTGTCAAACGTTCATAACGTTTGCATTTTCTCCTTCAATAGTTATGTCACCTAGCGGTGCATCAAGGATATGATTCTTCTGTGCAGCAACGAGGATAATCCTCAGATCACGGATCTAATCCGCATCATTGCTACTATCACCTTTCAACATAGTTTTCTCTAGGAACATATCATAAATAAAATAGGGAAGCTATACGCGAGCAATTGATCTACAACATAGATATGCAAATACTACCAGAACTAAGTTCATGATAAATTAAAGTTCAATTAATCATATTACTTAAGAACTCCCACTTAGATAGACATCCCTCTAATCACCTAAGTGATCACGTGATCCATATCAACTAAACCATGTCCGATCATCACATGAGATGGAGTAGTCTTCAATGGTGAACATCTCTATGTTGATCATATCTACTATATGATTAACGTTCGACCTTTCGGTCTCCAGTGTTCCGAGGCCATATCTGATATGCTAGGCTCGTCAAGTTTAACCCGAGTACTATGCATGCGCAAAACTGGCTTGCACCCGTTGTATGTGAACGTAGAGCTTATCACACCCGATCATCATGTGGTGTCTCAGCACGAAGAACTGTCGCAATGGTGCATACTCAGGGAGTACACTTATACCTTGAAATTTTAGTAAGGTTGAAGGAAATATTTATACTCAGGAAGAACTGTCTCATAATGCTGAAGGAAATATGCCATAGAGGCAATAATAAAGTTATTATTTATTTCCTCATATCATGATAAATGTTTATTATTCATGCTAGAATTGTATTAACCGGAAACTTAGTACATGTGTGAATACATAGACAAATAGAGTGTCACTAGTATGCCTCTACTTGACTAGCTCATTAATCAAAGATGGTTAAGTTTCCTAACCATAGACATGAGTTGTCATTTGATTAACGGGATCACATCATTAGGAGAATGATGTGATTGACTTGACCCATTCCGTTAGCTTAGCACTTGATCGTTTAGTTTACTGCTATTGCTTTCTTCATGACTTATACATGTTCCTATGACTATGAGGTTATGCAACTCCTGATTACCAGAGGAACACTTTGGGTGCTACCAAACGTCACAACATAACTGGGTGATTATAAAGGTGCTCTACAGGTATCTCCGATGGTACTTGTTGGGTTGGCATAGATCGAGATTAGGATTTGTCACTCTGATTGTCGAAGAGGTATCTCTAGGCCCTCTCGGTAGTGCACATCATTATAAGCCTTGCAAGCAATGCAACTAATGAGTTAGTTGCGGGATGATGCATTATGGAAACGATTAAAGATACTTTCCAGTAACGAGATTGAATTGGTATTGAGATACCGACGATCGAATCTCGGGCAAGTAACATACCGATGGCAAAGGGAACAACGTATGTTGTTATGCGGTTTGACAGATAAAGATCTTCATAGAATATGTAGGAGCTAATATGAGCATCCAAGTTCCGCTATTGGTTATTGACTGGAGATGTGTCTCGATCATGTCTACATAATTCTCGAACCCGTAGGGTCCGCACGCTTAACGTTCGGTGAAAATTTGTATTATGAGTTTATGTGATTTGATGTACCGAAGGTTGTTCGGAGTCCCGGATGAGATCACGGACATGACAAGGAGTCTCGAAATGGTCGAGATGTAAAGATCGATATATTGGATGACTATGTTTGGACATTGGAAGGGTTCCGAGTGGTTCAGGCATTTTTCTGGAGTACCGGGGGGTTACCGGAACCCCCCGGGAGAAGTTATGGGCCTTATGGGCCATAAGAAGGAAGCACACTAGCCCACAAGGAGCTGGTGCGCCCCCTTTTGGGCAGGAGGCCGAATAGGAATAGGTTTGGGGGTGCGGCCCCCCTTTCCTTCTCTCCTACTCCTCCTTCCCTTCCTCTCCTACTCCAACTAAGGAAAGGGGGGAATCCTACTCCTGGTGGGAGTAGGACTCCCCCTCTTGGCGCGCCTCTCCCTGGCCGGCCGCCTCCTCCCCTTGGTCCTTTATATACAGGGGCAGGGGGCACCCCATAGACACAAAAATTGATCATTGATCTCTTAGCCGTGTGCGGTGCCCCCTCCACCATAATCCACCTCGATCATATCATAGTAGTGCTTAGGCGAAGCCCTGCGTCGGTAGCATCGTCATCATCGTCACCACGCCGTTGTGCTGAGGAAACTCTCCCGTGAAGCTTTGCTAGATCGAAGCTCGCGGGACGTCATTGAGTTGAACGTGTGCAGAACTTGGAGGTGCCGTGCGTTCGGTACTTGGATCGGTCGGATCATGAAGACGTACGACTACATCAACCGCGTTGTGCTAACGCTTCCGCATTCGGTCTACGAGGGTACGTAGACACACTCTCCCCTCTCGTTGCTATGCATCACCATGATCATGTGTGTACGTAGGCAATTCTTTGAAATTATTACGTTACCCAACAGTGGCATCCGAGCCAGGTTTATGCGTAGATGTTATATGCACGAGTAGAACACAAGTGAGTTGTGGGCGATACAAGTCATACTGCTTACCAGCATGTCATACTTTGGTTCGGCGGTATTGTTGGATGAAAAGGCCCGGACCGACATTACGCGTACGCTTACGAGAGACTGGTTCTACCAACGTGCTATGCACACAGGTGGCTGGCGGGTGTCAGTTTCTCCAACTTTAGTTGAACCGAGTGTGACTACGCCCGGTCCTTGTTGGAGGTTAAAACAACACTAACTTGACGAACCATTATTGTGGTTTTGATGCGTAGGTAAGAACGGTTCTTGCTCAGCCCGTAGCAGTCACGTAAAACTTGCAACAACAAAGTAGAGGACGTCTAACTTGTTTTTGCGGGGCTTGTTGTGATGTGATATGGTCAAGACGTGATGAGATATAAGTTGTTGTATGTGATGTTTTGTTGAAGTTATCGACAACTGGCAGAAGCCTTATGGTTGTCTCTTTATTGCATAAGATGCAAGTGCCATGTAATTGCTTTACTTTATCGCTATGCCATAGCAATAGTTGCAAAAGCAATAGCTGGTGAGACGACCATGTGATGATACGTTGATAAAAGATCAAGATAATGGAGATCATGGTGTCATGCCGGTAACAATGGAGATCATGACAGTACTTTGGAGATGGAGATCAAAAGCACAAGATGATGATGGCCATATCATGTCACATATTTGGATTGCATGTGATGTTTATCTTTTATACACCTTATTTTTGCTTAGTTCGGCGATAGCATTATAAGATGATCTCTCACTAAATTTCAAGGTAAAAGTGTTCTCCCTGAGTATGCACCGTTGCCAAAGTTCGTCGTGCCGAGACACCACGTGATGATTGGGTGTGATAAGCTCAACGTTCATCTGCAACGGGTGTAAGACAGTTTTACACATGCAGAATACTCGGGTTAAACTTGACGAGCCTAGCATATGCAGATATGGCCTCGGAACACTGAGACCGAAAGGTCGAGCGTGAATCATATAGTAGATATGATCTACATAGTGATGTTCACCATTGAAAACTACTCCATCTCACGTGATGATCGGACATGGTTTAGTTGATTTGGATCACGTGATCATTTAGATGACTAGAGGGATGTCTATATATGTGGGAGTTCTTAAGTAATATGATTAATTGAACTTTAATTTATCATGAACTTAGTCCTGATAGTATTTGCATAACTATGTTGTAGATCAATAGCTTGCGATGTAGCTCCCCGTTTATTTTGATATGTTCCTAGAGAAAAACTAAGTTGAAAGATGTTAGTAGCAATGATGCGGATTGGATCCATGATCTAAGGATTATCCTCATTGCTGCACAGAAGAATTATGTCCTTGATGCACCGCTAGGTGACAGACCGATAGCAGGCAGACGTTTCGAATGTTTGGCGAGCTCGATATGATGACTACTTGATAGTTTAGTGCACCATGCTTTCCGGCTTAGAATCGGGGCTTCAAAGACGTTTTGAACACCACGGAGCATATGAGATGTTCCAAGAGTTGAAATTAGTATTTCAGACTCATGCCCATGTCGAAATTTATAAGACCTTTGACAAGCACTTTGCCTACAAGATGGAGGAGAATAGCTCAGCTAGTGAGCATGTGCTCAGAATGTCTGAGTACTACAATCACTTGAATCAAGTGGGAGTTAATCTTCCAGATAAGATAGTGATTGATGGAGTTCTCTAGTCACTATCACTAAGTTACTGGAACTCGTGATGAACTATAATATGCAAGGGATAACGGAAACGATTCCCAAGCTCTTCGTGATGCTGAAATCGACGAAGGTAGAAATCAAGAAAAGCATCAGGTGTTGATGGTTGACAAGACCACTGGTTTCAAGAAAAGGGCAAAGGAAAGAAGGGGAACTTCAAAAAGAACGGCAAGCAAGTTGTTGCTCAAGTGAAGAAGCCCAAGTCTAGACCTAAGCCTGAGACTAAATGCTTCTACTGCAAAGGGACTGGTCACTAGAAGCAGAACTGCCCCAAGTATTTGGCGGATAAGAAGGATGGCAAAGTGAACAAAGGTATATTTGATATACATGTTATTGATGTGTACTTTACTAGTGTTTATAGCAAACCCTCAGTATTTGATACTAGTTCAGTTGCTGAGATTAGTAACTCAAAATGGGAGTTGCAGAATGAACAGAGACTAGTTAAGGGTGAAGTGACGATGTGTGTTGGAAGTGGTTCCAAAATTGATATGATCGTCATCATACACTCCCTATACTTTCAGGATTAGTGTTGAACCTAAAATAAATGTTATTTGGTGTTTGCGTTAAGCATGAATATGATTAGATCATGTTTATTGCAATACGGTTATTCATTTAAGTCAAAAAATAATTGTTATTCTATTTACATTAATAAAACCTTCTATGGTCATACGCTCAATATAAATGGTTTATTGAATCTTGATCGTAGTGATACACATATTCATAATTTTGAAGCCAAAAGATGCAAAGTTAATAATGATAGTGCAACTTATTTGTGGCACTGTCGTTTAGGTCATATTTGTGTAAAGCGCATGAAAAAACTCCATGCTGATGGGTTTTTGGAATCACTTGATTATGAATCACTTAATGCTTGCGAACCATGCCTCATGGGCAAGATGACTAAGACTCCATTCTCCGGAACAATGTGTTGGGGAACGTAGCAGAAATTCAAAATTTTCCTACGTGTCACCAAGATCTATCTATGGAGAGACCAGCAACGAGGGGAAGGAGAGTGCATCTACATACCCTTGTAGATCGCTAAGCGGAAGCATTCAAATGAACGGGGTTGATGGTGTCGTACTCGTCGTGATCCAAATCACCGATGATCCTAGTGCCGAACGGACGGCACCTCCGTGTTCAACACACGTACAGCCCGGTGACGTCTCCTACGCCTTGATCCAGCAAGGGGAGAAGGAGAGGTTGAGGAAGACTCCATCCAGCAGCAGCACGACGGCGTGGTGGTGGTGGAGGAGCATGGCAATCCAGCAGGGCTTCGCCAAGCACTACGAGATATGTGGAAAAGAAAGGTAGGGCTGCACCAATAGGGAGAGGTCAAATCGTGTATTAGGCAGCCCCTAGGCCTCACTATTTATAGGAGGAGGGGAGGAGGGTGCGCCCCCTCTAGAGTTCCAACCCCTAGGGAGGGCGGCATCCCTAGATGGGAAAAGGGGGGCGGCCAAGAGGGGAGAGGGGGGCGCCCCCTAGGGTGGGCCTTAGGGCCCATCTAAGCCTAGGGTTTCCCCTTCTCCTCTTTTGCTGCGCCTTGGGCCTTGTGGGAGGCGCACCAGCCCACTCAAGGGTTGGTCCCTTACCACTCTTCGCCCATGCAAGCCTCCGGGGCTGGTGGCCCCACTTGGTGGACCCCCGGGACCCTCCCGGTGGTCCTGGTACGTTACCGATAAACCCCGAAACTTTTCCGGTGACCAAAACAGGACTTCCCATATATAAATCTTTACCTCCGGACCATTCCGGAACTCCTCGTGACGTCCAGGATCTCATCCGGGACTCCGAACAACATTCGGTAACCACATACAAACTTCCTTTATAACCCTAGCGTCATCGAACCTTAAGTGTGTAGACCCTACGGGTTCGGGAGACATGTAGACATGACCGAGACGTTCTCCGGTCAATAACCAACAGCGGGATCTGGATACCCATGTTGGCTCCCACATGCTCCACGATGATCTCATCGGATGAACCACGATGTCAAGGACTTAATCAATCCCGTATACAATTCCCTTTGTCTATCGGTACGATACTTGCCCGAGATTCGATCGTCGGTATCCCGATACCTTGTTCAATCTCGTTACCGGCAAGTCTCTTTACTCGTTCCGTAACACATCATCCCGTGATCAACTCCTTGATCACATTGTGCACATTATGATGATGTCCTACCGAGTGGGCCCAGAGATACCTCTCTGTCACACGGAGTGACAAATCCCAGTCTCGATTCGTGCCAACCCAACAGACACTTTCGGAGATACCTGTAGTGTACCTTTATAGCCACCCAGTTACGTTGTGACGTTTGGCACACCCAAAGTATTCCTATGGTATCCGGGAGTTGCACAATCTCATGGTCTGAGGAAATGATACTTGACATTAGAAAAGCTTTAGCGAACGAACTACACGATCTTTGTGCTAGGCTTAGGATTGGGTCTTGTCCATCACATCATTCTCCTAATGATGTGATCCCGTTATCAACGACATCCAATGTCCATGGTCGGGAAACCGTAACCATCTATTGATCAACGAGCTAGTCAACTAGAGGCTAACTAGGGACATGGTGTTGTCTATGTATCCACACATGTATCTGAGTTTCCTATCAATACAATTCTAGCATGGATAATAAACGATTATCATGAACAAGGAAATATAATAATAATCAATTTATTATTGCCTCTAGGGCATATTTCCAACAGTCTCCCACTTGCACTAGAGTCAATAATCCAGTTCACATCGATATGTGATTAACACTCAAGGTCACATCCCCATGTGACTAACACCCAAAGAGTTCTGGGTTTGATCATGTTATGCTTGTGAGAGATGTTATAGTCAACGGGTCTGAAACATTCAGATCCGTATGTACTTCGCAAATTTCTATGTCATCTTGTAGATACAACTACTACGCTACATTTGGAGCTATTCCAAATAACTGTTCTACTATATGAATCCAGTTTACTACTCAGAATAATCTGGATTAGTGTCAAAGTTTGCATCGGTGTAACCCTTTACGACGAACTCTTTTACCACCTCCATAATCGAGAAAATTCCTTAGTCCACTAGTTACTAAGGATAACTTTGACCGCTATCCTGTGATCCATTCTTGGATCACTCTTGTACCCCTTGACTGACTCATGGCAAGGCACATTTCAGGTGCGGTACACAGCATAGCATACTGTAGAGCCTATGTCTTAAGCATAGGGGACGACCTTCGTCCTTTCTCTCTATTCTGCCGTGGTCGAGCTTTAAGTCTTAACTTCATACCTTACAACTCAGGCAAGAACTCCTTCTTTGACTGATCCATCTTGAACACCTTCAAGACCATGTCAAGGTATGTGCTCATTTGAAAGTACCATTAAGCGTTTTGATCTATCCTTATAGATCTTGATGCTCAATGTTCAAGTAGCTTAATCTAGGCTTTCCATTGAAAAACACTATATGCCTTCCAGAAATTCTACATCATTTCCGATCAACAATATGTTAACAACATATACTCATCAGAAATTCTATAGTGCTCCCACTCACTTCTTTGGAAATACAAGTTTCTCATAAACTTTGTATACACCCAAAATCTTTGATCATCTCATCAAAGCATACATTCCAACTCCGAGATGCTTACTCCAGTCCGTAGAAGGATTGCTGGAGCTTTGCATACTTATTAGCATCTTTCAGGATTGACAAAACCTTCCAGTTGTATCACATACAACCTTTCCTCCAAAATCGTCGAGGAAACAATGTTTTGACATCCTATCTGCAAGATTTCATAAATAATGCAGTAATTGCTAATATAATTCCAACAGACTCTCAGCATCGCTACGAGTGAGAAAGTCTCATCATAGTCAACTCCTTGAACTTGTCGGAAAACATCTTAACGACAAATCGAGCTTTCTTAATGGTGATACTTATCATCATTGTCCGTCTTCCTTTTAAAATCCATATGTACCTAACAGCCTTACGACCATCAAGTAGTTCTTCCAAAGTCTACACTTTGTTTTCATATATGGATCCTCTCTCGGATTATATGGCCTCGAGCCATTTATCGGAATCCAGGCCCACCACCGCTTCTCCATAGCTCGTAGGTTCATTGTTGTCTAGCAACATGACTTCCAAGACAGGATTACGTACCACTCTAAAGTAGCACGCATCCTTGTCATCCCACGAGGTTTGGTAGTGACTTGATCTGAAGTTTCATGATCACTATCATAAGCTTCCACTTCAATTGGTGTAGGTGCCACAGGAACAATTCTTTGTGCCCTTCTATACACTAGTTGAAGAGATGGTTCAATAACCTCATCAAGTCTCCACCATCCTCCCACTCAATTATTTCGAGAGAAACTCTTCCTCGAGAAAGGACCCGATTCTAGAAACAATCCCTTATTGCTTTCGGATCTGAGACAGGAGGTATACCCCACTATTTTGGGTGCCCTATGAAGATGCATTTATCCGCTTTGGGTTCGAGCTTATCAGCCTGAAACTTTTTCACATAAGCGTCGCAGCCCCAAACTTTTAAGAAATGACAGCTTAGGTTTCTCTAAACCATAGTTCATACGGTGTCATCTCATCGGAATTACGTGGTGCCCTATTTAAAGTGAATTTGGTTGTCTCTAATGACTAACCCATAAACTATCGTGGTAATTTGATAAGAGACATCATGGTATGCATCATATCCAATAGGGTGCAGTTATGATGTATGGACACACCATCACACTATGGTGTTCCAGGCTGTATTAGTTGTGAAACGATTTCCACAATGTCTTAATTTTGTGCCAAACTCGTAATTCAGATATTCATCTCTATGATCATATCATAGATATTTTATCCTCTTGTCACGACGATCTTTCAACTTCACCCTGAAATTACTTGAACCTTTCAATAATTCAGACTCGTGATTCATCAAGTAAATATACTCAACATCTACTCAAATCATCTGTGAAGTAAGAACATAACGATATCCACTACATGCCTCAGCACTCATTGGACTGCACACATCAAAATGTATTACTTCCAACAAGTTGCTTTCTAGTTCCATTTTACTGAAAACGAGGCTTTCAGTCATCTTGCCCATGTGGTATGATTTGCATGTCTCAAGTGATTCAAAATCAAGTGAGTCCAAACGGTCCATTTGCATGGAGTTTCTTCATGCATATACACCAATAGACATGGTTCGCATGTCTCAAACTTTTCAAAAACGAATGAGCCCAAAGATCCATCAACATGGAGCTTCTTCATGCATTTTATACCGATATGACTTACGTGGTAGTGCCACAAGTAGGTGGTACTATCATTACTATCTTTTGGCATGAACATGTGTATCACTACGATCGAGATTCAATAAACCATTCATTTTAGGTGTAAGACCATTGAAGGTATTATTCAAATAAATAGAGTAACCATTATTCTCCTTAAATGAATAACCGTATTGCGATAGACGTAATCCAATCATGTCTATGCTCAACGCAAACACCAATCTCGATGGTTGAGGGAGCGTACAATATTTGATCAACCTTGGAAATACTTCCAACACATATCGTCATCTCACCTTTAGCTAGTCTCCGTTTATTCCGTAGCTTTTATTTCGAGTTACTAAAACTTAGCAACCGAACCGGTATCTAATACCCTGGTGCTACTAGGAGTACTAGTAAAGTACACATCAACACAATGTATATCCAATATACTTCTATCGACCTTGCCAGCCTTCTAATCTACCAAGTAACTAGGGTAATTCTGCTCCAGTGGCTGTTCCCCTTATTACAGAAGCACTTAGTCTCGGGTTTGGGTTCAACCTTGGGTTTCTTCACTAGAGCAGCAGCTGATTTGCCGTTTCATGAAGTATCCCTTCTTGCCCTTGCCCTTCTTGAAACTAGTGGTTTCACCAACCATCAACAATTGATGCTCCTTCTTGATTTCTACTTTTGTGGTGTCAAACATCGCGAATATCTCAAGGATCATCATATATGTCCCTGATATATTATAGTTCATCACGAAGCTCTAGCAGCTTGGTGGTAATGACTTCGGAGAAACATCACTATCTCATCTGGAAGATCAACTCCCACTCGATTCAAATGATTGTTGTACTCAGACAATCTGAGCATAAGCTCAACAATTGAGCTTTTCTCCCTTAGTTTGCAGGCTAAGAAAATCGTCGGAGGTCTTATACCTCTTGACGTGGGCACGAGCCTGAAATCCCAATTTCAGCCCTTGAAACATCTCATATGTTTCGCGACGTTTCAAAACGTCTTCGGTGCCTCAACTCTAAACCGTTTAACTGAACTATCACGTAGTTATCAAAATGTGTATGTCAGATGTTCGCAACATCCAGAGACGACGTTCGAGGTTCAGCACACTGAGCGGTGCATTAAGGACATAAGCCTTCTATGAAGCAATGAGGACAATCCTCAGTTTACGGACCTTGTCCGCATAATTGCTACTATCAACTTTCAACTAAATTTTCTCTAGGAACATAACTAAACAATAGAACTGAAGCGCGAGCTACGACATAATTTGCGAAGACCTTTTTGACTATGTTCAGGATAATTAAGTTCATCTTATGAACTCCCACTCAGATAGACATCCCTCAAGTCATATAAGTAATTACATGATCCGAGTCAACTAGGCCGTGTCCGATCATCATGTGAGACGGACTAGTCAACATCGGTGAACATCTTCATGTTGATCGTATCTACCATACGACTCATGCTCGACCTTTCGGTCTCTTGTGTTCCGAGGCCATGTCTGTACATGCTAGGCTCGTCAAGTCAACCTAAGTGTTTTGCATGTGTTCCGAGGCCATGTCTGTACATGCTAGGCTCGTCAACACCCGTTGTATTCGAACGTAAGAATCTATCACACCCGATCATCACGTGGTGCTTCGAAACGACGAACTTTCGCAATGGTGCACAGTTAGGGGGAACACTTTCTTGAAATTTTAATGAGGGATCGTCTTATTTACTACCGTCGTTCTAAGCAAATAAGATGTATAAACATGATAAACATCACATGCAATCAAAAAGTGACATGATATGGCCAATATCATATTGCTCCTTTTGATCTCCATCTTCGGGGCTCCATGATCATCATCGTCACCGGCATGACACCATGATCTCCATCATCATGATCTCCATCATCGTGTCTTCATGAAGTTGTCTCGCCAACTATTACTTCTACTACTACAGCTAACGGTTAGCAATAAAGTAAAGTAATTACATGACGTTTATGTTGACACGCAGGTCATAAATAAATTAAGACAACTCCTATGGCTCCTGCCGGTTGTCATACTCATCGACATGCAAGTCGTGATTCCTATTACAAGAACATGATCATCTCATACATCACATATATCTTTCATCACATCCTTTGGCCATATCACATCACATAGCATACCCTGCAAAAACAAGTTAGACGTCCTCTAATTGTTGTTTGCATGTTTTACGTGGCTGCTATGGGTTTCTAGCAAGAACGTTTCTTACCTACGCGAAGACCACAACGTGATATGCCAATTGCTATTTACCCTTCATAAGGACCCTTTTCATCGAATCCGATCCGACTAAAGTGGGAGAGACAGACACCCGCCAGCCACCTTATGCAACTAGTGCATGTCAGTCGGTGGAACCGGTCTCACGTAAGCGTACGTGTAAGGTTGGTCCGGGTCGCTTCATCCCACAATGCCGCCGAATCAAGATTGGACTAGTAACGGTAAGCATATTGAATAAAATCAACGCCCACAACTACTTTGTGTTCTACTCATGCATAGAATCTACGCAATAGACCTAGCTCATGATGCCACTGTTGGGGAACGTAGCAGAAATTCAAAATTTTCCTACATGTCACCAAGATCTATCTATGGAGAGACCAGCAACGAGGGGAAGGAGAGTGCATCTACATACCCTTGTAGATCGCTAAGCGGAAGCATTCAAGTGAACGGGGTTGATGGAGTCATACTCGTCGTGATCCAAATCACCGATGATCCTAGTGCCGAACGGACGGCACCTCCGTGTTCAACACACGTACAGCCCGGTGACGTCTCCTACGCCTTGATCCAGCAAGGGGAGAAGGAGAGGTTGAGGAAGAGTCCATCCAGCAGCAGCACGACGGCGTGGTGGTGGTGGAGGAGCGTGGCAATCCAGCAGGGCTTCGCCAAGCACTACGAGATATGTGGAAAAGAGAGGTAGGGCTGCACCAACAGGGAGAGATCAAATCGTGTATTGGGCAGCCCCTAGGCCTCACTATTTATAGGAGGAGGGGAGGAGGGTGCGCCCCCTCTAGGGTTCCCACCCCTAGGGAGGGCGGCAGCCCTAGATGGGAAAAGGGGGGGGCGGCCAAGAGGGGAGAGGGGGGCGCCCCCTAGGGTGGGCCTTAGGGCCCATCTAAGCCTAGGGTTTCCCCTTCTCCTGCTTTGCTGCGCCTTGGGCCTTCTGGGAGGCGCACCAGCCCACTCAAGGGCTGGTCCCTTACCACTCTTCGCCCATGCAAGCCCCCGGGGCTGGTGGCCCCACTTGGTGGACCCCCGGGACCCTCCCGGTGGTCCCGGTACGTTACCGATAAACCCCGAAACTTTTCCGGTGACCAAAACAGGACTTCCCATATATAAATATTTACCTCCGGACCATTCCGGAACTCCTCGTGACGTCCGGGATCTCATCCGGGACTCCGAACAACATTCGATAACCACATACAAACTTCCTTTATAACCCTAGCGTCATCGAACCTTAAGTGTGTAGACCCTATGGGTTCGGGAGACATGCAGACATGACCAAGACGTTCTCCGGTCAATAACCAACAGCGGGATCTGGATACCCATGTTGGCCCCCACATGCTCCACGATGATCTCATCGGATGAACCACGATGTCAAGGACTTAATCAATCCCGTATACAATTCCCTTTGTCTATCGGTACGATACTTGCCCGAGATTCGATCGTCGGTATCCCGATACCTTGTTCAATCTCGTTACCGGCAAGTCTCTTTACTCGTTCCGTAACACATCATCCCGTGATCAACTCCTTGATCACATTGTGCACATTATGATGATGTCCTACCGAGTGGGCCCAGAGATACCTCTCCGTCACACGGAGTGACAAATCCCAGTCTCGATTCGTGCCAACCCAACAGACACTTTCGGAGATACCTGTAGTGTACCTTTATAGCCACCCAGTTACATTGTGACGTTTGGCACACCCAAAGTATTCCTACGGTATCCGGGAGTTGCACAATCTCATGGTTTGAGGAAATGATACTTGACATTAGAAAAGCTTTAGCGAACGAACTACACGATCTTTGTGCTAGGCTTAGGATTGGGTCTTGTCCATCACATCATTCTCCTAATGATGTGATCCCGTTATCAACGACATCCAATGTCCATGGTCAGGAAACCGTAACCATCTATTGATCAACGAGCTAGTCAACTAGAGGCTTACTAGGGACATGGTGTTGTCTATGTATCCACACATGTATCTGAGTTTCCTATCAATACAATTCTAGCATGGATAATAAACGATTATCATGAACAAGGAAATATAATAATAATCAATTTATTATTGCCTCTAGAGCATATTTCCAACACAATGGAGCGAGCAACTGACTTATTGGAAATAAAACATACTGATGTATGCGGTCCGATGAGTGTTGAGGCTCGCGGCGGGTATCGTTATTTTTTGACCTTCATAGATGATTTGAGCAGATATGGGTATATCTACTTGATGAAACATAAGTCTGAAACATTTGAAAAGTTCAAAGAATTTCAGAGTGAAGTGGAAAATCATCGTAACAAGAAAATAAAGTTTCTGCGATCTGATCGTGGAGGAGAATATTTGAGTTACGAATTTGGTCTTCATTTGAAATAATGCGGAATAGTTTCGCAATTCACGCCACCTGGAACACCACCGCGTAATGGTGTGTCCGAGCGTCATAACCGTACTTTATTAGATATGGTGCGATCTATGATGTCTCTTACCGATTTATCACTATCATGTTGGGGTTATTCATTAGAGACGCCTGCATTCACGTTAAATAGGGCACCATCTAAATCCATTGAGATGACACCATATAAACTGTGGTTTGGCTCGAAACCTAAGCTGTCGTTTCTTAAAGTTTGGGGCTGCGATGCTTATGTGAAAAAGTTTCAACCTGATAAGCTCGAACCTAAATTGGAGAAATGTGTCTTCATAGAATACCCCCTGTTCAAGAATTCATCTGATTAACCAGTTAACTTGCCGATTAATCCCTACTCATAGGGTCACCGAGTAGCCGATAACCCGAAAATCATCTGATTAATTGATTAAATGGCCGATTAACTTGCCGATTAGCCGATTAATCCCCTACTCGCTAGCCAACCGAGCAGCTACCAGTTAACGATTTCCTCAACAATGAGAATACCCAAATGAAACTGTTGGGTACACCTTCTATCACAGATTCAAAGGCAAGATCTTTGTTGCTAAAAGTGGATCCTTTCTAGAGAAGGAGTTTCTATCGAAAGAAGTGAGTGGGAGGAATGTAGAACTTGATGAGGTAATTGTACCTTCTCCCGAATTGGGAAGTAGTTCATCACATAAATCAGTTCTAGTGATCTATACACCAATTAGTGAGGAAGCTAATGTTGATGATCATGAAACTTCAAATCAAGTTACTACTGAACCTCGTAGGAGAACCAGAGTATGGTCCACACCAGAGTGGTACGGTAATCCTTTCTGGAAGTCGTGTTACTAGACTGTGACGAACCTACAAACTATGAGGAAGCGATGATGAGCCCAGATTCCGCGAAATGGCTTGAGGCCATGAAATATGAGATGGGATCCATGTATGAGAACAAAGTATGGACTTTGATTGACTTGCCCGATGATCGGTGAGTCATTTAGAATAAATAGATCTTCAAGAGGAAGACGGACGCTGATAGTAGTGTTACTATCTACAAAGCTCGAATTGTCGCAAAAGGTTTTCGACAAGTTCAAGGTGTTGACTACGATGAGATTTTCTCACTCGTATCGATGCTTAAAAGTCTATCTGAATCATGTTAGCAGTTGCCGCATTTTATGAAATATGGAAAATGGATATCAAAACTACATTCCTTAATGGATTTATTAAAAAAGAGTTGTATATGATGCAACCATAAGGTTTTGTCAATCCTAAAGATGCTGACAAAGTGTGCAAGCTCCAGCGATCGATCTATGGACTGGTGCAACCATCTCAGAGTTAGAATATACGCTTTGATGAGTTGATCAAAGTATATAGTTTTATACAGACTTGTAGTGAAGCCTGTATTTACAAGAAAGTGAGTGGGAGCACTACAACATTTCTGATAAGCACTACAACATTTCTGATAAGTATATGTGAATAACATATTGTTGATCTAAAATAATGTAGAATTTTCTGGAAAGCATAAAGGAATGTTTGAAAGGAGTTTTTCAAAGGAAGACCTCGGTGAAGCTACTTACATATTGAGCATCAAGATCTATAGAGATAGATCAAAACGCTTGATATATTTTCAATGAGTACATACCTTGACAAGATTTTGAAGTAGATCAAAATGGAACAATCAAAGAAGGAGTTCTTGCCCGTGTTGCAAGGTGTGAAGTTGAGTAAAGACTCAAAACCCGACCACGACAGAAAATAGAAAGAGAATGAAAAAGTCATTCCCGATGCCTCAGTCATAGGTTCTACAAAGTATGCTATGTTGTATACCAGACCTATTGTGTACCTCACCATAAGTTTGGCAAGAGGGTAAAATAGTGATCCAGGAGTGGATCACTGGACAGCGGTCAAAAATTATCCTTAGTGGAATAAGGAAATGTTTCTCGGTTATGGAGGTGACAAAGAGTTCGTCGTAAAGAGTTACGTCAATGCAAGATTTGACACCGATCTGGATGACTCTAAGTCTCGATCTAGATACATATTGAAAGTGGGAGCAATTAGCTAGAGTAGCTCCATGCAAAGCATTATAGACATAGAAAATTTGCAAAATACATACGGCTCTAAATGTGGCAGACCCATTGACTAAATTTCTCTCACGAGCAAAACATGATCACTCTTTGGGTGTTAATCACATAGCGATGTGAACTAGATTATTGAATCTAGTAAACCCTTTGGGTGTTAGTCACATGGAGATGTGAACTAATCACATAAAGATGTGAACTATTGGTGTTAAATCACATGACGATGTGAACTAGATTATTGACTCTAGTGCAAGTGGGAGACTGAAGGAAATATGCCCTAGAGGCAATAATAAAGTTATTATTTATTTCCTCATATCATGATAAATGTTTATTATTCATGCTAGAATTGTATTAACCGGAAACTTAGTACATGTGTGAATACATAGACAAACAGAGTGTCACTAGTATGCCTCTACTTGACTAGCTCATTAATCAAAGATGGTTAAGTTTCCTAACCATAGACATGAGTTGTCATTTGATTAACGAGATCACATCATTAGGAGAATGATGTGATTGACTTGACCCCTTTCGTTAGCTTAGCACTTGATCGTTTAGTTTACTGTTATTGCTTTCTTCATGACTTATACATGTTCCTCTGACTATGAGGTTATGCAACTCCCGATTACCGGAAGAACACTTTGTGTGCTACCAAACGTCACAATGTAACTGGGTGATTATAAAGGTGCTCTACAGGTGTCTCCGATGGTACTAGTTGAGTTGGCATAGATTGAGATTAGGATTTGTCACTCCGATTGTCGGGGAGGTATCTCTGGGCCCTCTCGGTAATGCACATCACTATAAGCCTTGCAAGCAATGCAACTAATGAGTTAGTTGCGGGATGATGCATTATGGAAACGAGTAAAGAGACTTGCCGGTAACAAGATTGAACTAGGTATTGAGATATCGACGATCGAATCTCGGGCAAGTAACATACCGATGACAAAGGGAACAACGTATGTTGTTATGCGGTTTGACCGGTAAAGATCTTCATAGAATATGTAGGAGCCAATATGAGCATCCAGGTTCCACTATTGGTTATTGACCGGAGATGTGTCTCGATCATGTCTACATAGTTCTCGAACCCGTAGGGTCCGCACGCTTAACGTTCGGTGACGATTTGTATTATGAGTTTATGTGATTTGATGTACTGAAGGTTGTTCGGTGTCCCGGATGAGATCACAGACATGACGAGGAGTCTCGAAATGGTCGAGACGTAAATATCGATATATTGGATGACTATGTTTGGACATCGGAAGGGTTCCGAGTGGTTCGGGCATTTTTTTCGGAGTACCGGGAGGTTACTGGAATCCCCCGGGAGAAGTTATGGGCATTATGGGCCATAAGAAGGAAGCACACCAACCCACAAGCGGCTAGTGCGCCCCCTTTTGGGAAGGAGGCCGAATAGGAATAGGTTTGGGGGTGCGGCCCCCCTTTCCTTCTCTCCTACTCCTCCTTCCCTTCCTCTCCTACTCCAACTAGGGAAAGGGGGGAATCCTACTCCCGGTGGGAGTAGGACTCCCCCTCTTAGCGCGCCTCTACCTGGCCGGCCGCCTCCTCCCCTTGCTCCTTTATATACGGGGGCAGGGGGCACCCCGTAGACACAAAAATTGATCATTGATCTCTTAGCCATGTGCGGTGCCCCCTCCACCATAATCCACCTCGATCATATCGTAGCGGTGCTTAGGCGAAGCCCTGCGTCGGTAGCATCATCATCACCGTCACCACGCTGTCGTGCTGATGAAACTTTCCTGTGAAGCTTTGCTGGATCGGAGCTCGTGGGACGTCATCGAGTTGAACGTGTGCAGAACTCGGAGGTGCAGTGCGTTCGGTACTTGGATCGGTCGGATCGTGAAGACATACGAATACATCAACCGCGTTGTGCTAACGCTTCCGCATTCGGTCTACGAGGGTACATAGACACACTCTCCCCTCTCGTTGCTATGCATCACCATAATCCTGTGTGTACGTAGGATTTTTTTTGAAATTACTACGTTACCCAACAAATGCTACCGTCGTTACTAAGCAAAATAAGATGCATAAAAGATAAACATGACATGCAATCAAAACATGTGACATGATATGGCCATCATCATCTTGTGCCTTTGATCTCCATCTCCAAAGTACCGTCATGATATCCATCGTCACCGGCATGACACCATGATCTCTATCAACGTGTCGTCACATGGTCGTCTCGCCAACTATTGCTTTTGCAACTATTGCTATCGCATAGCGATAAAGTAAAGCAATTATATGACGCTTGCATCTTATGCAATAAAGAGACAACCATAAGGCTTCTGCCAGTTGCCGATAACTTTAACAAAACATGATCATCTCATACAACAATTTATATATCATCACGTCTGGACCATATCACATCACAGCAAGCCCTGCAAAAACAAGTTAGACGTCCTCAACTTTGTTGTTGCAAGTTTTACGTTGCTGCTACGGGCTGAGCAAGAACCATTCTTACCTACGCATCAAAAACCACAACACGGTATAGTGATTGCTTTTTGATCTTCAGAAAGAACACTGTTCATTGAATCCGATTCAACTAAAGTTGGAGAAGCTGACACCCGCCAGCCACCTGTGTGCGAAGCACGTCGGTAGAACCAGTCTCGCGTAAGTGTACGCGTAATGTCGGTCTGAGCCACTTCATCCAACAATACCGCTGAATCAAGAATCAACTAGTGACGGCAAGCAATATGTATATATACCCACGCCCACAACTCCTTTGTGTTCTACTCGTGCATATAACATCTACGCATAGACCTGGCTCTGATGCCACTGTTGGGGAACGCAGTAATTTCAAAAAAATTCCTACGCACACGTAAGATTTATTATGGTGATGCATAGCAACAAGAGGGAAGAATATTGTCCACGTACCCTCGTAGACCGTAAGAGGAAGCATTATGACAACGCGGTTGATGTAGTCGTACGTCTTCACAATCCGACCAATCTGAGTACCGAAAGTACGACATCTCCGTGATCAGCACACGTTTAGCTCGGTGACGTCCCACGAACTCTTGATCCAGTTGAGTGTCGAAGGAGAGCTTCGTTAGCACGATGGCGTGATGACGGTGATGATGAAGCTACCAGCGCAGGGCTTCGCCTAAGCACTACAACAATATGACCGAGGTGGATTATGGTGGAGGGGGCACCGCACACGGCTAAGAGATCAATGATGAACTTCTGTGTCTATGGGGTGCCCCCTGGCCACGTATATAAAGGAGAGGAGGGAAGAGGTGGCCGGCCCTAGGGGGCGCGCCAGGTGTGGCGAATCCTACTAGGACTCCCTAGTCCAAGTAGGATTCCCCTCCCCCTTCCTATTCGGAGTAGGAGAGAAGGAAAGAGAGGGAGAGGGAGAAGGAAAGGGGGGCCGCGCCCCCACCCCTTGTCCAATTCGGTTTGGGCAGGGGGGGAGGCGCGCACCACCTTTTGGCCCTTATCCCCTCTCTCCACTAAAGCCCAATAAGGCCCATTACTTCTACCGGTGAATTCCCGTAACTCCCCGGTACTCCGAAAATTACCCGAATCACTCGGAACCTTTCCGATGTCCGAATATAGCCTTCCAATATATCGATCTTTATGTCTCGACTATTTTGAGACTTCCAGCCATGTCCGTGATCTCATCCGGGACCCCGAACAACCTTCGGTACATCAAACCACATAACTCATAATACCAATCGTCATCGAATGTTAAGCATGAGGACCCTACGGGTTCGAGAACTATATAGACATGACCGAGACTCATCTCCGGTCAATAACCAATAGCGGAACCTGGATGTTCATATTGGCTCCCACATATTCTACGAAGATCTTTATCGGTCAAACGGCATAACAACATACGTTGTTCCCTTTGCCAACGGTATGTTACTTGCCCGAGATTCGATCGTCGGTATCTCAATACCTAGTTCAATCTCATTACCGACAAGTCTCTTTACTCGTTCCGTAATGCAACATCCTGTAACTAACTCATTAGTCACATTGCTTGCAAGGCTTATAGTGATGTGCATTACCGAGAGGGCCCAAAGATACCTCTCCGACAATCGGAGTGACAAATCATAATCTCGATCTATGCCAACTCAACAAACACCATTAGAGACACCTGTAGAGCATCTTTATAATCACCCAGTTACGTTGTGACATTTGATAGCACACTAAGTGTTCCTCCGGTGTTCGGGAGTTGCATAATCTCATAGTCATAGGAACATGTATAAGTTATGGAGAAAGCAATAGCAATAAACTAAACGATCATAGTGCTAAGCTAACGGATGAGCCAAGTCAGTCACATCATTCTCTAATGATGTGATCCCGTTCATCAAATGACAGCTATTGTCCATGGCTAGAAAACTTAACCATCTTTGATTAACGAGCTAGTCAAGTAGAGGCATACTAGTGACACTCTGTTTGTCTATGTATTCACACATGTATCAAGTTTCCGGTTAATACAATTCTAGCATGAATAATAAACATTTATCATGATATAAGGAAATATAAATAACAACTTTATTATTGGCTCTAGGGCATATTTCCTTCAGACTGTGCAATGGGTAACAAACCACCATCTCCGTGAGGAGCAATCTATCAACCTATTCCTCGGGGGTTCCATCGGGGATGACGTGCTCGTCGCAGTTGTCCCCAATGGTCTAGCGGCGAGGGAAGTGACGGGGATTGGATGAAAGAGAAGGAGAAGTCACAAGGGTGACGACGTTGGTTGTCAACGCAGAAGGGTGAGGCATCTCCGTGAAACGAAAACCTTTGCTTGTGCTGAGGAAGTAGAGGAGGGATGGGGTGTGACACTTGTAGTACAGCCGGAGGAAGGGGTGGCCAATGACAAGGCGACAGAAGGAGATGCAGGCGGCAGAGGTGCGTACGAGGTCGGCTGGGTTGGGAATGCGGAGGAAGATTTCCAATACGAGGTCGTCGGGGATCAGCGCGAGGCCGTCTCCCGGAGGCCATGCCGCCACCACAACAGACATGGCGGGGACTGCTGGCGGTGCTCGAGGATGGCCGGTGGCAGACAAAAGGTCCACGCTAGTCCAGTGGCGTCGAGTGATTTAGAACATGATTTGGGGAAAGGAGTCACTTCCTGCAACAATTTGAAAACTCCACAGGGGCTTTCTACCAATTTGAACAAGAAAGAAAAAAAAAAGAAAATACATCTTAGGGACTACTCTCGTGACATCAATTGTCTAGCCCCAGCCAACAATGGTAGCCACGCAAGGCCCATTTGATAACCCTGTCCCTTGCTTGCACATCCAACGGGCATAATCTCTTGCGTCAGATTAACTTCGTGAACATAAGATCTTGGTGGCGGGACGACGCTGTCGGGCGTCGTGGTGGCGTCAATGGCAGGGAGACCTGCACGGTACATGCAACAGTACAGCTCTGAAGATGGATTTGTGGCAGGTGGTTGCGGCGGCCTCATACCCGGCAAGCGTCCTGGTTGAGAAGTGCGCCGGACTGGTAGGTGCCCCATACCCGGCAGGCGTCCTAGCTGGGACCTCAGGTCTTAGATGTTTAGGTTTGGCTGTGATGTCTGTTTGGTATTTGGTCCAGACTATCTGCGCCCCTTCATCAATTGGATAGGTGTAGCGACAGTTGTTGCTTAGACGGTGTCTTTAGTGTTGTTGTTATATGACTTTGTAAGGTTTTGTGTTAATAATTAATAAAATGTCCGTATGCATCGCCAGATGCAGAGGCCGGGGGTTATCCTCCTTTTCTAAAAAAAAATAAGATCTCGGCGGCGGGACTGAAGTCGCAAAAATCAAAGGAAAACAGAAAATAGAAGAAATGAATCATGTCGACACAACACATGTAACATAAGTATTTTTATTTAATTTTTGATGACGGTGAACATGCAAGTATTCATCCCTGCCATTTATGGATATACTTATAAGATGGTTGACGCCTTTGTGCATATGCTCAACTGCAAGTGAGCGTATTGCAACAGTTTATTCAGTCTCTGAAACCAAACCACCGGTGGCTTGGTCCAACGGATCTCAAGTTTTTCTTGTTCCGCAACTCCGCCGGCGAGTCCGGTCCGAGGTTGCGGAGCGAGGGGCGAGCGTCGTAGACGAAGTAGTCGAAGTAGTCGAATAAGCGAAAGTAAATGAGACAGAGAGATATGGAGGAGACCAGCTTTATTAATCAATCATCAGGGGTTACAATGATAGCTCCTCGTTGCTTTATATAGGGACTAGGGGGTCAAGGGATAAGTACCCACTTAACGTAAAGTGGGGGAACGGGAGGGGCTAGCCCGTGCGATACGCACGAGGCCGCCGCCACCCCCCATCGGTGGCCCCGGTTTCCCAACACTCCCCCTTGGGTAATTATCCGTATACCCATGCCTCAAAACTCCGAAAAACCCAATGGGAAAAAATATGGAGAAAGAGCACATAGTATACGTTGTTGTATTGCACGAATTGCCTCGTCAAAAACCTCATGTGAGAAACATCAGGAAAACTCACTCAAGGGAAAAAGAGTACAATCCACTCAACCATCAAGTTGAGTACTCGATCATCAAGATTGAGATTTTAGCGAAGAGTTTGTGAAGTTTCTCCCCCTGAACCTTGCATCTCTCTAATTCCCATCATACCGATTCCACGCACACACCTCTCTAAGGTTGATGCCGGTAATGATTTAGTGAACATATCAGCAAGATTGTCACATGACTTAGTATGCAAAACTCTCACCTCGTTCAACTGTTGCAGTTCATGTGCATAGAAGAACTTGGGACTAATATGCTTTGTGAGGTTACTCTTCACATAACCCATCTGGACTTGTGCAACACAAGCAGCATTATCTTCATAGATAATGGTAGGAGTTTGTATGGTGCTCAGTCCACATGTCTGCTGAATGTGGCCGATCATCCGCCGAAGCGATACACACTCTTTTGACGCTTCGAATAGTGCCATGATTTCTGAGTGGTTCGTGGAAGTCGACGCAAGTGTTTGCTTGGATGATTTCCAGGAAAACGCGGTTCCACCACAAAGAAAAACATATCCAGTCTGTGATTTGCAATCATGCGGGTCCGATAGGTACCCTGCATTGGCATAGCCTATAATAGATAGGTCTTGATTCCTCTTATAAAACAGGCCAAGATCTTTGGTCCCTTGCAGGTAACGGAAGACGTCCTTGACACCTTTCCAATGCCTCTTGGTAGGTTCAGAACTGTACCTTGCAAGCAAACTGACAGCGAAAGCAATGTCTGGCCGTGTACAGTTTGCGAGATACATGAGTGCTCCAACTGCACTTAGGTAAGGAAATTCTGGTCCCAGAGTTTCCTCCCCCTCTTCCTTTGGCCTGAACGGGTCCTTGTCTGGAGGTAAAGATCTTCCGACCATCGGGGTCTTAGAAGGATATGCCTTATCAAATCCAAATCTTTCCAACACCTTCTGGGTGTAGGTCGACTGGTGCACTAGAATCCCATCAGGGGAATGTTCAAGTTGCAGACCTAGACAGAACTTGGTTTTACCCAAATCCTTCATCTCGAATTCCGACATCAGGTAGGAACTCGCTTCCTCAATATCCTCAAGTGTACCGATTATGTTTAAATCGTCCACGTACACCGAGATTATATAGAATCCATCTTGGGATCGCCGTATAAAAACACATGGGCAATCTTTATTGCTCGTGTAGCCCTTCTCATGAAGGAAATCGCTTAAGCGATTGTACCACATTCTACCAGACTGTTTGAGTCCGTACAGTGCCTTTTGAAGTTGAACACTATATAGACCCCTGTTTGCTCTATCATGGTTCGGAACAGGGATACCCTCTGGAACCTTCATGTATATGTTCGAATCCAAGTTACCATACAGGTAAGCAGTGACAACATCCATTAGTTTCATTTTCAAGCCCATGTTTACTGCCATCGAGATCAAGTATCTAAAGGTAACTCCATCCATGACCGGGGAATAAGTCTCCTCAAAATCGACACCTGGTCGTTGAGTGAACCCTTGAGCGACGAGCCTTGCTTTGTACCGTACTACCTTATTATTTTCATCTCTCTTACGAACAAAAACCCACCTATGGCCAACAGGGCGAATGTGGGGAGGGATTCGACAAACTGGTCCGAACACCTTCCTTTTGTTGAGAGATAATAATTCGGTAGTAATTGCCTGTTGCCAATCTTTCCAATCTGACCTTTTCTTGCAATCAGCGAGCGTGTTAGGCTTAGGGTCAAGATCTATGATTGAGGCAATTTTCGTAGCAAAGTTAATGTCGACAACCACCGTTGCTCGGTTCAGGGACTCCCCCGTATAAATATAATTTATGGCCATTTTGTCATGGAGCGCATCCGGCGCAAACACTTGCTCTACCAAATTTCCCATTATGGGAGCAAGGTCCTTTAGATTTCCCGCGCCGATGTGTGCGCTCACATCTCCGCTGGGTGTTTCCCCTATGGGAAAGTTTAAGTCCGGAATTTCGTGGACTGAATTTTCCGTACTTGTGCCAGGTCTCGACTGGCTCCCCGTTTCAATTTGGGGTACTTTGGCGACAGGCTGCGATAAATCTCTCTTATCCTTTTTCCTCAGGCGTCCCCGAGTACTTGGGATTTGAGAAGCCGGATTTCTCGTCCTTTTAGGCCTTTGGACGGGAGCGGGTATACCATCATTTTTCTTCGGTATTTCAACCCTTTCCGGTGCATTGTGCGCGTGCACATGCGATTTTGTCACAGTCTTTAAGTCACTAAAGTGGTCAGGCAGTTGATTTGCTAATGACTGCAAATCTATTATCTTTTGGACTTCTCTCTCAGTCTCAGCAGTGCGCGGGTAATGAGCATGGATCCCCGTGGCTTGCCACGTGATTTCTCGACTTTTAGCATCCAGAGGTTGATTCTCTCCCCCTAAAGTCGGGAAAAGATCCTCGTCAAAAATGCAATCAGCAAAACGGGCCGTGTGACAGTCACCTGTCATGGGGTCCAGATACCTGATTATGGACACAGTCTCATAACCAACGTATATCCCCGACTTACGGAGCGGGCCCATCGCCGATCGCTGAGGGGGTGGTATTGGTACATATACCTGGCAACCGAACCTACGAAGGTGGGAAATTTTCGGTGCCGACCCTTGCGCAAGCTGAACAGGAGAGTGGATGTTGTAGGCCGACGGTCTAAAGTTGATGAGATTGGCCGCGTGTAACACTGCGTGGCCCCAACATGTAGTTGGTAAATTACAACCCTGAAGGAGCGGTCGGGCAATGAATTTAATTCTTTTAATCAATGCCTCGGCAAGTCCATTTTGTGTATGAACATGCGGTACCGAGTGCTCAACTTTGATTCCCATTGCCATGCAATAATCATCGAACGCCTTTGAAGTAAATTCTCCGGCGTTGTCCATTCGAATAGACTTTATACGATAATCCGGGAAATTATTCCTCATTTGGATGATCTGTGAGATCAATTTTGCAAAGGCATGGTTCCGTGTTGACAGCAGGCAAACATTGGACCATTTAGAGGAAGCATCAATGAGCACCATGAAGTACCGAAACGGCCCCGTGAGGGGCTGAATTGGACCGCATATGTCCCCTTGGATACGTTCCAAGAACGCGGGGATTTCATCCCTCACCTTGAGGGGCGATGGCCTAATGACTAACTTCCCCTTAGCGCATGCGGAGCACACGAAATCATCGGGATTCGGGAAGTTCTTCACGTTAACATTATGACCATGCGAGTTGTTTATTATATTTCTCATCATCCTAAGTCCGGGGTGGCCTAACCTATCGTGCCAGAGGCAGAAGAGTTCAGAGCTTCTAAATACGGTCTTGAGGGTAGTGTACACGGGCGGTGCTACTATCTTAGTGTAGTATAGCCCTGTGTCAAATGAAGGGAGCCTTTCGATAACATGTTTACCACCTGCATCCCGCTTTGTGATGAGTAGGCACTCCTTGCCGTTTTCATCATCGGTCTCAGCATGGAAACCATTAGCGCGGATGTCTCTAAAGCTCAAAAGAGTACGAGTCGACTCCGGATACAACAACGCATCATTAATGATCAAAGTTGTTCCCATAGGGAGTATAATAGTGGCTCGTCCGGAGCCAACTATGTGAGAACCGCAGCCGGCGATTGTCATAATACTTCCCGGTGATTTTTTAATGGACTCAAAATACTTAGTTTCTCGTAAAATGGTATGAGTGGTGGCGCTATCGGCAAGGCACGTTTCCTCCATTCGGGCGCCACACGCGTTCTAAAATATGACATCTAATTAATGTAATGAGGAAGAAAATACATTAAAATAAATGCACACATCTCAGAACATAACATGCTATCATGTATAAATAATGGAATAAATGAATGAAATAAATGTCATCCAATCGCCAAAGTAAAGAATTAGTTTATGCTCTCATAGAGCTTACAACCAAATCGAATTTATTCAATTTTATTGTATCAAATCACGGAATCATGATAACCAAAGAGGTATGCTAAGTGGACTCGGTGAAGAAGCCATTCACTTCAGCCGCAATCTCCATACTAGTGAGCTGATCCTCCTTAGAAATCATCTTGGAGGCAGCATCAATGTCTAGTGGCGGCGGCGCCGCCGAGGCGACCATGTGGTCAACCTCCATGGCGACGTGGGCGTCGGTAGAGACCGCCAAAGCTGCCGCGATGGGCACCACGGGGGTCGTCTCTATGGGCGCAGCAGGGGGTGTAGCGATCATCACGGGTGCCGCCATGGGCGCCGGTGGTGCTGCCTCCTGAACCAAGGCGAGGTGCGTCTCACGCGCCTTCCGAGCCTTGTATGCTTCGACGACCTCCGGTGGTGCGCGGCACTGGCGGGAGAAATGCTCCACCGAGCCACAACGGAGGCAGTCCTGAGGCCTCTGCCCCCCCCCCCCCTTGCCCGGCTTTTGCTGCTTAGCCGGGGCGGAGGGCTGAGGGCCCTTCTTCTTGCCCTTGCGGCCCCTCTTCTTCTGTTGAGGCTTGCGGACTTTGAGAGCATTCACCTCCTGGCAAGAACTCCCCCCAAGTGGTTGCGCGGCAAAGTTCTTTTTCAGAACCTCGTCCTACGCCTCTGCCACCTGGAGGACGTCAATCAACTCTGAATACCTCGTGTAGTTGCCCTGGCGGTAGTTTCGTGCGGAAAGGACCGCGTCAGGCTGGAAAGTGGATAGGGTTTTCTCAATCTTCCGAGTGTCGGTAATCTGAGTACCACACATCTGAAGAGTCGTACAAATCCGGTGCAGAGCCGAATTGTACTCCCCAACCGTCTTGAAGTCCGCAAACCTCAGACGGATCCACTCTGCCTCTGCACGTGGCTTCACAGTGTACTTCAGCCGCTCAAACCGCTGCTTAAGAGCGGTCCAAAGGCCAGAAGCACTGCGCTCAGCCATATACTCATCTTTCAGAGTAGGTGACAGGTGATGACGGAGAAAGTGCAGAGCCTGCGCATTCTCAGTTTCGAACTTGGGATCAGTGGCGGCCAGCTGGGCCCCCTTACCGATTGCCCTCAGGAGGGTTTTGCCCTGGAGAAAAATCTCACAGTCTGAAGCCCATGACAGGTAGTTCATCCCCGTCTGGGCCAACTCAGCAAACTCCTTGTGGACAATTCCGGCCATCTGCGATTTATACAAAAATCATGAGATTACAGCAGGTAATCTTTTGCACAAAGCGATGTTGATAAACTTATTCAATAAAAGGACGTTCCAATATTTAAAACATGCTATTATATGACTTACTAAATGATTAAGAGTGCTAAACAATTAATCTACAGCAGGAAAATCATACAATAATATCATGTTACAATGGATAGCATGTTAAGCGCATCTAGTATGTGAAAACTAGCCCAAAAAATGAATTCCCGAGGCATTTTAAAGCCCAAATACGCTTATTTCAGCGAAAATAGACAGTTTCAGGGGTTTCTACGCGAAATATTACAGCAGGAATAAACTACGCGTAAAAACCGGAAACTACAAGGGCTAAAACGCAAAGTTCCGCGCTGCGCCAGCGCCACTTTTTTTTAATGCCCTCTGGTCCCCACGGCCCAGTCCAAAGAAGCCCGCTGGGCCGGCCTGCTCAGGGTTCGCTAGGGTTTCCTAGCGCCCGAGCGGCGGCGGCCAGGGCACGCACGGCCACTGCGCGCGGACGGCGGCCAAGGCACGCGCGGCCACGGCGCGCGGACGGCGGCCAAGGCACGCGCGGTGGCGGCCAAGCCGGCCAGCAGGGCGGCGCGGCCAGCGGCCAAGGCACGCGCGGCGGCGCGGCCAGTGGCGCGCGTTGGCGGGAGGCCAACGGCGCGGCGCGGCGAGCGGGACGGCGCGGCGCGGCCAGAGGGGCGGCGCGGCGCGGCCATGGCCGGGCCAGCGTGGGCACGGCACAGCGTCAGCCGGACGCGGCGACCATCGGGGTGCGGCCGTTGACCCTTCGTCAGCACTGCGCACACCAGGTCCGGCGCGGGCAGTGCAGCGTCAGCAGGACGCGGCGGTGGCGGCCACAGTGCGATGCCAGCGACCAGCAGGGTCGCTGGGAGAGTACGGGCGTGATGTACGTCTCGGGTCTTCGTCGTGTTCATCCGGAACTTCGACGGCGCACGGCACAGCAGGTGCGTTGCGGCGGTACTGTAACCATCTGGGTCACGTTTTGTACCGACTCCCTACAGTGCAGTCAACAAATCCCTCTTGATCCAAGAACATCGACATTGGTCGGCGACGTGTTCGTCCGCTCGGTTCTTGGGAGGAAAATCCACACCATAGGTAGATCAAATCCGAAAAATAATCTAATCGCAAAAACGGAATCACAGTAACAAGAGGAATCCATTTTTGCAAAAGAGTGAGGATCGGATCTTATACCTCCGCGGGATCGACGAAAGCCTGCGTGATGCAGGCTTGACGCAGGCTTGACGGAGAGTTGATGGAGCGAAGTGTGCTGATAACGTGTTCCGCAACTCCGCCGGCGAGTCCGGTCCGAGGTTGCGGAGCGAGGGGCGAGCGTCGTAGACGAAGTAGTCGAAGTAGTCGAACAAGCGAAAGTAAATGAGACAGAGAGATATGGAGGAGACCAGCTTTATTAATCAATCATCAAGGGTTACAATGATAGCTCCTCGTTGCTTTATATAGGGACTAGGGGGTTAAGGGATAAGTACCCACTTAACATAAAATGGGGGAACAGGAGGGGCTAGCTCGTGCGATACGCACGAGGCCGCCGCCACCCCATCGATGGCCCCGGTTTCCCAACATTTCTTAACGGATCCAGGTAAGACTTTCTTTTTTGACGCGTGAGCATCCAGCAATGGCGTGTCCGCGTGTGAGAAAAGTGGTCTGCAGTCCTTGCAGCAGCAGTACGCACGTAAGAATCAGCAAGTGTTAACATATGATTTTGCCTTGATCAGCACAGGATTCTTCCAGTGATAAGCCCGAATTTCTCTTCTTTGGACAGTAACATACCCACGCGCAGGTCCCCTTCAGTTTATGTTCTAGTATGTGCGTTTTCACTTTTTCCTTTGCCATTTAGCGTTAAGGTTACGGCCGTGTGCATCTTTATATAGCTGGTGCACAAAAAGAAATACACCTCGGTGCTTTCTAGAAAGTTTGGTCGCCGCCTTTCCTCCGCCGCTAGTTTCCCGTGTGAAGCAAGACCTTTCATTTTCTCCAAGCGTTTGAAATGGACATGGAGGGCTCAAGCTCCACGAACAAGAGCCATCAGAAACAATAAAAGTTTGGCACTTCTTCCACTTGTGCGCCCATTTCCCTTTCGGCCAGAATCATTGCCCCTTTATGGAAATTCTACTTGGCAGCCACTCGATGAGACTTTCAGGGGAATATTGGGTGCGATATGTTCCTGCAGAAAAAATATAAACATATACTGTGCTAGCATATTGGAAGGGAATCACGCTACATTTCCTTTTCTGCGTCCGGCTCAAGAATCCAATGCCTTTTGCCTCCTCCCAGTTGCGCAAGTGCGTGCGTGTGTGTCTATATATATAGGCCCGGCGGCGATCATTGGTATACCGTGCCATCAAGAACAAAACAAGCAGTTGTGTACGTTCAGCTTGAGATTAGGATACAAGCTCCCTCCATCTAACCCAATAACAGGTTAAGAAATTAGCCTCTTTCTTGGATTATTTTTGGTGGTTCCTAGCGGAAATGGCCTTGAGGAGGATCGTCAAGGAGCTCAAGGACCTGCAGCGGGATCCACCAACCTCTTGTAGCGCAGGTGATCATCTGATCTCTGAGCAGAAAGTTCATCATCTTCATAGCCATCACCATCGTCATCATCGTAATCGTCGTTCTTGTATGCAGGTCCGGTGTCGTCGAACGACATGTTCCACTGGCAGGCGACGATCATGGGGCCGAGCGACAGCCCCTACTCGGGCGGCGTGTTCCTGGTGACCATCCACTTCCCGCCGGACTACCCGTTCAAGCCCCCCAAGGTGGCCTTCAAGACCAAGGTGTTCCACCCCAACATCAACAGCAACGGCAACATCTGCCTCGACATCCTCAAGGACCAGTGGAGCCCCGCCCTCACCATTTCCAAGGTAAAGATAATCAGTTGATCATCTACCATATCTATCTATCCGCAACCACGACGACGATGACGATGGTGATGGTGGTGATGATGGTTTTGGCGCATGGATATGCAGGTTCTGCTGTCGATATGCTCGCTGCTGACGGACCCCAACCCGGACGACCCGCTGGTGCCGGAGATCGCGCACATGTGCAAGGCCGACCGGACCAGGTACGAGTCCACGGCCAGGGGCTGGACGCACAAGTACGCCATGGGATAGATGACTAAACAAGAGCTTGATCGAGCTCGATCGAGCTCAAAGATGTGGAAACCGTGTACCGATTAATAATAATAATCAATCAACCTTTTGCTTCAAATTATACTAGCTGATGCTGAGTATGAACTTAATCATCATCTGTCCTCTCCCGTGCAAAAGCATACGCTCATCCTTATGAACGCACGCACATTCACCCTATATTTATAAGAACCTTTAAGAGACTGAGCCGGCACATCATCTTGAGATTAATGAAGTCATCATAAACGCCTTCGTAGTCAATAAGAACGTCTCCTAACTGAACGCGCATCGCTGAAAGACCTAAAATAAATCTAGAAAATTCAAGCATGAGTGTGAAGTCTAAGGCTTGAAGTCTGATGGGCTGAAGATATCACTATCCTCCTAACAATCCAATCATAGGTTGTTTCGCGTACACACAAGTACTGATTGCAATAAAAACTAACTATTACTCCTATTTTGTTGTGCTTAATACTGAGGTGATCGACACGTCCATTTCTGCCAATATTTCGTACTCCGGTGACTAACTATTGCTTTTTCTCTTGATTTTTTTGCTCCCATGGTTGATGGGTATTAAATTAAATCAGAGGCAAAGGCTTTGCCTCATATATTAATTAAGAAGAGAGTATAGTTTGAATTTAAAGGCCCGAGTAAACAAAAGTCTTACTCTCCTGAAATAATGATTTCCGATTCTTTTGTGTCCGGGTAACCCACAACTTGTCCTTGAACTTATTCAAATTACATGTTTTATGATCATTGAGAATAAAATAAGAGCCGTCCATCCAAAGCAAGGGACAAACAGAAAACAAAGAGGTCATGGCCACGACCGCATCAAAGGCATTGCGGGCGAAGGTGGGGCCGAAGGTTAACATGTGCATCCGCAAAAAAAGAAAGGCTAACATGTGAGGGTGCGGGGAGGGGAGGGGGGAGACGAACAGAATAATAGTCAATCCCCAAAATAATCGCATGCCCACAAACTAGCTAGAATTGTGGTTTGACTTGTTGTAGTGTCCGGTTTTTTTTTTTAATATTTTGCATGATAATACATGTCTCACTTATATGAGAAGGATCAAAGTACAAATTACGTAAGGACCGACATGACCATACAGGAAAGATAGCAGAACATCTCTGAGTTTGACAACGACGTCCATCACCTGCCTTCGGCACCACCACAATAGCCACCGGAGAATAGAATGATGGATCACCCCCTCACCTGAATTCGACGTGGCTCCATCACTGATATACAGCTTTGCGGACCTCCAAGGTGGCTCTTCAAAAATGAAGCCATTACCGCTGAACGAATCATATCGAGGCAACACCCCGGACAGGCGGACACGCCATCGAACTCCAGATCTGACACCCCACCACGACTAAGACGTCGAAGGAGGAGACCACGTATGCCATCCATCAACCATGAACCCAGCACATGCCGTCTTTCAGATATTGTCGATGCAGACCATAATCTGCATCCACTCCTGAACTATCTCCCAAGCTCCATGTCGACGCTAGAGCAGACGTCGTCGCAATGGCGCAGCCCGATGACACATGCCCACCAGAAGGATGCCGCCGCCGCCATATCATCCTTACTTGAATAGACTAGATTTCAAATCCATCCCCGACAATAGGACCAATCATCTCATCAAAGTAGGATCTGAAGAATTTTTATTCAACATCGCCATCGCCGCTGCCGAAGCTAAGACGGTTTTGTTTGGTGGATTGTGTCGGAACGGACATGCGTATAATTACAGGCTAGGAATAGTAGACGATGATAACACATCTTTGGTTGACAAGGCGAAGCTTCAACATGTGAGGTTGTGAGGAGCCCTGCCCACCTTTGTATGCAAGGAATTTGACATCTTGTTGGACCAGCGCCCTGGTCTCATCTTGCGCTGCTCCATGTGCATGGTCGAAAAATGTGCATGGTCGGGGAGGGACGTGCGCGACCGGCCGTCTTGGACCGAGTCTGTTCTGAGTTCTGACGTATCTTGCCTTGCTCCACATCCACACATGCATGCACGGCCGGCCTGCGTGGTTAGTGGACCTCGACGCCGCTAGAGAAAGATAAGCCTACCGGTACTTGTCCAGATCAGCTGTAGCCAAGGATTCTCCCGCATAATAAAAACACAAAACAAGAAACAACTGCATGCAGGATTCATAGTGTACTTTACATCTGATTTTCTTAATAAAACTCATGTTTTTTTGATTTTTCTTACGAGAAACTTTCAATCTATTCATCTTCAACCATGACAGTACAAAGAACAACAGAGATAATAAAAATTATAACCATATCTGTGGACCAACTAGTGACGACTACAAGCACTGGAGCGAGCCGAAGGCTTGCCGCCGTCATCGCCCCTCCCTCATCGCAGCTGGGCAAACCTTGTTGTAGTAGACGATCAGGAAGTCATCGTGCTAAGGCCCCATAGTACCAGCGCACCAGAGTAGCAACCATCGCCGATGAAGAAAGTCGTAAATCAGAAGGATCAAACCTGTAAACACCTAAACGAAGATGAACGAAGACCGGATCCAAATAGATCCACCCAAAACCAGTGCCGACCGAATACCGCAAGATCCGATGGAGACAAACCTCCACACGCCCTCTGACGATGCTAGACGCATCATCAGGACAGGGATAAAACGTGGGAGACATTATTCCTACTATGGGACCTCGCCGCCACCACACAACCCCAACCAAGAAGCTGCCTCTAATAAGAACGGTAACGCCCCCCCCCCCCCCCCCTCCGCCGGCAGGGGGGAGGGGAGATCCTCCGCACCTTCATGGCCTGGAGGCCTTCGGAGATGGGGTGGACCGGCGGCGACGCCGACGGGAGGAGAAGAGCTTTTCTTATGGAGGAGGAAAGAGATCTGATATGTATGTCCATATGTCTTCTTGATTAAGAGTGGTAAATAAAGTTCTCCTACAGTGGCCGCGGCATAGCGACAAGCTTTCTAGCTTGAGTTAGGATCAAGGGTTCCGACGAGGGAGGTTGTCAGATACACCTGGTGCCCATGACGTTCAAGAAAGAGTTCCCCAGGTATACGAATGGTCATTTAGAAGTTCATTATGGAAAAAATAACTATGGCAAATGCTGCAAAATTTTACTTCTGAAATTTGATTCACAACTTTATACACAAAAAATGGGAAAAGGTTAAGTGATGGTGAAACCTCTTTTTGCGTCCAAAATTAGATCCACAACTTTGCACACAAAAAATGAGAAGAAGAAAAAAACTGTGGATAGTGTCATTTTGGTACTATTCTCATCAAATTTGTTTTTTTTTTCTATTCTTGAGTTATGCAATAAATTTGGAACTACAACTCTGTGACAAAGTTTATAGAGTGTTGCTGTTTTTTTGTCCAAAATTGTAAAGATATTTCCAATTTTAAACTAAGGGTCTATTGTATTGGTACACCTCAACGTGCCAGTGCACCTAACAACTGGATGCAGGATTCATAGTATACTTTACATCTGATTTTCTTAATAAAACTCATGTTTTCTTGATTTTTTGCGAGAAACTTTCAATCTATTCATCTTTAATCATGACAGTACAAAGAACAACATAGGTAATAAAAGTTATAACCATATCTGTGGACCACCTAGTGACGACTACAAGCACTAGAGCGAGTCGAAGGCTCGCCGCCGTCAGCGCCCCTCCCTCATCGCAGTCGGGCAAACCTTGTTGTAGTAGACGGTCGGGAAGTCGTCGTGCTAAGGCCCCATAGTACCAGCGCACCAGAGTAGCAACCATCGCCGATGAAGAAAGTCGTAGATCAGAAGGATCAAACCTGTAAACACCTAAACGAAGATGAACGAAGACCGGATCCAAATAGATCCTCCCAAAACCAGCGCCGGCCGAATACCGCAAGATCCGACGGAGACAAATCTCTACACGCCCTCTGACAATGCTAGACGCATCATCATGATGGGGATAGAACGTGGGAGATGTTATTCCTACTAAGGGATATCGCCGCCACCACACAACCCCAACCAAGAAGCTGCCTCTCACAAGAACGGTAATGCCCCCCCCCCTCCCTCTGCCGGCAGGGGGGGGGGAGATCCTCCACACCTCCATGGCCTGGAGGCCTTCGGAGATGGGGCGGACCGGCGGCGCCGCCGACGGGAGGAGAAGAGCTATTCTTATGGAGGAGGAAAGAGATCTGATATGTATGTCCATATGTTTTCTTGATTAAGAGAGTGGTAAATAAAGCTCTCCTACAGTGACCGTGGCATAGCGACAGGCTTTGTATAGCTTCAATTAGGATCAAGGGTTCCGACGAGGGAGGTCGTCAGATACACCCAGTGCCCATGACGTTCAAGAAAGAGTTCCCCGGGTATACCAATGGTCATTTAGAAGTTCATTATGGAAAAAATAACTATGATAAATGCTGCAAAATTTTACTTCTGAAATTTGATTCACAACTTTATACACAAAAATGAGAAAAGGTTAAGTGATGGTGAAACCTCTTTTTGCGTCCAAAATTAGATTCACAACTTTACAGACAAAAAATGAGAAGAAAAAAAACTGTGAATAGTGTCATTTTGGTACTATGCTCATCAAATTTGTTTTTTTTTCTATTCTTGAGTTATGCAATAAATTTGGAACTACAACTCTGTGGCAAAGTTTATAGAGTGTTGCTTTTTTGGTCCAAAATTGTAAAGATATTTTTGTATTGGTACACCTCAACGTGCCAGTGCACCTAATGCCCCCCCCACCCCTAAAAGCCTTTTTTTGTGTGTACATGTAGAGAGTCAGTGATACTTGTATATATTACAGTTCTTCACTTCTTCTAGACATTTGTCAAAATTAGATCTCGGCCGATTTTGGTGATAAACAACGAGATAATCGCATACCCCAAATTGTTTCGGTGATTACCATATGAGATAAGTGCATAACACAACACAGTTTTGACGAAATCAGACATAGGTGATATCACTGCTAGAGATTAGACTAACACAAATGGTTAATAACCGACAATCACTAGTGATGTCATAACATCTTTTACAAGTTTTCCCATGCCCATAGATTTTTCAGTCACCCGTGAATGATGACTCATCTCCCTTCACCTGTCCGGGACAAAATAAGTGAAGTATTTATTTGCAGGTGACCTGTCCAGGAAGATTAATTAGTGCACTTCCTGATACAAAGATTGTTTTCAAAATCCGGATTTATTTGAAGGGTTGCCGTAGTTGAGCTATTTATTAAAAAATGGTTTGGCGTTTTCTCATAAACCAGGGGTTTTGATTGTAGATCCACTATTCCTTGGCGGTGTAAGGCTAGTAATTTGTTTGCTTGGTTATTATTTGTGTTTTATTTCTATGGTTTATTTTTGCGGTAATTAATTGGAGGAGAATTAGATAGAGGTAGCACATACATGTAAATTTGTGAAAGTATTTCATTGCTATTTGAGATAAGTGCATAAACGCAAATAATTTGTGTTCTCGTGTACATCATCTCGTACATATGGTTGATCAAACCACCATGGCCTTGTTAGGTTGATATCAAAGATAGCTTATGAGGAACTTTACAATCTGCTTTGATTGGGCTACATATTCGAGAATTATCGTGACTATGGATTCCTGAGAATCAGATGTGGTTGTGGATTCTGGAGAATCAGAAGCAAACTTTTTGTTTACCGATGTTGGTCAGTCGTTGGAATTATGAGTGTGGGAAATGTTTACAACACCCCTTCAATAATGAGTTTGATGTTTATATGTTGATTAAGCGAACATTAACCGTTTTGTCTGCTTTAAACTAATACTATAGCACAAACATACACTAATTAAGCATAAATTAACTAATTGTCCCATTTAGTTTTGAACTGCACTTGCTGTAATGTCTCCGTGTCTTCCAAAAAAACACTAACAGCTATACGTTCTTGTGTACCTTGACGTGTCTGTCTTAGTGGTGATCGAGAATAGTTTCTGTGAGCGCACAGAAAATGAATCATGCCTGGCCACAATCAGTGAGCTTTATTGCAATGGAGATACAACATAATGATGAATTATAGGTGTGTAGCGTACAATACATAATAATCTTGGCTAGCATGAACCATGCATGACGATGCATGCATGCCATGCCGAGCACACTATCATATACTCCCTCCTTTTTTAAATATAAGACCTTTTTAGAGATTTCACTATAAACTACATACGGATGTAAATTAGTGCACTTTCTGATGCAAAGATAGTTTTTCAAAATTCAGATTTATTTGAAGGGTCACCGCAGTTGAGCTATTTATTAAAAAAACTGTTTGGGGTTTTCTCATTGACAGGGAGTTTTGATTGTAGATCCACTATTTTTTTTTGCGGGGTAGATCCACTATTTCTTGGCAGTGTAAGACTAGTAATTTGTATGCTTGGTTATTATTATTTGTGTTTTATTGCTATGGTTTATGGATTATTATTGTGGGAATTAATCGGAGGAGAATTAGATAAAGGTAGCACATACATGTAAAATTGTGAAAATATTTCATTGCTATTTGTGGTAAGTGGATAAACACAAATAAGTTGTGTTCTCGTGTACATCATCTCGTACATATGGTTGATCAAACCCCCACGGCCTTGTTAGGTTGATGTCACAGATAGCTTATGAGAGTTTACAATCCGCTTTGTTTGGGCTACATATTCGAGAATCAGCTGTGGTTGTGGATTCTGGAGAATCAGAAGCAGGCTTTTTGTTTATCGATGTTGGTCAGTTGTTGGAACTATGAGTGTGGGAAATGTTTACAACACCCCTTCAATGATGAGTTTGATGTTTATATGTTGATTAAGCGTAAATTAGCTGTTTTTGTCTGCTTTAAACTAATATAGCACAAACATACACTGATTAAGCGCACATTAACTAACTGTCCCATTTAGTTTTGAACTGCTCTTTCTGTAATGTTCCCGTGCCTTCTAAAGAAAATACTAACAGCTATACCTTCTTGTGTACCTTGACGTGTCTGTCTTAGTGGTGATCGAGAATAGTTTTTCCGTGGGGGGCGCACACAAAATGAACCAAGTGTGGCCACAATCAGTGAACTTTATTGCAATGGAGATACAACATAATGATGAACATATAGGTGCGTACGCGTACAATACGTAATAATCTTGGCTAACATGAACCATGACGATGCATGCATGCCGAGCACACTAGCATATATTACATGCGTAATGGAGCGTGACCGTCCTAGCCGATGTTGGGGACCCTGGCGACGTCGCCGCGGGTGTTGACGAAGACGCGGACGCGCTTGTCGTTGAAGTCGCCGGTGACGTTGTTGCCGACGGGCACCACGAACACGCGCACGTCCGGGCGGTCACTGAGGATCTTCTGCTTCGCCACCTCGGACGGCGCCCCCAGCAGCTCCGGCCACGACGACTTGGCGTCTCCCATCTCCGCGGAAATCGAAGACCTGGAGATCGATGGAAGTATAAATGAGAAATTGCATGGAGATAGATGAACACATATGTATAGGACATGAGTTTGCTGCAAGCTAGTGCTCACCTTTGTATGTGTCTGAAGCTGTAGCCGGTGGTGTGGTTTGCTTGCTGGTACTACTTCTTGTGTGGTTTCTGGATTGGACTGAGGAGATGGTCTGTATTTATAGCACGTAGAGGTGCATGGGAACCTGCAGGGATCAGGCATCTTTAGCAGTACGAAGCTTCAACATTGGAGGCTATAATTTTCCAGCTTTGACTGTGCGAGGGAGAGGGACACTTGCTTGCTCCGGGGTCCGGCCTAGTTCTTCTTCTGCTTCTTCGTGTGGTTGTGGAGGGACACAGCCGTCTTGGACCGGGTATTTCTATACGCGTTCTGACGTACATTAGTACATGCACGATGTACGGCCGGCCGGCTTGGTCGTTGTAGTTCGTCAGGCACCGATATAATCAACGATTTGTACGCCTGCGGATACTTGTCCGCATGTACTCGTAGCCAAGGATTTGCTGCATCTTCTACTGTGCAGTAGGTGCGGCCTGGTCACTGTGGGCCTGTTTGATAGCGTGGACCGATTTTTGCCTCTTTGTATCTGTGGCTCGCTTTGGATAAGCTGAACAACAAATGCAGGCTGAAAATCATATTGTGCACATAGTTTGATAGTTTGTATTGCATCAATGAGTAGGTTATGCATGTTGTTTGGTAGTCTGTATTTGTGTTTCAGGGATGAGCAGGTGCAAACCACAGTTGTTTGGATGTGTGCATTGTGCTGTTCTGCTCACCCCTTTCAAATCCAGTGAACTTACCACTCAAATGTAGCACACTTCATAGCAAGGAATCACATATCCAGTAGAACACAATTAACACCACACCTACACAATTACCACACAATTAAACAATGCACACTACCACATAATTAACACTACATCAGTTTTAAGACAGCTAGCGCACACAACCCTAGGGTGCCGATCCCTGGGCAAAATTTATAGTTCACCAACCAAAGAGAGAACAATTCACAGAATTAAGAGCTCAGACAACAGGATTCAGAGCGCACGAGTCAGGTCACCTTGACAATAGTGCTTGGTATGGCCGGAATTTTTTGCCGGGGTCTAGCGAGGCTATTGTGGGTGGCTCTGGGCGAAAGTTAAAGTCTTCAACGGGAGTTGTTACTAGCAGAGACGATGACCAAGGGTGTTCTTTTCCTTCTTGAAAGCGTCTCTAAAGGGCTCGCCCACTCATCTCCGGGTTGTGGGTATGTTGGCGGTGGAGTTCGAATTGGCAGGTGTCTGTATTTTTTTATATTTTCCTTTTTGTTGTCTGGGTAAGTGCATGGTTATCCTTAACCAATTGTGTGGTTTTCAGCCTAGTTCTTTTCATAAACCAGGCCATTATAAATTTCTGTTTTCTCTTTTAATGAAATCAGAAGTTTTCCTGCCTTGCACGTCAAAAATATATTCTTATACCCATATATGTGAGTAATTGTACTCCTTTGTTCACAAATGTAAGATGTTTTGTATATTTCAATATGGACTACGTATGGACTAAAGTGAGTGACCAAACACACTAAAACATGTCTATATACATTGATTTCCAAAAAAAGTTAGAACATCTCATATTTGTGAACGAAGGGAGTATAATTTTATGCACATAAGTCATGTTTTGTGGTATTTAGAGGCAAGCTAAGAATAGTAGACGATGATAAGGTATCTCTGGTTGACAATGCGATGCTTCAACATGTGAGCCTTGGCCACCTTTACCAGGTACCATGTACTTTTTCCATTCCAAAATATTTGTCGTGGTTTTAGTTCAAATTTAACATTTTGTTCGACCAACGCTTTGGTCTCCATCTTGGACCGAGCCTGTCTGACGTATTTGCAATTGTCCTTACATGCATGCACTGCCGGCCTGCACGGTTAGTGGACTTCGCACGCCTCGATAGCGAAGGGCAAGTCTGTGCGTGCTTAACATCTGAGTTATATGTAAACAAATACGTGTGTGATCAACTGTAGCCAAGGATTTTCCCGCACAAAAACACAAAACAAAGCATCACTGTAGCAAATGATTGACAGTAATTTACATCTAGGTTTTTTAAATTAAACTTGTATTTTGCTTAAGAATGTTAAATTAAGCTCTCCTGGAGTGGCTACGACACAGCAGCAGCCTTTGTAGCTTTAATTAGGATCAACTGCAAATTTTGTGGATTATGAACCACGAGAACTATTTATTTTAGTATGTCTCATTAATAGAAATTGGTATTTATCAAGATATTGTTCTCTCCCTATCCATTGACAGGGTAGAGGGCTAGAGGCTCTCTTATCCAAGTAGGAGTATTATCTTAAATGGCGTTCTTTTACTAGTTTGCTCTATTATGCAGAAATAGGTTAAAAAAAGTCGAATTATAACTATCTTGAATTTTCAAGAACCCTTTGAGAAGGCACGGTTCTCAAGGTTTCCCAGCGGAGGTTGTCGGATACACCCAGTGCCCATGACGTTCAAGAAAGAATTCATGGGTATATGAATGACTATTTATAAGTTACGAGAAAAATCTAGAAAAAGAAACTATGAAAAATGCTACTCCTTCCAATCTAAATTAATTAATGCTGATTTAGTACAACGTTAAGGTAGTACAAAATATTACGTCTGAATTTGATTCACAACTTTATACACAAAAAGGGAGAAAAGGTTAAGTCAATGCCATCATTTCAGTACTATTATCATCACAACTTGTCTTTTTTAATCTAGAGTTATATATTAAATTTACTGAGTGTTGCTGATTTTTTTGGTCGAAACTCGGAAAAATATTTCCAATGTTATTAAACCAAGGGAGTAAGGGTCTACTGCATTGTAGAGAGTTACTGGTATTTGTGAGTGCATGTAGAGAGTTACTGATATTTGTAGTATATTACAGTTCGTCTAGGAGAGCTTAATTGGATCTAGACATTTGTTAGAGATATCTGGTTAGTATTCAGTGTCTACGTGGTTTGTATCTTGATTTTTATTTTATGAATAAGACACGTATTACCATGCAAAAAAGAAAGAGGTTGATACCATGGATAGCTTATGAGAAACTTTACAATCCGCTTTGTTTGGGCTACATACTCCCGAGAATTAATGTCTGCGACCCCTCCTGAAGAAAGATGAGTTTGATGTTTATATGTTGATTAAGCATAAATTAATTATCTATTTTGTCCGCTTTAAACTGAAATGACATAAATGTACACTAATTAAGTGTAGATTAATTAATTGTCCTATTTTTTAAAACTGCTCTTACTGTAATGTATCCACTAAAAAATACTAACAGCTATACGTTCTTGTGTACTCTAGCATGTGTCCGACTTGGTGGCGACCGAGAATAGTTTTTCTGTGGGCGCACACATAATGAACCAAGTCTGACCACAATAATCAGTGAGCTTTATTGCAATGGAGATACAATATAATGTTGAATAGTACATAGGTGCGTACGCGTACAATACATAATAATCTTGGGTAACATGAACCATGACGATGCATGCATGCCGATCACACTAGCCGATGGAGCGTGATCGTCCTAGCCGATGTTGGGGACCCTGGCGACGTCGCCGCGGGTGCTGACGAAGACGCGGACGCGCTTGTCGTCGAAGTCGGTGGTGACGGCGGAGCCGGCGGGAGCCACGAACACGCGCACGTCCGGGCGGTCGCTGAGGATCTTCCGCTTGGCCACCTCGGACGGCGCCCCCAGCACCTCCGGCCACGACGACTTGGCGTCGCCCATCTCCGCCACAAATGCGAGGCCTGAAACTGCAAATCTGCTGCAAAGAAGCAGGAAGCTGTGGTGTGGTTTGAGTGCTTGGTGGTACTCCTTCTGGTTTATGGACTGGAAGCGGGAGACGGTCTGTATTTATAGCACGTAGAGATGCATGGGAACCTGCTGGGATCGGGGATCTTTGACAGCGGGAAGCTTCAACATTTTAGGCTTTAATTTTTAACTTTGATTTGACTGTGCGAGGGACACTTGCTTGCTCCGGGTTGTTTTATCTTCTTCTGCTTGTGGTTTTGGAGGGACCCAGCCGTCTTGGACTAGGTCTTTCTGTGCGCGTTCTGACGTACTATACATCCACAATGCACGGCCGGCATACTGATTGCAGATCGGCGAGCACCGATAATAATCAACGATTTGTACGCCAGCGGATACTTGTCCGCACGTACCAGTAGGCGGTAGCCAATGATTTGCTGCACCTGCTACTGTGGGGTGGCTGGGTGGCGGCCAAGCTGGGATGCGGAGTACATGTTTTGGAACCTTGTGTTCCCACACGAATACGTCATCGTGTATTTTCGGCGTCGGGAGTGATGTACCGCAACTCACGTCGAAGGAGATCCGCCGCAAGCGCGGTACGCAAGCAATCCGGTGGGCGCTTTTATAGACCCGAAACCCCACGCGTCCGGAAAGGACCCCGTCTGGACGCGCGGTGGCTATGAGTTGCCCTAGATCTGCCTGACCGCCCCTAGGGCCTCGAAATTTGCCGCCCTGCAATGAAGAAGAACGAACGAAGAACGAGGAAGAAGAAGAACAAGGGAGAAGGAAAGTAAAGGTAAAAGATGTAGATAGATTTGTTCGATTGTGTGTTGTTATTCAATCGATCGTCACCTCTTATATATATATGAGGCGGCTGGACTTTCCGTACAAGAAAATGATTCAAATCCCGTCCAAAACATCAGAAGATAACCTAATTCGGACCACGAGGGTCGGAACTTCCGGTCTGCCCGGAACTTCCGGGCTAAAATTACATCCAGTAGCCCTCTTGCACAGCACCTGCAGGTCCCATATGGCTTCGGATCGCGATGGTCCCAAAAGCAAAGTTGTAGATCTTGCAATGGAGAAAAATTCCTTAGTTGATCACTTTTTCATCCGAGGTCATCTTCATGTCGAAATTGGCCCCGCAAATCTGCAAATAATGTTAAAATTCCAATTTTCGGGGCGCATCGCGTCAAAGTTTCTGTTTAGCCCGGAACCTCCCCGGAAGTTTTGCCCAGAACTTCCGGGGCAGACTTATGCATCACATAGGTTTGGCTCTAACTTTTGCATACGAACTCCGATTTAGACATTCTTTATATCAAAATCGATCGTTTCGACGAGAGAAGACAATCCGTGTAGAAACTTTTTCTATATGAGGCCATCTTGGGGGCGTAATCAGACGAATAGTGTTTTGAATACAAAATCTGAGTACTTCGAACACAACTTCGGCTTTAGAGATGAGACCGGATGACTATGGCCCAAATATCAACGTTTTTCCTTTTGACGATACAGAACTTTATCACTTTGAGCACTTCTCCATTTGAGGCCATCTTAATTAAGTTCCTGGCCATGCCAAAATCTGGTGTCAACACATGCCCCCCTGTTTTTCGGCAAACTTGTGTGCCGAAAAATAACTTGCATGATGCTTTTCCTAAGGACGATGTCAACACTCCATCGGCCATTTTATGTGCTTAGGGCGATAATTTCTATATCGGCCATGTTTATACTTAGGGCGATAATTTTATATCGGCCATATGGATCAGCAACAAAATGCAGCTAATCAAATCAATGATGATGTGGTAAAACCCTTGCATGATGTAAGAAGTTATATTGCGTCCATGGATTAAAATAAGTCCATGGAGGGTGACCAGTCATACCTGAGGATGAATTCCATGCCATCGGCATAAATAGCATAGTTGGAGAATGTGGATAATGTGTGCACTGAGGACGTTGAAACCTTCGGCTTGGTCATTCATAATTTTCACTCTTTTCCTTCTTTACTTTTGTCATATTTCTTGCGATGGAAGCTTGCACACTATTCTTCTTTTGAGTACTTACTTTGGGAACTCATGCCATGTTCCTTTCTTTAAGTTCTTGTGCACTAAGTTTTTGTAATTTCTTTTTTTGCCAATAAGATAAGCTGAGTGGGCACCCCAGTTGTGATTTTGTTTGAAGCAATGGCAATTCTTGTTCTATCTTGTGCACTCTCAACTTCTTCTCTTCAGATTTGGCATTTGATTGACTTGCCTCGCTGCCTTTAGTAGCCAATGTCAATACTTTAATTGGCTCCTTTTCATTTGAGATCAAATCTGAAGCTGCACTCTTACGTCCATCTTTTTTAACACGGTAGACTTGCTTGACCATCTCTTTCTTCTTCCTTGAGCTCTGAACCGATTTCTTATAATTGAAACGGTCTTCAACATGTGATTGTTCAAATATTGATCTTCTCGGAGCTGCATTATATTGGTGAGATGGTCTAAAATAAGATGGAGAATGTGCCTTTGTATCATACCTGTCCCATGATGGATATGGATCTACATGAGCATAGGGAGGTATCCACGACATTGGCATTGGCGGCCCAAAATAAGGGTACGAACAAGTTGCATTCAAATTCTTTTCTTGCCAATATTGATATTTGGATTTGCGCCTAGGGGTGATCTTGATGCTTTTGCATTAGTTGGTCGATAAGCACAGTTCTCCTCACTTATCTTCTGATATTTTTCCAATAGTTGCGCGAAAGTGACTTTCGGCTTCTTACCTTTGTGCTTACGTCGGCCTATGTTTTCTTTGATTGTGCTTGCACCGGTCTTTGGATTTTCTTGTTGCCCCCCAGTCCTTGGCATCTCCATTGTAGCTTCGATGGAATTCTCGCCCTCAAGATTATGTTCATTATACTTTTTAACAACTTCTTTATTTGAAAGCTTGATCCCATCACCTACAGTTTTTACCTTCTCTTTAAATGGATCACCTTGAATCAGTCGATGCAAAAACATTTTACCATCGGGACCAATTGGAATAGACTCATTATCTCTTGGTGTCTCAACAAATTTCAATCGTCCTTTATCAATGGCCGATTTAACTATTTGACGAAACATGTTGCAATCCTCAATACTATGCTTGAATGAATCATGCAACTTACAATAAATTCGTCTTTGGATAGATGGCTTGACATGGTGATCAAGAATTCTAATGTAATCATTTTTCAACAACAAATCAAAGATTTGATCGCACATGTTTGAATCGAAGGTATACGTTTTGTTTTTTTAGCCGATCTTGGTATGCGAACGGCTTTGGAAGTAAGCAAACGAATGGTTCAGATTTAGGATCTCCCCATTCGGCTATGCATTGTGTTTTACACCCTATCTCCGATGTATTTGGATAAGATATTATATTAGCATCAGATTTCTCAAAAGAATTTGACCTTGCCTTTAAATTTCTGAAACGAAAATAGTTAGAATACACATGTCTCAATTGAGACCAAGTGCAAGCCAAGTAAGAAACAAGCAAAGCTACCCAATTAAATATGAAATTTTGATAAAGCAGTGGTGGCCAAGCTGGGATGCAGGTGTCATCGGCCGATACTGCGGCGTACATGTTTTGGAACCTTGCCGTGAAAATTTTGCTTCGGCTCGGTCGGAGCCCTTGTCGCCAACTAGGTAGCCATCTTGCAGGTGTCCTTGCCAACCTCTGTCCTCCCCTTCCGAACTCTGAGAAAATGCTTGCTCCAACTGCACCTTACATCACGGCCATTCTAGAAGGCATCGTTTCCGAGTCGGCTTTGTTTGTCGATATGGCCGGGTGGCTGCTTAATATTGTGAGGTGGTGAAGGAAATATGCCCTAGAGGCAATAATAAAGTTATTATTTATTTCCTTATATCATGATAAATGTTTATTATTCATGCTAGAATTGTATTAACCGGAAACATAATACATGTGTGAATACATAGACAAACTTAATGTCACTAGTATGCCTCTACTTGACTAGCTCGTTAATCAAAGATGGTTATGTTTCCTAACCATGAACAAGGTGTTGTTATTTGATTAACGAGGTCACATCATTGGTTGAATGATCTGATTGACATGACCCATTTCATTAGCTTAGCACCCGATCGTTTAGTATGTTGCTATTGCTTTCTTCATGACTTATACATGTTCCTATGACTGTGAGATTATGCAACTCCCGTTTCCCGGAGGAACACTTTGTGTGCTACCAAACGTCACAACGTAACTGGGTGATTATAAAGGAGCTCTACAGGTGTCTCCAAAGGTAGATGTTGGGTTGGCGTATTTCGAGATTAGGATTTGTCACTCCGATTGTCGGAGAGGTATCTCTGGGCCCTCTCGGTAATGCACATCACATAAGCCTTGCAAGCATTGCAACTAATGAGTTAGTTACGGGATGATGTATTACAGAACGAGTAAAGAGACTTGCCGGTAACGAGATTGAACTAGGTATTGGATACCGACGATCGAATCTCGGGCAAGTAACATACCGATGACAAAGGGAACAACGTATGTTGTTATGCGGTCTGACCGATAAAGATCTTCGTTGAATATGTAGGAGCCAATATGGGCATCCAGGTCCCGCTATTGGTTATTGACCAGAGATGTGTCTCAGTCATGTCTTCATTATTCTCGAACCGTTGGGTCCGCACGCTTAACGTTACGATGACAGTTATTATGAGTTTATGCATTTTGATGTACCGAAGTTAGTTCGGAGTCCCGGATGTGATCACGGACATGACGAGGAGTCTCGAAATGGTCGAGACATAAAGCTTGATATATTGGAAGCCTATATTTGGACATCGGAAGTGTTCCGGGTGAAATCGGGATTTTACCGGAGTACCGGGAGGTTACCGGAACCCCCCGGGAAGCCATATGGGCCTTAATGGGCTTTAGTGGAAAGGAGAAAGAGGCAGCCCAAGGTGGCCGCGCGCCTCCCCCCTCCCCTAGTCCTATTAGGACTAGGAGAGGTGGCCGGCCCCCCTCTCTCTCTTTCCCCCTCAGGGAATCCAAGTCCAACTAGGATTGGGGGGGGGGGGGAGTCCTACCCCCAGTAGGAGTAGGACTCCTCCTGCGCCCTCCTCCTGGTCGGCGGCCCCCTTCCCCTTGGCTCCTTTATATACGGAGGCAGGGGGCACCTCTAGACACACAAGTTGATCATTGAGATCGTTCCTTAGCCGTGTGCGATGCCCCCTGCCACCATATTCCACCTTGATTATATTGTAGCAGTGCTTAGGCAAAGCCCTGCGACCGTAGTACATCAAGATCATCACCACGCCGTCGTGCTAACGGAACTCCTCCCCAACGCTTTGCTGGATCGGAGCCCGGGGATCGTCATCGAGCTGTACGTGTGCTAAGAACTCGGAGGTGCCGGAGTAACGGTGCTTGGATCGGTCGGATCGGGAAGACGTACGACTACTTCCTCTACATTGTGTCAACGCTTCCGCAGTCGGTCTGCGTGGGTACGTAGACAACACTCTCCCCTCTCGTTGCTATGCATCACCATGATCTTGAGTGTGCGTAGGAAATTTTTTGAAATTACTACGTTCCCCAACAGTGGCATCCGAGCCTAGGTTTTATGGTTTGATGTTATGTGCACGAGTAGAACACAAGTGAGTTGTGGGCGATATAAGTCATACTGCCTACCAGCATGTCATACTTTGGTTCAGCGGTATTGTTGGACGAGACGACCCGGACCAACATTACGCATACGCTTACACGAGACCGGTTCCCCCGACGTGCTTTGCACATAGGTGGCTTGCGGGCGACTGTCTCTCCAACTTTAGTTGAACCGAGTGTGGCTACGCCCGGTCCTTGCGAAGGTTAAAACAGAGTCTATTTGACAAACTATCGTTGTGGTTTTGATGCATAGGTGAGATTGGTTCTTGCTTAAGCCCGTAGCAGCCACGTAAAACTTGCAACAACAAAGTAGAGGACGTCTAACTTGTTTTTGCAGGGTATGTTGTGATGTGATATGGTCAAGACATGATGCTAAATTTTATTGTATGAGATGATCATGTTTTGTAACCGAGTTATCGGCAACTGGCAGGAGCCATATGGTTGTCGCTTTATTGTATGCAATGCAATCGCGATGTAATGCTTTACTTTATCACTAAGCGGTAGCGATAGTCGTGGAAGCATAAGATTGGCGAGACGACAACGATGCTACGATGGAGATCAAGGTGTCACGCCGGTGACGATGGTGATCATGACAGTGCTTCAGAGATGGAGATCACAAGCACAAGATGATGATGGCCATATCATATCACTTATATTGATTGCATGTGATGTTTATCTTTTTATGCATCTTATCTTGCTTTGATTGACGGTAGCATTATAAGATGATCTCTCACTAAATTATCAAGAAGTGTTCTCCCTGAGTATGCACCGTTGCCAAAGTTCGTCGTGCCCAAACACCACGTGATGATCGGGTGTGATAAGCTCTACGTCCATCTACAACGGGTGCAAGACAGTTTTGCACACGCAGAATACTCAGGTTAAAATTGATGAGCCTAGCATATGCAGATATGGCCTCGGAACACGGAGACCGAAAGGTCGAGCGTGAATCATATAGTAGATATGATCAACATAACGATGTTCTCCATTGAAAACTACTCCATCTCACGTGATGATCGGTTATGGTTTAGTTGATTTGGATCACGTGATCACTTAGAGGATTAGAGGGATGTCTATCTAAGTGGGAGTTCTTAAGTAATTTGATTAAATTGAACTTAAACTTATCATGAACTTAGTACCTGATAGTATCTTGCTTGTTTATGTTGATTGTAGATAGATGGCTCGTGCTGTTGTTCCGTTGAATTTTAATGCGTTCCTTGAGAAAGCAAAGTTGAAAGATGGTGGTAGCAATTACACGGACTGGGTCCGTAACTTGAGGATTATCCTCATTGCTGCTCAGAAGAATTACGTCCTGGAAGCACCGCTAGGTGCCAGGCCTGCTGCTGGAGCAACACTACATGTTATGAACGTCTGGCAAAGCAAAGCTGATGACTACTCGATAGTTCAATGTGCCATGCGTTACGGCTTAGAATCGGGACTTCAACGACGTTTTGAACGTCATGGAGCATATGAGATGTTCCAGGAGTTGAAGTTAATATTTCAAGCAAATGCCCGGATTGAGAGATATGAAGTCTCCAATAAGTTCTATAGCTGTAAGATGGAGGAGAACAGTTCTGTCAGTGAGCATATACTCAAAATGTCTGGGTATAATAATCACTTGATTCAGATGGGAGTTAATCTTCCATATGATTGTGTCATTGACAGAATTCTCCAATCACTACCACCAAGCTACAAGAGCTTCGTGATGAACTATAATATGCAAGGGATGAACAAGACTATTCCCGAGCTCTTCGCAATGTTGAAAGCTGCGGAGGTAGAAATCAAAAAGGAGCATCAAGTGTTGATGGTCAGTAAGACCACTAGTTTCAAGAAAAAAGGCAAAGGGAAGAAGAAGGGGAACTTCAAGAAGAACGACAAGCAAGTTGCTACTCAAGAGAAGAAACCCAAGTCTGGACCTAAGCCTGAAACTGAGTGCTTCTACTGCAAGCAGACTGGTCACTGGAAGCGGAACTGCCCCAAGTATTTGGCGGATAAGAAGGATGGCAAGGTGAACAAAGGTATATGTGATATACATGTTATTGATGTGTACCTTACTAGAGCTCGCAGTAGCACCTGGGTATTTGATACTGGTTCTGTTGCTAATATTTGCAACTCGAAACAGGGACTACGGATTAAGCGAACACTGGCGAAGGACGAGGTGACGATGCGCGTGGGAAACGGTTCCAAAGTCGATGTGATCGCGGTCGGCATGCTACCTCTACATCTACCTTCGGGATTAATATTAGACCTAAATAATTGTTATTTGGTGCCAGCGTTGAGCATGAACATTATATCTGGATCTTGTTTGATGCGAGACAGTTATTCATTTAAATCAGAGAATAATGGTTGTTCTATTTATATGAGTAATATCTTTTATGGTCATGCACCTTTGAAGAGTGGTCTATTTTTGATGAATCTCGATAGTAGTAACACACATATTCATAATCTTGAAGCCAAAAGATGCAGAGTTGATAATGACAGTGCAACTTATTTGTGGCACTGCCGTTTAGGTCATATCGGTATAAAGCGCATGAAGAAACTCCATACTGAAGGACTTTTGGAACCACTTGATTATGAATCACTTGGTACTTGCGAACCGTGCCTCATGGGCAAGATGACTAAAACACCGTTCTCCGGTACTATGGAGAGAGCAACAGATTTGTTGGAAATCATACATACCGATGTATGTGGTCCGATGAATATTGAGGCTCGTGGCGGATATCGTTATTTTCTCACGTTCACAGATGACTTAAGCAGATATGGGTATATCTACTTAATGAAACATAAGTCTGAAACATTTGAAAAGTTCAAAGAATTTCAGAGTGAAGTTGAAAATCATCGTAACAAGAAAATAAAGTTTCTACGATCTGATCGTGGAGGAGAATATTTGAGTTACGAGTTTGGTGTACATTTAAAAAATTGTGGAATAGTTTTGCAACTCACACCACCCGGAACACCACAGCGTAATGGTGTGTCCGAACGTCGTAATCGTACTTTACCAGATATGGTGTGATCTATGATGTCTCTTACTGATTTACCGCTATCGTTTTGGGGTTATGCTTTAGAGACGGCCGCATTCACGTTAAATAGGGCACCATCAAAATCCGTTGAGACGACGCCTTATGAACTATGGTTTGGCAAGAAACCAAAGTTGTCGTTTCTTAAAGTTTGGGGCTGCGATGCTTATGTGAAAAAGCTTCAACCTAATAAGCTCGAACCCAAATCGGAGAAATGTGTCTTCATAGGATACCTAAAGGAGACTGTTGGGTACACCTTTTATCACAGATCCGAAGGCAAGACATTCGTTGCTAAGAATGGATCATTTCTAGAGAAGGAGTTTCTCTCGAAAGAAGTGAGTGGGCGGAAAGTAGAACTTGACGAGGTAACTGTACCTGCTCCCTTATTGGAAAGTAGTACATCACAGAAAACTGTTTCTGTGACACCTATACCAATTAGTGAGGAAGCTAATGATGATGATCATGAAACTTCAGGACAAGATACTACTGAACCTCGTAGATCAACCAGAGTGAGATCCGCACCAGAGTGGTACGGTAATCCTGTTCTGGAAATCATGCTGCTAGATCATGATGAACCTACGAACTATGAAGAAGCGATGGTGAGCCCAGATTCCGCAAAGTGGCTTGAAGCCATGAAATCTGAGATGGGATCCATGTATGAGAACAAAGTATGGACTTTGGTTGACTTGCCCGATGATCGGCAAGCAATTGAGAATAAATGGATCTTCGAGAAGAAGACTGACGCTGATGGTAATGTTACTGTCTACAAAGCTCGACTTGTCGCAAAAGGTTTTCGACAAATTCAAGGGGTTGACTACGATGAGACCTTCTCACCTGTAGCGATGCTTAAGTCTGTCCGAACCATGTTAGCAATTGCCGCATTTTATGATTATGAAATTTGGCAGATGGATGTCAAAACTGCATTCCTGAATGGATTTCTGGAAGAAGAGTTGTATATGATGCAACCAGAAGGTTTTGTCGATCCAAAAGGAGCTAACAAAGTGTGCAAGCTCCAGCGATCCATTTATGGACTGGTTCAAGCCTCTCGGAGTTGGAATAAACGCTTTGATAGTGTGATCAAAGCATTTGGTTTTATACAGACTTTCGGAGAAGCCTGCATTTACAAGAAAGTGAGTGGGAGCTCTGTAGCATTTCTGATATTATATGTGGATGACATATTGCTGATTGGAAATGATATAGAATTTCTGGATAGCATAAAGGGATACTTGAATAAGAGTTTTTCAATGAAAGACCTCGGTGAAGCTGCTTACATATTAGGCATAAAGATCTATAGAGATAGATCAAGACGCTTAATTGGACTTTCACAAAGCACATACCTTGACAAGATTTTGAAGAAGTTCAAAATGGATCAAGCAGAGAAAGGGTTCTTGCCTGTGTTGCAAGGTGTGAAGTTGAGTCAGACTCAATGCCCGACCACTGCAGAAGATAGAGAGAAAATGAAAGATGTTCCCTATGCTTCAGCCATAGGCTCTATCATGTATGCAATGCTGTGTACCAGACCTGATGTGTGCCTTGCTATAAGTTTAGCAGGGAGGTACCAAAGTAATCCAGGAGTGGATCACTGGACAGAAGTCAAGAACATCCTGAAATACCTGAAAAGGACTAAGGATATGTTTCTCGTATATGGAGGTGACAAAGAGCTCACCATAAAAGGTTACGTTGATGCAAGCTTTGACACTGATCCGGACGATTCTAAATCGCAAACCGGATACGTGTTTACATTAAACGGTGGAGCTGTCAGTTGGTGCAGTTCTAAACAAAGCGTCGTAGCGGGATCTACATGTGAAGCAGAATACATAGCTGCTTCGGAAGCAGCAAACGAAGGAGTCTGGATGAAGGAGTTCATATCCGATCTAGGTGTCATACCTAGTGCATCGGGTCCAATGAAAATCTTTTGTGACAATACTGGTGCAATTGCCTTGGCAAAGGCATCCAGATTTCACAAGAGGACCAAGCATATCAAGAGACGCTTCAATTCCATCCGGGATCTAGTCCAGGTGGGGGACATAGAGATTTGCAAGATACATACGGATCTGAATATTGCAGACCCGTTGACTAAGCCTCTTCCACGAGCGAAACATGATCAGCACCAAGGCTCCATGGGTGTTAGAATCATTACTGTGTAATCTAAATTATTGACTCTAGTGCAAGTGGGAGACTGAAGGAAATATGCCCTAGAGGCAATAGTAAAGTTATTATTTATTTCCTTATATCATGATAAATGTTTATTATTCATGCTAGAATTGTATTAACCGGAAACATAATACATGTGTGAATACATGCATAGACAAACTTAATGTCACTAGTATGCCTCTACTTGACTAGCTCGTTAATCAAAGATGGTTATGTTTCCTAACCATGAACAAGGTTTTGTTATTTGATTAACGAGGTCACATCATTGGTTGAATGATCTGATTGACATGACCCATTTCATTAGCTTAGCACCCGATCGTTTAGTATGTTGCTATTGCTTTCTTCATGACTTATACATGTTCCTATGACTATGAGATTATGCAACTCCGTTTCCCGGAGGAACACTTTGTGTGCTACCAAACGTCACAACGTAACTGGGTGATTATAAAGGAGCTCTACAGGTGTTTCCAAAGGTAGATGTTGGGTTGGCGTATTTCGAGATTAGGATTTGTCACTCCGATTGTCGGAGAGGTATCTCTGGGCCCTCTCGGTAATGCACATCACATAAGCCTTGCAAGCATTGCAACTAATGAGTTAGTTGCGGGATGATATATTACAGAACGAGTAAAGAGACTTGCCGGTAACGAAATTGAACTAGGTATTGGATACCGACGATCGAATCTCGGGCAAGTAACATACCGATGACAAAGGGAACAACGTATGTTGTTATGCGGTCTGACCGATAAAGATCTTCGTTGAATATGTAGGAGCCAATATGGGCATCCAGGTCCCGCTATTGGTTATTGACCAGAGATGTGTCTCAGTCATGTCTTCATTATTGTCGAACCGTAGGGTCCGCACGCTTAACGTTACGATGACAGTTATTATGAGTTTATGCATTTTGATGTACCGAAGTTAGTTCAGAGTCCCGGATGTGATCACGGACATGACGAGGAGTCTCGAAATGGTCGAGACATAAAGATTGATATATTGGAAGCCTATATTTGGACATCGGAAGTGTTCCGGGTGAAATATGGATTTTACCGGAGTACCGGGAGGTTACCGGAACCCCCCGGGAAGCCATATGGGCCTTAATGGGCTTTAGTGGAAAGGAGAAAGGGGCAGCCCAAGGTGGCCGCGCGCCTCCCCCCTCCCCTAGTCCTATTAGGACTAGGAGAGGTGGCCGACTCCCCTCTCTCTCTTTCCCCCTCGGGGAATCCTAGTCCAACTAGGATTGGGGGGGGGGGGGGGGAGTCCTACTCCTGGTAGGAGTAGGACTCCTCCTGCGCCCTCCTCCTAGCCGGCGGCCCCCTTCCCCTTGGCTCCTTTATATACGGAGGCAGGGGGCACCTCTAGACACACAAGTTGATCATTGAGATCGTTCCTTAGCCGTGTGCGGTGCCCCCTGCCACCATATTCCACCTCGATTATATTGTAGCAGTGCTTAGGCAAAGCCCTGCGACGGTAGTACATCAAGATCGTCACCACGCCGTCGTGCTGACGGAACTCCTCCCCGACGCTTTGTTGGATCGGAGCCCGGGGATCGTCATCGAGCTGTACGTGTGCTAAGAACTCGGAGGTGCCGGAGTAACGGTGCTTGGATCGGTCGGATCGGAAAGACGTACGATTACTTCCTCTATGTTGTGTCAACGCTTCCGCAGTCGGTCTGCGTGGGTACGTAGACAATACCCTCCCCTCTCGTTGCTATGCATCACCATGATCTTGAGTGTGAGTAGGAATTTTTTTGAAATTACTACGTTCCCCAACAGGTGGCCCTGGATCCGTTGGTGTGGCAGGCAACGATGACGATAACGATTCTTTCCGGCGTGTCCGAGAGGTTTACTGTATGGAAAAAGTAACTGGCGAACGTTCGCCAGGAAGCAAATGCCAACGGATGCCTAAACTACCGCACGATCTCAATCCTACTATGCAGATTGGGTAAATTTTTACACTCAAAATTTAAGAAATGCTATGGCGGTTTTGCAAATAAAGCCACTTGGGTTTTCCAAATACACTGAAACTGCCATATGAACGTTCGCAAATGTCATCTCTTGTGGCGAACATTTCACCAAATATGCCAACCATTACTGTGCCTTGTTGCATCATCGTGGAGTCTGATCTCACGTGAGGAAGCCTTTGGGGTAATGATGACATGAGATGGATGGTCGGTTGCGGGTAAGTTTTTTTCCTTTCTAAAATGTTTGTCATTAGAGTCCGAGTGGTTTAGCCGCTGGCGCAAGTAGCCATTTTTGTGCATGGACCGGCATGGGTTCTCGCCGTCTATCACGGCGAGGGTTTTGTTAATGGGCTTAGCTAAGACATAGTCGACTGAGACTTAACCAGGTCTCTGTCGGCTGACATCATGTGTTTTGGCCTGTTTTGACTCTCCTGTAGTTGGTTGCATTTGTCATTGTGGGTTTTCGTTGTATGCATTAACTCACTGCCGGAACTATGTACAAAACTGCAGGTGCCACGCCCCCCGGCTTGGCTAGTTTTGTGAAGAAATTTTTTTAGAGGACTTAGGTTGATTTTCTTTTGGTATTTAATCCATTGGAAATTGGGTGCTTTGTCCTTGCCCCCCCCCCCCCCCCCCCAGCCCCCCAAATAATCACGATGTAGCTCCGCCACTGCATTGACTGTTTATTTGCCTTTTCACTGTGTGGGCTAGACATTTTGGGCTGGGCTTGTCCATCATATCTTGTTTATTATTATTATTATTTCACTAACGTCATTGATCGTCTGTTCCTTCTCTTCATCTCGCTTTCTCTTGTTGTCCTTTCATCCTTTCTTCCAAAAAATCAGTTGACATTTTTAAGACACGAAAGGTAATTTTTAATGTAACAAAGAAATAAAAAGAAAACAAAATGATGTGTGGTTGATGGATATGAAACTGTGTGCGAATGACTAGTGTTCAACCGTGTAACAGAGATAAAAGTAAGTTGCACTTGAACAACAATTAACTGTGCGTGATCGAGGACATGCAATTGCATGTGGCAACAATTAATTTTCCCCAGCTATGTACGGACGACATCTAGATGATTGAGAAATAAAATTATTTTTCACCCACAAAAATGTATATTTTATTTTGTTTGTACTAAAAATGTAAACAGATAAAAAACATGTTTCACCGATCATGAAAACTCCTCATGAATACCAATTTGAATGTTCATGGGTTGGTTCACGGGTGATTAAGAAAATGTTCGTCCAATTTCTTATAATAGTTTTTCACAAATAATAATATTTCATACAGACTTCAGATATGCTCCTCATCTATTTAAAACAAACTATGTGAAGTGCTCGTGTGCTTAAAATTTTTGATGTATCTTTTTAAAATTGTTAAAATTGCTTTGGCGGTAATATTGTTTGAACAATTTAAAAATCATGTTCTACATTGCGAGAAGTATGTTGATGTAGTTTGGAATTGTAAACATAACTCATTAGCATGATATACTCCCTTGTATTAAATTTGTTTTTTCTGTCAAATAAAATTTGTGAATTTTTTTTATATTCCATGAACAAGTTATTATATAAACCTGTTTTCGAGATAACTCCAATACATTATATACACGGGAAAACAGAAATATAAAGGAAAATCTGAACAAATGGGTTCAATTTAATAGGAAATAAAGTATAAAAATAAAAAAAAGGAAAACCATCAAATGAACGAAAAAGAAAAGGCAAAGGGAAAAAAAGAAAGAAAACGCTGCATTCGGGTGGTAAAAAAGGAGTACCAGTCCCGCCTAATGCATTTTCGCCCCCGGTAGAGTACTACACCGGCCCGATTTTCGTCTGATTTTTTCCTTTCGTTCTTTCTGACCGGGAAGATCCCTCGTGGTGGTTGATGTCTTGGTTTCTTCCCTTTTTTCACTTCTTTTTTGGTTTTTTTGTTTCAGTTTTCTTTATTTCTTCACTAGTTTTCTCCAGGCTTATGTTTTTCTTTAAATTTTTCACCTTTTTTTCTTTATTTCTTTCACCGTTTTCACTGTTTTTCATTTTTTTCTTCCACTTTCTTTGTTTCTTTATCGGTTTTCAGATTTTTTTTCCTTTCGGCTTTCTTCGTTCTTCTTTTTGTCTCTTTTTTTGTTTTCAGCAGGACTCTTATTTTTCTTTGTTTTTTCTCAGTTTTTTAATACATGGTCAATATTTTTACTATACTCATTTAAAAAAATTAATGCATAATTAGTATTTTTAAAATAAATTATTAATATTTTTTGAATATATGAAAAAAATTCTATACCAATTTCCAAATGCTTGATTAATGTTTTTCAAATACAAGATTAACATCTTCCTAATCCATGGTCAAAAAATTTCCATACACATTTATCATTTTTCAATTGCAAGATTAACTATTTTTAAATACATGGTCAACATTTTTGTATAAATTTTTTATTTTTTGTTATTATTTTCTTAATACATGTTTAACATATATTTAAATACAATATAAGATTTTTTCTATACACATTTAACAGTTTTCAAATGTTTCATTAACATTTTGCAAGAACTTGATTAACATTTTTTAAATACATGTTCATTATTGTTCACACACATTGCATATTTCTGGTGTACATGAGAAATATTTTCTTTATACGCATTTAACATTTTCCAAATGCTTGAGTATCATTTTTATTCAAATGTTTTAACGTAAAGTAGTTGTTGTCATATACTCCCTCCGTCCCAAAATTCTTGTATTAGATTTGTCTACATACGGATGTATCTAGTTATGTTTTAGTGTTAGATACATCCGTAACTAGACAAATCTAAGACAAGAATTTTGGGATGAAGGGAGTATTTATACAGGATATTCGGAAGTGTAAATGAAATCAAAAAATGTGAAAAAAAATGAGGTCATGGCTAGATCACACTAGGTCTCGCTGTAAGCGAGACATGGCATGAAATATGTTAGTTAAGGGGTACCTCTTGCAAAGGTTACTCCCACCTTCTCACGCTCTAAAAAGTTGCGCAGTTTGTACCAACCGGTGAGTTTTTTTTTGTAGATTCGTTTATTCAAAATGTTTTATCTGTTGAACCGTGTATCCCAATCGTGAACTATTTTCATCATTGGATTTTCCAAGTCAAGATCTTTGAAACTAGATCACATGTTACTATGTTTTGACGAACATTTTTTCACGAAAAACAAAAGTAAAAAACCGGAGCCAGAACATGGTTGTTGTTTACCTTTTCCACTTTCCGAGAGACACAGTTGTGCTTCTCACAGAATCAAATCCGTGCCTCCATGAGAAGATAATATGTGCTTTTTGTGAAAGCAAAAAAGCAAGAATTTTTTTCACTTTCCAAGACGCATAATTGTGCTTCTCGCGGAAAAAAAAATATGCTTCTAGTGGATAAAAGATATATTTTTTTCTTTCTGAGAGACACGATTGTGCTTCTAGTGAAAGCAAATTTGTACCTCCATGAGAGCAAATCCATTCTTATCATGAAAGTAAAAATGCATTTTTTTCTCTTTCCAAGACGCACAGACGTGCTTCTCGTGGAAGCAAATGCATGCCTCCACAAGTAGCAATTCTTCTTTTCTCGTGGAAGCAAATAAACACGTGATTTTTTAACTTCCCAAGATGCACATATGTGCTTCATGTGGAAGCAAAAAAACAACAAACACAAAAAATTATTAAGTTTTTTCCTACAAAACCTAAAAAAATCAGACGAAAACCTAAAAGCCGAAAATACAGGGAAAAAACATCTTGAACCTGAAAACGCGTATCAAAAAAAGAAATAAATCCTGATGTGGCGGCGGCTGGACCTGGACGCGCCACTTGGTGCGCTCTAAGCCCGCCAAAGTGACCCTTGCATGGCTGCCTCATGGGGTGTCCCTTAACTAGTTGCTCTCAGACATAGCACTGCCCTTGTACAGGACCTTCTATTAATCGCACATGGCGCTCGGTGACCCGCAAAGTGCAACCCCCGCCATCTTGCGTGCTTCTAGGCCAGCCCATGTGTAGGGAGGGCGTGTCCCTTCTTTTTTTACTTTGTTTTTAAATATATAGCTTCCTCTTTTTGATTTTTTTTTAAAATTTTCGGGATTTAAAAAAAATGAACCTAAAAATGTTCATCATTTTTATTCCTTTTCCAACATTTCAACAAATGTTCAAAAAAATGAAAAGTGTCCCTCGCATTAACAAGATGTTCGGAGTTAAAAAGAAATGTGAATTTGAAAAAATGTTCTTGGATTCGAATAATATTCACAGATTTGAAAATTGGCCAAAATGAAAAAATGTTCATCAATTTGAGAAAGGTTGATGAATTCAATAAGTCGCTCACAGATATAAAAAAGTTCCAAATAAAAAAATGCTCCAATTCAAAAGTTGTTTGCAATTTCAAAATTATTCATGAATTGAAAATATTTTTTTGTCAATTCAGAAAATGTTCACATATTCAAAAATTATTTCTAAAATTCCAATGAAATGTTCTTTAACTCAAAACAGTTCTCGTATTTTAAAATAGTCCACAATTTAAAAAATGATCAAAGAGTTCAAAAAGTCACGATTGTAGGAATTTTTTAGGAATTAAAAAATGTTCATTAATTTTAAAAAATGCTTGTTATTTTGGAAAAACTTAATTAATTTCAGAAAAAATATTGAACGAGTATTTGAAAAATGTTGAAAAAGAATTTGATTTTTTTGAATAATTATTAAATTTTTGAACAAGTATTTGAAAAAGGCTGAATAAGCGTTCGGACAATGTTGAATGTGTGTACAAAAAAAGTTGATCACTTATTAATGTTTTTGACATATACAAAAATATAGAGTGAAAACGAAAACAAACGTCAGAAAAAACAAATAGAAACAAAAAAAGAAGCTAAAAAGAAAATAGAAAACGAAGAAACAAAATGCAAAAAAGAATGAAAGAAAAACGAAATACAAAAAAAGAAAAAATACAGAGAAAACGGCTCAAATAGCCTTAAGTAGGACACATCACTTGTTTGTATCCCTGAGTTGAACTTAGGTAGAGTGGCTAGCGCAGCGTGCGAACTACCTAGAGCACATTTTCTTTGCTTGTTTTACATACTGCGCGTGCCAGAATGGTCTGCCCCAATACAATGCCAGGGGACGAAAATCTTCAGCGAGGCAAAGGTATCGTCTCGCTAAAAGCAAGAAATAGCTATCACGCAAAAGAAAATCGCAGATTCGTGCTCGTTAACTAGTTGCTCCCCCGTGTCTCGCTTAAAGCGAGACGAGAGGTCTTACTCGACGCATGCGAGCGTCAAAATGAGGTCCCTTCGCTTCTTCCTGGCCCGCTAACATGGACTCCCTCGAAGGGTGATTATGAACATTCATGTGGCTGTTTCCAGAATATTTTGGGAATGTGAACGTGCTGTCTTCTGAACCAAATTATGGCTGTTTCATGACTATTTCCTGAACCAAAACGCTCCTGTTTCTACCACTTAACGTGCAATTTTTGTAGAGAAAGAAGGAATCAGTAATTTTTAGTACAATAAATTGTAGTAAAAAGAGACTGTTGTACCAATTGTTTGCTGACTGTTTCTGGTGTTGCCTTGTTCTGAATTTGTTAAATATTTGCACAAAAATTGACTTATTCTTAATTTGCAACAAGATATTTTGTAGTATACTGAAGAGAAATTTGAATCAACAAAAAATATTGGTCAGTGATAAAAATTGCTCAGAGGCATGGTATAATCTAGTTTTTGTTGAACAATATTCATAGACAAAAAGTATCCGTAAAAACATTGCTTTGCCACAATTAGCAGCAAAAATGGAGTAGATGTTGTAAAAAAACAAGTTTCACTGGTGGGCAGATATTTGTTCGCTCTGTTTGCATTTGAAATTCTAATCCACTTGTAAATCTGTTCATCCATCTCTGTCTGAACCTGTAAAAAATATTTTATATTAATGTGGTAAAAACGTAATCAGGGCAAAGAAAACAGTGTGGCAATACTAGATTTCTTGTAGTATTACCGAAAGTAGGTTAATGTACCATTACAATTGTTGAAATTCCAAGGCCAAAAAATTCCTTCTTGAGATTCATTTGAATATGTGGAATCCCTGATGAATATAAAGAGAATAAATAAATTTAGGTCCCAAAAACATAACAGACAGGAAAAATAGTATAATAAAACTAGAAGAAGCTTTATTGCCACTGGGTAAAAAAACTTGGGCTAAAAGGAACTAAATATACATCATTGAATATTTTTGTAAAAATACGCTGAACAATATATAAGTACACATTGAACATTTTTGTGATATATGCTGAACAATATTTAAATACACATTAGAAAATTTGTGATATACGCTGAACAATATTTAAATACGCATTGAATTTTTTTGTGATATACACTTAAAAATATTTAAAATACACACTGAACATTTTTCTGATATACGCTGAACAATTTTCAAATACTCACTAAACATTTTGTTATATATGGTGAACAATTTTTAAATACACAATAAACATTTTATCATAATACATTGGACATTTCCTTAAAATATACTGTGAACATTTTCTTAAATGTGTGATGAACATTTTGATAAATACATGGTGTGTGCTCTTGTACAATACACAAAAAAGAGAACAAAAAGACAAATGAACATAAGAAAAAACAAAAGAAAAAACCAGGGCCGCCTTCACTACCTCGGTGGCCGCAAACGGCAATGATTCCTCATCATCGCGGAGGATCGTCACGGTGGATGAGAGGGCAGCCAGGCTGCTGGCGCAACATGGCGTGCTGCATGGTGTTCGCCAAATCCTACGAGGCGTCGGCCTGGGTCCATGCAAACCTCGACCTCCTGAAGGCCTGGGACCGTGGGCAACAGATGACCACCATGGAGACGGCCGCATGCCTTTGGGAGGGGCACGATCAAGGATCCCAGGCCAAGTTCGGCGTTGGCCGCAGCGGCCCTCCGCAGAATGCGCGGGAGGAAGTAGATCGGTTCCTTTGCGAGCGCCAGGCGGCGACCGGGCAAGGCGGCGGCTCCCCCGCTCCCTTTGGCCGCTTGAAGGACCACTCCGACGACGATGACACGGGCATCGATTGAGGTGCCACCGATGAGCGATATTTTTGCGCTCATGTGCGCCACCATTGTTTAATAGGGATAATCCTGGAATTTTTGAGAGAATCACTCTGATATCAATACTAATGACTAACGAATGCAAGAAATTACAAAATTCTTTGTTTAATGTGTTTCCACATGAAATGGGCTCAAATAGGGAAGAATATCATCATATAGGAGGAAACAAGAAAGTGTGGAGAAGAAGGCAAGTCAATTGAAGGTGCAACATGCTATATATCAATTGAAGACGTCGTCTATTTGCTTGACCCAAACTGACATAATCCGGATAAAATGGATGTCCATTTGGGATCGTGCGTTGTGGTTGGTTTTTAGGTGCAGAAATTATCATAAAGTGACGAAGTAGGTCCCACTTCATTTCTTTGACGGAGCAGGCTGCAGCTGTATGCAAGTTTTTTCAGAAGTTTTCGTACGTCAACCCAGCAGAAAGGGTGCAATTGTACAATAAGATGGAAAATAAAGATAAATATGTGATTGATTATGCATGATAAAATATGTTTATGGACATCACGCATAATCCATTCACTCACAATTGCTAGGGTGGCATCTCAGTACCTCACTCTTAAACCATGTAAGTTACGCGCAACCAAAGTCATGGAGTGCAAATGAGAAGATTGCCTTTCGTCAACTCTTGTGATCGATGAACAGGCAATTCACTGTGCCATTCAAAGGCACATGTTTCCGAACAAACCGAGCAAAGGAATTCCGTCGTGCAAAGGACAACGACCGGTCGTCACCTGTGCTTCCATCGGTACCTAGAAGACGGTGAGTGGACAGCGCCGGTGGCGGTGCGAGTGCGACGACCCTGTTGCTTCTGCTTCTCGTGGCCTCTTGTCGCCGGCGGCTTACCATGGCCGTGGCGGCGACCGGTGGTATTCTTACCCCCGTCGTCCTCCGTGTCCGTGTCCGTCTCCGCCATCATCACTCCAAAGCAGGCGGCGGCATCCACCGGCAGCTCCTCAAATGAATCGGCTTCTTCTCCGTCATCATCCGCCCGTCCATTGAAGAAAGAATACCACGGTGAACTGCGGAGAGGACTAGGAGTAGGCAGAACAAGCCTATGTTCCCTCTGTCGCGTGGCCCACACAAACATCTCCTTCCAGCTCGCCGCCGGCAGGTCGTCGTCGGAATCGATGTCGCAGAGGAGCGACCACCACAGCGTGTTCCCCGGCAGCGCCTTGTACCTGGGCAGCCAGAGCTGGCGGTCCCGGTCGGCCACGAAGCGCCTCAGCTCGGTGCAGGTGCTCTCCACGCTCACGAGGTCCTTCCCGTCGGCGAGCCTCTCCAGGATCGCCACCATGGCGTCGCCTGGGAGGGACGTGAGGGTGGGGGCTCGCGGCGCCCGCCCCGGCACCACGCCGTGCTCACGGCATATATCTGACAGGATGCGACGGCAGAACCCGTCAGTGACCGACCTCCAGAGCGTGGCCGTCCGGGAGCCGTCGCTCCGCAGCAGCTTGCGCCCCGTGTCGTCAAGACCGCCGGACAGGAGCGGCGCGAGGGAGAGCGCGTCCAGGCACACCCAGTACGTGCGGATCCGGACAGAGCAGACCTGCAGGTAGAAGATGACGTGCCGCCCGTTGGTGCACACCCTCAGCGCGGCGCCGTCCATGTCGTGCCGGGGTAGCAGCTGCGGTGCGGTGTACTCCAGGGACAGGGTCGAGGCCGTCGCGCCCACCTCTGTCGGAAGCCGGCAGGTAGACGACGGATCCCCGCTGTTGCGGCGGGCCACGATGAAGCCCGACTCGAGGAAGGCGGCGTGGACCACGATCACTAGACGACCCAGGAGGCGCTCGGCGTCCCACTGGCTGGCGTCCACTACTCCGTGGAGGGGAGAGACCTTCGACCCCATGGCTGGCGACGAGCACGAGGTGAGGTCAGGTGATCCCTTTGATGATTGTTTGAAGAGGAGAGGTCTGGTGAGTTTTCAATGGCAAGAGCTAAGCTGGTTTGGCGAAGCCCATTGCAACGAGACACAACAAGTCCCCATCCGACTTCTTGGAAATTTCACCGCTAGTTTTTTTTCGCGAATATGTATTGTTGTGTATCTTTGCATTGATAGGTAGAAGAGAGAGTCACAAGAGGCAGCCCGATTTTAAGCTGTAGCCATATAGTACTTCGTACTTCCATGTCAGGGGCGACTAGGGCGACTGGGGCGACTCCCCGGGTGTCTCCCCGGGAGACCGCCGCCGCGCCGTGTCCTCCCGCCACGGCTGCTCGGGCGGGCATCGGCGGCCGCTTCTGGGCCCTGTTGGCTACGGATGATGAGGAGGCCGACGGAGATAGCGACGACTCAGAGGATTCGCCGCCGTCGCCGACGCCTTCAGATCTTATTTGTGATTTGTTTCATGCAGGGTATGACGAAGATGAGGTGGCCACTACCGTAGACACGGTCGTGCCGGTGGAGGATCCGGCGAGGGTTGGGCTGCTTCGGGACGAGAGGAAGGAATTAGTTCGCCGCGTCGTCCACCGGAGAAATGCGGCATCTGCGGTCAGACCATGGAAGGGACCTCTACCTAAGGTACGTCTTCCCAACCTCACGGTGTTCGATCTAATCCATCCGAATTCATGGACGATGGTCAAGAAGAGAAAGGCTGCTCGTCGGTCAAGAGCCGGACCTCCGGCGGCGGCGGCGGCTGTGGTGCCATCGAAGCTGCCGTGCGGGATCCGAGAGGCTCGCAATGAACGCCTGAACGAACTCCTGGGCCGATGTGGGCCGGTTCCTAATTGCGTTAACGAACTGCAACGTGGGCCGGATATGGCTGGGTATGAGGCCCAGGCCATACCGGGCGACACATGCTCATCATCTACCGCTGCATGCACGGACGTAACCCCTTACGCGTGCGTCTCGGCTACCTCGATTAGGGTTCGTCGGCGCGGAATGCCCGTGCTTCCTCCGTGTGGCCCAGGTCGTGCTCGCCGGATTCCGCCGCTGCGTGCGATGGTTGGTCGAGGAGCGGGTGGGCCGCCGACGGCGCAGCCCCAGGCTTCTGAGAGTTCGGCCGGGGCCGGTATGCCGCCGCCGCCGCCTGGGCGGGCTGGTCGAGGGGCCCCTGGCGCAGGGTTCAGCGCAGCCGGCGCTAGGCGAGCGGTAATCGGGGCCGGGCGTGGCGCTCCTGCCCCCTCAGGACGGGGGGGGGGGGGGGGGGGGGCGGCAACCATGGGGCACGGCCGCCTGTGCCTACGGCGCCTCGGCCGCAGATGGTTCCTACGAGCAATGGAGGCTCTGCTGGTTCGCGACCCCCGGGGCCAACGCCGGCCAGGCCGCCGGCCTTACCCGCGGGAAGAGGAGGCCCAGTAGGGCCTCGACCCCCGGGGCCGTCGCCTCAGGTGGCCTCTGCATTGGGTCGTGGCGGAGGTTCTGGTCCTAGACCTGTGGTGCCGGCACCGGGTGGTGCCCCGCCTCGGGCTGCTCCGCCGCCGCACTATGCCGCGAGGCCGGCTCAGTTTCGGTCTGGGTCTTCGATGCCTAGGAAGGAGGTCGCAGTTCAAGAGTCATTTGAGGCGCCCCGAGGTCAGTGGGGAGATGATGGGGTTGATGCGTACGGCGATGGACAACACCGCGGTTCCTCGTCTACCGGTGGAGGTGTTGGGGAACGTAGTAATTTCAAAAAATTTCCTACGCGCACGCAAGATCATGGTGATGCATAGCAACGAGAGGGGAGAGTGTTGTCTACGTACCAACGCAGACCGACTGCGGAAGCGATCACACAACATAGAGGAAGTAGTCGTACGTCTTCTTCCCGATCCGACCGATCCAAGCACCGTTACTCCGGCACCTCCGAGTTCTTAGCACACGTTCAGCTCGATGACGATCCCCGGGCTCCGATCCAGCAAAGCTTCGAGGAGGAGTTCCGTCAGCACGACGGCGTGGTGACGATCTTGATGTACTACCGACGCAGGGCTTCGCCTAAGCACTACAACGGTATGATCGAAGTGGAATTTGGTGGCAGGGGGCACCGCACACGGCTAAGGAACGATCTCAAGGATCAACTTGTGTGTCTAGAGGTGCCCCCTGCCCCCGTATATAAAGGTTTCAAGGGGAGGGGCTGGCCGGCCAAGTTGGGAGGCGCAGGAGGAGTCCTACTCCTACCGGGAGTAGGACTCCCCCCTCCAATCCTAGTCCAACTAGGTTCCCTCAAGTGGGAAGGAGAGAGGGGGTGGCCGGCCACCTTCCCTAGTCCTAATAGGACTAGGGGAAGGGGGGGAGGCGCGCAGCCCATGGGGCAGCCCTTTCACCTTTCCACTAAGGCCCATGTTGGCCCATTTGGCTCCCGGGGGGTTCCGGTAACCCTCCCGGTAATCCGGTAAAATCCCGATTTCACCCGGAACACTTCCGATGTCCAAACATAGGCTTCCAATATATCAATCTTTACGTCTCGACCATTTCGAGACTCCTCGTCATGTCCGTGATCACATCCGGGACTCCGAACAACCTTCGGTACATCAAAATGCATAAACTCATAATAACTGTCATCGTAACGTTAAGCGTGCGGACCCTACGGTTCGAGAACAATGTAGACATGACCGAGACACGTCTCCGGTCAATAACCAATAGCGGGACCTGGATGCCCATATTGGCTCCTACATATTCTACGAAGATCTTTATCGGTCAGACCGCATAACAACATACGTTGTTCCCTTTGTCATCGGTATGTTACTTGCCCGAGATTCGATCGTCGGTATCCAATACCTAGTTCAATCTCATTACTGGCAAGTCTCTTTACTCGTTCCGTAATACATCATCTCACAACTAACATCTTAGTTATAATGCTTGCAAGGCTTATGTGATGTGTATTACCGAGAGGGCCCAGAGATTCCTCTCCGACAATCGGAGTGACAAACCCTAATCTCGAAATACGCCAACCCAACATCTACCATTGGAGACACCTGTAGTACTCCTTTATAATCACCCAGTTACGTTGTGACGTTTAGTAGTACCCAAAGTGTTCCTCTGGTAAACGGGAGTTGCATAATCTCATAGTTATAGGAACATGTATAAGTCATGAAGAAAGCAATAGCAACATACTAAACGATCGGGTGCTAAGCTAATGGAATGGGTCATGTCAATCAGATCATTCAACTAATGATGTGACCTCGTTAATCAAATAACAACTCTTTGTTCATGGTTAGGAAACATAACCATCTTTGATTAACGAGCTAGTCAAGTAGAGGCATACTAGTGACACTCTGTTTGTCTATGTATTCACACATGTATTATGTTTCCGGTTAATACAATTCTAGCATGAATAATAAACATTTATCATGATATAAGGAAATAAATAATAACTTTATTATTGCCTCTAGGGCATATTTCCTTCAGTCTCCCACTTGCACTAGAGTCAATAATCTAGATTACACAGTAATGATTCTAACACCCATGGAGCCTTGGTGCTGATCATGTTTTGCTCGTGGAAGAGGCTTAGTTAACGGGTCTGCAACATTCAGATCCGTATGTATCTTGCAAATCTCTATGTCGCCCACCTGGACTAGATTCCGGATGGAGTTGAAGCGTCTCTTGATGTGTTTGGTCCTTTTGTGAAATCTGGATTCCTTTGCCAAAGCAATTGCACCAGTATTGTCACAAAAGTTTTTCATTGGACCCGATGCACTAGGTATGACACCTAGATCGGATATGAACTCCTTCATCCAGACTCCTTCGTTCGCTGCTTCCGAAGCAGCTATGTACTCCGCTTCACATGTAGATCCCGCTACGACGCTTTGTTTAGAACTGCACCAACTGACAGCTCCACCGTTTAAAGTAAACACGTATCCGGTTTGCGATTTAGAATCGTCCGGATCAGTGTCAAAGCTTGCATCAACGTAACCTCTTACGGTGAGCTCTTTGTCACCTCCATATACGAGAAACATATCCTTAGTCCTTTTCAGGTATTTCAGGATGTTCTTGACCGCTGTCTAGTGATCCACTCCTGGATTACTTTGGTACCTCCCTGCTAAACTTATAGCAAGGCACACATCAGGTCTGGTACACAACATTGCATACATGATAGAGCCTATGGCTGAAGCATAGGGAACATCTTTCATTTTCTCTCTATCTTCTGCAGTGGTCGGGCATTGAGTCTGACTCAACTTCACACCTTGTAACACAGGCAAGAATCCTTTCTTTGCTTGATCCATTTTGAACTTCTTCAAAATCTTGTCAAGGTATATGCTTTGTGAAAGTCCAATTAAGCGTCTTGATCTATCTCTATAGATCTTTATGCCTAATATGTAAGCAGCTTCCCCGAGGTCTTTCATCGAAAAACTTTTATTCAAGTATCCCTTTATGCTATCCAGAAATTCTATATCATTTCCAATCAGCAATATGTCATCCACATATAATATCAGAAATGCTACAGAGCTCCCACTCACTTTCTTGTAAATACAGGCTTCTCCAAAAGTCTGTATAAAGCCAAATGCTTTAATCACACTATCAAAGCGTTTATTCCAACTCCGAGATGCTTGCACCAGTCCATAAATGGATCGCTGGAGTTTGCATACTTTGTTAGCTCCCTTTGGATCGACAAAACCTTCTGGTTGCATCATATACAACTCTTCTTCCAGAAATCCATTCAGGAATGCAGTTTTGACATCCATCTGCCATATTTCATAATCATAAAATGCGGCAATTGCTAACATGATTCTGACGGACTTAAGCATCGCTACGGGTGAGAAGGTCTCATCGTAGTCAACCCCTTGAACTTGTCGAAAACCTTTTGCGACAAGTCGAGCTTTATAGATAGTAATATTACCGTCAGCGTCAGTCTTTTTCTTGAAGATCCATTTATTCTCAATTGCTTGCCGATCATCGGGCAAGTCAACCAAAGTCCATACTTTGTTCTCATACATGGATCCCATCTCAGATTTCATGGCCTCAAGCCACTTTGCGGAATCTGGGCTCACCATCGCTTCTTCATAGTTCGTAGGTTCATCATGATCTAGTAGCATGACTTCCAGAATTGGATTACCGTACCACTCTGGTGCGGATCTTACTCTGGTAGATCTACGTGGTTCAGTAGTATCTTGTACTGAAGTTTCATGATCATCATCATTAGCTTCCTCACTAATTGGTATAGGTGTCGCAGAAACAGTTTTCTGTGATGTACTATTTTCCAATAAGGGAGCAGGTACAGTTACCTCGTCAAGTTCTACTTTCCTCCCACTCACTTCTTTCGAGAGAAACTCCTTCTCTAGAAAGTTTCCGAATTTAGCAACAAAAGTCTTGCCTAAGGATCTGTGATAGAAGGTGTATCCAATAGTTTCCTTTGGATATCCTATGAAGACACATTTCTCCGATTTGGGTTCGAGCTTATCAGGTTGAAGCTTTTTCACATAAGCATCGCAGCCCCAAACTTTAAGAAACGACAACTTTGGTTTCTTGCCAAACCATAGTTCATAAGGCGTCGTCTCAACGGATTTTGATGGTGCCCTATTTAACGTGAATGCGGCCGTCTCTAAAGCATAACCCCAAAACGATAGCGGTAAATCAGTAAGAGACATCATAGATCGTACCATATCTAGTAAAGTACGATTACGACGTTTGGACACACCATTACGCTGTGGTGTTCCGGGTGGCGTGAGTTGCGAAACTATTCCACAATTTTTCAAATGTACACCAAACTCGTAACTCAAATATTCTCCTCCACGATCAGATCGTAGAAACTTTATTTTCTTGTTATGATGATTTTCAACTTCACTCTGAAATTCCTTGAACTTTTCAAATGTTTCAGACTTATGTTTCATTAAGTAGATATACCCATATCTGCTTAAATCATCTGTGAAGGTGAGAAAATAACGATATCCGCCATGAGCTTCAATATTCATCGGACCACATACATCGGTATGTATGATCTCCAATAAATCTGTTGCTCTCTCCATAGTACCGGAGAACGGTGTTTTAGTCATCTTGCCTATGAGGCACGGTTCACAAGTACCAAGTGATTCATAATCAAGTGGTTCCAAAAGCCCATCAGTATGGAGTTTCTTCATGCGCTTTACACCGATATGACCTAAACGGCAGTGCCACAAATAAGTTGCACTATCATTATCAACTCTGCATCTTTTGGCTTCTACATTATGAATATGTGTATCACTACTATCGAGATTCAACAAGAATAGACCACTCTTCAAAGGTGCATGACCATAAAAGATATTACTCATATAAATAGAACAACCATTATTCTCTGATTTAAATGAATAACCGTCTCGCATTAAACAAGATCCAGATATAATGTTCATGCTCAACGCTGGCACCAAATAACAATTATTTAGGTCTAATATTAATCCCGAAGGTAGATGTAGAGGTAGCGTGCCGACCGCGATCACATCGACTTTGGAACCGTTTCCCACGCGCATCGTCACCTCGTCCTTTGCTAGCGTCCGCTTATTCTGTAGTCCCTGTTTCGAGTTGCAAATATTAGCAACAGAACCAATATCAAATACCCAGGTGCTACTGCGAGCTCTAGTAAGGTACACATCAATAACATGTATATCACATATACCTTTGTTCACCTTGCCATCCTTCTTATCCGCCAAATACTTGGGGCAGTTCCGCTTCCAGTGACCAGTCTGCTTGCAGTAGAAGCACTCAGTTTCAGGCTTAGGTCTAGACTTGGGTTTCTTCTCCTGAGCAGCAACTTGCTTGCTGTTCTTCTTGAAGTTCCCCTTCTTCTTCCCTTTGCCCTTCTTCTTGAAACTAGTGGTCTTGTTGACCATCAACACTTGATGCTCCTTCTTGATTTCTACCTCCGCAGCTTTCAGCATTGCGAAGAGCTCGGGAATAGTCTTGTTCATCCCTTGCATATTATAGTTCATCACGAAGCTCTTGTAGCTTGGTGGCAGTGATTGGAGAATTCTGTCAATGACGCAATCATATGGAAGATTAACTCCCATCTGAATCAAGTGATTATTATACCCAGACATTTTGAGTATATGCTCACTGACAGAACTGTTCTCCTCCATCTTGCAGCTATAGAACTTATTGGAGACTTCATATCTCTCAATTCGGGCATTTGCTTGAAATATCAACTTCAACTCCTGGAACATCTCATATGCTCCATGACGTTCAAAACGTCGTTGAAGTCCCGATTCTAAGCCGTAAAGCATGGCACACTGAACTATCGAGTAGTCATCAGCTTTGCTCTGCCAGACGTTCATAACGTCTGGCGTTGCTCGAGTAGCAGGCCTGGCACCCAGCGGTGCTTCCAGGACGTAATTCTTCTGTGCAGCAATGAGGATAATCCTCAAGTTACGGGCCCAGTCCGTGTAATTGCTACCATCATCTTTCAACTTTGCTTTCTCAAGGAACACATTAAAATTCAACGGAACAACAGCACGAGCCATCTATCTACAATCAACATAAACAAGCAAGATACTATCAGGTACTAAGTTCATGATAAGTTTAAGTTCAGTTAATCAAATCACTTAAGAACTCCCGCTTAGATAGACATCCCTCTAATCCTCTAAGTGATCACGTGATCCAAATCAACTAAACCATAACCGATCATCACATGAGATGGAGTAGTTTTCAATGGTGAACATCGTTATGTTGATCATATCTACTATATGATTCACGCTCGACCTTTTGGTCTCCGTGTTCTGAGGCCATATCTGTATATGCTTGGCTCGTCAAGTATAACCCGAGTATTCTGCGTGTGCAACTGTTTTGCACCCGTTGTATTTGGACGTAGAGCTTATCACACCCGATCATCACGTGGTGTCTGGGCACGACGAACTTTGGCAACGGTGCATACTCAGGGAGAACACTTCTTGATAATTTAGTGAGAGATCATCTTATAATGCTACCGTTAATCAAAGCAAGATAAGATGCATAAAAGATAAACATCACATGCAATCAATATAAGTGATATGATATGGTCATCATCATCTTGTGCTTGTGATCTCCATCTCCGAAGCACCGTCATGATCACCATCGTCACCGGCGCGACACCTTGATCTCCATCGTAGCATCGTTGTCGTCTCGCCAATCTTATGCTTCCACGACTATCACTACCGCTTAGTAATAAAGTAAAGCATTACATCGCGATTGCATTGCATACAATAAAGCGACAACCATATGGCTCCTGCCAGTTGCCGATAACTTGGTTACAAAACATGATCATCTCATATAATAAAATCAGCATCATGCCTTGACCATATCACATCACAACATGCCCTGCAAAAACAAGTTAGACGTCCTCTACTTTGTTGTTGCAAGTTTTACGTGGCTGCTACGGGCTTAAGTAAGAACTCATCTCACCTACGCATCAAAACCACAACGATAGTTCGTCAAATAGACTCTGTTTTAACCTTCTCAAGGACCAGGCGTAGCCACACTCGGTTCAACTAAGGTTGGAGATTCAGTCGCCCGCAAGCCATCTATGTGCAAAGCACGTCGAGGGAACCGGTCTCGCGTAAACGTACACGTAAGGTTGGTCCGGGTCGTCTCGTCCAACAATACCGCCGAACCAAAGTATGACATGCTGGTAGGTAGTATGACTTGTATCGCCCACAACTCACTTGTGTTCTACTCGTGCAAATAACATCAAACCATAAAACCTAGGCTCGGATGCCACTGTTGGGGAACGTAGTAATTTCAAAAAATTTCCTACGCACACGCAAGATCATGGTGATGCATAGCAACGAGAGGGGAGAGTGTTGTCTACGTACCAACGCAGACCGACTGCGGAAGCGATCACACAACGTAGAGGAAGTAGTCGTACGTCTTCTTCCCGATCCGACCGATCCAAGCACCGTTACTCCGGCACCTCCGAGTTCTTAGCACATGTTCAGCTCGATGACGATCCCCGGGCTCCGATCCAGCAAAGCTTCGGGGAGGAGTTCCGTCAGCACGACGGCGTGGTGACGATCTTGATGTACTACCGACGCAGGGCTTCGCCTAAGCACTACAACGGTATGATCGAGGTGGAATTTGGTGGCAGGGGGCACCGCACACGGCTAAGGAACGATCTCAAGGATCAACTTGTGTGTCTAGAGGTGCCCCCTGCCCCCGTATATAAAGGTTTCAAGGGGAGGGGCTGGCCGGCCAAGTTAGGAGGCTCCGGAGGAGTCCTACTCCTACCGGGAGTAGGACTCCCCCCTCCAATCCTAGTACAACTAGGTTTCCTCAAGTGGGAAGGAGAGGGGGGTGGCCGGCCACCTTCCCTAGTCCTAATAGGACTAGGGGAAGGGGGGAGGCGCGCAGCCCATGGGGCAGCCCTTTCACCTTTCCACTAAGGCCCATGTTGGCCCATTTGGCTCCCGGGGGGTTCCGGTAACCCTCCCGGTAATCCGGTAAAATCCCGATTTCACCCGGAACACTTCCGATGTCCAAACATAGGATTCCAATATATCAATCTTTACGTCTCGACCATTTCGAGACTCCTCGTCATGTCCGTGATCACATCCGGGACTCCGAACAACCTTCGGTACATCAAAATGCATAAACTCATAATAACTGTCATCGTAACGTTAAGCGTGCGGGCCCTACGGTTCGAGAACAATGTAGACATGACCGAGACACGTCTCTGGTCAATAACCAATAGCGGGACCTAGATGCCCATATTGGCTCCTACATATTCTACGAAGATCTTTATCGGTCAGACCGCATAACAACATACGTTGTTCCCTTTGTCATCGGTATGTTACTTGCCCGAGATTCGATCGTCGGTATCCAATACCTAGTTCAATCTCGTTACTGGCAAGTCTCTTTACTCGTTCCGTAATACATCATCTCACAACTAACATCTTAGTTATAATGCTTGCAAGGCTTATGTGATGTGTATTACCGAGAGGGCCCAGAGATACCTCTCCGACAATCGGAGTGACAAACCCTAATCTCGAAATACGCCAACCCAACATCTACCATTGGAGACACCTGTAGTACTCCTTTATAATCACCCAGTTACATTGTGACGTTTGGTAGTACCCAAAGTGTTCCTCTGGTAAACGGGAGTTGCATAATCTCATAGTTATAGGAACATGTATAAGTCATGAAGAAAGCAATAGCAACATACTAAACGATCGGGTGCTAAGCTAATGGAATGGGTCATGTCAATCAGATCATTCAACTAATGATGTGACCTCGTTAATCAAATAACAACTCTTTGTTCATGGTTAGGAAACATAACCATCTTTGATTAACGAGCTAGTCAAGTAGAGGCATACTAGTGACACTCTGTTTGTCTATGTATTCACACATGTATTATGTTTCCGGTTAATACAATTCTAGCATGAATAATAAACATTTATCATGATATAAGGAAATAAATAATAACTTTATTATTGCCTCTAGGGCATATTTCCTTCAGGAGGCCGAGGCTATACGTGGCAGAGTGACGGGTCTGCTGAGAGACCTTTCCTCGGGCCTCCTGGTGGCTTTGTCGAGGGGGCCTCCGGTCCGGATCACCGCTAGAGAGGTGGATTGCATGGACGTCGGGGTGGTCGGGAGGAGGCCATGGGAGGTTTCGTCGGCAACCTCCGCCCCCGGTTGCTGTTGACCATGGGGCTACTACGGTTGAGACAGATAATGCTCAGTCCAAGGATATTACCACTCAGGCTATGGAGGTGGTAACGGCACTGGCCAAGGTTGATGTTCCGGTGCCTGGGGCTGTGGGGGACACATCAGACAGGTCTGAATCCGAGAGGGCGGCCAAATGGGCGCGCAAGAAGGAAAGGATGCTGTGTTACAGGTGTGGTGAGAAGGGCCATTTTATTGCAGAGTGCATTGCAGAGCTGTGTGACTCGTGTGGCAAGCTTGCACATGATTCGGGAGATTGCCCATTAGTGCGTGACCAGGCTCCATCTCTGACTATGTATGGGTTGTACTGTGCGGAGTTATTGTTCTTCGAGTCCCCGGACGCGAGGGAGATCCCCGAGGATACACACTGCTTGACTACCGGGATTGTGAAAACAACTCAGGGTGAGGTGACTGAGGCCCAGATTATCCAGAGGCTTCAGGAGTTGGCACCGGGGGAATTTCAGTGGGAGCTGGCCAGACTCGAAGCTAATGTCTTTAAGGTGGATTTCCCTTCCGTGGAGGATTTACAAAAACTGCTGAGTTTTGGCTTGTGTAGAGTTCCTGGTACTACGTGTATTTCGGAGTTTCATGAGTGGACGAAGGTAGAGCCTAAAGGCAAGCCGCTTACGCAGATTTGGTTGCGATTTTCTGGGGCCCCATCTAAGCCTCTGCAAGACGTTCAAGTTGTAGCCAGTATGGGTATCATGGTTGGAAAGACGGAGAGAGTGGATATGGCTTTTACTCGGGCTCATGGAGTGGCTCAGATATTGGTGAGTGTTCTGAATGTTGACTTCGTGCCTGATGTTGTTCACTGGACCTATAGGGGAGAGGTTTACCCGCTCGACATTGAGTTTGAGGATGTTGAGATGTTCGCTGATGAGGTCGCTGGGGATGATGTTGATATGCACGAGAGTGATGGTGGTGCGGGAGCCAAGGGGGAGCCAGATGAGTCTGCTCGAGAGGAATCGACTGGAACTCGTACAGATGCTCAGTTGCCTGGGGAGGGGGCCGGAACTGGGTCGACACCGTCGCCGTCGGTGCCCACGACGACTCTGCGTTTTGGGTCCTTTGAGCCTGCTTCTGCGCCTCCCAAGTTGTGGAGCGACAGGGTAGACACGGATGATGAGTTTGAGCATGGGCTTCCTTCTTTGGATTTTGTGGGGACTGCACTTCGAGAGGTAGAGCCGGAGGTGGCTCCTATTTCTCCTGCTGTACCGGTTGAGGTGGCTCCGGCATTGGCATCTATGACCGAGGAGGGCCTTACGGGACGGGGGTCAGGGCAGATGGCCTTATCCTCTTCCCTCCCTATACACACGCCAGTGTCACCGGCCACGTCGGGGGCTGCCAGCGTTAGGAGTGGGAGCCCGAGGCAGGTGTCCTCGCCTCTCTATCCTCAGGCCCTGGCAGTGGCGCCAGCATCCCCCGAAACGCTGGGGGAGGAGAGGTTGGGGCAGGTGGCCCTAGACTTCCCCTCATCATCTGCGGTCAGGAGGACCGCTTTCTCGGCGACTTCGACGCTCCGCTCTAAGTCGGTGGGCGGGGCAGGAGGAGGGAGTGGGCAGGCGGCCCCAGTGGTCCCCCCTCTTGCCATACCTGCCGGGCACTTGTCCGAGGGCATCGGGAGCCCGCAGCTTCCTCATTCTGTTGAGGAGGTTGTGGCCTTTGGCGGTATTCCCGACCCGGTCTCGGCGGGGAGACGGATGAGTGCTCGCGTTCTGGACCTTCCGGAGGTGGACGATATGCAGCAGAGGTGCGCTATGAGGGCGGCCAAGCTTCATGATGCTGCGACATCTTCTGGTATGTCCGTTAACATTTCCAATTCTTTATTGCATTTTGCGCCTGAGGAGATTGTTACTAATGCAAACCAATTAGGAGTTTCACTAGGCGCTAATGATACTGAAATCTCCAATTCGGTAAATGATATGTTAGATTTAGAGGCGGAGCGGGCCTTAGAGACTATTCGTAATCTTGCTGCGGTCAAACCCATGAATGATGAGGAAATTGATGCTTTAGGGGTTAGAGTGCTAGATAATCTATGCGCGGACCTAGCACCTTCTAATCAGGAGTCGGAGGGTGATGATGCGCCCGTAGATGTTGAAGGGATCCGTTCCGTTCAGTCCGGTTATGAGGACCGGGTGAAGGAGCACACTAAGCCAAGGTGTAAGTGGAAGCGAAAGATTTATCCCGACTCTGCGGTTCATAGGAGTGCTAGGGTTCGGACTGCTAAAAAATTCCATAATGAACTATGAAAGGAATCTTTTGGAATAGCAGAGGTTTGAAAGACTTGGCTAAAAGAAGGTTTCTTGCTGAAACTTCTCTGGAACATCGGTTAGATTTCGTTGCTTTATCGGAAACCGGTCGAGATAACTTTGCGCCGCAGTTTCTTTCCTCTCTTGTGGGTGGTCTTGATTTCGATTGGCATTGCCTCCCGCCACGAGGTAGATCGGGGGGCATCTTACTGGGTGTGAGATGTGATTCCCTTGAAGTCCGGAGTGTAGTAATGGGTGACTTCGCAGTAAAGTTTCGAGTTAGGTCTAAAGTTGATGGGTTCAACTGGGCTTTGGTAGCGGTCTATGGTGCTGCCCAACCCGAGCTGAAACCGGAATTTCTGGCGGATCTTGTTCGGATTTGTGGGTCTGAACAACTCCCGATTTTGGTCGGGGGTGATTTCAATATCATTAGAAGGAGAGAGGAGAAAAACAATGATAACTTCGACGGCAGATGGTCGTTTATGTTCAATACCATTATTGAAAGCTTAGATCTAAGGGAGACAGAGCTTTCTGGTAGACAGTTTACCTGGGCTAATGCTATGCCAAACCCGACATATGAAAAGCTTGATCGGGTCCTCGCCAGCGTGGAGTGGGAACAGAAGTTCCCTCTTGTTATGGTGCAAGCTCTCACGCGGGGAATCTCCGATCACACACCTTTGTTCGTAGACTCAGGGGAGCCGAACCATATAGGAAACAAGAACACCTTCTCTTTTGAGATGGCCTGGTTCGAACGCGAGGGATTCTTAGACATCATAGCCAGGGAGTGGGCTAAGGGTGTTGGAGGAAAGACGGCGGTCGAGCGTTGGCAGAATAAAATTAGGCATTTGAGAAGTTTCTTACGGGGTTGGGCTAAGCATCTCAGTGGGGTGTATAAGATTGAGAAGGATAGGCTCCTCTCTCTTGTACAGGCCTTGGATGTAAAAGCTGAGTCCGCGTTGTTGCTGCCCACCGAACTTCAAGTTAAAAATGAGGCGGAGAAGAGGCTGAAAGAACTTCTCCGCGAAGAAGAATTGAAGTGGGCTTTGCGTGCCAAGGTCCGCAAAGTAGTCCAAGGGGACGCGAATACTCAATTTTTCCACCTCATTGCTAATGGTAAACACAGAAAGAAGCGGATCTTTCAGCTAGAGCAGGATGAGGGTACTATCATTGGGCAGGATAATATCAAAACCTATATTACCGAATATTATAGACAGCTATTTGGACCGCCGGAGGACAATTGTGTGTCCCTCGATGAGTCAAGGGTTGAGGACGTGCCTCAATTAACTAATGCTGATAATGATATCCTGGCTGCCCTGTTCTCTGAAAAGGAAGTGTTCGATGCTATTGCACAAATGAAAAACAACAAGGCTCCCGGTCCGGATGGGTTCCCAGCTGAGTTTTATAAAAAGTGCTGGCATATTATTAAGGGGGATTTGTTACCTATGTTTCATGATCTATTCTCTGGACAGCTTCAATTATTTCACTTGAATTTTGGAACTATTACATTGCTTCCGAAGAAAACAGATGCTGCGAGGATTGAGCAGTTCAGGCCGATCTGCCTACTCAATGTTAGTTTCAAAATCTTCACCAAGGTTGGGACTAACAGGCTCACACAGATTGCGCCATCTGTGGTGCAGCAAGCCCAAACTGCTTTCATGCCGGACAGGAACATCCTTGAAGGGGTGGTTGTCCTTCACGAAACGCTCCATGAAATCCATTCCAAAAAATTAGATGGAGTAATTTTTAAGGTGGATTTCGAAAAAGCGTACGATAAGGTTAAGTGGCCATTCCTCCAACAGGCATTGCGTATGAAAGGTTTTGATGAAGCCTGGCGCCGACAGGTCGAATCATTTACGCAAAAAGGGAGTGTGGGAATCAAAGTGAATGACGACATAGGTCATTATTTCCAGACACATAAAGGCCTAAGACAAGGAGATCCGATGTCCCCTATCCCGTTTAACATTGTGGTGGATATGTAAGCAATTTTGATAGGCCGGGCTAAGGAGAATGGTCAAGTGGAGGGGTTGGTTCCTCATCTTGTTGAGGGAGGTGTTTCCATCCTTCAGTACGCCGATGATACAATCATCTTTATGGAGCATGATTTGGCCAAGGCGAGAAATATGAAGCTTGTGTTATGTCTATTTGAACAATTGACCGGGTTAAAGATTAACTTCCATAAGAGCGAATTGTTCTGCTTTGGTAGAGCCAAAGACGACCAAGAGTCTTATAGGCAATTGTTTGGGTGCGAGTTGGGGAGTTTACCCTTCTCTTACCTTGGGATCCCGATTCACCACCGTAGGCTAACGAACAGAGAATGGAAGTGCATCGAGGATCGATTTGAGAAAAAACTGAGCTGTTGGAAAGGTAAACTCATGTCATACGGAGGCCGTTTGATTTTGATTAATTCGGTGCTCACGAGTATGCCTATGTTTCTCTTATCTTTCTTTGAGGTCCCAGTTGGTGTTAGGAAAAGATTGGACTTCTATCGGCCGCGCTTCTTTTGGCAGGGTGATGAACTTAAAAGAAAATACCGGCTTGCTAAATGGGACATCATCTATCGACCGAAAGACCAAGGGGGTCTTGGTATTGAAAATCTGGAAGTTAAGAACAGATGTCTTCTTAGTAAGTGGTTGTGGAAGCTATCTTCCGGGACTGAGGCCATGTGGGCACAGATCCTCCGCAACAAGTACCTCCAAACTAAAACATTGTCCCAGGTTGCAGTCAGGCCGACTGATTCGCCTTTCTGGAAAGGACTAATGAAAGTCAAACAATCTATGTTCAATAGGACGAGATTTGTTATTGGAAACGGTACAAGCACCCGTTTCTGGGAGGATACTTGGCTTGGTGAATCACCTTTAGCCATTCAATATCCGTCTTTATATCGGATTGCTCAACGACGGGAGGTGTTCGTGGCAACGGTATTCCAATCTATCCCCCTTAATATTCAGTTTAGACGGTCGCTAGCGGGTAATCGGTGGGAAGAATGGCTTCATCTAGTTAGGAGACTTATGGAGGTTCAACTTTCTCACCGACCCGATATATTGCGTTGGAAGTTGACTAGTTCTGGAGTATTTACAGTTAAATCAATGTATATTGATGTTATTAATTCGACTGCTATTCCAACTTCCAAGTTTGTTTGGGTTGCCAAGGTGCCTTTAAAAATTAAAGTGTTTATGTGGTTTGTCCATAAACAAGTCATTTTAACAAAGGACAACTTGATTAAACTCAATTGGACAGGACCTACTAGGTGTAGTTTCTGTGATCGGGATGAGACGATTAGGCATTTATTCTTTGATTGCCCGCTGGCTAGAGTTCTTTGGCGGACGGTCCATATTGCTTTTAATCTTACTCCGCCGACTTCTGTCAATGCTTTATTTGGGACATGGCTTAATGGGGTTGAGCCTGGTCTCGCACGACATATTCGGGTTGGAGTTTGCGCCTTCTTATGGACTGTCTGGAATTGCAGAAATGATTTGGTTTTTAACAGAACATCACGGATTCATTTTTTGCAGGTTATTTTCCGAGCTACGGCCCTGATCCGTTCGTGGTCGCTACTCACTCCGATGGAGGCCAGGGAGCATTTGGTTACTGGATCTATCCGTTGGGAGATGGTCGCTCGGGATATCTTCAACCGGTTTGGATGGCGGTCATGTAATAGAATAGGCAATTAGTTTTCCTATCTTTTGTTAGCCAGCCGGTTGTGGCATCTTTTTTTGGCTAGGTTGTATTTCTAGCCGTCTGTAGCTCTGTGTGAGCTGCATTTCTCTTTTTTTCCATATTGTTGACCTGGAGACTGTGGAACCTTGTTGGCACTTTTGCCTTTTTTGGTTAATAAGATGGCTGTATGCATCGTTCTGATGCAGAGGCCGGGGAGCCCCCCCTTTTCGAAAAAAAAGAGGCAGCCCCAGAGGACGTGCGCTAGCAGGCATCCCATGGGGTGCAAGTGAGCATGGTGGGGAGGTTGTTCAGCCTCGCTACAAGCGATTACATTATGGGGATAATTAACTCTAAACCATTGGCACCGGCGCGAGCCCAAAGCCGAGCCTCGTCACGGATAGTGCGCTGCAGATCATCGCTTGAAGGTTGGGCGTTGTCGAATACCGCGGCGTTGCGGTGCTTCCAGAGGGACCAAGCCACTAGGGCAATGAGGGAATTAGCACCCTTGCGGAGGCTGGCTGGGGTGGCGTTGGTGGTGGCAGCCCACCAGGTGTAGAAGCTCGCAGAGGCAGCGGGAGGGGAGGCTGGTAGTCTGCACCAAGAGAGGATCTCATGCCATGTGATTCGAGAGAAGGAGCACTGGACCAGGATGTGGTCGATGGTCTCAGACTCCTGGCAGCAGAATTTGCATAGTGGATCATGCGGGAGTCCATGGCAAGCGCGCCGCTCGGCGGTCCAGCAATGATCCATGGAGGCGAGCCAGAGGAAGAATTTGGCGTTGGTCCGAGCCTAGCATCGCCAGAGGAGGCGCCAAAACAAGGAGCCCGTCGATCCAGCAAACAGGGCTTTGTAGGCCGAGCCAGCACTATAAGTGCAGTTGGCCGTCCACTTCCAGATGATCTTGTCGGGGCCGGTGGTCCGTTGCACGCACTGCAGTTGTCGCCATAGATCAACATATTGAACAACAGCGGCCGGGCTCAAGGAGCCATGGATGTCGCGGATCCAGAGGTTGTCTTGTAGGGCGTCGGAGACGAGCTGCGCGCACCGCCGTCTACACGGGACGAGAGGGAGCAGTGCCGGGGCGATCTCGCCGATGGATGATCCCTCGATCCAGTGATCGCACCAGAAGCGGCAAGACTTGCCATCACCAATGGTCCGGGAAGTGGAGGCCCGAAAGAATTGCTGGAGCTCCTCGTCATGCAGAAGTAGAAGGTGGCTCCATGGACGCGATGGGTCTATGGCCTGCAACCACAGCCATCGGGCACGGAGAGCGATGCCAGTGCGGTGTATGTCACGCACGGCGAGGCCCCCGAGCTCGAGCGACCGCGGCAGTTTAGGCCAGCTGACGAATCAGTAGCCAGTCTTAGCATCCTTGCGGCCGTGCCAGAGGAAGTCATGAATAATCGTGGTGATCTTCTTGAGCACAGAGGGGTTCAGACTCATGGCGAGGAGGAGGTGCACCGGCATGGCCGTGACCACATGACGCACCAAGGCCAGCCTCTCACCATGGGAAAGAAGGGTAGCTTTCCACGTTGCAAGCTTCTGCAAGCCACTTGACTAGGGGCATGAGTGCCGATGTGTGGCACTTGCGGATGGATAGCGGCAGCCCGAGGTAAGGGATGTGAAAGGCGGCGACAACGCACGAAAGCTCAATGGTGATTGCGGCGGCCACCTCATTGCCGCATTGGATGGTGACGGCGGAGCACTTGGAGAAGTTGGTGCGCAAGCCGGATGCATCCCCAAAGACACGCAGTAGCTCCCGGATGGAGGCTAGCTCGGGGGGGGGGGTCGGGGGGGGGGGGGGGGCAAAGAGAGAGATGCTCGAGGCGGCGTGCCGGGTGGTCAGCCGCTGCAGAATGCCCACGGAAACGACGTGTTGTAGCAGTGAGTTGAGCGAGTCGATGACGATTGCGAAGAGCATGGGAGAGATGGGGTCGCCTTGACGAAGCACACAGGCGTGATCCACTGGTGGCCCAGGATTGCCGTTGATGAGGATGCGCATGGAGGCCGTGGACATGAGGATGGAGATCCACTCACACCAACGCCGACCAAAGCCAAGGTGGGCCAAGGTCTCCAGCAGGAAGGACCAGTCAACGGTGTCGAACGCCTTCACGATGACGAGCTTGAGGAGGACGCGCGGGGCCTTGATGTTGTGGAGAAACCTTGCCGTCTGCTGCACAAGGAGAAAGTTATCGTGCACACATCTGCAGCGATGAACGCACTCTGATTCGTAGAGACGATTTCTCGCATCCGTGGAGCGAGCCATAGGGCGAGGACCTTGGCGAAAAGCTTGGCAAAGATGTGGATCAAGATGATGGGCTGGTAATCAGAAAGCGCGGCCGCATCGGGTTTCTTGGGAAGGAGGGTGAGAAGGGCTTCATTAAGCTTATGGAAGACATGGCCGTTCATGTGGTATAGCTTGTCGAAGGCCGCGCAGATGTCTATTTTGATGATGGGCCAGCAGGCGCGGAGAAACTCGAAGGTGAAGCCATCGGGTCCGGGTGCCTTGCCAGATGGAAGTTGCTTGATCGCCACCCATATCTCATGCTCGGTGAAAGGCACCTCAAGCTCCGACAGGTCAAAGCGCCTAGTGTCGAAGAGGTCAAGTCGCAAGGAGTGGGCGCGCATAGGCGCAGAGCCGATGATGGCGGAGAAGTTCTCAAAAGCAGCCTGGGACATAGCATCACCGCCGGAGATAATGCCATCACGGGTCTGAAGGCTGAAGATGCAGTTCTTCTAGCTGCGGTGGGCAGCATGGATCTTGTAAAAGGTAGTGTTGGTGTCACCCTCGCGCAACCAACAGAAACGAGCCCGCTCGCGCGCAATAGATCTCTCGAGCGAAGCAAGGCCCAGGTAGATTCGCTTGAGCTCGCGGCGCAACCAGGCCTCCGCCGGCGAGAGGGGGCGCAGGTCTTGGGCCGCGTCCAGACGGAATATGATCTCTTGCGCGATGGACAACTGGGAAGAAATATGGCCAATCGAGCGTGAACCCCAGCCCTGAAGGCGCCGCGCCGTGACATGAAAGCAGGTGTAGAGCCGTCGGAATGGGTCGGAGTCGGGCGGGACATATTGCCAGGCGTATTGGACAGTTTGCGTGAACCATCGAGCTTGATCCAGAACCGTTCAAAGTGGAAACGCCGTTTCCCCGGAGCGTGCAGGGTGCAATCAATGACTAAGGGGTAATGATCAGAGGCAGCAGAGGCGAGGCAGCAGAGAAGGTGTCGCTGATGGTCCGTGTCCTAGGAGGGGGTGCAGAGAACGCGATCGTTGCGAACGAGGGTGGGGTTCTGCTGCTCGCTGGACCAAGTATAGCGCCGACCGTGCAAGTAGATGTCGCGTAGGCCGTGGTCAGTGATGAAGCACAGAAAACGGCTGGCCGTGCGATGATTGATCCGGCCGTTGTTTTTGTCCGCAGATGAGGTGACCATGTTGAAGTCGCCCCCGATTAGCCAAGGCCTGGCCATAGTAGCTCTAAGGTCGTGCAGCTCAGCGAGGAAGGCCAACTTGTCATCGTCGCCCTGAGGGCCATACATCCCAGAAATCCACCATGGAGGCGCGCCTGGGCTGGAGGAGACCACGGCAGAGACATGGTGGGAGCCGATCGATGGGTGGGAGACCGCTAGTTTGTACTAACTCTTTTTTCCGAACATAGTATAGACGCAGAAGCTAATAAATACTAAGATACATACCTCTATGAATGCACACATATACACCATACCCTACCTCTGTGCGCACTTTCGAGAGACCGAGTTGCCATATTGTCGTGAAATTGATGAAGTCACCGCATACACCCCGTAATTTTACTTTTTGGAGCTTGCCTTTTACCGCAATTCATTTCAGGTTTCTGTTGTGTTTTTTGGGGGTGTGTGTGTGTGTGTGGGGGGGGGGGGGTGTCCATTTCCGTGCTCATCTTTTTTTTTAGTTCTATTCGGTTTTGGCCGAGCCATCTAACATTTATCATAGTTGCCCTTCACCCCTCAGCCCACCCTCACAAATGCTCAAACGGAGGCTTGTCATTAAGTTAAAGTAGTTGACCATTACTTAGCTCAATTACTGATGCGTGGGACACCCACTGGTGGCCCATCTGTCAATGGATGCTCGATCATAGGTGGCCCCAGCGCCCATCTATCAATGTATGCTCGATCATAGGTGGCCCCAGCGCCCATCTATCAATGGTTGTGCGGTCATAGGTGGCCCCGATGCCTATCTATCAGTGGCTCGCTAATTAGTTGGCCCCAAGGCTCATATGCCAGTGGCTGGCTAATTGCCCAAAAAAGGTTTGCTTATAATGCCGCGCAAGGGACTCAAACTTGAGCTCGGTCACTCAAACTGCATCGGATGGGCCATTTGAGCTAATATGTGTGCATGTGTTTCTGTGATAGAACCGTGTCATTTTGTCCTGATGGACGCGAAGGATGGACCCAAGATTCGATGACCTTCAAAATGGTGGACCGTTGTCAGTGTCAAACAAAGCAGCGGAAGCTCGCCGGAGGATTGTCTCTATGTGCTCATGCGAGTCGAGTGGTGCATAGCACATTCATAAGTTGACGTGCATAGCACATTCTTTTATATTTGTTCTAAAAACAATTTGGACTGGGTTATTTTCCAATGTTCTAAAGATTATTGGTCCCTTTGCACAATTATTCTGTCCAACAGTAGTAGTCCATGCAAAACTAAAAAAATAGTCCAACATAGTAGGACAGTAGCATGTACTTGCAAAAAAAAATCAGAAATACTGCAACATGTCTAATGTTTTGTCTATCTATAGTACTCAATGTCAACCCCACTAAAAGTAGTCCAACATATAAGGATTTCAGCTTTTATCATTTCGCCACAAACTATATTACACAAAAGGCTCCATGTAAAAGGAATTCAATTTTTGAGACATTTTTTTTTTCAAAATTGGGCCAAACTTGCAAGGATGTCTATTCAGAGCAAATGGTTGAGAATTTCACCTTCGTCTGTGGCTACTGCCTACACTCATAATATGCAAAATTGAAATCACTATTGTCAATTTTACAACCAATGCAAACTAAAGAACACTTGTAGTTCAAATTTGAATTACTTAAGGTAAATCTCTAGAAATTCATTATATCAACGAAACATAGCAAAAACACTATGAAATTCATAAAAGATTTGCAGTTCGCATCCAATGTGGTCTACTTTGGGTGATAATTGCAAAGGTCTAAGTTTTAATCTTATTTGTGTTACTTCTTTCACAAAAAAATCACTTTGGCACTTGTTAAATGAAAACAAATTATTTTATAACAAAATAATTGAACCTCCTTTGGCAATATTGTTTCAATGGTAATACCCCTCCTTTGGCATCCAATGTGGTCTAATTTGGGTGAAATTTTAAAAGGGGTTAAAGTTTTAGAAGATTTTTGAAAGTTTCTGGATTTATATCTATTCAAATTAACTAGCCAGAAACTCATTTTTGGCAACCGATAGAAGTAACACAAATTTGAGTCAACCTCTATACATTCATCAGAGAGGGACGGACTAGATAGGCTGTGTGGCTCTGCCGTGCCAAATAAAATTCAAGCAAATCAAATTCATTCAAATAACATGCAAACAACTCAAATTTCATTTTAAGTTTTAGGATTTTTACAGGCATTCAAATGAAATTTGAGTCAACCCCTAAACATAAATACTGGCGTTACTAACCCTAACGGCTAGTCCTAATCTACTCGTCGGCGTCATCAACGTTGAACCCACTATCGATGTCCACGGAGCCATCGCTCACAAGGTCGACGGTGGCGGAGGCCACCAAAACAATAAGCGTGGTGTGGAGCCCTGGCATGTCAGCCAGGTAGTCAGGGTGGTGGTGCGGCCCCTTGGTTGATTTGCGCATTGCCATGATGAGGCTTGGCGAGTCTTCAGGGTCACTGGCCTCGCTGGCCACTGGATGTTTGTACTCTGTAAGAGTAGCAACGGGGTGGTGTGGATCGATCTATTCACTCTCTAAAGTAGTAGCGATACAATCGATTACAAGAATTTGGGAATTGCAGTAGCTAGATGAGATACACGATGAACTAGGGTTGCCACCACCTCGTAGTCGCCTGATCCTCTAGATGCCCGTCTCCTCCTGGTCGCCCGTTACTTGTAGCGAACGAGTGGGCCTTAACGCGTCCACTCCGGCCCGCTGGTGCGTGGGCTGGGGCGCCTGATCCGAGTGGGCCGCTGGGCAGCGCTGTCGCTGGCTCGGTCGCTGCCCTGCGGGTCCATCTTGATAGCTGTGTTGACATCCCCCTCTCCTTGAGATGAGGCTTGACCCCAAGCCTCTGCATGCGGGAACCTGGCCATCAGGCTCTGCTTGTCTTCCCAGGTTGTGCCCAATGTCGCCGTGTTGGGCCACTACACCTTCACCTGTTCACGAGCGCCGTCTTTCTGCTTGCGCCATCTTGTTTGAAGGATTGCTACGGCACAACAAGGTCGTTAGAACAATGTGGGAGTTGAGGCCGAAGAAGCTGCAATTTAGACACCCGAAAGTAAGTACTATAGTAGCATGTTCTGCGCATCTCCTAGTGATTTAAGCACTAGTTTCATCAATACCATTTGGCATTCTTGCTTATCAGTTTGATTGACCTCTATTTCTTGTAAAGTGGTTGTGGTAGGAATAAGGGAATGATTTCTGTGGATATTACGTTTGCGAGTCTATCCGCCACACGACCTGTGAGCGGGGCTACTCTGACGAACAATATGAAGTGCGTAAATAACAGCATTCACAATTTTATTTTATTACCATCATTTGTGTTGAGTTTCATTCATTCATATATATATATATATATATATATATATATATATATATATATATATATATATATATGTATGTATGTATTGACCCGGCCCCTTCTTCAAATTAGATGTTTCGGAAGCGGGATGAACTCCTAGCACCAGCTCGCATGCAAGCAATTCAAGAAGAATTGGCGGCATTCTTTCTTGACCACGTGATCACTGAAGACGGAGAATACTATGTGGACCATGCGTCCGTATGTTAGGAGATTATATTTGTAAGAGATAATTATTGTATATATGTAGCTGGTAGTGTCAGATAGATATACGAGAACTTGTTGTTCGACCAATCTCTCGGAGAAGGAGAGGTGGTCGATATCACTTCTCTCTGTATGCATATATGTTCATGACGATCTTCTGTTTCCTCCATTTGCTTACTAGCTAGCTAGCGTGTCTAGTCCTCTCTATACGTATGTATAGTACGTAGCGTCGACCAAGCACGGACATAAGAAAGGACACTTCTCTCTATTAATTATAGCTAGCTAACACAATATATGAAACACCTAAATTAACCCCCCAAAACCCCCAACCCCCCCCCCCCCCCCTTTAAAAAAAACAAAAATCCCATCCATAGAAATGCTGACGCGTGGATGCCTATTGGTCTCGGTTGGTGCCACAACCGGGACCAAAGGCCCTCCTGCCTGGGCTCCGCGCACAGGCCACGTGGAGGCCCATCTGTCCCGGTTCTGGATTGAACCGGGACTAAAGGGACAGGGCATTAGTACCGACCCTTTAGTCCCGGTTCAGGAACCGGGACGAAAGGCCCTTACAAACCAGGACAATAGGCCCTTTTTCTACTAGTGAGGTTCGACGGACATACCGGGAGCCAGTGCTCGGCGGAGAAGCGAGACATGGAACACTGGGTGCACTGTGGCATGTGGTGGCAATTGCAGCTTGTACGCCACATCATTGATCTTGGCAATGACTGGAAATGGCCCATAGAACTTGTACGACAGTTTGTGGTTTGCCCGTGGAGCTACTGAAGATTGTATGTATGGCTGGAGCTTGAGGAACACTTGGTCACCCACCTCAAATGCTCAGAAAGAACGTTTCTTATCTGCTTGTTCCTTCAACACTTGTCGTGCTCTGTTAAGATGGTGCTGCAGCAAGTCTTGGACAGTGGCTCGCTCGTCTAGCCATGATTGAAGGGCAAGGATTGAGCAGGTGTTGTTAGCTGTGATGCCTCAGTGGCGCGGCTCGTATCCGAACATAGCCTTGAACGGTGTCATACCAATATCGGAGTGGTGAGCATTGTTGTACCAAAACTGAGCCAGAGGGATCCAGAAACTCCATCTACGCTGGCATGCTTGTGTGAAACAGCGGAGGAATGTCTCAACACACTTGTTAACGCAGTCCGTCTGGCCATCCGTTTGGGGGTGGTTTGCTGTGCTCAGTCGAAGCTCCGTACCTACTCCACAGAACAGGTCTTGCCAGAAGTGGCTGGTGAATACCGGGTCTCTATCTGATACAATTGACCCCAGGAGGCCATGAATCTTGTAAACCTGATGTAAGTACAACTGAGCTACAGATGCAGCGGTGTAGGGATGCGTGAGGGGCAGAAAGTATGCGAACTTGGTGCGCTTGTCCACGATGACACAGGCAGTTGAACTTGCTGGACCGAGGGAGACCATCCACAAAATCCATGGAAATCATGTCCCATGGTTGATTTGGAATAGGAAGTGGCATGAGCAGACCTGGAGATGCAGCACGATCCGGCTTGGCTTGTTGGCAGACTTGACAGCACCGCACATAGTGCAGGATTTGTGTTTCCATTTTTGGCCAGGTGAATAGCCGTCGGATGCGTCTATATGTTACTGGGAATCCTGAGTGCCCGCCAAGAGCGCTGTCATGGAAAGCTGTGATGATCCGTTGCTGAATGTGTGTGCTCCCTCCCAACCAGATTCGGCCACGGAAGCGAATGATGCCCTGTTGAAGAGTGAATCGCTTCTTTGGGTCCTCCTTGATAGCTAGCTGTTCCAGGAGTCGTGTGGCCTCGGGGTTATCGTTGTACCTGCTGATCATGTCTTCTAACCACACTGGTAAGCAAGAGGTCACCGCAGCCAGTGTGTCAGTGGGGTTGGCTCTTAACAAGGCGTCTGCACCCACATTCTCGATGCTCTTCTTGTAACGGATGCGGTAATGCAAGCCGAGAAGCTTGGTGAATGCCTTCTGTTGCCAGGGTGTCGTCAGGCATTGCTCTTCCAAGTGAAATAAACTCTTCTGATCGGTAAGAATGTCAAATTCTGCGTGCTATAGATATGGGCGCCACTGGTCGAAAACCACAATGATAGCCAATACTCCTTCTCATACGTGGACAGGCCTTGGTAGCGGGGGCTGAGCGCCTTGCCCATGAACGCGATCGGGTGACCTTGCTGCTATAGGGTAGCTCCGATGCCGCGGTCGCTTGCGTCTATCTCGACTGTGAATGGTTGCTAAAAGTTGGGCAACGCGAGGAAAGGAGCCGTGACTAGCTGTTGCTTGAGGACTTGGAATGCTATTTCTGTGGTTGATGTCCAAAGAAACGGGACCCCTTCTTGAGCAGATTGAACAAGGGCCTAGCTATGACTCCGAAGTTCCTGATGAAACCCTGATAGTAGCCTGCCAGCCCCAAGAAGCTGCGCACTCCTTTGACGTCAGTTGGAGTTGTCCAATTCGTCACTGAGGTAATATTGGACGGTTCAGTAGAGACACCATGCACACTGATGGTGTGGCCAAAGTATCAGATCTATTGCTGCCCAAAAGTGCATTTGCTGCGCTTAACTTTCCAGCTGTCTTTGCGTAGAAGGGTTAACACTTGACGCAGGTGGTCGACGTGTTCCTGGAGCGACTTGCTGAAGACGAGGATGACGTCGAAGAAAGACAACATGCAGACGCAGTGGAGAGGCTTGAGAGTTGTTGTGATGGCCCCGATGAAGGTAGTTGGGGCGCCTACGAGACCACCTTAAACTCGAAGTGGCCCTAGTGAGTTTGGAATGCGGTCTTGTACTCCTCTCCAGGGGCCAATATGATTTGATGGTATCCGACACGGAGATCCAGCTTAGAGAACCATGCAGCACTGTGTAGTTCGTCGAGGAGTTCTTCGATGATAGGAACCGGGTACTTGGTGATCACCGTGAGTGCATTGAGATGCCTGTAATCGATGCACACACGCCATGTCCCGTCCTTCTTCTTGACGAGGATGACTGGGGACGAGAAGAGGCCGATGCTTCTTTGAATGATCCCGAAATGCAGCAACTCCTCCACTTGCGCCTCAATCTCTGACTTGAGTTCCGGTTTGTGACGATATGGTCGTATGTTCACCGGTTGCGCACCAGGAATGAGAGGAATCCGGTGGTCGCAGGCGCACCGGGGTGGTAGGCCAGTTGGTTCGGCAAAGACGTCGAGGAAGTCGTCGAGCACTTGTTGGATATAGGCCGGGGTTGGAGCAGACGGCTCTGTTGTTGGCGTGACTACCCAGAGATGGATGATATGTGATACAGCCCCTCTGCTACATAAACACTGCAGTTGTATGTTGTTGATGTTTTCACACACCGTTGATGCAGCATCGTGTCCGACGAGGTGTAGTGGTCCTGCCGGTGTGGGAATATCGATGAAGCCCGCATGCCAATCCATGGTCATGGGACTGTGCTCCTCGAGCCAGTCCATCCCCAAGATGGCATTGTAGGTGCCCAGCATGAGCACCTTCATGTCAGTGAAGAATTCTTGGCCTTGAGAGTACCAGGCGCAACTGGGCACAAATGATGAGCACACCAGTTCGCCGCCGTCGGCGACTCGCACGCGTCCTGGTTGTGGTAGAGGCTGGACCGCGGCGAGTGATTCGGCGAACTTGGCGTCGATGAAGGAGTTGGAGCTGCCGGAGTCCACTAACAGCAGCACCTCGCGGCCCTGAATCCAGGCGCGCATTGGCGGAGACTCCCCCTATCACAGCAGAGATGGAAATTGCCATGACTGCATCGTCGGTGCCGCTCGTTGCTGGAATCTGAGTATCGATAAAGTTGTCGATGCCGAACAGGTCAAGCAGCTCCTCGACGACGTGCAGTTGCACAGAGGTAGGACACGCATGGTCATGGCCCCACCTGAAGGAAATATGCCCTAGAGGCAATAATAAAGTTATTATTTATTTCCTTATATCATGAGAAATGTTTATTATTCATGCTAGAATTGTATTAACCGGAAACATAATACATGTGTGAATACATAGACAAACAGAGTGTCACTAGTATGCCTCTACTTGACTAGCTCGTTAATCAAAGATGGTTATGTTTCCTAACCATAGAAAAAGAGTTGTTATTTGATTAACAGGATCACATCATTAGGAGAATGATGTGATTGACATGACCCATTCCATTAGCTTAGCACCCGATCGTTTAGTGTGTTGCTATTGCTTTCTTCATGACTTATACATGTTCCTATGACTATGAGATTATGCAACTCCCGTTTGCCGGAGGAACACTTTGTGTGCTACCAAACGTCACAACGTAACTGGGTGATTATAAAGGAGCTCTACAGGTGTCTCCAAAGGTAGATGTTGGGTTGGCGTATTTTGAGATTAGGATTTGTCACTCCGATTGTCGGAGAGGTATCTCTGGGCCCTCTCGGTAATGCACATCACATAAGCCTTGCAAGCATTGCAACTAATGAGTTAGTTGCGAGATGATGTATTACGGAACGAGTAAAGAGACTTGCCGGTAACGAGATTGAACTAGGTATTGGATACCGATGATCGAGTCTCGGGCAAGTAACATACCGATGACAAAGGGAACAATGTATGTTGTTATGCGGTCTGGCCGATAAAGATCTTCGTAGAATATGTAGGAGCCAATATGGGCATCCAGGTCCCGCTATTGGTTATACTCAGTCATGTCTACATTGTTCTCGAACCGTAGGGTCCGCACGCTTAACGTTACGATGACAGTTATTATGAGTTTATGCATTTTGATGTACTGAAGTTAGTTCGGAGTCCCGGATGTGATCACGGACATGACGAGGAGTCTCGAAATGGTCGAGACATAAAGATTGATATATTGGATGACTATATTCGGACATCGGAAGTGTTCCGGGTAATATTGGAGAAAACCGGAAAGCCGGAGGGTTACCGGAAGGGCTGCCAGAGGTGGGCCGCGCGCCACCTCCTCCCTGGTCCGAATTGGACTATGGGAGGGGGGCGGCGCCTGTGACGCCCGGATAATTAGGCTACAGTAAACCCCTGCTAGTGTTGGCACGTCACCACGATTACTGTTGATAATCTCGCGATGATTCAAAACTCGTTCAAATTCAAATTTTAAATAAAGTCAAACTAGAAAAATTTTCAAACGTCAAAACTAAAATGTTCGGGTTGTGACAAATAAATCGTAAGTAATTATGGTGGAGAAACCAAACTTTGATAAAATTTTTAAAGGCTCTATAACAATTTAAAACAGTAGTGAAAACGATTAAACAAATGCCTATTGAATTTATAAAATGCTAAAACTATTTTATTATGGGTTAAGAATTAATCTCATAGTAGTTTGTTGATAACCACAAATTTAGGCACTAGTGGTGATTTTTATAAAACTAAAAAAATAAAAGAAACTACAAATAAAAAGAGAAAAGAAAATATAAAAACAAAAAAACAAAACTAACAAAGAACAAAAAAATAAAAATAAAAATAGAAGAACCCCCCCTCCCCACTGGGCCACGGCCCAGCTAGCCTCTGGACCCACTAGGCCGGTCCAGTCGGCCCAGCCGCCGCCCGACCTAACCCTAGACGACCGAACCCCCACTCCCCTCGTTCCCCACTTCCCCCACTCCCCCCCCGCACGCCTCCCTCTCCTTCCTCGATCTGGATCGGGGGGCAGCGACCCCGACCCCGATCCCGCATCGCCCCCCCCCCCCCATGCTCGACTGGTTCTAGATCGGGGAGGGGCCCGATCCCGCGCCGCGCCTCCTCATCCTCCTCCCCGCCTGGACCTCGCCGGCGCTCCCCCACCGGCCCGCCTCCTCGACAACGCCGTCCCCGTCCACCTCGACCCCCGTTGCCCCGGTCCCTACAAACCCCCGTGAGCTGCCCCTCCTCGCTTCCTTCACCGCTCCTCGCGCCGCGCCCGAGCTCGCACACGCTCCGCCGCGGCCTCCTCCCCGTGCGCGCCCACGCGGCCACAGCCACGCGCGCCCGCCTCCGTAGCTCCTCACCGTCCGTGCCCGAAGGTGAGCGCGCCCCGACTCTGCTTGGCCGCCTCCCCCCCCCGCTCTGCTGCCCCTCGCCCTCGCCCCGTTCCGCTCGCCACTCGCCCCGTCGACGGCGCCTCAGCCTCCGCCGCGCCTCCGACGCGCCCCTGCTCCCTCGCCTTCGTCGCCCCTGCACCCCGCATCGGCGCCGTCCATCGGTGGATTCGCCGCGCCATCCCGCGACCACGCCGGCGTGCGCGCTCGCCGCTGCTTCCCTTCCCCGCGCCTGCTGCAGCACGCTGCGGTGGCCGACGGAGCCCCGCTGCGGCCCTCGCGGCTCCGACCGGCCAGCCGGGCCTGTGCCCGTAGACCCGCACGCCCATGCGCCCGTTAGCCCCCAGGGCCCTATGACAAAGGGGGCCCGCCCCCCCCCCCAGAACGTTAAAAAAGAGAGGTAAAAAAATATATAATAAATAAAACAATAATTAAAATAGAAATAAATTTAATTAATTAATTAACTAAATTAATTAAGTTAATTAACCTTAATTAATTAATCTAATTAACCTATTAGTTTAATTAATCAGTAATTAGTTTAACTACACCCTAATTAACCTAACAGAGTATGACAGGTGGGCCCCGCTGGACCCACGGGCCAGGTTTGACTTTGGTCAGCTGGGTTTGACCTGTTGACGTCATGGTGATGTCATGCTGACATCACCTTTCACTGTTCTGGATAATGTTCAATTTAAATAATTAAATAAATTTCAAAAATGCCTAAAACTTTGATAAATCATAGAAAATAAACCGTAACTCGGATGAAAAAGTTTTATACATGAAAGTTGCTCAGAACGACGAGACGAACCCGGATACGCAGCCCGTTCGTCCGTCACGCATCCCTAGCATAGCAAACTCGCAACTTTCCCCCTCCGGCTCCTCTGCTCGAAAACGCAAAACACCGGGATACTTTCCCGGATGTCATCCCCCTTCACCGGCATCACCTATTACCGCGTTAGGGCACCTCTAATGCCGTTACTTGTCATGTCATGCATCGCTATGCATATGCTTGCTTAAATATTTATTGTTCTCCCCCCTCTTCTCTCGATAGACACCGAGACCGACGCCGCTGCTACCCAGTACGACTACGGAGTTGACGACCCCTCTCTCTTGCCCGAGCAAACAGGCAAGCCCCCCTCCCTTGATCACCAGATATCGCCTACTCTTCTCTATACTGCTTGCATTAGAGTAGTGTAGCTTTTTACTGCTTTCCGTTAATCCTATCCTGATGCATAGCCTGTCCTTGCTACTACTGTTGATACCTTACCTGCAACCCTAAATGCTTAGTATAGGATGCTAGTTTATCATCAGTGGCGCTACATTCTTGTCCGTCTGCCATGCTATACTATCGGGCCGTGATCACTCGGGAGGTGATCACGGGCATATACTATATACTTTACACTGTTACATTACCGGAGAAACTGTTCGGAGATGGGGGCTGAAGGGGCAGGTGGCTCCATCCCGGTAGAGGTGGGCCTGGGTTCCCGATGGCCGGCCTGGGTTCCCGATGGCCCCCGACTGTTACTTTGTGGCGGAGCGACAGGGCAGGTTCAGAACACCTAGGAGAGAGGTGGGCCTGGCCTTGGTCGGCGTTCGCGGATACTTAACACGCTTAACGAGATCCGGGTATTTGATCTGAGTCTGGCCATTTGGTCTATACGCACTAACCATCTACGCGGGAGTAGTTATGGGTATCCCGGCGTCGTGGTATCAGCCGAAAGCCTTCGTGATGTCAGCGACTGAGTGGCGCGCGCCGGATTGGAACGTAAGCCTGCTCTTGTATTAAGGGGGCTAGTTCTGCTTCCGGCCGCGTTCGCAACATGCAGGTGTGCAAAGGGCGATGGGCCCAGACCCCTGCGCCATAGGATTTAGACCAGCGTGCTGACCTCTCTGTTGTGCCTAGGTAGGGCTGCGACATGTTGATCTTCTGAGGCCGGTCATGACCCAGGAAAGTGTGTCCGGCCAAATGGGATCGAGCGTGTTGGGGTATGTGGTGCACCCCTGCAGGGAAGTTTATCTATTCGAATAGCCGTATCCCTCGGTAAAAGGACGACCCGGAGTTGTACCTTGACCTTATGACAACTAGAACCGGATACTTAATAAAACACACCCTTCCAAGTGCCAGTTACAACCGGTGATCGCTCTCTCACAGGGCGACGAGGGGAGGATCATCGGTTAGGATTATGCTATACGATGCTACTAGGAGGACTTCAGTCTACTCTCTTCTACATGCTGCAAGACGGAGGCTGCTAGAAGCGTAGTCTTCGAAAGGATTAGTTATCCCCCCTTTATTCTGGCATTCTGCAGTTCAGTCCACATATGATACCCTTATTCCATTTGATACCCATGCATATGTAGTATAGCTCCTTGCTTGCGAGTACTTTGGATGAGTACTCACGGTTGCTTTCTCCTTCTTTTCCCTCTATTCCTTCTACCTGGTTGTCGCAACCAGATGTTGGAGCCCAGGAGCCAGACGCCACCGTCGACGACGACTCCTACTACACCGGAGGTGCCTACTACTACGTGCTGCCCACTGACGACGTCCAGGAGTAATTAAGAGGATCCCAGGCAGGAGGCCTGCGCCTCTTTCGATCTGTATCCCAGTTTGTGCTAGCCTTCTTAAGGCAAACTTGTTTAACTTATGTCTGTACTCAGATATTGTTGTTTCCGCTGACTCCTCTATGATCGAGCTCTTGTATTCGAGCCCTCGAGGCCCCTGGCTTGTAATATGATGCTTGTATGACTTATTTTATTTGTAGAGTTGTGTTGTGATATCTACCCGTGAGTACTTGATCTTGGTCGTACACATTTGCGTGCATGATTAGTGTACGGTCAGATCGGGGGCGTCACAAGTTGGTATCAGAGCCGACTGCCTGTAGGAATCCCCCTTCCACACTCCTTGGCCGAAGTCGAGTCTAGACATTACAAAAACTTTTACTAACATGGCTGTGCGGCTTACGGGCCCACGTCGCCATTTGGGTGGTATTAGGATCTTTTATTCCTCACCTTTACTCTAGGACCCTGATCTCTCTTCTATTCGGGTTAAATGGTTTTGCTAACTCTAACTCTAGGTTCTCGTAAATACTTTCTCCCGGAGAGCCCCTTCATTCCAGATGATGGCCTGCTTCACCAGAAGATTCCGAAGATACTCTTTGCTATTCCCCTCGAGACTTTGTGCCCATCACTTTTGCTATTCCCGACCACCGATAAATCCTTATGGATAGCTACTTACACTTGCCATTCATACGGTCATCCCCCATTGATCTTGTTATTACAAGATACCCCGAAGTCTTCTCTATTGTTTCGAGAATACTTTGTGCCTAATGCCTAGCAGTTCCTTGCCACATGAATACCCCTTCAATTAAATCCTCGCACTTGTCGAGTATCCACTCATCCCCAGTTGTTCATGTGTTTCACAATGGTCTTCGAAATACTATTCGATCCTCCAAAAATCCTTAGTAGCTTATTGCTCTGCAATACTTGCCTGCTTGCATTATGGATGCTTTCCATATGTCTGGCAATATTCGTTAGTATCCTTAGGCATCGTCTTTTGATCCTATTGATTCAACTTGAGTGCGAATGCACGCAATCATCAGTTGATCCTTTTAAATTATTTTTCTGTCTCAGACGTTATTTTAAAACATGAGCTGGATCTCGACCAATCAAATTGCTGTCGATTGTACCCTTAAGGCTATTCAACTTATCCATCCCTGATCAGAGCATTGCTTCTGATCCCTTGTCTTGGAATTGATAATTCCTTTGCATTTGAGCCTTGAATTAGTCAGTTGTTTCTAAAGTCTGATCTCCTTGCATTGTTTCTCCCTCTGGTTGAGTACCGATGCTCACACCAGATCCCTTGAGGACCACCAGATCATTTGCTGGATTTTATCCGACAGCGTCCTTCATATTCAATAAGTCTGTGAGCTTTTCCTCGGATACATAATACCTTTGGTAAATTGTATCCTCTGCTTTCTCAAACATGCTCTACTATCGAGCTTGTGTTATTTATTCTTGAAATTTGTGGTATATACTCCTAAGATGCCCTGATGGGTTGAACCTATGCCTTCTCTAAACTGTGTGAACTCGAAAGTTTTCACGAGCCATACACTTCTGGTATTTTGCCAAATAAAATTTCAACACTACAACTTCTTCGAAACTGAGAAGTGAATGAAAGGTTATGCATTGGAGAAGTGGGAGTCGACCTTGAACCTTTGTGTTCCTGCCCATGGACACGATGTAGATCTTATCGTTAGAGCTTCTCTTAAATTAAATTATTCCTTTGGTATAAGTTCATCTTATATATGGGATCTGACCTTTTTCAATCGTGGTTCCGACCATGTTCTCCTTTAAATACCATTTCGCGTGCAAGTTTAAGCGCTTGTCTTCTGTAGAGCAATACCCCAGTCCAACCTCTACTTTGATCTGTCATCGAGCATTACCCCCTCTGGTATCTCGAGATTATCACGGAACTGCATAACTTCTTATGAGTTCTTCTTCAGGTATTATTTGACTTTCGCTGCATCATCATTTGACTTGATGTCATCGCCAACCGATTACATCTTCATGAAATTTCTCGACAAATGTGTCGTGGTCATCACCAACATCCTGAGCTCTTCCAAGATATATATCGAATTCTTGATGAGAAATACCATCCTCGCCCCTCAATGGTTTGTATTATCACCGACCACTTTATTGCCTTCCGTTCAACACAAACTTATTCGTGTTTTGTGTTATACCTTGAGATCCTTGCTATCCAGCAATTGTTCTTCTTTACCTTGGAATGTTACCACCTTTTATGTCAAGAATGTCATGGTAATTTTACCACCTCTTGAGAATTCTTGATATAGTAATATCTCTCGCCTTTTGCGTTCATTTCTTGGTCTCCGTGTTGTTTCTAACCGGAATACCGATATATGGTCTGTGATGTGTAAATTCTAAACTTCTAGCAACCCTATTGCTTGAAGTTATTGGTCTACAGTTTCATTCTAAGTCTATTGATTATTGAATCATCATTCAAACATTGATCGTGCTACCTAGTCCAGATTCCTGGGTGCACCCTTCTATCATTGTTCAATTGTGTATGTTTCCCTCGGGCATACATCATTATGACATTTGATCCGTCAAATGATATTTCCTTGTTCACATAATTGTGGAACTCAATCCTTTGGAGATCTCGATGATTTGTTGCTGAGCCTATCAGCCACCTCCTCATCCTCTCCTTGGTTTACTGATGACCTCTTGTTTCATAGCTCACTTACATAGATCACTTCTGATAATCTCACAATGTCATCTCGTCAAATTGTGTTGCACCTTTTCTTCTCAGGCATCCCGAGTCTGAGGTATCCTGACACCAATCGAATCTGAATCTCGGTCAGATATGATGGTTGGAACATATTTCCAAGAGTTATAACGTTGGTCTTTAGATGACCCGGTAAGGTGGTATCATACCTAGCCCACCTGGCCGGAGGCCCTATTGTTATAGTTCCCTTTTAGCAAGGTTATCTATTCTTCCATAAGAAATGGTAAGGCTTATTCTACAAGTTGTTCCTGATGAATCCTTCTTGTACCCAAAGTCCGACCTTTGATTGAAGACCATGTCAATGCTATCTCGAAGCATGTCTGTGGTACTCCGATTTTCAATAAGAACATTTGAAGCCCAATGCTAAATGTTTCCTGCTCAATTATCCAAACACCGCTGTATGGTTAATGTCATGAAATTTCTCTCCCCTACCTAAAAGGTTTTCTACATTATATCCTGTCATGGATATCATACTCTGCTTGTATTGGGAAGGATATACCCCTGAAATATGTGCTTAACCACATTTTTCTTTTCCATTGTTCTGTTTAATCTGATAATCACATTTTCCTTTCCATTGTTCTGTTTAACCTTCTCGAGGTTTATATGATCTAAGCAGTAATACGTCACTGCTTTTATAAGCACCTCAACATACGACTCTGTCAGTAAGACCCCGTTGAAATTGTCGATAGCATTCCGGTCACCACCGATGGACGAGAACTTTACCTATTGGTCCGCCTCGTTGCAACGAGCAGGAAAATGGTTCTCTTCGTCCCTCGCCCTTGGTACCAACGTTGTTGCCGACATAACTGACATGGTACTCTCTGACATGCCTTGCTATCATGACCGTGCAAGATGTCACTGCTCCTATTAAAAAAACACATGGTGGGCCCATAACCCATAGGTCCCAGGATCGAAATCCGACTCTCCTGTACAACCCTGTTTCTAATGGTTATTCTCCATGCTTGGCTTCGTATTTAATTCATGGGCCACCTTTCTGGTGCTCTATTCTGGTATCAGACGCAATACTTACTCTCGCTACTCTGAACCCCTTAACACTCTGGTTCAGACTTCGAGCAACTATCTACCGCTTGGAACCTCTTATTGTACCTTCATACCTTACTCTCGATGTATTTCATATGTTCAACTCGAGAGATAATCTTATACTCATTCATGGGTTAACCCCAGATTGTTTCCCTCAAAAGCATTCTGTCGTAGTTGAGCTGCCCCTTATCCTTTCGTAAGTATGATGGAGTTCCCGAAGAAATGATGAAAAGTTTATCATGATGCATTGGAATAAAGAATTGAAGACATCAACGAAAGGGATTAACTTCTTCGAGAAGATCCGTTAGAATTTCGTAACCAGACCTTTCCCCCTTAATACACCTCTTAAATCTCGGGACGAGATTTCTTGTAGTGGAGGAGAATTGTGACGCCCGGATAATTAGGCTACAGTAAACCCCTGCTAGTGTTGCCACGTCACCACGATTACTGTTGATAATCTCGCGATGATTCAAAACTCGTCAAATTCAAATTTTAAATAAAGTCAAACTAGAAAAATTTTCAAACGTCAAAACTAAAATGTTCGGGTTGTGACAAATAAATCGTAAGTAATTATGGTGGAGAAACCAAACTTTGATAAAATGTTTAAAGGCTCTATAACAATTTAAAACAGTAGTGAAAACGATTAAACAAATGCCTATTGAATTTATAAAATGCTAAAACTATTTTATTATGGGTTAAGAATTAATCTCATAGTAGTTTGTTGATAACCACAAATTTAGGCACTAGTGGTGATTTTTATAAAACTAAAAAAATAAAAGAAACTACAAATAAAAAGAGAAAAGAAAATATAAAAACAAAAAAACAAAACTAACAAAGAACAAAAAAATAAAAATAAAAATAGAAGAACCCCCCCTCCCCACTGGGCCACGGCCCAGCTGGCCTCCGGACCCACTAGGCCGGTCCAGTCGGCCCACCCGCCGCCCGACCTAACCCTAGACGACCGAACCCCCACTCCCGCCCCCCCGCACGCCTCCCTCTCCTTCCTCGATCTGGATCGGGGGGCAGCGACCCCGACCCCGATCCCGCATCGCCCCCCCCCCCCCACGCTCGACTGGTTCTGGATCGGGGAGGGGCCCGATCCCGCGCCGCGCCTCCTCATCCTCCTCCCCGCCTGGACCTCGCCGGCGCTCCCCCACCGGCCCGCCTCCTCGACGACGCCGTCCCCGTCCACCTCGACCCCCGTTGCCCCGGTCCCTACAAACCCCCGTGAGCTGCCCCTCCTCGCTTCCTTCTCCGCTCCTCGCGCCGCGCCCGAGCTCGCGCACGCTCCGCCGCGGCCTCCTCCCCGTGCGCGCCCACGCGGCCGCAGCCACGCGCGACCGCCTCCGTAGCTCCTCGCCGTTCGTGCCCGAGCTCGCGCACGCTCCGCCGTGGCCTCCTCCCCGTGCGTGCCCACGCGGCCGCAGCCACGCGCGACCGCCTCCGTAGCTCCTCGCCGTTCGTGCCCGAAGGTGACGGCGCCCCGACTCTGCTTGGCCGCCTCCCCCCCGCTCTGCTGCCCCTCGCCCTCGCCCCGTTCCGCTCGCCGCTCGCCCCGTCGACGGCGCCTCCGCCTCCGTCGCGCCTCCGACGCGCCCCTGCTCCCTCGCCTTTGTCGCCCCTGCACCCCGCATCGGCGCCGTCCACCGGTGGATTCGCCGCGCCATCCCGCGACCACGCCGGCGTGCGCGCTCGCCGCTGCTTCCCTTCCCCGCGCCTGCTGCAGCTCGCTGCGGTGGCCGACGGAGCCCCACTGTGTCCCTCGCGGCTCCGACCGGCCAGCCAGGCCTGTGCCCGTAGAGCCGCACGCCCATGCGCCCGTTAGCCCCCAGGGCCCTATGACAAAGGGCCCCCCCCCAGAACGTTAAAAAAAGGTAAATATATATATAATAAATAAAACAATAATTAAAATAGAAATAAATTTAATTAATTAACTAAATTAATTAAGTTAATTAACCTTAATTAATTAATCTAATTAACCTATTAGTTTAATTAATCAGTAATTAGTTTAACTACACCCTAATTAACTTAACAGAGTATGACAGGTGGGCCCCGCTGGACCCACGGGCCAGGTTTGACTTTGGTCAGCTGGGTTTGACCTGTTGACGTCATGGTGATGTCATGCTGACATCACCTTTCACTATTCTAGATAATGTTCAATTTAAATAATTAAATAAATTTCAAAAATGCCTAAAACTTTGATAAATCATAGAAAATAAACCGTAACTCGGATGAAAAAGTTTTATACATGAAAGTTGCTCAGAACGACGAGACAAACCCGGATATGCAGCCCGTTCGTCCGTCACGCATCCCTAGAATAGCAAACTCGCAACTTTCCCCCTCCGGCTCCTTTGCTCGAAAACGCAAAACACCGGGATACTTTCCCGGATGTCATCCCCCTTCACCGGCATCACCAATTACCGCGTTAGGGCACCTCTAACACCGTTACTTGTCATGTCATGCATCGCTATGCATATGCTTGCTTAAATATTTATTGTTCTCCCCCCTCTTCTCTCGATAGACACCGAGACCGACGCCGCTGCTACCCAGTACGACTACGGAGTTGACGACCCCTCTCTCTTGCCAGAGCAAACAGGCAAGCCCCCCCTTGATCACCAGATATCGCCTACTCTTCTCTATACTGCTTGCATTAGAGTAGTGTAGCTTGTTACTGCTTTCCGTTAATCCTATCCTGATGCATAGCCTGTCCTTGCTACTACTGTTGATACCTTACCTGCAACCCTAAATGCTTAGTATAGGATGCTAGTTTATCATCAGTGGCCCTACATTCTTGTCCGTCTGCCATGCTATACTATCGGGCCGTGATCACTCGGGAGGTGATCACGGGCATATACTATATACTTTACACTGTTACATTACCGGAGAAACTGTTCGGAGATGGGGGCTGAAGGGGCAGGTGGCTCCATCCCGGTAGAGGTGGGCCTGGGTTCCCGACGGCCCCCGACTGTTACTTTGTGGCGGAGCGACAGGGTAGGTTCAGACCACCTAGGAGAGAGGTGGGCCTGGCCCTGGTCGGCGTTCGCGGATACTTAACACGCTTAACGAGATCTGGGTATTTGATCTGAGTCTGGCCATTTGGTCTATACGCACTAACCATCTACGCGGGAGTAGTTATGGGTATCCCGGCGTCGTGGTATCAGCCGAAGCCTTCGTGACATCGGCGACTGAGTGGCGCGCGCCGGATTGGACCGTAAGCCTGCTCTTGTATTAAGGGGGCTAGTTCTGCTTCCGGCCGCGTTCGCAACGTGCAGGTGTGCAAAGGGCGATGGGCCCAGACTCCTGCGCCATAGGATTTAGACCGGCGTGCTGACCTCTCTGTTGTGCCTAGGTAGGGCTGCGACGTGTTGATCTTCTGAGGCCGGTCATGACCCAGGAAAGTGTGTCCGGCCAAATGGGATCGAGCGTGTTGGGGTATGTGGTGCACCCCTGCAGGGAAGTTTATCTATTCGAATAGCCGTGTCCCTCGGTAAAAGGACGACCCGGAGTTGTACCTTGACCTTATGACAACTAGAACCGAATACTTAATAAAACACACCCTTCCAAGTGCCAGATACAACCGGTGATCGCTCTTTCACAGGGCGACGAGGGGAGGATCATCGGTTAGGATTATGCTATACGATGCTACTAGGAGGACTTCAGTCTACTCTCTTCTACATGCTGCAAGAGGGAGGCTGCCAGAAGCGTAGTCTTCGAAAGGATTAGTTATCCCCCCTTTATTCTGGCATTCTGCAGTTCAGTCCACATATGATACCCTTATTCCATTTGATACCCATGCATATGTAGTATAGCTCCTTGCTTGCGAGTACTTTGGATGAGTACTCACGGTTGCTTTCTCCTTCTTTTCCCTCTATTCCTTCTACCTGGTTGTCGCAACCAGATGTTGGAGCCCAGGAGCCAGACGCCACCGTCGACGACGACTCCTACTACACCGGAGGTGCCTACTACTACGTGCTGCCCGCTGACGACGTCCAGGAGTAGTTAGGAGGATCCCAGGCAGGAGGCCTGCACCTCTTTCGATCTGTATCCCAGTTTGTGCTAGCCTTCTTAAGGCAAACTTGTTTAACTTATGTCTGTACTCAGATATTGTTGTTTCCGCTGACTCGTCTATGATCGAGCTCTTGTATTCGAGCCCTCGAGGCCCCTGGCTTGTAATATGATGCTTGTATGACTTATTTTATTTGTAGAGTTGTGTTGTGATATCTACCCGTGAGTCCTTGATCTTGGTCGTACACATTTGCGTGCATGATTAGTGTACGGTCAGATCGGGGGCGTCACAGCACCCCCCCTTTCCTTCTCCCACTCCACCTCTTTCCCCCTCCTAGTAGGAGTCCTACTCCTACTAGGAGGAGGACTCCTCCTTGGCGCGCCACACCTAGCTGGCCGGCCTCCTCCCCTTGCTCCTTTATATACGGGGGCAGGGGGCACCCCAAGACACAAGTTGATCATTGAGATCGTTCCTTAGCCGTGTGCGGTGCCCCCTGCCACCATATTCCACCTCGATCATATCGTTGTAGTGCTTAGGCGAAGCCCTGCGTTGGTAGAACATCAAGATCGTCACCACGCCGTCGTGCTGACGGAACTCCTCCCCGAAGCTTTGCTGGATCGGAGCCCGGGGATCGTCATCGAGCTGTACATGTGCTAAGAACTCGGAGGTGCCGGAGTAACGGTGCTTGGATCGGTCGGATCGGGAAGAAGACATACGACTACTTCCTCTACGTTGTGTCAACGCTTCTGTTGCGATCTACAAGGGTACGTAGATCAGACTCCCCCCCTCGTTGCCATGCATCACCATGATCTTGCGTGTGCGTAGGATTTTTTTTGAAATTACTACGTTCCCCAACAGTGGCATCCGAGCCTAGGTTTTATGGTTTGATGTTATTTGCACGAGTAGAAGACAAGTAAGTTGTGGGCGATATAAGTCATACTGCCTACCAGCATGTCATACTTTGGTTCGGCGGTATTGTTGGACGAGACGACCTGGACCAACCTTACGCGTACGCTTACGCGAGACCGGTTCCCCTGACGTGCTTTGCACACAGGTGGCTTGCGGGCGACTGTCTCTCCAACTTTAGTTGAACCGAGTGTGGCTACGCCCAGTCCTTGCGAAGGTTAAAACGGACTCTATTTGACAAACTATCGTTGTGGTTTTGATGCGTAGGTGAGATTGGTTCTTGCTTAAGCCCGTAGCAGCCACGTAAAACTTGCAACAACAAAGTAGAGGACGTCTAACTTGTTTTTGCAGGGCATGTTGTGATGTGATATGGTCAAGACATGATGCTAAATTTTATTGTATGAGATGATCATGTTTTGTAACCGAGTTATCGGCAACTGGCAGGAGCCATATGATTGTCGCTTTATTGTATGCAATGCAATCACGATGTAATGCTTTACTTTATCACTAAGTGGTAGCAATAGTTGTTGGGGAACGTAGTAATTTCAAAATTTTCCTAAGCACACGCAAGATCATGGTGATGCATAGCAACGAGGGGGAGAGTATGATCTATGTACCCTTGTAGATCGCAACGGAAGCGTTGACACAACGTAGAGGAAGTAGTCGTACGTCTTCTTCCCGATCCGACCGATCCAAGCACCGTTACTCCGGCACCTCCGAGTTCTTAGCACACGTACAGCTCGATGACGATCCCCGGGCTCCGATCCAGCAAAGCTTCGGGGAGGAGTTCCGTCAGCACGACGGCGTGGTGACGATCTTGATGTTCTACCGACGCAGGGCTTCGCCTAAGCACTACAACGATATGATCGAGGTGGAATATGGTGGCAGGGGGCACCGCACACGGCTAAGGAACGATCTCAATGATTAACTTGTGTGTTTATGGGGTGCCCCCTGCCCCCGTATATAAAGGAGTGGAGGAGGGGAGGGCCGGCCCTATCTATGGCGCGCCCTAGGGGAGTCCTACTCCCACCGGGAGTAGGATTCCCCCTTTCCTAGTCCAACTAGGAGTCCTTCCATGTATTAGGAGTAGGAGACAAGGAAGAGGAAAAGAGAAGGGAAGGAAGGAGGGGGCGCAGCCCCTCCCCCTAGTCCAATTCGGACTAGGCCTTGGGGGGCACGCGGCCTGCCCTAGGCAGCGCCTCTCTCTTTCCCGTATGGCCCAATAAGGCCCAATACTTCTCCCCCGTATTCTCGTAACTCCCCGGTACTCCGAAAAATACCCGAATCATTCGGAACCTTTCCGATGTCCGAATATAGTCGTCCAATATATCGATCTTTACGTCTCGACCATTTCAAGACTCCTCGTCATGTCCCCGATCTCATCCGGGACTCCGAACTACTCTGGTACATCAAAACTCATAAACTCATAATATAACTGTCATCGAAACCTTAAGCGTGCGGACCCTACGGTTCGAGAACAATGTAGACATGACCGAGACACGTCTCTGGTCAATAACCAATAGCAGGACCTGGATGCCCATATTGGCTCCTACATATTCTACGAAGATCTTTTATCGGTCAGACCGCATAACAACATACGTTGTTCCCTTTGTCATCGGTATGTTACTTGCCCGAGATTCGATCGTCGGTATCAAATACCTAGTTCAATCTCGTTACCGGCAAGTCTCTTTACTCGTTCCGTAATACATCATCCCGCAACTAACTTATTAGTTGCAATGCTTGCAAGGCTTATGTGATGTGCATTACCGAGAGGGCCCAGAGATACCTCTCCGACAATCGGAGTGACAAATCCTAATCTCGAAATACGCCAACCCAACATCTACCTTTGGAGACACCTGTAGAGCTCCTTTATAATCACCTAGTTACGTTGTGACGTTTGGTAGCACACAAAGTGTTCCTCCGGTAAACGGGAGTTGCATAATCTCACAGTCATAGGAACATGTATAAGTCATGAAGAAAGCAATAGCGACATACTAAACGATCGGGTGCTAAGCTAATGGAATGGGTCATGTCAATCAGATCATTCAACTAATGATGTGACCTCGTTAATCAAATAACAACTCTTTGTCTATGGTTAGGAAACATAACCATCTTTGATTAACGAGCTAGTCAAGTAGAGGCATACTAGTGACACTCTGTTTGTCTATGTATTCACACGTGTATTATGTTTCCGGTTAATACAATTCTAGCATGAACAATAAACATTTATCATGATATAAGGAAATAAATAATAACTTTATTATTGCCTCTAGGGCATTTTTCCTTCAATAGTCGTGGAAGCATAAGATTGGCGAGACGACAACGATGCTTCGATGGAGATCAAGGTGTCGCGCCGGTGACGATGGTGATCACAACGGTGCTTCGGAGATGGAGATCACAAGCACAAGATGATGATGGCCATATCATATCACTTATATTGATTGCATGTGATGTTTATCTTTTATGCATCTTATCTTGCTTTGATTGACGGTAGCATTATAAGATGATCTCTCACTAAATTATCAAGAAGTGTTCTCCCTGAGTATGCACCGTTGCGAAAGTTGTTCGTGCTGAGACACCACATGATGATCGGGTGTGATTGTGACGCCCCCGATTTAATCGTACACTAATCATACATGCAAACGTGTACGATCAAGATCAGGGACTCACGGGAAGATATCACAACACAACTCTACAAATAAAATAAGTCATACAAGCATCATATTACAATGCCAGGGGCCTCGAGGGCTCGAATACAAGAGCTCGATCATAGACGAGACAGCGGAAGCAACAATATCTGAGTACAGACATAAATTAAACAAGTCTGCCTTAAGAAGGCTAGCACAAACTGGGATACAGATCGAAAGAGGCGCATGCCTCCTGCCTGGGATCCTCCTAAACTACTCCTGGCCGTCGTCAGCGGGCAGCACGTAGTAGTAGGCACCTCCGGTGTAGTAGGAGTCGTCGTCGACGGTGGCGTCTGGATCCTGGGCTCCAACATCTGGTCGCGACAACCAGGTAGAAGGGATAGGGGGAAAAGAGGGAGAAAGCAACCGTGAGTACTCATCCAAAGTACTCGCAAGCAAGGAGCTACACTACATATGTATGCATTGGTGTCAAATGGAATAAGGGTATCATATGTGGACTGAACTGCAGAAAGCCGGAATAAGAGGGGGATAGCTAGTCCTTTCGAAGACTACGCTTCTGGCAGCCTCCGTCTTGCAGCATGTAGAAGAGAGTAGACTGAAGACCTCCAAGTAGCATCGTATAGCATAGTCCTACCCGATGATCCTCTCCTCGTCGCCCTATGAGAGAGCGATCACCGGTTGTCTCTGCCACTTGGAAGGGTGTGTTTTATTAAGTATCCGGTTCTAGTTGTCATAAGGTCAAGGTACAACTCTGGGTCGTCCTTTTACCGAGGGACACGGCTATTCGAATAGATAAACTTCCCTGCAGGGGTGCACCACATACCCCAACACGCTCGATCCCATTTGGCCGGACACACTTTTCTGGGTCATGACCGGCCTCGGAAGATCAACACGTCGCAGCCCTACCTAGGCACAACAGAGAGGTCAGCACGCCGGTCTAAATCCTATGGCGCAGGGGTCTGGGCCCATCGCCCTTTGCACACCTGCACGTTGCGTACGCGGCCGGAAGCAGACCTAGCCTAGTGGCTTTCCAGTCCAATCTGGCGCGCGCCACTCAGTCGCTGACGTCACGAAGGCTTCGGCTGATACCACGACGCCGGGATACCCATAACTACTCCCGCGTAGATGGTTAGTGCGTATAGACCAAATGGCCAGACTTAGATCAAATACCCAGATCTCGTTAAGCGTGTTAAGTATCCGCAAACACCGACCAGGGCCAGGCCCACCTCTCTCCTAGGTGGTCGGAACCTGCCCTGTCGCTCCGCCTCAAAGATCCACTCGCGGGTGCTCCTACGAGCCTACCCGTCTTTAGTCACCACATGTATCATGTATAAAGTATATAGTATATACCCGTGATCACCTCCCGAGTGATCACGGCCCGATAGTATAGCATGGCAGACGGACAAGAATGTAGGGCCACTGATGATAAACTAGCATCCTATACTAAGCATTAGGTTTGCAGGTAAAGGTAACAACAGTAGTAGCAAGGACAGGCTATGCAGCAGCATAGGATTTACGGAAAACAGTAACATGCTACACTATTCTAATGCAAGCAGTATAGAGAAGAGTAGGCGATATCTGGTGATCAAGGGGGGGCTTGCCTGGTTGCTCTGGCAAGAGAGAGGGGTCGTCAACTCCGTAGTCGTACTGGGTAGCAGCGGCGTCGGTCTCGGTGTCTATCGAGAGAAGAGGGGGGAAGAAACAATAAATATTTAAGCAAGCATATGCATAGTGATGCATGATATGACAAGTAACGGCGTTAGAGGTGCCCTAACGCGATAGTAGGCGATACCAGTGAAGGGGGGAAAACATCCGGGAAAGTATCTCGGTGTTTCGCGTTTTCGGGCAGCAGAGCCGGAGGGGGAAAGTTGCGAGTTTGCTATGCTAGGGATGCGTGACGGACGAACGGGCTGCGTATCCGGGATCGTCTCGTCGTTCTAAGCAACTTTCATGTTGAAATTATTTTAATCCGAGTTACGGATTAAAAGATATGATTTTCTAAAGATTTTATTAATTTCTGGAATTTAATTAATTATTTAAATTAATTCGATAAACAGATTAATGACATCAGCATGATGTCATGCTGACATCATCAGTCAACAGGGTTGACTTGGTCAACCTGTCTAGTGGGTCCAGTGGGACCCACCTGTCATACACTGTTTTAATTAACTAACAATTAATTAGGTTAATTAGTGATTAGGTTAATCTAATTATAATTAGTTAATTTAATAATTCCTTAATTAATTAATTAATTTAAGTATTATTATTATTATAATTATTTTTATCTTTTAATTCTCTTTTTTTTAACGTTCTGTGGGGTGGGCCCCCTTTGTCATAGTCCCAGGAGGCCTTAGCGGGCGCCGGCGCTAGCGGGTAGCGGGTGTGGTGCCCGTGCCCGAGGTCGTAGCCTACCCGGGCGATGGGGGGGAGCCGGGTACGGGCTCCGGCGGCCAAGGGCCGCGATGGCGCTGGCCGGAACAGGGCGGAGGCGGGACGGCGCGGCAGGAGGTGGGCGCTGTGGTGGCAGGGGAGCAGCAGCGGGGGGGGGGGGGGACGCGGCGCGGCGGCGCAAGTGCAGCCGCACGCATCGGAAGGGGCCGCGGGCGGCTAGCGGTGCGCGGGCTGGCATGGCCGCGGGAGGAGAAGAGGGCGGCCGGCGGGCGAGGCCACCGTGGTTGGCGGCGCGAGCAGAACCGAGACGCGGCGCCGGGCGCGTGCAGCCGCATGCGTGAGCGGGGAGGCGCGGTCGGGGAGGCTGCGCGGGGGTGCAGGGGAGCGCCCGGGCGACGGCGGCCATGGGCGTGGGCGGCTCGAGCGATGGCAGGGGACGAGCCGGTGGGGCGCCGCGAGCGCGTGTGTGGGATGCGCACGGGCGCGGAGAGGCATGCGCGAGCTCGGGCGCGGGTCGGCGGCAACGGGCGCGATGAGGAGGAACAGGGGAGAGAGGGGGGCGCGAGGCATGCTCACGGGAGGGCGTAGGGTCGCGGCAGCGGCTCGAGGAGGAGTCGAGGTCGCGTCCGGCGAGGAGGAGCGGAGGACGACGGGGCGGCTCGCACGGGGTCGAGGGGCGAGGGGATCGGGATCCCGATCCAGATCCAGAACGACGAGGGGGAGTGGGGGCGAGTGGGTGTCGGTGGGGCTGGGGTTTTGGGGCGGTGGGGGGATAAGGGCGCGGTGGGGTGGGCCGGCCGGCTGGGCCAGTCAGCCCAGTTCAGGGGGGCTTTTCCCTTTTTTTTGGTTTTGTTTTCTGATTTTTCTTTTCTTTTATTTATTTATTTCTTTTTGTACTGTTTTATTTTAGTTTCCTTTTAGCTTAGTTTTATAAAATAAGCAAGTCCTGATTTAGTATTAAAGTTAGGCTACTGCCCCATTAACTTTGGGCAACTAAATAAAATATCTTAACATTTTATTATTTGCAAAAAGGAAATTTAATTAATTGTTTTGGTATTGTTTTAATCACTTTAGGGTATTTGGTTATGTTAATAAAATGTGGTTTCTCTATCATAATTACCTATGCATTATTTGGCAAGCACCGAACATTTTTGTTTTAATTTTTGAAAACTGTTATTATTCACCAAACTTTGAATTTGAATTTTGGACCGGTTTTTGACCTAACGATAGATTAGCAATAGTAACCGAGGTGACGTGGCATGATTAGCATGGGATTACTGTAGCATGATTATCCGGGCGTCACAATTCTCCTCCACTACAAGAAATCTCGTCCCGAGATTTAGGAGCGGAAGTAAGGGGGTGGGGGATCTGGTTACATAATTCTAACGATTCTTCTTGGTCATAGTTGCTCTTCTCGAAGAGGTCGATCCAATACATTGGTGTCTTCATTTCTCTGCTTCAGGTCATCATGATGAAGTTGTCGTCCTTTCTTCGGGAACTCCATCGTACTTACGAATAGGTAAGGGGCAGCTTTACAACAATTGAATGTTATAAGGGAAATTCATTTAGGGGGTATCCCAAGAATGATCATAAGAGTATCTCTCGAGTTGAACAATTAAAACACATCGAGAGCAAAGTAAGAAGGTACCATAAGAAGTTTGAAACGGATAGACAATCTTCGTTGCCTGAAACAAGGCAACGGTTTAGGTATTGTGTTTAATACCAGAATCGATGATTTCTCGGAAGGTGGCTCGTGAATCACAAACGAGGCCAAGTGCGAGGAATTAAATTTGGAAACCGGGGGTGTATAGGAGGGTCAGGTTTCGATCCTGTGTAACTGTGGGTTATGGGCCCACCATGTTGTTTTTTTTGTTTTTTGTTTTTTTTAATAGGAGCAGTGACATCTTTCACGGTCATGATAGCAAGGCATGTCAGAGAGTACCAAGTCAGTTATGCCGGCATCAACGTTGGTACCAAGGGCGAGGGACGAAGAGAACCACTTTCCTGCTCGTTGGACGAGGCGGACCAATAGGCAAAGTTCTCGTCCACCGGTGGTTACCGGGATGCTACCAACAATGGTAACAGGGTCTTACTGACAGAGTCGTACGCTGAGGTGCTTATAAAAGCAGTGACGTATTACTGCTTAGATCATATAAACCTCAAGAAGGTTAAACAGAACAATGGAAAGGAAAAATGTGATTCTTAGATTAAACAGAAGAATGGAAAGGAAAATGTGATTAAACACATATTACAGGGGGTATATCCTTCCCATGAACAAGCAGAGTATGATTTCCCAGACCGGATAGAAGGTAGAAAACTCTTTTAGGTAGGAGAGACAAATTTCATGACATTACCCATACAACGGTGTTTGGGTAATCTCAACAAGAAACATTTAGCATGGTGCTTCAAATGTTCTTATTGAAAATCGGAGTACCATAGACATGCTTCGAGATAGCGCTGACATGGTCAACAGGTGAAAATCAGACTTTGGAAACAAAAAGGATCCATCAGGAATAACTTGTGAAATAAGTCTTACAATTTCCTCACGGAAGAATGGCTAAACTTGCTAAAAAGGATACTACAACAATAGGTCCTCCGGCCTGGTGTGCTAGGCCTGACATAACCTTACCGGGTCATATATAAAGACCAACATTATAACTCTTGAAAATAAGTTCCAACCATCATATCTGACCGAGATTCAGATCTGATTGGTGTCACGATACCTCAGACTTAGGATGCCTGAGAAGAAAAGGTGCGGCACAATTTGACGAGATGACATTGTAAGATTCTCGGGAAATGAACTATGGAAGCGAGTTCCGAAACAAGAGTTCATCAGTAAACCAAGGAGAGGATGAGGAGGTGGCTGATAGGCTCAGCAACAAATCATCGCGATTTCCAAAGGATTGATTTCCACAATTATGTGAACAAGGAAATATCATTTGTCGGATCAAATGTCATAATGATGTATGCTCGAGGGAAACATACACAACTGAACAATGATAGTAGGGTGCAACCCGGAATCTGGACTAGGTAGCACGATCAATGTTTGAATGATGATTCAATAATCAATAGACTTAGAATGAAACTGTAGACCAATAACTTCAAGCAATAGGGTTGCTAGAAGTTTAGAATTTGCACAACACAGACCATTAGTCGGTATTCCGGTTAGAAACAATACGGAGACCAAGAAATGAACGCAAAAGGCGAGAGATATTACTATATCAAGAATTCTCAAGAGGTGGTAAAATTACCACGACATTCTTGACATAAGAGGTGGTAACATTCCAAGGTAAAGAAGAACAAATGCTGTATAGCAAGGATCTCAAGGTATAACTCAAAACATGAATAAGTTTGTGTTGGAGGGAAGGCAATAAAGTGGCCGATGATAATACAATTCATCGGGGGCAAGGATGGTATTTCTCATCATGAATTCAATTGATATCCAGGAAGACCTCATAAGGTTGATGATCTACACGGCATATTGGTCAAGAGATTTCAAGATGTAATCAATCAGTGACAACATCAAATCTAAGGAATGATGAAGCGGAAGGTTATTGGAACCATGGGTAGGGCACAAACTTGAAATCAAGCTTGTTGTTCAAGGTGAATTGATATGACGAGGAAGATCGACGTAAGCTTAGCTCATCATCGAAAGTTGTGCTCCGGGATTAAGGACCAGGTAGCACAGTTAAAATTTAGCACGATAATGATATAGCCGATCAGGCTAGGAATGACATGATCAAGTACAAACTCGGACTTAAAGAAGATTATCAAGAGTTGCTGAATCGTAGGGCAGACTCGGTTCAGTTATTGGTGTCTTTGAGTGTTTAATAACTCAGAGCCCATGAAAACTGTAATCAGTGAGAATGTAGTACTTGATGAAGAACTCTTAAGAAGTTATGCAGTTTCAAGATAATCTCGAGATACCAGGGGGTTAATACTCGAAGACGGATCAAAGTAGAGGTTGGACCGAGGTATTGATCCACGTGAGACAAGTGCTTACACTTGCATCGTAAATGGTATTTAAAAGAGAACATGGTCGGAACCATGATTGTAAAAGGCCGGATCCCAGATATAAGATGAACTTATATCAAGGGAACTAATAACATTTACAAGAAGCTTCGATGATAAGTTTCACATCGGGTCCATGGGCATGAACGCAAAGGCTCAAGGTCGACTCCCAATTCTTCCATGCATAACCTTTCATTTTACTTCTCGCTTTTGATGAAGCTGTAGTATAGAAATTTTATCTAGCAAAATACCAAAAGAGTATGACTCGTGAAAACTTTCGATTTCACACAGTTTAGAGAAGGCATATGTTCAACCCATCAGGGCATCTTAGGAGTATATACCACAATTTCAAGAATAAATAACACCAGCTCGATAGTAGAGCATGTTTGAGAAAGCAGAGGATACAATTTACCAAAGGTATTATGTATCCGAGGAAAGGCTCACAGACTTATTGAATATGAAGGACGTTGTCGGATAAAATCCCGCAAATGATCTGGTGGTTCTCAAGGAATCTGGTGCGAGCATCGGTACTCAACCAGAGGGAGAAACAATGCAAGGAGATCAGACTTTAGAAACAACTGACTAATTCAAGGCTCAAATGCAAAGGAATTATCAATTCCAAGACAAGGGATCAGAAGCAATGCTCTGATCAGGGATGGATACGTTGAATAGCCTTAAGGGTACAATCGACAGCAATTTGATTGGTCGAGATCCAGCTCATGTTTTAAAATAACGTCTGAGCCGGAAAGATAATTTAAAAGGATCAATTGATGATTGCGTGCATTCGCACTCAAGTTGAATCAATAGGATCAAAAGATGATGCCTAAGGATACTAACGAATATCGCCAGACATATGGAAAGCATCCATAATGCAAGCAGGCAAGTATTGCAGAGCAATAAGCTACTAAGGATTTTTGGAGGATCGAATAGTATTTCGAAGACCATTGTGAAACACATGAACAACTGGGGGATGAGCAGATACTCGATAAGCGCGAGAATTATTCATAGGGGTATTCAGGTGACAAAGAACAGCAAGGCAGTAAGCTCAAAGGATTATCGAAACAACGACGCGTATTTCGGGGTGTCTTGTAATAACAAGACCAACTGGGAATAAAAGTAAGAACGACAGGTGTAAGTATTTATCCATAGGAATTTTTCGGTGGTAGGGAATTGCAAAAGCAATGGCACAAAGTTTCAGGAGAACAACAGAGAGTATTATCAGAATCTCCTGTTGAAGCAGTCGATCATCTGTAATGAAGGGCTCTCCGGGAGAGAGTGATAACGAGATCCTAATGTTAGATTTAGCAAAATTCATTTAACCCGAATAGGGGAGAGATTAGAGTCCCAGAGTAAGGATCGAGGAGTAAAAGATCCTAGTATCACCCGATGGCGACGTGGGCCCGTAAGCCGCACAGCCATGTTAGTAAAAGTTTTGTAATGTCTAGACTCGACTTCGGCCAAGGAGTGTGGAAGGGGGATTCCTACAGGCAGTCGGCTCTGATACCAACTTGTGACGCCCCCGATTTAATCATACACTAATCATACATGCAAACGTGTACAATCAAGATCAGGGACTCACGGGAAGATATCACAACACAACTCTACAAATAAAATAAGTCATACAAGCATCATATTACAATGCCAGGGGCCTCGAGGGCTCGAATACAAGAGCTCGATCATAGACGAGACAGCGGAAGCAACAATATCTGAGTACAGACATAAATTAAACAAGTCTGCCTTAAGAAGGCTAGCACAAACTGGGATACAGATCGAAAGAGGCGCAGGCCTCCTGCCTGGGATCCTCCTAAACTACTCCTGGCCGTCGTCAGCGGGCAGCACGTAGTAGTAGGCACCTCCGGTGTAGTAGGAGTCGTCGTCGACGGTGGCGTCTGGATCCTGGGCTCCAACATCTGGTCGCGACAACCAGGTAGAAGGGATAGGGGGAAAAGAGGGAGAAAGCAACCGTGAGTACTCATCCAAAGTACTCGCAAGCAAGGAGCTACACTACATATGTATGCATTGGTGTCAAATGGAATAAGGGTATCATATGTGGACTGAACTGCAGAAAGCCGGAATAAGAGGGGGATAGCTAGTCCTTTCGAAGACTACGCTTCTGGCAGCCTCCGTCTTGCAGCATGTAGAAGAGAGTAGACTGAAGACCTCCAAGTAGCATCGTATAGCATAGTCCTACCCGATGATCCTCTCCTCGTCGCCCTATGAGAGAGCGATCACCGGTTGTCTCTGCCACTTGGAAGGGTGTGTTTTATTAAGTATCCGGTTCTAGTTGTCATAAGGTCAAGGTACAACTCTGGGTCGTCCTTTTACCGAGGGACACGGCTATTCGAATAGATAAACTTCCCTGCAGGGGTGCACCACATACCCCAACACGCTCGATCCCATTTGGCCGGACACACTTTTCTGGGTCATGACCGGCCTCGGAAGATCAACACGTCGCAGCCCTACCTAGGCACAACAGAGAGGTCAGCACGCCGGTCTAAATCCTATGGCGCAGGGGTCTGGGCCCATCGCCCTTTGCACACCTGCACGTTGCGTACGCGGCCGGAAGCAGACCTAGCCTAGTGGCTTTCCAGTCCAATCCGGCGCGCGCCACTCAGTCGCTGACGTCACGAAGGCTTCGGCTGATACCACGACGCCGGGATACCCATAACTACTCCCGCGTAGATGGTTAGTGCGTATAGACCAAATGGCCAGACTCAGATCAAATACCCAGATCTCGTTAAGCGTGTTAAGTATCCGCGAACACCGACCAGGGCCAGGCCCACCTCTCTCCTAGGTGGTCGGAACCTGCCCTGTCGCTCCGCCTCAAAGATCCACTCGCGGGTGCTCCTACGAGCCTACCCGTCTTTAGTCACCACATGTATCATGTATAAAGTATATAGTATATACCCGTGATCACCTCCCGAGTGATCACGGCCCGATAGTATAGCATGGCAGACGGACAAGAATGTAGGGCCACTGATGATAAACTAGCATCCTATACTAAGCATTAGGTTTGCAGGTAAAGGTAACAACAGTAGTAGCAAGGACAGGCTATGCAGCAGCATAGGATTTACGGAAAACAGTAACATGCTACACTATTCTAATGCAAGCAGTATAGAGAAGAGTAGGCGATATCTGGTGATCAAGGGGGGGCTTGCCTGGTTGCTCTGGCAAGAGAGAGGGGTCGTCAACTCCGTAGTCGTACTGGGTAGCAGCGGCGTCGGTCTCGGTGTCTATCGAGAGAAGAGGGGGGAAGAAACAATAAATATTTAAGCAAGCATATGCATAGTGATGCATGATATGACAAGTAACGGCGTTAGAGGTGCCCTAACGCGATAGTAGGCGATACCGGTGAAGGGGGGAAAACATCCGGGAAAGTATCTCGGTGTTTCGCGTTTTCGGGCAGCAGAGCCGGAGGGGGAAAGTTGCGAGTTTGCTATGCTAGGGATGCGTGACGGACGAACGGGCTGCGTATCCGGGATCGTCTCGTCGTTCTGAGCAACTTTCATGTTGAAATTATTTTAATCCGAGTTACGGATTAAAATATATGATTTTCTAAAGATTTTATTAATTTCTGGAATTTAATTAATTATTTAAATTAATTCGATAAACAGATTAATGACATCAGCATGATGTCATGCTGACATCATCAGTCAACAGGGTTGACTTGGTCAACCTGTCTAGTGGGTCCAGTGGGACCCACCTGTCATACACTGTTTTAATTAACTAACAATTAATTAGGTTAATTAGTGATTAGGTTAATCTAATTATAATTAGTTAATTTAATAATTCCTTAATTAATTAATTAATTTAATTATTATTATTATTTTAATTATTTTTATCTTTTAATTCTCTTTTTTTTAACGTTCTGTGGGGTGGGCCCCCTTTGTCATAGTCCCAGGAGGCCTTAGCGGGCGCCGGCGCTAGCGGGTAGCGGGTGTGGTGCCCGTGCCCGAGGCCGTAGCCTACCCGGGCGATGGGGGGGGGAGCCGGGTACGGGCTCCGGCGGCCAAGGGCCGCGATGGCGCTGGCCGGAACAGGGCGGAGGCGGGACGGCGCGGCAGCAGGTGGGCGCTGTGGTGGCAGGGGAGCAGCAGCGGGGGGGGGGGGGGGGGACGCGGCGCGGCGGCGCAAGTGCAGCCGCACGCATCGGAAGGGGCCGCGGGCGGCTAGCGGTGCGCGGGCTGGCATGGCCGCGGGAGGAGAAGAGGGCGGCCGGCGGGCGAGGCCACCGTGGTTGGCGGCGCGAGCAGAACCGAGACGCGGCGCCGGGCGCGTGCAGCCGCATGCGTGAGCGGGGAGGCGCGGTCGGGGAGGCTGCGCGGGGGTGCAGGGGAGCGCCCGGGCGACGGCGGCCATGGGCGTGGGCGGCTCGAGCGATGGCAGGGGACGAGCCGGTGGGGCGCCGCGAGCGCGTGTGCGGGATGCGCACGGGCGCGGAGAGGCATGCGCGAGCTCGGGCGCGGGTCGGCGGCAACGGGCGCGATGAGGAGGAACAGGGGAGAGAGGGGGGCGCGAGGCATGCTCACGGGAGGGCGTAGGGTCGCGGCAGCGGCTCGAGGAGGAGTCGAGGTCAGGTCCGGCGAGGAGGAGCGGAGGACGACGGGGCGGCTCGCACGGGGTCGAGGGGCGAGGGGATCGGGATCCCGATCCAGATCCAGAACGACGAGGGGGAGTGGGGGCGAGTGGGTGTCGGTGGGGCTGGGGTTTTGGGGCGGTGGGGGGATAAGGGCGCGGTGGGGTGGGCCGGCCGGCTGGGCCAGTCAGCCCAGTTCAGGGGGCTTTTCCCTTTTTTTTGGTTTTGTTTTCTGATTTTTCTTTTCTTTTATTTATTTATTTCTTTTTGTACTGTTTTATTTTAGTTTCCTTTTAGCTTAGTTTTATAAAATAAGCAAGTCCTGATTTAGTATTAAAGTTAGGCTACTGCCCCATTAACTTTGGGCAACTAAATAAAATATCTTAACATTTTATTATTTGCAAAAAGGAAATTTAATTAATTGTTTTGGTATTGTTTTAATCACTTTAGGGTATTTGGTTATGTTAATAAAATGTGGTTTCTCTATCATAATTACCTATGCATTATTTGGCAAGCACCGAACATTTTTGTTTTAATTTTTGAAAACTGTTATTATTCACCAAACTTTGAATTTGAATTTTGGACCGGTTTTTGACCTAACGATAGATTAGCAATAGTAACCGAGGTGACGTGGCATGATTAGCATGGGATTACTGTAGCATGATTATCCGGGCGTCACAGTGATAGGCTCTATGTTCAAATACAACGGGTGCAAAACAGTTGCACACGCGGAATACTCAGGTTATACTTGACGAGCCAAGCATATACAGATATGGCCTCGGAACATGGAGACCGAAAGGTCGAGCGTGAATCATATAGTAGATATGATCAACATAATGATGTTCATCGATGAAACTACTCCATCTCACGTGATGATCGGACATGGTTTAGTTGATTTGGATCACGTAATCACTTAGAGGATTAGAGGGATGTCTATCTAAGTGGGAGTTCTTAAGTAATATGATTAATTGAACTTAAATTTATCATGAACTTAGTACCTGATAGTATCTTGCTTGTTTATGTTGATTGTAGATAGATGGCTCGTGATGTTGTTCCGTTGAATTTTAATGCGTTCCTTGAGAAAGCAAAGTTGAAAGATGATGGTAGCAATTACATGGACTGGGTCCGTAACTTGAGGATTATGCTCATTGCTGCACAGAAGAATTACGTCCTGGAAGCACCGCTGGGTGCCAGGCCTGCTGCTGGAGCAACACCAGATGTTATGAATGTCTGGCAGAGCAAAGCTGATGACTACTCAATAGTTCAGTGTGCCATGCTTTACGGCTTAGAATCGGGACTTCAACGACGTTTTGAACGTCATGGAGCATTTGAGATGTTCCAGGAGTTGAAGTTAATATTTCAAGAAAATGCCCGGATTGAGAGATATGAAGTCTCCAATAAGTTCTATAGATGCAAGATGGAAGAGAACAGTTCTGTCAGTGAGCATATACTCAAAATGTCTGGGTATAATAATCACTTGATTCAATTGGGAGTTAATCTTCCAGATGATTGCGTCATTGACAGAATTCTCCAATCACTGCCACCAAGCTACAAGAGCTTTGTGATGAACTATAATATGCAAGGGATGAATAAGACTATTCCCGAGCTCTACGCAATGCTGAAAGCTGCGGAGGTAGAAATCAAAAAGGAGCATCAAGTGTTGATGGTCAACAAGACCACTAGTTTCAAGAAAAAGGGCAAAGGGAAGAAGAAGGGGAACTTCAAGAAGAACGGCAAGCAAGTTGTTGTTCAAGAGAAGAAACCCAAGTCTGGACCTAAGCCTGAAACTGAGTGCTTCTACTGCAAGCAGACTGGTCACTGGAAGCGGAACTGCCCCAAGTATTTGGCGGATAAGAAGGATGGCAAGGTGAACAAAGGTATATGTGATATACATGTTATTGATGTGTACCTTACTAATGCTCGCAGTAGCACCTGGGTATTTGATACTGGTTCTGTTGCTAATATTTGCAACTCGAAACAGGGACTACGGATTAAGCGAAGATTGGCTAAGGACGAGGTGACGATGCGCGTGGGAAACGGTTCCAAAGTCGATGTGATCGCAGTCGGCACGCTACCTCTACATCTACCTTCGGGATTAATATTAGACCTAAATAATTGTTATTTGGTGCCAGCGTTGAGCATGAACATTATATCTGGATCTTGTTTGATGCGAGACTGTTATTCATTTAAATCAGAGAATAATGGTTGTTCTATTTATATGAGTAATATCTTTTATGGTCATGAGCTTTTGAAGAGCGGTCTATTTTTGATGAATCTCGATAGTAGTGATACACATATTCATAATGTAGAAGCCAAAAGATGCAGAGTTGATAATGATAGTGCAACTTATTTGTGGCACTGCCGTTTAGGTCATATCGGTGTAAAGCGCATGAAGAAACTCCATACTGATGGACTTTTGGAACCACTTGATTATGAATCACTTGGTACTTGCGAACCGTGCCTTATGGGTAAGATGACTAAAACACCATTCTCCGGCACTATGGAGAGAGCAACAGATTTGTTGGAAATCATACATACCGATGTATGTGGTCCGATGAATGTTGAGGCTCGTGGTGGATATCGTTATTTTCTCACCTTCACAGATGACTTAAGCAGATATGGGTATATCTACTTAATGAAACATAAGTCTGAAACGTTTGAAAAGTTCAAAGAATTTCAGAGTGAAGTTGAAAATCATTGTAACAAGAAAATAAAGTTTTTACGATCTGATCGTGGAGGAGAATATTTGAGTTACGAGTTTGGTGTACATTTCAAAAATTGTGGAATAGTTTCGCAACTCACGCCACCCGAAACACCACAGCGTAATGGTGTGTCCGAACGTCGTAATCGTACTTTACTAGATATGGTGCGATCTATGATGTCTCTTACAGATTTACCGCTATCGTTTTGGGGATACGCTCTAGAGACGGCCGCATTCACGTTAAATAGGGCACCATCAAAATCCGTTGAGACGACTCCTTATGAAATATGGCTTGGCAAGAAACCAAAGTTGTCGTTTCTGAAAGTTTGGGGCTGCGATGCTTATGTGAAAAAGCTTCAACCTGATAAGCTCGAACCCAAATCGGAGAAATGTGTCTTCATAGGATATCCAAAGGAAACTATTGGATACACCTTCTATCACAGATCCGAAGGCAAGACTTTTGTTGCTAAATTCGGAAACTTTCTTGAGAAGGAGTTTCTCTCGAAAGAAGTGAGTGGGAGAAAAGTAGAACTTGACGAGGTAACTGTACCTGCTCCCTTGTTGGAAAGTAGTACATCACAGAAAACTGTTTCTGCGACACCTACACCAATAAGAGAGGAAGTTGATGACAATGATCATGAAACTTCAGAACAAGATACTACTGAACCTCATAGATCAACCAGAGTAAGATCCGCGCTAGAGTGGTACGGTAATCCAGTTCTGGAAGACATGCTACTAGATCATGATGAACCTACAAACTATGAAGAAGCGATGGTGAGCCCAGATTCCGCAAAGTGGCTTGAAGCCATGAAATCTGAGATGGGATCCATGTATGAGAACAAAGTATGGACTTTGGTTGACTTGCCCGATGATCGGCAAGTAATTGAGAATAAATGGATCTTCAAGAAAAAGACCGACGCTGACGGTAATGTTACTGTCTATAAAGCTCGACTTGTCGCAAAAGGTTTTCGGCAAGTTCAAGGGGTTGACTACGATGAGACCTTCTCACCTGTAGCGATGCTTAAGTCTGTCAGAATCATGTTAGCAATTGCCGCATTTTATGATTATGAAATTTGGCAGATGGATGTCAAAATTGCATTCCTGAATGGATTTCTGGAAGAAGAGTTGTATATGATGCAACCAGAAGGTTTTGTTGATCCAAAGGGAGCTAACAAAGTGTGCAAGCTCCAGCGATCCATTTATGGACTGGTGCAAGCCTCTCGGAGTCGGAATAAACGCTTTGATAGTGTGATCAAAGCATTTGGTTTTATACAGACTTTTGGAGAAGCCTGTATTTACAAGAAAGTGAGTGGGAGCTCTGTAGCATTTCTGATATTATATGTGGATGACATATTGCTGATTGGAAATGATATAGAATTTCTGGATAGCATAAAGGGATACTTGAACAAGAGTTTTTCAGTGAAATACCTCGGTGAAGCTGCTTACATATTAGGCATAAAGATCTATAGAGATAGATCAAGACGCTTAATTGGACTTTCACAAAGCACATACCTTGACAAGATTTTGAAGAAGTTCAAAATGGATCAAGCAAAGAAAGGGTTCTTGCCTGTGTTACAAGGTGTGAAGTTGAGTCAGACTCAATGCCCGACCACTGCAGAAGATAGAGAGAAAATGAAAGACGTTCCCTATGCTTCAGCCATAGGCTCTATCATGTATGCAATGCTGTGTACCAGACCTTATGTGTGCCTTACTATAAGTTTAGCAGGGAGTTATCAAAGTAATCCAGGAGTGGATCACTGGACAGCGGTCAAGAACATCCTGAAATACCTGAAAAGGACTAAGGATATGTTTCTCATATATGGAGGTGACAAAGAGCTCATCGTAAAAGGTTACGTTGATGCAAGCTTTGACACTGATCCGGACGATTCTAAATCGCAAACCGGATACGTGTTTACATTAAACGGTGGAGCTGTCAGTTGGTGCAGTTCGAAACAAAGCGTCGTAGCGGGATCTACATGTGAAGTGGAGTACATCAAGAGATGCTTCAATTCCATCCGGGATCTAGTCCAGGTGGGAGACATAGAGATTTGCAAGATACATACGGATCTGAATGTTGCAGACCCGTTAACTAAGCCTCTTCCACGAGCAAAACATGATCAGCACCAAGACTCCATGGGTGTAAGAATCATTACTGTGTAATCTAGATTATTGACTCTAGTGCAAGTCGGAGACTGAAGGAAATATGCCCTAGAGGCAATAATAAAGTTATTATTTATTTCCTTATATCATGATAAATGTTTATTATTCATGCTAGAATTGTATTAAACGGAAACATAATACATGTGTGAATACATAGACAAACTTAGTGTCACTAGTAAGCCTCTACTTGACTAGCTCGTTAATCAAAGATGGTTATGTTTCCTAACCATGAACAAGGTGTTGTTATTTGATTAACGAGGTCACATCATTAGTTGAATGATCTGATTGACATGACCCATTTCATTAGCTTAGCACCCGATCGTTTAGTATGTTGCTATTGCTTTCTTCATGACTTATACATGTTCCTATGACTATGAGTTTATGCAACTCCTGTTTACCGGAGGAACACTTTGTGTGCTACCAAACGTCACAACGTAACTGGGTGATTATAAAGGAGCTCTACAGGTGTCTCCAAAGGTAGATGTTGGGTTGGCGTATTTTGAGATTAGGATTTGTCACTCCGATTGTCGGAGAGGTATCTCTGGGCCCTCTCGGTAATGCACATCACATAAGCCTTGCAAGCATTGCAACTAATGAGTTAGTTGCGAGATGATGTATTACAGAACGAGTAAAGAGACTTGCCGGTAACGAGATTGAACTAGGTATTGGATACCGACGATCGAATCTCGGGCAAGTAATATACCGATGACAAAGGGAACAACGTATGTTGTTATGTGGTCTGACCGATAAAGATCTTCGTAGAATATGTAGGAGCCAATATGGGCATCCAGGTCCCGCTATTGGTTATTGACTGGAGATGTGTCTGAGTCATGTCTACATTGTTCTCGAACCGTAGGGTCCGCACGCTTAACGTTACGATGACAGTTATTATGAGTTTATGCATTTTGATGTACCGAAGTTAGTTCGGAGTCCCGGATGTGATCACGGACATGACGAGGAGTCTCGAAATGGTCGAGACATAAAGATTGATATATTGGATGACTATATTCGGACACCGGAAGTGTTCCGGGTAATTTCGGAGAAAACCGGAGAGCCGGAGGGTTAACCGAACCCTACCGGGAGAAGTAATGGGCCATATGGGCTTTAGTGGAGAGAGAGAAGGGCTGCCAGAGGTGGGCCGCGCACCACTTCCTCCCTGGTCTGAATTGGACTAGGGGAGGGGGCGGCGCCCCCCTTTCCTTCTCCCACTCCACCTCTTTCCCCCTCCTAGTAGGAGTCCTCCTCCTTGGCGCGCCACACCTGGCCGACCAGCCTCCTCCCCTTGCTCCTTTATATATGGGGGCAGGGGGCACCCCATGACACACAAGTTGATCATTGGGATCGTTCCTTAGCCGTGTGCGGTGCCCCCTGCCACCATATTCCACCTCGATCATATTGTTGTAGTGCTTAGGCGAAGCCCTGCGTCGGTAGAACATGAAGATCGTCACCACGCCGTCATGCTGACGGAACTCCTCCCCGAAGCTTTGCTGGATCGGAGCCCGGGGATCGTCATCGAGCTGTATGTGTGCTAAGAACTCGGAGGTGCCGGAGTAACGGTGCTTGGATCGGTCGGATCGGGAAGAAGACATACGACTACTTCCTCTATGTTGTGTCAACGCTTCCGTTGCGATCTACAAGGGTACGTAGATCAGACTCTCCCCCTCGTTGCCATGCATCACCATGATCTTGCGTGTGCGTAGGAATTTTTTTGAAATTACTACGTTCCCCAACACCACCTCTCGCCACACTTGAATCAGAGACCGCAGGATCGTCTGTAGTCATGCAGGATCTTGAGCTTGGATGAATCAGCCCGTGCAGCATCCATGCCACGGCGATCGGTGGCCACCATGGGCGCGGTGTGGCGCGCCGGTGGTGGTGGCAACAGTAGAGGTACTCCTGCGCGAGGTGGCACTTCTAGCGGTCGAGGCAGGGTGCCAAACGCGCCATCAGCCACTTCCTCCTAAAGCAGAGCCAGCGCGCAAGCTGTGTCCAGGTGGGATGCCTGCTGCACCAGAACCACTGCTCGGATGTCGTTCCTCAAGTCCTCGACAAAACGAGTAAGAAAGTAGTAAGGGTGAATAGAATCGGAGTAAGAGTTCAAATGATTGATAATCAATTCGAATTTCTCAATGTAGTCTGTTATAGAAGTTGTCTGGCAAATTGTGTAGAACTGGCGTATGAGCATTTGGTGGCGATCACGGCCAAAATGCGTGCTCAGCAATGTAGTGAATGAATCCCAGTCGAATTCGCCTAGGCGTTTTGGGTCGATTGCAACCAAACGGCTGCTGATCCTGTGAAATTGAGGGCTGCCATGGGTAACCAGAAAGAAGGTGTGATCCCAAACATGGAAAAATACTGCTTACACAAGGTTTTCCACAGGTTTGGGTTCTCGCCTGAAAACTGCGGAAACGTGATAGATGGGTGTGCTTGGCCCAGACCGTCGAGCATCTGACTGGCGTGGACGAGTGGAGGCAGTAAAACTGGAGTAACGGGGTCGGTGGTCGTACCGTTAGCCGGGAGCGGCGGTGGCGTCGTGAGAGACGCCGCCGTTCGCCCCCGTTTGATCTGGAATTCACCGTGGCCATCAGGCCCTTGAGGTTGGATGACTGTGTCGGCGCCCTCAGGCACCGGATCTGCCTCGGGTCGGGCTGATGGAGGCGCTCGTGCTCGCTGCAGTGCTCTGACGGCATCGCCCAGACCCGCCACACGACGCTCGAGATCGGGGCGCCAGGAGAGTAGATCGTCAATCTTCGTCGCCGTCGATTGCTGAGCCTTGGCGAGGCCGTCGATGGCAGCCTCGACCTTGGTCTCGAAGCGGGTGAGGAAGGCCGACACGCTCAGATCCATGGCCTCGCGTGCTTGTCGCATGCCTCTTGTCTTGATGAGATGCGCCAGATCGGATCAAAGAGGAGAGGTGGTTGTGGTGTCTGATACCAGATGTAAGAGTAGCAATGGGGTGGTGCGGATCGATCTATTCACTCTCTGAAGTAGTAGCGATACAATCGATTACAAGAATTGGGGAATTGCAGTAGCTAGGTGAAATACACGGTGAACTAGGGTTGCCGCCGCCTGGTAGTCGCCTGATCCTCTGGATGCCCGTCTCCTCCTGGCCGCCCGTTACTTGTAGCGAACGAGTGGGCCTTAACGCGTCCACTCCGGCCCGCTGGTGCGTGGGCTGGGGCGCCTGATCCAAGTGGGCCGCTGGGCAGCGCTGTCGCTGGCTGGGTCGCCGCCCTGTGGGTCCATTTTGACAGGTGTGTTGGCATACTCCACCACCAGGGTGGATCCAACTCCTTAGGGACGCGGAGGCCTCCGTGCATGTAACGCCCTCGATGCGGCTATATCTCCCACGTGTCGAAGCATGACTTAGAGGCATAACAGCATTGAAAGCAATGTCGCAAGTGAGGTAATCTTCGCAAACAACCCATGTAATATAATAAGGGAAAAGATACATAGTTGGCTTACAATCACCACTTCACACAATTACATGAATAAAGCATTACATCAACCAGCTACAATCAAGGCCTGACAACGGAGCCAAAATAAAAGAAGATTACCCCAAATGCTACACAGATCCCGATCGACCCCAACTGGGCTCCACTACTGATCAACTAGAATGAAACAACACAAAGGACAAGATCTTGATCGAGCTCCTCCTTGAGCTTGATAGCGTCATCTGCACGGACTCATCGACACCTGCAAGCTGGGTTCGGAAGTATCTGTGAGCCACGGGGACTCAGCAATCTCGCACCCTCGCGATCAAGACTATTTAAGCTTATGGGTAAGGTGAAGGTATGAGGTGGAGCTGCAGCAAGCGACTAGCATATATGGTGACTAAACATACGCAAAAGAGAGCGAGATGAGAAGGCAAAGCACGATCGAGAAACTATGATCAAGAAGTGATCCTAGAACAACCTACGTCAAGCATAACTCCAACACCGTGTTCACTTCCCGGACTCCGCCGGAAAGAGACCATCATGGTTACACACGCGGTTGATGCATTTTAATTAAGGTCAACTTCATGTTTTCTACAACCGGACATTAACAAATTCCCATCTGCCCATAACCGCGGGCACGACTTTTGAAAGTTCAAATCCCTGCAGGGGTGTCCCAACTTAGCCCATAACAAGCTCTCACGGTCAACGAAGGATATTCCTTGTAGCGGGAAGACCCGATCAGACTCGGAATCCCGGTTACAAGACATTTTGACAAGGTAAAACTAAACCAGCAACACCGCCCGAATGTGCCGACAAATCCCGATAGGAGCTGCACATATCTCTTTCTCAGGGCAACCTCAGATTGTCTTAGGTACGGGTAGGCCGGCCCAGAGTTGCCCCTGGTGGCCAGCGGCAGCTGACAAGTTGGGCCAACACTCAGAGGAGCACTGGCCCAGGTGGGTTAAAATAAAGATGACCCTTGAGTCTGCAGAACCCAAGGGAAAGAAAAGGCTAGGTGGCGAATGGTAAAACCAATGTTGGGCATTGCTGGAGGAGTTTTACTCAAGGCGGACTATCAAGGGGTTCCCATTATAACCCAACCGCGTAAGGAACGCAAAATCCGGGAACATAACACCGATATGACGGAAACTAGGGCGGCAAGAGTGGAACAAAACACCAGGCATAAGGTCGAGCCTTCCACCCTTTACCAAGTATATAGATGTGTTAATTAAATAAGAGATATTGTTATATCCCAACAAGTAAACATGTTCCAACAAGGAACAACATCTCCAAGTTCCAATCAAGGAACAAACTTCAATCTTCACCTGCAACTAACAACATTATAAGAGGGGCTGAGCAAAGCGGTAACATAGCCAAACAACGGTTTGCTAGGACAAGGTGGGTTAGAGGCTTGGTTCAACAATATGGATGGCATGATAAGCAAGTGGTAGGCATAGCAAAAGAGCGAGCAACTAGCAAGCAAAGATAGAAGTGATTTCGAGGGTACGGTCATCTTGCCTGAAAACCCGCAAGGAAGAAGAACGAGTCCATGAAGAAGACAAACGAACGTAGACGAACAGATCCTCACAACTCCGGAACGGAACCGAAGCTCACGAGAAAGGCAACCCGAAAGAAGCAAACAACATAGTGAACAACCAACACATAGACATGGCATGATGCACAAATAATTATGATACATGGTCCGGTTTAATAAAGCATGGCGTGGCATGGCAAAGTGCAACAAACAACACTACAGATTAAATGGAGCTCAATATGCAATGGAGTTGCATATTGAAGAAAACACCACATGACTTATTTAGTTCTCTCTCGTTTATGTACCCAACAAGATTAAATGTTGTTAGCATGGCAAGAGGTGAAGCAAATGAAAACTACCTATCTAGTCAAGTTTAAATGAGGCCGGAAACAACAAACAACACTTCCAGAAAATCCCCATATGCATTTATTAGGTTTGGTACTGTTCTGCCCTAAACACAATTTTAGAGTTGTTAAACATGCAAAGTGATGCCACCATGTTAAACTAGACATTTTTCTACCCCATTTACATATAAAGTTTATTAAATTCGGAGTTACGGTTATAAAGTTATGAAATAAATCATTTTAACATGGCATAGGGGCAAATTTAAACAAACAGCAATTTAAGCATTTTAAACATGGATGAAAGTTGGATATTATAAAACTAGACAAAATTCTAAACAACTTTCATATATAATTCATTTTAATCCGATGCACCAATTGTGAGTTATTATATGCATGTAGTATATGGTCCAATCTGTAAATATGCAGTGCACTGGTAATTAGGAAATTCGCAGGTCAGGGAAAAAATGCTAACGGGCCGAAACTAAGCAGAGGTCCAATATAACAGAAAAAGGAGGCGCTGGTGGTGGCCTCACCATGGGCCTCGGCCCGGTTCAGTGGAGGAGGACGTAGGCCGCGAAGGGGCAAGCTGGGCCTAGAGCGCTGGTAGGCCTTGGCGCTGGGCTGGAGGCGCGCTGGGACTAGGAGGCTTGGCGGATGGATGGTCAACGCACGGCATGGTGCTCATTCCCGAGCTGCCGCTCGATGCAGTGGAAAACACACAGAGGAAGCGAGACGCTGGCGGCTTCAGGCGATGCAAGGAAGTGGCGGCGCGCACAGGAGGTCAGGGACGGACGGGTTCATGGCGGAGGCGGCGAGATCCAGTGGTCCTCGGCCGGATCTAGCGCGGAACAAAGTGGCAACTGCTATTACCTAAAGAAAAAAGGGAGAGAGAGATTCAGGGAGGGAAATGGGAAGGAGAAGGACGAGAAGGAAGCAGAGGGATGCGACGGTCCTGCTGGTCTGGTGCTGCTCCAGTCCGACAGAGCTTCACGGTAGCGACGCGAAAGCAGCGGTCTCCGGCGCGGGAGGCTAGCGAGGGAGGAGAGCAGCGGCTAGGTGGTCTCCCGGTGTACTTGTTCGTAGGGGCATCCGGGTCCTAGTCCAGCAGCAGGGTCAAGGACGGGGCATACGAGGGGAAGCTTCGAAGAAGGAGGAGCTCGGGCAGCGACTTGCGACCGGGCGCGCCAGCTCGAAGCAAAGGCTGCTCGGGGCCGCGCTGCTGCTGCGGCGAGGGAGGAGCATGGCGCTGGGACCTCCGATGGCTGCTGCTGCTATTTGAGTGGCCGGCCACCAGCCACTGGCAAGGCAGAGGCGCGGGAGGCCGTGGCCTCGATCCATCCTAGATCGGGCGTCGGCTGGCTGCGGGGAAGACTGAGGAAAGAGGAGGCAGGGATGTGGATGAGGCTGGCGATGGGAGATGCAGGTGGATGGACAGATCGACTGAAAACATAGTTGATTGGCCGGCGTTGAAAACAAGGAGAGTGGCGGCGGATGGGAGGTTTGGGAAGGGGCTAGGCTAGGTTTGGACCCGATTTGGAAGGGGAAGTGGTCTATTTATAGAAGGTGGGCTAGGATTAGGGTTTGGAGAGGGGTTTGCTCCGTTTTGGACCCTCGGATCGCGATCATGCGGTTCGAAGCGGAGGGGAACTAGGTGGTCTGAGAGTAGAGAAGAGAAGAAGAGGCCCGGCGGCTGTTTCCGGAGACCAAAAACGTCCAACGTTAGACCGGCTATAATGCCACTATAGTTTAACGGTTGGGCTATCAAACGAACTCCGAATGCGGTGAAACTTGACAGGCGGTCTACATACACTATAACAAGACCGCATGCCAACTCTCATCCCATTCCAAGAGCATTTTCCGGCCACTTATAAAATAATATTTCGGACATGTCGCGGGCGCGTGCAAGTGTGTCTGGGCTCAGAACGGACAATGAAAGGAACTGGGAGAACCCGGACGGATGCAGGTTTTGAAAAACTTGATGATGCAATGCACATGATGACATGACAAGATGCAACACGCAAGCACATGACATGGCAACGACGGTGAATAACTGGACGACACCTGGCGCAACGGTCTCGGGGCGTCACAACACTCCATCACTACGAGAGGATCTCGTCCCGAGATCTAGAATGGCACCGGAGGGAAAACGGAAGAGAAAAGAGAAGGGGTAAAAACAAAGTTGCTTCTTGGACAAATGAGTGAAACCATGCACCTTGAGAGGTTGAACAAATTCGTGAAAGAAAGTATACAATGGAAATGAACGAAGTTGAAAGCACTTCGTTAGAAAAGAGGGACAAGGAAGAACAACTTCGGGCAGCACTCCGATAGAACAAGGTAGAGAGGAAATAAAGATGATATAATTTGGGCATCACTCCATCTAAGAAGGGAGGCAAAACTTGACAGAATGGGAAGAATTTGATAAGAGGGAACGCCACTCCGGTTAAGCGGATAAGCACGAAAAGAAAAACATGATCTTCACAATTCAAGATGATGATTGAAAAGAGCAACATCACAAGGCCTCCGGAAGAAAGAATAGAAGATAGGTAATTGAAATAAAGAATGGAGAAGAAAATGCCATCTTATGCCACAAAAGAGCTTGAGAAGGCATCCTTAGGAGACGGGTCGAGCGGAGTTGTTGGAAAACCAACAACGAAAGGATAAGCTTGATATGGTCTTGTGGAGTACATCTCAAATTAAGAGATGACAACCTGCCACTCACGGGAAAAGAATTGGATTGATATGAACAAAGAGACGAGAAACTAATTCGCCGGGAGGATAAAAGAAGAACTTGGATCAATTATACGCACCATAATAGCAACAATCCTTAGGGAAGGCTTAAGGTGAAAAATAGCCCAAGATAACTCCAATGAAGAGATTGATGGATTTAAAATACCCCATTCTTAACAACCTGTGAATCATGAAATATGAGCTCAAATTATCAAGAATGACATAATACCACCTCCAATGATAAGGTAGAAAGGATTGCACTCCGGATTGCAAGATGAAGAAAGCTTGAGCTGCTTAGAAAAGAATCTCGATGAACACTTCGAGAAGGAATTAAATCCTTGATGGACCATCATGTAGAACCTTCAAGAAGAACTCCGGTAACAAAAGGATGATCAAACAAAAGGAAAGGGAAGTTGAAAACACAAGGTGAAACCTTGCAATGATTAGATGGATCTTCGCGATGAAATAATTGAGATATCTTGGAACTCCGGGAAAGAAAAGATAACGCATCTCGAACCGAGAATGTGAAATGATGAACCACTCCGGGGAGAAGGAAAAGAATAAATTTGATGAAACAAGAATAAGAATTACATTATGCTTATCCTTCATCAATTAAATTGATGACAAACAATGGATTTTGCACACTACTTATTCTCGTAGAAAGGATTAAGATAGATATAGCGCAAACTTGAGAAGGTCTTCAATGAATCACCGGCCGGGATTAAAAAAACGAATGAATTGATATGATAACCATGGAAGAGAGATCTTGAACGAACCACCGTAAGAATTGAAAACGAACGAAGTAAAGATAAAGAAACACCAGGAAGAATTTGCAAATGTTCGAAGATGCTTGAGTGAATTTAGATCCATGAGAACGAAGAGATCAGGAGCTGATTAGAGAAAAACTTGAACGATGCACCGGTAAGATTGGAGAATGATAACTGAAAGCTGTTAATGAATAATTATGAGATGATGGGCTCCGGAGAATCAAACTGAAAAAAACTCTGAATTGCTCCGGATGGGTGAAAAGAATTCTGACAATCGAAAACAATTATGAGAGGATGGCCTTGAACTAGAACCACGAATCTTGAAGAGAATGGGGCAAGATTGAGAGAAAATTCTTCTTCGGTCTTCATAATCTAAGAATTACGACGAGAAACACCACCGTGAATTGTTGAGATACTCCGAAATGATAAATAGAAAGGTTGAACCAACGATGAAAAGAATTTGAAAGATCTTGGAGAAAAACATTTGACTGATGACAAATCATTCTTACGTCAAAATTCGAAAAGAATTTGGGAGTAACTCCGGGAAAATAAGAAGAGTCAGGTAAGATCCTGGAAAAAGACCTGTGGGTTAGGGCCCACTCAAAAGAAACACCATTGAAAAGATTTAAAAGAGAGGTTGCACCGGTTGAATTAAATGACTTGAATGAGATAACAACCTTGAAAGATCTTGAACGAATGCAGAGTGGAAAACACGAATCTTCGAGATATCTTGAGCACTCCAGAATAAATGAATAACGAGAAATGACTGAATATAAGGTGCACCAGCATGAGAAGGCATTTGGAATAAGGAAAAGAATATGATCAAACACCGAAAGCTTGAATTGAATCCACCGGAGAAGAAAAGAAGAATGGCGAACTTGAGGCTCCGTTAGAATCTTCATGAACATCATCGGGTAAGAACATTGACAGAAAAGAATGGAGAGACTTCATATGAATAAAAGGATACTTGATTAAGACATATGAGTCCTTGAAGAAACAAGGGTGGGTGGGTGGGCGGGAAAACAAAGGCAACTTGGAATGGATGAAGCAGACACCGTTGACGAAAAGTTGAGATTGGATCTTGCAAATGTTGAAATGATCGGATCCACTTGAAGAGAAACACGCCGTTGAAAAGGATTGACATGACAATCTCGATTATCATGAAGGATTAGTATCCACATCAAAGTATGAGAACACCATATAGGAAAGGTATGGAATCAACACTTGACATCGAAGCAACTCGAATACCACAACTCAAAACAAAACAAAGGATTGGCTTGCGGAATAAGCCGGAACAAACATATGATAGAGATTTCGTCCGAAGTTTTCGTGGTGGGGCCTACACAGGCTCGATCGTACAGCACCATCATGTACAAGGCAGTGCACATGACATACGAAGCGTCCCCGAGTCGGCATAGCCAAGGACTCTTTAAGACACAACGAGACCACTGTAAAACCAACCGTGAATAGGCGGACCACTAGACGTTGAACCCCAATTTTAAATCATACATCTGTCGGAAAGATATCCTAAGAACTACTTGAATTCCCACTTATAAACTCCCGAAATTTTCCGGTTATGCAATCAGGTGTTGGGGATACAGGGGAAGCATAATATCTCACCCAAAACTAGCAAATCCTACATCCAGCTATATCCATCCTTCAACACATAACCAAGAAACCTTCGGAAATCGTCTACCTCAATCTTCGAAAAACATCCGTCATACGAGTTATGGCAATACTCCCGAACTCCCGCCCCAGTACTGGGTGGCGTCGAGGCTATCTCACCAACAACTGCATAAAAGAGATTTTCGATGTCGGCGAAACTAAACTCAGGTATTCCGGAACTGCAACAATAAAATTGTGACGACAACACCTCAGAGCTCAACTCCCCGGGACACTGCCACAACCCCTAAATGACAGGAGGCACCAAGAACAATGTTCTCATCACAAAACCATCGGAACAATTCCAAGATACCCGCGTGATCCTAAATTTTTTTTAGTGAAATTTGAGAAGAGAAGAGTCAAAACTCTACGTCAGAATGCCTCACCAGAGCGATGAAGGGACTGAGGAGTAAAAAGAATTCCTAACTCTCCGATATATATATATAATCCTAAATGACTCAAAACATTTTTCTAAGACTCAACAACGCCAGCTATTCGATCAAGCAGGGGGCTCCTAAGGTTGGGGAAGGCTCTGATTACCAACTTGTAATGCCCTCGATGCGGCTATATCTCCCACGTGTCGAAGCACGACTTAGAGGCATAACCGCACTGAAAGCAATGTCGCAAGTGAGGTAATCTTCGCAAAATACCCATGTAATATAATAAGGGAAAGGATACATAGTTGGCTTACAATCGCCACTTCACACAATTACATGAATAAAGCATTACATCAACCAGCTACAATCAAGGCCCGACTACGGAGCCAAAATAAAAGAAGACTAGCCGAAATGCTACACAGATCCCCGATCGACCCCAACTGGGCTCCACTACTGATCAACTAGAACGAAACAACACAAAGGACAAGATCTTCATCGAGCTCCTCCTTGAGCTTGATAGCGTCATCTGCACGGACTCATCGGCACCTGGAAGCTGGTTTTGGAAGTATCTGTGAGCCACGGGGACTCAGCAATCTCGCACCCTCGTGATCAAGACTATTTAAGCTTATGGGTAAGGTAAAGGTATGAGGCGGAGCTGCAGCAAGCGACTAGCATATATGGTGACTAAACATACGCAAAAGAGAGTGAGATGAGAAGGCAAAGCACGATCGAGAAACTATGATCAAGAAGTGATCCTAGAACAACCTACGTCAAGCATAACTCCAACACCGTGTTTGATGGGGAACGTAGTAATTTCAAAAAATTTCCTATGCACACGCAAGATCATGGTGATGCATAGCAACAAGGGGGAGAGTCTGATCTACGTACCCTTGTAGATCACAACGGAAGCGTTGACACAACGTAGAGGAAGTAGTCGTACGTCTTCTTCCCGGTCCGACCGATCCAAGCACCGTTACTCCGGCACCTCCGAGTTCTTAGCACACGTACAGCTCGATGACGATCCCCGGGCTCCGTTCCAGCAAAGCTTCGGGGAGGAGTTCCGTCAGCACGACGGCGTGGTGACGATCTTGATGTTCTACCGACGCAGGGCTTTGCCTAAGCACTGCAACGATATGATCGAGGTGGAATATGGTGGCAGGGGGCACCGCACACGGCTAAGGAACGATCTCAAGGATCAACTTGTGTGTCTTGGGGTGCCCCCTGCCCCCGTATATAAAGGAGCAAAGGGGAGGAGGCGGCCGGCCAAGGTGTGGCGCGCCAAGGGGAGTCCTACTCCCACCGGGAGTAGGACTCCTAGTTGGACTAGGAGAGAAGGGGGAGAATAGGAGGAAGAGAGGAAGGAAAGGGGGGGGGCGCCGGCCCCCTTCCCTTGTCCTATTCGGACTAGGAAGGGGAGGGGCGCGCGGCCACCTCTTGCCTCCTCTCCTCTTCTCCCTTAAGGCCCATGTAGGCCCAATAACCCCCCGGGGGGTTCCGGTAACCCCCCCGATACTCCGGTAAAATGCCGATTTCACCCGGAACAATTCCGATGTCCAAATATAGGCTTCCAATATATCAATCTTTATGTCTCGACCATTTCGAGACTCCTCGTCATGTCCATGATCTCATCCGGGACTCCGAACTAACTTCGGTACATCAAAATGCATAAACTCATAATAACTGTCATCGTAACGTTAAGCGTGCGGACCCTACGGTTCGAGAACAATGTAGACATGACCGAGACACGTCTCCGGTCAATAACCAATAGCGGGACCTGGATGCCCATATTAGCTCCTACATATTCTACGAAGATCTTTATCGGTCAGACCGCATAACAACATATGTTGTTCCCTTTGTCATCGGTATGTTACTTGCCCGAGATTCGATCGTCGGTATCCAATACCTAGTTCAATCTCGTTACCGGCAAGTCTCTTTACTCGTTCTGTAATACATCATCCCGCAACTAACTCATTAGTTGCAATGCTTGCAAGGCTTAAGTGATGTGCATTACCGAGAGGGCCCAGAGATACCTCTCCGACAATCGGAGTGACAAATCCTAATCTCGAAATACGCCAACCCAACATGTACCTTTGGAGACACCTGTAGTACTCCTTTATAATCACCCAGTTACGTTGTGACGTTTGGTAGCACCCAAAGTGTTCCTCCGGCAAACGGGAGTTGCATAATCTCATAGTCATAGGAACATGTATAAGTCATGAAGAAAGCAATAGCAACATACTAAACGATCGGGTGCTAAGCTAATGGAATGGGTCATGTCAATCAGATCATTCAACTAATGATGTGATCCCGTTAATCAAATAACAACTCTTTGTCCATGGTTAGGAAACATAACCATCTTTGATTAACGAGCTAGTCAAGTAGAGGCATACTAGTGACACTCTGTTTGTCTATGTATTCACACATGTATTATGTTTCTGGTTAATACAATTCTAGCATGAATAATAAACATTTATCATGATATAAGGAAATAAATAATAACTTTATTATTGCCTCTAGGGCATATTTCCTTCAGTCTCCCACTTGCACTAGAGTCAATAATCTAGATCACATCACCATGTGATTAACATCGATAGTTCACATCATCATGTGATTAACACCCATAGTTCACATCGCACCATGCGACCAATACCCAAAGGGTTTACTAGATTCAGTAATCTAGTTCACATCGCTATGTGATTAACACCCAAAGAGTACTAAGGTGTGATCATGTTTTGCTTGTGAGAGAATCTTAGTCAACGGGTCTGCCACATTCAGATCCACATGTATTTTGCAAATTTTTATGTCAACAATGCTCTGCATGGAGCTACTCTAGCTAATTGCTCCCACTTTCAATATGTATCTAGACCAAGATTTAGAGTCATCTAGATTAGTGTCAAAACTTGCATCGGCGTAACCCTTTACGACGAACCTTTTGTCACATCCATAATCGAGAAATATATCCTTATTTCACTAAGGATAATTCTGACCGCTGTCCAGTGATCTACGCCTAGATCACTATTGTACTCCCTTGCTAAATCAGTGCAGGGTATACAATAGATCTGGTATACAGCATGACATACTTTATAGAACCTATGGCCAAGGCATTGGGCATGACTTTCATTCTCTTTCTATCTTCTGCCGTGGTCGGGCTTTGAGTCTTACTCAACTTCACACCTTGTAATACAAGCAAGAACTCTTTCTTTGACTGCTCCATTTTGAACTACTTCAAAATCTTGTCAAGGTATGTACTCATTGAAAAAAACTTATCAAGCGTCTTGATCTATCTCTATAGATCTTAAAGCTCAATATGTAAGCAGCTTCACCGAAGTCTTTCTTTGAAAAAACTCCTTTCAAACAATCCTTTATGCTTTACAGAATAATTCTACCTTATTTCCGATCAACGATATGTCATTCACATATACTTATCAGAAATGCTGTAGTGCTCCCACTCACTTTCTTGTAAATACAGGCTTCACCACAAGTCTGTATAAAACTATATCCTTTGATCAACTTATCAAAGCGTATATTCCGACTCCGAGATGCTTGCACCAGTCCATAGATGGATCGCTGGAGCTTGCACATTTTGTTAGCACCTTTCGGATTGACAAAACCTTCTGGTTGCATCATATACAACTCTTCTTTAATAAATCCATTAAGGAATGCAGTTTTGTTTATCCGTTTGCCAGATTTCATAAAATGCGGCAATTACTAACATAATTCGGACAGACTCAAGCATAGATACGAGTGAGAAGCTCTCATCGTAGTCAACACCTTGAACTTGTCGAAAACCTTTTGCGACAATTCTAGCTTTGTAGATAGTAACACTACTATCAGCGTCCGTCTTCCTCTTGAAGATCCATTTATTCTCAATTGCTTGCCGATCATCGGGCAAGCCAACCAAAGTCCAAACTTTGTTCTCATACATGGATCATATCTCAGATTTCATGGCCTCAAACCATTTCACGGAATCTGGGCTCATCATCGCTTCCTCATAGTTCGCAAGTTCGTCGTGGTCTAGTAACATGACTTCCAGAACAGGATTACTGTACCACTCTGATGCGGATCTCACTCTGGTTTACCTACGAGATTCGGTAGTAACTTGATCTGAAGTTTCATGATCATCATCATTAGCTTCCTCACTAATTGGTGTAGGTGTCACAGAAACCGGTTTCTGTGATGTACTACTTTCCAATAAGGGAGAAGGTACAATTACCTTATCAAGTTTTCTACTTTCCTCCCACTCACTTCTTTCGAGAGAAAACTCCTTCTCTGGAAAGGATCCATTCTCAGCAACGAATATCTTGCCTTCGGATCTGTGATAGAAGGTGTACCCAACATATTCTTTAGGGTATCCTATGAAGATGCACTTTTCCGATTTGGGTTTGAGCTTATCAGGATGAAACTTTTTCACATAAGCATCACAATCCCAAACTTTAAGAAACGACAACTTTGGTTTCTTGCCAAACCACAGTTCATAAGGCGTCGTCTCAACGGATTTTGATGGTGCCCTATTTAACGTGAATGCAACTATCTCTAATGCATAACCCCAAAACGATAGTGGTAGATCGGTAAGAGACATCATAGATCGCACCATATCTAATAAAGCACGGTTATGACGTTCGGACACACCATTACACTATGGTGTTCCATGTGGCGTGAGTAGTGAAACTATTTCACAGTGTTTTTAACTGAAGGCCAAACTCGTAACTCAAATACTCTTCTCTACAATCAGATCGTAGAAACTTTATTTTCTTGTTACGATGATTTTTCACTTCACTCTGAAATTCTTTGAACTTTTCAAATGTTTCAGACTTATGTTTCATCAAGTAGATATACTCATATCTGCTGAAATCATCTGTGAAGATCAGAAAATAATGATACTTGTCGCGAGCCTCAATATTCATCGGACCACATACATCAGTATGTATGGTTTCCAACAAATCTGTTGCTCGCTCCATTGTTCCGAAGAACAGAGTCTTAGTCATCTTGCCCATGAGGCATGGTTCGCAAGCATCAACTGATTCATAATCAAGTGATTCCAAAAGCCCATCAGCATGGAGTTTCTTCATGCGCTTTACACCAATATGACCTAAACGGCAGTGCTACAAATAAGTTGCACTATCATTATTAACTTTGCATCTTTTGGTTTCAATATTATGATTATGTGTATCACTACGATCGAGATCCAACGAACTATTTTCATTGGGTGTGTAACCATATAAGGTTTTATTCATGTAAACAGAACAACAATTTATTCTCTTACTTAAATGAATAACCGTATTACAATAAACATGATCAAATCATATTCATGCTCAACACAAACACCAAATAACACTTATTTAGGTTCAACACTAATCCCGAAATTATAGGGAGTGTGCGATGATGATCATATCAATCTTGGAACCACTTCCAACACACATCGTCACTTCACCCTTAACTAGTCTCTGTTTATTCTGCAACTCCCATTTCGAGTTACTAATCTTAGCAACTGAACTAGTATCAAATACTGAGGGTTTGCTATAAACACTAGTAAAGTACACATCAATAACATGTATATCAAATATACTTATGTTCACTTTGCCATCCTTCTTATCTGCCAATCACTTGGGGTAGTTCCGCTTCCAGTGACCAGTCCCTTTGCAGTAGAAGCACTCAGTCTCAGGCTTAGGTCCAGACTTGGGCTTCTTCACTTGAGCAGCAACTTGCTTGCTGTTCTTTTTGAAGTTCCCCTTCTTCCCTCTGCCCTTTTCTTGAAACTAGTGGTCTTGTCTACCATCAACACTTGATGTTTTTCTTGATTTCTACCTTCATCGATTTCATCATCATGAAAAACTCGGGAGTCGTTTTCGTCATCCCTTGCATACTATAGTTCATCACGAAGTTCTACTAACTTGGTCATGGTGACTAGAGAATTTTGTCAATCACTATCTTATCTGGAAGATTAACTCCCACTTGATTCAAGCGATTGTAGTACCCAGACAATCTGAGCACATGCTCACTAGTTGAGCGATTCTCCTCCATCTTTTAGCTATAGAACTTGTTGGAGACTTCATATCTCTCAACTCGGGTATTTGCTTGAAATATTAACTTCAACTCCTGGAACATCTCATATGGTCCATGACGTTCAAAACGTCTTTGAAGTCCCGATTCTAAGCCATTAAGCATGGTGCACTAAACTATCAAGAAGTCATCATATTGAGCTAGCCAAACGTTCATAACGTCTGCATCTACTCCTGCAATAGGTCTGTCACCTAGCGGTGCATCAAGGACATAATTCTTCTGTGCAGCAATCAGGATAAACCTCAGATCACGGATCCAATCCGCATCATTGCTACTAACATCTTTCAACACAATTTTCTCTAGGAACATATCAAAATAAACACAGGGAAGCAACAACGCGAGCTATTGATCTACAACATAATTTGCAAAATACTACCAGGACTAAGTTCATGATAAATTTAAGTTCAATTTAATCATATTACTTAAGAACTCCCACTTAGATGGACATCCCTCTAATCCTCTAAGTGATCACGTGATCCAAATCAACTAAACCATGTCCGATCATCACGTGAGATGGAGTAGTTTCATTGGTGAACATCACTATGTTGATCATATCTACTATATGATTCACGCTCGACCTTTCGGTCTCCGTGTTCCGAGGCCATATCTGTATATGCTTGGCTCGTCAAGTATAACCTGAGTATTCCGCGTGTGCAATTGTTTTGCACCCGTTGTATTTGAACGTAGAGCCTATCACACCCGATCATCACGTGGTGTCTCAGCACGAAGAACTTTCGCAACGGTACATACTCAGGGAGAACACTTCTTGATAATTAATGAGAGATCATCTTAAAATGCTACCATCAAACTAAGCAAAATAAGATGTATAAAAGATAAACATCATATGCAATCAAAATATGTGACATGATATGGCCATCATCATCTTGCTTCTTTGATCTCCATCTCCAAAGTACTGTCATGATCTATATCGTTACCGGCATGACACCATGATCTCCATCATCTTGATCTATATCAATGTGTCGTCACGTGGTCGTCTCGCCAACACTTGCTCTTGCAACTATTGCTATCGCATAGTGATAAAGTAAAACAATTATTGGGTGCTTGCATCTTATGCAATAGACAGACAACCATAAGGCTTTTGCCAGTTGCCGATAAGTTCAACAAAACATGATCATCTTATATAACAACTTATAACTCATCAAGTTTTGACCATATCACATCACAACATGCCCTGCAAAAACAAGTTAGACGTCCTCTACTTTGTTGTTGCAAATTTTACGTGGCTGCTACGGGCTTAAGCAAGAACCAATCTCACCTACGCATCAAAACCACAACGATAGTTTGTCAAATAGACTCCGTTTTAACCTTCGCAAGTACCGAGCGTAGCCTCTCTTGGTTCAACTAAAGTTGGAGAAACAGTCACCCGCAAGTCACCTATGTGCAAAGCACGTCGGGGAAACCGGTCTCGCGTAAGCGTACGCGTAATGTCGGTCCGGGCCGCTTCATCCAACAATATCGCCGAACCAAAGTATGACATGCTGGTAGGCAGTATGACTTATATCGCCCACAACTCACTTGTGTTCTACTCGTGCATATAACATCAAACCATAAAACCTAGGCTCGGATGCCACTGATGGGGAACATAGTAATTTCAAAAAATTTCCTACGCACACGCAAGATCATGGTGATGCATAGCAACGAGGCGGAGAGTCTGATCTACGTACCCTTGTAGATCGCAACGGAAGCGTTGACACAACGTAGAGGAAGTAGTCGTACGTCTTCTTCCCGGTCCGACCGATTCAAGCACCGTTACTCCGGCACCTCAGAGTTCTTAGCACACGTACAGCTCGATGACGATCCCCGGGCTTCGATCCAGCAAAGCTTCGGGGAGGAGTTCCATCAGCACGACGGCGTGGTGACGATCTTGATGTTCTACCGACGCAGGGCTTTGCCTAAGCACTGCAACGATATGATCGAGGTGGAATATGGTGGCAGGGGGCACCGCACACGGCTAAGGAACGATCTCAAGGATCAACTTGTGTGTCTTGGGATGCCCCCTGCCCCCATATATAAAGGAGCAAAGGGGAGGAGGCGGCCGGCCAAGGTGTGGCGCGCCAAGGGGAGTCCTACTCCCACCGGGAGTAGGACTCCTAGTTGGACTAGGAGAGAAGGGGGAGAATAGGAGGAAGAGAGGAAGGAAAGGGGGGGGGCGCCGGCCCCCTTCCCTTGTCCTATTCGGACTAGGAAGGGGAGGGGCGCGCGGCCACCTCTTGCCTCCTCTCCTCTTCTCCCTTAAGGCCCATGTAGGCCCAATAACCCCCCGGGGGGTTCTGGTAACCCCCCCGGTACTCCGGTAAAATGCCGATTTCACCCGGAACAATTCCGATGTCCAAATATAGGCTTCCAAAATATCAATCTTTATGTCTCGACCATTTCGAGACTCCTCGTCATGTCCATGATCTCATCCGGGACTCCGAACTAACTTCGGTACATCAAAATGCATAAACTCATAATAACTGTCATCGTAACGTTAAGCGTGCGGACCCTACGGTTCGAGAACAATGTAGACATGACCGAGACACGTCTCCGGTCAATAACCAATAGCGGGACCTGGATGCCCATATTAGCTCCTACATATTCTACGAAGATCTTTATCGGTCAGACCGCATAACAACATACGTTGTTCCCTTTGTCATCGGTATGTTACTTGCCCGAGATTCGATCGTCGGTATCCAATACCTAGTTCAATCTCGTTACCGGCAAGTCTCTTTACTCGTTCTGTAATACATCATCCCGCAACTAACTCATTAGTTACAATGCTTGCAAGGCTTAAGTGATGTGCATTACCGAGAGGGCCCAGAGATACCTCTCCGACAATCGGAGTGACAAATCCTAATCTCGAAATACGCCAACCCAACATGTAGTACTCCTTTATAATCACCCAGTTACGTTGTGACGTTTGGTAGCACCCAAACTGTTCCTCCGGCAAACGGGAGTTGCATAATCTCATAGTCATAGGAACATGTATAAGTCATGAAGAAAGCAATAGCAACATACTAAACGATCGGGTGCTAAGCTAATGGAATGGGTCATGTCAATCAGATCATTCAACTAATGATGTGATCCCGTTAATCAAATAACAACTCTTTGTCCATGGTTAGGAAACATAACCATCTTTGATTAACGAGCTAGTCAAGTAGAGGCATACTAGTGACACTCTGTTTGTCTATGTATTCACACATGTATTATGTTTCCGGTTAATACAATTCTAGCATGAATAATAAACATTTATCATGATATAAGGAAATAAATAATAACTTTATTATTGCCTCTAGGGCATATTTCCTTCAGTGTTCACCTCCCGGACTCCGCCGGAAAGAGACCATCACGGTTACACACGCGGTTGATGCATTTTAATTAAGGTCAACTTCAGGTTTTCTACAATCGGACATTAACAAATTCCTATCTGCCCATAACCGCGGGCACGGCTTTTTAAAGTTCAAATCCCTGCAGGGGTGTCCCAACTTAGCCCATAAAAAGCTCTCACGGTCAACGAAGGATATTCCTTCTAGCGGGAAGACCCGATCAGACTCGGAATCCCGGTTACAAGACATTTTGACAAGGTAAAACTAAACCAGCAACACCGCCCGAATGTGCCGACAAATCCCGATAGGAGCTACACATATCTCTTTCTCAGGGCACACTCAGATTGTCTTAGGTACGGGTAGGCCAGCCCAGAGTTGCCCCTGGTGGCCACCGGCAGCTAACAGGTTGGACCAACACTCAGAGGAGCACTGGCCCGGGGGGTTAAAATAAAGATGACCCTTGAGTCTGCAGAACCCAAGGGAAAGAAAAGGCTAGGTGGCGAATGGTAAAACCAATGTTGGGCATTGCTGGAGGAGTTTTACTCAAGGCGAACTGTCAAGGGGTTCCCATTATAACCCAACCGCGTAAGGAACGCAAAATCCGGGAACATAACACCGATATGACGGAAACTAGGGCGGCAAGAGTGGAACAAAACACCAGGCATAAGGTCGAGCCTTCCACCCTTTACCAAGTATATAGATGTGTTAATTAAATAAGAGATATTGTGATATCCCAACAAGTAAACATGTTCCAACAAGGAACAACATCTCCATGTTCCAATCAAGGAACAAACTTCAATCTTCACCTGCAACTAACAACGCTATAAGAGGGGCTGAGCAAAGCGGTAACATAGCCAAACAACAGTTTGCTAGGACAAGGTGGGTTAGAGGCTTGGTTCAACAATATGGATGGCATGATAAGCAAGTGGTAGGTATCGCAGCATAGGCATAGCAAAAGAGCGAGTAACTAGCAAGCAAAGATAGAAGTGATTTCGAGGGTACGGTCATCTTGCCTGAAAAACCTGCAAGGAAGAAGAACGAGTCCATGAAGAAGACAAACGGACGTAGACGAACGGATACTCACAACTCCAGAACGGAACCGAAGCTCACGAGAAAGGCAACCCCGGAAAGAAGCAAACAACATAGTAAACAACCAACACATAGACATGGCATGATGCACAAAAAATTATGATGCATGTCTAGTTTAATAAAGCATGGCGTGGCATGGCAAAGTGCAACAAACAACACTACAGATTAAATGGAGCTCAATATGCAACGGAGTTGCATATTGAAAAAAACACCACATGACTTATTTAGTTCTCTCTCGTTTATGTACCCAACAAGATTAAATGTTGTTAGCATGGCAAGAGGTGAAGCAAATGAAAACTACCTATCTAGTCAAGTTTAAATGAGGCCGGAAACAACAAACAACACTTCCGGAAAATCCCCATATGCATTTATTAGGTTTGGTACTGTTCTTCCCTAAACACAATTTTAGAGTTGTTAAACATGCAAAGTGATGCCACCATGTTAAACTAGACTTTTTTCTACCCCATTTACATATAAAGTTTATTAAATTCGGAGTTACGGTTATAAAGTTATGAAATAAATCATTTTAACATGGCATAGGGGCAAATTTAAAAAAACAGCAATTTAAGCATTTTAAACATGGATGAAAGTTGGATATCATAAAACTAGACAAAATTCTAAGCAACTTTCATATATAATTCATTTTAATCCGATGCACCAATTGTGAGTTATTATATGCATGTAGTATAGGGTCCAATCTGTAAATATGCAGTGCACTGGTAATTATGAAATTCGCAGGTCAGGGAAAAAAATGCTAACGGGCCGAAACTGAGCAGAGGTCCAACAGAACAGAAAAAAAGGAGGCGCTGGTGGTGGCCTCACCATGTGCCTCGGCCCGGTTCAGTGGAGGAGGAGGTAGGCCGCGAAGGGGCAAGCTGGGCCTGGAGCGCTGGCAGGCCTTGGCGCTGGGCTGGAGGCCCGCTGGGACTAGGCGACTTGGCGGATGGACGGTCAACGCGCGGCGGGGTGCTCGTTCCCGAGCTGCCGCTCGATTCAGTGGAAAACACACAGAGGAAGCGAGACGTTGGCGGCTTCAGGCGATGCAAGGAAGCGGCGGCGCGCACAGGAGGTCAGGGAAGGACGGGTTCATGGCGGAGGCGGCGAGATCCAGTGGTCCTTGGCCGGATCTGGTGCGGAACGACGGCGAGGACCTGCGTGGAAGCTCCATGAGGGAAGTGGCAACTTCTATTACCTGAAGAAAAAAGGGAGAGAGAGATTCAGGGAGGGAACACGGAAGGAGAAGGACGAGAAGGAAGCAGAGGGACGCGACGGTCCCGCTGGTCTGGTGCTGCTCCAGTCCGATAGAGCTTCAGGGCAGCGACGCGAAAGCAGAGATCTCCGGCGCGGGAGGCTAGCGAGGGAGGAGAGCAGCGGCTTGGTGGTCTCCCGGTGAACTTGGTCGCAGGGGCATCCGGGTCCGAGTCCAGCAGCAGGGTCGAGGACGGGGCGCGCGAGGGGAAGCTTCGAAGAAGGAGGAGCTCGGGCAGCGACTTGCGACCGGGCGCGCGAGCTCGAAGCAAAGGCTGCTCGGGGCCGCGCTGCTGCTGTGGCGAGGGAGGAGCACGGCGCTAGGACCTCCGATGGCTTCTGCTGCTGTTTGAGTGGCCGGCCACCGGCGAGGCAGAGGCGTGCGAGGCCATGGGCTCGATCCATCCTGGATCGGGCGCCAGCTGGCTGCGGGGAAGACTGAGGAAAGAGGAGGCGGGGATGTGGATGAGGCTGGAGATGGGAGATGCAGGTGGATGGACAGATCGATTGAAAACAAGGAGAGTGGCGGCGGATGGGAGGTTTGGGAAGGGGCTAGGCTAGGTTTGGACCCGATTTGGAAGGGGAAGTGGTCTATTTATAGAAGGTGGGCTAGGATTAGGGTTTGGAGAGGGGTTTGCTCCGTTTTGGACCCTCGGATCGCGATCATGCGGTCCGAAGTGGAGGGGAACTAGGTGGTCTGAGAGCAGAGAAGAGAAGAAGAGGCCCGGCGGCTGTTTCCGGAGACCAAAAACGTCCGACGTTAGACCGGCTATAATGCCGCTATAGTTTAACGGTTGGGCTATCAAACGAACTCCGAATGCGGTGAAACTTGACAGGCGGTCTACATACACTATAACAAGACCGCATGCCAACTCTCATCCCATTCCAAGAGCATTTTCCGGCCACTTATAAAATAATATTTCGGACATGTCGCGGGCGCGTGCAAGTGTGTCTGGGCTCAGAACGGACAATGAAAGGAACTGGGAGAACCCGGACGGATGCAGGTTTTGAAAAACTTGATGATGCAATGCACATGATGACATGACAAGATGCAACACGCAAGCACATGACATGGCAACGACGGCGAATAACTGGACGACACCTGGCGCAACGGTCTCGGGGCGTCACAACACTCCATCACTACGAGAGGATCTCGTCCCGAGATCTAGAATGGCACCGGAGGGAAAACGAAAGAGAAAAGAGAAGGGGTAAAAACAAAGTTGCTTCTTGGACAAATGAGTGAAACCATGCACCTTGAGAGGTTGAACAAATTCGTGAAAGAAAGTATACAATGGAAATGAACGAAGTTGAAAGCACTTCGTTAGAAAAGAGGGACAAGGAAGAACAACTTCGGGCAGCACTCCGATAGAACAAGGTAGAGAGGAAATAAAGATGATATAATTTGGGCATCACTCCATCTAAGAAGGGAGGCAAAACTTGACAGAATGGGAAGAATTTGATAAGAGGGAACGCCACTCCGGTTAAGCGGATAAGCACGAAAAGAAAAACATGATCTTCACAATTCAAGATGATGATTGAAAAGAGCAACATCACAAGGCCTCCGGAAGAAAGAATAGAAGATAGGTAATTGAAATAAAGAATGGAGAAGAAAATGCCATCTTATGCCACAAAAGAGCTTGAGAAGGCATCCTTAGGAGACGGGTCGAGCGGAGTTGTTGGAAAACCAACAACGAAAGGATAAGCTTGATATGGTCTTGTGGAGTACATCTCAAATTAAGAGATGACAACCTGCCACTCACGGGAAAAGAATTGGATTGATATGAACAAAGAGACGAGAAACTAATTCGCCGGGAGGATAAAAGAAGAACTTGGATCAATTATACGCACCATAATAGCAACAATCCTTAGGGAAGGCTTAAGGTGAAAAATAGCCCAAGATAACTCCAATGAAGAGATTGATGGATTTAAAATACCCCATTCTTAACAACCTGTGAATCATGAAATATGAGCTCAAATTATCAAGAATGACATAATACCACCTCCAATGATAAGGTAGAAAGGATTGCACTCCGGATTGCAAGATGAAGAAAGCTTGAGCTGCTTAGAAAAGAATCTCGATGAACACTTCGAGAAGGAATTAAATCCTTGATGGACCATCATGTAGAACCTTCAAGAAGAACTCCGGTAACAAAAGGATGATCAAACAAAAGGAAAGGGAAGTTGAAAACACAAGGTGAAACCTTGCAATGATTAGATGGATCTTCGCGATGAAATAATTGAGATATCTTGGAACTCCGGAAAAGAAAAGATAACGCATCTCGAACCGAGAATGTGAAATGATGAACCACTCCGGGGAGCAGGAAAAGAATAAACTTGATGAAACAAGAATAAGAATTACATTATGCTTATCCTTCATCAATTAAATGCCGCTATATTTTAATGGTTGGGCTATCAAACGAACTCCGAATGCGGTGAAACTTGACAGGCGGTCTACCTACACTATAACAAGACCGCACGCCAACTCTCATCCCATTCCGAGAACATTTTCCGACCAATTATAAAATAATATTTCGGACATGTCGCCGGTGCGTGCAAGTGTGTCTGGGCTCAGAACGAACAACGGAAGGAACTGGGAGAACCCGGACGGATGCAGGTTTTGAAAAATATGATGATGCAATGCACATGATGACATGACAAGATGCAACACGCAAGCACATGACATGGCAACGACGGCGAATAACTGGACGACACCTGGCGCAACGGTCTCGGGGCGTCATAGTGCACCATGGAGCTCATCTCTCAAATGGTGCGGACGCTGCTCCACGGAGCGGAGCACGACGCAGAACCCTCGCTAACTTGTACCCGCTATGCGGCTATCATGTATTGGAAGTTGCGCCCATCCCAAAAGTCATACCGCCGTTGGTGTTATTGCACGGCCGCGTGTAGGGGCCGCCTAATTCCTGGATCCAGGCGACGTTATCCTGGGCGAGGATTTGCATCAAACGAGGCTTTGTTCGGTTAATCCTCTCCCCAAGAGGATTGGAGGGGATCGGCAAGGATTGGTTCATATTTTGATTTAGAAGAGGTTTAAATCCTTCTCGAACCCCTTCAATCCACTTGGATTTACACGCAACCAAACAAGGTCTGAGGGTTTGTTTGTCGTGTAGGCCAGATCCACCCTCTCATCCGACGTCAACCCTGTCGAAACTCCCTGATGGCTCACGCCATTGCAACCGAACCGACACTGGGCACAGGCTCCACCGAGACGCCCCCATGCTAAGATGCCAGCCCAACGGCAAGCGTGTATCCAGCACCATGATGTCGCGGCCGAGAAGCTCGACTTCTTCGACTATGAGGCTGCACGGCATTCCTAGTAATGCCACCGTGCGACATTACCACTAGTGAACTGATCATAGCTTTTTAAGTTCCGTTGCTAGTAAGGACAAGCAACGTGTTATATTGATATGTGATGTTGTGGGATCTAAGCATTCAGAATTTTTATTTATTTTGGTAGCACTTTTAAATATAATGTTGGAACATGGGTCCCGCATGTCAACGGGGACCTACCCATAAAATTCAACAAACTCATCAAAGAAAAGTCAAGTATAATTCACATCAACAACGAAGTAATGCTATATCTACGAACCATCCACATTGTACCAAATTTGTGCCTCTAAGGTTGCCTCTAGCTCATGGAGGCTGCCTCTATACACTGTGAGTTGTAGTTTTGTTGCCACCAAGCTTAGCGTCGCCTCTGACCTTAGAGGTAGCCTCTAACAAATAAACTGTTCTAAAGGTCCTACGTGTCAGCAAGAATAAGAGCAAATGGCTAGAGGAGAGAGGCGTATACATGAGTGGTCAGAGATTATTTTATTTTTGGTGCGCCTGAGATTAGAGGCTGCCTGTAGCTTTATATATTGTGTGCGTTTCAACTAAAAGTAGAGGCAAGCACGTGGGATCTACCTTAGAGGCAGGTCTGCCTCTATACACTGGTGGTGCTCTAGGGCTTATTTGGTTCAAGGATTTTCATAATAATTTTGGAGGATTAGAATCCTTAGAAACTTTTCCCTTTTTAGTTGTTTCTTCAAAGGATTGAATCTCATAGAAAATTTTCTTAAGGATTTTTTGGTACTACTTTCATAGAATGCAATCAAACAACCCAAAAGCCTGCAGTATTGAGATGAGCATTCCAATTCTATATTTTTCTTAGGACCCTGATAAGTGTCACTCGTGTGGCACGAACACATGACAACTCCGAATTTTTATGGCAAGTTAAGTAATGTGTGGACGGCAACTTACTTTTGGATGGCAAATTTCATTTTTTTTTTAGTTTTTTTATGACAATTTTAGTTGTAAAAAACGGTAGGGCCGGTGTGCTTCGTGCCACACATGTGACATTATCATTTGGGTTTTTCTTATTCTCATTTTTTGAATCGTGCGAAAGAGTCCTTAGTCACTTTCCAGCAAAAGAAAGGAGTCCCTTAGTCACGGAGAAGATTTACGGGCTGATGTGGTGTCATCTGGTCGGGTTAGTGACTTAGTGAGGGACCCATAGAGAAATTGGTAGACGTTAGTGGGATTGGTGGAGGATTAGCCCATAACCCTGTCTGTAACCATTTTGTCGCTAGGTTTAGATTATTGCTGCAGAAATTTTCAGCCAGGGCCCTCTTCAATTCTTTGACGGAGTAGGCTACAGTTTTCGAACAGTCTACGTCAACCTAGCCGAGAGCCAACTCATCTATGAAGAAAGGGTGCAATTGTACAGTAAGATGTAAAATGTAAAGATAAAATATGCTAACGGGGATTGATTGTGCTTGTGCATGATAATGAAGGAATTTAGTTCAGGTGGACGTTCACCCGTTGCCTTTTCAAGCAGACTTGAGGCCATGGCATCCTAGAAAAGATGAGCAGTTCATATATTTATTCTTCCCCATATTCGCAAAAGAAAAGAAAAAAAGCACTCCAACAACTCTTCTGTTATGCACAAATGACACTGCACGACTGTTCTGCTCTCATAAAGTGGATGAGCAACATTCATCTTATTGTATAGGCAATATACATAGTACAAATGAGAAGATTGCCTTTTTTTTAACTCTTGTGATCGATGAACAGACAGTTCAGCGTGCCATTCGAAGGCAGATATTTATTTCTGAACATCACAAGAACTGGCAGCAAGGATGACCGGCCGGTCACCTGTGCTTCCATCGGTACCTAGAAGACGGGGAGTGGATAGCGCCGGTGCCAGTGCGGGTGCGACGGCCCTGCTGCTTCTGCTTCTCGTGGCTGCCTGTCGCCGGCGCCTTACCATGGCCATGGTGGCGACCGTTGGTATTCTTGCCCCCGTCGCCCTCCGGCATCATCTCTCCAAAGTAGGCAGCGGCATCCACCAGCAGATCAAATGAATCGGATCCAAAATGCCAATTCCATGAATCGAGGATAGAAAACCGCGGTGAGTTGAGGATACGAGTCGGACGAAGAAACCACCAATGTTCCCTCCGTCGCGTGGCCCGCACAAACATCTCCTTCCAGCTCGTGCTCGTCTCCGGCAGTTCGTCGTGGGAATCGCCTTCGCCGCCGAGCGACCAGCACCACCACCGCAGCCTGTTCCACCGTAGCGCCTTGTACCTGGGCATCCAGAGCTGGCGGTCCCGGTCGGGCTCGGCCACCAAGCGCCTCAGCTCGGTGCAGGTGCTCTCCACCCTCAGGAGATCCTTCCCGTCGGCAAGCCTCTCCAGGATCGCGGCCATCATGTCGCTCGGGAGGGACATGAAGGTGGGGACTCGTCCCGGCACCACGCCGTGCTCACGGCATAGATCCGAGAAGATGCGCCGGCTGAATCCGTCGCTGACCTTCCTCCAGAGCGCGGCCGTCGGGGAGCCGTCGTTCCGCAGCAGCCTGCGCGCCGTGCCATCCAGATCACCCGACAGGAGCGGCGCGACGGAGAGCGCGTCCAGGCGCACCCTGTACATGCCGGTCCGGACAGAGCAGGCCTGCAGGTAGAAGATGACGTGCCGCCTGTCGGTGCACACGCTCAGGGCGGCGCCGCCCATGTCGTGCCGGGGCAGCAGCTGTGGCGCGGTGTACTCCAGGCCCAGGGACAGGATCGAGGCCGTCTCGCCCAGCTCTGTCGGAAGCCAGCAGGTAGACGACAGATCCCGATCCCGACGGTGGGGGCGGGAGACGATGAAGCCCGCGTCGAGGAAGGCGGCGTGGACGACGATCACTAGACGGCCCAGGATGCGCTCGGCGTCCCACCGGCGGGCGTCCACTACCCCGTGGAGGGGAGAGACCTTCGACGACATGGCTCGCTACGAGCGCCCGGTGAGGTCCGGTGATCCCTTGGTTGATTGTCTAAAGAGGAGTGTGGTGAGTTTTCAATGGCGGAGCTAGCTGGTTTTAACCTTTTTGACGAAGCCCATTGCGATGACTTTTTGTCTTGAAAAGGAATTGCAATGACAACAAGACACCACAAGTCCCCATCCCACGTCTTGAAAATTTCACCACAGGTTTCTTCCTCTTTACGGCAACTCCTCTTTCCTAGTTGGGTTTGTAAATGGATCATCCTTTGCCGCCTGTCAGCGATTTCTAGCTGCCGTCTGATCCACACGAGGGGCCAACAGAGGCTGAAGAAGTCAAACTCAAGGTACAAACTAGGCAGCATACAACATACTTTATGACAACTTTGACTAAGATTTAGTCAAGTCTCAGACTCCAGGTCTTTGCAGGCATCAGTATGCATAACCAATTCTTTTAGGATGTTCTATAACTCTTTTTAGAGTTTGGAAAAACCAAGCCCAACTCTTATGCATGGGACTTTGTCTCTAGTACACCATATGACACGGAAAAAATCCAGTTATGTGCATCAATTGCACATGCAGCTACCAACTGCCATCTAAACCTATCAGGCCTCCTTTGGTTCATAGGATTGGAAAATCATAGGAATAGGAAAGTCATAGAAAATGAGATGACATGCACATCAAACCCTATGCATAGGAATATAAAAGGAGATGCCCTTTGATTCACATCATAGGATTTTTTCCATTAAGTCTAGGCTAATGTTTATTTTCCTATGAAATGTGGAGGATAGGAATAATTTCTTCATAGGAATAGGATTTCATTCCTACAAACCAAAGAGCTCTGAAGGAATTTTTTCTATAGAAATCATATCCTATGAAAATCCTACAAAATTCATCCAAACCAATGGAGGCCTGTCGTAGCATCCACTGTAAGGTAGGGCCTACGTCCAGATAAAAATCCACACCAACAAGCTTAAAACTAACAAAGACCCTTCTGAAACACTCCTTTTCATAACTCTTTCCCTTGAACTGGAAAGGAACAGAGTGCCTGTCAATTTCTACAACACTTTTATGCGGCACTCTCTACTTTAGCTTTGAACGAGTAAAGAAGCTGGAAACTATGCTCATACTTTCCATAAATATTGTGAATAGCATTTTTTTTACCATAATAAAGTCTCGTGTAAGGCAATTATGAACCATATTTTTTCTTCAAATTGGTTTGCAATTCAGTAGGACCTATGTTAGAGTTTTCTCTTACCCAGTTCTACACAAAATTAGCTATCCATCTTCTCTTGGCTACCCTCAATCTTTGAGTTCTGTTCACATTGGGACAATTGTGGTCATAAGGATTTACTTTGATCTGCAAATAAAATATAGTTAGCAATTGAATATGAAACTAAATTAATTTTACTATGTTAGAACATCATATGCAAAATAGTCAGCAATGTATATGCAATTTGTTAGTACCTGAAATAAAGTTTTGACCTCCACCTACATCTTGGAAAAGCAGAATACGCGGTGAACCTTATTGGATCACTGTGATGAAATTTGTACTCTGCTTCATGTTTTATGGAGAATGTAGCTACAACATTTCAACGGTCCATGGCAGAAGGAAAGATCACCCCTTCGGTGATACTTGGATTATCTCTTTCATACATCATCTCGTGCCTATCCTCATCATCATTCTTAAAAGATCCCATGTCAATGTTCACGTCTTCCTCTTCTTCATCTGTATTTGAAAAACTTTGATGGATGTATTCCTAATCCTGCTGCTCTGGATTCCTCTCATGGCCTAGATCAGGGAACATTCTCTCATCCTCTTCATCTGAACCTAGAACATCATAGGGCTCTCCCTCCTCAATTATAGGATCTGTGGGAATCTGAGTGGGAGACTTAACATTCCGACTCTCACCATAACTAGGTCGAGATGGCACATTTGCACTAGGAGTTCCTGGAGGATGATAGGAACTACTTGGAGCTGCTATGTCACACCTTGAACTAGTACCAGAAGATTTTGGTTTGTTTTCCTGGGGCAGGGGGCTTTGTTGTTCTAGCTGCTGCTTCTGGTCTGGATCTCTGTATGACAGTGGCTTCAATTTTGTAGTTTATAACATCGCAGTTGTTCCAAACATCAGAACTAGCTCATCATCACACTGCAAAGGGATCCGTCCAAGGAAATTTTTTCTGGTCCCAATATCTAAACTCAACTACATCGTACAAACCCCACAGATATTTAGCATATGTTGCACCCCTAAAATCATTGAATTTGCTTGTAGCATCACCCACAAGGGGGAAAGTGAAGCATGTGCATTGATCCTTAGTACTAGCGATTGCTAAAGCGGCCATTTCCATTCTAACCGACAGAAAAAATGTGCATGTTGTATTCTCCTATGACTGCAAGCACAGCCAAAATCATCACACACAACTACCAAAATTACAAGTATGTACTCATGAGAGAGGAGCAGATGAACTTACCCGTCCAGGATCTGCTGCCCTCTCTTTTTCATAGAAGACACTCATTTCATTGTTGTCTCATTAGCTATGGGTCTTCACCATCGTAATCGATGCAGTACTGGCAAGGATCTCTCACGACATTGACCACACGACGGCCAGGGCTCAGATGAGTCGCCGCCGATAGCTAGGGTTAGCTTTTGCATGCATCGCCACTGCGCTTGGTTCTAGAGAGTGATTCGGGAGAGAGAGGGAAATGAGAAGCGAGACCTATGTGGAAAACATGTGTAATTAAGGAAAGGGCAGGGGAATCTACTATCCAAAACGGCGCTCCACCGTGGTCAAACATCACTAACCAGACGAAGCCGTCACAGAAGGGCATTCAAGCAAGTCCTAGGACAAATCTAACGGTAAATCTGAGGCGGAAACGTAACCGCAAACCCTGTGGGTGGGTTGTAATGAGGGGCAAAGATGCAATTGTCCCTGTAAGAAACCATAGATGAAGTCTGTCTTTGTATATTTATGTAGCATATGGATTTATTTGATAAGAACCATGCATGAACTAATCACAATTTGTTATGTGGTGCACTAGTAAGGACAAGCAGTGTAGTATACTGATACTAGATTATTACTCTATTTGCCCATAGGGAAAAACCCTAGAGAAACCCTCCCTCCGATATAGATCATTGCAGTCAGTTGCATCCTCCCGTGACAAAAATGGAGATGGCAATAGACTTTACAGACCCCAAACTGGATATAGGTCTAGAGCGTTGGTACTTTGAGAAATATTAGTAGAAAGTAGAAACGCTCATAGCAGATTTGCACATTGTGAAACAATATAGGACCAGAGCATTAGCACCTGAGGAATCAGAAGATTTGGTCATTCGAACATAATGTTCAACACACAAATGATCGTAGTTGCGAGCAGTGCTTCACCTTGCCATTCAGTAAACTCGTCGCAAGGAAAGCTCCAATCAACATAATTTGGGAATAGAAAGAGCATGAACAAAATTGGGCGTGGAGAATTTGGGGGAAGAAGAGGTAAGACAGGTAGGCAAAGGGGGATTAGTTAGGACCCTAAGCATCAATCATGGGTGTAAGAAGATTTTGCTGGGTAGCAAAGAGAATGGGAATGAGCAGTGATACAGATTATATGGAGGTGCGTACAGTAAGGGGAAGGCATAAATCGACAACATAACTAACCTGCTATTATCGCGCGACTGTGACTGCCTCATATCTGTTACCATTCATGGCCTGTGGGAACTATGATTTAGTTCCGGAATCACTGGTGAAGGTACTAGAATCATCAGCAGATGATTCAATGTTCGCGCTACCTCTTCTTGGCGTTGCCCGCGGATGTACCTGGTCGGCCGCCTTGGTCGTACCAGGTGTAGGATCGCCATGGTTGCCACCCCCGCTTAACTTAACATGGCCCATGGTGGTGGTGGTGGGGAGGGGGGTAGTGAGCTAGTGCGCACAGTGAGCTCCTATTTGCCGACCTGGGTGTTGGGGAACGTAGTAATTTCAAAAAAAATCCTACGCACACGCAAGATCATGATGATGCATAGAAACGAGAGGGGAGAGTGTTGTCCACGTACCCTCGTAGACCGAAAGTGGAAGCGTTAGCACAACACGGTTGATCTAGTCGTACGTCTTCACGGCCCGACCGGTCAAGCACCGAAACTACGACACCTCCGAGTTCTAGCACACATTCAGCTCGATGATGATCCCCGAACTCCGATCCAGCAGAATGTCGGGGAAGAGTTCCGTCAGCACGACGGCATGGTGACTATCTTGATGTTCTACTGTCGCAGGGCTTCGCCTAAGCACCACTATAATATTATCGAGGACTATGGTGGAGGGGGGCACCGCACACGGCTAAGAGATCAATGATCAACTGTTGTGTCTGGGGTGCCCCCCTGCCCCTGTATATAAAGGAGCAAGGGGGAGGAGGTACGGCCAGGCAAGGGGCGCGCCAGGAGGAGTCCTACTCCTCCTGGGAGTAGGACTCCCCCCCTTTCCATGTTAGGAAAAGGAAAGGGGGGGCGCCAACCCCCCTCGTTGTCCAATTCGGTCTGGGGGGGGGGGGGGGGCGGGGAAGGGGCCCGCGGCTGCCCCTCCTCTCCACTTCCTCCACTAGGCCCATTAAGGCCCATTAGGTTACAGGGGGGTTCCGGTAACCTCTCGGTACTCCGGTAAAATGCCGATTTAACTCGGAACACTTCCGATGTCCAAACATAGGCTTCCAATATATCAATCTTCATGTCTCGACCATTTCAAGACTCCTCGTCATGTCCATGATCATATCCGGGACTCCGAACAACCTTCGGTACATCAAAATATATAAAATCATAATGAAACTGTCATCGTAACGTTAAGCGTGCGGACCCTATGGGTTCGAGAACAATGTAGACATGACCGAGACATGTCTCTGGTCAATAACCAATAGTGGAACCTGGATGCTCATATTGTCTCCTATATTTTCCATGAAGATCTTTTATCGGTCAGACTGCATAACAACATACGTTGTTCCCTTTCTCATCGGTATGTTACTTGTCCGAGATTCGATCGTCGGTATCTCAATACCTAGTTCAATCTCGTTACTGGCAAGTCTCTTTACTCGTTCCATAATACATCATCCCCCAACTAACTCATTAGTTGCAATGCTTGCAAGGCTTAAGTGATGTGCATTACCGAGAGGGCCCAGAGATACCTCTCCGACAGTCGGAGTGACAAATCCTAATCTCGAAATACGCCAACACAACAAGTACCTTTGGAGACACCTGTAGAGCACCTTTATAATCACCCAGTTACGTTGTGACGTTTGGTAGCACACAAAGTGTTCCTCTGGTAAACGGGAGTTGCATAATCTCATAGTCATAGGAACATGTATAAGTTATGCAGAAAGCAATAGCAACAAACTAAACGATCAAGTGCTAAGCTAATGGAATGGGTCAAGTCAATCACATCATTCTCCTAATGATGTGATCTCGTTAATCAAATGACAACTCATGTCTATGGCTAGGAAACATAACCATCTTCGATCAACGAGCTAGTCAAGTAGAGGTATACTAGTGACACTCTGTTTGTTTATGTATTCACACATGTATTATGGTTCTGGTTAATATAATTCTAGCATGAATAATAAACGTTTATCATGATATAAGGAAATAAATAATAACTTTATTATTGCCTCTAGGGCATTTTCCTTCAGTCTCCCACTTGCACTAGAGTCAATAATCTAGATTACACAGTAATGATTCTAACACCCATGGAGCCTTGGTGCTGATCATGTTTTGCTCGTGGAAGAGGCTTAGTCAGCGGGTCTGCAACATTCAGATCCGTATGTATCTTGCAAATTTTTATGTCTCGCACTTGGACTAAATCCCGAATGGAATTGAAGCGTCTCTTGATGTGCTTGGTTCTCTTGTGAAATCTGGATTCCTTCGTCAAGGCAATTGCACCAGTATTGTCACAAAAGATTTTCATTGGACCCGATGCACTAGGTATGACACCTAGATCGGATATGAACTCCTTCATCCAGACTCCTTCATTTGCTGCTTCCGAAGCAGCTATGTACTCCGCTTCACATGTAGATCCCGCCACGACGCTTTGTTTAGAACTGCACCAACTGACAGCTCCACCGTTCAATATAAACACGTATCCGGTTTGCGATTTAGAATCGTCCGGATCAGTGTCAAAGCTTGCATCAACATAACCATTTATGATGAGCTCTTTGTCACCTCCATATACGAGAAGCATATCCTTAGTCCTTTTCAGGTACTTCAGGATGTTCTTGACCGCTGTCCAGTGATCCACTCCAGGATTACTTTGGTACCTCCCTGCTAGACTTATAGCAAGGCACACATCAGGTCTGGTACACAGCATTGCATACATGATAGAGCCCATGGCTGAAGCATAGGGAACATCTTTCATTTTCTCTTTATCTTCTGCGATGGTCGGACATTGAGTCTTACTCAAATTCACACCTCGTAACACAGGTAAGAACCCATTCTTTGCCTGAACCATTTTGATCTTCTTCAAAACTTTGTCAAGGTATGTGCTTTGTGAAAGTCCAATTAAGCGTCTTGATCTATCTCTATAGATTTTAATGCCCAATATGTAAGCAGCTTCACCGAGGTCTTTCATTGAAAAACTCTTATTCAAATATCCCTTTATGCTATCCAGAAATTCTATATCATTTCCAATCAATAATATGTCATCCACATATAATATCAGAAATGCTACAGAGCTCCCACTCACTTTCTTGTAAATACAGGCTTCTCCAAAAGTATGTACAAAACCAAATGCTTTGATCACACTATCAAAGCGTTTATTCCAACTCCGAGAGGCTTACACCAGTCCATAAATGGATCGCTGGAGCTTGCACACTTTGTTAGCTCCCTTTGGATCGACAAAACCTTCTGGCTGCATCATATACAACTCTTCTTCCAGAAATCCATTCAGGAATGCAGTTTTAACATCCATTTGCCAAATTTCATAATCATAAAATGCGGCAATTGCTAACATGATTCGGACATACTTAAGTATCGCTACGGGTGAGAAGGTCTCATCGTACTCAATCCCTTGAACTTGTCGAAAACCTTTTGCAACAAGTTGAGCTTTGTAGACAGTAACATTACCGTCAACGTCAGTCTTCTTCTTGAAGATCCATTTATTCTCAATTGCTTGCCGATCAACGGGCAAGTCAACCAAAGTCCATACTTTGTTCTCATACATGGATCCCTTCTCAGATTTCATGGCTTCTAGCCATTTTGCAGAATCTGGGCTCACCATCGATTCTTCATAGTTCGTAGGTTCATCATGATCTAGTAGCATGACTTCCAGAACAGGATTACGGTACCACTCTGGTGCGGATCTTATTCTGGTTGATCTACGAGGTTTGTTAGTAACTTGATCTGAAGTTTCATGATCATTATCATTAGCTTCCTCACTAATTGGTGTAGGTGTCACAGAAACCGGTTTCTGTGATGTACTACTTTCCAATAAGGGAGCAGGTACAGTTACCTCATCAAGTTCTACTTTCCTCCCACTCACTTCTTTCGAGAGAAACTCCTTCTCTAGAAATGATCCATTCTTAGCAACGAAAGTCTTGTCTTCGGATCTGTGATAGAAGGTGTACCCAACAGTTTCCTTTGGGTATCTTATGAAGATACATTTCTCCGATTTGGGTTTGAGCTTATCAGGTTGAAGCTTTTTCACATAAGCATCATAGCCCCAAACTTCCAGAAACGACAACTTTGGTTTCTTGCCAAACCACAGTTCATAAGGTGTCATCTCAACAGATTTTGATGGTTCCCTATTTAACGTGAATGCAGCCGTCTCTAAAGCATAACCCCAAAATGATAGCGGTAAATCTGTAAGAGACATCATAGATCGCACCATATCTAGTAAAGTACGATTACGACGTTCGGACACACCATTACTCTGTGGTGTTCCGGGTGGCGTGAGTTGCGAAACTATTCTGCATTGTTTCAAATGTAGACCAAACTCGTAACTCAAATATTCTCCTCCATGATCAGATCGTAGAAACTTTTTTTTCTTGTTATGATGATTCTCAACTTCACTTTGAAATTCTTTGAACTTTTCAAATGTTTCAGACTTATGTTTCATTAAGTAGATATACCCATATCTGCTTAAATCATCTGTGAAGGTGAGAAAATAACGATATCCGCCACGAGCCTCAATATTCATCGGACCACATACATCTGTATGTATGATTTCCAACAAATCCTTTGCTCTCTCCATAGTACCGGAGAACGGCGTTTTGGTCATCTTGCCCATGAGGCATGGTTCGCAAGTACCAAGTGACTCATAATCAAGTGATTCCAAAAGTCCATCAGTATGGAGTTTCTTCATGTGCTTTACACCGATATGACCTAAACGACAGTGCCACAAATAAGTTGCACTATCATTATCAACTCTGCATCTTTTGGCTTCAACATTATGAATATGTGTATCAATACTATCGAGATTCATCAAAAATAGACCACTCTTCAAGGGTGCATGACCATAAAAGATATTACTCATATAAATAGAACAACCATTATTCTCTGATTTAAATGAATAACCGTCTCGCATCAAACAAGATCCTGATATAATGTTCATGCTCAACGCTGGCACCAAATAACAATTATTTAGGTCTAAAACTAATCCCGAAGGTAGATGTGGAGGTAGCGTGCTGACCGCGACCACATCGACTTTGGAACCATTTCCCACGCGCATCGTCACCTCGTCCTTTGCCAGTGTTCGCTTAATCTGCAGTCCCTGTTTTGAGTTGCAAATGTTAGCAACAGAACCAGTATCAAATACCCAGGTGCTACTGTGAGCTCTAGTAAGGGACACATCAATAACATGTATATCACATATACCTTTGTTCACTTTGCCATCCTTCTTATCCGCCAAATACTTGGGGCAGTTCCGCTTCCAGTGTCCAGTCTGCTTGCAGTAGAAGCACTCAGTTTCAGGCTTAGGTCCAGATTTGGGTTTCTTCTCCTAAGCAGTAACTTGCTTACTGTTCTTCTTGAAATTCCCCTTCTTCTTCCCTTTGCCCTTTTTCTTGAAACTGGCGGTCTTGTTGACCATCAACACTTGATGCTCCTTCTAGATTTCTACCTCCACAGCCTTTAGCATTGCGAAGAGCTCGGGAATTCTCGTATCCATCCCTTGCATGTTATAGTTCATCACGAAGCTCTTGTAGCTTGGTGGCAGTGATTGAAGAGCTCTGTCAATGACACTATCAACAGGAAGATTAACTCCCAGTTGAGTCAAGTGATTATAATACCTAGACATTTTGAGTATATGTTCACTGACAAAACTATTCTCCTCCATCTTGCAGCTATAGAATTTATTGGAGACTTCATATCTCTCAATCCGGGTATTTGCTTGAAATATTAACTTCAACACCTGGAACATCTCATATGCTCCATGACGTTCAAAACGTCGTTGAAGTCCCGATTCTAAGCCGTAAAGCATGGCACACTAAACTATCGAGTAGTCATCAACTTTGCTCTGCCAGACGTTCATAACATCTGGTGTTGCTCCAGCAGCAGGCCTGGCACCTAGCGGTGCTTCCAGGACGTAATTCTTCTATGCAGCAATGAGGAGAATCCTCAAGTTATGAACCTAGTCCGTGTAATTGCTACCATCATCTTTCAACTTTGCTTTCTCAAGGAACGCATTAAAATTCAACGGAACAACAGCACGGGGCATCTATCTACAATCAAACATAGACAAGCAAGATACTATCAGGTACTAAGTTCATGATAAATTTAAGTTCAATTAATCATATTACTTAAGAACTCCCACTTAGAAAGACATCCCTCTAATCTTCTAAGTGGTCACGTGATCCAAATCAACTAAACCATAACCGATCATCACGTGAAATGGAGTAGCTTTCAATGGTGAACATCAATATGTTGATCATATCTACTATATGATTCACGCTCGACCTTTCGGTCTTAGTGTTTCGAGGCCATATCTGCATATGCTAGGCTCGTCAAGTTTAACCTGAGTATTCTGCGTGTGCAAAACTGGCTTGCACCCGTTGCAGATGGACGTAGAGCTTATCACACCCGATCATCACGTGGTGTGTGGGCATGAAGAACTTTGGCAACGGTGCATACTCAGGAAGAACACTTTTATCTTGAAATTTAGTGAGAGATCATCTTATAATGCTACCGTCAATCAAAGCAAGATAAGATGCATAAAAGATAAACATCACATGCAATCAATATAAGTGATATGATATGGCCATCATCATCTTGTGCTTGTGATCTCCATCTCCGAAGCACCGTCATGATCACCATCGTCACCGGCGCGACACCTTGATCACCATCGTAGCATCGTTGTCGTCTCATCAATCTTATGCTTCCACGACTATTGCTACCGCTTAGTGATAAAGTAAAGCATTACAGCGCAATTGCATTGCATACAATAAAGCGACAACCATATGGCTCCTGCCAGTTGCTGATAACTCGGTTACAAAACATGATCATCTCATACAATAAAATTTAGCATCATATCTTGACCATATCACATCACAACATGCCCTGCAAAAACAAGTTAGACGTCCTCTACTTTGTTGTTGCAAGTTTTACGTGGCTGCTACGGGCTTTAGCAAGAACCGTTCTTACCTACGCATCAAAACCACAACGATAGTTTGTCAAGTTGGTGCTGTTTTAACCTTCACAAGGACCGGGCGTAGCCACACTTGGTTCAACTAAAGTTGAAGAAACTGACACCCGCCAGCCACCTGTGTGCAAAGCACGTCGGTAGAACCAGTCTCGCGTAAGCGTACGCGTAATGTCGGTCCGGGCCGCTTCATCCAAAAATACCGCCGAACCAAAGTATGACATGCTGGTAAGCAGTATGACTTATATCGCCCACAACTCACTTGTGTTCTACTCGTGCACAACATCAATGCATAAAACCTAGGCTCGGATGCCACTGTTGGGGAACGTAGTAATTTCAAAAAAAATCCTACGCACACGCAAGATCATGGTGATGCATAGCAACGAGAGGGGAGAGTGTTGTCCACGTACCCTCATAGACCGAAAGCGGAAGCGTTAGCACAACGCGGTTGATGTAGTTGTACGTCTTCACGGCCCGACCGATCAAGCACCGAAACTACGGCACCTCCGAGTTCTCGTACACGTTCAGCTCGATGATGATCCCCGGACTCTGATCCAGTAGAATATCGGGGAAGAGTTCCGTCAGCACGACGGCGTGGTGACGATCTTGATGTTCTACTGTCGCAGGGCTTCGCCTAAGCACCACTACAATATTATCGAGGACTATGGTGGAGGGGGGCACCGCACACGGCTAAGAGATCAATGATCAACTGTTGTGTCTGGGGTGTCGCCTGTCCCTGTAAATAAAGGAGCAAGGGGGAGGAGGTGCAGCCAGGCAAGGGGCACGCCAGGAGCAGTCCTACTCCTCCTGGGAGTAGGACTCCCCCCTTTCCATGTTGGACTAGGACTTGGGGGGAAAGGAGAGAGAGGGAAAAGGAAAGGGGGGCGCCGACCCCCCTCGTTGTCCAATTCGGTCGGGGGGGAGGGGCCCGCGGCTGCCCCTCCTCTCCACTTCCTCCACTAGGCCCATTAAGGCCCATTAGGTTACATGGGGGTTCCAGTAACCTCTCGGTACTCCGGTAAAATGCCGATTTAACTCGGAACACTTCCGATGTCCAAACATAGGCTTCCAATATATCAATATTCATGTCTCGACCATTTCGAGACTCCTCGTCATGTCTATGATCATATCCGGGACTCCGAACAACCTTCGGTACATCAAAATATATAAAATCATAATGAAACTGTCATCGTAACGTTAAGCGTGCGGACCCTACGGGTTCGAGAACAATGTAGACATGATCGAGACATGTCTCTGGTCAGTAACCAATAGCGGAACCTGGATTCTCATATTGGCTCCTACATTTTCTACGAAGATCTTTTATCGGTCAGACTGCATAACAACATATGTTGTTCCCTTTGCCATCGGTATGTTACTTGCCCGAGATTCAATCGTCGGTATCTCAATACCTAGTTCAATCTCGTTACCGGCAAGTCTCTTTACTCGTTCCGTAATACATCATCCCGCAACTAACTCATTAGTTGCAATGCTTGCAAGGCTTAAATGATGTGCATTACCGAGAGGGCCCAGAGATACCTCTCCGACAGTCGGAGTGACAAATCCTAATCTCGAAATACGCCAACACAACAAGTACCTTTGGAGACACCTGTAGAGCACCTTTATAATCACCCAGTTACGTTGTGACGTTTGGTAGCACACAAAGTGTTCCTCTGGTAAACGGGAGTTGCATAATCTCATAGTCATAGGAACATGTATAAGTTATGAAGAAAGCAATAGCAACAAACTAAACGATCAAGTGCTAAGCTAATGGAATGGGTCAAGTAAATCACATCATTCTTCTAATGATGTGATCCCGTTAATCAAATGACAACTCATGTCTATGGCTAGGAAACATAACCATCTTGAATCAACGAGCTAGTCAAGTAGAGGCATACTAGTGACACTCTGTTTGTTTATGTATTCACACATGTACTATGTTTCCGGTTAATACAATTCTAGCATGAATAATAAACGTTTATCATGATATAAGGAAATAAATAATAACTTTCTTATTACCTATAGGGCATATTTCCTTCACTGGGCGCCGGAAGTCGCGGAAGCGCGCCACCCCCTGCCCCCTCGCGCCCTATTGAACCGACCCATGCACGGGGTAGGATGCCCCTTGTCTTTTTATTTTGTTTTTTACTTTTTGTAAAGAAGTCATGATTTGCAAAAAAGATCCAAATTTCTCAATAGTTACGAATTTTGAACAAGAAATCATAAAATAACCATGAATTAAAAAAATGTTCATGATTTTGAAAAAAGTTCAAGAAATCATAAAAGTCTTGCACACTAATTTTTTCGTATTTTGAGAAATTTTTCTCATATTCAAAAAATATTCACGATTTTGAATTTTTTTTGCGCATTCCAATAAATGTTCATGAATTGTACAAATTTTTGCATTAAAATAATGTTCATGATTTTCTAAAAGGTTCCTAGAAACGAAAAATCTTTATTGGTTAAAAAAGTTTTTGTTGATTCAAAAAATGTTCATGAATTCGGAAAATGATGATGCTTTTCGAAAGAAATGTCCGTGTATTCCAAAAATGTTCCCAATTTTCAAAAAATGTTCACGAGTTTCAAAAACTATTCACAGTTTTAAAATGTGTCCACGAATCGTAAAAAAAGTTTATGAATTTGACAAATGTTCATGATTTTAGAAAAATATTAAAAAATTTGCAAAAAATTGCAAATGGTTCATGATTTCAAAGTAATGATCATAAATTTAAAAAATGTTCACAAATTTTAAAGATGGTCGCAAAACTTAAATAGAAAAAGAAACTAAAATTAAAAAATTAAAACAGAAAACCAAAAGAAACATAAAAGAAAAAAAGAAAAAGAAAATAAAGAAAATTTGGAAGAAAAAACAAAGGAAAACGAATAAACTGGTTCACGAAACCCAAAACCAGTGGGGGATAAACACTAAATGGGCCGGCCCAAACACTGGATCGAGCGCTGGAGGCGTGCGCGCAAGGTTGCTCACGCGCGACCTATGCGCCAAATTGGATCTGACGTGCGAACGCTAGACGATGAAGATTGTTTTGCCGTGATTTTTTTTGAGAAAAAACCATGATATTTTTATATAACGAAGAAAACACCATGAGGCCCAAATACACATAAGTTGACTGATTTTGACACCGCAACATCTGGTCTCTACGTGAATCGATGGGTGGCGGAAGTAAGTAGCCCACGTGGGAATGGAAGTTGATCAAACAGCTAGGGACGACCTCGGGTGTTGATCCAACGGTGAGAAACGTAAATGGCCTGAGATGGCTGAAAAGTTGTGCGGTTGTAATGTCTCTAAATGTGATGTTTTGGGATCAAAATAGTGCGATGTTTTTTTACTTAGGTAGCACTTTTATATATAAAGTTGACATGTGGGCCCCAAATGTCAATGCAGAACTACCCGTAAAAGTGCACAAACTTAAATGCACCCACACAATCAAAGAAAGTTAATCTCCCTAAAGGAGGCTTTGCATTTATATTGTGATGGTTAGGCCAGAAATATAATCTCCAAAAATCATCAATCTTCTTTGGTACTCATTGCTCCAACAATACTAAGCAAAAGGTAATGGGAATTTTGGGGGTCACAAATGAATCATTCCACGATACATATCTTAGAATGCCTACTCATGTGCGCAGGTCGCCAGCCAGGACATTCAAATTCCTAAATGACAAAGTTTGGCAACACATCATTAGTTTTTCATATCGACCCACTTCTTGGGCTGGAAAAGAAGTTTTGCTGAAATCTGTGGTTCAGGCTATTCCGACATATATTATGAGTTGTTTCTGAATACCCATTTCTACATGTGAAGGGATGAGACAAGTTGTTGCTGATTATTGGTGGGGTAAAGAAGATGGTAAGAGGAAAGTTCACTGGCGTTCATGGGAATGGTTATCCACACCAAAAAAGCTTGGTGGACTAGGTTTCCATGATTTTCGCTCTTCAACCAAGCTATGCTTGGTAGACAATGTTGGAGGCTTCTTACTGAGCCCGATTCTCTTTGTGCTCGGGTTCTCAAAGGACCCTATTTTCCCTACTATGATTTTTGGGATGCGCCCAAGCCTAGGTCTTCATCCTATACTTGGAGAAGTATTCTCTATGACCGAGAGCTTGTTAAGGCTGGTGTTCATTGGGGAATTGCTAATGGCCAAAAGGTTAAAATTATGACAGATCACTGGATTCCCGAACGACCACCGCACATGTTGCAAACTCTATCTCCAATTCCAGAATATGCTAAAGTGTGTTGTCTCATGGATGGACATGGTCATAGGAACGAAGCAACCGTTAGAACTTTTTTCCCGGAGAAAACTGTTGAACTCATATTACAAACACAAATTAGCAGCCATGTAGGAGAGAATTTTGTGTATTGGCATCATACTCGCTTTGGACTATATACTGTCTGTTCATCTTACAATCTTGCTCGATCTTCGGATTTCTTTTTATCACACAGTAAGACTGGCCATGGACTCCCGTCAAGTAGGGAAGTTGAGGAGAAATATTGGAAGGCAATCTGGGCAATCAAGGCCCCAAACAAAATGAACATAGTGCTCTGGAGGTTCGCACACGACTGCCTCCCATCCGGACTTCAATTATGCCATCGGAATATCCCCACAAATCCTGCTTGTGTGCATTGTGGGAGAGACGAGAGTATTGAGCGCTGTTTGTTGTTCTATCAGTTTGCTTCCGAGGTTTGGAACAAGGTCAAAAAACGGTTTGACATCCACCTCTATTGCAAAAACGTCCACTCAACGAAACAATGGCTATTCGATTTCATTGATAGAGCATCACCGGAGCAGTCCACTGTCTTGGCAATCACTGCATGGCATATTTGGGAAGCAAGGAATGCGGTAAGGAATGGTGAAGGTAATATCCATCCACACTGTGTTGCCTCAAAGATCCACGCTTATGATGACTTGGTTCTGCTGCATCTCTTTAGGACTGTTCCAGGGCACAATCGTGAGACACCGTCAAATTCATTGGTTAAATGGTCTCCGCCGCCGCCCGGATCAATCCTTATTAACGCCGAGGCAACTATCTTCTCAAACTTCCACAAACTGGGAATTGGCACCCTGATTCGGAACCACAAAGGCTAATGCTTGGTCACTTGCACCGAGCCACTTAAAGGGATGGTACAGCCAGAACTTGCTGAAAGTTGGGTGCTCCGTCAAGCTGTGATTCTCGCCCGTGATGAGGGACTGGCCTCTGTCATTTTTGCTTCTGATTGCCTTTCCTTAGTACAACGAGTGAACTCTTCATCCATAGACATGTCTGAAGTGGGTGTAGTTGAAGGAAATATGCCCTAGAGGCAATAATAAAGTTATTATTTATTTCCTTATATCATGATAAATGTTTATTATTCATGCTAGAATTGTATTAACCGGAAACATAATACATGTGTGAATACATAGACCAACAGAGTGTCACTAGTATGCCTCTACTTGACTAGCTCGTTAATCAAAGATGGTTATGTTTCCTAACCATGAACAAAGAGTTGTTATTTGATTAACAAGGTCACATCATTAGTTGAATGATCTGATTGACATGACCCATTCCATTAGCTTAGCACCCGATCGTTTAGTATGTTGCTATTGCTTTCTTCATGACTTATACATGTTCCTATGACTATGAGAATATGCAACTCCCGTTTACCGGAGGAACACTTTGTGTGCTACCAAACGTCACACCGTAACTGGGTGATTATAAAGGTGCTCTACAGGTGTCTCCAAAGGTAGATGTTGGGTTGGCGTATTTCGAGATTAGGATTTGTCACTCCGATTGTCGGAGAGGTATCTCTGGGCCCTCTCGGTAATGCACATCACATAAGCCTTGCAAGCATTACAACTAATGAGTTAGTTGCAAGATGATGTATTACGGAACGAGTAAAGAGACTTGCCGGTAACGAGTTTGAACTAGGTATTGGATACCGACGATCGAATCTCGGGCAAGTAACATACCGATGACAAAGGGAACAACGTATGTTGTTATGCGGTCTGACCGATAAAGATCTTCGTAGAATATGTGGGAGCCAATATGGGCATCCAGGTCCCGCTATTTGTTATTGACCGGAGATGTGTCTCGGTCATGTCTACATTGTTCTCGAACCGTAGGGTCCGCACGCTTAACGTTACGATGACAGTTATTATGAGTTTATGCATTTTGATGTATCGAAGTTAGTTCGGAGTCCCGGATGTGATCACGGACATGACGAGGAGTCTCGAAATGGTCGAGACATAAAGATTGATATATTGGATGACTATATTCGGACACCGGAAGCGTTCCGGAGAAGTTTCGGATAAAACCGGATCACCGGGGGGTTACCGGAACCCCCCGGGGGGTTAATGGGCCTTATGGGCCTAAAGTGGAGAAGAGGAAGGCGCTCCCGGGGTAGGCCGCGCGCCCCCTCTCCCCCTAGTATGAATTGGACTAGGAGGGAGGGGCGGCGCCCCCCTCTTTCCCTCTCTTCTCCACCAATCCTACTTGGACTAGGAAAAGGGGGGGAGTCCTACTCCCGGTAGGAGTAGGACTCCTCCTGTGCCTCCATAGGGCCGGCCGAACCCCTCCCCCTTGGATCCTTTATATACGGAGGCAAGGTGGCACCCTAGAACAAACAATTGATCAACGTGATCGTTCCTTAGCCGTGTGCGGTGCCCCCTTCCACCATATTCCACCTCGGTCATATCGTTGTAGTGCTTAGGCGAAGCCCTGCATCGGTAGAACATCATCATCGTCACCATGCCGTTGTGCTGACGGAACTCATCCCCGAAGCTTTGCTAGATCGGAGCCCGGGGAGCGTCATCGAGCTGTACGTGTGCTAAGAACTCGGAGGTGCCGGAGTAACGGTGCTTGGATCGGTCGGATCGGGAAGACGTACGACTACTTCCTCTACGTTGCGTCAATGCTTCCGCTTCGGTCTATGAGGGTACGTAGACAACACTCTCCCCTCGTTGCTATGCATCACCATGATCTTGCGCGTGCGTAGGATTTTTTTTGAAATTACTACGTTCCCCAACAGTGGTATCAGAGCCAGGTTTTATGGTTTGATGTTATATGCACGAGTAGAACACAAGTGAGTTGTGGGCGATATAAGTCATACTGCCTACCAGCATGTCATACTTTGGTTCGGCGGTATTGTTGGATGAAGTGGCCGGACCGACATTACGCGTACGCTTACGCGAGACCGGTTCTCCCGACGTGCTTTGCACAAAGGTGGCTTGCGGGTGACTGTTTCTCCAACTTTAGTTGAACCGAGTGTGGCTACGCCCGGTCCTTGCGAAGGTTAAAACGGCATCAACTTGACAAACTATCGTTGTGGTTTTGATGCGTAGGTAAGATTGGTTCTTGCTTAAGCCCGTAGCAGCCACATAAAACTTGCAGCAACAAAGTAGAGGCCGTCTAACTTGTTTTTGCAGGGCATGTTGTGATGTAATATGGTCAAGACATGATGCTAAATTTTATTGTATGAGATGATCATGTTTTGTAACCAAGTTATCGGCAACTGGCAGGAGCCATATGGTTGTCGCTTTATTGTATGCAATGCAATCGCGCTGTAATGCTTTACTTTATCACTAAGCGGTAGCGATAGTCGTGGAAGCATAAGATTAGCGAGACGACAACGATGCTACGATGGAGATCAAGGTGTCGCGCCGGTGACGATGGTGATCATGACGGTGCTTCAGAGATGGAGATCACAAGCACAAGATGATGATGGCCATATCATATCACTTATATGGATTGCATGTGATGTTTATCTTTTTATGCATCTTATCTTGCTTTGATTGACGGTAGCATTATAAGATGATCTCTCACTAAATTATCAAGAAGTGTTCTCCCTGAGTATGCACCGTTGCCAAAGTTCGTCGTGCCCAGACACCACGTGATGATCAGGTGTGATAAGCTCTACGTCCATCTACAACGGGTGCAAGCCAGTTTTGCACACCCAGAATACTCAGGTTAAACTTGACGAGCCTAGCATATGCAGATATGGCCTCGGAACACGGAGACCGAAAGGTCGAGCGTGAATCATATAGTAGATATGATCAACATAATGATGTTCACCATTGAAAACTAATCCATCTCACGTGATGATCGGTTATGGTTTAGTTGATTTGGATCACGTGATCACTTAGAAGATTAGAGGGATGTCTATCTAAGTGGGAGTTCTTTAAGTAATTTGATTAATTGAACTTAAATTTATCATGAACTTAGTACCTGATAGTATCTTGCTTATGTATGTTTGATTGTAGATAGATGGCCCGTGCCGTTGTTCCGTTGAATTTTAATGCGTTCCTTGAAAAAGCAAAGTTGAAAGATGATGGTAGTAATTACACGGACTGGGTCCGTAACTTGAGGATTATCCTCATTGCTGCACAGAAGAATTACGTCCTGGAAGCACCGCTGGGTGCCAGGCCTGCTGCTGGAGCAACTCCAGCTGTTATGAACGTCTGGCAGAGCAAAGCTGATGACTACTCGATAGTTCAGTGTGCCATGCTTTACGGCTTAGAATCGGGACTTCAACAACGTTTTGAACGTCATGGAGCATATGAGATGTTCCAGGAGTTGAAGTTAATATTTCAAGCAAATGCCCGGATTGAGAGATATGAAGTCTCCAATAAGTTCTATAGCTGCAAGATGGAGGAGAACAGTTCTGTCAGTGAGCATATACTCAAAATGTCTGGGTATAATAATCACTTGATTCAGATGGGAGTTAATCTTCCAGATGATTGCGTTATTGACAGAATTCTCCAATCACTGCCACCAAGCTACAAGAGCTTCGTGATGAACTATAATATGCAAGGGATGAATAAGACTATTCCCGAGCTCTTCGCAATGCTGAAAGCTGCGGAGGTAGAAATCAAGAAGGAGCATCAAGTGTTGATGGTCAACAAGACCACTAGTTTTAAGAAAAAGGGCAAAGGGAAGAAGAAGGGGAACTTCAAGAAGAACGGCAAGCAAGTTGCTGCTCAGGAGAAGAAACCCAAGTCTGGACCTAAGCCTGAAACTGAGTGCTTCTACTGCAAGCAGACTGGTCACTGGAAGCGGAACTGCCCCAAGTATTTGGCGGATAAGAAGGATGGCAAGGTGAACAAAGGTATATGTGATATACATGTTATTGATGTGTACCTTACTAGAGCTCGCAGTAGCACCTGGGTATTTGATACTGGTTCTGTTGCTAATATTTGCAACTCGAAACAGGGACTACGGATTAGGCGAACACTGGCAAAGGACGAGGTGACGATGCACGTGGGAAACGGTTCCAAAGTCGATGTGATCGCGGTCGGCACGCTACCTCTACATCTACCTTCGGGATTAGTATTAGACCTAAATAATTGTTATTTGGTGCCAGCGTTGAGCATGAACATTATATCAGGATCTTGTTTGATGCGAGACGGTTATTCATTTAAATCAGAGAATAATGGTTGTTCTATTTATATGAGTAATATCTTTTATGGTCATGCACCCTTGAAGAGTGGTCTATTTCTGATGAATCTCGATAGTAGTGATACACATATTCATAATGTTGAAGCCAAAAGATGCAGAGTTGATAATGATAGTGCAACTTATTTGTGGCACTGCCGTTTAGGTCATATAGGTGTAAAGCGCATGAAGAAACTCCATACTGATGGACTTTTGAAACCACTTGATTATGAATCACTTGGTACTTGCGAACCGTGCCTCATGGGCAAGATGACTAAAACACCGTTCTCTGGTACTATGGAGAGAGCAACAGATTTGTTGGAAATCATACATACCGATGTATGTGGTCCGATGAATATTGAGGCTCGTGGTGGATATCATTATTTTCTCACCTTCACAGATGATTTAAGCAGATATGGGTATATCTACTTAATGAAACACAAGTCTGAAACATTTGAAAAGTTCAAAGAATTTCAGAGTGAAGTTGAAAATCATCGTAACAAGAAAATAAAGTTTCTACGATCTGATCGTGGAGGAGAATATTTGAGTTACGAGTTTGGTGTACATTTAAAACAATGCGGAATAGTTTCGCAACTCACGCCACCCGGAACACCACAACGTAATGGTGTGTCCGAACGTCGTAATCGTACTTTACTAGATATGGTGCGATCTATGATGTCTCTTACCGATTTACCGCTATCGTTTTGGGGTTATGCTTTGGAGACGGCCGCATTCACGTTAAATAGGGCACCATCAAAATCCGTTGAGACGACGCCTTATGAACTATGGTTTGGCAAGAAACCAAAGTTGTCGTTTCTTAAAGTTTGGGGCTGCGATGCTTATGTGAAAAAACTTCAACCTGATAAGCTCGAACCCAAATCGGAGAAATGTGTCTTCATAGGTTACCCAAAGGAGACTGTTGGGTACACCTTCTATCACAGATCCGAAGGCAAGACATTCGTTGCTAAGAATGGATCCTTTCTAGAGAAGGAGTTTCTCTCGAAAGAAGTGAGTGGGAGGAAAGTAGAACTTGACGAGGTAACTGTACCTGCTCCTTTATTGGAAAGTAGTACATCACAGAAAACTGTTTCTGCGACACCTACGCCAATAAGTGAGGAAGCTAATGATAATGATCATGAAACTTCAGGACAAGATACTACTGAACCTCGTAGATCAAACAGAGTGAGATCCGCGCCAGAGTGGTACGGTAATCCTGTTCTGAAAATCATGCTGCTAGATCATGATGAACCTACGAACTATGAAGAAGCAATGGTGAGCCCAGATTCCGCAAAATGGCTAGAAGCCATGAAATCTGAGATGGGATCCATGTATGAGAACAAAGTATGGACTTTGGTTGACTTGCCCGATGATCGGCAAGCAATTGAGAATAAATGGATCTTCAAGAAGAAGACTGACGCTGACGGTAATGTTACTGTCTACAAAGCTCGACTTGTCGCAAAAGGTTTTCGACAAGTTCAAGGGGTTGACTACGATGAGACCTTCTCACCTGTAGTGATGCTTAAGTCTGTCCGAATCATGTTAGCAATTGCCGCATTTTATGATTATGAAATTTGGCAGATGGATGTCAAAACTGCATTCCTGACTGGATTTCTAGAAGAAGAGTTGTATATGATGCAACCGGAAGGTTTTGTCGATCCAAAGGGAGCTAACAAAGTGTGCAAGCTCCAGCGATCCATTTATGGACTGGTGCAAGCCTCTCGGAGTTGGAATAAATGCTTTGATAGTGTGATCAAAGCATTTGGTTTTATACAGACTTTCGGAGAAGCCTGTATTTACAAGAAAGTGAGTGAGAGCTCTGTAGCATTTCTGATATTATATGTGGATGACATATTACTGATTGGAAATGATATAGAATTTCTGGATAGCATAAAGGGATACTTAAATAAGAGTTTTTTAATGAAAGACCTCGGTGAAGCTGCTTACATATTAGGCATAAAGATCTATAGAGATAGATCAAGACGCTTAATTGGACTTTCACAAAGCACATACCTTGACAAGATTTTGAAGAAGTTCAAAATGGATCAAGCAAAGAAAGGGTTCTTGCCTGTGTTACAAGGTGTGAAATTGAGTCAGACTCAATGCCCGACCACTGCAGAAGATAGAGAGAAAATGAAAGATGTTCCCTATACTTCAGCCATAGGCTCTATCATGTATGCAATGCTGTGTACCGGACCTGATGTGTGCCTTGCTATAAGTCTAGCAGGGAGGTACCAAAGTAATCCAGGAGTGGATCACTGGACAGCGGTCAAGAACATCCTGAAATACCTGAAAAGGACTAAGGATATGTTTCTCGTATATGGAGGTGACAAAGAGCTCATCGTAAACGGTTACGTTGATGCAAGCTTTGACACTGATCCGGACGATTCTAAATCGCAAACCGGATACGTGTTTACATTAAACGGGGGTTAATGGGCCTTATGGGCCTAAAGTGAAGAAGAGGAAGGGGCTCCCATGGCAGGCCGCGCGCCCCCTCTCCCCCTAGTCCGAATTGGACTAGGAGGGAGGGGCGGCGCCCCCCTCTTTCCCTCTCTTCTCCACCAATCCTACTTGGACTAGGAAAAGGGGGGGAGTCCTACTCCCGGTAGGAGTAGGACTCCTCTTGCGCCTCCATAGGGCCGGCCGAACCCCTCCCCCTTGGATCCTTTATATACGGAGGCAGGGGGGCACCCTAGAACATACAATTGATCAACGTGATCGTTCCTTAGCCGTGTGCGGTGCCCCCTTCCACCATATTCCACCTCGGTCATATCGTTGTAGTGCTTAGGCGAAGCCCTGCGTCGGTAGAAAATCATCATCGTCACCACGCCGTTGTGCTGACGGAACTCATCCCCGAAGCTTTGCTGGATCGGAGCCCGGGGAGCGTCATCGAGCTGTACGTGTGCTAAGAACTCGGAGGTGCCGGAGTAACGGTGCTTGGATCGGTCGGATCGGGAAGACGTACGACTACTTCCTCTACGTTGCGTCAACGCTTCCGCTTCGGTCTACGAGGGTACGTAGACAACACTCTCCCTCGTTGCTATGCATCACCATGATCTTGCGTGTGCGTAGGAAATTTTTTGAAATTACTACGTTCCTCAACAGTAGTAGTGCCAGATATTATGCCTTTGGTTGCTTCTTTTTCTTCAGTTTCCTTCTACCATGTCAAGCGATCGTTGAATGTTGTTGCTCACATACTAGCTAGGTACTGTGAGTTTGCTAGTTCAAAAGTTGTTTACTATTCTACTCCAGTATCAGGCAAACTCTATGTACTGATGTATACTAATGAATAAAAGGCAGCATTCTCAAAAAAGAAAAGAAAAGTGTCAAGTACTATTCACATCAATCATGGATACTGCAGAAAGAGTAATGCTACCGATACGAACATTTTAGTTGCAGAGGAAATTTACGGGCTGGTGTGGCGCCATCTCGATGGATTAGTGACATAACCATAATGAAAGTCAAGAGGAAAGGTTAGTGTAATTGGTGGAGGATTAGTCATAACCCTGTCTTTAACCACTTTGTCCGTAGGTTTAGGATTATTGGCCTAACTTCATTTCGTTGACGGAGCAGGTTGTAGTTTTATAACAAATTTTCAGAATTTGTCATCGGTCAACATAGCCGAAAGTCAACACATCTATGAAGAAACGGTGCAATAAGATGGAGAATAAAGATATAAAATACGCTACAGGGAAATTAAGCAATTAAGTTCAGGTGAGCGATCGCCCTCCGTTGCCTTTTCACACTACAGGGAAATTAAATGAAGTCGAGTATGAAACATACTTGATGAAGGATCTTAGGAAAGATGAGTAGTCCATATTTATTGTTGTTCATAAAATGGGCATAGGATCTTAGGCTGGTCATAGTGGGGAGTAATTTATAGTAGTGTCATGCATATGACACTAGTCTAAGTTATTATCTCCATAGTGCAAAGTAACATGGTAGTAGTGTCATAGATAACTTCATTTATTAGCTTATAGACTCATTCTTTTTCGGAAAGCGCTATGTTACAGTAACATATTATGTTAATCTAAACATCTCTTTCTTCATTAAATATATGCCACATAAGCAAAAAATTCTTAAAGTGCGCTATGTTAGTACCTAAGTTACTCCCACTATGACTAGCCTTAGGGAAGACGAGTACAGGTTACAAAAAAAGTATTCCGTCTACTCTAACTGTTATGCACAAATAAATTGCACGAATGTTCTGATAAAGTGGATCAGCAACATGGATCTTGTACAATTTACATATAGTAGCACGGTGAAGTGCAAATGAGAAGATTGCCTTTTTGTCAACTCTTGTGATCGATGAACAGACAGCTCAGTTCAGTGTGCCATTCAAAGGCAGATGTTTCTGAAAATCAGAAGAACTGGAAGCGAAAGTGAACAAACAGAGCAAGGATGACCGGCCGGTCACCTGTGCTTCCATCGGTACCTAGAAGACGGGGAGTGGATAGCGCCCGTGCCGGTGCGGGTGCGACGACCCTGCTGCCTCTGCTTCTCGTGGCCGCCTGTCGCCGGCGCCTTACCATGGCCATGGCGGCGACCGGTGGTACTCTTGCCCCCGTCGCCCTCCGTCTCCGTCATCATCTCTCCAAAGCAGGCGGCGGCATCCACCGGCAGCTCCTCACATGAGTATCTTGCGGATCCAAAGAACCATTTCAACTCATCGAGGATAGAAAACCGCCGTATGACGAGGATAGGAGTAGGACGATCAAGAAGCCTATCTTCCCACTGTCGCGTGGCCCTCACAGACATCTCCTTCCAGCTCGTATCCGGCAGGTCGTCGTGGGAATCGCTGTCGCCGCCGACCGACCAGCACCACCACCACCACAGCCAGTTCAACCGTAGCGCCTTGTACCTGGGCATCCAGAGCTGGCGGTCCCGGTCGGGCTCGGTCACCAAGCGCCTCAGCTCGGTGCAGGTGCTCTCCACCCTCAACAGGTCCTTCCCGTCGGCAAGCCTCTCCAGGATCGCCGCCATCATGTCGCTCGGGAGGGACATGAAGGTAGGGGCTCGTCCCGGCACCACGCCGTGCACAAGGCATAGATCCGAGAAGATGCGCCGGCTGAATCCGTCGCTGACCGTCCTCCAGAGCGCGGCCGTCGGGGAGGCGTCGTTCCGGAGCAGCCTGCGCGCTGTGCCGTTCAGATGGCCCGACAGGAGCGGCGCGACGGAGAGCGCGTCCAGGCACATCAAGTGCGGGCTGATCCGGACAGAGGAGATCTGCAGGTAGAAGATGACGTGCCGCCCGTTGGTGCACACCCTCAGCGCGGCGACGCCCATGTCATGCCGGGGCAGCAGCTGCGGCGCGGTGTACTCCAGGGACAGGGTCGAGGCCGTCGCGCCCACCTCGGTCGGAAGCCGGCAGGTATAAGACAGATCCGGATCCCGGCGATGGCGGCGAGGCACGCTGAAGCCCGCCTCGAGGAAGGCGGCGTGGACCACGATCACTAGACGACCCAGGCGGCGCTCGGCGTTCCACCGGCGAGCGTCCACTACTCCGTGGAGGGGCGAGACCATGGACGACATGGCTGACTACGAGCGCGCGGTGAGGCCAGGTGCGCCTTTTGATTGTGTAAAGAGGGGTCTGGTGATGGTGAGTTTTCAATGGCGAAGCTAGCTGCTTTGACGAAGCCCTGAATGATATTTTTTTTTGTTTTTGGAGCTTGCTTTTCTTGTACGGCAACCCCTTTTTCGTAGATTCGTGTTGTCTTGTAAATGGATCATCCTTTGCAATTTCTAGCCGTCTGATCCACACGAGGGGCCAACAGAGGCTGAAGAAGTCAAACCCTAGGGGCAAAGCTAAGCAGCATACAACACATTTTCATTAGCTATGTTAATCTGCAGACAATTGTTTCGTTATCTAGGGATTCTAATTCATCATTGAAAATTAAAGAACAAAGAATAAAAATGTATTGAGGATAGATTTGAGAAGAAGCTTTACCTGTTGGAAGGGCAAGATTATGCCCTATGAGGTAGGCTGATATTTGTAAACTCGGTGCTTACAAGTCTGCCTATGTTCATGCTTTCTTTTTTCAAAATACCTGTAGCAGTACAGAAAAGATTAGACTTTTACAGAGCGCCTTTTTTTGACAGAGCAATGAGAATAAAACAAAATATAGACTGGTTAAGTGGGATATTATGTATAGGCCAAAGGACCAATGGGGTTTGGGTATTGAGAACTTGGAGATTAAAAACAAGTGTTTGATTAGTAAATGGGCATATCAATTATCCTCTGATAAAGAGGGAGTATGCATACATTCATTGCGTAACAAATATCTACATTCTAAGACCTTATTTCAAGTAATGGATCAGCCGAATGATTCACTCTTTTGGAAGGGTCTGATGAGGACTAATGTTGCTTTCCTTCAATAGAGGGAAGTTTATTATTGGTGACGGGCGTGCCACTCGGTTTGGCAGGATATTGGGCTCGGAATACGCCTCTAGTCTTACAGTATCCAACACTTTATATATTGTATAACAAAAGGAGGCCTATGTGTGTACAATACTAGGGTCGGTTCCTTCAAATATCCAGTTCAGACGGAACCTAGTTGTGGAAAGATGGGTTGCGGGCTGCATTAGTTCGAAGGGTGATGGAAGTCACCTTATATAATGAGCTTTGACTCATTTTGATTGAAATAATGAGCTTTGACTCATTTTGATTTACACTATCTGTTTCAGGCGTGTTTTCGTTAAATCAATATACGTGGAGTTGATTAATGCTGGACCGGTTCTCGGGTCACTTCATATCTAGAAAACTAATGTTTCTTTAGAGATTAAGATTTTCTTGTGGTTTGTGTATAAGGGTGTGACCCTCGCCAAGGACATATTGGCAAAATGTAGGTGGGAAAGTAGTAAACGGTGTTGTTTCTATGGCCACGAGGAAACAATCCAGTACTTATTTCTTTGATGCCCACTTGCCCAGCTTCTGTGCCGAACAATGCATGTGTTGTTTACTATACCACCACATATTAGCATATCAAATTTGTTTGGTAACTGGTTTGGCAGGGTGGAGCCCAACATGGCGGCACAAATACATGTGGGAGTTTCTGCATTACTTTGGGCTATTCAAGGCAGTCGGAATGGTTGTATGTTTAACGGAACAAAGATTAAAACAAATACAGATTGTCTACAGAGCGTTTGGATGGATCCGTACGTGGTCATTACTACATCATACAGAAACGAAAGAGCTTATGTTCTATGGATGCAACCGTTGGGAGACGGTAGCATGGGCTACGTGCAACCGATTTAGGTGGCGATTTAATAATAGGATATGTGTAGGCATATTGTCATATGTTTTCCTTTTGTAATTTTTCTTTTATCGAAGCTTTTACTTGGAACTTTGTTACTTAGGTCACCTTAACACATGGTTGTGTGCATCATTCAATGGAGAGGGGGCTACTCATCCTTTTCGGAAAAACAAATTAGTTATGTTATTGCATAAATGGTGTAACATCACTAAATGTTTACCCAAATGATAAGTTCCACATGTCAGGTGCATGGCACTCTAGCCCTGATGTTTTTCGATGACAATTCCAGTAACACAGGACAAGTTTTCTGTCAAAAATAAACTGAAGCACGAAGTTGCCATGATTGACAACTACACTTGTCATCCTCGCATAAGTAAACTTGCCATCGAGAATGTTTCAGAGTTGTCGTGTGTTGTTACCTATCGTGTTTCGCACTTATCGGGGTCCAATGTTTATTATAAGCACAATCACCTCAAGAAGGAACTAAAAAAACCATATTATATATGCAAGTGTCTACAATCTTTATGTTTGGTAGTGGCACTCCGGCGGGTGAACTCCAGATTCATGTCTCGGTGGAGCTGGTCCTTCCTTGCTCCAGGTATTTGCACTACGATTGAGCATAACTTCCCGAAGCTAGCTTCTTGCAGCTATTCCGGTCGGCTTGGTTCCGCACAAAGAGTTTGTGAAGCGTGAAGCGGGAGGACTTTAGAATAGGCCCTTAGTTGTGGGAATTTCAGGGAGGCACTACTAGGAAAATGCTTATACACAATAGCATAGTAGTAGCGCTGTAAAATAATAACCACTGCTGCTATTTAGCAGTAGCACTTTACCTGGCAGACGCTACTAGTAACTCTGTAGTAGTAGCGCTCGGAAGCAAAAACCCGCTACTACTATGTGGGACCAGACGAGGCCACCGATGGTCGCTGGAGTTGTGGCGTTGTACAGAAACAAGCGCTACTACTAATAGTTTAGTAGCAGCGCTTGATTTTGAGTTAGCTATAGCGGTTGTTTCCAAACCAGTGCTACCGCTATATTGATTTAACCAACCCTACCCCCCCCTCCCCCCGTCGCGCGGGCTCAAAATTTCACCAAGTCTCATTCCACCCCCATCTCCACCTCGCCCCTGCGCCCGCCATCGACGCCCTCGACATCGCCGCCGCCGGCCGTCGGCCCTGCGCCCGCCCTCGACCTCGCCGGCCATCTCCCGTGCGCCCGCCCTCGACCTCGCCGGCCATCTCCCGTGCGCCCGCCCTCGACCTCGCCGGCCGTCGCCCCTGCGCCCGCCCTCGACCTAGCCGCCGCCGCCCTCTCCACTATCCCGTAAGCCTCTCCCTCTCCTCTCCCCTGCCCTTCTCTCTCTCTCTCTCTCTCTCTCTCTCTCTCTCTCTCTCTTTCTCTGCTCTCTGCTCTTTCTCTCTCTCTCTCTCTCTAATTTGAATTTAGCCTAGCTAAGTGTTGTATGTATGAACCCTAGCTAGGAGATGTAGCAGAGAGAGCAATTTAATTTACGGCAATCTAGCAAATTTAGTTTAGGGCGATTTTGTTTAGGGCAATTTAGTTTAGGAAATTTAGTTTAGTGCAATTTAGTTTAGGGCAATTTTGTTTAGGGAAATTTAGTTTAGGGTATATAAAATACCTATAAATTAAAAACAGTAGCAAATTGGTTTTTGTAGGTATAAAAAACAGTAGCTAAAATTTATAAAAAAAACAGTAGCTAATTAGTTTTTGTAGGTATATAAATTAGCTATAAAAGTAGTAGCAAAAAATTATAAAAAGACTATAGCTAATTAGGGAAGTAGCAAATATAGCTAGGGCCAATTTTTTTAGCAAATGAGCAAATTTAGCGAGGGAAAATTTGTTTAGGGCAGTAGCTAATGCAATAGCTAATTAATTAGGGTCAGTAGCAGAGAGAGAGAGAGAGAGAGATCATTTAGGAAAAAACAGTAACAAATAAAAACTAAAAAGCAGTAGCAAATAAAACCCTAGATGATGTTTTAGGAGCATATAGCCTATACAATGTTGCTGTTTTTAACACTTGGTTAATTTGCTAAGTCCTGGAAATATGTCATATAATGTTTCCATCTTCTCTTGAGATAGCATCAAATCTGTTATATGTGAAGGAAATATTCCCTAGAGGCAATAATAAAGTTATCATTTATTTCCTTATATCATGATAAATGTTTATTATTCATGCTAGCATTATATTAACCGGAAACATAATACATGTGTGAATACATAGACAAAAACAGAGAGTCACTAGTATGCCTCTACTTGACTAGCTCGTTGATCAAAGATGGTTATGTTTCCTAACCATAGACATGAGTTGTCATTTGATTAACGGGATCACATCATTAGGAGAATGATGTGATTGGCTTGACCCATTCCGTTAGCTTAGCACTTGATCGTTTAGTTTGTTGCTATTGCTTTCTTCATAACTTATACATGTTCTTATGACTATGAGATTATGCAACTCCCGTTTACCGGAGGAACACTTTGTGTGCTACCAAACGTCACAACGTAACTGGGTGATTATAAAGGTGCTCTACTGGTGTCTCCGAAGGTACTTGTTGGGTTGGCGTATTTCGAGATTAGGATGTGTCACTCCGATTGTTGGAGAGGTATCTCTGGGCCCTCTCGGTAATGCACATCACTCAAGCCTTTCAATCATTGCAACTAATAAGTTAGTTGCGGGATGATGTATTACGGAACGAGTAAAGAGACTTGCCGGTAACGAGATTGAACTAGGTATTGAGATACCGACGATCGAATCTTGGGCAAGTAACATACCGATGACAAAGGGAACAACGCATGTTGTTATGCGGTCTGACCGATAAAGATCTTCGTAGAATATGTAGGAGCCAATATGAGCATCCTGGTTCCGCTATTGGTTATTGACCGGAGACGTGTCTCGGTCATGTCTACATAGTTCTCAAACCCGTAGGGTCCGCACGCTTAAAGTTCGGTGACGATCATAATTAGGGTTTTTGTGTTTTGATGTACCGAAGGTTGTTTGGAGTCCCGGATGTGATCATGGACATAACGAGGAGTCTCGAAATGGTCGATACATAAATATTGATATATTGGAAGCCTATATTTGGATATCGGAAACGTTCTGGGTGAAATCGGGATTTTACCGGAGTACCGGGGGGTTACCGGAACCCCCCCCCCTCCCCCCGAGGGGGGGGGTTATTGGGCCTACATGGGCCATAAGGGAGAAGAGGAGGGCTGGCCAGGGCAGGCCGCGCGCCCCCTCCCCCCTAGTCCGAATAGGACAAGGAAGGGGGGGGGGGGCGGCGCCCCCCTTTCTTCTTTCTCCCTTCCTCCTTCCTTTTCCAACAAGGCAAGAGGGGAGAGTCCTACTCCCGGTTGCAGTAGGACTCCTCCAGGTCCACCCATAGGGCCGGCCGCACATACCCCTCTCCCTCCTTTATATACTGAGGCAAGGGGGCACCCCATGACACACAAGTTGATCCTCGTGATCGTTCCTTAGCCGTGTGCGGTGCCCCCTTCCACCATATTCCACCTTGATCATATCCTAGCGGTGCTTAGGCGAAGCCCTGCGTCGGTAGAACATCATCACCATCATCACACCGTCGTGCTGACGAAACTCTCCCTCAACATTTTGCTGGATCGGAACTCGAGGGACGTCACCGAGTTGAACGTGTGCAGAACACGGAGGTGCCATACGTTCGGTACTTGGATCGGTCGGATCGGGAAGACGTACGACTACTTCCTCTACGTTGTGTCAACACTTCCGTTGCCAGTCTACGAGGGTATGTAGACAACACTCTCCACTCTCGTTGCTATGCATCACCATGATCTTGCGTGTGCGTAAGATTTTTTTTGAAATTACTACGTTCTCCAATAGTGGTTTCAGAGCTTAGGTTTTATGCGTTGATGTTGTGCACGAGTAGAACACAAGTGAGTTGTGGGCGATATAAGTCATACTGCTTACTAGCATGGCATACTTTGGTTCGGCAGTATTGTTGGATGAAGCAGCCCGGACCGACATTACGCGTACGCTTACGCGAGACCGGTTCTACCGACGTGCTTTGCACACAGGTGGCTGGCGGGTGTCAGTTTCTCCAACTTTAGTTGAACCAAGTGTGGCTACGTCCGGTCCTTGCGAAGGTTAAAACAGCACCAACTTGACAAACTATCGTTGTGGTTTTGATGCGTAGGTAAGAACGGTTCTTGCTAAGCCCGTAGCAGCCACGTAAAACTTGCAAAAACAAAGTAGAGGACATCTAACTTTTTTTTGCAGGGCATGTTGTGATGCGATATGGTCAAGACATGATGCTAAATTTTATTGTATGAGATGATCATGTTTTGTAACCGAGTTATCAGCAACTGGCAGGAGCCATATGGTTGTCGCTTTATTGTATGCAATGCAATTGCGCTGTAATGCTTTACTTTGTCACTAAGCGGTAGCGATAGTCGTGGAAGCATAAGATTGGAGAGACAGCAATGATGCTACGATGGTGATCAAGGTGTCGCTCCGGTGACGGTGGTGATCATGAAGGTGCTTCGGAGATGGAGATCACAAGCACAAGATGATGATGGCCATATCATATCACTTATATTGATTGCATGTGATGTTTATCTTTTATGCATCTTATCTTGCTTTGATTGACGGTAGCATTATAAGATGATCCCTCACTAAATTATCAAAGTATAAGTGTTCTCCCTGAGTATGCACCGTTGTGAAAGTTCTTCGTGCTGAGACACCACGTGATGATCGGGTGTGATAGGCTCTACGTTCAAATACAACGGGTGCAAAACAGTTGCACACACGGAATACTCAGGTTTAACTTGACGAGCCTAGCATATAACAGATATGGCCTCAGAACACGAAGACCGAAAGGTCGAGCGTGAATCATATAGTAGATATGATCAACATATTGATGTTCACCATTGATACTACTCCATCTCACGTGATGATCGGACATGGTTTAGTTGATTTGGATCACGTGATCACTTAGAGGATTAGAGGGATATCTTTCTAAATGGGAGTTCCTAAGTAATATGATTAATTGAACTTAAATTTATCATGAACTTAGTACCTGATAGTATCTTGCTTGTCTATGTTTGATGGTAGATAGATGGCTCGTGCTGTGTTTCCGTTGAATTTTAATGCTTTCCTTGAGAAAGCAAAGTTGAAAGATGATGGTAGAAATTACACGGACTAGGTCCGTAACTTGAGGATTATCCTCATTGCTGCACAGAAGAATTACGTCCTGGAAGCACCGCTAAGTGCCAAGCCTGCTGCGGGAGCAACACCAGATGTTATGAACGTCTGGCAGAGCAAAGCTGATGCCTACTCGATAGTTCAGTGTGCCATGCTTTACGGCTTAGAACCGGGTCTTCAATGACGTTTTGAACGTCATGGAGCATATGAGATGTTCCAGGAGTTGAAGTTGATATTTTAAGCAAATGCACGGATTGAGAGATATGAAGTCTCCAATAAGTTCTATAGCCGCAAGATGGAGGAGAATAGTTTTGTTAGTGAACATATACTCAAAATGTCTGGGTATCATAATCACTTGACTCAACTGGGGGGTTAATCTTCCTGTTAATAGTGTCATTGACAGAGTTCTTCAATCACTGCCACCAAGCTACAAAAGCTTCGTGATGAACTATAATATGCAAGGGATGAATAAAACTATTCCTGAGCTCTTCGCGATGCTAAAAGCCGCGGAGGTAGAAATCAAGAAGGAGCATCAAGTGTTGATGGTCAATAAGACCACCAGTTTCAAGAAAAAGGGCAAAGGGAAGAAGAAAGGGAACTTCAAGAAGAACAGCAAACAAGTTGCTGCTTAGGAGAAGAAACTCAAGTCTGGACCTAAGCCTGAGACTGAGTGCTTCTACTGCAAGCAGACTGGTCACTGGAAGCGGAACTGCCCCAAGTATTTGGCAGATAAGAAGGATGGCAAAGTGAACAAAGGTATATGTGATATACATGTTATTGATGTGTACCTTACTAGTGCTCGTAGTAGCACCTAGGTATTTGATACTGGTTCTGTTGCTAACATTTGCAACTCGAAACAGGGGCTATGGATTAAGAGAAGATTGGCTAAGGATGAGGTGACGATGCGCGTGGGCAATGGTTCCAAAGTCCATGTGATCGCGGTCGGCACGCTACCTCTACATCTACCTTCGGGATTAGTATTAGACCTAAATAATTGTTATTTGGTGCCAGCGTTGAGCATGAACATTATATCTGGATCTTGTTTGATGTGAGACGGTTATTCATTTAAATCAGAGAATAATGGTTGTTCTATTTATATGAGTAATATCTTTTATGGTCATGCACCCTTGAAGAGTGGTCTATTTTTGATGAATCTCGATAGTAGTGATACACATATTCATCATGTTGAAATCAAAAGATGCAGAGTTGATAATGATAGTGCAACTTATTTGTGGCACTGCCGTTTAGGTCATATCGGTGTAAAGCGCATGAAGAAACTCCATACTGATGGACTTTTGGAACCACTTGATTATGAATCACTTGGTACTTGCGAACCGTGCCTCATGGGTAAGATGACTAAAACACCGTTCTCTGGTACTATGGAGAGAGCAATGGATTTGTTGGAAATCATACATACAGATGTATGTGGTCCAATGAATGTTGAGGCTCGTGGCGATATAGTTATTTTCTCACCTTCACAGATGATTTAAGCAGATATGGGTCTATCTACTTAATGAAACATAAGTCTGAAACATTTGAAAAGTTCAACGAATTTCAGAGTGAAGTTGAAAATCATCGTAACAAAAAAATAAAGTTTCTACGATCTGATCGTGGAGGAGAATATTTGAGTTACGAGTTTGGTCTACATTTGATACAATGCGGAATAGTTTCACAACTCACGCCACCCGGAACACCACAGCGTAATGGTGTGTCCGAACGTCGTAATCGTACTTTATTAGATATGGTGCGATCTATGATGTCTCTTACTGATTTACCATTATCGTTTTGGGGTTATGCTTTCGAGACGGCTGCATTCACATTAAATAGGACACCATCGAAATCCGTTGAGATGACGCCTTATGAACTATGGTTTGGCAAGAAACCAAAGTTGTCGTTTCTGAAAGTTTGGGGCTGTGATGCTTATGTGAAAAAGCTTCAACCTAATAAGCTCGAACCCAAATCGGAGAAATGTGTCTTCATAGGATACCCAAAGGATACTATTGGGTACACCTTCTATCACAGATCCGAAGGCAAGACTTTTGTTGCTAAATTCGGAGTTTTTCTAGAGAAGGAGTTTCTCTCAAAAGAAGTGAGTGGGAGAAAAGTAGAACTTGATGAGGTAGCTGTACCTGCTCCCTTATTGGAAAGTAGTACATCACAGAAACCGGTTTCTGTGACACCTACACCAATTAGTGATGAAGCTAATGATAATGATCATGAAACTTCAGATCAAGTTACTACCGAACCTCGTAGATCATCCAGAGTAAGATCCGCACCAGAGTGGTACAGTAATCCTGTTCTGGAAGTCATGCTACTAGATCATGATGAACCTACGAACTATGAAGAAGCGATGGTGAGCCCAGATTCCGCAAAATGGCTAGAAGCCATGAAATCTGAGATGGGATCCATGTATGAGAACAAAGTGTGGACTTTGGTTGACTTGCCCATTGATCGGCAAGCAATTGAGAATAAATGGATCTTCAAGAAGAAGACTGACACTGACGGTAATGTTACTGTCTACAAAGCTCGACTTGTTGCCAAAGGTTTTTGACAAGTTCAAGGGATTGACTACGAGTAGACCTTCTCACCCGTAGCGATGCTTAAGTCTGTCCGAATCATGTTAGCAATTGCTGCATTTTATGATTATGAAATTTGGCAAATGGATGTCAAAACTGCATTCCTGAATGGATTTCTAGAAGAAGAGTTGTATATGATGCAACCAGAAGGTTTTGTCGATCCAAAGGGAGCTAACAAAGTGTGCAAGCTCCATCAATCCATTTATGGACTTGTGCAAGCCTCTCGGAGTTGGAATAAACGCTTTGATAGTGTAATCAAAGCATTTGGTTTTGTACAAACTTTTGGGGAAGCCTGTATTTACAAGAAAGTGAGTGGGAGCTCTGTAGCATTTCTGATATTATATGTGGATGACATATTATTGATTGGAAATGATATAGAATTTCTGGATAGCATAAAGGGATACTTGAATAAGATTTTTTCAATGAAAGACCTCGGTGAAGCTGCTTACATATTGGGCATTAAGATCTATAGAGATAGATCAAGACGCTTAATTGGACTTTCACAAAGCACATACCTTGACAAGGTTTTGAAGAAGTTCAAAATGGATCAAGCAAAGAAAGGGTTCTTGCCTGTGTTACAAGCTGTGAAGTTGAGTAAGACTCAATGTCCGACCACCGCAGAAGATAGAGAGAAAATGAAAGATGTTCCCTATGCTTCAGCCATAGGCTCTATCATGTATGCAATGCTGTGTACCAGACCTGATGTGTGCCTTGCTATAAGTCTAGCAGGGAGGCACCAAAGTAATCCAGGAGTGGATCACTGGCAGCGGTCAAGAACATCCTGAAATACTTGAAAAGGACTAAGGATATGTTTCTCGTATATGGAGGTGACAAAGAGCTCATCGTAAATGGTTACGTTGATGCAAGCTTTGACACTGATCCGGACGATTCTAAATCGCAAACCGGATACGTGTTTTTACTGAATGGTGGAGCTATCAGTTGGTGCAGTTCTAAACAAAGCGTCGTGGCGAGATCTACATGTGAAGCGGAGTACATAGCTGCTTCGGAAGTAGCAAATGAAGGAGTCTAGATGAAGGAGTTCATATCCGATCTAGGTGTCATACCTAGTGCATCGGGTCCAATGAAAATATTTTGTGACAATACTGGTGCAATTGCCTTGGCGAAGGAATCCAGATTTCACAAGAGAACCAAACACATCAAGAGACGCTTCAATTCCATTCGGGATTTAGTCCAAGTGGGAGACATAGAAATTTGCAAGATACATACGGATCTGAATGTTGCAGACCCGCTGACTAAGCCTCTTCCACGAGCAAAACATGATCAGCACCAAGGCTCCATAGGTGTTAGAATCATTACTGTGTAATCTAGATTATTGACTCTAGTGCAGGTGGGAGACTGAAGGAAATATGCCCTAGAGGCAATAATAAAGTTATTATTTATTTCCTTATATCATGATAAATGTTTATTATTCATGCTAGAATTGTATTAACCGGAAACATAATACATGTGTGAATACATAGACAAAAACAAAGAGTCACTAGTATGCCTCTACTTGACTAGCTCGTTGATCAAAGATGGTTATGTTTCCTAACCATAGACATGAGTTGTCATTTGATTAACGGGATCACATCATTAGGAAAATGATGTGATTGACTTGACCCATTCCGTTAGCTTAGCACTTGATCGTCTAGTTTGTTGCTATTGCTTTCTTCATAACTTATACATGTTCCTATGACTATGAGATTATGCAACTCCCATTTACCGGAGGAACACTTTGTGTGCTACCAAAAGTCACAACGTAACTGGCTGATTATAAAGGTGCTCTACAGGTGTCTCCGAAGGTACTTGTTGGGTTGGCGTATTTCGAGATTAGGATTTGTCACTCCGATTGTCGGAGAGGTATCTCTGGGCCCTCTCGGTAATGCACATCACTCAAGCCTTGCAAGCATTGCAACTAATAAGTTAGTTGCGGGATGATGTATTACGGAACGAGTAAAGAGACTTGCCGGTAACGAGATTGAACTAGGTATTGAGATACCGACGATCGAATCTCGGGCAAGTAACATACCGATGACAAAGGGAACAACGTATGTTGTTATGCGGTCTGACCGATAAAGATCTTTGTAGAATATGTAGGAGCTAATATGGGTATCCAAGTTCCGCTATTGGTTATTGACTGGAGACGTGTCTCGGTCATGTTTACATAGTTCTCGAACCCATAGGGTTTGCACGCTTAAAGTTCGGTGACGATCGTAATTAGGGTTTTTGTGTTTTGATGTACCGAAGGTTGTTCGGAGTCCCGGATGTGATCACAGACATCACGAGGAGTCTCGAAATGGTCGAGACATAAAGATTGATATATTGGAAGCCTATATTTGGATATCGGAAACGTTCTGGGTGAAATCGGGATTTTACCAGAGTACCGGGGGGTTAACGGGCCTACATGGGCCATAAGGGAGAAGAGGAGGGCCGGCCAGGGCAGGCCGCGCGCCCCCTCCCCCCTAGTCTGAATAGGACAAGGAAGGGGGGGCGGCGCCCCCCTTTCTCTTTCTCCCTTCCTCCTTCCTTTTCCAACAAGGCAAGAGGGGGGAGTCCTACTCCCGGTTGGAGTAGGACTCCTCCAGGCGCACCCATAGGGCCGACCGCACCTCCCCCTCCTTTATATACTGAGGCAAGGGGGCACCCCATGATACACAAGTTGATCCTCGTGATCGTTCCTTAGCCGTGTGCGGTGCCCCCTTCCACCATATTCCACCTCGGTCATATCGTAATGGTGCTTTGGCGAAGCCCTGCATCGGTAGAACATCATCACCGTCATCACGCCGTCGTGCAGACGAAAGTCTCCATCAACATTTTGCTGGATCGGAACTCGAGGGACGTCACCGAGTTGAACGTGTGCAAAACTCGGAGGTGCCGTACGTTCGGTACTTGGATCGGTCGGATCGGGAAGACGTACGACTACTTCCTCTACATTGTGTCAACACTTCCGTTGCCGGTCTACGAGGGTACATAGACAACACTCTCCCCTCTCGTTGCTATTCATCACCATGATCTTGCGTGTGCGTAGGAATTTTTTTGAAATTACTACGTTCTCCAACAATATGAACTTGTGCCAATTGTCGAAAAATATCTGCGTGACCTATGTTTTGCCGGAATGTTGATTCATTTCCATTCCGGCAAATTTCAGGCACTCCATATGTCCACTTTTTAGCAAAGTTCATGCCGAAAATTCCTGTGATTTTCGGCATGACTTGTGCTAGAAACTAGGACATATGGATTACCCGGGATTTGCTGGAAGGGGAATGAATCAACATTCCGACCAAATATAGTCCCCTTTTTTCTCTTCATTATATTTTTTATTTACAATTGTTGAATGGGGAACATGTCTACCGACGCCGAAGTCATGGGTGGTTCTGCTCGCCTCGAACACCCCATCAAGGCAGCAAATCACTATTTCGATTACCTGGGAGAACACCAGATGGGGTTGCATGGTGGCGGTAGTGGCACCAACCCCAACACCGACGCCGACACTGTCACTGGCACCGACACCACCCCCGAGACCGGCAACGATGCTGTCGTAGCCGGTAAACCAACGAAGAAGAAGAGGACACGAAGACCAAACCAGCTTGGCATCAGACAAATTGTGGTCACGGAGATGCACCCCAAGAAGTTAGAGCCAACATCGCCAGAGGAAGCGCGCTCGTGCTGGGGCAATCAACTTGGATGCATCCTCAAGGAAACTGCCAACATCAACGACGAGAGGTTGAGGCTCATACCACATATGGAGAATATGCTCCTAAAGAAGTTGCACAATAGGTTCTTGTTCCCCGGCCGGGATGAAGTCAAATATAAAGATCCGTGGAAAGACGTTCCCATTACAAACATAAACTACAAGGCGATGGTGATGTTCACCAACGACTTGTCCGCCTCGAAAGTTCGGGTGAAAAAAGCGATTGCGAAGAATGAACCGTGGTCCAAGTTTCATGCTGATAATCCGTCAATAATAGAAGAGGACTTTTCAAAATTCAAGGAGAATTGCAGTAAAGAAAGTGTGAAGGCAAAGTCAGAGAAAATGAAGGCGCTCCAGGCCAGGAACACGCCTCCCCATCGCCTCGGAAGCCGTGGTTACGAGGGGAAGAGGCACGTATGGGCCAAGGAGGACGCCAACGTGAAAGTCACGGAATCCCAGACCCCTTGGCGTAGTTCACCGACCCACTGGAGCATGACTGGATCAGGGCCCGGTACAAGTGGGACAAACTCAAAAAGATCTTTTACACGGACCCAAACACGAGGGGGTTCATGAGACTTCTGGTAATTGTTATATTACCACGTTATCATATTAGCTTCCAATCAATGCGACTGCAAGTTTTGTCACATTAGTAAACCATCCATGTTCCTTTTGTAGAAAGAGCGGCACCAAAAGGCAGCCGAAAGCGACGAGTCATTACAGTCATCAGCGAGGCCCAAGTGGGACACCCCATTCAACCGGGCCCTAAACATACTGAGAAAGGTCCCGGTGGACAAGCCGTCGTCCTATGGACGTCTGCACGGCGTCGGAGATGGCGCCTCATGGAAGACATGCTACCACGAGGAGCCAGAGGAAAGAACGAAGAGACGGTTGGTCGTCACTCAGTAGAGCATCAACGAGAAGGTCGCAATTGTGGTCAATAAGACAAAAGTTGATACCAAACAAGAGTTGCTCGGGGTAGTCAATGCAGCGGTCACTCACGCGGTGGTCATCTTGATTCCGGCAATTTTCGATTGGTCGAAGAGCAGTCCAAATGCATGGTTGGAGGACTTTCTGAAGGAAATATGCCCTAGAGGCAATAATAAAGTTGTTAGTTATATTTTCTTATATCATGATAAATGTTTATTATTCATGCTAGAAATGTATTAACCAGAAACTTAGTACATGTGTGAATATATAGACAAACATAGTGTCCCTAGTATGCCTCTACTAGACTAGCTCGTTAATCAAAGATGGTTAAGTTTCCTAGCCATATACAGGTGTTGTCATTTGATGAATGGGATCACATCATTAGAGAATGATGTGATGGACAAGACCCATCCGTTAGCTTAGCACTATGATCGTTTAGTTTATTGCTATTGCTTTCTTCATGACTTATGCATGTTCCTATGACTATGAGATTATGCAACTTCCGAATACCGGAGGAACACTTAGTGTGCTAGCAAACATCACAACTTAACTGGGTGACTATAAATATGCTCTATAGGTGTCTCCGACGGTGTTTGTTGAGTTGGCATAGATCAAGATTAGGATTTGTTACTCCGATTGTCGGAGAGGTATCTCTGGGCCGTCTTGGTAATGCACATCACTATAAGACTTACAAGCAATGTGACTAATGAGTTAGTTGCGAGATGTTGCATTATGGAACGAGTAAAGAGACTTGCCGGTAACGAGATTGAACTAGGTATTGAGATACCGACGATCGAATCCCGGGCAAGTAACATACCGATGACAAAGGGAACAATGTAAGTTATTATGTGGTTTGACCGATAAAGATCTTCATAGAATATGTAGGAACCAATATGAGCATCTAGGTTCCGCTATTGGTTATTGACCGGAGATGAGTCTCGGTCATGTCTACATAGTTCTCGAACCCGTAGGGTCTGCATGCTTAACGTTCGATGATGATCGGTATTATGAGTTTATGTGTTTTGATGTACCGAAGGTAGTTCGGATTCCCGCATGTGATCACGGACATGACGAGGAGTCTCAAAATGGTCGAGACATAAAGATCGATATATTGGAAGGATGTGTTTGGACACCGGAATGGTTCCGGGATGAGTTCGGGCACTTTTCGGAGTATCGGGAGGTTACCGAAAACCCCCGGGGAGTCAATGGGCCTTATTGGGCCTTAGTGGAAGAGAGGAGGAGGCGGCCAGGTGGAGCCCCCCCCCAAGCCCAATCCGAATTGGGGTGGGGGCCAGCCCCCCTTTCCTTCTCTCCCTCTCCCTCTTCCTTCTTCTCCTACTCCAACTAGGAAAAGTGGATGTTATATGCACGAGTAGAACACAAAAGAGTTGTGGGCGTGGGTATATACATATTTTTTGCCGTCACTAGTTGATTCTTGATTCAATGGTATTATTGGATGAAGCGGCTCAGACCGACATTACGTGTACGCTTACGCGAGACTAGTTCTACCGATGTGCTTCGCACAGAGGTGGCTAGTGGGTGTCTGTTTCTCCAACTTTAGTTGAATCGGTTTCGATGAACAGGGTTCTTTCTGAAGATCAAAAAGCAATCACTATACTACGTTGTGGTTTTGATGCGTAGGTAAGAATGGTTCTTGCTAGAAGGCCGTAGCAGCCACGTAAAACTTGCAACAACAAAGTAGAGGACGTCTAACTTGTTTTTGCAGGGCGTGTTGTGATATGATATGGTCAAGACGTGATTATATAAATTGTCGTATGAGATGATCATGTTTTGTAACACAGTTATCGGCAACTGGCAGGAGACATATGGTTGTCGCTTTATTGTATGAAATGCAATCGCCATATAATTGCTTTACTTTATCACTAAGCGGTAGCGATAGTCGTGGAAGCAATAGTTGGTGAGATGACAATGATGCTTCGATGGAGATCAAGGTGTCAAGCCGGTGACGATGGTGATCATGACGGTGCTTTGGAGATGGAGATCAAAAGGCACAAGATGATGATGGCCATATCATATCACTTATTTGATTGCATGTGATGTTTATCCTTATGCATCTTGTTTTGCTTAGTACAGCGGTAGCATTATAAGATGATCTCTCACTAAATTTAAAGGTACAAGTGTTCTCCCTGAGTATGCACCGTTGCTACAGTTCGTCGTGCCGAGACACCACGTGATGATCGGGTGTGATAAGCTCTATGTTCACATACAACGGGTGCAAGCCAGTTTTGCACAAGCAGAATACTCGGGTTAAACTTGACGAGCCTAGCATATGCAGATATGGCCTCGGAACACTGAGACCAAAAGGTCGAGCGTGAATCATATAGTAGATATGATCAACATAGTGATGTTCACCATTGAAAACTACTCCATCTCACGTGATGATCGGACATGGTTTAGTTGATATGGATCATGTGATCACTTGGATGATTAGAGGGATGTCTATCTAAGTGGGAGTTCTTAAGTAATATGATTAATTAACTTTAATTTATCATGAACTTAGTCCTTGTAGTTTTTGCATATCTATGTTGTAGATCAATAGCTCGCGTATAGCTCCCCTGTTTTATTTTTGATATGTTCCTAGAGAAAAATAAGTTGAAAGATGATAGTAGCAATGATGCGGTCTGGGTCTGTGATATGAGGATTATCCTCATTCCTGCATAGAAGAATTATGTCCTTGATGCACCGCTAGGTGATGGAGCTATTGCTTGTCACGACCGGTTTTCCAATAAAAATATTTATTGAGAAACCAATCTTTTGAGTCCAGTATGAGAGAAATCCTCCTCACTGGTAGACAAATACTTGATACAATAAGCCAGTAGCATAGAATATATTACAGGATTGAGCTAGGGCTGCTCAACAAATTATTACAAGCGCGCCAATAATTATACATAATGGCGGATATAACACAATGGTGTGGTGGCATACTACTGACTCGAGGATAAAGCGATGGTGGAATAACACAGTGGGGAGTGTGGTAACACGACTCTCAAACTGGCATTTCATCGAGCGTCGAGGTGAGGCTCGATAAATTTATTCGGGTTGCGGAAGCGGATGTAAAACAGTGACCAAGTCCAGGGTCGCACGAGACTGACTGGGATTCCTCTAGGCGTCGGACTCGCTATCGAACTCTTCATCCATGAGATCACCTTCGTCAGCATCTGGCCAAATCAACAAGCCAGTGAGTACTTTGAAAGTACTCGCAAGACAGTTCGGACGTAAGATATAACAAATTCATGCATGAATGCGTCATGATTAATCTTTCCAATGCATAATTAAAAATTTGCATACGAAGTAATTACTAGGGAAACGGCGGTAGTCCGCCTGAAATCCCAACAAAAATATAAATGAGAACCGATCGGGTGTCTGAAGCGACGCCTCGAAAGGTGAACAAATAATAACAGAAAATCATGCCACAGTCGGGCGTCTTAGCGACACCACATAAAGGGCTTTAAAAGAAATGCCACAGTCGGACGTCTGAGCGACATCACAGAAAGGGCTTTAAAAGAAATGCCACAGTCGGACGTCTGAGCGACATCACAGAAAGGGCTTTAAAAGAAATGCCACAGTCGGACGTCTGAGCGACATCACAGAAAGGGCTTTAAAAGAAATGCCACAATCAGACGTCTGAGCAACATCACAGAAAGGGCTTTAAAAGAAATGCCACAATCGGACGTCTGAGCGACATCACAGAAAGGGCTTTAAAAGAAATGCCACAATCGGACGTCTGAGCGACATCACAGAAAGGGTTTTAAAAGAAATGCCACAAACGGACATCTGAGCGACATCACAGAAAGGGATTTAATCCACAAGTAAATAATACTCATAATAAATATTCAGTTCATGATAATAAACGGGTTAGTCCATCCACGGGAATAAACTTTTAACCGGGCTTAGCGCTCATGTGATGCACCGGAGTATCTGTCACCAAAACTGGCACTTGTCAGAATAAGTCAGCGCAACATTTGGATATGGATAAGATGATTTGGAGATTTGTGACTCTGCAGAGTTTGTACAAAAAAATTCCCCACAGCTAACGGATTTCCGTAGTCTCGAAGGACTAGTTCCGTTTACGGTATTTCGAAAGAAAACACAGCCAACCAGTACACACCCATCCTATCTCTCGATGCCAGGACTCACCCTAGACATCGTCCAAGAAAAACTTTGAGACGGGGAGATCACAATCTCGAATAGCATGGGATCAAATTTATATACGCGCGCTCTAAGGGGTGCCCCCCTCTCGGTCCCAACCGGAAACACCCATGCCCCCTGACCGGATGACTGGCTTTAATCCAGGGCCATGGAACCATCATCCCGGCCTCTCCTTTGGTGTGTACCAGGAAAGCGGTCTGCAACTTACTAATCCATATTCCTTGCGGAAAACATGTGGTAGTACAGGGAAGGAAAAGGGAGGAACTGGACCGATACGATTTGACACTGAAGTCAAATAGTCTGGCATAAGACTGGCATGCTACAATACTGCCATCTTACCCATCCTCATGCCAACACATGGCCATATACTCACATCCATCCACCTATGGATTACCGAACTCACTTACCTCAACAATGCATGAAAATAACGTTCATCGGTATGCTCATCAACATGCCATGAAACTAACTAAATGCAAAACATGCCAAGACACTCATCATATCAAAAGTTCAAACATGCTTGCCTGGTTCAGAGTAGTCGGAGCCTAGCTCGGTGAAGTTCGCGGCTCCGTCACCTCCTTCGGTATCTATGGTATAAAGAAAATATAGGCGCTATCGTAAATACCAAGATGTGCACAAAAAGTATTCCAAACATTTTTCAAATAAATCTGATAAAAAAACTAGACAAAATTTCAAAGAGAACAGAAAAAGAATCAATCAAAAATACTTTTCCGTTTGAAAGTTATAAAGGTTTTAGTCCAGGGACTCATCTGTAATGAAACAGAAAGTTTCCAGGGGCTAGCTCATAAAAACGGAAAACGCTTCGGTCTCGAATACGCCAGCCCAGAGAGGGAAACGCATTTTGCCCGAAGGCGTTTTCAGAAAACGAATCGTGTAAAAAGCCCTGAGAGGCTGACTGGCGTGCCCCACCCGTCAGGTTTGAAATTTTAAAAAAAGGGCGGCAGAGCTCGACGGTGCCCGAGAGCCGCGGTGGTCACCGGCGGCGATCCACGGCGAGGTAGGGGGATCGAAGGGTACCTCCGTGTTCAGGGCGCCCTTCCGCGTCGGTTGGTGGTGGTGGAGGTCGCCGGCGAGTACCACGTCGACAGCGAGCCTTGCTCCGGCGGAGGGCGGCTCGGGTGGAGATGGATCTCGCCGGGGAGAGCTGCGAAGGTCAAATTGATGCTTGGGTTAGCTCACTAGGTGCTCGAGGAAACTACTGATGAAGTTTGGGCGGCCGGGATGGCCTCACCGGAGCGAATCGAGGTGGAGGCCGAGGCGGAACGAGGCGGCCGGAGTCGAGGAAGAAGGGCTCCTCGAGGCTCTTCTAGTTGCTGGTCGGGGTCCAGTGAGGTAGTGGAGGTGTGCGGGGGCGAGAGGGTGCTTGGGGGCGCTATATATAGCCGGTCCGAGGCGGTTGCCGCGAACGGGATAAGTCCGGCGAGCGATTACGGCGGCGCCGTGGTTGGGCAGTGGGATTAGGGGCTTGGGCATCGTCTAGGTGGAGTAGTGGTTCCATTTCAGGGTCCAGCTCAGCACGGGAGGGAGGTTTACGGCCTGTCCCAACAGAACGGCCGTGCGGCACGTCGGTGGCAGGGAGCACGTTCTGCGCTTGCCGGGCCACGGCGACTGTGCAGCGGGGCTGCGCTGGCATGCATGTGCCATGCGGAGAGCCAGGGAGCGTTGGGCGGCGCCGAACGGCGTTGTGCCGCCGTTCTGCTTCCGGTTGGCCGTTACGGTGGATCGGCCGCCGCAAGACACGCCGGCGCAGGCGGGCCAGGGCGCAACCGACGCCCGGAAGGCGCCAAGCGCGCGTGCGGCGCTCCAGACAGGAGGAAGAGGCGGCGAGGATCGTGCCAAGGGCACTGTGAGCATGTGACTGAGGATCGACACTGAACTCTGAACTTTTACTGAATTACTGAAAGTGCAATATAAAGTGTATGCAAGGTGTTCGACAGAATGATACTGGCCTCTAGGGATTTTTCCTAGAGCTGATTTTTGGTGGAGTGGCTACTCATTGCTCCAGTAGGCTGCCTGAATTTTTGTAGAATTTTTGGGGAAGTGTAGATATGAATTTCACCAAATTTGGCAAATCTGGTCCAAACTTGCAGAGGCTGAAATTTGAAAAATTTGAAAAGAAGGGGAGTGGATCAAGATGGTTCTGAGTTGTGGATGCTAAGGACAATCCAGAGGAGTTGGTTTGAGATCAAAACTCAAAGGAAATAAGGTACTTGCTTTGTAAATGACTCAGGCTCCAAATAATTGACAGAAATGGTTTTGAGAGGAAAAATGATTGAAATAAAATACAAAACTTGTTTGGATTAGTTGGGACAAAGAACTTAGGTTGTCCCAAGGAGGAGGGGAGGTTTTGGAGGGGTTTTACCACCTGTGACATGTTAAAATCATGGGTGGTTTCAAAAACAAAGAAGTCCCAAAACTCCTAGGGTTTCTTTTTAAATGAAAATAAATAAGTTTGAGAGGGAAACAACCAGAAGGAAAGCTTCCAAAAATTTCAACACCAAAAATTAAAAAGGAAAGGAAATCCTTGCCAAAGGTGAAAGGAAGTTTTTTGAGAGGAAGGATTTTCTGGAAAAGAAATTTTAAATGCCCTCTTTTAGAATCCAATAAAGTTTTTGATGAAAACCAAATCAAAAATTTTGGAGTGTCACAACACCTACCCCCTTAGGAAAAATCTCGTCCCCGAGATTTCAGCTGATCCTTAAATAAGTGTGGATGCTCTGCCCGAAGAAAATCCTCTCTTTCCCAAGTTGCTTCACTGTCGGTGTGATTGCTCCACTGGACTCTGAAGAATTTGATGGTCTTCTGTCGGGTCCTCCTTTCAGACTCCTCTAATATTCTTACTGGACGTTCCCGACCAGTGAGGTCTGGCTGCACGTCAATGCTCTCATGGGATACTTGTTTCTCTGGGTTGCTTACGCACTTCCTCAATTGCGAGACGTGGAACACGTCGTGGACATCGGATAATTCCTCGGGTAAGTCTAGCTGGTAGGCTACCGTGCCTCTTCGCGCCATTATACAGAATGGTCCAATGAATCTTGGTGCTAGCTTCCCTTTAATCTTGAATCGTTGCAATCCTCTCATAGGAGATACTTTCAGGTATACGAACTCACCGGGCTTGAAGCTGACCCTACGATGTTTCTGATCATAATAACTCTTCTGTCGACTTTGAGCGGTCTTAAGTCAGTCTCTGATTAGCTTGACTTTTTCCTCGGCTTCTCTGAGCATGTCTGGTCCGAAGATGCGGGTGTCTCCGGTCTCTGGACAATTTAACAGGGTACGACATCTCCGCCCATATAAAGCCTCAAATGGTGCCATTTGCAGGCTGGCCTGGTAGCTATTGTTGTACGCGAACTCGGCGTATGGCAGGCTTTCTTCCCAACTGGTTCCATATGTGAGGACACATGCTCTCAGCATGTCTTCTAAAACCTGGTTTACGCGTTCCGTTTGTCCATCGGTCTGTGGGTGGTATGCGGTACTGAAGGCTAGTTGGGTTCCCAGAGCCTGTTGTAAATGCTCCCAAAATCTCGAGACGAACTGAGTGCCTCTGTCGGATATTATAGTCTTCGGGACTCCATGCAGACAAACTATACGGGAGAGATAAATCCTGGCAAGCCTTTGAGTGTTGTAGGTTGTCTTTACTGGAATGAAATGTGCCACCTTGGTTAACCTATCAGTGATGTCCCATATGGCATCATTCCCATGCTGTGACCGAGGTAGTCCGACAATGAAATCCATCCCTATTTCATCCCATTTCCACTCAGGTATTTTGTTTGGTTGCAGAAGTCCGGCTGGTCTTTGATGCTCAGCTTTTATGCGTTGACAAGAGTCGCAACGTGCAATGAAGGTGGCTATGTCCCTCTTCATACCGTGCCACCAAAATCTTTCCTGAATATCTTTATACATCTTGGTTCCTCCAGGGTGGATCGAGTACGGGGCGGTGTGGGCTTCAGCTATAATTTGCTATTTAAGGTCTTCTATGTTTGGCACGCAGAGTCTTTCTCCGTACCACAATATTCCTCCATCGTCTATGACGAACTCCGAGGCCTTGCCCATACTCACCTTTCTCTTGATGCCTTCAATGCTGGGGTGACCGGGCTGAGCTCCTTTAATTTCCTCCACAAGGTCGGGTTGTATTTCCAAGTTTGATATGGTGCCTTCTGCTACCATTGTCAAATTGAGCTTGGCAAATTCTTGTTGGAATTCGGGCCTCAAGCTTTGCAGATTTCTTTCGTCGGAGTTGGGGTTCCGACTAAGAGGATCGGCCACTACATTTGCTTTTCCTGGATGGTAATGGATACCAACATCATAATCCTTTACCAATTCCAACCAGCATCTTTGTCGTAAATTTAGTTCTGGCTGCGTGAAAATATATTTGAGACTTTTGTGATCCGTATATATTTCCCATCGGTTCCCAAGTAAGAAATGCCTCCATTCCTTGAGTGCATGAATAACTGCTGCCATTTCTAAGTCATGAGTGGGATAATTTTCCTCATGCTTGCGAAGTTGCCTTGAAGCATAGGTGACAACCTTGCCTTCCTGCATCAACACGCATCCGAGACCCTTTCTGTACGCGTCACAAAACACTTCAAAAATTTTGTGTATGTCTGGCACAATTAATACTGGTGCTGTTGTTAATTTCCGCTTTAGCTCTTGGAAACTTTTTTCGCAGGCTTCTGTCCATTCAAACTTCTTGTCTTTCTTGAGTAATTATGTCATAGGCTTGGCTATGGTGGAGAATCCTTCAATAAATCTGCGGTAATATCCTGCCATTCCCAAGAAACTATGTATATCTGTTACGCTCGCTGGCGACTTCCAGCCAAGTATGGCCTTGACTTTCTCTGGGTCCACTGCGATACCGTCTTGGGTTAGCACGTGGCCTAGAAAGCCTACTTGTCTTAGCCAAAATTCGCACTTGCTGAACTTGGCATACAATTGGTGTTTCCTGAGTTCTCCTAGAACAATCCTGAGATGTTCTGTGTGCTCTTCTGGTGTCTTGGAGTATACCAGAATATCGTCGATGAATACCACGACGAACTTGTCCATATATTTCATAAATACTTTGTTCATGAGGTGAACAAAATATGCAGGGGCATTCGTTAACCCAAATGGCATTACTGTGAACTCATACAGTCCATATCTGGAGGTGAAGGCTGTTTTGGGGATATCTTCCGTTCGCACTTTTAATTGATGGTATCCAGACCTTAAGTCAATTTTTGAGAATACTTTGGCCTGAGCGAGTTGATCAAATAAATCATTTATCCTTGGCATCGGATATTTGTTCTTGACTGTGACCATGTTAAGTGCTCGATAGTCAATACACAATCTTAGTGTTCCATCCTTCTTTTTGGCAAATAAAATTGGTGATCCCCAAGGTGAGGAGCTGGCTCGAATGTATCCTTTGTCCAGCAATTCTTTTATTTGTTTCCTCAATTCAACCAACTCGGATGGTGCCATTCGGTATGGTTTCTTGTATATGGGGGTGGTTCCTGGTGCGAGCTCAATGCAGAACTCTATCTCTCGGTCTGGTGGCATGCCTGGTAGTTCTTCAGGGAATACATCTGGAAATTCACATACCACTGGAACCTTGCTTAACTCAGAAACGTCCACCTTATTCAATCTTGGTTGCCGGGGTATTTTTCCTTCCTTGGCTGACACTCTTATTGTCTTCCCGTGGTGGTGTGTGAGAATTACGGTCCGGTTGAAACAGTCAATAAAACCCTTGTTGGTGGTTAGCCAGTTCATCCCTAGAATGACATCCAGTCCTTTGTTTTCCAACACAATAAGATTTGCGTGAAACTCCAATCCTTCGAACTCAATGACCACATTCTGACAGTAACTCTGAGTAACTTGCTGAATCCCAGGGGACTTGATGATCATGGATTTCTCCAAAGGAAGCATCGAAAAATTATTTTGCAAAGCAAAACTTTTCGAAATGAAAGAGTGAGAAGCTCCAGAATCAAACAAAACCGTTGCAGGTATTGTGTTGACAGGAAACATACCGAGTACGATATCCGGAGCATTTTGTGCCTCCTCTTTTGGTTACGTGGTTCAGATGACCCTTCCTGTGGTTGTTGCTGGGATTGAAATTGTTTCGCTTGGGCGCTGAATTATTGCCGCCGTTGTTTGGCTTTGGGGTTGAGTTTCTAGGCTTGGGACACTGCTTGGCATAGTGTCCTTCCTCTCCACAGGCGTAACAAGTAACGCCGGGGCGATATATGAACTCCTTGTCCCTTGCATGAAAATTCTTGATTTGGCGTGAGACATTGGATGGGAATTTGTGTGTCCCGCTCTTTTGAAAATCTGTCTTGCTTCGGTGATTGCGAGCATGGTTAGTCTGGTCCCTTTTTCGCTTGCGGATATCTTCCAGACTGCGTCTCTCATTTTCCAGAGTAATGGCTTTGTCCACCAGTGTTTTAAAATCAGGAAAAGTGTGCATGACCAGTTGGCATTTAAGCGCGGGCGCCAGACCGTCAAGGAATTTCTCCATCTTCTTGCTTTCAGTCGTACGCTCTTCATTGGCGTAGCGAGACAATAGTGTAAATTGACTGTTGTAATCTGCCACTGTCATGTTTCTTCGTTTGAGGTCATCGAGCTCTCTTTTCTTGATTTTCATAATACTCTTAGGAATGTGTGCACCGCGGAAACCTTCCTTGAAATCATCCCAGGTTATGTCACCTTCGTTGGGATGCATGTGCAGAAAATTCTCCCACCACGATGCGGCTGCTCCTGTGAGATAGTGCGGAGCATACAATACTTTCTCGGGATCTGAACATTTTGCAATAATTAATTTCCTCTCCATATCCCGAAGCCAGTCCTCGGCTTCAAGAGGCTTGTCAGTATGAGAAAATGTTTGGGGACGCGTCTTCTGTAGCTCAGATAACTTGGAATGCTGCGGATACTGTCCATGGTAATTTCCCATGTTGATGACTTGGTTCATCATTTCACGATGTTGTTGCTGACTCTGTTCATAAAGGCGGCACATTTGGGAAAGTGCCGTTTCACTGCCCTGTTGACTCGACTGCCCTTGTGTGAAATTGTTGCCTGGTTGAGTGTCATAATTTTCCTCTGGCGGAGTAGGCATGGAGCGAGTCCAAGGACGAGACATTTTTCACTCTGGGGATATATTTTGTAAAACTCATAAGAAAAGTGAAGATGGTCGCCAAAAACAACTCCAAAAATGCATAAAAATGGCAAATAATTTAAATGACCAAGATTACTTAAGAAAATAAATTGATTTGCGCACGGAGAAGGACTGCTCATTACATATCTTACACGCGGGCGATAATTATACAGTACATTACTCAGGATATGCGTACATAATCCTGACATGTTATTTAGGCTAGTACACTTCTCCAGTTCTACGTGATGCGCAAACAAGCTACTTCTCACAACCTATGTACATATAAACATATCTTACAAAGCGGTACATCGCATGACGGGCAAACGCACTCAGCCGGAAATGTCGACGATCTCCTTGGCCCTGCCAAGGGTGAGGCGCAGTGAGGCTGGGGACTCGACCTCCTCCTCAGTAATAGGCTCCAGACGTGAAGAGCCGCGTTGGGTAGATGGGGCGGGTGCCAGGGGCGGAGCAACACGAATAGGAGTGGGCACCACGGGTGGTGCAGTGCGCGCTGGAGTGGGCGCAAAGGCCTGGTTGAACCCTCCGGTGGTAGGTAGGTGACGAGTCGGTGCATGAGATGCTAAGGACGGTGCGGTGAGCAGGAGCTCCCTCCTGTTGGTGGCACAGCCATGGACTGAGTCCATGCGGGCAGCCACGAAGTCGTCCACCAGGTTGTCGAAGGCTGCCTCTAGAGCCCGGAGATACTCAATAAGCATCTCAAAAGCCTCGTCTCGTTCTCCTCTGGGGCAGGAGAATGCGTAGTGGCAGGTGTAGGGCACATGGCATGGAAGATAGCGATAGCGACGAGTCTTCATCGTGGGAAGGACATCCCTGAGGCGAGCTATCGCCTCGCGGGCTGCCATCTGCATAGCATGCCTCTCCGTAGGCATGGCTCTTCCCACGAACAGGAAGCGCGTAACTCACCACGCCCTCCCTTGAACTACACCGTGGCCTGGTGCATGGTCAGACTGTCGTTGACTTTGTGCTGGCGGAGTGTGAAGAATGGGCGCACGGATGGCCCCATCGCGACCTGAACGATGAAGGAGAGAAGCTTGACGAACCCATCGAGTACGTTGGCGAAGGTCTGAGACTCGCAGCTGTTGTCGGCCATCTACAAAAGTAGGCAAAAATCCTGAATGGTCAGATCATAAATTTATGCTGACTGTCAGAAAATGACTACAATTGCAAAAAAAATTAAATCGGCTCTATCATGCTAATAACCGATTAGCGATCGCACCTAGTGGCTTCCTACAGTCAGCCTGGCTCTGGTACCAAGCTTGTCACGACCGGTTTTCCAATAAAAATATTTATTGAGAAACCAATCTTTTGAGTCCAGTATGAGAGAAATCCTCCTCACTGGTAGACAAATACTTGATACAATAAGCCAGTAGCATAGAATATATTACAGGATTGAGCTAGGGCTGCTCAACAAATTATTACAAGCGCGCCAATAATTATACATAATGGCGGATATAACACAATGGTGTGGTGGCATACTACTGACTCGAGGATAAAGCGATGGTGGAATAACACAGTGGGGAGTGTGGTAACACGACTCTCAAACTGGCATTTCATCGAGCGTCGAGGTGAGGCTCGATAAATTTATTCGGGTTGCGGAAGTGGATGTAAAACAGTGACCAAGTCCAGGGTCGCACGAGACTGACTGGGATTCCTCTAGGCGTCGGACTCGCTATCGAACTCTTCATCCATGAGATCACCTTCGTCAGCATCTGGCCAAATCAACAAGCCAGTGAGTACTTTGAAAGTACTCGCAAGACAGTTCGGACGTAAGATATAACAAATGCATGCATGAATGCGTCATGATTAATCTTTCCAATGCACAATTAAAAATTTGCATACGAAGTAAGTACTAGGGAAACGGCGGTAGTCCGCATGAAATCCCAACAAAAATATAAATGAGAACCGATCGGGTGTCTGAAGCGACGCCTCGAAAGGTGAACAAATAATAACAGAAAATCATGCCACAGTCGGGCGTCTCAGCGACACCACATAAAGGGCTTTAAAAGAAATGCCACAGTCGGACGTCTGAGCGACATCACAGAAAGGGCTTTAAAAGAAATGCCACAGTCGGACGTCTGAGCGACATCACAGAAAGGGCTTTAAAAGAAATGCCACAGTCGGACGTCTGAGCGACATCACAGAAAGGGCTTTAAAAGAAATGCCACAATCGGACGTCTGAGCGACATCACAGAAAGGGCTTTAAAAGAAATGCCACAATCGGACGTCTGAGCGACATCACAGAAAGGGCTTTAAAAGAAATGCCACAATCGGACGTCTGAGCGACATCACAGAAAGGGTTTTAAAACAAATGCCACAATCGGACGTCTGAGCGACGTCACAGAAAGGGCTTTAATCCACAAGTAAATAATACTCATAATAAATATTCAGTTCATGATAATAAACGGGTTAGTCCATCCACAGGAATAAACTTTTAACCGGGCTTAGCGCTCATGTGATTCACCGGAGTATCTGTCACCAAAACTGGCACTTGTCAGAATAAGTCAGCGCAACATTTGGATATGGATAAGATGATTTGGAGATTTGTGACTCTGCAGAGTTTGTACAAAAAAAATTCCCACAGCTAACGGATTTCCGTAGTCTCAAAGGACTAGTTCCGTTTACGGTATTTCGGAAGAAAACACAACCAACCAGTAAACACCCATCCTATCTCTCGATGCCAGGACTCACCCTAGACATCGTCCAGAAAAAACTTTGAGACGGGGAGATCACAATCTCGAATAGCATGGGATCAAATTTATATATGCGCGCTCTAAGGGGTGCCCCCCTCTCGGTCCCAACCGGAAACACCCATGCCCCCTGACCGGATGACTGGCTTTAATCCAGGGCCATGGAACCATCATCCCGGCCTCTCCTTTGGTGTGTACCAGGAAAGCGGTCTGCAACTTACTAATCCATATTCCTTGCGGAAAACATGTGGTAGTACAGGGAAGGAAAAGGGAGGAACTGGACCGATACGATTTGACACTGAAGTCAAATAGTCTGGCATAAGACTGGCATGCTACAACACTGCCATCTTACCCATCCTCATGCCAACACATGGCCATTTATACTCACATCCATCCACCTATGGATTACCGAACTCACTTACCTCAACAATGCATGAAAATAACGTTCATCGGTATGCTCATCAACATGCCATGAAACTAACTAAATGCAAAACATGCCAAGACACTCATCATATCAAAAGTTCACACATGCTTGCCTGGTTCAGAGTAGTCGGAGCCTAGCTCGGTGAAGTTCGCGGCTCCGTCACCTCCTTCGGTATCTATGGTATAAAGAAAATATAGGCGCTATCGTAAATACCAAGATGAGCACAAAAAGTATTCCAAATATTTTTCAAATAAATCTGATAAAAAAAACTAGACAAAATTTCAAAGAGAACAAAAAAAGAATCAATCAAAAATACTTTTCTATTTAAAAGTTATAAAGTTTTTAGTCCAGGGACTCATCTGTAATGAAACAGAAAGTTTCCAGGGGCTAGCTCATAAAAACGGAAAACGCTTCGGTCTCGAATACGCCAGCCCAGAGAGGGAAACGCATTTTGCCCGAAGGCGTTTTCAGAAAACGAATCGTGTAAAAAGCCCTGAGAGGCTGACTGGCGTGCCCCACCCGTTAGGTTTGAAATTTTAAAAAAAGGGCGGCAGAGCTCGACGGTGCCCGAGAGCCGCGGTGGTCGCCGGCGGCGATCCACGGCGAGGTAGGGGGATCGAAGGGTACCTCCGTGTTCAGGGCGCCCTTCCGCGTCGGTTGGTGGTGGTGGAGGTTGCCGGCGAGTACCACGTCGACGGCGAGCCTTGCTCCGGCGGAGGGCGGCCCGGGTGGAGATGGATCTCGCCGGGGAGAGCTGTGAAGGTCAAATTGATGCTTGGGTTAGCTCACTGGGTGCTCGAGGAAACTACTGACGAAGTTTGGGCGCCGGGGATGGCCTCACCGGAGCGAATCGAGGTGGAGGCCAAGGCGGAACGAGGCGGCCGGAGGCGAGGAAGAAGGGCCCCTTGAGGCTCTTCTAGTTGCTGGTCGGGGTCCAGTGAGGTAGCGGAGGTGTGCGGGGCGAGAGGGAGCTTGGGGGCGCTATATATAGCCGGCCCGAGGCGGTTGCCGCGAACGGGATAAGTCCGGCGAGCGATTACGGCGGCGCCGTGGTTGGGCAGTGGGATTAGGGGCTTGGGCATCGTCTAGGTGGAGTAGTGGTTCCATTTCAGGGTCCAGCTCAGCACGGGAGGGAGGTTTACGGCCTGTCCCAACATAACGGCCGTGCGGCACGTCGGCGGCAGGGAGCACGTTCTGTGCTTGCCGGGCCACGGCGACTGTGCAGTGGGGCTGCGCTGGCATGCATGTGCCACGCGGAGATCCAGGGAGCGTTGGGCGGCGCCGAATGGCGTTGTGCCGCCGTTCTGCTTCCGGCCGGCCGTTACGGTGGATCGGCGGCCGCAAGACACGCTGGCGCAGGCGGGCCAGGGCGCCACCGACGCCCGGAAGGCGCCAAGCGCGCGTGCGGCGCTCCAGACAGGAGGAAAAGGCAGCGAGGATCGTGCCAAGGGCACTGTGAGCATGTGACTGAAGATCGACACTGAACTCTGAACTTTTACTGAATTACTGAAAGTGCAATATATAGTGTATGCAAGGTGTTCGACAGAATGATACTGGCCTCTAGGGATTTTTCCTAGAGCTGATTTTTGGTGGAGTGGCTACTCATTGCTCCAGTAGGCTGCCTGAATTTTTGTAGAATTTTTGGGGAAGTGTAGATATGAATTTCACCAAATTTGGCAAATCTGGTCCAAACTTGCAGAGGCTGAAATTTGAAAATTTTGAAAAGAAGGGGAGTGGATCAAGATGGTTCTGAGTTGTGGATGCTAAGGACAATCCAGAGGAGTTGGTTTGAGATCAAAACTCAAAGGAAATAAGGTACTTGCTTTGTAAATGACTCAGGCTCCAAATAATTGACAGAAATTTTGAGAGGAAAAATGATTGAAATAAAATAGAAAACTTGTTTGGATTCGTTGGGACAGAGAACTTAGGTTGTTCCAAGGAGGAGGGGAGGTTTTGGAGCGGTTTTACCACCTGTGACATGTTAAAATCATGGGTGGTTTCAAAAACAAAGAAGTCCCAAAACTCCTAGGGTTTCTTTTTAAATGAAAATAAATAAGTTTGAGAGGGAAACAACCAGAAGAAAAGCTTCCAAAAATTTCAACACCAAAAATTAAAAAGGAAAGGAAATCCTTGCCAAAGGTGAAAGGAAGTTTTTTGAGAGGAAGGATTTTCTGGAAAAGAAATTTTAAATGCCCTCTTTTAGAATCCAATAAAGTTTTTGATGAAAACCAAATCAAAAATTTTGGAGTGTCACATTGCAGGAGCAGATGCAGACGTTATGAACGTTTGGCAAGCTCGGTATGATGACTACTTGATAGTTTAGTGCGCCATGCTTTACGACATAGAACCGGGACTTCAAAACCCGTTTTGAACGCCACAGAGCATATAAGATGTTCCAAGAGGTGAAATTGGTATTTCAGACTCATGCCCGAGTCGAGAGGTATGAGACTAATGACAAGTACTTTGCCTACAAGATGGAGGAGAATAGCTCAACCAGTGAGCATGTGCTCAGAATGTCTGAGTACTACAATCGCTTGAATCAAGTGGGAGTTAGTCTTCCAAATAAGATAGTGATTGATAGAGTTCTCTAGTCACTATCACCAAGTTGCTGGAACTTCATGATGAACTATAATATGCAAGGGATGACAAAAACGATTCCCAAGCTCTTCGTGATGCTGAAATCGACGAAGGTAGAATTCAAGAAAGAGCATCAAGTGTTGATGGTTAACAAGACCACTAGTTTCAAGAAAAAGGGGCAAAGGAAAAGAAAGGGAACTTAAGAATGGCAAGCAAGCTAGTTGCCACTCCCGTGAAGAAACCCAAAGTTAGACCTAAGCCTGAAACTGAGTGCTTCTACTGCAAAGGGAATGGTCACTAGAAGCGGAACTACCCCAAATACTTGGCGGATAAGAAGGATGGCAAAGTGAACAAAGGTATATTTGATATACAGATTATTGATGTGTACTTTACTAGTGTTCATAATATGCCCTGGGTATATGATACTGGTTCAGTTGCTATGATTAGTAATTTGAAATATGTGTTACAAAATGAACAGAAACTAGTTGAGGGCAAGGTGACGATGTGTATTGGAAGTGATTCCAAGGTTGATAAGATCGCCATCGCACACTCCCTTTACATTCGGGATTAGTGTTGAACCTAAAATAAATGTTATTTGGTGTTTGCGTTGAGCATAAATATGATTGGATCATGTTGCAATACGATTATTCATTTAAGTTAAAGCATAATTGTTGTTCTATTTACATGAATAAAACCTTCTATGGTCATACACTCAATATAAATGGTTTATTGAATCTCGATCGTAGTGATACACATATTCATAATATTGAAGCCAAAAATGCAAAGTTAATAATGATAGTGCAACTTTTATGTGGCACTGCCATTTAGGTCATATTGGTGTAAAGCGCGTGAACAAACTCCATGCTGATGGGCTTTTGGAATCACTTGATTATGAATCATTTGATGCTTGCGAACCATGCCTCATGGGCAAGATGACTAAGACTCCGTTCTCCGGAACAATGGAGCAAGAAATTGACTTATTGGAAATAATACATACTGATGTATGCGATCCAATGAGTGTTGAGGCTCGCGGCGGGTATCGTTATTTTCTTACCTTCATAGATTATTTGAGCAGATATGGGTATATCTACTTGATGAAACATAAGTCTGAAACATTTGAAAAGTTCAAACAATTTCAGAGTGAAGTGGAAAATCATCGTAACAAGAAAATAAAGTTTCTACGATCTGATCGCGGAGACGAATATTTGAGTTACGAGTTTGGTCTTCATTTGAAACGATGTGGAATAGTTTCGCAACTCACGCCACCTGTAACACCACAACGTAATTGTGTGTCCGAACGTCATAACCGTACTTTATTAGATATGGTGCAATCTATGATGTCTCTTACCGATTTATCACCATCGTTTTGGGGTTATGCATTAGAGACAGCTGCATTCACGTTAAATAGGGCACCATCTAAATCCGTTGAGAAGACACCATATGAATTGTGGTTTAGCAAGAAACCTAAGCCGACGTTCCTTAAAGTTTGGGGCTATGATGCTTATGTGAAAAAGTTTCAACCTGATAAGCTCGAACCCAAATCGAAGAAATGTGTCTTCATAGATTGCCCAAAGGAAACTATTGGGTACACCTTCTATCACAGATCCGAAGGCAAGATATTCGTTGCTAAGAATGGATCCTTTGTAGAGAAGAAGTTTCTCTCAAAAGAAGTGAGTGGGAGGAATGTACAACTTGATGAGGTAATTGTACCTTCTCCCGAATTGGAAAGTAGTTCATCGCGGGAATTAGTTCTAGTGATTCATATGCCAACTAGTGAGGAAGCTAATGATGATGATCATGAAACTTCTGATCAAGTTGCTATCGAACCTCGTAGGTCAACCTGAGTATGGTCTGCACCAGAGTGGTACGGTAATCCTTTCTGGAAGTCATGTTACTAGACCATGATGAACCTACGAACTATGAGGAAGCGATGATGGCCCAAATTCCGCAAAATGGCTTGAGGCCATGAAATCTGAGATGGGATCCATGTATGAGAACAAAGTGTGGACTTTGGTTGACTTGACCAATGATCAGCAAGCCATTGAGAATAAATGGATCTTCAAGAGGAAGACAGATGCTGATAGTAGTATTAGTATATACAAAGCTTGAATTGTCGCAAAAGTTTTTCGACAAGTTTAAGATGTTGACTACGATGAGATTTTCTCACTCGTAGCGATGCTTAAGTCTGTCTGAATCATGTTAGCAATTGCCACATTTTATGAAATCTGGCAAATGGATGTCAAAACTACATTCCTTAATGGATTTCTTAAAGAAGAGTTGTATATGATGCAACAAGAAGGTTTTGTCAATCCTAAAGGTGCTAACAAAGTGTGCAAGCTCCAGCGATCCATCTATGGACTGGTGCAAGCATCTCGGAGTTGGAATATATGCTTTTATAAAGTGATCAAAGCATATGGTTTTATACAGACTTGCGGTGAAGCCTGTATTTACAAGAAGGTGAGTGGGAGCACTACAACCTTTCTGATAAGTATATGTGAATGACATATTGTTGATCAGAAATGATGTAGAATTTTCTGGAAAGCATAAAGGAGTGTTTGAAAGGAGTTTTTCAAAGAAATACCTTGGTGAAGCTACTTACATATTAAGCATCAAGATATATAGAGATAGATCAAGACGCTTGATATATTTTCCAATGAATACATGCATTGACAAGATTTTGAACTAGTTCAAAATGGATCAGTCAAAGAAGGAGTTCTTGCCTGTGTTGCAAGGTGTGAAGTTGAGTAAAGACTCAAAAAACCCGACCACGGCAGAAAATAGAAAGAGAATGAAAAGTCATTCCTATGCCTCAATCATAGGTTCTATAAAGTATGCTATGCTATGTTCCAGACCTATTGTATACCTTAGCATGATTTTGGCAAGGGAGTACAATAGTGATCTAGGAGTAGATCGTTGGACAGCGGTCAAAATTATCCTGAGAGGACTAAGGAAATATTTCTCGGTTATGGAGGTGATAAAAGAGTTTGTCGTAAAGAGTTACGTTGATGCAAGATTTTGACACCGATCTAGATGACTCTAAGTACGATCTAGATACATATTGAAAGTGGGAGCAATTAGCTAGAGTAGCTCCGTGCAAAGCATTGTAGACAGAAAATTTGCAAAATACACACGACTCTGAATGTGGCAGACCCGTTGACTAAATTTCTCTCACAAGCAAAACATGATCACTCTTTGGGTGTTAATCACATAGCGATGTGAAATAGATTATTGACTCTAGTAAACCTTTTGGGTGTTAGTCACATGGAGATATGAACTAATCACATAAAGATGTGAAAAAATGGTGTTAAATCACATAACGATGTGAACTAGATTATTGACTCTAGTACAAGTGGGAGACTGAAGGAAATATGCCCTAGAGGCAATAATGAAGTTGTTATTTATATTTTATTATATCATGGTAAATGTTTATTATTCAGGCTAGAATTGTATTTACCGGAAACTTAGTACATGTGTGAATATATAGACAAACAAAGTGTCCCTAGTATGCCTCTACTAGACTAGCTCGTTAATCAAAGATGGTTAAGCTTCCTAGCCATAGACATGTGTTGTCATTTGATGAACAGGATCACATCATTAGAGAATGATGTGATGGACAAGACCCATCCGTTAGCTTAGCACTATGATCATTTAGTTTATTTCTATTGCTTTCTTCATGACTTATGCATGTTCCTATGACTGAGATTATGCAACTCCCGAATACCGGAGGAACACATAGTGTGCTATCGAACGTCACAACGTAACTGGGTGACGGTTTTTGTTGAGTTGGCATAGATCGAGATTAGGATTTGTCACTCCGGTTGTCGGAGAGGTATCTCTGGGCCCTCTCGGTAATGCACATCACTATAAGCCTTGCAAGCAATGTGACTAATGAGTTAGTTGCAGGATGTTGCATTACGGAACGAGTAAAGAGACTTGCTGGTAACGATATTGAACTAGGTATTGAGATACCGATGATCGAATCTCGGCCAAGTAACATACCGATGACAAAGGGAACAACGTATGTTCTTATGCGGTTTGACCGATAAAGATCTTCGTAGAATATGTAGGAACCAATATGAGCATCCAGGTTCCACTATTGGTTATTGACCAGAGATGAGTCTCGGTCGTGTCTACATAGTTCTCGAACCCGTAGGGTCCGCACGCTTAACGTTCGATGACGATCGATATTATGAGTTTATATGTTTTGATGTACCGAAGGCAGTTCGGAGTCCCAGTTGTGATCACGGACATGACAAGGAGTCTTGAAATGGTCGAGACATAAAGATCAATATATTGGAAGGCTATGTTTGGACACCGGAATGGTTTCGGATGAGTTCAGGCATTTTTCGGAGAATAGGGAGGTTACTGGAAACCCCCGGGGAGTCAATGGACCTTATTGGGCCTTAGTGGAAGAGAGGAGGAGGCGGCCAGGTGGAGGACGCACCCCCCAAGCCCAATCCGAATTGGGGTGGGGGCTAGCCCCCCTTTCCTTCTCTCCCTCTCCCTCTTCCTTCTTCTCCTACTCCAACTAGGAAAAGGGGAAACCTACTCTTACTGGGAGTAGGACTCCCCCCTTGCGCGCGCCCTATGAGGGCCGGCCCTCTCCTCCTCCCCCCTTGATATACGGGGGAGGGGCACCCCATAGACACACAAGTTGACAGTTGTCTTAGCCGTGTGCGGTGCCCCTCCACAGATTTCCACCTCGGTCATATCGTTGTAGTGCTTAGGCGAAGCCCTGCGTTTGTAACTTCATCATCACTGTCATCACGCCGTCGTGCTGACGAAACTCTCCCTCGGCCTCAACTGGATTAAGAGTACAAGGGACGTCATCGAGTTGAACGTGTGTAGATCGCGGAGGTGTCGTGCGTTCGGTACTTGATCGGTTGGATCGCGTAGACATTCGACTACATCAACCGCATTACTTAATGCTTCCGCTTTCGGTCTACGAGGGTACGTGGACACACTCTCCCCTCTCGTTTCTAAGGATCTCCTAGATATATCTTGTGTGATCATAGTAAATTTTTTGAAATACTGCGTTCCCCAACACTTTCCCCTTCCGATCTTTGTCGGGAGAAATTCGGCGAACACCACAGCACCAACACCTGCCCAAGTGATGAAGGAAATATGCCCTAGAGGCAATAATAAAGTTATTATTTATTTCCTTATATCATGATAAATTTTTATCATTCATGCTAGAGTTGTATTAACCGGAAACATAATACATGTGTGAATACATAGACAAACAGAGTGTCACTAGTATGCCTCTACTTGACTAGCCCGTTAATCAAAGATGGTTATGTTTCCTAACCATGGACAAAGAGTTGTTATTTGATTAACGGGATCACATCATTAGAAGAATGATGTGATTGACATGACCCATTCCATTAGCTTAGCACCCGATCGTTTAGTATGTTGCTATTGCTTTCTTCATGACTTATACATGTTCCTATGACTATGAGATTATGCAACTCCCGTTTGCCGGAGGAACACTTTGTGTGCTACCAAACGTCACAACGTAACTGGGTGATTATAAATGAGCTCTACAGGTGTCTCCAAAGGTACATGTTGGGTTGGCGTATTTCGAGATTAGGATTTGTCACTCTGATTGTCGGAGAGGTATCTCTGGGCCCTCTCGGTAATGCACATCACATAAGCCTTGCAAGCATTGCCACTAATGAGTTAGTTGTGAGATGATGTATTACGGAATGAGTAAAGAGACTTGCCGGTAATGAGATTGAACTAGGTATTGAGATAACGACGATCGAGTCTCGGGCAAGTAACATACCGATGACAAAGGGAACAACGTATGTTGTTATGCGGTCTGACCGATAAAGATCTTCGTAGAATATGTAGGAACCAATATGAGCATCCAGGTTCTGCTATTGGTTATTGACCGGAGACGTGTCTCGGTCATGTCTACATTGTTCTCGAACCGTAGGGTCCGCACGCTTAACGTTACGATGATAGTTTCATAATGAGTTTATGTATTTTGATGTACCGAAGGTTGTTCGGAGTCCCGAATGTGATCATGGACATGACGAGCAGTCTTGAAATGGTCGAGACATAAAGATCGATATATTGGAAGCCTATATTTGGATATCGGAATCGTTCCAGGTGAAATCGGGATTTTACCGGAGTACCAGGGGGTTACCGGAACCCCCGGGGGGTTATTGGGCCTACATGGGCCCTAAGGGAGAAGAGGAAAGGAGGCAAGAGGTGGCCGCGCGCCCCCTCCCCTCCCTAGTCCGAATAGGACAAGGAGAGGGGTGCGGTGCCCCCCCTTTCCTTTCCCTCTTCCTCCTCTTTCCCACTTCTCCTTCAACAACTAGGAAAGAAGGGAGTCCTACTCCCGGTGGGAGTAGGACTCCCCCTTGGCGCGCCCTCCTTGGTCGGCTGCCCCCTCCCCTTGGCTCCTTTATATACAGGGGCAGGGAGGCACCCTAGAACACAGAAGTTGATCTTCGTGATCGTTCCTTAGCCATGTGCGGTGCCCCCTCCACCATATTCCACCTCGGTCATATTGTAGCGGTGCTTAGGCGAAGCCCTGCGACGGTTGAACATCAAGATCGTCACCACCCCGTCGTGCTGATGGAACTCCTCCCCGAAGCTTTGCTGGATCGGAGCCCGAGGAGCGTCATCAAGCTGAAAGTGTGCCAAGAACTCGGAGGTGCCGGAGTAACGGTGCTTGGATCGGTTGGACCAGGAAGACGTACGACTACTTCCTCTACGTTGCGTCAACGCTTCCGCTTCGGTCTACGAGGGTACGTAGACAACACTCTCCCCTCTCATTGCTATGCATCACCATGATCTTGCGTGTGCATAGGAATTTTTTTGAAATTACTACGTTCCCCAACAGTGGCATCCGAGCCTAGGTTTTATGGTTTGATGTTATATGCACGAGTAGGACACAAGTGAGTTGTGGGCGATATAAGTCGTACTGCTTACCAGCATGTCATACTTTGGTTCGGCGGTATTGTTGGATGAAGCGGCCCGGACGGACATTACGCGTACGCTTACGCGAGACTGGTTCTACCGCCGTGCTTTGCACACTGGTGGCTGGCGGGTGTCAGTTTCTCCAACTTTAGTTGAACCGAGTGTGGCTACGCCCGGTCCTTGCAAAGGTTAAAACAGCACCAACTTGACAAACTATCGTTGTGGTTTTGATGCGTATGTAATATTGGTTCTTGCTTAAGCCCGTAGCAGCCACGTAAAACTTGCAACAAACAAAGTAGAGGACGTCTAACTTGTTTTTGCAGGGCATGTTGTGATGTGATATGGTCAAGGCATGATGCTAAATTTTATTGTATGAGATGATCATGTTTTGTAACCAAGTTATCGGCAACTGGCAGGAGCCATATGGTTGTCGCTTTATTGTATGCAATGCAATCGCCCTGTAATGCTTTACTTTATCACTAAGCGGTAGCGATAGTCGTAGAAGCATAAGATTGGCGAGACGACAACGATGCTACGATGGAGATCAAGGTGTCACGCCGGTGACGATGGTGATCATGATGGTGCTTCGGAGATGGAGATCACAAGCACAAGATGATGATGGCCATATCATGTCACTTATATTGATTGCATGTGATGTTTATCTTTTATGCATCTTATCTTGCTTTGATTGACGGTAGCATTATAAGATGATCTCTCACTAAATTTCAAGATAAAAAGTGTTCTCCCTGAGTATGCACCGTTGCCAAAGTTCGTCGTGCCCAGACACCACGTGATGATCGGGTGTGATAAGCTCTGCGTCCATCTACAATGGATGCAAGCCAGTTTTGCACACGCAGAATACTCAGGTTAAACTTGACGATCCTAGCATATGCAGATATGGCCTCAGAACACTGAGACCGAAAGGTCGAGCGTGAATCATATAGTAGATATGATCAACATAGCGATGTGCACCATTGAAAACTACTGCATTTCACGTGATGATCGGTTATGGTTTAGTTGATTTGGATCACATGATCACTTAGATGATTAGAGGGATGTATATCTAAGTGGGAGTTCTTAAGTAATATGATTAATTGAACTTAAATTTATCATGAACTTAGTCCCTGATAGTATCTTGCTTGTTTATGTTGATTGTAGATAGATGGCCCGTGCTGTTGTTCCGTTGAATTTTAATGCGTTCCTTGAGAAAGCAAAGTTGAAAGATGATGGCAGCAATTACACGGACTGGGTCCGTAACTTGAGGATTATCCTCATTGCTGCACAGAAGAGTTACGTCCTGGAAGCACCGCTGGGTGCCAGGCCTGCTGCTGATGCAACTGACGACGTTAAGAACGTCTGGCAGAGCAAAGTTGATGACTACTTGATAGTTCAATGTGCCATGCTTTACGGCTTAAAACCGGGACTTCAACGACGTTTTGAACGTCATGGGGCATATGAGATGTTCTAGGAGTTGAAGTTAATATTCCAGCAGAATGCCCGGATTGAGAGATATGAAGTCTCCAATAAATTCTATAGCTGCAAGATGGAGGAGAATAGTTCCGTCAGTGAGCATATACTCAAGATGTCTGGGTATTGTAATCACTTGATTCAACTGGGAGTTAATCTTCCGGATGATAGCATCATTGACAGAATTCTCCAATCACTTCCACCAAGCTACAAGAGCTTCGTGATGAACTATAATATGCAAGGGATGGATAAGACAATTCCCGAGCTCTTCGCAATGCTAAAGGCCGCGGAGGAACAAATCAAGAAGGAGCATCAAGTGTTGATGGTCAACAAGACCACTAGTTTCAAGAAAAAGGGCAAAGGGAAGAAGAAGGGGAACTTCAAGAAGAACATCAAGCAAGTTGCTTCTGAGGAGAAGAAACCTAAGTCTGGACCTAAGCCTAAAACTAAGTGCTTCTACTGCAAGCAGACTGGTCACTAGAAGCGGAACTGCCCCAAGTATTTGGCAGATAAGAAGGATGGCATGGTGAACAAAGGTATATGTGATATACATGTTATTGATGTGTACCTTACTAGAGCTCGTAGTAGCACCTAGGTATTTGATACTGGTTCTGTTGCTAATATTTGCAACTCGAAACAGGGACTACGGATTAAGCGAACACTAGCAAAGGACGAGGTGACGATGCGCGTGGGAAATGGTTCCAAAGTCGATGTGATCGCGGTCGGCACGCTACCTCTACATCTACCTTCGGGATTAGTATTAGACCTAAATAATTGTTATTTGGTGCCAGCGTTGAGCATGAACATTATATCTGGATCTTGTTTGATGCGAGACGGTTATTCATTTAAATCGGAGAATAATGGTTGTTCTATTTATGAGTAATATCTTTTATGGTCATGCACCCTTGAAGAGTGGTCTATTTTTGATGAATCTCGATAGTAGTGATACACATATTCATAATATTGAAGCCAAAAGATGCAGAGTTGATAATGATAGTGCAACTTATTTGTGGCACTGCCGTTTAGGTCATATCGGTGTAAAGCGCATGAAGAAACTCCATACTGATGGACTTTTGGAACCACTTGATTATGAATCACTTGGTACTTGCGAACCGTGCCTCATGGGCAAGATGACTAAAACGCCATTCTCCGGTACTATGGAGAGAGAAACAGATTTGTTGGAAATCATACATACAATGTATGTGGTCCGATGAATGTTGAGGCTCGTGGCGGATATCGTTATTTTCTCACCTTCACAGATGATTTAAGAAGATATGGGTATATCTACTTAATGAAGCATAAGTCTGAAACATTTGAAAAGTTCAAAGAATTTCAGAGTGAAGTTGAAAATCATCGTAACAAGAAAATAAAGTTTCTACGATCTGATCGTGGAGGAGAATATTTGAGTTACGAGTTTGGTCTACATTTGAAACAATGCGGAATAGTTTCGCACCTCACGCCACCCGGAACACCACAACGTAATGGTGTGTCCGAACGTCGTAATCGTACTTTACTTGATATGGTGCGATCTATGATGTCTCTTACAGATTTACCGCTATCGTTTTGGGGTTATGCTTTAGAGACGGCCGCATTCACGTTAAATAGGGCACCATCAAAATCCGTTGAGATGACGCCTTATGAACTATGGTTGGGCAAGAAACCAAAGTTGTCGTTTCTTAAAGTTTGGGGCTGTGATGCTTATGTGAAAAAGCTTCAACCTGATAAGCTCGAACCCAAAGCGGAGAAATGTGTCTTCACATAAGCCTTGCAAGCATTGCAACTAATGAGTTAGTTATGAGATGATGTATTACGGAACGAGTAAAGAGACTTGCCGGTAACGAGATTGAACTAGGTATTGAGATACCGACGATCGAGTCTCGGGCAAGTAACATACCGATGACAAAGGGAACAACGTATGTTGTTATGCGGTCTGACCGATAAAGATCTTCATAGAATATGTAGGAACCAATATGAGCATCCAGGTTCCGCTATTGGTTATTGGCCGGAGACGTGTCTCGGTCATGTCTACATTGTTCTCGAACCGTAGGGTCCGCACGCTTATTGTTACGATGACAGTTTCATTATGAGTTTATGTATTTTGATGTACCGAAGGTTGTTGGGAGTCCCGGATGTGATCATGGACATGACGAGGAGTCTCGAAATGGTCGAGACATAAAGATCGATATATTGTAAGCCTATATTTGGATATCAGAATCGTTCCAGGTGAAATCGGGATTTTACCGGAGTACCGGGGGGTTACCGGAACCCCCGGGGAGTTATTGGGCCTACATGGGCCCTAAGGGAGAAGAGGAAAGGAGGCAAGAGTTGGCCGCGCGCCACTCCCCTCCCTAGTCCGAATAGGACAATGAGAGGGGGGCGGCGCCCCCCTTTCCTTTCCCTCTTCCTCCTCTTTCCCACTTCTCCTTCTCCAACTAGGAAAGAAGGGAGTCCTACTCTCGGTGGGAGTAGGACTCCCGCTTGGCAAGCCCTCCTTGGCCGGCCGCCCCCTCCCCTTGGCTCCTTTATTTACGGGGGCAGGGGGCACCCTAGAACACAGAAGTTGATTTTCGTGATCGTTCCTTAGCCGTGTGCGGTGCCCCCCTCCACTATATTCCACCTCGGTCATATTGTAGCGGTGCTTAGGCGAAGCCCTGCGACGGTTGAACATCAAGATCGTCACCACGCCGTCGTGCTGACGGAACTCCTCCCCGAAGCTTTGCTGGATCAGAGCCCGGGGAGCGTCATCGAGCTGAACGTGTGCCAAGAACTCGGAGGTGCCGGAGTAACGGTGCTTGGATCGGTTGGACCGGGAAGACGTACGACTACTTCCTCTATGTTGCGTCAATGCTTCCGCTTTGGTCTACGAGGGTACGTAGACAACACTCTCCCCTCTCGTTGCTATGCATCACCATGATCTTGCGTGTGCGTAGGAAATTTTTTGAAATTACTACGTTCCCCAACAAGTGATACGTCTCCAACGTATCTATAATTTTTGATTGTTCCATGCTATTATATATTCTGTTTTGGATGTTAATGAGCTTTATTTTACACTTTTATATTATTTTTGGGACTAACCTATTAACCCAAGGCCCAGTGCAAATTGTTGTTTTTTGCCTATTTCAGTGTTTCGCAGAAAAGGAATATCAAACGGAATCCAAACGGAATGAAACCATCGTGAGAGTTATTTTTGGAACAAATGTGATCCAGGGGACTTGGAGGGGGCGTCAAGAAACAATTGAGGAGTCCACGAGGCAGGGGCACGCCTACCCCCTAGGCGCGCCCTCCACCCTCGTGGGTCCCTCGTTGCTCCACCGACCTACTTCTTCCTCCTATATATATATTCATATACCCCGAAAACATCCAGGAGCACCACGAAACCCTATTTCGACCGCCGCAACCTTCTGTACCCAAGAGATTCCATCTTGGGGCCTTTTCCGGAGCTCCACTGGAGGGGGCATCGATCACGGAGGGCCTCTACATCAACTCCATGGCCTCTCCGGTGACGTGTGAGTAGTTTACTTCAGACCTTCAGGTCCATAGCTAGTAGCTAGATGGCTTCTTCTCTCTCTTTGGATCTCAATACAATGTTCTCCTCGATCTTCTTGGGGACCTATTCGATGTAACTCTTTTTGCGGTGTGTTTGTCGAGATCAGGTGAATTGTGGGTTTATGATCAAGTCTATCTATGAACAATATTTGAATCTTCTCTGAATTATTTTATGCATGATTGGTTATCTTTGCAATTCTCTTCGAATTATCAGTTTGTTTGGCCTACTAGATTGATCTTTCTTGCAATGGGAGAAGTGCTTAGCTTTGGGTTCAATCTTGCGGTGCTCGATCCCAGTGATAGAAAGGGAAACGACACGTATTGTATCATTGCCATCGAGGATAAAAAGATGGGGTTTATATCATATTTCTTGAGTTTATCCCTCTACATCATGTCATCTTACCTAATGCGTTACTCTGTTCTTATGAACTTAATACTCTAGATGCATGTTGGATAGCGGTCGATGTGTGGAGTAATAGTAGTAGATGCAAGCAGGAGTCGGTCCACTTGTCACGTACGTGATGCCTATATTCATGATCATGCATAGATATTCTCATAACTATTCTCAATTCTATCAATTGCTCGACAGTATTTCGTTCACCCACTGTAATACTTATGCTATCTTGAGAGAAGCCACTAGTGAAACCTATGGGCCCCGGGTCTATTCTCTATCATATAAGTTTCCAATCTATTTTACTTTGCAATTTTTAATTTCAATCTATATCATAAAAATACCAAAAATATTTATCTTATCATTATTATATCTATCAGATCTCACTCTCATAAGTGACCGTGAAGGGATTAACAACCCCTTTATCGCGTTGGTTGCGAGGTTCTTGTTTGTTTGTGTAGGTATGAGGGACTTGCGTTTGTCCTCCTACTGGATTGATACCTTGGTTCTCAAAAACTGAGGGAAATACTTATGCTACTTTGCTGCATCATCCTTTCCTCTTCAAGGGAAAACCAACACAGTGCTCAAGAGGTAGCAAGAAGGATTGCTGGCACCGTTGCCGGGGAGTCTACGCACAAGTCAAGACATACCAAGTACCCATCACAAAATCTTATCCCTCGCATTACATTATTTGCCATTTGCCTCTCTGTTTCCTCCCCCCCCCCCCCCCCACTTCACCCTTGCCATTTTATTCGCCCTCTTTCTCCGTTCCCCTTCTCTTTTCTAGTTCATCTCTTTTTGATCGTTTCTTGTTTGCTTGTGTGTTCGATCGCTTGCTTGTCACGATGGCTCAAGATAATACTAAATTGTGTGACTTTGCCAATACCAACAACAATGACTTTATTAGCACTCCGATTGCTCCTTTTACCAATGCCGAATCTTGTGAAATTAATGCTGCTTTGCTGAATCTTGTCATGAAAGATCAATTTTCCGGCCTTCCTAGTGAAGATGCCGCTACCCATCTTAATAACTTTGTTGATTTATGTGATATGCAAAAGAAGAAAGATGTGGACAATAATATTGTTAAGCTGAAGCTATTTCCGTTTTCGCTTAGAGATCATGCTAAATCTTGGTTTTCGTCTTTTCCTAAAAATAGTATTGATTCATGGAATAAGTGCAAAGATGCTTTTATCTCTAAGTATTTTCCTCCCACTAAGATCATCTCTATTAGGAATGATATTATGAACTTTAAACAACTAGATCATGAGCATGTTGCACAATCTTGGTAAAGGATGAAATTAATGATCCGTAATTGCCCTACTTATGGTTTGAATGTTTGGATGATTATACAAAAAATTATGCCAGATTGAATTTTGCTTCTAGAAATCTTTTAGACTCAGTCACGGGAGGTACTTTTATGGAAATCGCTTTAGGAGAAGCTACTAAACTCCTAGATAATATTATTTTTAATTATTCTCAATGGCACACCGAAAGATCTACTAGTAAAAAGGTGCATGCAATAGAAGAAATTAATGTTTTGAGTGGAAAGATGGATGAACTTATGAAATTGTTTGCTAATAAGAGTGTTCCTTCTGAACCTAATGATGTGCCTTTGTCACCTTTGATTGATAATAATAATGAATCTATGGATCTGAATTTTGTTGGTAGGAACAATTTTGGTAATAATGCATATAGAGGTAATTTTAATCCTAGGCCGTTTCCTAGTAATTCCTCTAATAATTATGGTAATCCTTACAACAATTCTTATGGAAATTATAATAAGGTACCCTCTTATTTTGAATCTAATATTAAATAATTTATTAGTTCGTAAAATAGTTTCAATGCTTTGATTGAAGAAAAATTGTCTAAGATTGATGAGTTGGCTAGGAACGTGGATAGGATTTCTCTTGATGTTGATTCTTTGAAACTTATATCTATCTCACCTAAGCATGATATATCAATGAGTCTCTCAAAGCCATGAGAACTTCCATTGATGACTGCAAAGAAAGAACCGCTAGGATGCGTGCTAAGAAAGATTGCTTTGTGAAAGCGTGTTCTTCTAGTTTCCATGATAATAGTGATGAAGATCTAAAAGTTATTGATGTGTCTCCTATTAAATCTTTGTTTTGAAATATGAATCTTGATAATGATGGGACTGGAGATGAGTCAACTTTAGTTAGAAGGCGTCCCAATGATTCGGAGTTTTTAGATCTTGATGCAAAAAATGATAAAAGTGGGATTGGAGAGGTCAAAACTTTGGATAGCAATAAACCCACTATTTTTGGATTTCAAGGAATTTAATTATGATAATTGCTCTTTGATATATTGTATTTCCTTGTTGCAATCCGTGCTAAATTCGTCGCATGCTTATAGTCAAAGTAATGCTTTTACCAAACACATCGTTGATGCTTTGATGAAATCTTATGAAGAAAAACTTGAATTGGAAGTTTCTATCCCTAGAAAAATTTATGATGAGTGGGAACCTACTATTAAAATTAAAATTAAAGATCATGAATTATTTGCTTTGTGTGATTTGGGTGCTAGTGTTTCCACGATTCGAAAAACTTTGTGTGATTTGCTAGGTTTCTGTGAATTTGATGATTGCTCTTTAAACTTGCATCTTGCGGATTCCACCATTAAGAAACCTATGGGAAGAATTAATGATGTTCTTATTGTTGCAAATAGGAATTATGTGCCCGTAGATTTCATTGTCCTTGATATAGATTGCAATCCTTCATGTCCTATTATTCTTGGTAGACCTTTCCTTAGAACGATTGGTGCAATTATTGATATGAAAGAAGGGAATATTAGATTCCAATTTCTGTTAAGGGAAGGCATGAAACACTTTCCTAGAAATAAAATTAAATTACCTTAGGAATCTATTATGAGAGCCACTTATGGATTGCCTACCAAAGGTGGCAATACCGGTTGGAAATATGCCCTAGAGGCAATAATAAATTGGTTATTATTATATTTCCTTGTTCATGATAATCGTTTATTATCCATGCTAGAATTGTATTGATAGGAAACTCAGATACATGTGTGGATACATAGACAACCCATGTCCCTAGTAAGCCTCTAGTTGACTAGCTCGTTGATCAATAGATGGTTACGGTTTCCTGACCATGGACATTGGATGTCGTTGATAACAGGATCACATCATTAGGAGAATGATGTGATGGACAACACCCAATCCTAAGCCTAGCACAAAGATCGTGTAGTTCGTATGCTAAAGCTTTTCTAATGTCAAGTATCATTTCCTTAGACCATGAGATTGTGCAACTCCCGGATACCATAGGAGTGCTTTGGTTGTGCCAAACGTCACAACATAACTGGGTGGCTATAAAGGTACACTACAGGTATCTCCGAAAGTATCTGTTGGGTTGGCACGAATCGAGACTGGGAGTTGTCACTCTGTGTAAACGGAGAGGTATCTCTGGGCCCACTCGGTAGGACATCATCATAATGTGCACAATGTGATCAAGGAGTTGATCACGGGATGATGTGTTACGGAATGAGTAAAGGGACTTGCCGGTAACAAGATTGAACAAGGTATCAGGATATCGACGATCGAATCTCGGGCAAGTATCGTACCGCTAGACAAAGGGAATTGTATACGGGATTGATTAAGTCCTTGACATCGTGGTTCATCCGATGAGATCATCGTGGAGCATGTGGGAGCCAACATGGGTATCCAGATCCCGCTGTTGGTTATTGACCGGAGAGTTGTCTCGGCCATGTCTGCATGACTCACGAACCCGTAGGGTCTACACACTTAAGGTTCGATGACGCTAGGGTTATAGGGAAAGTATGTACGCGGTTACCGAATGTTGTTCGGAGTCCCGGATGAGATCCCGGACGTCATGAGGAGTTCCGGAATGGTCTGGAGGTAAAGATTGATATATAGGAAGTATGGTTTTGGCCATCGGAATTGTTCCGGGCATCACCGGTAGTGTACCGGGACCACCGGAGGGGTCCGGGGGTCCACCAGGTGGGGCCACCAGCCCCGGAGGCCTACATGGGCCAATAGTGGGAAGGGACCAGCCCCTAAGTGGGCCGGGGCGCCTCCCCACCAAGGCCCATGCGCCTAAGGGGAAGAGGGGGTAAACCCTAAGGGTAGATGGGCCCTAAGGCCCATGCCTGGTGCGCCTCCCTCTCCCCCTCCACTTGGCCGCCACCCCAGATGGGATTGGGGCTGCCGCCACCCCTAGGGTGGGAACCCTAGGTGGGGGCGCAGCCCTCCCTCTCCCCCTATATATAGTGGAGGCAGAGGGGCAGCCCAACAGGCGATTCAATCTCCCTGTTGGCGCAGCCCTACCCCTCTCCCTCCTCGTCTCTCGTAGTGCTTGGCGAAGCCCTACTGGAGTCCCGCGCTCCCCCACCACCACACCGTCGTGCTACTGCTGGATGGAGTCTTCCCCAACCTCTCCTTCTCCCCTTGCTGGATCAAGGCGTAGGAGACGTCACCGGGCTGTACGTGTGTTGAACGCGGAGGTGTCGTCCATTCGGCACTAGGATCATCGGTGATTCGGATCACGATGAGTACGACTCCATCAACCCCGTTCACTTGAACGCTTCCGCTTAGCGATCTACAAGGGTATGTAGATGCACTCTCCTTCCCTCGTTGCTAGATTACTCCATAGATTGATCTTGGTGATGCGTAGAAAATTTTGAATTTCTGCTACGTTCCCCAACAGTGGCATCATGAGCTAGGTCTATGCGTAGTTTCTATGCACGAGTAGAAAACAAAGCAGTTGTGGGGGTCGATATTATCAATTTACTTGCCGTTACTAGTCTTATCTTGATTCGGCGGCATCGTGGGATGAAGCGGCCCGGACCGACCTTACACGTACTCTTATGTGAGACTGGTTCCACCGACTGACATGCACTAGTTGCATAAGGTGGCTAGCGGGTGTCTGTCTCTCCCACTTTAGTTTCATCGGATTCGATGAAAAGGGTCCTTATGAAGGGTAAATAGAAATTGGCATATCACGTTCTGGTTTTCACGTAGGTAAGAAACGTTCTTGCTAGAAACCTATAGCAGCCACGTAAAAACTTGCAACAACAATTAGAGGACGTCTAACTTGTTTTTGCAGCATATGCCTTGTGATGTGATATGGCCAAAAGGATGTGATGAATGATATATGTGATGTATGAGATTGATCATGTTCTTGTAATAGGAATCACGACTTGCATGTCGATGAGTATGACAACCGGCAGGAGCCATAGGAGTTGTCTTAATTTATTTATGACCTGCGTGTCAACATAAACGTCATGTAATTACTTTACTTTATTGCTAAAGCATTAGCCATAGTAGTAGAAGTAATAGATGACAAGACAACTTCAAGAAGACACGATGATGGAGATCATGGTGTCATGCCGGTGACAACGATGATCATGGAGCCCCGAAGATGGAGATCAAAAGGAGCAAAATGATATTGGCCATATCATGTCACTATTTGATTATATGTGATGTTTATCATGTTTTACATCTTATTTGCTTAGAACGACGGTAGCTTAAATAAGATGATCCCTCACTAAAATTTCAAGAAAAGTGTTCCCCCTAACTGTGCACCATTGCGAAGGTTCGTCGTTTCGAAGCACCACGTGATGATCGGGTGTGATAGATTCTAACGTTCGAATACAACGGGTGTAAGCCAGATTTACACAGCAAAAACACATAGGTTGACTTGACGAGCCTAGCATGTGCAGACATGGCCTCGGAACACGGAAGACCAAAAGGTCGAGCATGAGTCGTATAGAAGATACGATCAACATGAAGATGTTCACCGATGTTGACTAGTCCGTCTCATGTCATGATCGGACACGGCCTAGTTGACTCGGGTCATGTTTCACTTAGATGACTAGAGGGATGTCTATCTACGTGGGAGTTCATTAGATGAACTCAATTATCATGAACATAGTCTAAATTGTCTTTGCAAATATGTTGTAGATGAATAGCTCACGTTGTAGCTCCCTGTTTCAGTATGTTCCTAGAGAAAGATTAAGTTGAAAGATATTGTAAGCAATGATGCGGACTGGGTCCGTAGTCCGAGGAGTGTCCTCACTGCTACACAGAAGGCTTACGTCTTTGATGCACCGCTCGATGTGCAAACCCCTACAACGTCGTCTGTGGATGTTGTGAACACCTGACAGACACGTCCTGATGACTACTTGATAGTTTAATGCACCATACTTTACGGCTTAGGATTGGGATTCCAATGACGTTTTAAACGCCATAGAACATATGAGATGTTCCAAGAGCTGAAATTGGGATTTCAGGCTCATGCCCGTGTTGAGAGGTGTGAGACCTCTGACAAGTTCTTTTGCCAACAAGATGGAGGAGAATAGCTCAGCTAGTGAGCATGTGCTCAGAATGTCTAGGTGCTACAATCACTTAAATCAAGTGGGACTTAAACTTCCAGATAAGATAGTGATCGATAGATTTCTCTAGCCACTATCACTAAGCTACTAGATCTTCGTGATGAACTATGACATGCAAGGGATGGAGTTGATCCCGGAGCTGTTCGCGGTGCTTAAGACCGCAAAAGGTAGAAATCAAGAAGGAGCATCAAGTGTTGATGGTTTAACAAGACCACTGGTTTCAAGAAGGGCAAGGGCTAGAAGGGAAACTTCATGGATGGCAAATCAGTTGCCGCTCCAGTGAAGGAACCCAAGGTTGAACCCAAACCCGAGACTAAGTGCTTCTATTGTAAGGGGAACGGTCACTGGTAGCGGAATTACCCCAAATGCATGGTAGATAAGAAGGCTGGCAACTTCAACAAAGTATATACGTGTTATCAATGTGTACCTTGCTAGTACTCCTGGTAGCACCTGGGTATTGGATACCGGTTCAGTTGCTATTACTGGTAACTTGAAGCAAAAGCTACGGACTAAACGGAGACTGGCTAAGGGCGAGGTGACGATGTGTGTTGGAAGTGTTTCCAAAGTTGATGAGATCACCATCGCATGCTCCATCTGCCTTCGGGATTAGTATTGAACCTAGATAAATGTTATCAGGTGTCTACGTTGAGCATGAATATGATTAGATCATGTTCATTGCAATACGGTCATTCATTTAAGTTAGAGAATAATGGTTATTCCATTTACATGAATGATACCTTTCATGGTCATGCTGTTGGGGAACGTAGTAATTTCAAAAAAATTCCTACGCACACGCAAGATCATGGTGATGCATAGCAACGAGAGGGGAGAGTGTTGTCTACATACCAACGCAGACCGACTGCGGAAGCGATCACACAACGTAGAGGAAGTAGTCGTACGTCTTCCCGATCCGACCGATCCAAGCACCGTTACTCCGGCACCTCCGAGTTCTTAGCACACGTTCAGCTCGATGACGATCCTCGGGCTCTGATCCAGCAAAGCGTCGAGGAAGAGTTCTGTCAGCACGACGGCGTGGTGACGATCTTGATGTACTACCGACGTAGGGCTTCGCCTAAGCACTACAACAGTATGATCGAGGTGGAATTTGGTGGCAGGGGGCACCGCACACGGCTAAGGAACGATCTCAAGGATCAACTTGTGTGTCTAGAGGTGCCCCCTGCCCCCGTATATAAAGGATGAAGGGGGGAGGCTGGCCGGCCAAGCTAGGAGGCGCAGGAGGAGTCCTACTCCTACCGGGAGTAGGACCCCCCTCCCCAATCCTATTCCTAATAGGATTCCCCAAAGGGGAAGAGAAAGAGAGAGGTGGCCGGCCCCTCTCCTAGTCCTAATAGGACTAGGGAGAGGGGGGAGGCGCAGCCCTATGTGGGCTGCCCTCTCACCTTTCCACTAAGGCCCATGTTGGCCCATTTGGCTCCCGGGGGGTTCCGGTAACCCTCCCGGTAATCCGGTAAAATCCCGATTTCACCCGGAACACTTCCGATGTCCAAACATAGGCTTCCAATATATCAATCTTTATGTCTCGACCATTTAGAGACTCCTCGTCATGTCCGTGATCACATCCGGGACTCCGAACAACCTTCGGTACATCAAAATGCATAAACTCATAATAACTGTCATCGTAACGTTAAGCGTGCGGACCCAACGGTTCGAGAACAATGTAGACATGACCGAGACACGTCTCCGGTCAATAACCAATAGCGGGACCTGGATGCCCATATTGGCTCCTACATATTCTACGAAGATCTTTATCGGTCAGACCGCATAACAACATACGTTGTTCCCTTTGTCATCGGTATGTTACTTGCCCGAGATTCGATCGTCGGTATCCAATACCTAGTTCCATCTCGTTACTGGCAAGTCTCTTTACTCGTTCGGTAATACATCATCTCACAACTGACATCTTAGTTATAATGCTTGCAAGGCTTATGTGATGTGTATTACCGAGAGGGCCCAGAGATACCTCTCCGACAATCGGAGTGACAAACCCTAATCTCGAAATACGCCAACCCAACATCTACCTTTGGAGACACCTGTAGTACTCCTTTATAATCACCCAGTTACGTTGTGACGTTTGGTAGTACCCAAAGTGTTCCTCCGGTAAACGGGAGTTGCATAATCTCATAGTTATAGGAACATGTATAAGTCATGAAGAAAGCAATAGCAACATACTAAATGATCGGGTGCTAAGCTAATGGAATGGGTCATGTCAATCAGATCATTCAACTAATGATGTGACCTCGTTAATCAAATAACAACTCTTTGTTCATGGTTAGGAAACATAACCATCTTTGATTAACGAGCTAGTCAAGTAGAGGCATACTAGTGACACTCTGTTTGTCTATGTATTCACACATGTATTATGTTTCCGGTTAATACAATTCTAGCATGAATAATAAACATTTATCATGATATAAGAAAATAAATAATAACTTTATTATTGCCTCTAGGGCATATTTCCTTCAGTCTCCCACTTGCACTAGAGTCAATAATCTAGATTACACAGTAATGATTCTAACACCCATGGAGCCTTGGTGCTGATCATGTTTTGCTCGTGGAAGAGGCTTAGTCAACGGGTCTGCAACATTCAGATCCGTATGTATCTTGCAAATCTCTATGTCTCCCACCTGGACTAGATCCCGGATGGAGTTGAAGCGTCTCTTGATGTGTTTGGTCCTTTTGTGAAATCTGGATTCCTTTGCCAAAGCAATTGCACCAGTATTGTCACAAAAGATTTTCATTGGACCCGATGCACTAGGTATGACACCTAGATCGGATATGAACTCCTTCATCCAGACTCCTTCGTTCGCTGCTTCCGAAGCAGCTATGTACTCCGCTTCACATGTAGATCCCGCTACGACGCTTTGTTTAGAACTGCACCAACTGACAGCTCCACCGTTTAAAGTAAACACGTATCCGGTTTGCGATTTAGAATCGTCCGGATCAGTTTCAAAGCTTGCATCAACGTAACCTCTTACGGTGAGCTCTTTGTCACCTCCATATACGAGAAACATATCCTTGGTCCTTTTCAGGTATTTCAGGATGTTCTTGACCGCTGTCCAGTGATCCACTCCTGGATTACTTTGGTACCTCCCTGCTAAACTTATAGCAAGGCACACATCAGGTCTGGTACACAGCATTGCATACATGATAGAGCCTATGGCTGAAGCATAGGGAACATCTTTCATTTTCTCTCTATCTTCTGCAGTGGTCGGGCATTGAGTCTGACTCAACTTCACACCTTGTAACACAGGCAAGAACCCTTTCTTTGCTTGATCCATTTTGAACTTCTTCAAAATCTTGTCAAGGTATGTGCTTTGTGAAAGTCCAATTAAGCGTCTTGATCTATCTCTATAGATCTTTATGCCTAATATGTAAGCAGCTTCCCCGAGGTCTTTCATCGAAAAACTTTTATTCAAGTATCCCTTTATGCTATCCAGAAATTCTATATCATTTCCAATCAGCAATATGTCATCCACATATAATATCAGAAATGCTACAGAGCTCCCACTCACTTTCTTGTAAATACAGGCTTCTCCAAAAGTCTGTATAAAGCCAAATGCTTTGATCACACTATCAAAGCGTTTATTCCAACTCCGAGATGCTTGCACCAGTCCATAAATGGATTGCTGGAGTTTTCATACTTTGTTAGCTCCCTTTGGATCGACAAAACCTTCTGGTTGCATCATATACAACTCTTCTTCCAGAAATCCATTCAGGAATGCAGTTTTGACATCCATCTGCCATATTTCATAATCATAAAATGCGGCAATTGCTAACATGATTCTGATGGACTTAAGCATCGCTACGGGTGAGAAGGTCTCATCGTAGTCAACCCCTTGAACTTGTCGAAAACCTTTTGCGACAAGTCGAGCTTTATAGACAGTAATATTACCGTCAGCGTCAGTCTTTTTCTTGAAGATCCATTTATTCTCAATTGCTTGCCGATCATCGGGCAAGTCAACCAAAGTCCATACTTTGTTCTCATACATGGATCCCATCTCAGATTTCATGGCCTCAAGCCACTTTGCGGAATCTGGGCTCACCATCGCTTCTTCATAGTTCGTAGGTTCATCATGATCTAGTAGCATGACTTCCAGAATTGGATTACCGTACCACTCTGGTGCGGATCTCACTCTAGTTGATCTACGTGGTTCAGTAGTATCTTGTCCTGAAGTTTCATGATCATCATCATTAGCTTCCTCACTAATTGGTATAGGTGTCGTAGAAACAGTTTTCTGTGATGTACTATTTTCCAATAAGGGAGCAGGTACAGTTACCTCGTCAAGTTCTACTTTCCTCCCACTCACTTCTTTCGAGAGAAACTCCTTCTCTAGAAATGATCCATTCTTAGCAACGAATGTCTTGCCTTCGGATCTGTGATAGAAGGTATACCCAACAGTCTCCTTTGGGTATCCTATGAAGACACATTTCTCCGCTTTGGGTTCGAGCTTATCAGGTTGAAGCTTTTTCACATAAGCATCGCAGCCCCAAACTTTAAGAAACGACAACTTTGGTTTCTTGCCAAACCATAGTTCATAAGGCGTCGTCTCAACGGATTTTGATGGTGCCCTATTTAACGTGAATGCGGCCGTCTCTAAAGCATAACCCCAAAACGATAGCGGTAAATCAGTAAGAGACATCATAGATCATACCATATCTAGTAAAGTACGATTACGACGTTCGGACACACCATTACGTTGTGGTGTTCCGGGTGGCGTGAGTTGCGAAACTATTCCACAATTTTTCAAATGTACACCAAACTCGTAACTCAAATATTCTCCTCCACGATCAGATCGTAGAAACTTTATTTTCTTGTTACGATGATTTTCAACTTCACTCTGAAATTCCTTGAACTTTTCAAATGTTTCAGACTTATGTTTCATTAAGTAGATATACCCATATCTACTTAAATCATCTGTGAAGGTGAGAAAATAACGATATCCGCCACGAGCCTCAATATTCATCGGACCACATACATCGGTATGTATGATTTCCAATAAATCTGTTGCTCTCTCCATAGTACCGGAGAACGGTGTTTTAGTCATCTTGCCTATGAGGCATGGTTCGCAAGTACCAAGTGATTCATAATCAAGTGGTTCCAAAAACCCATCAGTATGGAGTTTCTTCATGCGCTTTACACCGATATGACCTAAACGGCAGTGCCACAAATAAGTTGCACTATCATTATCAACTCTGCATCTTTTGGCTTCTACATTATGAATATGTGTATCACTACTATCGAGATTCAACAAGAATAGACCACTCTTCAAAGGTGCATGACCATAAAAGATATTATTCATATAAATAGAACAACCATTATTCTCTGATTTAAATGAATAACCGTCTCGCATTAAACAAGATCCAGATATAATGTTCATGCTCAACGCTGGCACCAAATAACAATTATTTAGGTCTAATATTAATCCCGAAGGTAGATGTAGAGGTAGCGTGCCGACCGCGATCACATCGACTTTGGAACCGTTTCCCACGCGCATCGTCACCTCGTCCTTTGCTAGCGTCCGCTTATTCCGTAGTCCCTGTTTCGAGTTGCAAATATTAGCAACAGAACCAGTATCAAATACCCAGGTGCTACTGCGAGCTCTAGTAAGGTACACATCAATAACATGTATATCACATATACCTTTGTTCACCTTGCCATCCTTCTTATCCGCCAAATACTTGGGGCAGTTCCGCTTCCAGTGACCAGTTTGCTTGCAGTAGAAGCACTCAGTTTCAGGCTTAGGTCCAGACTTGGGTTTCTTCTCCTGAGCAGCAACTTACTTGCTGTTCTTCTTGAAGTTCCCCTTCTTCTTCCCTTTGCCCTTTTTCTTGAAACTAGTGGTCTTGTTGACCATCAACACTTGATGCTCCTTTTTGATTTCTACCTCCGCAGCTTTCAGCATTGCGAAGAGCTCGGGATTAGTCTTGTTCATCCCTTGCATATTATAGTTCATCACGAAGCTCTTATAGCTTGGTGGCAGTGATTGGAGAATTCTGTCAATGACGCAATCATCTGGAAGATTAACTCCCATCTGAATCAAGTGATTATTATACCGAGACATTTTGAGTATATGCTCACTGACAGAACTGTTCTCCTCCATCTTGCAGCTATAGAACTTATTGGAGACTTCATATCTCTCAATTCGGGCATTTGCTTGAAATATTAACTTCAACTCTTGGAACATCTCATATGCTCCATGATGTTCAAAACGTCGTTGAAGTCCCAATTCTAAGCCGTAAAGCATGGCACACTGAACTATCGAGTAGTCATCAGCTTTGCTCTGCCAGACGTTCATAACATCTGGCGTTGCTCCAGCAGCAGGCCTGGCACCCAGCGGTGCTTCCAGGACGTAATTCTTCTGTGCAGCAATGAGGATAATCCTCAGGTTACGGACCCAGTCCGTGTAATTGCTACCATCATCTTTCAACTTTGCTTTCTCTAGGAACGCATTAAAATTCAACGGAACAACAGCACGAGCCATCTATCTACAATCAACATAAACAAGCAAGATACTATCAGGTACTAAGTTCATGATAAGTTTAAGTTCAGTTAATCAAATTACTTAGGAACTCCCACTTAGATAGACATCCCTCTAATCCTCTAAGTGATCACGTGATCCAAATCAACTAAACCATAACCGATCATCACGTGAGATGGAGTAGTTTTCAATGGTGAACATCGTCATGTTGATCATATCTACTATATGATTCACGCTCGACCTTTCGGTCTCTGTGTTCCGAGGCCATATCTGCATATGCTAGGCTCGTCAAGTTTAACCCGAGTATTCTGCGTGTGCAAAACTGGCTTGCACCCGTTGTAGATGGACGTAGATCTTATCACACCCGATCATCACGTGGTGTCTGGGCACGACGAACTTTGGCAACGGTGCATACTCAGGAAGAACACTTCTTGATAATTTAGTGAGAGATCATCTTATAATGCTACCGTCAATCAATATAAGTGATATGATATGGCCATCATCATCTGTGATCTCCATCTCTGAAGCACCGTCATGATCACCATCGTCACCGGCGCGACACCTTGATCTCCATCGTAGCATCGTTGTTGTCTCGCCAATCTTATGCTTCCACGACTATCACTACCGCTTAGTAATAAAGTAAAGCATTACATTGCGATTGCATTGCATACAATAAAGCGATAACCATATGGCTCCTGCCAGTTGCCGATAACTTGGTTACAAAACATGATCATCTCATACAATAAAATCAGCATCATGTCTTGACCATATCACATCACAACATGCCTTGCAAAAACAAGTTAGACGTCCTCTACTTTGTTGTTGCAAGTTTTACGTGGCTGCTACGGGCTTAAGCAAGAACTCATCTCACCTACGCATCAAAACCACAACGATAGTTTGTCAAATAGACTCCGTTTTAACCTTCTCAAGGACCGGGCGTAGCCACACTCGGTTCAACTAAAATTGGAGAGACAGTCGCCCGCAAGCCATCTATGTGCAAAGCACGTCGAGGGAACCGGTCTCGCGTAAGCGTACGCGTAAGGTTGGTCCTGGTCGTCTCGTCCAACAATACCGCCGAACCAAAGTATGACATGCTGGTAGGCAGTATGACTTGTATCACCCACAACTCACTTGTGTTCTACTCGTGCAAATAACATCAAACCATAAAACCTAGGCTCGGATGCCACTGTTGGGGAATGTAGTAATTTCAAAAAAATTCCTACGCACACGCAAGATCATGGTGATGCATAGCAACGAGAGGGGAGAGTGTTGTCTACGTACCAACGCAGACTGACTGCGGAAGTGATCACACAACGTAGAGGAAGTAGTCGTACGTCTTCCCTATCCGACCGATCCAAGCACCGTTACTCCGGCACCTCCGAGTTCTTAGCACACATTCAGCTCGATGACGATCCTCAGGCTCCGATCCAGCAAAGCGTCAAGGAAGAGTTCCGTCAGCACGACGGCGTGGTGACGATCTTGATGTACTACCGACGCAGGGCTTCGCCTAAGCACTACAACGGTATGATAAAGGTGGAATTTGGTGGCAGGGGGCACCGCACACGGCTAAGGAACGATCTCAAGGATCAACTTGTGTGTCTAGAGGTGCCCCCTGCCCCCGTATATAAAGGATGAAGGGGGGAGGCTGGCCGGCCAAGCTAGGAGGCGCAGGAGGATTCCTAATCCTACCGGGAGTAGGACTCCCCCCCCCCCCCCCAATCCTATTCCTAATAGGATTCCCCAAAGGGGAAGAGAAAGAGAGAGGTGGTCGGCCCCTCTCCTAGTCCTAATAGGACTAGGGAGAGCGGGGAGGCGCAGCCCTATGTGGGCTGCCCTCTCACCTTTCCACTAAGGCCCATGTTGGCCCATTTGGCTCCCGGGGGGTTCCGGTAACCCTCCCGGTAATCCGGTAAAATCCCGATTTCACCCGGAACACTTCCGATGTCCAAACATAGGCTTCCAATATATCAATCTTTATGTCTTGACCATTTTGAGACTCCTCGTCATGTCCGTAATCACATCCGGGACTCCGAACAACCTTCGGTACATCAAAATGCATAAACTCATAATAACTGTCATCGTAATGTTAAGCGTGCGGACCCTACGGTTCGAGAACAATGTAGACATGACCGAGACACGTCTCCGGTCAATAACCAATAGCGGGACCTGGATGCCCATATTGGCTCCTACATATTCTACGAAGATCTTTATCGGTCAGACCGCATAACAACATACGTTGTTCCCTTTGTCATCGGTATGTTACTTGCCCGAGATTCGATCGTCGGTATCCAATACCTAGTTCAATCTCGTTACTGGCAAGTCTCTTTACTCGTTCCTTAATACATCATCTCACAACTAACATCTTAGTTATAATGCTTGCAAGGCTTATGTGATGTGTATTACCGAGAGGGCCCAGAGATACCTCTCCGACAATCGGAGTGACAAACCCTAATCTCGAAATACGCCAACCCAACATCTACCTTTGGAGACACCTGTAGTACTCCTTTATAATCACCCAGTTACGTTGTGACGTTTGGTAGTACCCAAAGTGTTCCTCCGGTAAACGGGAGTTGCATAATCTCATAGTTATAGGAACATGTATAAGTCATGAAGAAAGCAATAGCAACATACTAAACGATCGGGTGCTAAGCTAATGGAATGGGTCATGTCAATCAGATCATTCAACTAATGATGTGACCTCGTTAATCAAATAACAACTCTTTGTTCATGGTTAGGAAACATAACCATCTTTGATTAACGAGCTAGTCAAGTAGAGGCATACTAGTGACACTCTGTTTGTCTATGTATTTACACATGTATTATGTTTCCGGTTAATACAATTCTAGCATGAATAATAAACATTTATCATGATATATGGAAATAAATAATAACTTTATTATTGCCTCTAGGGCATATTTCCTTCACATGCACCCTATGTGAATGGTTCATTGAATCTCGGTCGTGGTAATACACATGTTCACGCCAAAAGATGTAGAGTTCATAATGATAGTACCACTTTCTCGTGGCACTGCCGCTTAGGTCATATTGGCGTAAGATGCATGAAGAAACTCCATGTCGATGGATGTTTGGAGTCACTTGATTTTGAATCGCTTGACACATGCGAGCCATGCCTCATGGGCAGGATGACTAAGACCCCGCTTTCAGGTACAATGAAACGGGCAAGTGACTTGTTGGAAATCATATGTGCTGATGCGTGTGATCCAATGAGAATTGAAGCTTGCGGTGGATATCGCTATTTTCTCATCTTCACTGACGATTTGAGTAGATATAGGTATATTTACTTAATGAAGCACAAGTCTGAAACGTTTGAAAAGTTCAAGCGATTTCAGAGTGAAGTTAAGAATCATCATAACAAGAAGATCAAATTCCTACGATCTGATCAATGAGAATATCTGAGTTATGAGTTTGGCAAACACTTAAGACATTGTGGAATTGTATCACAGTTGAAGCCACCTGGAACACCACTGGGTTATGGTGTGTCCGGACGTCGTAATCGAACCTTATGAGATATGGTGCGATCTATGATGTCTCTTATCAATCTACCGTTTTCATTTTGAGGTTATGCGTTAGAGACAGCTGCATTCACTTTAGATAGGACACCATCTAAGTCCGTTGAGACGGCGTCGTATGAACATTGGTTTGGCAAGAAACCAAAGTTGTCGTTTCTTAATGTTTGGGGCTGCGATGCTTAAGGCTTCAGCCGGAGAAGCTCGAACCCAGAGCGGACAAACACATCTTCATAGGATAACCAAAGGTGACAGTTGGGTATACCTTCTATCTCAGATCCGAGGGCAAATTGTTTGTCACTAAGAACGGGTCCTTTCTCGAGAAGGAGTTTCTCTCAAAAGAATTGAGTGGGAGGAACATAGAACTTGATGAGGTTGTCGAACCTTTATTTCAACCAGAGAATGATGCAACACAGAAAGATGTTTTCTATGGCACCTATGTCTGTTGAATAGGAAGTTAATGATAGTGATCATGAAGCTTCAGATCAAGTTGCTATCAAACCTCGTAGGTCGACAAGGATATGTACTACTCCTAAGTGGTACGGTAATCCTGTCTTAGACATCATGTTGTTAGACAACAATGAACCTACGATCTATGGAGAAGCAATGGTGGGCCCGTATTCCGACAAATGGTTAGAAGCCATGAAATCCGAGATAGGATTCATATATCAGAACAAAGTATGGACTTTGGTGGACTTGCCCGATGATCGGCAAGCCATTGAGATAAATGGATCTTTAAGGAGAAGACGGACGTGGGCGGTAATGTTACCGTCTATGAAGCTCGACTTGTGGGAAAGAGTCTTTTCACAAGTTGAAGGAGTTGACTACGATGAGAATTTCTCACCTGTAGCGATGCTTGAGTCTGTCGGAATTATGATAGCATTAGCTGTATTTTTCGATTATGAAATCTTACAGATGGATGTCAAAACAAGTTTTCTTACCAGTTTTTCGTAAGAAAAGTTGTATGTGATACAATAAAGGTTTTGACGATCCTAAGAATGCTAAAAGGTATGCTAGCTCTAGCAATCCTTCTATGGACTAGAGCAGGCATCTCGGAATCGGAATATATGTTTTGATGGAGTGATCAAAGCTTTTAGGTTTATACAACGTTTGCTAGAAACTTTTATTTACAAGAAAGTGAGTGGGAGCACTACAACATTTCTGATAAGTATATGTGGATGACATATTGTTGATTCGAAATCATGTAGAATTTCTGGAAAGCATAAACGGTTGTTTGAAGAGTGTTTTTCAAAGGAAGACCTGGATAAAGCTGCTTACATATTGGGCATAAAGATCTATAGAGATAGATCAAGACGCCTGATGATACTTTCAAAGAACGCACACCTTGACATGTTTTTGAAGGAGTTCAAAATAGATCAGTCAACGAAGGGGTTCTTACCTGAGTTGTAAGGTGTGAAGTTGAGTAAGACTCAAAGCTTGACCACGGCAGAAGAAAGAGGAAGGATGAAGGTTGTCCCCTATGCTTTTGTCATAGGCTCTATACGGTATGCCATGCTGAAGTACCGCACCTGATGTGTGCCTTACCACATGTCTGGCAAGAGGGTACAAAGGTGATCTAGGAGTAGATCACTAGATAGCGGTCAAAATTATCCTTAGAGGAATAAGGAAATATTTCTCGGTTATGGAGGTGATAAAGAGTTCGACATAAAGAGTTACGTCGATGCAAGCTTAAACACCTATCTGGGTAGCTCTGAGTAGAGATACCGGATACGTATAATGGAGCAAAAATTTGGAATAGCTCCAAGTGGAACATGGTAGCAGCATCTACGATATAAAGTTTTGCAAAATACATAGGGATCTGAATATGGCAAGACCCGTTGACTACAACCTCTCTCACAAGCATAACATGATCAAACCCAAAACTCTTTGAGTGTTTGTCACATAGTGATGTGAACTAGATCATTGAGTCTAGTAGACTCTTGGATGTTGGTCACATGGCGATGTGACCTGTGAGTGTTAATCACATGGCGATGTGAACTAGATTATTGACTCTAGTGCAAGTGGGAGACTGTTGGAAATATGCCCTAGAGGCAATAATAAATTGGTTATTATTATATTTCCTTGTTCATGATAATCGTTTATTATCCATGCTAGAATTGTATTGATAGGAAACTCAGATACATGTGTGGATACATAGACAACACCATGTCCCTAGTAAGCTCTAGTTGACTAGCTCCTTGATCAATAGATGGTTACGGTTTCCTCACCATGGACATTGGATGTCGTTGATAACGGGACCACATCATTAGGAGAATGATGTGATGGACAAGACCCAATCCTAAGCCTAGCACAAAGATCGTGTAGTTCGTATGCTAAACCTTTTCTAATGTCAAGTATCATTTCCTTAGACCATGAGATTGTGCAACTCCCGGATACCGTAGGAGTGCTTTGGGTGTGCCAAACGTCACAACATAATTGGGTGGCTATAAAGGTACACTACAGGTATCTCCGAAAGTATCTGTTGGGTTGACACGAATCGAGACTGGGATTTGTCACTCTGTGTAAATGGAGAGGTATCTCTGGGCCCACTCGGTAGGACATCATCATAATGTGCACAATGTGATCAAGGAGTTGATCACGGGATGATGTGTTACAGAACGAGTAAAGAGACTTGCCGATAACGAGATTGAACAAGGTATCGGGATACCGACGATCGAATCTCGGGCAAGTATCGTACCGCTAGACAAAGGGAATTGTATACGGGATTGATTAAGTCCTTGACATCGTGGTTCATCCGATGAGATCATCGTGGAGCATGTGGAAGCCAACATGGGTATCCAGATCCTGCTGTTGGTTATTGACCGGAGAGTTGTCTCGGCCATGTCTGCATGACTCACGAACCCGTAGGGTCTACACACTTAAGGTTCGATGACGCTAGGGTTATAGGGAAAGTATGTACGCGGTTACCGAATGTTGTTCGGAGTCCCGTATGAGATCCCAGATGTCACGAGGAGTTCCGGAATGGTCCGGAGGTAAAGATTGATATATAGGAAGTATGGTTTTGGCCACCGGAATTGTTCCGGGCATCACCGGTAGTGTACCGGGACCACCAGAGGGGTCCGGGGGTCCACCAGGTGGGGCCACCAGCCCCGGAGGCCTACATGGGCCAATAGTGGGAAGGGACCAGCCCCTAAGTGGGCTGAGGCGCCTCCCCACCAAGGCCCATGCGCCTAAGGGGAAGAGGGGGTAAACCCTAAGGGTAGATGGGCCCTAAGGCCCATGCCTGGTGCGCCTCCCTCTCCCCCTCCACTTGGCCGCCACCCCAGATGGGATTGGGGCTGCCGCCACCCCTAGGGTGGGAACCCTAGGTGGGGGCACAGCCCTCCCTCTCCCCCTATATATATTGGAGGCAAAGGGGCAGCCCAACAGGCGATTCAATCTCCCTGTTGGCGCAGCCCTACCCCTCTCCCTCCTCGTCTCTCGTAGTGCTTGGCGAAGCCCTGCTGGAGTCCCGCGCTCCTCCACCACCACCACACCGTTGTGCTGCTGCTGGATGGAGTCTTCCCCAACCTCTCCTTCTCCCCTTGCTGGATCAAGGCATAGGAGACGTCACCGGGCTGTACGTGTGTTGAACGCGGAGGTGCCGTCCGTTCGGCACTAGGATCATCGGTGATTTGGATCACGACGAGTACGAGTCCATCAACCCCGTTCACTTGAACGCTTCCGCTTAGCGATCTACAAGGGTATGTAGATGCACTCTCCTTCCTTCGTTGCTAGATTACTCCATAGATTGATCTTGGTGATGCGTAGAAAATTTTGAATTTCTGCTACGTTCCCCAACAATACCTAGATCTATCCTTGCTTTTATGCCTAGCTAGGGGCGTTAAACGATAGCGCTTGTTGGGAGGCAACCCAATTTTGTTTTTGTTTCTTGCTTTTTGATTCTGTTTAGTAACAAATAATTCATCTAGACTATGTTTATATGTGGTTTTATGCTTTTAATTAGTGTTTGTGCCAAGTAGAACCTTTGGGAAGACTTGGGGAAAGCCTTTGTGATCTTGCTGTAAAAAAGAGAAACTTTAGCTCTCACGAGAATTGCTGACATTTTTTATTGAAGAGTAATAATTAGTTCATTATTTTTGCAGATGATTAATAGATAAATTCCTCACGTCCAGAAATTTATTTTAGAATTTTTGGGGTTCCAGAAGTAGTCGAAACCTATATATTACTACAGACTGTTCTGTTTTTGAAAGATTCTGTTTTTCGTGTGTTGTTTGCTTATTTTGATGAATCTATGGCTAGATAATAGAGTTTATGAACCATAGAGAAGTTGGAATACAGTAGGTTTAACACCAATATAAATAAATAATGTGTTCATTATAGTACCTTGAAGTGGTAGTTTGTTTTCTTTTACAAACGGAGCTCATGAGATTTTCTATTTGAGTTTTGTGTTGTGAAGTTTTCAAGTTTTGGGTAAGGATTTGATGGATTATGGAACAAGGAGTGGCAAGAGCCTAAACTTGGGGATGCCCAAGGAACCCCAAGATAAAATCCATGGACAACCAAAAGCCTAAGCTTGGGGATGCCCCGTAAGGCATCCCCTCTTTTGTCTTCGTCCATCGGTAACTTTACTTGAAGCTATATTTTTATTCACCACATGATATGTGTTTTGCTTGGAGCGTCTTGTATGATTTGAGTCTTTGCTTTTTAGTTTACCACAATCATTCTTTCTGTACACACCTTTTGGGAGAGACACACATAAATTGGAATTTGTTAGAATACTCTATGTGCTTCACTTATATTTTTTGAGCTAGATAATTTTGCTCTAGTGCTTCACTTATATCTTTTTAGAGCATGGTGGTGGTTCTATTTTATAGAAATAATTGATCTCTCATGCTTCACTTATATTATTTTTAGAGTCCTTTAGAACGGCATGGTATTTTGCTTTGGGTATGAATTTAGTCCTAATATAATAGGCATCCAAGATCGGTATAATAAAAACTATCATACAAAAAGTGCATTGGATATTATAAGAAGTTTGATACTTGATAACTGTTTTGAGAGATGAAGATGGTGATATTAGAGTCATGCTAGTTTAGTAGTTGTGGATTTAAAAAATACTTGTGTTAAAGTTTGTGATTCCCGTAGCATGCACGTATGGTGAACCGTTATGTGATGAAGTCGGAGCATGATTTATTTATTGATTGTTTTCCTTATGAGTGGTGGTCGGGGACGAGCGATGGTCTTTTCCTACTAATATATACCCCTAGGAGCATGCACGTAGTACTTTGTTTCGATAACTAATAGGTTTTTGCAATATGTATGTGAGTCCTTTATGACTAATGTTGAGCCCATGGATTATACACACTCTCACCCTTCCACCATTGCTAGCCTCTCTAATACCGCTCACCTTTCACCGGTATCACACCCACCATATACTTTCCTCAAAACAGCCACAGTACCTACCTATTATGGCATTTCCATAGCCATTCCGAGATATATTGCCATGCAACTTTCCACCGTTCCGTTATTACGACACGCTTCATCATTGTCATATTGCTTTGCATGATCATGTAGTTGACATCATATTTGTGGCAAAGCCACCATTCATAATTCTTTCATACATGTCACTCTTGATTCATTGCGTATCCCGGTACTCCACCGGAGGCATTCACAGAGAGTCATATTTTGTTCTAAGTATTGAGTTGTAATTCTTGAGTTGTAAGTAAATAAAGTGTGATGATCATCATTATTAGAGCATTGTCCCAAGTGAGGAAAGGATGATGGAGACTATGATTCCCCCACAAGTCGGGATGAGACTCCGGACGAAAAAAAGAAAAAGAGGCCATAAAAAAAAAGAGAAAAGGCCCAAATAAAAAATGAGAGAAAAAGAGAGAAGGGACAATGTTACTATCCTTTTACCACACTTGTGCTTCAAAGTAGCAACAAGATCTTCATGATAGAGAGTCTCCTATGTTGTCACCTTCATATACTAGTGGGAATTTCACATTATAGAACTTGGCTTGTATATTCCAATGATGGGCTTCCTCAAAATGCCCTAGGTCTCCATGAGCAAGCAAGTTGGATGCACACCCACTTAGTTTCTTTTGTTGATCTTTCATACACTTATAGCTCTAGTGCATCTGTTGCATGGCAATCTCTACTCACTCACATTGATATCTATTAATGGGCATCTCCGTAGCACGTTGATATGCCTAGTTGATGTGAGACTATCTTCTCCTTTTTTGTCTTCTCCACAACCACCATTCTATTCCACCTATAGTGCTATATACATGGCTCACGCTCATATATTGCGTGAAGATTGAAGAAGTTTGAGAACATCAAAAGTATGAAACAATTGATTGGCTTGTCATCGGGTTGTGCATGATTTAAATATTTTGTGTGGTGAAGATAGAGCATAGCCAGACTATTTGATTTTGTAGGGATAACTTTCTTTGGCCATGTCATTTTGAGAAGACATGATTGCTTAGTTGGTATGATTGAAGTATTACTATATTTATGTCAATATTAAACTTTTATCTTGAATCTTTTGGATCTGAATATTCATGCCACAATAAAGAGATTTACATTGAGAATATGCTAGAAAGCATTCCACATCAAAAATTCTATTTTTATCATTGACCTACTCGAGGACGAGCAAGAATTAAGCTTGGGGATGCTAATACGTCTTCAACGTATCTATAATTTTTTATTGTTCCATGCTATTATATATTCTGTTTTGGATGTTAATGGGCTTTATTTTACACTTTTATATTATTTTGGGACTAACCTATTAACCCAAGGCCCAGTGCAAATTGTTGTTTTTTTCCTATTTCAGTGTTTCGCAGAAAAGGAATATCAAGCGGAATCCAAATGGAATGAAACCTTTGGGAGAGTTATTTTTGGAACAAACGTGATTCAGGGGACTTGGAGTGGACGTCAAGAAAAAATCGAGGAGGCCACGAGGCAGGGGGCGCGCCTAACCCCCCCCCCCCCCCGGCGCGCCCTCCACCCTCGTGGGCCCCTCGTTGCTCCACCGACCTACTTCTTCCTCCTATATATATTCATATACGCCGAAAACATCCAGGAGCACCATGAAACCCTATTTCCACCGCCACAACCTTCTGTACCCAAGAGATCCCATCTTGGGGCCTTTTCCGGAGCTCCGCCAGAGGGGGTATCGATCACGGAGGGCCTCTACATCAACTCCATGGCCTCTCCGATGATGTGTAAGTAGTTTACTTCAGACCTTTGGGTCCATAGCTAGTAGCTATATGGCTTCTTCTCTCTCTTTGGATTTCAATACAATGTTCTCCTCGATCTTCTTGGAGATCTATTCGATGTAACTCTTTTTGCGGTGTGTTTGTCAAGATCCGATGAATTGTGGGTTTATGATCAAGTCTATCTATGAACAATATTTGAATCTTCTCTGAATTCTTTTACGCATGATTGGTTATCTTTGCAAGTCTCTTCGAATTATCAGTTTGGTTTAGCCTACTAGATTTATCTTTCTTGCAATGGGAGAAGTGCTTAGCTTTGGGTTCAATCTTGTGGTGCTCGATCCCAGTGACAGAAAGGGAAACGACACGTATTGTATCGTTGCCATCGAGGATAAAAAGATGGGGTTTATATCATATTGCTTGAGTTTATCCCTCTACATCATGTCATCTTACCTAATGTGTTACTCTGTTCTTATGAACTTAATTCTCTAGATGCATGCTAGATAGCGGTCGATGTGTGGAGTAATAGTAGTAGATGCAGGCAACAGTCGGTCTACTTTTCACAGACGTGATTCCTATACTCATGATCATGCCTAGATATTCTCATAACTATGCTCAATTCTATCAATTGCTCGATAGTAATTCATTCACCCACCGTAATACTTATGCTATCTTGAGAGAAGCCACTAGCGAAACCTATGGCTCTCGGGTCTATTCTCTATCATATAAGTTTCCAATCTATTTTATTTTGCAATTTTTACTTTCAATCTTTATCATAAAAATACCAAAAATATTTATCTTATCATTATTATATCTATCAGATCTCACTCTCGTACGTGACCGTGAAGGGATTGACAACCCCTTTATCGCATTGGTTGCGAGGTTCTTATTTGTTTGTGTAGGTACGAGGGACTTGCGTGTGGCCTCCTACTGGATTGATACCTTGGTTCTCAAAAACTGAGGGAAATACTTACGCTACTTTGCTGCATCACCCTTTCCTCTTCAAGGGAAAACCAACACAATGCTCAAGAGGTAGCACCAAGCAACTGCAAAAAGTCTAGTTCCTGTTAATAGCAGCCCGACCTCCGTCTCTGGCATGCTCGGTAGGCCTTCATCGTTGGCTGAGCTCGACGCCCTCATGGTAATTACGTGTCATACCCTTTTCACCAGATGTCTATAGTCTTTCGTTTTAGTTGCCTTTCGGATGTTTGACATCGCAGACATGTCTCCTTTGTAGGCCGACGACACCCCATGCACCCTACTCTACGACATCAAAGGCCAGAAGGTGGCCGTGGGAAAGGCAACGATCGTGAAGCCGAAGGACCACATGTTCCAGAACCGAGAGATGCCCGATGGCGTCTTCAAGGTTAACGTGGCCAGTGTCTTAGCGGGCTTCGAGGATTCCCCTCCTCCAGTACCAGTTGATGACGACGAGACCCCTAAGATGATTGGCGCATGCAAGAGCTAGTTCTTGCCTTGGCCAAAGTCTCTTCTTCGTCTCGAGGCGCCCAGTATCACGCCAACGCCACCTTCTCAAGAAGGTATGAACACCACCCCACCTACCAAATTACCTGCACCTGTCGTGGTGGGTGATGGCGGATGACGCGAGGGAGAGCCTCCATTACTGCCAGATGATGTCGCCCCTGTTAAAGAAGCAAATGTTGATGATGACATGGAGAATGATGATGATGACCCAGACAAGTATTTCAATACCGCCTATGATGATGGAGGATTGATGCCTCAGGACGACGAAGACTCAGGCTATGAGCGTCGAGATGATGACTTGATGCTGCCTGATTTGCCAGGCCAGAATGTCCTAAGGCGGAATGCAAAAAGTCTCTCTTCAAGCAATCCTCGCAGGAGACGCCCCCAGATGCCGCATGTACCCAACAACCCACCGAGGCCCGTCCATTGATTAGCCCGACGACACTGGGGTTGGTGATTAGGGAAGGTATGGTGGGCTCACTACCGCCACCCGCCAAGAAGCAAAGGAGGAGACCGGACAGGAAAGGCCCTAAAGGCGCGAGAGCTGCTTCAAGCAGCCAGCCGCATCTGAAGCCTCAGGTGGTAGACAGAATACCTGTCGAAGGTGCGCAGCGTTTCCATGTCGCCGGCCAGCCGATCCTACTTGTGAAAGCGCTAGAGAACATACTGAACAATGATCTAAAGAGACTCCATGTAGATGTGCTGGCCAAAGAGAAAAGCCTTCTCATCTCGAAAAAACTAGGATACCCGCTTTACGTGGCTCAGGTGCTGGGTGGGAAGTTGTACGTCGAGAGATGGCCCACGAATAAGTCATCCTACGATTTGACTACATCTACGACATGTTCCACATGACCAAGCTGGATTTCCAGTTCATCCGCATGTATGCGTTGTATCTCAACTACTTCATCAGGATCGAGAACATACAATATATCTGCATCGCATACCCGTTCTATATGCACGAGAGCTTCTTGGCAGTTTGCAAAGAGCACCGTGACTATGCGAGCAAGTACCTCGGTGACTTCATGATCGCTAATAAGGACAAGGAAGCGATTCTCGTGCCTTATCATCCCACGTAAGTCATCCGCACATATCCTTTCGTAAGTGTTAATCATTCCTTTGAAAGCATGGAGGCTAATTTTAGGTGTACTTAATTTGCGCAGCGGGGGGGGGGCGCCGTCCTCATCGTTCTGTACCCGGAATACTCCCATGCTATGTACTTGGACTCATTGAAGAACCTCGGGAAAAAGGATTACAAGCACATAAAGAGTGTTCTCGATAGTGCCCTGTTAACCTTCAGCCTGTCTGGTGGATATATCAAGGTGAAAAGGTACAGGGGTCGCGGGCTGGCTTTCGGTCATAAGACCGACTTCTGCTGCATCCAGCAACCGCACACCAGTATGGCTGATGGATTCTACCTCATGCATCACCTGCTCGAGTACAGAAGGGATAATCAACGCCTTCGCATGTTAGCTAGTACCAACGATGTCGAGATTGTTAGCTGGGCCACAAGCATAGGAAAGACATCGGATCATCGAATCAGAGCTGAGTTTTATCGCGTACAATGTGAACTTGCCCAAGTGATCATTGTTGGGGATATTACTGCTGGGCGTAAACCGGCCAGGAGTAGCCGGATTAACTTTATGAAGATTAGAAGCCCATGAAGATGTAAGAATGATGGCGCTTTATGAAGGCCCAAGGCCCAAAGGCGAGTTAAGGCCTGTAGATGTAAACCGACCTTATTGTGTAACTTGCATTGTAAGATAGGAAGTATAGAGACCGAACCGGACATGTTTATGATCCGGCTTTGGGACTCTGTAAACCGGCGGGCGTTAGCCTATGTATATAAAGGGACGACCCGACAGCGGTTTAGGGACGATACACAACAACTCGAGAGCCAGTCAAAGCGGATTCGCTCCCTGGTCATCGAAACCCTAGCAATACCAATCACAACTAGACGTAGGCTTTTACCTTCATCGAAGGGGCCGAACTAGTATAAACTCCCTGTGTCCCCTTGTCTGGTTTAGCCCCTTTAAGCTAACACGTTGCGATGGCTCCACGACTAAGTCCTTGCACGAGGACATCTGCCATGACAAACCCATGACAGTTGGTGCCCACCGTGGGGCTATCGTACGATGGTTTCGAGTTCTTAAAGGGCAGATTTGATGGACTCAAGGGATACGCTGTGGGCCGGATGACGAAGAGTTGTCGCGGCAAGCTCTACATCGACAACGCAGGATGGGGCCCTAAGGCCGATTCAATTGAATACGTGTACCTGGTCCCCTTTGGTGGGATTCACGTCTTCATCGGCAAGATTGGCGAACCGGGTCCTGAGCCGGACACCTGCACCGACATCATCGAGATGGCTCAGCGTGCAAGCCCTTCCTCGGTTCAGCCCATGGCAAACCATGTTTTTGTAGGTGTCATCCATGGAGCAGAATATGAGGACAGACCGGCATCCGATGGAGAAACCGTAGTTTGCTCCGATGACGAATCTTCTGGAGAAACTGAATCGCTCTATCGGTTGCAGGATGGCTGGATTAGTGGAGGCTCCGAGGGCAACAGTATTCCGGACTCCCCTGATCTGCCAAACCGGGCCGCTATCTGCAAGGCCGGTACACAGTCAGCGCCCCACTCATCAACCGCCGCAGCAATGCTCTCCGGTTCAGCAACAGCCACGCCAGCGGGGGCAGGAGCTCTGCGTCACCTCCGGCTCAAATTCTGTCTGACTTGTTCGACGCTTTGGCAACATTAATGGCCGCAGACATGGACGCAGCAGCCCGAGATCAGCACAACGCGAAGATCGCAAAGGTGAAAGATCAGATAACACAGGCTAAAGCGGACCTAGCGGCAGAGAACGCTAGGATGGCTACATAACGGGCCGAGTTGGAAGCTCAGGCCTACCGGCTTAGGCTGGATCAGAATGCCTCAGAGGAAGTAATGAGAAGAAGATACCAATCACATCTCCCGCCAAGTTATGAGCCAAGAAATCTCTTCAATACGCTAGGAGCAGGAACTAGTAACTAGCGAATATTAAACCGGACGGAGGCACCAGGGACAGGAGCGCCGGTTCAGCCGCGCACGATGGACCCACCCCATCAGAACAACGTTGTGCCACAGTATGTTCCAACACCCCCCGGCCATTAGTCCAACCTGTTGGATAATATTGTGGCCGCCGCTTCACGGTTGGCAGCCCTCCCAACCGACGGCGAATCACGAGTTGCATTTGAGGCACGACGGGCCAGAACTCTCCTTCAAACAGCTCTAAACCAGCAGCAGGCATATTCGCATAGTCGTGAGAGGATTCATTCCACCACCGCCACCCCCCCCCCCCCCGGTCCAAGCCGGAGCTACATCAGGCACGTTGAGGATGAACCGGTCGTGTCAAGCAGTGCACGTCACCGTAACTCGCCGCGAGGGCACAACCCGGCAGGGGGAGGTGCTAATGCGCAGGATGTGGTGGATTATGGTCGCTGATATGTCCTTTTTGCATCATGCTTTTATATCGATATTTATTGTATTATGGACTGTTATTTCACTTTATATCACAATACTTATGGCTATTCTCTCTTATTTTACAAGGTTTACATAAGGAGGGAGAATGCCGGCAGCTGGAATTCTGGGCTGGAAAAGAAGCAAATATTAGAGACCTATTCTGCGCAACTCCAAATGTCCTGAAACTCCACGGAACATCTTAAAATAAATTAAGAAAAATCCACGCCAAAGATGAAGGCCAGGGGGGGCACACCCTGCTCACGAGGGTGGGGTGCGCCCCCCCCCCTAGGGCGCGCCCCCCTACCTCGTGGGCCCCCTGGTGGCTCTCCGACGTCCGTCTTCTCCTATATGAAGTCTTTTGATGATAAAAAAATCAGAAGGAACTTTTCGGGACGAGAATCCGCCGCCACGAGGCGGAACCTTGGCGGAACCAATCTAGAGCTCCGACAGAGCTGTTCTGCCAGGGATACTTCCCTCCGGGAGGGGGAAATCATCACCATCGTCATCACCAACGCTCCTCTCATCGGGAGAGGGCAATCTCCATCAACATCTTCCCCAGCACCATCTCATCTCCAAACCCTAGTTCATCTCTTGCATCCAATTCTTGTCTCAAAGTCCGGGATTGCTGCTAGTAGGTTGCTAGTAGTGTTGATTACTCCTTGTAGTTGATGCTAGTTGGTTTATTTGGTGAAAGATCATATGTTCAGATCCTATATGCATATTATTACCCCTCTGATTATGAACATGAATATGCTTTGTGAGTAATTACGTTTGTTCCTGAGGACAAGGGAGAAGTCTTGCTATTAGTAGTCATGTGAATTTGGTATTCATTTGATATTTTGATAAGATGTATGTTGTCTAGCCTCTAGTGGTGTTATGTGAACGTCCACTACATAACACTTCACCATTATTTGGGCCTAGAGGAAGGCATTGGTAAGTAATAAGTAGATGATGGGTTGCTAGAGTGATAGAAGCTTAAACCCTAGTTTATGTGTTGCTTCGTAAGGGGCTGATTTGGATCCATATGTTTCATGCTATGGTTAGGTTTACCTTAATACTTTTGTTGTAGTTGCAGATGCTTGCAATAGAGGTTAATCATAAGTGGGATGCTTGTTCAACTAAGAACAGCACCCAAGAACCGGTCCACCCACATATCAAATTATCAAAGTATCGAACGCGAATCATATGAACGTGATGAAAACTAGCTTGACGATATTCCCATGTGTCCTCGGGAACGCTTTTCCTATTATAAGAGTTTGTTTCGGCTTGTCCTTTGCTACAAAAAGGATTGTGCCACCTTGCTGCACTTTATTTACTTTTGTTACTTGTTGCTCGTTACAATTTATCTTATCACAAAACTATCTGTTACCACTTATTTCAGTACTTGCAGAGAATACCTTGCTGAAAACCGCTTATCATTTCCTTCTGCTCCTCGTTGGGTTCGACACTCTTACTTATCGAAAGGACTATGATAGATCCCCTATACTTGTGGGTCATCAAGACTCTTTTCTGGCGCCGTTGCCGAGGAGTGTAGCGCCTTTGGTAGGTGGAATTTGGTAAGGAAAAATTTAAATAGTGTGCTGAAATTTACTGTCACTTGTTACTAAGGAAAGTAATTCTCTGAGGGGCTTGTTCGGGGTATCTTCACCCCATCCAGTAGAGTTTCTCCTCAACCTACTGAACCTATTGAAAATGAAACTCCTTTTGAATTTCCCTCGGGTATGATTGAAAAACTGCTAGCTAACCCTTTTACAGGAGATGGAACAAAGCATCCTGATGAGCACTTAATATATGTGGATGAAGTTTGTGGATTATTTAAGCTTGCAGGTATACCCGATGATGTTGCTAAGAAGAAGGTCTTCCCTTTGTCTTTGAAGGGAGACGCATTGATATGGTATAGGCTATGTGATGATATGAGATCATGGGACTATAAAAGATTGAAATTGGAATTTCATCAAAAGTATTACCCTATGCATCTTGTTCATCATGATCGCAATTATATATATAATTTCTGGCCTCGCGAAGGAGAAAGCATCGCTCAAGCTTGGGGGAGGCTTAAATCAATGTTATATACATGCCCCAATCATGAGCTCTCGAGGGAAATAATTATGCAAAGTTTTTATGCTCGGCTTTCTGAAAACAATCGCGCCATGCTCGATACTTCTTGTGCTGGCTCTTTTATGATGAAGACTATTGAATTTAGATGGAATTTATTGGATAGAATTAAACGCAACTCTGAAGATTGGGACCTCGACGAAGGTAGGGATTCAGGTATGACACCTAAGTTTGATTGTGTTAAATCTTTTATGGACACCGATATTTTCCGTAAGTTTAGCACTAAATATGGACTTGACTCTGAGATAGTAGCTTCTTTCTGTGAATCTTTTGCTACTTATGTTGATCTTCCTAAGGATAAGTGGTTTAAATATCATCCTCCCATAGAAGTAAAAGTAGCTGCACCTATTAAAGTTGAAGAAAAGACTGTCACTTATAATGATCCTATTGTTCCTACTTCTTATGTTGAGAAACCACCTTTCCCTGTTAGAGTAAAGGATCATGCTAAAGCTTCAACTATTGTTCGTAAAAGAAATATTAGAACTTATACACCTCCTGAGCAAGTTAAAGTAGAACCTAATGTTGCTATTGTTAAAGATCTCTTGTCTGATAATATTGATGGGCAGGTTATTCAGTTTGAAGGTGAAACTGCTAGAATTGCTAAACCTTGTGCTAAAGATAAACATAGACCTGTGGTAGGCGTGGCTGTTATTTCTGTTAAAATAGGAGATCATTGTTATCATGGGTTATGTGATATGAGTGCGAGTGCTAGTGTTATACCGCATACTTTATACGAAGAAATTAAGAATGAAATTGCACCTAGTGAGTTAGAAGGTATTGATGTCACAATTAAACTTGCCAATAGAGATACTATTTCACCAATTGGAATTGTTAGAGATGTTGAAGTCTTGTGTGGGAAAACTAAATATCATGCTGATTTTCTTCTTCTTACTTCTCCGCAAGATAGCTTTTGTCCCATTATATTTGGTAGACCCTTCTTGAACACTGTTAATGCTAGGATAGATTGCAAAAAGAATGTTGTTACTATTGGCTTGGATGATATGGTTCATGAGTTTAATTTCTCTAAATTTAGTAAACAACATCGTGAGGAAGAATTACCTAGTAAGGATGAAATTATTGGTCTTGCTTCTATTGCAGTTTCTCCTAGTGATCCTTTAGAACACTATTTGCTAGACCATGAAAATGATATGTTCATGAATGAAAGAAGGGAAATAGATGAAGTATTCTTTAAACAGGAACCTATTCTGCATCACAATTTGCCTGTTGAAATTTTAGGGGATCCTCCTCCACCCAAGGGTGATCCCGTGTTTGAGCTTAAACCGTTGCTTGATAATCTTAAATATGCTTATCCTGTTATTATTAGTGCTAACCTTTCAGAGCATGAAGAAGAAAGATTATTGAAAACTCTGAAGAAGCATCGTGCTGCTATTGGATATACTCTTGATGATCTTAAGGGCATTAGTCCCACTCTATGTCAACATAAAATAAATTTGGAAGCAAATGCCAAACCAGTTTGTGATCCTCAACGACGTCTGAATCCTAAAATGAAAGAAGTGGTAAGAAAAGAAATACTAAAGCTTCTGGAGGCAGGTATAATCTATCCCGTTGCTGATAGTGAGTGGGTAAGTCCTGTCCATTGTGTCCCTAAGAACGGAGGTATTACTGTTGTTCCTAATGATAAAGATGAATTGATTCCACAAAGAATTATGACAGGTTATAGGATGGTAATTGATTTCCGCAAATTAAATAAGGCTACTAAGAAAGATCATTGCCCCTTACCTTTTATTGATCAAATGCTAGAAAGATTATGCAAACATACACATTACTGCTTTCTAGATGGTTATTCTGGTTTCTCTCAAATACCTGTGTCGGGTAGAGATCAATCAAAGACAACTTTTACATGCCCTTTTGGTACTTTTGCTTATAGACGTATGCTGCTACGTATTGAGCTTGCGTTGGTTTTCCCCGAAGAGGAAGGGATGATGCAGCAGAGTAGCGTAAGTATTTCCCTCAGTTTTTGAGAACCAAGGTATCAATCCAATAGGAGCCCACGCTCAAGTCCCTTGTACCTGCACAAAGCGATAGCTACTCGCAACCAACGCGATTAGGGGTTGTCAATCCCTTCACGGTCACTTACGAGAGTGAGATCTGATAGATATAACATTTTGGTATTTTTGGTATAAAGATGCAAAGTAAAAAGTAAAAGCAAAGTAAAAAAGCAAAGCAAGATTAAAGTGATGGAGATTGATATGATGAGAATAGACCCGGGGGCCATAGGTTTCACTAGTGGCTTCTCTCAAGAGCATAAGTATTCTACGGTGGGTGAACAAATTACTGTTGAGCAATTGACAGAATTGAGCATAGTTATGAGAATATCTATGCATGATCATGTATATAGGCATCACATCTGTGACAAGTAGATCGAAATGATTCTCCATCTACTACTATTACTCCATTCATCGACCGCTATCCAGCATGCATCTAGAGTATTAAGTTTAAAACAGAGTAACGCCTTAAGAAAGATGACATGATGTAGAGAGATAAATTCATGCAATATGGAATAAACCCCATCTTGTTATCCTCAATGGCAACAATACAATATGTGCCTTGCTGCCCCTTCTGTCACTGGGTAAGGACACCGCAAGATCGAACCCAGAGCTAAGCACTTCTCCCATGGCAAGAACTACCAATCCAGTTGGCCAAACCAAACGGATAATACGAAGAGACTTGCAAAGATAACCAATCATACATAAAAGAATTCAGAGAAGATTCAAATATTATTTATGGATAGACTTGATCATAAACCCACAATTCATCGGTCTCAACAAACACACCGCAAAAAGAAGATTACATCGAATAGATCTCCACAAGAGAGGGGGAGAACTTTGTATTGAGATTCAAAGAGAGAGAAGAAGCCATCTAGCTACTAACTATGGACCCGAAGGTCTGAGGTAAAATACTCACACTTCATCGGAGAGGCTATGATGATGTAGAAGCCCTTCGTGCTAACGGCCCTCTTCCGGCGGAGCTCCAGAACAGGCCCCGAGATGGGATCTCGTGGATACAGAAAGTTGCGGAGGTGGAATTAGGTTTTTGGCTCCTGTTCTGATCGTTTGGGGGTACGTGTGTGTATATAGGAGGAAGAAGTACGCCGGAGGAGCAACGAGGGGCCCACGAGGCAGGGGGCGCGCCCTAGGGGGGGGGCGCCCCCCACCCTCGTGACCGCCTCTTTTGTTCCTTGGAGCAGGTTCCAAGTCTCCTGGATCACGTTCGGTGAGAAAATCACGTTCCCGAAGATTTTATTCCGTTTGGACTCCATTTGATATTCCGTTTATCTGAAACACTGAAATAGGCAAAAAAAACAGCAATTCTGGGCTAGGCCTCCGGTTAATAGGTTAGTCCCAAAAATAATATAAAAGTGGAAAATAAAGCCCAATATAGTCCAAAACAGTAGATAATATAGCATGGAGCAATCAAAAATTATAGATACGTTGGAGACGTATCAGGCATCCCCAAGCTTAATTCCTGCTCGTCCTCGAGTAGGTAAATGATAAAAAGAGAATTTTTGATGCGGAGTGCTACTTGGCATAATTTCAATGCAAATCTTCTTAATTGTGGTATGAATATTCCGATTAGAAAGATTCAAGACAAAAGTTTATATTGACATAAAAATAATAATACTTCAAGCATACTAATAAAGCAATTATGTCTTCTGAAAATAACATGGCCAAAGAAAATTATTCCTACAAAATCATAGTCTGGCTATGCTCCATCTTCACCACACAAAGTATTCAAATCATGCACAACCCCAATGACAAGCCAAGCAATTGTTTCATACTCTAACTTTTTCAAAACTTTTTCTATCTTCACGCAATACATGAGCGTGAGCCATGGATATAGCACTATAGGTGGAATAGAGTGGTGGTTGTGGAGAAGACAAAAAGGAGGGGAAGATAGTCTCACATCAACTAGGCGTATCAACGGGCTATGGAGATGCCCATCAATAGATATCAATGTGAGTGAGTAGGGATTGCCATGCAACGGATGCACTAGAGCTATAAATGTATGAAAGCTCAACAAAAGAAACTAGTGGATGTGCATCCAACTTGCTTGCTCACGAAGACCTAGGGCAATTTGAGGAAGCCCATTATTGGAATATACAAGGGAAGTTCTATAATGTAAAATTCCCACTAGTACATGAAAGTGACAAAATATAAGACTCTCTATATGAAGAACATGGTGCTACTTTGAAGCACAATATATGAGACTTGCTATATCATGGTGCTACTTTGAACCACAAGTGTGGAAAAAGGATAGTAGCATTGCCCCTTTTTATTTATTTTCTTTTTGGGGGGCCTTCTTTTTTTCTTTGGCCTTGCTCTTTTTTTTATTGGGACAATGCTCTATTGAATGATGATCATCACACTTTTATTTATTTACAACTCAATGATTACAACACGATTCTAAAACAAAGTATGACTCTATATGGATGCCTCCGGCGGTGTACCGGGATATGCAATGAATCAAGAGTGACAAGTATGAAGAAATTATGAACGGTGGCTTTGCCACAAATACTATGTCAACTACATGATCATGCTAAGCAATATGACAATGATGAATGTGTCATGATGAACTAGATGGTGGAAAGTTGCATGGCAATATATCTCGGAATGGCTATGGAAATGCCATAATAGGTAGGTATGGTGGTTGTTTTGAGGAAGGTATATGGTAGGTGTATGATACCGGCGAAAGGTGCGCGGTATTAGAGAGGCTAGCAAAGGTGGAAGGGTGAGAGTGCGTATAATCCATGGACTCAACATTAGTCATAAAGAACTCATATACTTATTGCAAAAATCTAGAAGTTATCAAAGCAAAGTATTACGCGCATGCTCCTAGGGGGATAGATTGGTAGGAAAAGACCGTCGCTCGTCCCCGACCGCCACTCATAAGGAAGAAAATCAATAAATAAATCATGCTCCGACTTCGTTACATAACGGTTCAGCATACGTGCATGCTACGGGAATCACAAACCTTAACACAAGTATTCTTTAAATTCACAACTACTCAACTAGCATGACTTTAATATTATCACCTCCATATCTCAAAACAATTATCATGCTTAAATCTTTTCTTAGTATTAAACACACTCAAAAGAAAGTTTCACAAATCTTGAATACCAAGCATATTATTATTAAGCAAATTACCATGCTATTAAGAGACTCTCAAAATAATTTAAGTGAAGCATGAGAGATCAATAGTTTCTTTAAAACAAATACACCACCGTGCTCTAAAAGATCTAAGTGAAGCACATAGAGAAAAATTACTTAGCTCAAAAGATATAAGTGAAGCACATAGAGCAAAATTATCTAGCTCAAAAGATATAAGTGAAGCACATAGAGCAAAACTACTTAGCTCAAAAGATATAAGTGAAGCACATAGAGCAAAATTACTTAGCTCAAAAGATATAAGTGAAGCACATAGAGTATTCTATCAAATTTTAATTCATATATGGCTCTCTCAAAAGGTGTGTACAGCAAGGATTACTGTGGCATACTAAGACACAAAGACACAAATAATACAAGACGCTCCAAGCAAAACACATATCATCTTGGTGAATAAAAATATAGCTCCAAGTACATTACCGATGGAAGTGGACGAAAGAGGGGATGCCTTCCGGGGCATCCCTAAGCTTTGACTTTTTGGTGTCCTTGGATTATCTTGGGGGTGCCATGGGCATCCCCAATCTTAGGCTCTTGCCACTCATTGTTCCATGATCCATCAAAAGAATTCACCCAAAACTTGAAAACTTCACAACACAAAACTCAAAATAGAAAACTCGTGAGCTCCGTTAGCGAAAGAAAACAAAAGACCACTTCAAGGTACTGTAATGAACTCATTATTTATTTATATTGGTGTTAAACCTACTTTCTTCCAACTTCTCTATGGATTATAAACTATTTTACTAGCCATAGATTCATCAAAATAAGCAAACAACACACGAAAAACAGAATCTGTCAAAAACAGAACAGTCTGTAGTAATCTGTAGCTAGCGCAAGATATGGAACCCCAAAAATTCTAAAATAAATTGCTGGACGTGAGGAATTTATCTATTAATCATCTTCAAAAAGAATTAACTAAATATCACTCTTCAAATAAAAATTACAGCAGTTCTTGTGAGCGCTAAAGTTTCTATTTTTTACAGCAAGTTCAACAAGACTTTCCCCAAGTCTTCCCAACGGTTCTACTTGGCACAAACACTAATTAAACACAAAAAACACAACAAAAACAGAGGCTAAATAATTTATTTATTACTAAACAGGAGCAAAAAGCAAGGAATAAAAATAAAATTGGATTGCCTCCCAACAAGCGCTATCGTTTAACGCCCCTAGCTAGGCATAAAAGCGAGGATAGATCTAGGTATTGCCATCTTTGGTAGGCAATCAATAAGTGGCTCTCATGATAGTTTCATATGGTAATTTTATTTTCTTTCTAGGAAAGTGTTCCATGCCCTTTTTTAATGGAAATTGAAATCTAATATTCCCTTCCTTCATATCAATAATCGCACCAACCGTTCTAAGGAAAGGTCTACCAAGAATAATAGGGCAAGAAGGATTGCAATCTATGTCAAGAACAATGAAATCTACGGGCACATAATTCCTATTTTGATCAATAAGAACATCATTAATCCTTCCCATAGGTTTATTAATAGTGGAATCCGCAAGATGCAAGTTTAAAGAGCAATCATCAAAATTACGGAAATCTAGTAAATCACACAAAGTCTTGGGAATAGTAGAGACACTAGCACCCAAATCACACAAAGCATAAAACTCATGATATTTAATTTTAATTTTAATAGTTGGTTCCCACTCATCATAGAGTTTTCTAGGGATAGAAACTTTCAACTCAAGTTTTTCTTCATAAGATTGCATCAAGGCATCAACAATATGTTCGGTGAAGGCTTTATTTTGACTATAAGCATGTGGAGAATTTAGCACGGATTGCAACAAGGAAATACAATCAATTAAAGAGCAACTTTCATAATTAAATTCCTTGAAATTAAATATAGTGGGTTTAGCAACATCTAGATTTTTATTTCTTTCAATCCCACTTTCATCAATTTCATCATTAAGATCTAAATACTCCGAATTTTTAGAACGCCTTCTAGGTAAAGGAAGATCATATTCAGTTTCATCAAGATTAATATTCCAAAATAAAGATTTGATAGTAGACACATCAATAACTTTTAGATCTTCATCTTGATTTTCATAGGTATTGGAAGAACACACTTTAATAAAGGAATCTTTGGAAGCACGCATCCTAGCAGTTCTTTCCTTGCACTCATCAATGGAAATTCTCATGGCTTTGAGAGACTCATTGATATCATGCTTAGGAGGAATAGATCTAAGCTTTAAAGAATCAATCTCAAGAGAAATTCTATCAACGTTTCTAGCCAAATCATCAACTTTAAGCAATTTCTCCTCAAGCAAAGCATTAAAATTCTTTTGTGAATTCATAAACTCTTTAACACTAGTCTCAAATTCATAGGGAATCTTATTATAATTTCCATAAGAGTTGTTGTAGGAATTCCCATAATTATTAGAAGGATTACTAGGATATGGCCTAGAATTAAAATTCCCTCTACAAGCGTTGTTACCAAAATTATTCCTACCAACAAAATTCACATCCATAGATTCATTGTTATTCTCAATCAAAGTAGACAAAGGCATATCATTAGGATCAGAAGAAACACTCATAGTAGCAAATAATTTCATAAGTTCATCCATCTTTCCACTCAACACATTGATTTCTTCTATCGCATGCACTTTTTTATTAGAAGATCTTTCAGTATGCCATTGAGAATAATTAACCATAATATTATCTGGGAGTTTAGTAGCATCTCCTAAAGTGATTTCCATAAAAGTGCCTCCCGCGGCTGAATCTAAAAGATTTCTAGAAGCAAAATTCAATCCGGCATAAAAATTTGTATGATCATCCACAAATTCAAACCATCAGTAGGGCAATTACGTATCATTAATTTCATTCTCTCCCAAGCTTGTGCAACATGTTCATGATCAAGTTGTTTAAAGTTCATAATATCGTTTCTAAGAGAGATGATCTTAGCAGGAGGAAAATACTTAGAGATAAAAGCATCTTTGCACTTGTTCCATGAATCAATACTATTCTTAGTCAAAGACGAAAACCAAGCTTTAGCATGATCTCTAAGCGAAAAAGGAAATAGCTTCAATTTAACGACATCATTATTGACATCTTTTTTCTTCTGCATATCACATAAATCAACGAAGCTATTCAGATGAGTAGCGGCATCTTCACTAGGAAGGCCGGCGAATTGATCTTTCATAACAAGATTCAACAAAGCAGTATTAATTTCACAGCATTCAGCATCGGTAAGAGGAGCAATTGGAGTGCTAAGGAAATCATTATTATTGGTATTGGTGAAGTCACACAATTTAGTAGTATCTTGACCATCGCGACCAACAAGCAATCTAACACACGAGCAAACAAAAAGCAGATGGGAAAAAAGGCAAATAGAGAGGGAGGATAGAGAGAGAGGGCGAATAAAACGGCAAGGGTGAATTGGGGGGAGAGGAAAACGAGAGGCAAATGGCAAATAATGTAATGAAAGAGATAGGGATTGTGATGGGTACTTGGTATGTTGACTTTTTGCGTAGACTCCCCGGCAATGGCGCTAGAAATCCTTCTTGCTACGTCTTGAGCTTGCGTTGGTTTTCCCCGAAGAGGAACGGATGATGCAGCAGAGTAGCGTAAGTATTTCCCTCGGTTTTTGAGAACCAAGGTATCAATCCAGTAGGAGCCCACGCTCAAGTCCCTCGTACCTGCACAAAGCGATAGCTACTCGCAATCAACGCGATTAGGGGTTGTCCATCCCTTCACGGTCACTTACGAGAGTGAGATCTGATAGATATAATATTTTTGGTATTTTTGGTATAAAGATGCAAAGTAAAAAGTAAAAGCAAAGTAAAAAAGCAAAGCAAGATTAAAGTGATGGAGATTGATATGATGAGAATAGACCCGGGGCCATAGGTTTCACTAGTGGCTTCTCTCAAGAGCATAAGTATTCTACGGTGGGTGAACAAATTACTGTTGAGCAATTGACAGAATTGAGCATAGTTATGAGAATATCTAGGCATGATAATGTATATAGGCATCACGTCCGTGACAAGTAGATCGAAACAATTCTGCATCTACTACTATTACTCCACTCATCGACCACTATCCAACATGCATCTACAGTATTAAGTTAAAAACAGAGTAACGCCTTAAGCAAGATGACATGATGTAGAGAGATAAATTCATGCAATATGAAATAAACCCCATCTTGTTATCCTCCATGGCAACGATACAATATGTGTCTTGCTTCCCCTTCTATCACTGGGTAAGGACACCGCAAGATCGAACCCAAAGCTAAGCACTTCTCCCATGGCAAGAACTACCAATCTAGTTGGCCAAACCAAATGGATAATTCGAAGACACTTGCAAAGATAACCAATCATACATAAAAGGATTCAGAGAAGATTCAAATATTATTCATAGATAAACTTGATCATAAACCCACAATTCATCGGTCTCAACAAACACACTGCAAAAAGAAGAATACATCGAATAGATCTCCACAAGAGAGGGGGAGAACTTTGTATTGAGATTCAAAGAGAGAGAAGAAGCCATCTAGCTACTAACTATGGACCCGAAGGTCTGAGGTAAACTACTCACAGTTCATCCGAGAGGCTATGATGATGTAGAAGCCCTCCGTGATGACAGCCCTCTTCCGGCGGAGCTCTGGAACAGGCCCCGAGATGGGATCTCGTGGATACAGAAAGTTGCGGCGGTGGAATTAGGTTTTTGGCTCATGTTCTGATCGTTTGGGGGTATGTGTGTATGTATAGGAGGAAGAAGTACGCTGGAGGAGCAACGAGGGGCCCACGAGGCAGGGGGGCGCGCCCTAGGGGGGCGCCCCCAACCCTCGTGACCGCCTCTTTTGTTCCTTGGAGCAGGGTCCAAGTCTCCTGGATCACGTTCAGTGAGAAAATCACGTTCCCGAAGATTTTATTCCGTTTGGACTCTGTTTGATATTCCGTTTATCTGAAACACTGAAATAGGCAAAAACAACAATTCTGGGCTGGGCCTCCGGTTAATAGGTTAGTCCCAAAAATAATATGAAAGTGGAAAATAAAGCCCAGTATAGTCCAAAACAGTAGATAATATAGCATGGAGCAATCAAAAATTATAGATACGTTGGAGATGTATCATATGCCTTTTGGTTTATGCAATGCACCTACTACCTTTCAAAGATGCATGATGGCTATATTCTTTGACTTTTGTGAAAAGATTTGTGAGGTTTTCATGGACGATTTTTCCGTCTATGGTTCCTCTTTTGATGATTGCTTGAGCAATCTTGATCAAGTTTTGCAGAGATGTGAAGAAACTAATCTTATCTTGAATTGGGAAAAGTGCCACTTTATGGTTAATGAAGGTATTGTCTTGGGGCATAAAGTTTCTAAAAGAGGTATTGAAGTTGATAAAGCCAAGGTCGATGCTATTGAAAAGATGCCATGTCCCAAGGACATCAAAGGTATAAGAAGTTTCCTTGGTCACGCCGGATTTTATAGGAGGTTCATTAAGGACTTCTCAAAAATTTCCCGGCCTCTGACTAATTTATTGCAAAAAGATATACCATTTGTCTTTGATGATGATTGTGTAGAAGCATTTGAAATACTTAAGAAAGCATTAGTCTCTGCACCTGTTGTTCAGCCACCTGATTGGAATTTACCCTTTGAAATTATGTGCGATGCTAGTGATTATGTTGTAAGTGCTGTTCTAGGGCAAAGAGTTGATAAGAAATTAAATGTTATTTATTATGCCAGTAAGACTCTAGACAATGCTCAAAGAAATTATGCTACTACTGAAAAGAGCTTTTAGCAGTTGTATTTGCTTGCGATAAGCTCAGACCTTATATTGTTGATTCTAAAGTAACTATTCACACTGATCATGCTGCTATTAAATACCTTATGGAAAAGAAAGATGCTAAACCTAGACTTATTAGATGGGTTCTCTTGCTACAAGAATTTGATTTGCATATTGTTGATAGAAAGGGAGCTGAGAACCCCGTTGCGGACAACTTGTCTAGGTTAGAGAATGTTCTTGATGACCCGCTACCTATTAATGATAGCTTTCCGGATGAACAATTAAATGTTATAAGTACTTCGCGTATTACTCCATGGTATGTTGATTATGCTAATTATATTGTTGCTAAGTTTATACCACCTGGCTTCACATACCAGCAAAAGAAAAGGTTTTTCTATGATTTAAGACATTACTTTTGGGATGACCCACATCTTTATAAAGAAGGAGTAGATGGTGTTATTAGACGTTGTGTACCTGAGCATGAATAGGAACAGATCCTACGCAAGTGTCATTCCGAGGCTTATGGAGGACACCACGCTGGAGATAGAACTGCACATAAGGTATTGCAATCTGGTTTTTATGCGCCTACTCTCTTCAAGGGATGCCCGTAAGTTTGTCTTGTCTTGTGATGAATGTCAAAGAATTGGTAATATTAGTAGACGTCAAGAAATGCCTATGAATTATTCTCTTGTTATTGAACCGTTTGATGTTTGGGGCTTTGATTATATGGGACCTTTTCCTGCCTCTAATGGATACACACATATTCTAGTTGCTGTTGATTACGTTACTAAGTGGGTAGAAGCTATTCCAACTAGTAGTGCTGATCATAACACTTCTATTAAAATGCTGAAGGAAGTTATTTTCCCGAGGTTTGGAGTCCCTAGATATTTAATGACTGATGGTGGTTCACACTTTATTCATGGTGCTTTCCGTAAAATGCTTGCTAAATATGATGTTAATCATAGAATTGCATCTCCTTATCACCCATAGTCTAGTGGTCAAGTAGAGTTGAGCAATAGAGAGCTCAAATTAATTTTGCAAAAGACTGTTAATAGGTCTAGAAAGAATTGGTCTAAGAAACTTGATGATGCATTATGGGCTTATAGAACTCCATACAAAAATCCTATGGGTATGTCTCCGTATAAAATGGTTTATGGAAAAGCATGTCACTTACCTCTCGAACTAGAACATAAGGCATATTGGGCTATTAAAGAGCTTAACTATGATTTCAAACTTGCCGGTGAGAAGAGGTTATTTGATATTAGCTCACTTGATGAATGGAGAACCCAAGCTTATGAAAATGCCAAGTTGTTTAAAGAAAAAGTTAAAAGATGGCATGACAAAAGGATACAAAAGCGTGAGTTTAATGTAGGTGATTATGTATTGCTATACAACTCTCGTTTAAGATTTTTTGCAGGGAAACTTCTCTCTAAATGAGAAGGCCCCTATGTTATCGAAGAGGTCTATCGTTCCGGTGCCATAAAAATCAACAACTTCGAAGGCACAAATCCGAAGGTGGTAAACGGTCAAAGAATCAAACATTATATCTCAGGTAATCCCATAAATGTTGAAACCAATATTATTGAAACCGTAACCCCGGAGGAATACATAAGGGACACTTTCCGGAACATTTCAGACTCCGAAAAAGGAATAGGTATGTGGTACGGTAAGTAAACCGACTCCAAAACAATTTTTAAGGCAATATTTCTCCGTTTTGGAATATTTAGAAAAATAGAAAAATAAGTAGCAGTCCGGGAAGGACACGAGGGCCCCATGAGGGTGGTGGGCGCGCCCCCTACCTCGTGAGCACCTCGTGTGCCTTCCGGACTTCGTTTTCTTGCACGTTACGTATTTTGGTCGGTAAAAATTCATTATATAACCTCCCGAAGGTTTTGACTCCCGTGTCACGCAAACCTCCTCTGTTCTTGTTTCGAGCTGTTTTCTGTCAGGGTTTTCCAGGCTAGGCATCATGTCATCTCCTTCCTCCAACAGTGGTGACAATGATGCTTGGCTAATGAAGATAGATCTGAAGAGGGAAGAACCCACGAGGGTCAACAAGGATGAAAGGATCAAGAAGGCCACGGAGGATCAAGCTCCAGGAGCAAAAGACATACTTCAACTTGATCATACCCTTCTTACCCCAACTGAGATCGAAGCCTTCAAGATGATTGAGTTAGCTCGTATACAAAACAAGTATCTCACACAAGAAAATATTTTGTTGAAGGAGCATATTGTTGCACTCAAGGGCATTATTCGCAAGCTGGAGGACCTCTTACGCTCGATGTGCAATTATCCGCCACCTCCACCTTCTTCACCAACCAAGGAGATATAATCACATGGGTATGGGCACTCCCCTTGGCAACTGCCAAGCTTGGGGGAGGTGCTCCAGTATCGTATCACAATCACAACTCCTATCTTTACCGTTTTTCTTAGTTCGATCCTATTAGTAGTATCTTGATCTAGTAGAATAAAGTTTATGGCATGATCTAGTTTTGAGTTTGCTTTATGGTCTCTCTTTGTAATCGAGTCCATGAGCTATATATAATAAAGATTAGTGTTGAGTCAAGGGCTTGATTATTTTGCCATGATCTTGGGTAAATAAAAGAAAGACAAAAAGAAACAAAAAATTCATATTGATCTTATTGAGAGTAATGACTTCACATAGAAAGAGTATGATGATTAAAAGTTGTTGGGAGTTGGCAGACATAGCTTTGGTCATTGTTGCAATTAATAGGAAGTAATAAGGAAAGAGAGGTTTTCACATATAGATATATTATCATTGACATCTTTTATGATTGGGAGCACTCATTAAAATATGACATGCTAAAGGGTTGATGTTGGACAAGGAAGACAACGTAATGAGTTATGTCTTTCTTATATCTGAGATAAAGTATGTTGTCATGGATCCTCTAACTTGTTGAGCTTGCCTTTCCGCCTCATGCTAGCCAAATTCTCAGCACCAAGTAGAAATACTACTTGTGCTTTCAAATACCCTTAAACCAGTTTTGCCATGAGAGTCCACCATATCTACCTATGGATTGAGTAACATCCTTCAAGTAAGTTATCATCGGTGCAAAGCAATAAAAATTGCTCTAAACATGTATGATTGATTAGTGTGGGAGAAATAAGCTTTATACGATCTTGTGATGTGGAAGTAATAAAAGCGACGGACTGCATAATAAAGGTTCATATCACAAGGGGCAATATAAAGTGACGTTCTTTCGCATTGAGATTTTATGCATCCAACCATAAAAGCGCATGGCAACCTCTGCTTCCCTCTGCGAAGGGCCTATCCTTTATTATTATCTTCTACCTTATGCAAGAGTCACAGTGATCTTCACCTTTTCTTTTTCATTTTATCCTTTGGCAAGCTCAGCATGTTGGAAAGAACATGATATATATATATATAATTGGATGTATGGGAGCATGAACCATTATTGTTGACATTACCCCTGAGGTAAAAGGTTGTGGGGCATAACTATAAGCCCCTATCTTGCTCTGTGTCCGATTAAAACTTCATAACCACAAGTATTGCATGAGTGTTAGCAATTATGGAGGACTAAATGATAATTGAGTATGTGGACTTGCTTTTTAGCTCTGACATAGACTCTTTCCGATGTTATGATAAATTGGAATTGCTTCAATGACTGAGATTATAGTTTGTTGGAGCCCAATAAGGTTTATGATTTACACTTTTGCATTGTGAATAGATCATCACTTGAACATAAGTAATCATATGACAAAATCTATATATGTTGCTGTTATGAGAATAATCATGATGCCTTCATGTCCGTATTTTATTTTTATCGACGCCTCTACCTCTAAACATGAGGACATATTTATTGTTATCGGCTTTTCGCTTGAGGACAAGCGAGGTCTAAGCTTGGGGGAGTTGATACGTCAATTTTGCATCATGCTTTTATATCGATATTTATTGCATTATGGACTATTATTTCACTTTATGTCACAATACTTATGGCTATTCTCTCTTATTTTACAAGGTTTACATAAGGAGGGAGAATGCCGGCAGCTCGAATTCTGGGCTGGAAAAGGAGCAAATATTAGAGACCTATTCTGCGCAACTCCAAAAGTCCTGAAACTCCACGGAACATCTTAAAATAAATAAAGAAAAATCCTCGCCAAAGATGAAGGCCAGGGGGCCCACACCTTGCTCATGAGGGTGGGGGCGCCCCCCCCCCTAGGGCGCGCCCCCCTACCTCGTGGGCCCCCTGGTGTCTCTCCGATGTCCATCTTCTCCTATATGAAGTCTTTCGATGAGAAAAAATCAGAAGGAACTTTTCAGGACGAGAATCCACCGCCGCGAGGCGGAACCTTGGCGGAACCAATCTAGAGCTCCGGCAGAGCTGTTCTGCCGGGGATACTTCCCTCCGGGAGGGGGAAATCATCACCATCGTCATCACCAACGCTACTGTCATCGGGAGAGGGCAATCTCCATCAACATATTCACCAGCACCATCTCATCTCCAAACCCTAGTTCATATCTTGTATCCAATTCTTGTCTCAAAGTCCGGGATTGGTGCTAGTAGGTAGCTAGTAGTGTTGATTACTCCTTGTAGTTGATGCTAGTTGGTTTATTTGGTGAAAGATCATATGTTCTGATCCTATATGCATATTATTACCCCTCTGATTATGAACATGAATATGCTTTGTGAGTAATTATGTTTGTTCCTGAGGACAAGGGAGAAGTCTTGCTATTAGTAGTCATGTGAATTTGGTATTCATTTGATATTTTGATAAGATGTATGTTGTCTAGCCTCTAGTGGTGTTATTTGAACGTCGACTACATAACACTTCACCATTATTTGGGCCTAGAGGAAGGCATTGGGAAGTAATAAGTAGATGATGGATTGCTTGAGTGACAGAAGCTTAAACCCTAGTTTGTGCATTGCTTCATAAGGGGCTGATTTGGATCCATATGTTTCATGCTATGGTTAGGTTTACCTTAATACTTTTGTTGTAGTTGTGGATGCTTGCAATAGAGGTTAATCATAAGTGGGATGTTTGTTCAAGTAAGAACAGCACCCAAGCACCGGTCCACCCACATATCAAATTATCAAAGTATCGAACGCGAATCATATGAACGTGATGAAAACTAGCTTGGCGATATTCCCATGTGTCCTCGGGAATGCTTTTCCTATTATAAGAGTTTGTTCCGGCTTGTCCTTTGCTAAAAAAAGGATTGGGCCACCTTGCTGCACTTTATTTACTTTTGTTACTTGTTGCTCATTACAATTTACCTTATCACAAAACTATCTGTTACCACTTATTTCAGTACTTGCAGAGAATACCTTGCTGAAAACCACTTATCATTTCCTTCTGCTCCTCGTTGGGTTCGACACTCTTACTTATCGAAAGGACTACGATAGATACCCTATACTTGTGGGTCATGAGTCGCGCATGTCGAGAGGCCGAGTTAGCAGCTCTGCACGGAGCCCGTCAACCCACGCCGGTTCACCCTACCGCTTCGGTAGAGCCAGGTGTGGTATTCAGTTCCTTAGGGGTGCCGTGTCTCACCCCTGCTTTGCGTAATGTGCGACTGCCCAAGGATTTCAAAGGACCTCGTAAGGTACCCAATTGCACCGCCGATCTGCAACCAGAGGCATGGGTTGAAAGTTACGAGATGGCAATGGAGATGTTAGATGTGGATGAAGCGGTATGTGCTAAATACTTCACCATGATGTTGGAAGGAACAGCTCGTACTTGGCTGAAGAGCTTACCAACTAACTCTGTCGGATCATGGGCCGAATTGAAGCACCGGTTTATCCAGAACTTCAAATATACTTGTAAGCAGCCCATGTCAATTGTGGATCTGGCCGCTTGTGTCCAAGAGGATGGGGAGTCCACGACCCATTGGGTAAAGCGGGTCTCAGCTATTTTGCATTCATCGGATCGTATCAATGCAGATACCGCAGTGCTAACGTTGGAGGGCAATTGCCGTTTTCCGCCGCTCAAACAGAAGTTAGGAAGGCTCAAATGTCACTGCAATGATATGTCAACGCTTATGGCCGCTTTGGTTAAATACGCCGATTCAGATAATACCAAAGACCCTAACTCAGAGGAGGACAAACCGGGGAAAGGGAAAAAGAACGGCAACACCAAGGGTCAGCAGCATAATCCGGCAGGCCATGGGAACAATGGTAAGCGCAAGGCCGACAGCAGTTTGGACTTTGTGGCTAACACCAATGCTCAGGAGAATGGTCAGCGCCATAAGGGCAAACAGCCCCAGAGGGGCGGAGGTTCAGGCCCCAATTTGGAGCGCCTGTTAAATCAACCTTGTCCAAAGCATGGATCAAAGGAGAATCCAGCATCGCATCTTTGGAAGGATTGTTATATCATGCGAGATTTTAAGAACTCCAATATGTTTCAGTACGATAATGGCACGCCAGGCGGTTCAGGAGGTGGTTTCCACGGACCGGGTTACAGAGGCGGCAGCTCCGGTTCAGGATTTCAGGGCAATCAAACCGGACACAGCAATCAAGGGAACCAAGGCAACCAAGGAGGCTACAACCATCAGGGGAACCAGCAGCAGCAGCAGTCGGGTTATCAGAGAAATCCTAAGCAGTTAAATAGTGGGCAATATCATGTCTTCACCACTAGCTTTTGTAAGCATGATCAGAAGCTTCACAAGAGGGCAGTGAACTCTGTTGAACCGGCGGTGCCTCAGTATTTGCGCTGGTCTGAGCAACCCATTTTATGGAGTAGAGAGGATCACCCGCCCCGGGTTGACAATCCGGGTCATCTGGCCTTAGTGGTGGCCCCTCAAGTTGGGGGATATAAGTTCACTAGGGTACTCATGGATGGGGGAAGTAGTATCAACATTCTATATTATGATACTTCCGTCGTATGGGGTTGACAGATAAGAATCTTAAACCGTCAAACACCGTTTTTCATGGTGTGGTGCCTGGTAAGTCTGCATATCCAGTGGGCAAGATAGCCTTAGAGGTGGCTTTTGGAGATGATCATGATTCAAGATCAGAAACATTGACTTTTGAGGTGGTGAAAATCAAAAGTTCGTATCACGCTTTGTTTGGGCGACCAGCTAACGCTAAGTTCATGGCAAGGCCGTGTTATGTTTATCTACAGCTTAAGATGCCAGGTCATAAGGGGACCATCATAATACACGGGAGCAGGAAGATCGCTTTGGAATGTGAGGAAGGTGATGCGGCTTATGCTGAGTCGGTTTGTGCCATGGAGGAGCTGAAGTTTTATAAAGACCAAGTTGATCCGGCAGATATGACTTCTTTGAAAAAGCCAACTACGAAACACGATCCGGCGTTGAAATTTAAATCGGCCACAGATACTAAGATGGTTGATTTTGTTCCTGGTGATTCATCCAAGCAGTTCAGCATCAGCGCTAACCTGGATCCCAAATAGGAAAGCGCGCTCATCGAGTTCATCCGTGAGAACCGGAACATCTTTGCATGGAAACCTTCTGACATGCCAGGTGTATCGAGGGAACTCACTGAGCACACACTTAACATTGATCCTAAGTTTAAACCGGCCCAGTAGTTTCTCCGCCGCTTCAATGAAGGAAGGCGCAAGGCTATTGGTGAAGAGGTAGCTCGGTTGTTGGCCGCAGGGTTTATCGTGGAGGTCTTTCACCCAGAGTGGTTGGCTCATCCGGTGTTGGTTCTTAAGAAAAGGGGCACTTGGCGTATGTGTGTAGATTACACAGACTTGAACAAGGCTTGCCCTGCAGATCCCTTTGCCCTCCCTCGTATTGATCAGATTATTGATGCTACGGCGGGTTGTGACCGTTTGTGTTTTTTGGACGCTTATTCTGGTTATCATCAGATCAAAATGGCAGTTAAGGACCAGGAGAAGACGGCTTTTATAACTCCTTTTGGAGCCTTCTGCTATGTCTCCATGCCTTTGGGGCTCAAGAGTGCCCAGGCGACTTATCAACGCTGTGTTCAGAATTGTCTTCATAAGCAGATTGGGCGCAATGTTCATGCATATGTAGATGATATTGTGATAAAGTCCAGGAAGGAGGAAACATTGATAGATGATTTGAGAGAAACCTTTGACAACCTCCGGGTATACAAGATGATGCTCAATCCGGAAAAGTGTGTCTTTGGTGTCCCGGCAGGCAAACTCTTGGGTTTTCTGGTGTCAAATAGAGGCATTGAGGCTAATCCAGAAAAAATCTCAGCAATTACATCTTTGGCTAAACCGGCGTGTATCAATGACGTTCAACGTTTGGCCGGCCGGATTGCGGCTTTGAGCCGGTTTATCAGTCGTCTTGGGGAGAAGGCTATCCCTCTATATCAGATGCTAAAGAAAACAGATGATTTTGTCTGGAGTGAGGCGGCTGATAAAGCATTTGAGGATCTGAAGAGGCAGTTAGCTGAACCGCCTGTGCTTGCAGCCCTGATCGATAACGAGCTGTTATTGTTGTACGTGGCTGCTAATGCCCGAGCTGTTAGCGTGGCTATTGTGGTGGAGCGCAAGGAAGCTGGAAAGGAATATCCGGTTCAACGGTCGGTTTATTATATCAGTGAGGTACTCATTGAATCAAAGCAGAGTTATCCACATTGGCAGAAGCTGGTGTATGGAGTGTTTATGGCAAGCCGAAAGCTCAAACATTATTTTCAAGGTCATCCTATCATAGTGGTCAGTTCAACCCCTCTGGGACATATCATTCAAAACAGAGAAGCAACTGGCCGAATTACTAAGTGGGTTATTGAGCTTGGGCCTCACGGGCTCAAATACACGCCTCGCACAGCAATTAAATCCCAAGCGCTCATGGATTTCATCAATGATTGGACAGAGTTGCAGACACCAGAGGAAAAGCCAGATAACACGTATTGGACTATTCACTTTGATGGATCCAGACAGTTGGAGGGCTCAGGGGCTGGAGTCATACTAACTTCCCCACGAGGTGACAAGTTTTGTTATGTCCTCCGTTTAATGTTCCCTTGTACTAACAATGCAGCTGAGTATGAGGCCTTACTCCATGGTCTTTGGATGGCTAAGGAGATGAACTTAAGCCGGGTTAAGTGCTTTGGGGATTCAGATCTGGTGGCTCAACAGGTGTTTGGCACTTGGGATTCTAAAGACCCACTCATGGCTGCATATCAATGAGAGGTGGACACAGTGGCTGGTCACTTCAAGGGTTATCAGGTGGACCATATAGACCGGCGAAAGAACGAAGCGGCGGACGCTTTAAGCCGCCTTGGTTCTCAGTGTAAACCAGTCCCACCAAATGTCTTTCTTGACGTGCTGCATAATCCGTCGGTCAAGGTACCAATAGAGGAGGAGTTGGCTATTCCTGATCCGGAGGCTCAATTGGTGGCAGCTTTGCATGTCATACCGGATTGGACAATCCCATACCTGGCTTACATGAATCGGGGCGAGTTACCGGAGGATGAAACCTCGGCCCGACAGATAATCCAGCGTTCTAAGTCGATGACCATACTCAACGGAGAGTTACATCGTTACAGCGTCTCAGGGGCAATTCAGCATTGTGTCTCTCCTCAAGAGGGTTGTGAGATTTTGTGAGAAATCCATGAAGGGGTTGTGGTCACCACGCCGGTTCAAAGTCTTTGGTAGCTAAAGCTTTTTGCCATGGTTTTCATTGGTTAACAGCTCACGTTGATGTGGAGGATTTAGTCAAAAGATGTGACGGTTGTCAAAAATTCGCATGTCGTGCTCATATTCCAGCTCAGGAGTTGAGGATGATTCCAATAACTTGGCCGTTTGCAACTTGGGGGCTTGATATGGTTGGACCCTTCAAGAGATCCAAGGACAAAAAGACCCACTTATTAGTGGCAGTTGACAAATTCACCAAATGGGTGGAAGCAGAGCTAGTCAGTAAGTGTGATACGGCCACGGCGGTTCAGTTCATCAAAAAGGTGATATTACGGTTTGGCTTTCCACACAGTATTATAAATGATAATGGTACTAATCTGTCAAAGGAAGAGATGGGGGAATTTTGCCAACGTGGGCATATCCGGCTTGATATAGCATCGGTGGCTCACCCCCAATCTAATGGTCAAGCGGAGAGGGAAAATCAAGAAATTTTGAGAGGTATTAAACCCCGGCTTATGGTTCCTTTGAAGCGTACACCGGGTTGTTGGGTTGAGCAGTTACCTTCTGTGTTATGGAGCATCAACACCACACCTAACAGATCTACGGGTTACACGCCTTTCTTCATGGTTTATGGAGCGGAGGCAGTTCTTCCTAGTGACATACGTCACGACTCGCCCCGCGTGGCAGCTTATATTGAAGCTGATAATGAGACAGCACGTAAGGATTCCCTGGACCTATTAGATGAGGAGCGTGATCTTGCAGCAGCGCGTTCGGTGATTTATCAACAAGATCTCCGACGTTATCACAGCCGCCGGGTTAAGACCAGAACTTTTCAAGAGGGCGATCTGGTGCTCCGCCTCATCCAGGATCAGACTGATATGCACAAATTATCCCCACCTTGGGAAGGACCTTTTGTGGTTAGCAAGAATCTGCACAACGGGTCATACTACCTCATTGATGTTCGAGAGCACAAAGACTCACGTAAATCGGAGGAGGAGACCAAGCGGCCGTGGAATATAGCTCTTCTTCGGCCTTACTATACTTGAGCCACAGGCTCTTCGTATGTACATATTTATGACAATTTATATATTATATAATAAACCAGAGCCTCGAATAAAGCGGGGTCTCTGTTCTTTTTCATTGTGTGTGAGCTTACAAGAGTTTCGACTGACAAAGCGGAGTTTTGTTAAACCAGTCTCTACGGCCGCACGGATATAAAGAAAATCACTAGGGGGCTTGGTCGTATCTGAACCATAGCTACACCTCTTGATCGGTTTGAAACCACAAAGGGATATCACTAGGGGGCTTGGTTGTTGTCACACCATAGCTACACCTCTTGATCGGTTTAACACCACAAAGGGATATCACTAGGGGGCTTGGTTGTTATCACTCCATAGCTACACCTCTTGATAGGCGTTAAGCCAAAAGGAAATTCTATGGAGCCAAAGAGAGTATATTGCATTAAGCACAGCTCAAACATATGTAACCACCGAGCACAGCTCACATGTTACCTGGGGGCTCTTTGCTTCTAAAATAACAATGAGTTTTGAATCCTTGTAATAGGATATCAAGCCAGGCTTGGAAGCCAGGTGTATTCACCTAAAACCCCGGGTTATCCTGCCTCTTTAAGTAAGTCACTCCGTCCAGGTAAACCTGGTATGACCCATCGAACGTTTGACAAGTCAATCCCATGGACCCTGAACTTGTCAAAGTTAAATTGGTGATTGGTTAAAGATTGAGGTCCATCTTAAAAAGGCTTTGCAAAATGGTTTAACTCAGCGGCCTGGCAGCCCATAAAAGCATCGATTTAGGGCCTGGCAGACCATGAAAAGCCTTGCATATTTCTTTTGTATTTGTTGTTTTAACATCTTTTGATAAGGGATTTATAAACATTTTTTCTGACAAACCGGTGTTCATTACAAACCGGCTTGACTTTCAGCGCTTCGTTGTTAGTACATGATCAGATTCTAAACTGGTAGCGAATTGCTCCGGACTGGTCTTGACTAGATGTCACCAACCTTATACAGACAAATCAACGGCTTTTTAGCCCAATATGATTTCTACATGAACCGGCGAGAGGGCCAGGAGTTATCAACACTCCGGATTAATGATTTTACCTCTACCATACAAGTAGTTGGTCAGCCAACGAGGTATATCACAGGTATTACTTATTTTATCGGATTACTACAAACTTTGGTTATCCATCCAAGTTGTGTATGGCTTGTGGGCATCATAACCCGTCTCGTGGTAAACCACTAGGATGATTTTTAGTTTTCATATGCAGGAACATAAAGGATTATGCATACATGAATTCCAAAAGTGGAGCAAGTTCTCACAATGTCACAGCACCACAAAACATGCTTGATGGCATGACAGATAAAGGGGTTTTTGCTATCCTATTACAAGAAGCTTCAAAACGGCTCCAATTGAATAATTGTTTCTAAGTAGTGGCACACAATAGCTGGTAAACCGGCGACCAGTTTAAGATGCTTTCTCTGGACGGCTTGACGGTTGAGGATCATTTGGTGCAATCACTTCTTCTTCATCCCTCCCCAGACGCTGGAAATCAACCGTTGACCAATCGATTCCGGTTAAAGCTTGAAACACGGCTTCTTCATGGATAAGGCTGGAGGGGTTAATGTCAGGAGCGTAAGTATGCTTACGGATTGGAGGCACAAGTTCTTCGACTTCATGGATTTCGGCAGGCTATCTCTTCCCTTCAGTGTCGTAAGCCGGCTGGAAATGAGATAAATCTGTGTCTTCTGCCAGTTTGCTGGCTATTGGCAGCATCTCCTTTGCCAGCCTTCGGAGATCATCATTGTCGAAGTTTGAACCGTCCTTCTTCACACCTGTATATCCTTTAATGATGTCATCCGCTTCAAGATCCGGAATCCATGCTTTGGCCCGGATTAGTGCGGTCAGCGCTCCTGCTCTTGCGGCTGCCTTCTTCAGTTCAGTAATCCGGGCTGGTAGCATGGCCAGCTTCTCAAGGGTTTCTTTTATCAGTGTTGGTGCCGGTTTATTGTAGGCTGCAGTGCATATAGCACGCTGGGATCCAGAGTAAAGTTGTTCTATTAAGGTGTAAGTCGCTTTAAGCTTCATCCACATATCAGCGCCCAGATGAGTAATGCAAGTGCCTGTCATGGTTTAATATCAGCCCAACTGGTAAACAATAAGATCTCATGAATTGGACAAACAGCATAAGGAGATACTTACCAAATACAGCGGACGTCATGGCATTGATTTGACGCTTCAAACCAGTTAGTTCATCTACAACTGGCTTCAGGGCTGTTTCGGCATCTTCAGCTCTTTTGGTTAAACTGGCCTTTTCGGTTTCCCAGTCAGCATGTTCCTTGTTAAAAGACTCCTTTAGCTTTTCCATAGCTGTCAGTGCTTTGGTCAGCTCCTCCTTGGCTTTCACAGCCTCTGCTTGTTGGGACTTCACGTTCTCTTGCAAATCAGCGGTTCGGGCATCTCTATTGCTTAGCTCAGCCTGTAACAGCGAAGATATGTCAACAACAGGATATGTATTTTCTAAGTACTAAGCATGTAACAAGTTATGCACTTCGTACTTGGGGGCTAATGCCTATTTGCTCTATTATCAATACATCTTTTATAAGTCTCCAGAACAATGCAAGCATTATCCTTGACACTTGGGGGCTAATGTACATCTGTTCAAAATGAATGCATGGATTCAAGACCCAGATTACCTCGGAAAGCTAAACCGGCCTTTGGGGGCTACACTGAGGAGAGGATTAAAGTATTACAAAGTCCCGGTTTAAGATTCACATCATAAAACGGCCCTTGGGGGCTACTTGAGCTAGTGTTTCAACTTTGGAATCAAGAAATAAAGGGAGATGAAAATACCTCATAGCGTTCCTTCATTAAGTTCACCAAACCGGCCTCATAATCTCGGTTCGAGTGCAGACGGTTTAAAAAACCGGAATGGAGTTCTTCAGCGCTGAGATGAGCATAACTTGACAAATGAGTGCTCCATTTACCCTTCTCCATGGCAGCACGCTCTTCTTTGGCGCTATGTTTGGCCAAGATTATAGGATGGCCAGGAGAGTCGTGGCCCATGCTAGTAATGATAACGTCATCTCCTGGGCCTTGAGTAGCTTTTGTGGGTGATGGTGGAGTGCTAGTAACTCTCACCGGACTAGCCTGGATTGGAGCTGCCGGTTCAGTATCAGGAACAGTAGTATCAACTTTAGTTTGTTCATTAATATTCCGGTCTTGAGGGGGTGGCTCATCAAAGGTAGCGTCAGGATGGGGACCCTCCGGTTCATGAGTTTGGTTCGGTTCATCTGTTTGCTCCTGTTCAAGAACCACCTGGTCTTCAGACGGATTGTTCACCCGAGCTTTTTTGCTGGGTCTGGCTTTGGCTCTGCAAACAAAAATAAAAGAGGTGAAAATTTAGCATATTACTCAGAATATGTAAAACATTCGAAGAAAGGTTTTGAGTATTTACCCAGCTACAGTTTTGAGAGGAGGGAGTTGGGTTGCTGTTGACTCACCAGAGGATGAGGGAGGTGTCACCTGATAATTGGAATAGGACGGATTAAGAGGTTGTCTGAAATAACCTGCCTTGGGATAAGAATTGTCAGAAGTGGGGGAGACCTCAGATCGGCGCTTCCGAACCGGGGTATCAGGTAAACTGGCTTAAGTGACCTGTTGGCCGTTGTGCCGGGTTGTCCGGCGAGCTTCATGCTGCTGCATCTTCAAAATGAATTTTGGATCCAAGTAAGCAAGAGGATGAGAAAATCTTACTTTCCGGACCGCTTGACGGGTTTTTTGGGTTGGCATAGAGTCTGAACCAGAGGAAAGGGTAATTACCTCTACATCATTAGCCTGGCTGCCTTCTACGTCCTCCTGATAAAGATCATTGTTAATGAGGTGCATGAAAAGGGAGCCAAGTGAGTCAAGTTCTACCTCAACTTCCGGATCATCTGCATCTTCATCAAGTTCCATGTTGATCCAGTCAGCTGTTTTCCGCTTTGAGGTACGCTTGACGGCTTTGGTTTTGGATGGCTTTGCCGCTTTATCTGTGGATTTCCGCTTCCAGAAGGGATCATCACCCTGTTTATACACAAACAGAAGGAAGTTTACAAGTTGAACAATTTAAAGATATCAAAGATAAAAAGGAAGCATAGTGCTTACAGCAGGCGGTTTATTTTGAGTATAGAAGGGGTTCGAGCCGGTTTGGCGACAGACTGATTCCGGTTCATTCAAAATTTTCTTGACGCTTTCAGTGACCTCTTCATCGGTTACCTGAATGTTGATGTGGCGTTGGGGGTCTTCTAATTCACCGGTGTACTCACACATTAAACCGGGGCGACGGCTTAGTGGCAAGACGGTCCAAGATATCCAGCAACGCACAAAATCAACGCATGTTAAACCGTTGGCCATAAAGGCCCGGAGCTTGGCGAGTTGAGGGGCATATTTGGCCCGTTCCACAGAACTTAAACGTTGCGGCATTGGATGAGTGTTGGAAAGCCGGTGATCATGGTAGCCTGGAAGAGGGTTCTCATCTTCAGGAGAGGTATCTATGCAGTAGAACCAAGTCTGGTTCCATTCCTTAGGGTGACTGTGCAGTTTGGCATGAGGGAATTCAACTTCCTTCCGCTTTTGAACAGAGACACCACCAAGTTCAGTGTTGGGACCGTTTACAAATTCTGTATGCCGTTTCAGATGAAAAAAGTCCTGGAACAGCTCAGCAGTTGGTTCTTCTTGTAAGTACACTTCACAGAAGACTTGGAAGTTGTATAGATTGGACACCGAGTTGGGTCCGATATCTTGAGGATGGAGTTGGAAACTGGCAAGCACATCTCAGAAAAACTTTGACCCGGGCGGTTTGAAACCATGGCCTATGTGGTCGACAAAGGCCACTACCTCACCCTGCCTCGGGGTAGGAGGATTCTCTGTTCCTGGAACTCGCTATCAAATTTCAATTTTCTTAGGCAAGGTGCCGATATTGACCATTCCGTTCAACTGTTCCTCGGTGACCCGGGAAGGAGCCCAGTTGCAAGCAAAAAACTATTTGGCCATTGTGGAATGAAAAGCTGAAAAAGAATGCCGGTTTACAAATCATTCATGGTGGTATGCAAGATGCAACGGATTAAAAATATACAGATATGTGAAATTGCGTAAACCGGAGACTGATACAATAATGAATATATGACAAGGTCATATCAAGGGTATACGTGTGTTGTTAAACCGGACTGTTACAATGAATGTAAAGGGGGTTTGCCGGTTTACCAGGGGACTAATGGTATGAGATAGATTGTTTTTACAAGGGTAAACTGCCTACATGGTAAAGAGGATACAGATCTAAGGCGAAAAGGGCTAAGTAAGGTAAAACAGATTTCATAGTTTGGCATGGGAATTTCAGATCTGTCGTGCGTTGGATAATCAAAATATATTCTGTTCTAATCTCAAGTGCTCAAAATGTTCAGTAAGTTCAGATGAGTTTGATATCAAGCAGATGCCTTTACAAGAAGAAAGGAGTTTAAGCTACAAAGGGCGCTGAAAACAATCAGATCTAACTGGCCATTGGTGTTACTAAAGGAGGAACAGCTTCAGGTTATGAAGAACACCGAACCCTAATGGCGGATCTGGGGTGAGGAGAAGAGGAACTTACTGGTGCAGGAAGAAGCAGCGGAGGATCACCGCGTGTCTCTGGTAACAGTCAGGTTGATGCAGCGGCCTTCGTCGAAGCAGAGGTGAAGCTCGGTGACGGCGGCGGCGCTCAGGGGCAGAGATGTCGCGAGGAGGAAGAAGAAGTGAAGGAGACGAAGGGGAAAAGGGAGAAGGACCTATGGTCCTATTTATAAGGCGAATCGATAAAGCGACAAGTGCGGGAATCGAGGAGCTCAAAAATGGATAGTTAATAATGGTGTCGCCTCGATGATTGGATATGCATTAATGAAGGTAATCTTCGGCTTCAACGAATAGATGACGTCAGGGCGGTTTATCATGATCCTGGAGTATGACGTCACGGCGGTTTACAAGATCAAGGTGAAGATGCAAAGGAGGAGTTTTTCTAAGTGTTGAAGATTGACATGAACAAGTTCAAACCAATCTGGGGCCTAATGTTGGGGATATTACTATTGGGCGTAAACCGGCCAGGAGTAGCCGGATTAACTTTATGAAGATTAGAAACCCATGAAGACATAAGAATGATGGCGCTTTATGAAGGCCCAAAGGCGAGTTAAGGCCTGTAGATGTAAACCGACCTTATTATGTAACTTGCATTGTAAGATATGAAGTATAGAGACCGAACCGGATACGTTTATGATCCGGCTTCGGGACTCTGTAAACCGGCGAGCATCAACCTATGTATATAAAGGGACGACCCGGCAGCAGTTTAGGGACGATACACAACAACTCGAGAGCCAGTCAAAGCGGATTCGCTCCCTGGTCATCGAAACCCTAGCAATACCAATCACAACTAGACGTAGGCTTTTACCTTCATCGAAGGGTCCGAACTAGTATAAACTCCCCGTGTCCCCTTGTCCGGTTTAACCCCTTTAAGCTAACCCGTTGTGATGGCTCCACGACTAAGTCCTTTCACAAGGACATCTGCCGTGACAAACCCACGACAATCATGAAGCAGGTCCTCGAACCAACAGGGATGTTCTACCATGGGCCAATCACACGGGAAGATGTTCGAGCACTGCTACTCGCTCAACGTCTGGACCTGAAGCCTTTCAAGAAGCTCGGGTGCTTCCTTCCTGACTATGAAGATTGGACCGCCGACATGGAGGATTGATTGTTGATGACAATGTGTCACTACTGTCTTTCTATGGCAAAACTTTGAATTTATGCACGGCGAAACTATGTGATATAACTAAACAGTGGTCCTGAACTAGATCGCTCTAGTTAATTAGGTTGGGTATGAGGAACTTCGTCATTTATGTTTACTATTGGTTACTTGTATTTTGCTAATTATGCCTCTTTGGTTTCTTAAGTACATTATGTTGCATATTATCGTTCAATTTATCAACTCACGATGCAGGTACATAAATCAGAGATGGCGAAGGGCTACTACCCGTGTACGTTGGGAGGGTTCCAGGAGTCTACGACCACTAGCCAGCCGCTCAGGCCAGGTGCACAGGTACCCGGGTGCTAGCCACAGAGGGTTCGACAGCAGAGCCGAAGCGGAAAGTAGTTACTTGAGGTGGACACTCCAACATGAGCAGGGGCGGGACCGCCGGTACTACATAGTCGCGCTCTTGCTCATGCTGATCGCTCTTCTCTTCTACATCATGGTTTAGATAGAGATGATGAAACTTGTATGTGTGCCATGACCATGCAGTTGCACTTATTTGAGACATGACATGATCGCATTGTGTATTGCTATTTTCGAGATGTGATGATATTTGTGTTGAATGATGATGATGGTATGACGAGACTACTGTATGTCTATGATACGATGATGATGATGATGATGATGATGATGATGATGATGGTATGACGAGACTATTGTATGTCTATGATGAGACTATTGTATGTTTAGTATGATCGGATGAAACTATTGTATAGAGCCTGTATAAATACATCATAAATACATAGGGGGTGCAAATCTGTGAAAGCATGAACATTAGCAGTAGCACCGGAAAGCACCTAGCAGTAGCGCTGGCTTAGTAGCAGCGCTTCATATGAACAAGCACTACAGATAATTATCAGTAGCGCTGGTCCTGGAAGCGCTACTGCTAATAATACTTACCAGTAGCGCTGCCCATACGAGCACTACTACTACAACTTAGATGTAGTGCGGTAGCAGTAGTGCTGGACCCAGCGCTACTGCTATGCATATTTCAAGCGCTACTACTAGGGTTTTCCTTAGTAGTGAGGGGTATTCCTTTGTTTGGTTAATGGGAGGTCACAAAGGATTAGCAGACAGGTTATGATGCAATCTCAAGATATTTACATCAGTTATGTTCCAATTCTCACCTCCCTTGTTAATACAATTGTGGTAATTTAGACTCCAAACTAGGGCCTCAAACCCTGGACAGGAATGTTTGGTCTATGGGTGCATATACACCCTATATGTAATTTTTTTAATACTTATATAAAAAGTTAAAAAAAATCTAGAACTTTTTTGACAGAAACTTGATCTTCCATTGTACTTGTAACAAAAATTCCACAAAAATAAAAAATGCCATTGACTTCTTTTTATTAAAAAACGGCCAAGATAATGTAAATAATGACCTATAATAGCAATATATTTTTTTACCTTGAAGTCGATGCTGATTTTTTATTCATGAAAATTTATATGCTGGTGCAAAAAAAAGTCAAGTTTATTCTAAAAAACTTCTAATTTTTTTGACTTTTAAAATAAAATTATATCAGATGTATATACACCTGAGAACCAAAGGCGTTTCCCTCGAAGCTTTCGATATTTCCATTCCCTCGTGCACCGTCAGCCCCTGTCTTCTTGTCTGTCTTCAGCTGGACAAGGCACGACGGTGAGCACAGTGCCCAGCACACGCAGAAAAAAAGTTCTTTTTTTTAGAAGTTCACAGGCAGAAAAAGATGAGCGGGCCGCGCTCATCTTCTATGGCCTATGGGCAATGCAGGGTCTAAGGCCCATGGAGTCTAAGGCCTTAAGATGGGCCTTGATATAGATGAATATATAAGGAGGAGTCAGTGCAGTGACACAACCGACGCTTTGGCCGAGTGGTTAAGGCGTGTGCCTGCTAAGTACATGGGGTTTCCCCGCGAGAGTTCGAATCTCTCAGGCGTCGTCTCTTTTTTATTTTATTTATCTCCATCCTTATTTTCTGTTCTCATGCTAGAAATATTAATGGTTGTATATCTATTTATTCGAGAAAAATCTCGCCCAAAGGAAAGCCGAGTATTTCTTCTTTCTAGGGACAACATTAGTAAGAAACGAAATGTTCCACCTCTGAAACGCGCCTACAAAATGGCCGACTCTTTATTTATACAATAGTACACCCTCCGTCTCAAAAATAAGTATCTCAACTTTGTATCAACTTTAATATAAAGTTGTAATAAGGTTAGGACACTTATTTTGAAACGGAGGGAGAACGTATTTAATCTAGCTAGTTTTGCTAAAGCATATTTAGATGTACCATAAATATTGCACAGCTAAGTCCTATGTCACTAAACTTACGTTGAGATTCGTGTGGATTTTTTTTCTTTTTTCTTTTCCTCTTTATACTTGATTCACTCATTTAGATGCGCAATAACTAAAGCACATTTAAATGTGCCCCGGACATACCCAATCTAGCTTATGTGCAATTAGATACTAACAAAAATTTGACGCGAGCTAATTATAAACCGCCTCGTGAGCCGTTGGACGAGGCGTTGTTGTCCGATTTGACAGATGGGCCACGTGGGCAACCCAACAGAAATTGACCATGTCGTTTCTGCATCACTTGTCGCCCTTAGTCTCGTGCTGCCGCACCGGCCAGGTAGCATCGACGCCTTGCAACAGATGATGGCCGGCGAGATCAGTGGCTCATCTTCCCCATAGCAAAAGATAATCTGTTGCATTGAAGCTTGCCCAGCCGACGAGATCAGCGGGCCAGGGCACCACATCCCCGTTGCATTGCAGCCGCCACTGACGGGATCCATCGGTTGTAGCACCACCCATGTTGCATTGCAGCTCCGCCTTTGCTCGGAAATAACACGCATATTGCATTACAACTTTCGCCGCTGACGAGATATGCGGGTCGCAGCACCACGTGTGTAGCAGTGCAGCTCCCTATACCAGTGAGATCCATGGGAACGCGATACCACATGCTACATTGCAGCATCCCATGCCGTCAGTGATATGTGTTGGGTCATAGCGGCTGCTGCCGGTTCGCGGCACCGCCTTGCTTATGGCATCTCTGCTGCCTCATGGTCTTCCCCAGTCATCGACGACCTCTCCTTTGCAGCAGTGCCACACCCTCAAGAGGCAATGCTGACATCACTTATTAGCAGCGTCACCTCGAAGAAGCGGTGCATGCCCCTGCAAAAGTGGCAGCGGGATGGTCGGTGATGTGCGACTATCCTCTCCCTGCAGCAATGGCAGAGGTTCCCCATGCGTTGTAGTTGTATGGGCAGCAGTAGGCATTGGCTAGATAGAAGGGGTTCATTACTGGCAGTGGTGGCATGGGAGGCTCTACTTCTGCTGGCGAAGGAGGTGAATGGAGGGGGGAGAGAAAGAGAGTACAGAGAGGATTAGATCATGGAGGAAAACGATGTGAGGATGAGAAACTTCGGCAGGGATAAGAAAAGCGGTGTGGAGCCGGATGTGCCTCATGCGCTTGAGGCTAGGTTTTTTGTTGGGAAAATAATTCAGATCTATTATCAAAGTTCACCGGATGTACAAAGCACCCAAAACATACTAAAAATTATATTGGTATTGTGAGACCCCCCAAACGACCACTCCGTCATCAGAACGAGCCGATGTTGCTGCTCCCTACCAGAGCCGGCTTGACTTTGTCGAGCCGAGAAGTTTTCGTGCACGTGCCTCTAAGGACCAACGCCCTAGAGCCGCAGACGTTGTCATTGAATCATTGAATAGATCTAAAGCGCCTGCAGCAAATATCGCCACACGACAAGAAATTCTAATCTCATTGCCTCAAGGAGATGACATGAATCTACACCGAAGGTTTGTTGACTACATCCAGAAGGACGAACTCAAGGAGGATCGAAACCTGGAAGAGCGCCGCCATCCACCAAAGCGCCGCACCTGCAAGGACTGAAAAATCTTAACCTATAAACTACTAATCGGAGCAGAGGCACCAGAATTCTCATCCCCATCATCGGCAGCCGGGGCCACAAGCAGAGATGAGGCAAATCCACAGGCTCGCCAACAGAGTCCGGAGGGGTGAGTTTGCCATAGCCGCCAAGGAATAGGTGAGGTGCGATCAAGGCGGTTCATGCAGCACAGAAAATCAGTCTGGTGAAATAGAACGTTTTCCAATAAAATTAAATTATAACTCTAATTCGCCATCCTCCTTGATCCAACTGATTGAAATACAGCCACAAATAATCAATCGTTCTAAAGCAATAATTCTGTTTTGAGTTACAGCGCCAGACAAATTTAGTTGGCTGGCCATCTTCTGAATTGATTCAGACAGGCGGCGTTGCAATGCTTCTGGCAAGTGGTGGCCAACAAACAAGACCATATCCACCCAAAAGATTTAGTACCCCATTGACACACAATGGCATGTGTATCCAAGTTTTAAAATAAATAGAAGTAGTGGCCTGTCTGACTGGCAGATATTGTACCCAGCCAGATACATATCAACAATATCCTATTGCAGCAGATACCACAGCCAATATCATACAAAACATACCCTGCTGCCAACATGCTCTCCATGATCTCCAATTATATGCCACAACCCACAAGTGCTAGCTGTGAGTATCAAAACAGGCAGGTCAAAGCACTGCACATGCTCAATTTGCCAGCAATCACACGCCGGCAAAACAAAACCTAATCACAATTCATAGGATAGGATGCATCTAAATGCAGGCATACAGGCAGGCCATAACAAGAAAGGAAACATAATTTTCCATTGAAGTGAAAATAACAAGCAAAAATAGAATAAACTGAGTGCGATTACATCATGTCTCTACTTATGGAACCGAGATAACAACGAGATACTTTTTTTTTACGGGGTCTCAAACACGGGAAATACCGTCTACTAAGCAAGTTACCTAAATTGCCACGACTTGTCAGTCACACGAGATAATCACAAGGCAGGAAGAAGAGAAATCAAACAAATGGATCGCCCGATGCCTCGACAAAGAGACCTTGCTGCAGCTGCCGGTGGGTAACCTAGGGTGGGGTAGGGGGAGGGACGACGACCATGAGAGTGCAGCTCCGCTGAAGCAAGACATAACAATAATATAGCATGGCGGCAACTTCGCCCTTGTTCTTTGTCTACCGATGATTAGATCACAAGATGGAGCAAGCCCCCCTCTGCGCCTTTTTCTTCTTCTTCGCCTTTGGTGGCGCAAGTACCACCTTTATTGCCGCATCAAATACACCCTTGACATTCTGAAAATCGACAAGGACCAGAAAAAAAACTCTGTCAGCATCTCACATTGCATTATGCAATAAGCAAACATGTAAGAAGATAGCTATACTAGTTGGGTCTTCGAGCTGCATTCGATGTAGTAGGGTGCGCCTATTAACTTTTTTAGTTCCTCCCCCTACAGAATTTGGCATCTAAAGTTAGTGACACAACATTGCCTCCTTCAAGGGAAAGAGCAAGAAAGACAAAAAGTCAAGGAAAAAAAGATCAAGTCTTGATGTAATGCATCCATACCTGAGCAGTAGTGATAGGAACAGCACCAGGATGGTCCACAAAGAACTGCTTGTCATCTCGAAGATCTGCCAGGGCAATGTACAAAGTGAAAATGGAGTACAACTGACAGTCTAAACCATCAAAGGTTCAAGGGTCAAGAACACAAGCACCAAGAACTAAACAGCCAACAATTCATCTAGGTATATACCAATGTTCTCAAGCACAGAAAGCAGTGGTGAAATACTATGAGGTTCACAGAAGCTTAGATTCAAGGGTTTTTTCTCATTTATTTTCATCTGGATAGCATCCCCTGCTTTCACTTGTAGTGTGTGACTGCCATTGCTCGTTACTGTGAATAACTTTACAAAGACCTATGTGCCTAGAAACCCAACGTCGCTTCCGTCGTAAACACAACAGGATGTCAGATTTCTGAAGAACAATGTGGCCATGTGACGTTCTTACCAAGCTTTGTTCCCACGAGGATAATAGGCACACCTGGTGCATAATGCTTCAGCTCAGGTATCCACTGAAACAAAAACGGAATTCAGGTTCAGGAAATGCATAGGTTGAGCATATATGTATAACCATAAAAATAATGAGAACAAATTAACATAAGTCAAGATAATAACCAAGGAACAGAAATTAGGGGAAACTATATCATCTAGACTACTGGAAAAACCGTTCAAGAGTGCATTAAAGCCTATTTCTAGCATGGAATAATTTCTCACTGAAGAAAAAAAACACTCATCAAACATGACATACATGCCAGAAACACAAAAATGTTATCAGATAACTCATGAAGGTGACCATAGAAATGATGGTGAAATGAACTTCTGCAGAGAACTTCTGGAACCAGGAACGCATAGAGCAAATTTATTTGAATATAAAGAGATAATAAGAATCAGACTGTTACCTTCTTTGAAACATTCTCATAGCTGGCCTTGCTGATAAGCGAGAAGGCCAGAAGGAAGACATCAGCTCCACGATAACTCAGCGGTCTCAGTCTGTTGTAGTCCTCCTGACCTGTTGCAGTCCAAAGATTGAGCTTTTACAACTCGGCACCAGAAACAAACCAAGCAGACAGAACAAACGTGTAACCATCAGCAAACCAAGACAGAAAGAAGAGCCAGTTACCTGCAGTATCCCATAGCCCGAGGTTGACAGTGTTGCCATCAACCACAACATTAGCACTGAAGTTGTCAAACACCGTTGGCACATAGTCCTGCCAAGAACAACAGCAGTAGTAAGATAAACAGCAAGTGCAGCCAAATTCCTTTTTCCAAATTCAAGAAACAGCCACATGGCCGTCGGAGTGAATTAACAACAAGTGCAGCCAAATTCTTTCTTCCATGTTCTAGAACCAGCCACATGGCCGTCGGACGGACGACAGCGAGGTGAATTAAATTCTTCCACTCATGTAGCCATGCCTGAAGATAAGCATACCAAGATGGCACAAACACCAGACCCCATGTAGGTGGGTGGTCCAACTGGATATTCTACTGCAGCTGCTACCACCACTACGTGGTCACCATGACTCAGGGCTCCAAGCTAATCTACCCTCCCAAAGCAGAGTAACCCCATCATGGGTGGTGGTATTATCTTGTCTTGTCTCGAAGGTTTCTTTCTTTCTTTCCTCAAGGGAGAGAGTAAAAAGAAATCTTTCGTTTGAAAACGAAGCATGCGTGAAAAGGTGGGTGCTGCAATTGGTGTGTGGATTTGCGTGAAAGAAACAAAGAATGGCACCCACCAACCATACGGAAGGTGTGAGTGGTCGAGGTAGGGTACTACTCCGCTACTCGGCTAAAAGGAAAGGCTGGAAAGCGATCTCCGGCTGTTTGAAACGGATCCGCAGCCCCCACATTGCCGGCTGGGGAGTGGAGCCAATTTGGTACGAAATCACGAGCCGACGAAATCTTTTCCCCCCCTGCAATGTTGCTGTTCCTACTAAATGGTAACGAAATCGACAGCGAAAATTTCCCGTACAGAATAAATCCTAATTTGGGGCTGATTTTGAAGCATCACCCGCAAAGATCCCCATTTCGCTAAAAGAAACTGGCAACCCTAGACGAGAAAAGATCGAAATTGGCGACCGCATTGTGCCCAAATTAGGAGCCGCCGGGGGGCGAATCGAGCGCAGAAAGCCCGCCCAAATCTAGATCAAGAACCAGCCTCCGCCTCCTCCACCCCCTAATTAGGAACACACACACACACACAGAGAATCATTCAATCAATCCGCATAAAAGGCGCAAGCAGCAACATTTGTCCGCCTCTACAAACACAAGAAGAAGAAGCAACCTGGCATTACCCAAGAACTACAAGTAAGAAAAGAAAGAAAGGAAGAGAGGGAGGGACGTACGGTTGGGAAGGTGTTGGAGGTGTAGGAGATGAGCATGCAGGTCTTGCCGACGGCGCCGTCCCCCACGGTGACGCACTTTATGAACCTGGACGCGCTCATCCTCCCTCTTTCCCTCGCTGCCGGTGAAGCTGCGGGCGAGACAGGGGAGGGGAGGGGAGGGGGGAAGAAGAAGAAGGGGGCGGAGGGGGGGAGCTGGTTAAGATTTGGGGCCAGAGGAGCGAGGCCCAGGGGCGGGTGTGGAGGTTAAGATTGGGGGGGCGCGGGGGCGGGGACAAATGGAGGGGAGCGCGGGGGAGGGGGAGGAGAGGGATGCGGGGGTGCGGCCGAGGAAGCGGTCTCCGCGCCGAATCGCTGGGATGCCTCCGCTTAGCCTGGTCTCCCACCCTCTGCTCGCCGAGGGAGAAGAAGAGGGAGAGAGAGAACGGTGGGTGGGGTGGGGTGGGTGGGGGTGGACACGGTGTGCGCGCGCATCATTTCCTTCTTTATTACCGCCCGCTCCTGCCCGGCCCCGGCAGCCATCATCACGCCCGCCCCATAATTAATTTCATGGCTAATCCCGCGTGCAAGCTTATTCATTCATGAGTTTTGGACAAATGTTTCTTGAGCAAAAAATATAAAACTTCTTTTTTGTTTGTAGGGAAATATAAAAGTTCTTACTGGCTAGGTAGTGCAAACAGTTGATTGCGTGTAGATTTCTAGTCCGATTCCCGAGGCTGATGGTAAGAATCCACCGTGTATCCTTGGTAGGGTTAGCTGTATCGTCATAAATGTAGGGGTTGTGCTACGTTGGTCGCCAGTAAGGTCAGTTTAATTGCACGGAGATCTCACGTGCGGTCGAAGAGGTTGTAACGCTTGCTACGAGGCGAAAGGTAAGAATCCGCCGTGTATCCTTGGCAGGGCTAGCTGTATCGTCGTAAATGTAGGGGTTGTGATAAGCTGGTCGCCAGTAAGGCCAGCTTGATTGGACAGAGATCTTACGTGTGGCTGAAAAGATTGTAACACTTACTATGAGGCGGGCAGTAAGAATCCACCGTGTTCTTGGTTGTATCGTCGTAAATGTATGAGTTGTGCTATGCTGGCCGTAGGTAAGGCTCGCTTGATTCGATAAAGATTTCATATTTTTGTTGTTGAAAAGGTATAATGTGTGTTTGTCTACCTTTTTCTTGCGCTTGTTGTCACTAAAGATCTTCTATGTTAGCTTGATGGTATGGTACTTCCATAAGGTGCATCAAAGAGGATGATGTTGGTGATGACATCATCATAAATGTATGGGTTATCCTATGGTGGTCGCAAATAAGGCCAACTTGATTCGATGAAGATCTCGCTTTTCGTCGAAAAGATGCAACAATTGTTTCGAGCCAGACTATTTAAAAATGTAGGGGTTGGCGGATTAGCTGTATCGTCATAAATGTAGGGGTTGTGATACGTTGGCCGCCAGTAAGGCCAGCTTGATTGGGCGGATATCTCACGTATGGTCAAAAAGGTTTTAACGCTTACTACGAGGCGGACAGTAAGAATCCACCATGTTCTTAGTTGTGTCATCATAAATCTATGAGTTATGCCATGCTGGTCGTAAGTAAGGCTCACTTGATTCGATAAAGATTTCACTTTTTCTTGTCCAAAAGGTATAACGTGTGTTTGTCTATCTTTTTCTTTCGATTGTGTTAGCTTTATGATATGGTTCTTCGGTAAGGTGCATCAAGGAGGGGGGCGTTGATGACACTGTCATAAATGTAGGAGTTATGCTACGATGGCCACAAGTAAGACCAACTTGTTTCGATGAAGAGCTCATTTTTCATCGAAATCATGCAACGGTTGTTTTGAGCTAGACAATAAGGACCCATCGTTTCTTTGATAGGACTAGATGTGTTATTATAAATGTAGGAGATGTGCTATGCTGGCCGCAAGTAAGGCCAGCTTGATTCAATGAAAATCTTTCTTTTCATCAGAAAGATGCAACGGTTGTTTCGAGCCAGACAGTAAGGATCCATCATTTCATTGGCAGAGCTAATTGTGTCATTATAATTGTAGGAGATGTGCTAAGTTAACTGCAAGTAAGGCCAACTTGATTCGATTAAGATCTTGCTTTTTCATCGAGATGCAACGGTTGTTTCGAGCCAGACAATAAGGATCCATCATTTCCTTGGCAGGGCTAGTTGTGTTGTTATAAATGTAGGAGATGTGTATGATGGCTGCAAGTAAGATCAGCTTGATTCGATGAAGATCTCACTTTTCATCGGAAGATGCAATAGTTGTTTCAAGCCAGACAATAACGATCCATCGTTTCGTTTGTGGGGGGGGGGGGGGGGTTAGTTGTGTTGTTATAATTGTAGGAGATGTGCTACGCTGGCCGCAAGTAAGGCCAGCTTGATTCGATTAAGATCTTGCTTTTCATCGAAATGCAACGATGGTTTTTAGCCAGACAATAAGGATCATCGTTTCCTTGGCAAGGCTAGTTGTGTGGTCATAAATGTAGGAGATGTGCTATGCTAGCTTGATTCCTAGCAATAAGTAAGGCATGCTCGATTCGGTAAAGGTTACACTAGCTTGATTCGATTAAGATCTCGCTTTTCATTGGAAAAAATGCAACGATGGTTTTGAGCCAGACAATAAGGATCCATCATTTCCTTGGCAAGGCTAGTTGTGTGGTCATAAATGCAGGAGATGTGCTTCGCTACCAGAAAGTAAGGCATGCTCGATTTGGTAAAGGTTCCACGCTTTGGCGAAGGGATGTTGTCGGTGTCAAAACCGGCGGATCTCGGGTAGGGGGTCCCGAACTGTGCGTCTAAGGCGGATGGTAACAGGAGGCGGGGGACACGATGTTTACCCAGGTTCGGGCCCTCTTGATGGAGGTAATACCCTACGTCCTGCTTGATTGATCTTGATGATATGAGTATTACAAGATTTGATCTACCACGAGATCGTAGAGGCTAAACCCTAGAAGCTAGCCTATGGTATGATTGTTGTTGTCCTACAGACTAAACCCTCTGGTTTATATAGACATCGGAGGGGGCTATGTTACACCGAGTCGGTTACAAGGGAGGAGATCTACATATCCGTATTGCCAAGCTTGCCTTCCACGCCAAGGAAAGTCCCATCCGGACACAGGACGAAGTCTTCAATCTTGTATCTTCATAGTCCAATAGTCCGGCCAAAGGATATAGTCCGGCTGTCCGGAGACCCCCTAATCCAGGACTCCCTCAGTAGCCCCTGAACCAGGCTTCAATGACGATGAGTCCGGCGCGCAGATTTGTCTTCGGCATTGCAAGGCGGGTCCTTCCTCCGAATACTTCCATGGAAGATTTTGAACACAAGGATAGTGTCCGGCTCTGCAAAACAAGTTCCACATACCACCGCAGAGAGAATAATATTTCCACAAATCTAATCTGCTGACATGTTTAGCAACATGACGTTACGTCATGGCCCGGTCATTATTCAAACCGTTTTTCTCAACCAGCGGTGCACATATCGCGAGGCGGTTTTCTTGACACGTCTTGTCAAAGCAGAGATCGTGTCCCCCTTATTACGGGATTCTCAGCAATACGGACGTGGGTAACCCAATCATGCCCATTGGTATGACTCCTCGATTCTAGGCAAGTCCCAAACGGCCACAAGGAGGACGCTTGATATTCACCCTCTTTATAAAGAGGCCAAGACCTATCCTTTTTTCCCTCTCGTACTCAATCGAATCCTTCCCCCGCCTCGAATTCCAACACCCAAGGCTTAGGTCAGGCGCTTCGGACCTTCAACCATGTCTGGATCCAACCTTCAAGGTCGGTGGATGCCTTCCTCTGTCACAGAGGAAGACACCAAGAAGCTAAGAGAGGCCAGGCATTTGACCCTCAAAATCTCGCACAGGCTGCCTGCTCAAGGGCAGGTCATTCCCACTCCCGAACTCGGCGAGAGCGTTGTATTCATCTCTCACTTCCTCCGAGGGCTAGGCCTCGCTCTGGATCCCTTTGTTAGGGGGCTTATGTTCTATTATGGGCTGGATTTCCATGACCTGGCCCCGGATTCCCTCCTTCACATCTCGTCGTTCATCGTTGTGTGTGAGGCCTTTCTCCGCATTACCCCACACTTCGGCCTGTGGCTCAAGACTTTCAATGTGAAGCCGAAGATGATCGAGGGGCGACACGTAGAGTGCGGGGGTGTCGTGATAAGCAAAAGTGCTGACGTTCCGTGGCTAGAGGGTTCCTTCCCAAAGATGTCCAGTTTATGGCAACGGGAGTGGTTTTATATCACAGCTCCCCGAAGTGCCAAGTGGGTAGCCGCCCCTACCTTTCGCTTGGGCCCCCACCACAACTGACGTCATGGATCAACAAGGGGCTGAACTGGGGGCTAGTAAATGATGTGCCGATATTGCAGAGTCACATCCGAGATCTCCTCAAGACAGATGTCAGCCTGGTCACGGTAATGCAAGTCATGTTAGTTTGTCGAGTCCCGCCTTGCAAATGTCGACCACTCCGTATGTGGGAATTCAACCCGGAAGGACAGCAAACTATTCAACACTTCCTCGGCATGACGCTTGAAGAGATGTACAAATTGTTCTTCGGACCACAAATAAAGTGTCCGGACACCACCGAGGATGCGGGTCTGAGCTGTAATCGCCCAGATAGCCAAGTAAGTAATCATGTGGCCGAACACGCTGTCTTTTTATTTATCATAACATTATTCTGAAAAGTCGCTCCTTGACTAGGACTGGGTAACAAAGGCGAAGATGATCAGGTGTTCGGCCCCCCTTCCCGAAGACTCAACAAATCCAGTACTAGCCAGAATGCTCGAGCCGGCGCCTTATCAGGCGCCCTCAGGGGAAGATAAAGGGGGGAATAAAGAGGCTGAAAGCAGGCCTCACTCGTTATTCATCCAAACTGGGGGAATTAGCGCCTCCACGAAGGAGGATAACCAGGGAGAAGAATCTAAAATTACCTCTCCCCAAGGAAGGAAGAGGACCACCTCTGAAGACCCAGAAACAAAGGTTTCCAAACGGGGGAAGAAATCTTCGCCAGAGGGTCCTGCCTCGGAGGGTACTCTTGCTGCACAACGCCCGCAAGGGGATCAGCCCTCTACCGAGCTACAAGTACACAAAAAGTACTTAATAGTAAAAATATCCTACATTACTTCTGAAGACAATAACCGAAGCATATGTCTTGTAGTTCGGGTCGTAGCCCTTCTCGACAGAGTTCGTCTTCGGGGGATCTTCTTCCGGAGACGATGGAGAGCAAAACACCTCCCCCTGCCACCCCGCCTCATGAGGCGGGCGACCCTGAAGTGTTGTCACGGAGGGTTTCTCCTGATCCGCCAAGGCCAGAGGATAATCCTTTGGCCACCCGAAGTCCTCAGTATTCGGCTCATAAAGAGAGCAACAGAAAGAGCCGGGAACCGTACAGTGTGCGGTCGGACGCACTAAAGGATCTTCTGGAGCAAGCGGCCATCTCAGAAGCGCATCGTACGCTAATGGGTACGGTGATTGAAAGGATTTCATCCGCCAAAAGCGGGTTGCATGAAGCTTTTATGAGTCTGCTGAAAGGCTTTGAGGTACGTGAAATAGTGTATGTTTTTGACAGTACCGCACACGTTAGGTGTGCCCTATGCAGATAGTATCACCTAAGACTCTGGTTGCCGTCGAGAACGGCGGCAAACAGAGGATCATAGTCCCAGTTAATAATCAGCCGCCCTCATGTGCAGGTGGCTGAAGGTCCGGTGGCTAGCCGGACTGATGAGTTTGCCGAGCTCAAGCGGCAACTTGATGCGGCAGATGCCGACATCGTGCTTGTCAACAAGCGGCTTGACGAGGCACAGGGTATGTGATTTCTCCGGTGATCAACACATAGTAGGAGGAGCATGATGCCAGTATCTTTAATATGTTGTGACTGCAGATGGAGCTTCCACCGTGGAGACCCTACGAGAGGAACTTGCCCAAGCCAAGGAACAAGCCAGGAATAGCGATGTGGCCGTTCTAAAGGCGGTCGAAGAGCTGAGGGCCGAACATGCCGCGCATTGCCAAAGCAAGGAAAGAATGGCCAAGATGGCCATTGAGTTGAAAGATGTCGCCGACCGTTACCAGCTTCTTGAAAAAGAAAGCCGAGCGAAGGCGACGGACCTGGAGAAGGCCATGGTAGCAGCCAAGGAAGCCCGCTCCAAAATCAGAGCGACGAAGGAGCTGCGTCAAGCTGGAGATATCGCGGCTGGGAAGCCCTTTTTGTTGTGGACTAAGTTTGGCGATCCGAAGTATGCCCCTCTTGATCAACTATGGAGTTCTGCAGACGCATATGTGGATTTGGCAGCAAGTGCTACTGATGCGGCCGAGTACTTCAAGGATCAAAAAGATCGTGAAGTGGAAAAGCTGTTCTGGTCACAGTTCCATGCTCCAGTGTGTGCGCTGCTGTTGAATGAGCGAATGGCCGAGTGGGCCGAGCTCCATAGGTTGTCCGGACTTGCCATGAGGTCTGTTGTGGATCATCTATGCCCGGAAGGGCCAAGGTCGAATAGTTACTTTAGTTTAGTGCAACAATTCCTTGGTGCTATGCCGCACATCGACGCTATGAAGAGGTTGGCGTGCATAGAGGGTGCGCGGATGGCACTTGCCCGTGTCAAGACATACTGGGCAGAGATGGAGGCCACCACTATTGCAACACAGGGTTCGGCCGTGGGCCGAGTTGCTGTCGAGCACTACTTTGAAGAAGTCTTTGAAGGCGCTCGTTTGATAGAGGCTCAGTGCTCAAAGAATATTATGTTCTAGTGACATGTATTCCCATTGTAAAAACAATGTTTTATTGGATTATAAAGGTCGTGTTTATACTTTTGCCTGAAAGTATTATGATGCCTCCTGTGCGGCCGTTTATGTATATATGTATATAACCTGAAAGTTTGCAGTCGCCGGCTTCAGCCCCCACTCATATAATGCGGGGGTGTTCGCAAAAAACGCGTATTCACACTTGATCCAACGTCTTGGTCCATGAAGGTGGTAGCGCAGCGAACGAGGCAATCGGACTATATTGCTTTAACACTTTCACTTAGCCATAGGAGTTTGACGGTGGGACTACTATATAACCCCTGGTACTTCCGCGCTCGTCCGAATACGAGGCGCGTACGTACATGACCGGAAAACGGCCCTTCGTTAATGCGGAGGAATCCCTAAGATTCCGCTAAGTCATCGAGTGGTTGACCAGTCTCGCGCTTTATCATGACAGTCAGTTTTCGGCTTTCTCTACTGAGGTGCTCATCCGGATGGGGCACAATCGCAGTAGTTCTCCCGGTGCCGCCTTAGCCGATAGAGCGGAACATAAGGTAGCAAAACACGGGAGCCGGGCAAACCCAACATTTGACCAAAGACATGATTCGGAGTTGATGCATATAAGGCCAAACTCGTGATGCCGAACACTCCCTAAGGTATTCGGTCTTTATAACATATGTCGGGCTGAACAATGCCCTTAATAATAAACCCCAAGTGTCCAGGTATGTGCAATATCCTGACGTGGCCACATGCCAATAACGTCAGCATCCTTCTCGGTTGTATTAAGTATCCGGAGGATGTGAATAACAAAGAGACAGTAAAAAAGGTTTACGCAGGGTCTTAATCTGAAAAGAAACCTTTGAGCGGGTCCCTGCTGCATGTCTGCGCCTGTGTCTCCGCTGTGCCGTGTCCTGGACGGGTGTAGCACGATTGTCATCTGTAAAAGAGAAGAACTTAGGTGAAAGTTGTCGTGCCAAAAAATTGGTTATTCTCAATAAATAGTTAAAATTCAAGATAAGTCAAGTTAAGCCGAACTAGCCCTGATTACACGCGGGAAGCCCCTGGTACCGTCTATGAGGGTTTAACCATGACACCAATCTCAGGTATATCTACTGATGCGTCGGACTCGTCTAACCGTGTCCGCAGTCTTGACGACCTGTCATTTATTCTGGTTGGTGAGGCCGTCTAGTGCTCGGCTGTTAAAGCCGCCGCACGTTCTTCCGTGCGTAGGGAACGCTCAATATTTCCACTAACTGTGATAGTGCCACGTGGACCGGGCATCTTAAGCTTAAGAGAAGCGTAATGTGGTATCACATTAAAACGAGCGAAAGTTGTTCTTCCGAGTAGTGCTTGATAGCCGCTTCGGAATGGAGCAATGTCGAAGTCTAACATCTCACTTCGGTAGTTGTCGGGTGAACCGAATACAACCTCTAGTATTATAGAGCCCGTGGAGCGGGCCTCCGGGCCTGGTATTACTCCCTTGAAGGTAGTATTGTTGTGGCTGATTTTTGTCGAGTCTATCCCCATTTTACGGACTGTGTCCTGATATCCGTTTATTATTGGGTCTAACACCAAGGCAGCCAATCCTTCATGTCGGATGCTTGTCGGGTGATCCCTGCGATCAAAAGTGATCGGGCAGGCCAACCAGGGGTTCTACGGCGCGTATGTCTCGGAGTGCATGTTTGCTTTTCCTCTTCATCACGTGGATCATGTTTATTGTTTTAACCTCTGCTGGGAATTTTTTCTGTCCTCCAGTGCTTTGCTGGCGAGGTTCGTCCTCGTCTTCGCTTGGTGTCTCCCTCCCCTTATGTTCGGAGTTTAGCTTACCGGCCTGCTTGAAGACCCATCATTCTCTGTGGGTGTGATTTGCAGGTTTATTGGGGGTGCCATGAATCTGACATAATTTGTCTAGAATCTTGTTTAGGCTGGACGGTCCATCTCTGCTGCCTTTGAAAGGCTTTTTCCGCTGACCTGGTCGAGAGCCCCTGAATCCGGCGTTTACCGTCGTATTATCTAGGCTGTCTTCTTTATTTCAACGCTTGCTTTTACTGCGTCATGGTTTTCCATTGCCATCCCTGACTTTGGATGTGTTTGGGTCGCTGGTGCTACTGCGGGCTAACCAGCTATCTTCGCCCGCGCAAAAGCGGGTCCTGAGGCTTGTCAGGGCTGCCATTGTTCTCGGTTTTTCTTGGCCGAGGTGTGTGGCGAGCCATTCGTCTCGGACGCTGTGCTTGAAAGCTGCTAAGGCTTCGGCATCCGGACAGTCGACGTTTTGGTTCTTCTTAGTGAGAAACCTGTTCCAAAGCTTTCGGGCTGACTCTCTGGGCTGTTGAATTATATGACTTAAATCGTCTGCATCTGGAGGTCGGACATAGGTCCCTTGAAAATTAGCCCGAAAAGCTGATACGTCTCCAACGTATCTACTTTTCCAAACACTTTTGCCCTTGTTTTGGACTCTAACTTGCATGATTTGAATGGAACTAACCCGGACTGACGCTGTTTTCAGCAGAATTACCATGGTGTTATTTATGTGCAGGAGCAAACGTTCTCGGAATGACCTGAAACTTCACGCAGCCACTTTTCAAAAAATAAGAAAAATACCTGCCAAAGATGAAGGCCAGGGAGCCCACCGTCTCTCCACGAGGGTGGGGGGCGCGCCCCTACCTCGTGGGCTCCCTGTTGCCTCTCCGACTCCAACTCCACCTCCATATATTGAGTTTTGGGGAGAAGAAAAATCAGAGAGGAGAAATCATCGCGTTTTACTATACGGAGCTGCCGCCAAACCCTAAAACCTCTCGGGAGGGCTGATCTGGAGTCCGTTCGGGGCTCCGGAGAGGGGAATCCGTCGCCATCGTCACCATCAACCATCCTCCATCACCAATTTCATGATGCTCACCGCCGTGCATGAGTAATTCCATCGTAGGCTTGCTGGACGGTGATGGGTTGGATGGGATCTATCATGTAATCGAGTTAGTTTTGTTAGGGTTTGATCCCTAGTGTCCACTATGTTCTGAGATTGATGTTGCTATGACTTTGATATGCTTAATGCTTGTCACTAGGGCCCGAGTGCCATGATTTCAGATCTGAACCTATTATGTTTTCATCAATATATGAGTGTTCTTGATCCTATCTTGCAAAGTCTATAGTCACCTATTATGTGTTATGATCTGTTAACCCCGAAGTGAAAATAATCGGGATACTTACCGGTGATGACCGTAGTTTGAGGAGTTCATGTATTCACTATGTGTTAATGCTTTGTTCTGGTTCTCTATTAAAAGGAGGCCTTAATATCCCTTAGTTTCCGTAAGGACCCCGCTGCCACGGGAGGGTAGGACAAAAGATGTCATGCAAGTTCTTTTCCATAAGCACGTATGACTATATTTGGAATACATGCCTACATTATATTAATGAACTGGAGCTAGTTCTGTGTCACCCTAGGTTATGACTGTTACATGATGAACCGCATCCGGCATAATTCTCTATCACTGATCCATTGCCTACGAGCTTTCCATATATTGTTCTCCACTTATTTACTTTTCCGTTGCTATTGCTATCATCACTACAAAATACCAAAAACATTACTTTTACTACTGTTACCTTTTGTTACCGTTATCACTACTATCATATTACCTTGCTACTAAACACTTTGCTGCAGATATTAAGTTCCCAGGTGTGGTTGAATTGACAACTCAGCTGCTAATACTTGAGAATATTCTTTGGCTCCCCTTGTGTTGAATCAATAAATTTGAGTTGAATACTCTACCCTCGAAAATTGTTGCGATCCCCTATACTTGTGGGTTATCAAGACTATTTTCTGCCGCCGTTGCCGGGGAGCATAGCTCTATTCTTTGAGTCACTTGGGATATATATCTGCTTATCATTATGAAGAACTTGAGAGATCCAAAAACCAAGATCTATCCCTCAACTACAAGGGGAGGTAAGGAACTGCCATCTAGCTCTGCACTTGATTCACCTTCTGTTATGAGTAAGTTTGCGACACCTACACCTGCTTCTGCTATTCGTTCTGATATGTTGCATGTTATTGATGATGCCACTTCTGCTATGCATGATACTTATGATGAAACTACCTCTATCCCTGATACTACTATGCCACTTAGTGATTTTCTTGATGAAAAACTTGCTAGGGCTAGAGAAATTGAAAATATTGAATCTGATGATACTGATGAAAGTGATGATGAAGAATCACTTGTTATTCCTAAGGGTTATGTCTTTGATCAAGAAGCTTCTTTAGCTATTTTAGCTTGCCAAAATAGAACTGAACTCAAAAGATTATTAGCTAAATGGAGTAAGCAATCTTTAAATGCTAGAATGAAACCTGACCCTGCTTTTGCTACTTCACCTATCTTTGTTACTGATAAGGATTATGAATTCTCTGTTGATCTTGATATAATTACTTTGGTTGAATCTGATCCTTTTCATGGTTATGAATCTGAAACTGTTGTGGTACATCTTACTAAATTGAATGATATAGCCACCCTGTTCACTAAAGATGAGAGAACTCGTTACTTTTACATCCATAAAATATTTCCGTTCTCATTAAAGGGTGATGCTAAGATATGGTTTAATTCTCTTGATCCTGGTTGTGTGCGTGTCCCCAGGATATGATTTATTACTTCTCTGCTAAATATTTCCCTGCTCATAAGAAACAAGCTGCTTTAAGGGATATATATAATTTTGTGGAAATTGAAGAAGAGAGTCTCCCACAAGCTTGGGGGAGGCTTCTCCAATTACTTAATGCTTTGCCTGATCATCCTCTTAAGAAAAATAAAATACTTGATATCTTTTATAATGGACTAACCGATGCCTCCAGAGATTACCTGGATAGTTGTGCTGGTTCTGTTTTCAGGGAAAGAACACTGGATGAAGCTGAAATTCTATTGAATAATATGTTGACAAATGAAAATAATTGGACACCTCCGGAACCAATTCCTGAACCTATTCCTAAACCAACTCCGAAGAAGAGGGGTATTCTATTTCTCAGTCCTGAAGATATGCAAGAGGCAAAGAAATCTATGAAAGAAAAAGGTATTAAAGCTGAAGATGTTAAGAATTTACCTCCTATTGAAGAAATACATGGTCTTAATTTACCGCCTATTGAAGAAACATATAATCTTAATCCTTTACCTATTGAAGAAACTCATGGTATTGATAACCGACACAGGTAGTAAAGGTAAATTCTCTCTATATATATGATAAAGATGTAATCCCATTTACTAAGTTTGCTAGCCCATGCTTAGATGAGTTTGATAAATTTATGGCTAAGCAAGAAGACTTTAATACTTATTTTGGTAGACAATTGAAAAACAATTCAAATATGCTTGAACACTTGGGTGATTATATGGCTAATGTTAAAGCTGAACTTAAACTTATTAGTAAACATGCTTCTATGGTTACCACTCAAGTAGAACAAGTACTTAAAGCTCAAAATGATTTGCTCAATGAATTGAATAGTGAAGATAATGATTATGCTGTTAGAGTGGCTACTAGAACTGGTAGAATGACTCAGGAACCTCTGTATCCTGAAGGCCACCCTAAGAGAATTGAGCAAGATTCTCAGAGAAATAATATAGATGTACCTGGTTCTTCTAAAAAGAAGAAAAAGAAAAATGATAGGACTTTGCATGCTTCTAGTGATCCTATTGTTGAAACACCTGAGAATCCAAATGACATTTCTATTTCTGATGCTGAAACTCAATCTGGTAATGAACCTAAAACTAGTGGTAGTGTTCATGATAATGTTCATAATGATGCCCAACCTAGTAATGATAATGATATAGAAATTGAACCTGCTGTTGATCTTGATAACCCACAATCAAAGAATCAACGTTATGATAAGAAAGACTTTGTTGCTAGGAAACATGGTAAAGAAAGAGAGCCTTGGGTTCAGAAACCCATGCCTTTTCCTCCCAAACCATCTAAGAAAAAGGATGATGAGGATTTTGAGCGGTTTGCTGAAATGATTAGACCTATCTTCTTGCGTATGCGATTAACTGATATGCTCAAAACCAATCCTTATGCTAAGTACATGAAAAATATTTTTACAAATAAAAGAAAGATACCGGAAGCTGAACTTTCCACCATGCTTGCTAATTATACTTTTAAGGGTGGAATACCAAAGAAACTTGGAGATCCAGGAGTACCCACTATACCATGCTCCATTAAAAGAAACTATGTTAAAACTGCTTTATGTGATCTTGGAGCCGGTGTTAGTGTTATGCCTCTCTCTTTATATCGTACACTTGATTTGAATAAGTTGACACCTACTAAAATATCTTTGCAAATGGCTAATAAATCAACTGCTATACCTGTCGGTATTTGTGAGGATGTGCCTGTTGTAGTTGCAAACGTTACTATTTTAACGGACTTTGTTATTCTTGATATTCTCGAGGACGATAGTATGTCTATTATTCTTGGAAGACCCTTTTTGAATAATGTGGGGGCTGTTATTGATTGCACTAAAGGCAATGTCACTTTTCATGTTAATGGTAATGAGCATACGGTACACTTTCCGAGGAAACAACCTCAAGTTCATAGTATCAACTCTATTGGAAAAATGTCATCGATTATATTTGGAGGTTTTGAATTTCCTCTTCCTACTGTCAAGAAGAAATATGATATTCTTATTATTGGGGATGTGCATATCCCCGTTGAGGTGACATAGTGTTATTCGAAATTTCTCCGGTTGCATGTTATTCGGAATGAGTTCGTTAACAAGACTTGATCAACCTTGTTAGTGGATTCCTTTTGATGATAATGAGATGGATGAAACTAGAAGGCACAACCTTCTGTACCCCACTTTTACTTTCTGTTATTTATATTAAATAAAATGAAAATAGTTATTTTTCTGTCTATTATCTGATTATCCTGCAATATAAAAATACCTTGAAAATAAAAGTTCTCCAAATGCCCTAAAATTTAAATATGATTTTTCTAGAATATTTGAGGATTTATAGAACTGAGAACACACCAGGGGGGTCAACCACCTGCCCACGAGGGTGGAGGGCGCGCCCACCCCTCTAGGGCGCGCCCCCTGCCACGTGGGCCCACGGTGGCCCTCCTCCACTTATTCCTGCACCCACACACTTCATTTTCCTCCCACAAACACGAATATCCAGCTCAAGCACGAGTTCTAGCTCATCTTGCTGCCATTTTCGATCTCCTTGCTCAAAGCACCTCTCACAAAACTGCTTGGGGAGATTGTTCCTTGGTATGTGACTCCTCCATTGGTCCAATTAGTTTTTATTCTAGTGCTTTATTCATTGCAATTTTTTGCTACTTAGGTGACCCTATTCTTGAGCTTGCATGTCAAATTTATTTGGTCAAAAGTAGTTTTGATGCATGATATAGGCCCTAGGCACTTGTAGGAGTAGTTGCTACCAATATTATTGAGTTTGGATTACCTTTATTTTGAAGTTACTAAAAATTTCAGATTTTTTCAAAAAATGATGAGGAGACTTTTGAGGGGCTCATCGAGCCAAAGCTCGAAGGAAAAGGCACCAAAGCCTAAGTATAATCTGCCTCGCACCGCGGAGGTTCGAGCGTGTGAATGGCCTTCCGAGGATTTCTTGAGAGCAGCCGGGATTTATGAAGATTTTCATGAATTGGCTCATAATGCAGGCCTCACCGCTTTCCTCCACGACCAATGTGATCAGTATCTCTTACTCACAAATACCTTTGTGCAAAACTTTCATTTTCATTCTAGGAACTCACCACCTATGGTGGAGTTTCATTTATATGATGAGCATAAGGAGATGTCACTTTATGATTTTTGTCGGATTTGTTTAGTCCCTTTTGAGGGCAAGACAGAAGAACCACATTGTGATGATGTGGAGGGGTTTATTGATACTATCACTGTAGGGGAAACAAGGAAGGTTTCCGATGCATGAATCGCTAGCATACATGCATTTTCCTGTTTTACGTTACTTTGCATTATTTGCTAGTCATTGTTTAACTGGTCGTGGAAACTGTGGAAACCTTAGTATCCCTGATATTATTATTTTGCTCCAAGGTTTATACGGTGATAACACTTTTAGTATGGGCGGCATTATTGCCAAACGGTTAAGTCTGAACCGTACCAAGGGTCCCATCTTTGGAGGCATCTATGCCTCACGCCTAGCTGCACATTTTAACATACCTATTAGGCATTCTGAGAAGGAAGAAAAAGTGATGTCTCGTGTTTATCTAGATTATAAAAGTATGGTGGCACGTGATTTTATTGTTAAGAATAGGGAAGGAGAACTTAGAGCATCTCCAGCCGTTGAGCCCCCCAGGAGGCATTTTTTTCGCTGCCTCGGGGGCTGCCGGCGAGAATTTTAGACCGAGGATGAAAAACTCTCCAGCCGTTGAGCCTTCCAAGCGAGGCCGTCGTCCTCACCGCGCCCGCGCATGGCCGTCACCGCGCCGCCCCGTCCGCCCCTGCTCCTGCTGCTCGCGGCCGGACCTGGCCGCGCCTGCTGCCCGCGCCTAGCCGCCACCTGTTGCTCACGCTCGCGCCGCCCCGTCCGAGACCGCGCCCGCGCCTGGCCGCCAGCCGCCACCGCGTCGCCCCGTCCGCGCCCGCGTCGGCTGCTCACGGCTGGACCTGGCCGCGCCTGCTGCTCGCTCACGCCGCCCCGTCCGAGATCGCGCCGGCCGCCACCGCGCCGCCCCGTCCGTGTCCGCGCCTAGCCGCCACCGCGTCGTCCCGTCCAAAGCCGGGCCCGCGCTTGCTGCTCGTGCACGCGCCTGGCCATGACCGCCCTCCGCTGCTGCCCCCGCCCGCTATGGCCGCCGCTGCGTTGCCTGCGCGAGGACATCATTGGTGGCTGCCTGCGCCTGCGCCGGCTGGCACTGGACCAAGGTGGGGGTGACGCGCAGGCGCTCCTCCAAGCCTGCGACGAGGACAGAGAGGAAGAGGAGGAGGAAGGGGCACCAAGCTCGCCATTGCCGGTCTCGGGCAGCGAGTAGTCGGCGAGCGGGGATGCAGGTGCTCTGCCCGACCGCTAGCTCCGCCCGGCCACGAGCTCGCTCGCCCTCGGAGTTGCTCGCCCCGGAGTCCATCACCCTCACCCTATCCACGCCCGGCCACGAGCTCCGCTCCGCTCCGTCGAGGGCAGCCACGACACGCAGGGTGAGCAGGCGGGGAGGCAAGCGTGTGGTGGGGAGGGAGAAGAGGAGCGAGCACATGGGTGGGCCAGCGCCCACAAAGTGAGTTAACAGGAGAGAGAGACGCTGGCTGGTGGGCCAGCGCCCACAAAAAGGCGAGATTAGGCCTCCCAGGAGCCCCCCGGTGCGCTGGGTGTGCTATGGGGTTGCCGGCGCGAATTTTTGCTCTTACCGGCGAAAAACAACGAGTTGGGGGCCTAACTGGGGCGGTTTTTGCCCGCCGGCGCCCAAAAAAGTGGCTTGGGGAGGCTTCTTGGGGGGCCTAGTGGAGATGCTCTTAAATATCAATTGTTCTTTAACAAACATCATCCTGAGACTATTACCCTGCCTGCTCCTTGTTTGTTTGATTTCTCTTTAGGCACGTACCTTGTTCCATTGAAGGCTATTCACGCCTACCGGAACCCTGCACCAGCTGAGGAGCCAGAGCCGGAACCACAAATTGATCCTTCACGACAGTCTAATTACCAGTGGGATCTGGAGATGATTGTCAGTCAGTGGCAATCGGAGTCTTCCTCTTCTTCTTCTCAGTACGACCCCAACTACTATTATGGATATCCGCCAGGCCAGCCGTGGCCATAGACCAACTTAGGCCAAAAGCCTAAGCTTGGGGGAGTACGTATTTCCCACCGACATTACATTTATGTTCACACACTCATTGCTAGATGTCGGTGCTCATACTTTTTCACTGTATCATCCTTGCTAGTTTATTTTCCTTTTTATGCTTTCTTCTTGTGTGTTTAATAAACCTTAAGAAAAAGCAAACAAAATTAGTTGTAGCTTTTAGCTAGTTTTACTTTCCATGCTTGTAGTAGTAATTAAAAAGAAAACCCTAAAAGATTTCATGTTCTTCTTTTCCTTGTTGGGAGATTTCCCATGTAAATAGTTCTATTTCTTTTCTTTCTTTTGGGGGTCGATAGGAGAAGACCATAATTAAATTGCTGAAGTGGCTCTTATATGCATTATTGTTGATCTGACAAAAGAGCCCATATTGCCTTATCTTCTCCTGTTTATTGAGTGCCTGTAGATTCCAGCTTAGTCCAATGCACGTGCACTATTATTATTATTATTCACATCGTTCGGTCGTGCAAGTGAAAGGCAATTATGATGACATATGATGGACTGGCTGAGATGAGAAAAGCTGGTATGAACTCGACCTCTCTTGTTTTTGTAAATATGATTAGTTCATCGTTCATGACTGAGCCTATTATGAATAAGCGTGTTTGCAATGACAACTAGAGATCATAGTTTCTTGTGCCATGCTTGATTAGCTATGAGTTATAATGGTTTACCTTGCATGCCAACATGCTATTAAAATGGTTGTGATGTGGTATGATAGGGTGGTATCCTCCTCTAAATGATTTAAGTGACTTGACTTGGCACATGTTCACGCATATAGTTGAAACAAAATCAACATAGCCTTCACGATATTTATGTTCATGGTGGATTATATCCTACTCATGCTTGCATTCGGTGTTGATTAATCTTAATGCATGTTCATGACTGTTGTCGCTCTCTAGCTGGTCGCTTCCCAGTCTTTTGCTAGCCTTCACCTATACTAAGCGGGAATACTGCTTGTGCATCCAAACTCCTTAAACCCCAAAGTTATTCCACATGAGTCCACCATACCTACCTATATACGGTATGTACCTGCCGTTCCAAGTAAATTTGTATGTGCCAAACTCCAAACCTTCAAATAAATATCCTATTTTGTATGCTCGAATAGCTCATGTATCAACTAGGGTTGTCTGTATCTTCCATGTTAGGCAGGTTATTCTCAAGAGGAGTGGACTCCGCTCCTCACTCACGAGATAAATGGTTGGTCACCGGGATGCCCAGTTCAATGCTTTATGCAAACTAAATAAAAATAATTGCAAACAAAACTCCCCCTGGGACTCTTGTTAGTTGGAGGCACTCGTTGTTTCGAGCAAGCCATGGATTGATGCTTGTTAGTGGAAGCGGGAGTATAAACTTTACCATTCTGTTTGGGAACCGCCTATAATGTGTGTAGCATGGAAGATATCACCATCTCTTGGTTGTTATGTTGACAATGAAAGTATACCGCTCAAAATATTATTCACCTCTGTTTCAAAACCAAGCTCTGGCACCTCTACAAATCCCTACTTCCCTTTGCGAAGGGCCTATCTATTTACTTTTATGCTGAGTCATCATCCTCTTATTAAAAAGCACTAGTTGGAGAGCACCGCTGTCATTTGCATTCATTAATGTTAGTTTACATTGAGTATGACTTGACTGGATCTCTTTTATCTTGAATTACAATGTCTAGTCAGTCCTTGGTCTTTAAAGGTGCTCTGCATTTATGTTTTACGGTCTCAGAAAGGGCTTGCGAGATAACATCTTGTTATATCATATTATGATTGTTTTGAGAAAGTGTTGTCATCCGAGATTTATTATTATGGCTCGCTAGTTGATTATGCCATTGATATGGGTAAACTTGAGACCTATGCGTTATTGCGAATGTGGTTAGTTATAATCTTTGCTGAAACTTGAATGCTGGCTTTACATATTTACAACAACAAGAGCAAGCAGAGTTTGTAAAAGTTTTTCTTTATCACTTTCAGTTTGTCAACTAAATTGCTTGAGGACAAGCAAAGGTTTAAGCTTGGGGGAGTTGATACGTCTCCAACGTATCTACTTTTCCAAACATGTTTGCCCTTGTTTTGGACTCTAACTTGCATGATTTGAATGGAACTAACCCGGACTGACGCTGTTTTCAGCAGAATTACCATGGTTTTATTTATGTGCAGGAGCAAACGTTCTCGGAATGACCTGAAACTTCACAGAGCCACTTTTCAGAAAATAAGAAAAATACCTGCCAAAGATGAAGGCCAGGGGGGCCACCGTGTCTCCACGAGGGTGGGGGGCACGCCCCCTACCTCGTGGGCCCCCTGTTGCCTCTCCGACTCTAACTCCACCTCCATATATTGAGTTTCGGGGAGAAAAAAAAATCAGAGAGGAGAAATCATCGCGTTTTACGATACGGAGCCGCCGCCAAGCCCTAAAACCTCTCGGGAGGGCTAATCTGGAGTCCGTTCGAGGCTCCGAAGAGAGGAATCTGTCGCCATCGTCATCATCAACCATCCTCCATCACCAATTTCATGATGCTCACCGCCGTGCGTTAGTAATTCCATCATAGGCTTGCTGGACGGTGATGGGTTGGATGGGATCTATCATGTAATCGAGTTAGTTTTGTTAGGGTTTGATCCCTAGTGTCCACTATGTTCTGGGATTGATGTTGCTATGACTTTGCTATGCTTAATGCTTGTCACTAGGGCCGAGTGCCATGATTTCAGATCTGAACCTATTATGTTTACATCAATATATGAGTGTTCTTGATCCTATCTTGCAAAGTCTATAGTCACCTATTATGTGTTATGATCCATTAACCCCGAAGTGACAATAATCGGGATAGTTACCGGTGATGATCGTAGTTTGAGGAGTTCATGTATTCACTATGTGTTAATGCTTTGTTCTGGTTCTCTATTAAAAGGAGGCCTTAATATCCCTTAGTTTCCGTAAGGACCCCGCTGCCACAGAAGGGTAGGACAAAAGATGTCATGCAAGTTCTTTTCCATAAGCACGTATGACTATATTCGGAATACATGCCTACATTATATCAATGAACTGGAGCTAGTTCTGTGTCACCCTAGGTTATGACTGTTACATGATGAACCGCATCCGGCATAATTCTCTATCACCGATCCATTGCCTACGAGCTTTCGATATATTGTTCTCCGCTTATTTACTTTTCCATTGCTATTGCTATCATCACTACAAAATACCAAAAACATTACTTTTACTACTGTTACCTTTTGTTACCATTATCACTACTATCATATTACCTTGCTACTAAACACTTTGCTGCAGATATTAAGTTCCCAGGTGTGGTTGAATTGACAACTCAGGTGCTAATACTTGAGAATATTCTTTGGCTCCCCTTGTGTCGAATCAATAAATTTGGGTTGAATACTCTACCCTCGAAAATTGTTGCAATCCCCTATACTTGTGGGTTATCAAAAGCATCCTCGAGCTCTTCCCAATTTCCAATTGAGTTTTCGGGGAGGCTTTTCAGCCAGTGTCGAGCTGGTACTTTAAGCTTGAGGGGAAAGTGCTTGATGGCGTGGAGATCGTCTCTGTGAGCCATATGGATATGGAGGATAAAGTCCTCAATCCAGACCCCAGGGTCTATGGTCCCGTCGTACGCCTCTATGTTCACTGGTTTGAATCCTTCTAGGAATCCGTGGTCCAGCACCTCATCGGTGAAACATAGGGGGTGTGCGACACCCTTGTATTTGGATGTATCATGGCGTTCGGACGGTTGTAGTATTCGGTTTTGGTTTTGTGCTGGAGCGCGCTTCCTAGATCCATAGATGGATCTGGTCATACTGGATTTTTGGCGCAAGTCCTCACGTAGGTCGTGTGTGGACTTATGTGCGGCCTTGTTAGCCGCTCTATCGCAGTCACAAGGTGGTTGAGCCGGCCGATTGGCCATTTTATTTTTTGGCTGTGTGGGCTCTAAGGCCTCATCATCGAATTCAGGTAATAGCTTGCGCTTTGGATAGCTCTTTATGTGGTAACTTCCACCATACTTTTCTTCGTTGTCGAGCACTTTGTTCCACCTGCTGTTGAGCGTATTTTGTGCGGCCTTAAGCCTTTATTCTGCTTCTTCAGACTCCTCGCTGTGGCAATAAGCCTGCTGCGGAGGTTCTCTTGTTCCAAGTGCCTTTCTGGGGTGATGTGTGCATCTTCGTCCGTACTGTTTTCCTCCCCAGAGGGGTGTTGATGAGGTTTATCCGTGGCGTCACCGTGTTCGGACATCGGATCTGTACTATGTTCGTCGTTTGCAGTTTCATCGTGCTTTGCCGCCGGGTCAATGTGGTCGTTGTTTCTTCTAGAGTCGACTGGAGTGTTATTTTCTCTTGCGCTGTTATCGTTTTTTTTGCCAAGGCAGGATTTGGGGCGGTGCCTACGCTGATGCTTTGTTTGCTTATTGGATGGGTCATCCTCCGCTGTCTTGTCGCCATTGCCTTCTTCAGGTGTATCCACCATGTATATGTCATGTGATGAAGTGGTTGTCCGGCGCTCTGTGGGCACCGGTTCCTGTTCCTCTCCTGCATCGCCGTCCATGCCGTCGATGTCTTCGGAGTCGAAATCGAGCATGTTGGTTAAATCGTCGATAGTGGCTACTAGGTGGGTGGTGGGTGGGCAGCGAATTTCTTCGTCGTCCGCATCCCCTCCTAGCCGGACATAGTTCGGCCAAGGTTCTCCTGACAAGGAGAGAGACCTTAATGAATTTAGCACGTCGCCGAAAGGTGAGTGCTGAAAGATATCCGCGGAGGTGAACTCCATGATCGGTGCCCAATCAGATTCGATAGGCACGAACGCGGGTGGATCAGAGTCTGTGGCCGGGGACGAATCCAGTGGTTTGGCAATACGGCTCTCGTAAGGGGTGAAGTCAGTATCTGGCTCCATCGCCACTGAGAGTGCGGCCTCCATGGCGGGGTCTATCCCCCGTCCTCGGATGGCGCAATTTGCTCCGGATTGAGGGCCAGAGTAGTTGCAGGTGTGATCTCCCGAACACTATCCGATGGCAGAGTTACGTCATGCTCGTCATGATTGTGCGGCGAACCTAACATGGGCTCGAATCCGTCAAAGATCAAGTCTCCGCGGATGTCGGCAGTGTAGTTTAAATCTCCAAACCTGACCTGATGGCCAGGGGCGTAGCTCTCGATCTGCTCCAGATGGCCAAGCGAGTTGGCCCGTAGTGCGAAGCCGCCGAATACGAAGATCTGTCCGGGGAGGAAATCCTCACCTTGGACCGCATCGTTACCGATGATCGAAGGAGCCATCAAGCCTTTACGGTGACGGCACAGTGGAACTCTCAATGAAAGCACCAATGTCGGTGTCAAAACCGGCGGATCTCGGGTAGGGGGTCCTGAACTGTGCGTCTAAGGCGGATGGTAACAGGAGGCGGGGGACACGATGTTTACCCAGGTTCGGGCCCTCTTGATGGAGGTAATACCCTACGTCCTGCTTGATTGATCTTGATGATATGAGTATTAGAAGAGTTGATCTACCACGAGATCATAGAGGCTAAACCCTAGAAGCTAGCCTATGGTATGATTGTTGTTGTCCTATGGACTAAACCCTCCAGTTTATATAGACACCAGAGGGGGCTAGGGTTACACAGAGTCGGTTACAAGGGAGGAGATCTGCATATCCGTATTGCCAAGCTTGCCTTCCACGTGAAGGAAAGTCCCATCCGGACACGGGACGAAGTCTTCAATCTTGTATCTTCATAGTCCAACAGTCCGGCCAAAGGATAAAGTCCGGCTGTCCGGAGACCCCCTAATCCAGGACTCCCTCAGATGTCACAAGTGTTTACCTATTCACTGTTTCGTTTGGATTGTCCTCACTCGACAGTAGTTAAACAACCTTTGGGCTCCGCTTTATGTAATGGCTCTTCAGCACTGTGCATTGAGGAGGACGTTGCAAATTTGCAGCGGTTTTTTGATGATTCGAACTTTTGCATTATTTTTACCTTTTATCTTGCACCTTAGTTGTAGGGTTTGTCATATTTTACCATGTCCGCACACCTCTTTTTGTTTGTTTTCACCAAGATTTTACCCACTGAGGTACTTTGAGATGAAGGAGGAAATACAAGGTTGTCGTGTAAAAATCATGTTAAATATCATGATAGAATACAACCATAAAGTGGAGAAGAAACTAGTCGCCACAAGGGATCCAAAGCGAACAACGGCGTCCAGTACGATCTATGTGCTTGTTACACCTATCGCACCAGCCGCCGCCGCAACCCCTAGTCCAGTATTTCTACCTTGCGCAAGCGTATCGAATACTTCATCTATTTCCCTTCTTTCATTCATAAACATATCATTTTCATGGTCTAGCAAATATTGTTCTAAAGGATCACTACGAGGCACGGCAATAGAAGCAAGACCAATAATTTCATCTTTACTAGGCAATTCCTCTTCACGGTGTTGTCTACGAAATTTAGAGAAATTAAATTCATGAGACATATCACCTAAACCAATAGTAACAACATCCTTTTCACAGTCTATCTTAGCATTAACTGTGTCAAAAAGGGTCTACCAAATATAATGGGACAAAAGCTATCTTGTGGGGAACCAAAAACAAGAAAATCAGCAGGATATTTAGTTTTCCCACACAAGACTTCAACATTTCTAACAATTCCAATTGGTGAAATAGTATCTCTATTGGCAAGTTTAATTGTGACATCAATATCTTCTAACTCAGCAGGTGCAATATCATGCATAATTTCTTTGTATAAGTCAATAGGTATAGCACTAGCACTGGCACCCATATCACATAAGCCATGATAACAATGATCTCCTATTTTAACAGAAATAACAGGCATGCCTACCACAGGTCTATGTTTATCTTTAGCACAAGGTTTAGCAATTCTAGCAGTCTCATCACAGAAATGAATAACATGCCCATCAATATTATCAGACAAGAGATCATTAACAATAGCAATATTAAGTTCAACTTTAACTTGCTCAGGAGGTGTATAAGTTCTAATATTGCTTTTACGAACCACAGTTGAAGCTTTAGCATGATCTTTTATCCTAACAGGAAAAGGTGGTTTCTCAACATAAGTAGTCGGAACAGTAGGATCATTATAAGTGACAGTCTTTTCTTCGACTTTAATAGGTGCAACTACTTTTACTTCTATGGGGGGTGATATTTAAGCCACTTCTCCCTAGGGAGATCAACATGAGTAGAAAAAGATTCATAGAAAGAATTTACTATTTCAGAGTCAAGTCCATATTTAGTGCTAAATTTACGGAAAACATCAGTATCCATAAAAGATTTAACACAATCAAACTTAGGTGTCATACCTGACTCCTTACCTTCGTCGAGGTCCCAATCTTCAGAGTTGTGTTTAATTCTTTCCAATAAATCCCATTTGAATTCAATAGTCTTCATCATAAAAGAGCCAGCACAAGAAGTATCGAGCATGGTGTCGATTGTTATCAGAAAGCCGAGCATAAAATTTTTGAATAATTATTTCTCTTGGAAGCTCATGATTGGGGCATGAATATAACATTGATTTAAGCCTCCCCAAGCTTGAGCAATGCTTTCTCCTTCGCGAGGCCAAAAATTATATATATAATTGCGATCACGATGAACAAGATGCATAGGATAAAACTTCTGATGAAATTCCAATTTCAATCGTTTGTAGTTCCATGATCCCATATCATCACATAGCCTATACCATGTCAATGCATATCCCTTCAAAGATAAAGGGAAGACCTTCTTATTAATAACGTCATCGGGCACACCTACAAGCTTAAATAATCCACAAACTTCATCCACATATATTAGGTGCTCATCAGGATGCATTGTTCCGTCTCCTGCAAAAGGATTAGCTAGCAGTTTTTCTATCATACCCGACGGAATCTCAAAGTAGACATTTTCATTTTCAGTAGGTTCAATAGGTTGAGGAGCAACTCTTTGCTCTACTGGTCGGGGTGAAGATACCCCGAACAAGCCCCTCAGAGGATTACTTTCCATAGTAACAAGTGACAGTAAATTTCAGCACACTATATAAGTTTTTCCTTACCAAATTCCACCTACCAAAGGTGCTTCACTCCCCGGCAACGGCGCCAGAAAAGAGTCTTCATGACCCACAAGTATAGGGGATCTATCGTAGTCCTTTCGATAAGTAAGAGTGTCGAACCCAACGAGGAGCAGAAGGAAATGATAAGCGGTTTTCAGCAAGGTATTCTCTGCAAGCACTGAAATTATCGGTAACAGATAGTTTTGTGATAAGGTAATTGGTAACGAGTAGCAAGTAATAAAAGAAAATAAGGTGCAGCAAGATGGCCCAATCCTTTTTGTAGCAATGGATAAGCCTGGACAAATTCTTATATAGAGAAAAGCGCTCCTGAGGACACATGGGAATTATCGTCAAGCTAGGTTTCATCACGGTCATATGATTCGCGTTCGGTACTTTGATAATCTGATATGTGGGTGGACCGGTGCTTGGGTGCTGTCCTTACTTGGACAAGCATCCCACTTATGATTAACCTCTATTGTAAGCATGCACAACTACAACAGAAGTATTAAGGTAAACCTAACCATAGCATGAAACATATGGATCCAAATCAGCCCCTTATGAAGCAACACATAAACTAGGGTTTAAGCTTCTGTCACTCTAGCAACCCATAATCTACTTATTACTTCCCAATGCCTTCCTCTAGGCCCAAATAATGGTGAAGTGTCATGTAGTCGACGTTCACATAACACCACTAGAGGAGGGACAACATACATCTCATCAAAATATCGAACAAATACCAAATTCACATGACTACTAATAGCAAGACTTCTCCCATGTCCTCGGGAACAAACGTAACTACTCACAAAGCATATTCATGTTCATAATCAGAGGGGTATTAATATGCATATAGGATCTGAACATATGATCTTCCACCAAATAAACCAACTAGCATCAACTACAAGGAGTAATTAACACTACTAGCAACCCACAGGTACCAATCCCAGACTTAGAGACAAGAATTGGATACAAGAGATGAACTAGGGTTTGAGAGGAGATGGTGCTGGTGAAGATGTTGATGGAGATTGACCCCCTCCCGATGAGAGGATTGTTGGTGATGACGATGGCGATGATTTCCCCCTCCCGGAGGGAAGTTTCCCCGGCAGAACAGCTCCGCCAGAGCCCTAGATTGGTTCCGCCAAGGTTCCGCCTCGTGGCGGCGGAGTCTCGTCCCAAAAGCTGGCTTATGATTGTTTTCCTCATCGAAAGACTCCATATAGCAGAAGATGGGCGTCGGAGGGCCACCAGGGGGCCCACGAGGTAGGGGGCGCACCCAGGAGGTAGGGCGCGCCCCCACCCTCGTGGGCAAGGTGCGGCCCCCCTCCAGAACTTCTTGCGCTCAGTATTTTTATATATTCTGAAAATGACTTCCGTGAAGTTTCAGGACTTTTGGAGCTGTGCAGAATAGGTCTCTAATATTTTCTCCTTTTCTAGCCCAGAATCCCAGCTGCCGGCATTCTCCCTCTTTATGTAAACCTTGTAAAATAAGAGAGAATAGGCATAAGTATTGTGACATAATGTGTAATAACAGCCCATAATGCAATAAATATCGATATAAAAGCATGGTGCAAAATGGACGTATCACTACCATCACTGTTACACTTGCTACAAACTACTGCTATCACTCTTACTGTTACCGTTGCTGCTGTCACTATTATCAAAACTATCAAACTACTTTACTACTGATCGCTTTGTTGCAGATAATTAATCTCTAGGTGTGGTTGAATTGACAACTCAGCTGCTAATACCTTCAAATATTCTTTGGCCCTCCTTGTGTCGAATCTATAAATTTGGGTTGAATACTCTACCCTCGAAAACTATTGCGATCCCCTATACTTGTGGGTTATCAATAAACGGTCTGGATCACGATCTTTACCGACTCCGAGTAGCGGCGAAAGTACATGAGTCAGTATAGATCATACCTGGAGTCCCTCAAACCATAGATGATGTTGGGGAACGCAGTATTTCAAAAAAATTCCTACGATCACGCAGGATCTATCTAGGAGATGCATATCTGAAGGAAATATGCCCTAGAGGCAATAATAAAGTTATTATTTATTTCCTTATATCATGATAAATGTTTATTATTCATGCTAGAATTGTATTAACCGGAAACATAATACATGTGTGAATACATAGACAAACAGAGTGTCACTAGTATGCCTCTACTTGACTAGCTCGTTAATCAAAGATGGTTATGTTTCCTAACCATGGACAAAAGAGTTGTTATTTGATTAACGAGGTCACATCATTAGTTGAATGATCTGATTGACATGACCCATTCCATTAGCTTAGCACCCGATCGTTTAGTATGTTGCTATTGCTTTCTTCATGACTTATACATGTTCCTATGACTATGAGATTATGCAACTCCCGTTTGCCGGAGGAACACTTTGGGTGCTACCAAACGTCACAACATAACTGGGTGATTATAAAGGAGCATTACAGGTGTCTCCAAAGGTAGATGTTGGGTTGGCGTATTTCGAGATTAGGATTTGTCACTCCGATTGTCGGAGAGGTATCTCTGGGCCCTCTCAGTAATGCACATCACTTAAGCCTTGCAAGCATTACAACTAATGAGTTAGTTGCGAGATGATGTATTACGGAACGAGTAAAGAGACTTGCCGGTAACAAGATTGAACTAGGTATTGGATACCGACGATCGAATCTCGGGCAAGTAACATACCGATGACAAAGGGAACAACGTATGTTGTTATGCGGTCTGACCGATAAAGATCTTCGTAGAATATGTAGGAGCTAATATGGGCATCCAGGTCCCGCTATTGGTTATTGACCGGAGACGTGTCTCGGTCATGTCTACATTGTTCTCGAACCGTAGGGTCCGCACGCTTAAGGTTTCGATGACAGTTATATTATGAGTTTATGAGTTTTGATGTACCGAAGGAGTTCGGAGTCCCGGATGAGATCGGGGACATGACGAGGAGTCTCGAAATGGTCGAGACGTAAAGATCGATATATTGGACGACTATATTCGGACTTCGTAAAGGTTCCGAGTGATTCGGGTATTTTTCGGAGTACCGGAGAGTTACGGGAATTCGCTGGGAGAAGTATTGGGCCTTGATGGGCTTTAGTGGGAAGAGGAGAAAAGGCCTGCTGCGCTCCCCTCCCCTCTAGTCCGAATTGGACTAGGGAAAAGGGGGCCGGCCACCTTTCCTACTCCTCCACTTCCTTCTCCCTTCCTCCCCTCTTGATGGACTCCTACTAGGACTTGGAGTCCTAGTAGGACTCCCATCCTGGCCGCACCAATGGCCTTGGCCGGCCTCCTCCTCCTCCATCCTTTATATACTGAGGCAAGGGGCACCCCATGACACACAAGTTGATCATTGAGATCGTTCCTTAGCCGTGTGCGGTGCCCCCTGCCACCATATTCCACCTCGATCATATTGTTGTAGTGCTTAGGCGAAGCCCTGCATCGGTAGAACATCAAGATCGTCACCACGCCGTCGTGCTGACGGAACTCCTCCCCGAAGCTTTGCTGGATCGGAGCCCGGGGATCGTCATCGAGCTGTATGTGTGCTAAGAACTCGGAGGTGCCGGAGTAACGGTGCTTGGATCGGTCGGATCGGGAAGAAGACGTACGACTACTTCCTCTACGCTGTGTCAATGCTTCCGTTGCGATCTACAAGGGTACGTAGATCAGACTCTCCCCCTCGTTGCTATGCATCACCATGATCTTGCGTGTGCATAGGAAAATTTTGAAATTACTATGTTCCCCAACAGTGGCATCCGAGCCTAGTTTTTACGGTTTGATGTTATATGCACGAGTAGAACACAAGTGAGTTGTGGGCGATATAAGTCATACTGCCTACCAGCATGTCATACTTTGGTTCGGCGGTATTATTGGACGAGACGACCCGGACCAACCTTACGCGTACGCTTACGCGAGACCGGTTCCCTCGACATGCTTTGCACATAGATGGCTTGCGGGCGACTATCTCTCCAACTTTAGTTGAACCAAGTGTGGCTACGCCCGGTCCTTGAGAAGGTTAAAACGGAGTCTATTTGACAAACTATCGTTGTGGTTTTGATGCGTAGGTGAGATGAGTTCTTGCTTAAGCCCGTAGCAGCCACGTAAAACTTGCAACAACAAAGTAGAGGACGTCTAACTTGTTTTTGCAGGGCATGTTGTGATGTGATATGGTCAAGGCATGATGCTGATTTTATTGTATGAGATGATCATGTTTTGTAACCGAGTTATCGGCAACTGGCAGGAGCCATATGGTTGTCGCTTTGTTGTATGCAATGCAATCGCGATGTAATGCTTTACTTCATTACTAAGCGGTAGTGATAGTCGTGGAAGCATAAGATTGGCGAGACGACAACGATGCTACGATGGAGATCAAGGTGTCGCGCCGGTGACGATGGTGATCATGACGGTGCTTCGAAGATGGAGATCACAAAGCACAAGATGATGATGGCCATATCATATCACTTATATTGATTGCATGTGATGTTTATCTTTTTATGCGTCTTATCTTGCTTTGATTGACGGTAGCATTATAAGATGATCTCTCACTAAATTATCAAGAAGTGTTCTCCCTGAGTATGCACCGTTGCCAAAGTTCGTCGTGCCCAGACACCACGTGATGATCGGGTGTGATAAGCTCTACGTCCAAATACAACGGGTGCAAAACAGTTGCACACGCAGAATACTCAGGTTATACTTGACGAGCCAATCATATACAGATATGGCCTCGGAACACAGAGACCGAAAGGTCGAGCGTGAATCATATAGTAGATATGATCAACATAACGATGTTCACCATTGAAAACTACTCCATCTCACGTGATGATCGGTTATGGTTTAGTTGATTTGGATCACGTGATCACTTAGAGGATTAGAGGGATATCTATCTAAGTGGGAGTTCTTGAGTAATATGATTAATTGAACTTAAATTTATCATGAACATTAGTCCTGGTAGTATTTTGCAAATTATGTTATAGATCAATAGCTTGCGTTGTTGCTTCCCTGTGTTTATTTTGATATGTTCCTAGAGAAAATTATGTTGAAAGATGTTAGTAGCAATGATGCGGATTGGATCCGTGATCTGAGGTTTATCCTCATTGCTGCACAGAAGAATTATGTCCTTGATGCACCGCTAGGTGACAGACCTATTGCAGGAGCAGATGCAGACGTTATGAATGTTTGGCTGGCTCAATATGATGACTACTTGATAGTTTAGTGCACCATGCTTAATGGCTTAGAATCGGGACTTCAAAGACGTTTTGAACGTCATGGACCATATGAGATGTTCTAGGAGTTGAAGTTAATATTTCAAGCAAATACCCGAGTTGAGAGATATGAAGTCTCCAACAAGTTCTATAGCTAAAAGATGGAGGAGAATCGCTCAACTAGTGAGCATGTGCTCAGATTGTCTAGGTACTACAATCGCTTGAATCAAGTGGGAGTTAATCTTCCAGATAAGATAGTGATTGACAGAATTCTCTAGTCACCATCACCAAGTTAGCAGAACTTTGTGATGAACTATAATATGCAAGGGATAACGGAAACAACTCCCAAGCTCTTCGTGATGTTGAAATCAACGAAGGTAGAAATCAAGAAAAAACATCAAGTGTTGATGGTTGACAAGACCACTAGTTTCAAGAAAAGGGCAGAGGGAAGAAGGGGAACTTCAAGAAGAACAGCAAGCAAGTTGCTGCTCAAGTGAAGAAGCCCAAGTCTGATCCTAAGCCTGAGACTAAGTGCTTCTACTGCAAAGGGACTGGTCACTGGAAGCGAAACTACCCCAAGTGATTGGCGGATAAGAAGGATGGCAAAGTGAACATAAGTATATTTGATATACATGTTATTGATGTGTACTTTACTAGTGTTTATAGCAACCCCTTAGTATTTGATGCTAGTTCAGTTGCTAAGAGTAGTAACTCGAAACGGGAGTTGCAGAATAAACAAAGACTAGTTAAGGGTGAAGTGACGATGTGTGTTGGAAGTGGTTCCAAGATTGATATGATCATCATCGCACACTCCCTATAATTTCGGGATTAGTGTTGAACCTAAATAAGTATTATTTGGTGTTTGCGTTGAACATGAATATGATTTGATCATGTTTATTGTAATACGGTTATTCATTTAAGTAAGAGAATAAATTGTTGTTCTGTTTACATGAATAAAACCTAATATGGTTGCACACCCAATGAAAATAGTTCATTGGATCTCGATCTTAATAATACAGATATTCATAATATTGAAACCAAAAGATGCAAAGTTAATAATGATAGTGCAACTTATTTGTGGCACTGCTGTTTAGGTCATATTGGTATAAAGCGCATGAAGAAACTCCATGCTGATGGGCTTTCGGAATCACTTGATTATGAATCACTTGATGCTTGTGAACCATGCCTTTTGGGCAAGATGACTAAAACGCCGTCCTCCGGAACAATGGAGCGAGAAAAGATTTGTTGGAAATCATACATACTGATGTATGTGGTCCGATGAATATTGAGGCTCGCGACAGGTATCATTATTTTCTGATCTTCACAAATGATTTGAGCAGATATGAGTATATCTACTTAATGAAATATAAGTCTGAAACATTTGAAAAGTTCAAAGAATTTCAGAGTGAAGTGAAAAACATCGTGACAAGAAAATAAAGTTTCTACGATCTGACCGCGAAGACAAATATTTGAGTTACGAGTTTGGTCTTCAGTTAAAACAATGTGAAATAGTTTCACTACTCACGCCACCTGGAACACCACATCATAATGGTGTGTCCGAACGTCATAACCGTACTTTATTGGATATAGTGCAATCTATGATGTCTCTTACCGATTTACCACTATTGTTTTTGGGGTCATGCATTAGAGACAGCTGCATTCACGTTAAAAAGGGGCACCATCTATATCCGTTGAGACGACGCCTTATGAACTATGGTTTGGCAAGAAACCAAAGTTGTCGTTTCTTAAAGTTTGGGGTTGCGATGTTTATATGAAAAAGTTTCATCCTGATAAGCTCAAAACTCAAATCGGAGAAGTGCATCTTCATAGGATATCCAAAGGAAACTGTTGGATACACCTTCTATCACAGATCCGAAGGCAAGACTTTTGTTGCTAAATTCGGAAACTTTCTGGAGAAGGAGTTTCTCTCGAAAGAAGTGAGTGGGAGGAAAGTAGAACTTGACGAGGTAATTGTACCTGCTCCCTTATTGGAAAGTAGTACATCACAGAAAAATGTTTCTGTGACACCTACACCAGTTAGTGAGGAAGCTAATGATGATGATCATGAAACTTCAGAACAAGACACTACTGAACCTCGTAGATCAACCAGAGTAAAAATCCGCGCCAGAGTGGTACGGTAATCCTGTTCTGGAAGTCATGCTACTAGATCATGATGATCCTACGAACTATGAAGAAGCGATGGTGAGCCCAGATTCCGCAAAGTGGCTTGAAGCCATGAAATCTGAGATATAATCCATGTATGAGAACAAAGTATGGACTTTGGTTGACTTGCCCGATGACCGGCAAGCCATAGAAAATAAATGGATCTTCAAGAGGAAGACGGACGCTGATAGTAGTGTTACTATCTACAAAGCTAGAATTGTCGCAAAAGGTTTTCGACAAGTTCAAGGTGTTGACTAAGATGAGATTTTCTCACTCGTATCTATGCTTAAAGTCTGTCCGAATCATGTTAGCAATTGCCGCATTTTATGAAATCTGGCAAATGGATAAACAAAACTGCATTCCTTAATGGATTTGCTAAAGAAGAGTTGTATACGATGCAACTAGAAGGTTTTGTCGATCCTAAAGATGTTAACTAAATATGCAAACTCCATCGATCTATCTGTGGACTGGTGCAAACATCTCGGAGTTGGAATATACGCTTTGATGAGTTGATCAAAGCATATAGTTTTATACAGACTTGCGGTGAAGCCTGTATTTACGAGAAAGTGAGTGGGAGCACTACAGCATTTCTGATAAGTATATGTCAATGACATATTGTTGATCGGAAATAATGTAGAATTATTCTGTAAAGCATAAAAGGAGTGTTTGAAAGGAGTTTTTCAAAGAAAGACTTCGGTAAAGCTGCTTACATATTGAGCTTCAAGATCTATAGAGATAGATCAAGACGCTTGATAAGTTTTTCAATAAGTACATACCTTGACAAGATTTTGAAGTAGTTCAAAATGGAACAGTCAAAGAAAAAGTTTCTTGCCTGTGTTACAAGGTGTGAAGTTGAGTAAAGACTCAAAGCCCGACCACGGCAGAAGATAGAAAGAGAGTGAAAGTCATTCCCTATGCCTCATTCATAGGTTCTATAAAGTATGCCATGCTATGTACCAGATCTATTGTATACCCTGCACTGATTTGGCAAGGGAGTACAATAGTGATCTAGGAGTAGATCACTGGACAGCGGTCAGAATTATCCTTAGTGAAATAAGGATATGTTTCTCGATTATGGACGTGACAAAAAGGTTCGTCGTAAAGGGTTACGTCGATGCAAGTTTTTGACACTGATCTAGATGAATCTAAAAGTCTCAATCTGGATACATATTGAAAGTGGGAGCAATTAGCTAGAGTAGCTCCTTGCAGAGCATTATAGACAAAGAATTTTGCAAAATACTTACGGATCTGAATGTGACAGACCCATTGACTAAAATTATCTCACAAGCAAAACATGATCACACCTTAGTACTCTTTGGGTGTTAATCACATAGAGATGTGAACTAGATTACTGACTCTAGTAAACCCTTTGAGTGTTGGTCACATGACAATGTGAACTATGGGTGTTAATCACATGGTGATGTGAACTATTGCTGCTAAATCACATGGCAATGTGAACTAGATTATTGACTCTAGTGCAAGTGGGAGACTGAAGGAAATATGCCCTAGAGGCAATAATAAAGTTATTATTTATTTCCTTATATCATGATAAATGTTTATTATTCATGCTAGAATTGTATTAACCGGAAACATAATACATGTGTGAATACATAGACAAACAGAGTGTCACTAGTATGCCTCTACTTGACTAGCTCGTTAATCAAAGATGGTTATGTTTCCTAACCATGGACAAAAGAGTTGTTATTTGATTAACGAGGTCACATCATTAGTTGAATGATCTGATTGACATGACCCATTCCATTAGCTTAGCACCCGATCGTTTAGTATGTTGCTATTGCTTTCTTCATGACTTATACATGTTCCTATGACTATGAGATTATGCAACTCCCGTTTGCCGGAGGAACACTTTGGGTGCTACCAAACGTCACAACATAACTGGGTGATTATAAAGGAGCATTACAGGTGTCTCCAAAGGTAGATGTTGGGTTGGCGTATTTCGAGATTAGGATTTGTCACTCCGATTGTCGGAGAGGTATCTCTGGGCCCTCTCGGTAATGCACATCACTTAAGCCTTGCAAGCATTACAACTAATGAGTTAGTTGCGAGATGATGTATTACGGAACGAGTAAAGAGACTTGCCGGTAACGAGATTGAACTAGGTATTGGATACCGACGATCGAATCTCGGGCAAGTAACATACCGATGACAAAGGGAACAACGTATGTTGTTATGCGGTCTGACCGATAAAGATCTTCGTAGAATATGTAGGAGCCAATATGGGCATCCAGGTCCCGCTATTGGTTATTGACCGGAGACGTGTCTCGGTCATGTCTACATTGTTCTCGAACCGTAGGGTCCGCACGCTTAAGGTTTCGATGACAGTTATATTATGAGTTTATGAGTTTTGATGTACCGAAGGAGTTCGGAGTCCCGGATGAGATCGGGGACATGACGAGGAGTCTCGAAATGGTCGATACGTAAAGATCGATATATTGGACGACTATATTCGGACTTCGTAAAGGTTCCGAGTGATTCGGGTATTTTTCGGAGTACCGGAGAGTTACGGGAATTCGCTGGGAGAAGTATTGGGCCTTGATGGGCTTTAGTGGGAAGAGGAGAAAAGGCCTGCTGCGCCCCCCTCCCCTCTAGTCCGAATTGGACTAGGGAAAAGGGGGCCGGCCACCTTTCCTACTCCTCCACTTCCTTCTCCCTTCCTCCCCTCTTGATGGACTCCTACTAGGACTTGGAGTCCTAGTAGGACTCCCATCCTGGCCGCACCAATGGCCTTGGCCGGCCTCCTCCTCCTCCATCCTTTATATACTGAGGCAAGGGGCACCCCATGACACACAAGTTGATCATTGAGATCGTTCCTTAGCCGTGTGCGGTGCCCCCTGCCACCATATTCCACCTCGATCATATCGTTGTAGTGCTTAGGCGAAGCCCTGCATCGGTAGAACATCAAGATCGTCACCACGCCGTCATGCTGACGGAACTCCTCCCCGAAGCTTTGCTGGATCGGAGCCCGGGGATCGTCATCGAGCTGTACATGTGCTAAGAACTCGGAGGTGCCGGAGTAACGGTGCTTGGATCGGTCGGATCGGGAAGAAGACGTACGACTACTTCCTCTACACTGTGTCAACGCTTCCGTTGCGATCTACAAGGGTACGTAGATCAGACTCTCCCCCTCGTTGCTATGCATCACCATGATCTTGCATGTGCGTAGGAAAATTTTGAAATTACTACGTTCCCCAACAATATCAACGAGAAGGGAAGAGTATGTCTACGTACCCTCGTAGACCGAAAGCGAAAGCGTTATGAAACGCGGTTGATGTAGTCGAACGTCTTCGCGATCCAACCGATCAAGTACCGAACACACGACACCTCCGCGATCTGCACACGTTCAACTCGGTGATGTCCCTCGTACTCTTGATCCAGTTGAGGCCAAGGGAGAGTTTCGTCAGCACGACGACGTGATGACGGTGATGATGAAGTTACCGACGCTGGGTTTTGCCTAAGCACTCTAACGATATGACCGAGGTGGAATTATATGGAGGGGGGCACCGCACACGGCTAAACAATCAACTTGTGTGTCTATGGGGTGCCCCCATCCCCCGTATATAGAAGGGGGAAGGAGGAGAGGGCCGGCCCTCATAGGGCGCGCCAAAGGGGGGAGTCCTACTCCCACTAGGAGTAGGTTTCCCCCCTTCCTAGTTGGAGTAGGAGAAGAAGGAAGAGGGAGAGGGAGAGAAGGAAAGGGGAGCCACCCCCACCCCAATTCGTATTGGGCTTGGGGGGTGTCGGTATCAAAACCGGCGGATCTTGGGTAGGGGGTCCCGAACTGTGCGCCTAGGCAGATGGTAACAGGAGGCAGGGGACACGATGTTTTACCCAGGTTCGGGCCCTCTTGATGGAGGTAAAACCCTACGTCCTGCTTGATTTATTCTTGATGATATGGGTATTACAAGAGTTGATCTACCATGAGATCGGAGAGGCTAAACCCTAGAAGCTAGCCTATGGTATGATTGTTGTTGTCCTACGGACCTAAACCCTCCGGTTTATATAGACACCGGAGGGGGCTAGGGTTACACAAGGTCGGTTACAAAGGAGGAGATATACATATCTGTATTGCCTAGCTTGCCTTCGACGCCAAGTAGAGTCCCATCCGGACATGGGACGAAGTCTTCAATCTTGTATCTTCATAGTCCAACAGTCCGGCCGAAGGATATAATCCGGCTGTCTGGATACCCCCTAATCCCGGACTCCCTCAGTAGCCCCCGAACCAGGCTTCAATGACAATGAGTCCGGCGCACAATATTGTCTTCGGCATTGCAAGGCGGGTTCTTCTCCAATTTCCAAGTGTTTGTAAGCAGTGTCCGGCCCCATAAATGTTGAACTTCTTGGCTTCTGTGCCCAATAAGGGCTATCTCCCATGCGTCGAATGAATACGAGGCGCCAGGGCATTTTTACATTTTCCCCCCTAGCCAGATAAATAAATTGTCTATTAAAGGGATAGGGATTCTTAGATCCGATCCACACCATCCTCCCCTCAACGAGAATCCATCAGAGCGCATTTCGGAAAGATCCATTCCAGCATGGCCGACCTCCGCAGCTCCTCCTCCCGCCCCTGTAGCCCTAAGTCCGGTGATTGGGAGAGGTGTTCAGTCCCACACAGTCGATTGGTCGAACTGCAAACCAAGGGATTTCTCCCTCCAGTGTATATGGTGCCCGTTCGAGCTGGGCTTGCCACCTACAATGGCGGGGAGCAAGCAGAGAGCTTTCCCTGTCCCTCCATGGGGGAACGGGTCTGCCTTGTTCCTTATTTACTAAGGGGACTCGGATTTCCAATTCATCCGTTCCTCCGCGTGCTCCTAGAGTTCTACGGCCTCCAATTACACAATTTGACCCCTGCCTCCATTCTACATATCGCCAGCTATGTTGCTCTCTGCGAGTTGTTCCTGGGCTGCGAGGCTCACTTCGAGTTGTGGAAAAGGCTATTTTGCCTCGTCCCTCGCACACAGAGGGGATCACTTTATCAAGTGGGCGGAGCCGAAATATGGCGCATCGCCGATACCGGATACCTGTCCGGTACCCCGAAGAAGTCGTCCGAAGACTGGCCTTCAGAATGGTTTTATATGGAGGACGTTCCCCTTCTGGACCCTATTCGGCGGGGTCTTCCTGAGTTCAACAATGCTCCTCTGAAGAAGCACCGAAGTTGGTGCCCACGGAGCCCCCAGGTGGAAGACAACAGACAAGTCCTCAATCTGATGAACCGGATCAAAGCACTGGCTCAATCAGGATTGACAATAATCGAAGTTATGTCGATTTGCATAATGCGGGGAGTGCAACCACTTCAATACCGTGGGCACCCCTTGTCACTAGTAGAAAAAGGGTCAAACGTGAAGCACATTAGTGCCGGTTTGTATTTGAGCCGGCACTAATGTATACATTAGTGCCGGTTCCAATGGCTAGCCGGGCCGCTTTCATTAGTACCGGTTCGTGGCGAACCTTTAGCACCGGTTCGTGCCACGAACCGGTACTAATGAGAGTGGTGGCAGGATGTTGTCAGAATGGGGCCCCTCCAGCCCCTTTAGTACCGGTTCTTGGCACGAACCGGTACTAAAGGTCGTCCTACATAGACCCTTCGTTCACCCGAGCTCGCTCTGTTCTTCCCCTTTCCCCTCTCCTCTCTGTTCTTCCCCTCTTCCTCTCGAGCTCATCACACATTTTGCCCAAAATTTATCAAGATTTGAAGGCCCCCATCCATTCAAATGATCACAAAGGTTAGCAACTTTGTCCTTTCATCTCTCATTGCTAGATTAGCTCTTGCAATGCTTTATATAGTGATTAATTTGTGAGTTTAGTAATTTGGGAGGATATATATATATATGTGCTAGTATTTGATTTATATGCAATTTGAGGTCAAAATAACACTTAGTTTGCATATGTAGGTGTGGTTTACTTAGTGCCTTCTAAATCTCCATCGTAGCCACCGTCGATCGCCCGCACCGTCCCGTCGCCGGCACCACCTTGTGGTGAGCCTCTTGTTCATGAAATTTTATATAAAAATTGATGTTCGTGTGATTTGGATATATAGTTACTCGTATAATTATCTTACCCGTACGTTGTTTGTTATACATATAGTGCCATGGTTTTGATATCCATCCCCGTGGGCCCTAGTCCTTGTTATGATTCGGATGTGGTATGTATATTCTCTTCTAAAACTAGTTGCATTTTGTGTTTATGACAAATTATGCCCATCAAGTTGACATAGAAATTTTTTCTAGGAGGTATGTAAACCGGAAATTCCAACCGACCCTATTGCCGAGAGGTTAAATTTAGTTGAAAGAGAAAACGAGTACTTGAAAGAAAAGTTGAAAAGAATTGAGGGGGAGAAGATGGAATTGGAGTTGCATGTTGCCGATGTCGTCGATGATCACAAGATCAAGATGGAGAAAATGCACTTGAAGATTAGAAAGATTAGAAAATATGCCATCGATAGTGAGGCTTGGTATCATTATGCTGTTGGATCCATTGTTACCTTAGTTGCGATCTTGATCGTATTGGTTGTTGCATTTAAATGCTTTAGCTAGAGAGTTATTTGTTTGTTGCATTTAAGTGTTGTATGAACTTTATGTATGAACTTGTATTAATTTGGTCTATTCGGTGTTGTGTAATGAAGATGAGCCGGCAATGGATGTACGATGACCGACGCTCTCCCCAGTTCGTTGAGGGCATGCATACTTTTCTGCTTGCGGCTGAGGCAAACAAGCGGGCGGATGGTTTTATGCCTTGTCCATGTGCTCGCTGTAAGAATGGTAACAATTACTCTACGTCAAGAACCATTCACGTCCACCTGCTTAAGTCCGGTTTCATGCCCCATTATAATGTTTGGACCAAGCACGGAGAAAGAGGGGTTATGATGGAAGACAATGAAGAAGAAGAGGACGACGACAGCTATCCTAGCCATGGGTTCCCTGAATACGATGATACAACAATGGGGGAAGAAGCTGAGCCGGTAATGCGGGAAGAAGCCGAAGAAGAGGCATCAGATGAGCCCGTTGATGATCTAGGTCGGGCCATTGCCGATGCAAAGAGAAACTGCGCAAGTGATTTGGAGAAGAAGAAGTTGCAGCACATGTTAGAGGATAACAAAAAATTGTTGTACCCGAATTGCGTAGGTGACAAGAAAAAGTTGGGCACCACACTGGAATTGCTGCAATGGAAGGCAGAGAATGGTGTATCTGACAAGGGATTTGGAAAGTTGCTGGTAATGATAAAGGATATGCTTCCAAAGGACAACGAATTGCCCGAGAGTACGTACGAAGCAAAGAAGGCTGTCTGCCCTCTAGGGTTAGAGGTGCAGAAGATACATGCATGCCCTAATGATTGCGTCCTCTACCGCAGTGAGTACGAGGATTTGAACGCTTGCCCGGTATGTGGTGCATTGCGCTATAAGATCAGCCGCGATGACCCTGGTGATGTCGAGGGCCGACACCCCAGGAAGAAGATTCCTGCCAAGGTGATGTGGTATGCTCCTATAATACCACAGTTGAAACATTTGTTCCAAAACAAAGAGCATGCCAAGGCGATGCGATGGCACAGAGAAGACCGTAAGAAAGACGGAAAGTTGAGAGTACCCGCTGACGGGTCGCAGTGGAGAAAAATCGAAAGAAAGTACGGGAAGGAGTTTGCAGATGACGCAAGGAGCGTATGGTTTGGTCTAAGCGCAGATGGCATTAATCCTTTTGGGGAGCAGAGCAGCAACCATAGCACCTGGCCTGTGACTCTATGTTTGTATAACCTTCCTCCTTGGTTGTGCATGAAGCGGAAGTTCATTATGATGCCAGTGCTCATCCAAGGCCCTAAGCAACCCGGCAACAACATTGATGTGTACCTAAGGCCATTAGTTGAAGAACTCTTACAACTGTGGAATGGAACAGGTGTACATGCGTGGGATGAGCACATGGGGGGAGAATTTGACCTAAAGGCGTTGCTGTTCGTGACCATCAATGATTGGCCTGCTCTCAGTAACCTTTCAGGACAGACAAACAAGGGATACCGCGCATGCACGCACTGTTTGGACGATACCGACAGTATATATTTGGCTAATAAGAATGTGTACCTGGGACATCGTCGATTTCTTCCGAGCAGGCATCCCGTAAGAAAGAAAGGCAAGCATTTCAAAGGTGAGGCGGATCACCGGACGAAGCCTCGCCACCGTACTGGTGCTGATGTACATGATATGGTCAAGGATTTGAAGGTGGTCTTTGGAAAGGGTCCTGGTGGACAACCTGTTCCGAATGACGCTGACGGACACGAACCCATGTGGAAGAAGAAATCTATATTTTGGGACCTGCCCTATTGGAAAGACCTCGAGGTCCGCTCCGCAATCGACGTGATGCATGTGACGAAGAATCTTTGTGTGACCCTGCTTGGCTTCTTGGGCGTGTATGGGAAGACAAAAGATACACCTGAGGCACGGGAGGACCAACAACGTATGCACGGAAAAGACGTCATACATCAGGGTCATGCAAGCTACGCTCTTACCAAAGAAGATAAGGAAATCTTCTTTGAATGCCTGCTCAGTATTAAGGTACCGTCTGGCTTCTCGTCAAATATAAAGGGAATAATAAACATGGCAGAGAAAAAGTTCCAGAACCTATAGTCTCATGACTGCCACGTGATTATGACGCAACTGCTTCCGGTTGCATTGTGGGGGCTTCTACCGGAAAACGTTCGATTAGCCATTGTGAAGTTATGTGCATTTCTCAATGCAATCTCTCAGAAGGTAATCGATCCAAAAATCATACCAAGGTTACAGAATGATTTGGTGCAATGTCTTGTCAGTTTCGAGTTGGTGTTCCCACCATCCTTCTTCAACATCATGACGCACGTCCTAGTTCACCTATGTGAAGAGATTAACGTTTTGGGTCCTGTATTTCTACACAATATGTTCCCCTTTGAGAGGTTCATGGGAGTCTTAAAGAAATATGTTCATAACCGTGCTAGGCCAGAAGGAAGCATCTCCATGGGCCGTCAAAATGAGGAGGTCATTGAGTTTTGTATTGACTTTATTCCTGACCTTAAGCCGATTGGTGTTCCTGAATCGCGGCATAAGGGCAGACTGGATGGAAAAGGCACGCTAGGAGGGGAACAAATAATATGTATGGACGGACATTCTCTCACTGAAGCACACTACACAGTTCTACAGAATTCCGCCTTGGTGGCTCCGTATATGGATGAACACAAGAATTTGCTACGCTCCAAACACCCGGAGCGGTCTGATGACTGGATTACACGTGAACAAACCAGGAGTTTCGCCAGCTGGTTGCAAGCACGTACCATGCATGACACCTCTATTGAAGATGACCTGTACTTGCTGTCCCAGTTACCATCTTCGAATATAATGACTTTCAAAGGGTACGAGATAAATGGTAATACATTTTACACGATCGCCCAAGATAAGAAGAGCACCAACCAAAACAGTGGTGTCCGCTTTGATGCAGAAACCAAGACGGGAAAGGAAACATATTATGGTTATATACAGGACATATGGGAACTTGACTATCGACGTGGTTTGAAGATCCCTTTGTTTCGGTGCAAATGGGTCAATATGACACGAGGCGGGGTAACGGAAGACCCGCAGTACGGAATGACAACAGTAGATCTCAACAATCTTGCGTATGCAGACGAACCATTCGTCCTAGCCAATGATGTGGCACAGGTTTTCTATGTGAAGGACATATCTACCAAGCCAAGAAAAAGAAAAGATAAGGAAGCGAATGCATCGTACGATGAGCCAAAGCGGCACATAGTTCTTTCTGGGAAGAGAAACATCGTGGGAGTGGATGACAAGACAGACAAGTCAGAAGATTATGAAAAGTTTGATGAAATTGCTCCATTCACAGTGAATATTGACCCGAGCATCCGGTTAAATGATGAAGATTTTCCATGGCTACGACGCAAAGGGACACACGCGAAGAAAAAGTTTCACACCCAAAGATCTGGGATGTGATCGGCTTAACTATCATCACTTTCTTCTGTGTTTCACACCCAGGAGGGAATCTCTGTAATAGTTAGGGTAGCTAGTTATGTGTTTTGGCATTTGAAACGCGAAGAAATTTTATGTGCAAGCAAATTCTTTCATGCATTTACTGATTTTTTCAGCTAAATGACCCTGAAATTGAAAAGCATTTCAAATGAACTCACAAAAGGATGAAAGTTGGCATGGTATCATAATTTCACCCACATAGCATGTGCAAAAAAGTAGAGAGGGTTACCGCAAAAACTGGATGCACTTCGTGTACAAAATGGACAATCTGTTTCGAAGTATCAGGGTTTCGGACGAAAACTCATCCGTTACAAAGGCATTTCATTTTTTAAATAACTTAAGCATTACCAAATTGAATATAATGATAAAACACACTAATATTAAACATAAGAAAAAAGAATCACTGGAAAATGTATTTTTAAAGTTAAGTTATTCACAAACTAGTGATTCACACAAATTTCAAATAATTCAAAATTTAAACTATTCAAATTTAAAAACTACCGGCACTAACTGAAAGTTTCTAAAAACTATCAAAAATATTCACAAAGAAACTCTAAATACAGCAAAAAACAACTAAAAATAAATAAAACAAAATAAATAAAGCAGAAAAGAAAAAACTAAATGAAAAAAGCCCACCTAGCGGGCCACAACGGCCTGCATACGACTAGAAACCCAACCTGTTGTTGGGCCAGGATGCAGGCCCGCAAGCCCAATAGGCCCCACAGGGCAGAGTAGCAGAGATAGGCCTAGAAGGCCTGCATTTCAGAGGAGCTCGAAGGAGCAGCCGCGGCTGGGTTTATAAACCAGTGCGGCTGCCCTTCGCTAGGCGAGGTGGGACTAAACTTTGCGCCCCTCGCCTGACTGCGCACCCCCCTTTAGTACCGGTTCGTGGCACCAACCGGTACTAAAGGGGGGGGGGGCTTTAGTACTGGTTGGAGCCACCACCCGGTACTAAAGGGGGTCGCTTCCCGCCGCCTGGGCAAGCCAAAACAGACCTTTAGTACCGGTTGGTGGCTCCAACCGGTACTAAAGGTGCCTTCTATATATACAACACTTCGAAAAATTTCATTCTCCCCCTCTGTTTCTTCCCGATCGATCGACGCCGCCCCGTCCTACGCCGCCCCATCGCGCGCCGTTGCCGTCGCCGCCCCCATCCTCGTCGCCGCCCTTGTCCCCGTCGCCGCCCCCGTCGCCGTCGCCGCCCTCATCTCCGTCGCCGCCCCGGGCCCATCCCCGTCCCCGCCGCGCCGTCCACGCGTCGCCGCCCCGTCACGCCCCGGGCCGTCGCCGTCGCCCCGCTGTGAGCTCTCCCCCCTCTAACCCCTCTCCGATCCCTCGCCCCCAGTGGCCGCCGCCCCTCCCCGAGCCCATACACACACACGCACATTTTTCTGTTTATAGTTATAGAAATAGTTATAAAATAGTTAGAATTGATAGAAATTTTTCTATTTTTTAGTTATAGAAATAGTTATAAAATAGTTAGAATTGTTAGAAATTTTTTCTGTTTTTTAGTTATAGAAATAGTTATAAAAAAGTTAGAAATTTTCTATTTTTTAGTTATAGAAATATTAGAAATGTTATACAAATGTTAGTTATATATATAGAAATGTTATAATTTTTTCTTCTGTTTTTTAGTTATAGAAATATTAGAAATGTTATAGAAATGTTAGTTATATAGCATTGTCAGAAATATTATAGGAATGTTAGTTACATAGAAATGTTAGAAATTTTAGTTATCAAAATCCAATCATTAAAAAATGTTACTTTTTGCGTGCATATAGCTAGTATTTGTTCTGGACGATGCCCGGCCCGCATCCTCGCCGGCGACCCGTCCGCGACGATGTCCGGCTGACCCATGTCCGGGACTGGGCTCCGCCGGGCTGGCACTGGGAGGTGCTGCCTGGAGGGGCGCGCCGCTTGATGAGGAACCAGGCCCCGGGTCCCGTCGTCGACCCTGATCTCGTTTGGTGGCGTTCGCGTGGGCCAGTTTCGGTGCGGAGGGAGCCGGCTCCGCCGGAGGAGGTACGTCGCCGTGTCAGGGAGGAGGACGAGCACGTCCATCGCTACATGGTTGCGTTAGAGGGCGACAGGTTCTCCAATACCTGGCAGTTTCTTCAGGGATCTCACTTCAGCTATGATCCTGTGAAGGTTCCTTCTCTTTGGGTGTCCACCGCCCGCGCCGAAGGAACCGCGAGTGTCCTAGATTCTTCTATAGTATTCGATCTTTATTAGCTACCTAGCCAGTGATGTACTCGATATATAATATTCGAGACGATGTATTCGAGATTATATATTATTCGAGACGATGTATTCGAGATTATATATTATTCGAGACGATGTATTCGAGATTATATCTATTATTCGAGACGATGTATTCGAGATTATATCTATTATTCGAGATGATGTATTCGAGATTATATCTATTATTCGAGATTATACTAAATTGTTTTATATTTATTTTGGCATAGTTAAATAAAAGCTATGGCGGACAATACCGACAGAGAGAGAGAGAGAGAACAGACCATGTTCGATATCATACGCGGGCCAGATGATGATCAGAATGAAGAAGATTTTGATGGCTCCGAATTTCTAAACAAAACCGGAGAGGGTGATATGATATTCGATCGTGACGACCGAGAAGATGAAGTCATGAACTACGACGAAGAACATGTTGATCCTGAAACAACAAACACCGGCGAGGTATATATATTTATATAAGCAGGAATCTGGTGATCATCGCATGTTTTAAATGAGTTGAAGATATATTAACGAATCGATCTTTCTTCTTTCAGCCATCCGGATCGAGCAAATCTTCAGGCAAAAGGACGAAACGAGGCCCGAACAAAAAGTTGAAGGAGGGCGTAAAGTACAATATCGAGGCATTCAAACCTAATGGCGAACCATTAGCGCCTAAGAAGATTGCGGACAAGTTTGTTCGTCAGTGCGGAGTTCTTGTGAAGGACCAACTCCCGATCTCCCTTCAAGAGTGGAGAAAGCCAGCAAATCCACGTCCAGATGTTACTTTTGTCGACGAGAATCAAAAAAATATGCTTTGGGATACTCTCATGGAACATTTCACTCTACCAGATCATTTCACAGAAGCAGATGTGCGGAAAGTCAAGAACGCTGCTTTTAGGAAGATGGCGGTTGCATTCAAGAACCACAAGAGAATGACGTGGGAGAAGTACGTCAAGGGAGGAAGGAAGACTCCAGTATTCGAGGGGATACTAGAGAATCAAAGTGCTCATTGGGACGATTTTGTGAAATTCAAGGATTCAGAATTAGCTAAGGAACGGCCGAGAATAAACAAGAAGAATGCCGAAAAAAGGATAAGTTCCATAAGCTGGGGCCAGGTGGCTACGCGGTGGCAATGCCTAAGTGGGATAAGTCTGAGAAAGAGATGGAGGATGCAAGTGTCACTCCGGTTACTAAGAGATGCCCCCCTAGGTGCAGGACTTGTTTCTATGCGCATGGGGGGGAGTTGGACCCGAAGACAGGCAGTATTTCGACGAAGGCATGTCTGAACGGAGCCGACGATGCGCTACTTGTTGCAATAGAAGAGGCTCGATCGGGGGTGTTCCAGCCCAACAGAGAGAACGACGAGCTTACGCGTGCCCTGGGAAATCCTGAACACCCGGGAAGAACACGAGGCAAGGGCGCTATTCCGTGGTATGAGGGGTTTTCGGACTGGAACGCCGACTACAGAACCCGTGCGAGAAAGAAGATTGCGGAGGAGAAGAAGAGGAAGATGGAGGAGGAGCAGAGGAAGCGGGACTATGAACGCCTTCAAGGCCTAGAAGCAAGTCAAGCGGAATTGGCAGCTAAATTCCAGCGGCAGCAGGAGCAGATCGACTCACTTAGCCAGCAAAGGGGGTCTCAGCAGCTGCAGCAGCTAGCGGATGATCCAGCATTGGATACCACCGCCCCATCCATGCCGAGAAGCAGCGTGGGTTCCGCCCCGGGCGACGCAGTAGTGCTGGATAGATACCCCGTGGATGACATCACGGAGAACACTAACTGCGAGCTACACTTCAAAATGAAGAACATATCCATGAAGGTGGCAGACGCCGTTGCTTTTTCAAATTCCCCCGAGGCAACCTTCCATTGCAACCCGATTCCAGCGGGCTATGCTCATGTCTTGGTTGATGAGGTGGTGGACCCATATTCGGAGCTACAGCTTGACATTCCTGGAGGTGACGACGAGCACACATTGGGAGAGGCCATACATCGTGTCATCCTATGGAGAAAGGATTGCATCATCTTTCGAAGGCCACCGACACCGCGTCACCCGACTCCTCGTCGAAGTCCATCACCGAGTCAGCAGACTCCCGCTCCTCCAAGTCCACCAACGCGTGAGGCCACTCCTCCTCCTCCAAGTCCGGCAAAGTGTCAGGCCACTCCTCCTCCAAGTCCGACACAGCATCAGACGGCCACTCCTTCTCCAAGTCAGGCACAACCTCAGGCCACTCCTCCTCCAAGTCCGGCACAGCTTCAGGCCACTCCTCCTCGTCCAACTCAGCCCCGTCAGCCGTCTCCGCCACCTCAGCAATCGCAGAAGAGACACCCCGCAGCTATGGTGCGTAGCGGTACGAGTCGAGGTGATAGTACAGGAAGTACAGGCGGAGGCAGGCGATATAAATATGGTCCAAACCTCAGTACTCCTCTTCCTATGAGGGCTTACGACAGGACCGAGGAGCAAACCAATGCCATAGTGCGGGTAGAAGTCGACGCCCATTTTGGACCGAAACCGCCACCGCCGCCAAGGGAGAAAGTGCCTGTGGAAGTAGTTGACCACTTCATTCGTATGGCTCAACCACCAGCTCCTAAGCCTGTTGACTCAGACTATGAGCGCCACATCAGGAAGTTACGTTGACAACGTCTACAGAAGGAGGCGAGCTCGAGCTCGAGCAAACAACAAGAAGCTGTCAAAAAATGCGGGAAAACCGTTGCCCAGCTGGGAAAACAGGCGGCACAATCGATCCCCCCGCTTGTTGTGCCGCCAACAACACGTGACAGTACGCGCGCCCAATATTATTGTGGCCAAACGGTTTATGTTCCCGAGGTGGGCGATGTGGTAATAACCCAGGAGCATATAATGCAGGCTGAAGAACTCAAGATCACTGTTGGACAACTCCTCGAGATCGAGGACATGACTCCGATTAGAGAGGAGGAAATAAAACGGAAATTTGTCCGGGGCCAACCTTTGGTCGAGCCAGAAGATGTCAAGAAGCTCCCAACGAGAATGTATGAATTGCATCAATGGTACATGGACATTAGCAAGAGATCCGATCGAGAGTCCCTCATGGTGTATGTCAAGAAGGATGATTACTACCATGAGAAAGCTGTGGCCATTGAGTATTCTGAACTGTTTCAGTTATACAATCAAGACGCACTCGACAAATCTATCCTCAGTTGCTATTGTCTGTAAGTGATTTCTTTCTGTAATTTAAGTCTCAAGCTAGCTGTAGTGATCCTTTTGATCAATCATTACGTGTAATTATCCTCACTATATTCTTTTCTGTGGTATTATGCAGGATGAAGATGTATGAAATGAGAAAAGGTGGACGCTATGGCATTGGGTTCATTGACCCAAACACCGTTAATGAATACACATGGAAATTAGATGCATATTATGAAAAAGAGGTAGAGGACAACATGCTAGAGTTCTTGAAGCGCCTCAAATACAATGAAGATATACTACTTCCTTACAACTTCGAGTGAGTCACACTTTCTTGTACTACAAATTCTCTGTTTTTGCCTACTAGCTAGCTACATGTTTTTGCTTACATATGCCCGCTTAATTAAGACATGCAAATGTGTGTGCATGCAGATTTCACTAGATCTTGTGTATCATTAAAGTTGACGCCGGAACAGTTGAAATACTGGACTCGCTACTCAAAGCAAATAGTGACTATAACATCTTGTTTGGGATAGTCAAGAGGTAATTTCAATCATTATTAACTATATATCTCGGCCTATTTAGTTCGTCATTTCATGATATGAACTATTTAATAACCCCTTTAGTCATTTTCTTTGTCGGCGGGCAGGGCTTGGGCAAGGTTCATCAGTGTCACTCCAGGCGAATGGAAACAAAAGCTGAAATGGTTTCGACCCAAGGTAAGTAATTAAGTAGTACTAGCTAGCTAGCTAGCTACCATCTCTTTAATTATCATGCTTGATTAATTATTATCTGATCAAATTCCATTCTCGTAAAGGCCCTTCAGCAGGCGCAGGGGACTGATCTGTGTGCATACTGCGTTTGCGAGAACATTCGCATGATGGCGTCCCAAAGGAGAAGATCTCAAAGACAGGAATGGGTACGTTTGTCAGAACAATATTCACAATTTTTACACCATTATCGATATCTAGTCACACAACTAATACACATGCATATTGATCTCCTTCTTAACAGTTCAAAGAGGTGCGGGACAAGCTCCTACCAACGGAGCGCGTAGAAGCACTTCAAGAGGAAATAGCGGGATTTTTGCTCGACCAGGTCATAAATCCGAAGGGAGAATACTATTACCCGCTACCGCCCCCATCGAAAAAGACATGAACCACTTCCAATTGTCATCGTGCTCCGAAGGCACCAATCAGGCTAATGCCACTGGCTCCGAAGGCAACATGCATATGTAGGAGAAATTGTATATAGCTATACATGTGTGTATGTGTGAATTAATATGGTGGTTTGTGAGACATGATTGATGATATATATATGATTGGTTCTACTAGAAATTCTATTTATATATATATATATATATATATATGCATAACGTGTACAATGTGTAGTACCGTAAAATACCAGCAAACGAAAAAGAATTAAAATGGAAAACACAAAATTAAATGAAAAAGAAATCATAAAACCAAAAACCCCCCAAACATTTTAGTACCGGTTGGTGTTACCAACCGGTACTAAAGGGCTCCCGACCCCCAGAGCTGGCTCATGCCACGTGGTTGCCCTTTAGCACCGGTTCATGCTGAACCGGTACTAAAGGGGGGGGGGGCTTTAGTGCCGAAATTTTAGTGCTGGTTACCTAACCGGCACTAAAGGGCCTTACGAACCGGTGCTATTGCCCGGTTCTGCACTAGTGTGTGGTGTTTCAACGGGGCGGATGACGCCACCCGCTACGGGCGTAAGGGTCCAGGCGATGCTGCCGCTTTAGCAAAAATTCTATCCGAATTGTTCAAGGGAGAGGAGGAGGAGTTCACCCGCATCAAGCCACGGGATGGATTCTCCATGTACAATCCTCCAAGCTGGGTAAGCTACATCCCCTTACTTCCATTTTCCCGCATTCTTTGTCGCAAGTATTCACCTTGCCAGTTTGCGGCAGGAACTGCGAAAAGCCATAAAGGACGTCAGCAGCCCCTCTCCACAACCGGAGGACCCTGACCGGGCCCTCGACTCCGGACTTGAAGAAGATCCGGTTATCTTTGTGGAGCTGATAGACCGGCAGTTCTATCAGTTAAGCTGTGACGATGCCATGGTGGCCATTACGGCCGACTATCCCGGACTGCTCCCTGCATCGCACGTAAGAAAAACCAAAAATCCCAACTCCAAAAACTAGGATCCCCTTTTAGACACTTCACCGACCATATACACATGGCATTTTTTTACAGGGAAGGCATTCGGGACGCCCTGTCGAACCCGCAGCAACTCGCCAACAAGAGGCGCCGAGGCCGGGTAGGCCAAAAAGGAAGGCGGTCAGGATGGAGACGCTGGTGCAAAGGTATAAAAACCCCGCTCCATGGTTGTCATCTTTCTCTAAATGTACTGACGCCCGCGTTTCTTTAATAGAAAAAATGCTCGCCGGAATATGTCCGGCGATGTTGCTGATCACGCCTCCACCAGTCGGGTGCCAGGACCGGACATAGAGGCGAAAGCCGATATGGGGCAGGCGCCAGATAATCCCCCTATAGAGGATGCGGATAGATTATCCGCTACTAACTCAGAAGTGGAAAGCGCCATGAATCATAGGCGCCGCCGGGCCATACTCCGTGACGCTTGTTTCTCACCAGAGGCATTTGATGCCTTTAATTCCGGAGAGGTGTACCTCCGTGCTGCTCAAGATGGTCTAGCTAGAGCCATGGATCAGTATGTAAAGGATGTACGGGTGAGTAAAGCTGGCGATTTATATGTATCAGTAGCCCCTGAGACTTGAAACAGTTAGCAGAACTGATTTAAGGATCATCTTTATTGTGCAGGTTCTTACAGAGAAGAATACTAGGCTGTCCCAGGAGCTGGAGGAATGCAAGACCCAACTGCGGGCCGCTGTTGCCGCATTGCAGGAACCGAAAAAGCCTCCTGCTGGTAACATTTACTTTAAAGAATGATGGTTACCATATAGTGTGCGACGTGGCTGCAGATCTAACAATAGATTTTGCAGATGAATCCGGAGGACCAGCATGTCGTGCGACAGCTAGAGGCTGGCAAACACGTGCTGACTGAGGTTAGGCGGGAGAAAAACAATCTCCTAGACGCCAATGTCAAGCTGAGCGTGGAACTAAAATACGTTCGAGCCCAGCTTGCAGACTCCGAGAAGGAGAAAAAGCGGCTTCGGCGCGACATTTTCAGTAAGTGCTTGAACAAATCCTTTTGAAGGAGTTCGGCGAAGAAGCCGACTAACAGCGTTATGTCTATAGGTATGCTGACGGGTCGTCCTGCGGAGGAAATGCCTGGGTCTACAGGTGATCTTCTATCCGAGCTCTCGCATCTGCACGAACAAGTTTGGCAGGTGATGCAAGGTGTTGCCCAGGCCTTGTGGCCATCCGCCACCCTACCAGAAGGCGTTGCAGAGCTTACGGAGAAGCTCAAGGGAGCACGACGGCGCTTCTGATTATGGAAGATATTGGCCTGCCGACAAGGTGCCCGAGAAGCCTGGGCCATGGTGAGGACGCGGTACACCAAGGCTGACCCAAATCACATGGCCGAGGTCGGACCTGTGGGGCCCGACAGAAGAGAGATCCCCGTTAGCTTAGTTTATGGGCAAGTAGAATTAGCCGCAAAGTATTCCCAGCAGGATTGTAGGCTAGACCGCCTGTTGGATGGTATAGAGGAGGAATTTAGTCAGTCTGCATGACTATGTCATTAAAGTGACATGTATAATGCCTTCTAGCCGGATTGTAGATCATTTGTCATGGCGGACCTTTTCGCTTCAACCTCGGGACCCGATAGTCTGGAGTGTATCCGAATACCCGCTCAGTTATATAAGAACCGGGGTATGCGTGGAGACCAGGCGTAGGGGTCATTGGTGCTTGAACAGACAAGTGCCCAACTAGTTATGTTATATTACATGGGAAGTAAGAAACATCTTCCAGGGAGAATAGTTCCGTTAAGGGTTCCTTTCCCTGGGTAAGCATGCCCTAAAGTGCATGTCCAGACTGCGATAGGAAACGCAAGAAAAAACATCTGGGGGCAGATATGGAAAATAAATAAAAGTCATCTTTTGTCCGCCGATTGAATATTCCCTTAAGAACGCTAGCTTTCAGCTTCACCCAGTGTGAGGTACGCATCCGGCTGACCTGGCAGTAACAATCGTAGAGGTGCTCCCCTTATGCCCTAGCCGAATTAATGGGAACATAGGGCATAAATACAAGAGCCAGGCAATCCAGCTTGGCCAAAACATAAGTCATATCGATGCATATAATGGAGAAAAAGGTACATGTGGAAGCATAACACATGTGCGGGGCACGAGGCCCAAATAAATAATCAAGCTTCTGTGAAAGAAGCCCCCAGGTATGATGAGTGCGGCTAGCGCATCTGTAATGTGCAAACGAGGAGAAAGTTGGCCTTTGAAGGCATGGAGAAAGAATAAAAGAAAGAAAGAAAAACAAGGCAGATAATGTATAAAAAATGGACAGAGGAAGGGGACGAACACAGGGTCCGGCGCTAGGCGTAGAATCTTCGGAGCCTGGCCGCGTTCCATGGGTTTGGCTCGATTCAATTAGTCGATGCATCCCACAGTCGGTACGCTCCACTGGTCAGAACTTGGTCAATAATGAAGGGACCTTCCCATTTGGGCTCAAGCTTGTTCTTTTTCTTATCCGGCAGACGTAGAACTAGTTCGTCAACGTTATAAGTTTTGGCCCGTACCTCTCTGCTTTTGTATCTGCGAGCCTGTTGCTGATAAAATGTGGAACGGGCTTTTGCCACGTCGCGCTCCTCCTCCAAGGTGTCCAGACTGTCCTGCCGATCAAGCTCGGCTTCTCTTTCTTCGTACATGCGCACTCGAGGTGAGTCATGAATTATGTCACAGGGCAAGACTGCCTCTGCATCGTACACCATAAAGAAGGGTGTATATCCGGTACTACGGTTCGGCGTGGTCCGCAGCCCCCAGAGTACGGAGTCGAGCTCCTCTACCCAGTGCATGTTAGACTCCGTTAAGGACCGCACTAGTCTGGGTTTAATGCCGCTCATTATAAGACCGTTCACGCGCTCCACTTGACCGTTGGTTTGTGGGCGATAGACCGTAGCATAATCGAGCCTGATGCCCATTTTGCTGCACCAGAGTTTTACCTCATCGGCGGTAATGTCAGTGATGATGCTGTGAGGGACGCCATAACGGTGTATGACCCCGGATATGAAGTCTATCACCGGTCCGGATTCGGCTGTTTTAACAGGTTTGGCCTCTATCCATTTGGTGAATTTATCCACCATGACCAGTAAGTATTTTTTCTTGTGGGTTCCCCCTTTAAGGGGTCCAACCATGTCAAGCCCCCAGGCCGCGAAGGGCCACATAATAGGGATTGTTTGGAGGGCGGTGGGTGGCATGTGGCTTTGATTTGCAAAGAGCTGACAACCAGCGCAATGTTGGACCAAGTCATGTGCATCTGCCCGGGCCGTTAGCCAATAGAATCATGTACGGAAGGCCTTGCTGACAAGAGCTCGGGCTGCGGCATGGTGACCGCCGAGTCTGGCGTGAATTTCTGCCAAAAGGTTCCGTCCTTCCTCTTCGGAGATACACCTTTGAAGGACTCCGGTAGTGCTTTTTTATACAATTCTCCCTCATGGACCCTGTAGGCCTTAGATCGCCGCACTATGCATCGTGCCTCATTTTGGTCCTCCGGAAGTTCCTGCCTAGTTAGGTAGGCCAGGAATGGTTCTGTCCACGGGGCTATGATGGCCATTATTACGTGGGCCGAAGGTGTTATTTCGGTGGCGGAGCCTCCGATTGTGTCAGAGTGTTTGGTATCGGGTATTTTGGCCGGGTCCGGACTATTGCTACCGGTGTCCCCTTCCCATACTACGGATGGCTTGAACAGCCTCTCCAGAAATATGTTGGGGGACCGCGTCGCGTTTTGAGCCGATGCGGGCGAGGATATCCGCCGCCTGATTGTTTTCTCGAGCCACATGATGAAATTCAAGCCCCTCGAACCGAGCTGATTTTTAGGACAGCGTTGCGATAGGCCACCATTTTCGGATCCTTGGCATCAAAGTCTCCATTTATTTGGTATATTGCGAGGTTCGAATCCCCCCGCACCTCTAGGCGTTGAATGCCCATGGATACTGCCATCCGGAGACCATGTAAAAGGGCCTCATATTTGGCTGTGTTGTTGGAGTCCGTATACATTATTTGGAGTACGTATTGAACTATATCTCCGGTTGGGGACGTCAAAATGACGCCAGCCCCCAGACCAGCCAACATTTTGGAGCCGTCGAAGTGCATGATCCAGTTGGAATATGCGCCGTACTCTTTAGGGAGTTCGGCTTCCGTCCATTCGGCGACAAAGTCGGCCAATACTTGCGACTTAATGGCTCACCGCGGCTTGTAAGTTATGTCGAACGGGAGGAGCTCAATGGCCCATTTGGCAATACGGCCCGTGGCGTCGCGGTTGTTTATAATATCATTAAGTGGCACTTCCAAGGCTACTGTTATCGAACACTCTTGAAAGTAGTGTCGCAGCTTCCGGGATGCCATGAATACCGCGTATGCTATCTTTTGATAATGCGGGTACCGTGACTTGCATGGAGTAAGGACAGTGGATACATAGTAGACCCGCTTTTGAAGGGGGAATTTATGTCCGTCCATTTCTTGTTCGACGACGAGCACTGCGCTTACAACTTGATGAGTTGCCGCAATGTATAACAGCATTGGTTCACCAATGTTTGGCGCGGCCAGGACTGGGTTGGTTGCCAATATGGCTTTTATTTCTTCCAATCCGGCTGTGGTGGCATCCATCCACTCAAAGTGTTCGGTGCGCAGAAGGAGGTGATAAAGGGGTAATGCCTTTTCTCCCAGGCGGGAGATAAAGCGGCTTAGAGCCGCCACGCATCCGGTTAATTTCTGGATTTGTTTGAGGTCCGTTGGGATATCCAATTGTGACAGAGCTCGGATCTTGGCCGGATTTGCTTCAATTCCTCTGCCGGATACAATGAAGCCCAAGAGCTTTCCGGCTGGCACACCGAAAATGCATTTTCCGGGTTGAGCTTGATGTCATATGTTCGGAGGTTATCGAATGTGAGCCTCAAGTTGTCTACTAGAGATTTGACATGTTTGGTTTTGACGACCATGTCATCTACGTATGCCTCCACTGTTTTGCCGATCTGGTTTGCCAGACATGTCTGAATCATGCGCTGATATGTTGCGCCAGCGTTTTTGAGCCAAAAGGGCATTGTGTTGAAGCAGAAGGGGCCGTATGGTGTGATGAATGCCGTTGCGGCTTAGTCGGGCTCTGCCATCTTAATTTGGTGGTAGCCGGAGTATGCGTCGAGGAAACACAATGAATCGTGTCCTGCGGTAGCGTTGATAATTTGATCGATGCGGGGGAGGGGAAGGAATCCTTTGGGCAAGCCTTGTTGAGGTCCTTAAAATCGACGCACGGGCGCCAGGATTTGTCCTTCTTTGGTACCATCACCAGGTTTGCTAGCCAGTCCGGATGTTTTTTCTCTAATGAATCCGGCCTCCAATAACTTGGCTAGTTCCTCTCCCATGGCTTGTCTCTTAGGTTCAGAGAAACACCGAAGAGCCTGCTTGACCGGCTTGAATCCCTTTAGAATATTGAGGCTGTGCTCGGCCAGCCTGCGTGGGATTCCTGGCATGTCTGAAGGGTGCCAGGCAAAAATGTCCCAGTTCTCGCGTAGGAACTCTCGTAGTGCGGCATCTACGTCAGGGTTTAATTGTGCCCCGATGGAAGCTGTTTTTGTAGGGTCCGTTGGATGGACTTGGAATTTGACTATTTCATCCGCTGGTTTAAAGGAGGTGGACTTGGATCTCTTATCGAGTATCACATCGTCCCTGTTCATCATGGAGCGCAGTGCAGTCAGTTCCTCAGCCGCTAGGGCTTCGGATAATGCCTCGAGGGCCAGTGCGGCTGTCTTGTTTTCGGCACAGAGTGCTGTATCCGGATCACTAGCAAGAGTGATAATTCCGTTGGGCCCGGGCATTTTGAGCTTCATGTACCCGTAATGGGGTATGGCTTGGAAGATTGTGAACGCCTCCCGCCCTAACAGGGCGTGGTAACCGCTACTGAATGGGGCCACTTGGAACGTAATCTCTTCGGACCTATAATTCTCCGACGTGCCGAACACCACATCTAGTGTGATTTTGCCTGTACAACACGCTTCCCGACTGGGGATTATACCTCTAAAGGTTGTGCTGCTTCACTCGATGCGGTTCCAGTCTATTTCCATTTTTGAAGGGTTTCCTCATAGATGAGGTTTAATCCGCTGCCGCCGTCCATGAGTACCTTGGTGAGTCGAAAGCCGTCCACAATTGGACTGAGGACCAATGCGGCTGGTGCTCGAGCTGTTCGGAATTTAGGTTCGTCACTGGCATTGAAAGTAATAGCCGTGTCACTCCATGGGTTTATTGTCGCCACGTGGTAGATTTCGGCAAGGCTGCGGAGTGTTCGCTTTCGCCTATTATTTGATGCGAAGGTCTCGAAGACCGTTAATACCGTACTGGTATTTCTGGGATAGTGCTCTGTGGCTTCTGGAATTAGGAGATCCTCGCCACTTTTGGCTACCTGCCAGAGTATCCAACATGCTCTAAGGCTATGTGTTGGTATGGCGCCCTCTGTGTTGTGAATTTTACAGGGTCCATTGAGCCATCCCTCCAGTACGGTTCCATGCCCTATAGAGGGTTTTTGCTTTTTGGTAGTTGACCCGGGTGTCTTTTGATAGTGCACCCTTTTATTTCGGACTGGGTTCATATTTAGGGCTGGATTATCCCAAAAGTTTGTTATGGTTTTCCAGGCACTTTCCATCGCACAGTACTTTCGTACTATGGATGCCAAGTCAGCGAAGCGTGATATCTCACAGCGATTTATGGCATTAAGGATTCCCTTGTCCATGCAATTATTGCAAAAAAATAAGATTGCGTCTTCCTCGCGACAGTCCTTAACCTTGTTCATCGCAGGGAGGAATCTGGCCCAATAGTGATGTATTGTTTCCTAGGGCTCTTGCCTGATGTGGGAAAGATCGCTTATGTTTGGGTGGGTGGGTGGAATTGAATCCGAACCCTTACCCGATCTAGGATCCAGGGGCTGAGGAATTTCCAATTTTGGAAATTCTGGTTCCGGGGTGTTGCCCGATAATCCTGGCCCGCTGCCTGACTCTAAGTTCAGGGACTGGATGTCGTCCTCCCGCGAACAGGTATCCGGCTCGGAGAGCTCAGGAATCCAGACATAGTTGGTCCTCAATATGGAGGAGAGGTCGCCGCATTGTTTCTCCACCACTGCAATATGATGGGTGACCGGCGGAGAGTCAATCTCCCTTTGATCGGGTTTAAGCCCAATCCGATCATAGTCCGTAGCGACTCCCGGGGCGGCGATGTGATCCAAGAGCTCGTTTAGGGAGGCGAGCTCCACTAGATCCATCTGTTCGGCGAGTGCCGATTTGACGTGGAGGCTGTTTTCGATGACCCGAGAAGTCATCGTCGGCGCGGCGGCCGAACAGGCGGTCATGATGAAACCGCCTAGTCGGAGAGTTTGGCCGACAGCCAAAGCTCCCCCAATAGTAGTACCATCTTTAAAGATGAGACAAGACATCCTTCCTTCTGGCGACGGCACAGTGGAACTCTCAATGAAAGCAGCAATGTCGGTGTCAAAACCGGCGGATCTCGGGTAGGGGGTCCCGAACTGTGCGCCTAGGCGGATGGTAACAGGAGGCAGGGGACACAATGTTTTACCCAGGTTCGGGCCCTCTTGATGGAGGTAAAACCCTATGTCATGCTTGATTTATTCTCGATTATATGGGTATTACAAGAGTTGATCTACCACGAGATCGGAGAGGCTAAACCCTAGAAGCTAGCCTATGGTATGATTGTTGTTGTCCTACGGACCTAAACCCTCTAGTTTATATAAACACCGAAGGGGGCTAGGGTTACACAAGGTCGGTTACAAAGGAGGAGATATACATATCCGTATTGCCTAGCTTGCCTTCCACGCCAAGTAGATCCCATCCGGACACTGGACAAAGTCTTCAATCTTCTATCTTCATAGTCCAACAGTCCGGCCGAAGAATATAATCCGGCTGTCCGGATACCCCCTAATCTTGGACACCCTCAGGGGGCGTGCCCCCACCTTGGCCGCCTCCTCCTCTCTCCCACTAAGGCCCAATAAGGCCCATTGACTCCCCGAGGGTTCCGGCAACCTCCCGGTACTCCTGAAAATGCCCAAACTCATCTGGAACCATTCCGCTGTCCAAACATAGCCTTCCAATATATCGATCTTTATGTCTCGACCATTTCGAGACTCCTCATCATGTCCGTGATCACATCCGGGACTCCAAACTACCTTCGGTACATCAAAACACATCAACTCGTAATACCGATCATCATCGAACATTAAGCGTGCGGACCCTACGGGTTCGACAACTATGCAGACATGACCGGGACTCACTTCCGGTCAATAACCAATAGAGGAACCTGGATTCTCATATTGGTTCCTACATATTCAACGAAGATATTTATCGGTCAAACCGCATAACAACATACGTTGTTCCCTTTGTCATTGGTGTGTTACTTGCCCGAGATTCGATCGTCAGTATCTCAATACCTAGTTCAATCTCGTTACCGGCAAGTCTCTTTACTTGTTCCGTAATGCATCATCATGCAACTAACTTATTAGTCACATTGCTTGCAAGGCTTATAGTGATGTGCATTACCGAGAGGGCCCAGAGATACCTCTCCGATACACGGAGTGACAAATCCCGATCTCGATCTATGCCAACTCAACAAACACCATCGGAGACACCTGTAGAGCATCTTTATAGTCACCCAGTTATGTTGTGAAGTTTCATAGCACACTAAGTGTTCCCCCGGTATTCGGGAGTTGCATAATGTCATAGTCATAGGAACATGTATAAGTTATGGAGAAAGAAATAGCAATAAACTAAACGATCATAGTGCTAAGCTAATGGATGGGTCAAGTCAACCACATCATTCTCTAATTATGTGATCCTGTTCATCAAATGAAAACTCTTATCCATGGCTAGGAAACTTAACCATCTTTGATTAACGAGCTGGTCAAGTAGAGGCATACTAGTGACACTCATTTTGTCTATGTATTCACACATGTACTAAGTTTCCGGTTAATACAATTCTAGCATGAATAATAAACATTTATCATGATATAAGGAAATATAAATAACAACTTTATTATTGCCTCTAGGGCATATTTCCTTCAATCTCCCACTTGCACTAGAGTTAATAATCTAGATTACATAGTAATGATTCTAACACCCATGGAGTCTTGGTGCTGATCATGTTTTGCTCGTGAGAGAGGCTTAGTCAACGGGTCTGCAACATTCAGATCCGTAAGTATCTTGCAAATCTCTATGTGTCCCTCCCTGACTTGTTCGCGGATGGAATTGAAGCGTCTCTTGATGTGCTTGGTTCTCTTGTGAAATCTGGATTCCTTTGCCAAGGCAATTGCACAATGTTGTCACGAAAGATTTTCATTGGACCCGATGCACTAGGTATGACACCTACATCGGATATGAACTCCTTCATTTGCTGCTTCTGAAGCAGCTTGTACTCCGCTTCGCACGTAGATCCCACCACGACGCTTTGCTTAGAACTACACCAACTGACAGCTCCACCATTCAATAAAAATACGTATCTGGTTTGTGACTTAGAGTCATCCGGATCAGTGTTAAAGCTTTCATCGACGTAACCATTTACGACAAGCTCTTTGTCACCTCCATAAACGAGAAACATATCCTTAGTCCTTTTCAGGTATTTCAGGATATTCTTGACCGCTGTCCAGTGATCCACTCCTGGATTACTTTGGTACCTCCCTGCTAAACTAATAGCAAGGCACACATCAGGTCTGGTACACAGCATTTCATACATGATAGAACCTATGGCTGAAGCATAGGAAATGACCTTCATTTTCTCTGTATCTTCTGCAGTGGTCGGGCATTGAGACTGACTCAACTTTACACCTTGTAGGCAAGAACCCTTTCTTTGCTTGATCCATTTTGAACTTCTTCAAAACTTTATCAAGGTATGTGCTTTGTGAAAGTCCAATTAAGCGTCTTGATCTATCTCTATAGATCTTGATGCCTAATATATAAGCAGCTTCACCGAGGTCTTTCATTGGAAAATTCTTATTCAAGTATCCTTTTATGCTATTCAGAAATTCAGTATCATTTCCGATCAACAATATGTCATCCACATATGATATCATAAATGCTATAGAGCTCCCACTCACTTTCTTGTAAATACAGGCTTCTCCAAAAGTATGTATAAAACCGTATGCTTTGATCACACTATCAAAGCGTATATTCCAACTCCGAGAGGCTTGCACCAGTCCATAAATGGATCGTTGGAGCTTGCACACTTTGTTAGCACCTTTTGGATCGACAAAACCTTCTGGTTGCATCATATACAACTCTTCTTTAAGATATCCATTAAGGAATGCAGTTTTGACATCCATTTGCCAAATTTCATAATCATTAAATGCGGCAATTGCTAACATGATTCGGACGGACTTAAGCATCGCTACGGGTGAGAAGGTCTCATCGTAGTCAACTCCTTGAACTTGTCGAAAACCTTTCGCAACAAGTCAAGCTTTGTAGACAGTAACATTACCGTCAGCGTCAGTCTTCTTCTTGAAGATCCATTTATTCTCTATGGCTTGCCGATCATCAGGCAAGTCAACCAAAGTCCACACATTGTTCTCATACATGGATCCCATCTTAGATTTCATGGCCTCAAGCCATTTTGCGGAATCTGGGCTCATCATCGCGTCCTCATAGTTCGTAGGTTCGTCATGGTCAAGTAACATGACCTCCAGAACAGGATTACCATACCACTCTGGTGCGGATCTTACTCTGGTTGACCTACGAGGTTCGGTAGTAACTTGATCAGAAGTTTCATGATCATCATCATTAGCTTCCTCACTAATTGGTGTAGGAATCACTGGAACTGATTTCTGTGATGAACTACTTTCCAATAGGGGAGCAGGTACAATTACCTCATCAAGTTCTACTTTCCTCCCACTCACTTCTTTCGAGAGAAACTCCTCTAGAAAGGATCCATTCTTAGCAACGAATATCTTGCCTTCGGATCTGCGATAGAAGGTGTAACCAACAGTCTCCTTTGGGTATCCTATGAAGACACATTTCTCCGATTTGGGTTTGAGCTTATCAGGTTGAAGATTTTTCACATAAGCATCATAGCCCCAAACTTTAAGAAACGACAACTTGGGTTTCTTACCAAACCACAGTTCATAAGGTGTCGTCTCAACGGATTTCGATGGTGCCCTATTTAACATGAATGCGGCCGTCTCTAAAGCATAACTCCAAAATGATAGCGGTAAATCGGTAAGAGACATCATAGATCGCACCATATCTAATAAAGTGCGATTATGACATTCGGACACACCATTACGTTGTGGTGTTCCAGGTGCGTGAGTTGCGAAACTATTCCGCATTGTTTCAAATGAAGAACAAACTCGTAACTCAAATATTCACCTCCACGATCAGATCGTAGAAACTTAACTTTCTTGTTATGATGATTTTCCACTTCACTCTAAAATTCTTTGAACTTTTCAAATGTTTCAGACTTATGTTTCATCAAGTAGATATACCCATATCTGCTCAAACCATCTGTGAAGGTCAGAAAATAACGATACCCACCACGAGCATCAACACTCATCGGTCCGCATACATCAATATGAATTATTTCCAATAAGTCTATTGCTCGTTCCATTATTCTGGAGAACGGAGTCTTAGTCATCTTGCCCATGAGGCATGGTTCGCAAGCATAAAGTGATTCATAATCAAGCGATTCCAAAAGCCCATCAGCATGGAGTTTCTTCATGCGCTTTACACCAATATGACCTAAATGGTAGTGCCACAAATAAGTTGCACTATCATTATTAAACTTATATATTTTGGCTTCAATACTATGAATATGTGTATCACTACTATGAAGATCTAGTAAAAATAGACCACTCATCAAGGGTGCATGACCATAAAGATATTACTCATATAAATAGAACAACCATTATTCTCTGATTTAAATGAATAACCGTCTCGCATCAAACAAGATCCAGATACAATGTTCATGCTTAACGCTGGCACCAAATAACAATTATTCAGGTCTAAACTAATCCCGAAGGTAGATGTAGAGGTATCGTGCCGATGGCAATCACATCGACTTTGGAACCATTTCCCACGCACATCGTCACCTCATCCTTAGCCAATCTTCACTTAATCCATATCCCTTGTTTCGAGTTGCAAATATTAGCAACAGAACCAGTATCAAATACCCAGGCTCTACTACGAGCATTAGTAAGGTACACATCAATAACATGTATATCAAATATACCTTTCACTTTGCCATCCTTCTTATCCACCAAATACTTGGGGCAGTTCCGCTTCCAATGACCAGTCCCTTTGCAGTAGAAGCACCCAGTCTCAGGCTTAGGTCCAGACTTGGGTTTCTTCACTTAAGCAGTAACTTGCTTGCTGTTCTTCTTGAAGTTCCCCTTCTTCCCTTTGCCCTTCTTCTTGAAACTGGTGGTCTTGTTGACCATCAACACTTCATGCTCCTTCTTGATTTCTACCTCCGCAGCCTTTAGCATTGCGAAGAGCTCGGGGATTGTCTTATCCATCCCTTGCATATTATAGTTCATTACGAAGCTCTTGTAGCTTGGTGGCAGTGATCGAACTCTGTCAATGACACTATCATCAGGAAGATTAGCTCCCAGCTGAGTCAAGTTGTTGTGGTACCCAAACATTCTGAGTATATGTTCACTGATAGAACTATTCTCCTCCATTTTGCAGCTGTGTAGAACTTATTGGAGACTTCATATCTCTCAATCCGGACATTTGCTTGAAGTGTTAAGTTCAATTCCTGGAACATCTCATATGCTCCATGACGTTCAAAACATCGTTGAAGTCCCAGTTCCAAGCCGTAAAGCACGGCACACTGAACTATCAAGTAGTCATTAGCTTTGCTTTGCCAGACGTTCTTAACGTTGTCAGCAGCATCTGCAGCAGGTTTGTCACCCAGCGGTGCTTCCAGGATGTAAATCTTCTGTGCAGCAATGAGGATAATGCTCAAGTTACGGACCCGGTCCGTGTAATTTCTACCATCATCTTTCAACTTAGCTTTCTCTAGGAACGCATTAAAATTCAACGGAACAACAGCACGGGCCATATATCTACAACAACATAGACATGCAAAATACTGTCAGGTACTAAGTTCATGATAAATTAAAGTTTAATTAATCATATTACTTAAGAACTCCCACTTAGATAAACATCCCTCTAATCATCTAAGTGATCACGTGATCCATATCAACTAAACCATGTCCGATCATCACGTGAGATGGAGTAGTTTTTGAAGGAAATATGCCCTAGAGGCAATAATAAAGTTATTATTTATTTCCTTATATCATGATAAATGTTTATTATTCATGCTAGAATTGTATTAACCGGAAACATAATACATGTGTGAATACATAGACAAACAGAGTGTCACTAGTATGCCTCTACTAGACTAGCTCGTTAATCAAAGATGGTTGTGTTTCCAAACCATGAGCAAAGAGTTGTTATTTGATTAACAAGGTCACATCATTAGTTGAATGATCTGATTGACATGACCCATTCCATTCGCTTAGCACCCGATCGTTTAGTATGTTGCTATTGCTCTCTTCATGACTTATACATGTTCCTATAACTATGAGATTATGCAACTCCCATTTGCCGGAGGAACACTTTGGGTGCTACCAAACGTCACAACGTAACTGGGTGATTATAAAGGAGTACTACAGGTGTCTCCAATGGTAGATGTTGGGTTGGCGTATTTCGAGAATAGGATTTGTCACTCCGATTGTCGGAGAGGTATCTCTGGGCCCTCTCGGTAATGCACATCACTTAAGCCTTGCAAGCATTGCAACTAATGAGTTAAGTTGCGGGATGATGTATTACAGAACGAGTAAAGAGACTTGCCGGTAACGAGATTGAACTAGGTATTGGATACCGACGATCGAATCTCGGGCAAGTAACATACCGATGACAAAGGGAACAACGTATGTTGTTATGCGGTCTGACCGATAAAGATCTTCGTAGAATATGTAGGAACCAATATGGGCATCCAGGTCCCGCTATTGGTTATTGACCGGAGATGTGTCTCAGTCATGTCTACATTATTCTCGAACCGTAGGGTCCGCACGCTTAACATTGCGATGACAGTTATTATGAGTTTATGCATTTTGATGTACCGAAGGTTGTTCGGAGTCCCGGATGTGATCACGAACATGACGAGGAGTCTCGAAATGGTCGATACATAAAGATTGATATATTGGAAGCCTATGTTTGGACATCGGAAGTGTTCCGGGTGAAATCGGGATTTTACCGGAGTACCGGGAGGTTACCGGAACCCCCCGGGAATTATATGGGCCTTAGTGGGCCTTAGTGGAAAGGAGAAGGGGGCAGCCCAAGGTGGCCGCGCGCCTCCCCCCTCCCCTAGTCCTATTAGGACTAGGAGAGGTGGCCGGCCCCCCTCTCTCTCTTCCCCCCTTGATGAATCCTATTCCAACTAGGATTTGGGGGGGGGGGAGTCCTACTCCCGGTAGGAGTAGGACTCCTCCTGGCACGCCCCAAGGCTGGCCGCACCTCTCCCCCCTCGCTCCTTTATATACAGGGGCAAGGGGCACCTCTAGACACACAAGTTGATCATTGTGATCGTTCCTTAGCCGTGTGCGGTGCCCCCTGCCACCATATTCCACCTCGATCATATCGTTGTAGTGCTTAGGCGAAGCCCTGCGTCAGTAGAACATCAAGATCGTCAACACGCCGTCGTGCTGACGGAACTCCTCCCCGAAGCTTTGCTGGATCGAAGCCCGGGGATCGTCATCGAGCTGTACGTGTGCTAAGAACTCGGAGGTGCCGGAGTAATGGTGCTTGGATCGGTCGGATCGGGAAGAAGACATACGACTAGTTCCTCTACGTTGTGTCGACGCTTCCGTTGCGATCTACAAGGGTACGTAGATCAGACTCTCCCCCTCGTTGCTATGCATCACCATGATCTTGTGTGTGCGTAGGAAATTTTTTGAAATTACTGCGTTCCCCAACAGTGGCATCCGAGCCTAGGTTTTATGGTTTGATGTTATTTGCACGAGTAGAACACAAGTGAGTTGTGGGCGATATAAGTCATACCGCCTACCAGCATGTCATACTTTGGTTCGGCGGTATTGTTGGACGAGACGACCCAGACCAACATTACGCGTATGCTTACGCGAGACCGGTTCCCTCGACGTGCTTTGCACATAGATGGCTTGCGGGCGACTGTCTCTCCAACTTTAGTTGAACCGAGTGTGGCTACGCCCGGTCCTTGAGAAGGTTAAAACGGAGTCTATTTGACAAACTATCGTTGTGGTTTTGATGCGTAGGTGAGATTGGTTCTTGCTTAAAGCCCGTAGCAGCCACGTAAAACTTGCAACAACAAAGTAGAGGACGTCTAACTTGTTTTTGCAGGGCATGTTGTGATGTGATATGGTCAAGGCATGATGCTAAATTTTATTGTATGAGATGATCATGTTTTGTAACCGAGTTATCGGCTACTGGCAGGAGCCATATGGTTGTCGCTTTATTGTATGCAATGCAATCGCGATGTAATGCTTTACTTTATTACTAAGCGGTAGTGATAGTCGTGGAAGCATAAGATTGGCGAGACGACAACGATGCTACGATGGAGATCAAGGTGTCGCGCCGGTGACGATGGTGATCATGACGGTGCTTCGGAGATGGAGATCACAAGCACAAGATGATGATGGCCATATCATATCACTTATATTGATTGGATGTGATGTTTATCTTTTATGCATCTTATCTTGCTTTGATTGACGGCAGCATTATAAGATGATCTCTCACTAAATTATCAAGAAGTGTTCTCCCTGAGTATGCACCATTGCCAAAGTTCGTCGTGCCCATACACCACGTGATGATCGGGTGTGATAAGCTCTACGTCCATCTACAACGGGTGCAAGCCAGTTTTGCACATGCAGAATACTCAGGTTAAACTTGACGAGCCTAGCATATGCAGATATGGCCTCGGAACACGGAGACCGAAAGGTCGAGCGTGAATCATATAGTAGATATGATCAACATAACGATGTTCACCATTGAAAACTACTCCATCTCACGTGATGATCGGTTATGGTTTAGTTGATTTGGATCACGTAATCACTTAGAGGATTAGAGGGATGTCTATCTAAGTGGGAGTTCTTAAGTAATTTGATTAATTGAACTTAAACTTATTATGAACTTAGTACCTGATAGTATCTTGCTTGTTTATGTTGATTGTAGATAGATGGCTCGTGCTGTTGTTCCGTTGAATTTTAATGCATTCCTTGAGAAAGCAAAGTTGAAAGATGATGGTAGCAATTACACGGACTAGTACCGTAACTTGAGGATTATCCTCATTGCTGCACAGAAGAATTACATCCTGGAAGCACCGCTGGGTGCCAGGCCTGCTGCTGGAGCAACACCAGATGTTATGAATGTCTGGCAGAGCAAAGCTGATGACTACTCGATAGTTCAGTGTGCCATGCTTTACGGCTTAGAATCGGGACTTCAACGACGTTTTGAACGTCATGGAGCATATGAGATGTTCCAGGAGTTGAAGTTAATATTTCAAGCAAATGCCCGGATTGAGAGATATGAAGTCTCCAATAAGTTCTATAGCTGCAAGATGGAGGAGAACAGTTCTGTCAGTGAGCATATACTCAAAATGTCTGGGTATAACAATCACTTGATTCGGATGGGAGTTAATCTTCCAGATGATTGCGTCATTGACAGAATTCTCCAATCACTGCCACCAAGCTACAAGAGCTTCGTGATGAACTATAATATGCAAGGGATGAACAAGACTATTCCCGAGCTCTTCGCAATGCTGAAAGCTGCGGAGGTAGAAATCAAAAAGGAGCATCAAGTGTTGATGGTTAACAAGACCACTAGTTTCAAGAAAAAGGCAAAGGGAAGAAGAAGGGGAACTTCAAGAAGAACGGCAAGCAAGTTGCTGCTCAAGAGAAGAAACCCAAGTCTGGACCTAAGCCTGAAACTGAGTGCTTCTACTGCAAGCGGACTGGTCACTGGAAGCGGAACTGCCCCAAGTATTTGGCGGACAAGAAGGATGGCAAGGTGAACAAAGGTATATGTGATATACATGTTATTGATGTGTACCTTACTAGAGCTCGCAGTAGCACCTGGGTATTTGATACTGGTTCTGTTGCTAATATTTGCAACTCGAAATAGGGACTACGGATTAAGCGAACACTGGCAAAGGACGAGGTGACGATGCGCGTGGGAAACGGTTCCAAAGTCGATGTGATCGCGGTCGGCACGCTACCTCTACATCTACCTTCGGGATTAATATTAGACCTAAATAATTGTTATTTGGTGCCAGCGTTAAGCATGAACATTATATCTGGATCTTGTTTGATGCGAGACGGTTATTCATTTAAATCAGAGAATAATGGTTGTTCTATTTATATGAGTAATATCTTTTATGGTCATGCACCTTTGAAGAGTGGTCTATTTTTGATGAATCTCGATAGTGGTAACACACATATTCATAATGTTGAAGCCAAAAGATGCAGAGTTGATAATGATAGTGCAACTTATTTGTGGCACTGCCGTTTAGGTCATATCGGTGTAAAGCGCATGAAGAAACTCCATACTGATGGGCTTTTGGAACCTCTTGATTATGAATCACTTGGTACTTGCGAACCGTGCCTCATGGGCAAGATGACTAAAACACCGTTCTCCGGTACTATGGAGAGAGCAACAGATTTGTTGGAAATCATACATACCGATGTATGTGGTCCGATGAATATTGAGGCTCGTGGCGGATATCGTTATTTTCTCACTTTCACAGATGATTTAAGCAGATATGGGTATATCTACTTAATGAAACATAAGTCTGAAACATTTGAAAAGTTCAAAGAATTTCAGAGTGAAGTTGAAAATCATCGTAACAAGAAAATAAAGTTTCTACGATCTGATCGTGGAGGAGAATATTTGAATTACGAGTTTGGTGTACATTTGAAAAATTGTGGAATAGTTTCGCAACTCACGCCACCCGGAACACCACAGCGTAATGGTGTGTCCAAACGTCGTAATCGTACTTTACTAGATATGGTGCGATCTATGATGTCTCTTACTGATTTACCGCTATCGTTTTGGGGATACGCTCTAGAGACGGCCGCATTCACGTTAAATAGGGCACCATCAAAATCCGTTGAGACGACGCCTTATGAACTGTGGTTTGGCAAGAAACCAAAGTTGTCGTTTCTTAAAGTTTGGGGCTGCAATGCTTATGTGAAAAAGCTTCAACCTGATAAGCTCGAACCCAAATCGGAGAAATGTGTCTTCATAGGATACCCAAAGGCGACTATTGAGTACACCTTCTATCACAGATCCGAAGGCAAGACATTCGTTGCTAAGAATGGATCCTTTCTAGAGAAGGAGTTTCTCTCGAAAGAAGTGAGTGGGAGGAAAGTAGAACTTAACGAGGTAACTGTACCTGCTCCCTTGTTGGAAAGTAGTACATCACAGAAAACTGTTTCTGCGACACCTACACCAATAAGTGAGGAAGTTAATGATCATGATCATGAAACTTCAGAACAAGATGCTACTGAACCTCGTAGATCAACCAGAGTGAGATCCGCACCAGAGTGGTACGGTAATCCAGTTCTAGAAATCATGCTACTAGATCATGATGAACCTACGAACTATGAAGAAGCGATGGTGAGCCCAGATTCCGCAAAGTGGCTTGAAGCCATGAAATCTGAGATGGGATCCATGTATGAGAACAAAGTATGGACTTTGGTTGACTTGCCTGATGATCGGCAAGCAATTGAGAATAAATGGATTTTCAAGAAGAAGACTGACGCTGATGGTAATGTTACTGTCTACAAAGCTCGACTTGTCGCAAAAGGTTTTCGACAAGTTCAAGGAGTTGACTACGATGAGACCTTCTCACCCGTAGTGATGCTTAAGTCTGTCAGAATCATGTTAGCAATTGCCGCATTTTATGATTATGAAATTTGGCAGATGGATGTCAAAACTGCATTCCTGAATGGATTTCTGGAACAAGAGTTGTATATGATGCAACCGGAAGGTTTTGTCGATCCAAAAGGAGCTAACAAAGTGTGCAAGCTCCAGCGATCCATTTATGGACTGGTGCAAGCCTCTCGGAGTTGGAATAAACGCTTTGATAGTGTGATCAAAGCATTTGGTTTTATACAGACTTTCGGAGAAGCCTGTATTTACAAGAAAGTGAGTGGGAGCTCTGTAGCATTTCTGATATTATATGTGGATGACATATTACTGATTGGAAATGATATAGAATTTCTGGATAGCATAAAGGGATACTTGAATAAAAGTTTTTCAATGAAAGACCTCGGTGAAGCTGCTTACATATTAGGCATAAAGATCTATAGAGATAGATCAAGACGCTTAATTGGACTTTCACAAAGCACATACCTTGACAAGATTTTGAAGAAATTCAAAATGGATCAAGCAAAGAAAGGGTTCTTGCCTGTGTTCCAAGGTGTGAAATTGAGTCAGAATCAATGCCCGACCACTGCAGAAGATAGAGAGAAAATGAAAGATGTTCCCTATGCTTCAGCCATAGGCTCTATCATGTATGCAATGCTATGTACCAGACCTAATGTGTGCCTTGCTATAAGTTTAGCAGGAAGGTACCAAAGTAATCCAGGAGTGGATCACTGGACAGCGGTCAAGAACATCCTGAAATACCTGAAAAGGACTAAGGGTATGTTTCTCGTATATGGAGGTGACAAAGAGCTCACCGTAAAAGGTTACGTTGATGCAAGCTTTGACACTGATCCGGACGATTCTAAATCGCAAACCGGATACGTGTTTACATTAAACGGTGGAGCTGTCAGTTGGTGCAGTTCTAAACAAAGCGTCGTAGCGGGATCTACATGTGAAGCGGAGTACATAGCTGCTTCAGAAGCAACGAACGAAGGAGTCTGGATGAAGGAGTTCATATCCGATCTAGGTGTCATACCTAGTGCATCGGGTCCAATGAAAATCTTTTGTGACAATACTGGTGCAATTGCCTTAGCAAAGGAATCCAGATTTCACAAAAGGACCAAGCACATCAAGAGACGCTTCAATTCCATCCGGGATCTAGTCCAGGTGGGAGACATAGAGATTTGCAAGATACATACGGATCTGAATATTGCAGACCCGTTGACTAAGCCTCTTCCACGAGCAAAACATGATCAGCACCAAGGCTCCATGGGTGTTAGAATCATTACTGTGTAATCTAGATTATTGACTCTAGTGCAAGTGGGAGACTGAAGGAAATATGCCCTAGAGGCAATAATAAAGTTATTATTTATTTCCTTATATCATGATAAATGTTTATTATTCATGCTAGAATTGTATTAACCGGAAACATAATACATGTGTGAATACATAGACAAACAGAGTGTCACTAGTATGCCTCTACTAGACTAGCTCATTAATCAAAGATGGTTGTGTTTCCTAACCATGAGCAAAGAGTTGTTATTTGATTAACGAGGTCACATCATTAGTTGAATGATCTGATTGACATGACCCATTCCATTAGCTTAGCACCCGATCGTTTAGTATGTTGCTATTGCTCTCTTCATGACTTATACATGTTCCTATAACTATGAGATTATGCAACTCCCGTTTGCCGGAGGAACACTTTGGGTGCTACCAAACGTCACAACGTAACTGGGTGATTATAAAGGAGTACTACAGGTGTCTCCATGGTAGATGTTGGGTTGGCGTATTTCGAGAATAGGATTTGTCACTCCGATTGTCGGAGAGGTATCTCTGGGCCCTCTCGGTAATGCACATCACTTAAGCCTTGCAAGCATTGCAACTAATGAGTTAAGTTGTGGGATGATGTATTACGGAACGAGTAAAGAGACTTGCCGGTAACGAGATTGAACTAGGTATTGGATACCGACGATCGAATCTCGGGCAAGTAACATACCGATGACAAAGGGAACAACGTATGTTGTTATGCGGTCTGACCGATAAAGATCTTCGTAGAATATGTAGGAACCAATATGGGCATCTAGGTCCCGCTATTGGTTATTGACCGGAGATGTGTCTCAGTCATGTCTACATTGTTCTCGAACCGTAGAGTCCGCACGCTTAACGTTACGATGACAGTTATTATGAGTTTATGCATTTTGATGTACCGAAGGTTGTTCGGAGTTCCGGATGTGATCACGGACATGACGAGGAGTCTCGAAATGGTCGAGACATAAAGATTGATATATTGGAAGCCTATGTTTGGACATCGGAAGTGTTCCGGGTGAAATCGGGATTTTACCGGAGTACCGGGAGGTTACCGGAACCCCCCGGGAATCATATGGGCCATAGTGGGCCTTAGTGGAAAGGAGAAGGGGGCAGCCCAAGGTGGTCGCGCGTCTCCCCCCTCCCCTAGTCCTATTAGGACTAGGAGAGGTGGCCGGCCCCCCTCTCTCTCTCTTTCCCCCTTGATGAATCCTATTCCAACTAGGATTTGGGGGGGGGAGTCCTACTCCCGGTAGGAGTAGGACTCCTCCTGGCGTGCCCCAAGGCTGGCCGCACCTCTCCCCCCTTGCTCCTTTATATACCGGGGCAAGGGGCACCTCTAGACACACAAGTTGATCATTGTGATCGTTCCTTAGCCGTGTGCGGTGCCCCCTGCCACCATATTCCACCTCGATCATATCGTTGTAGTGCTTAGGCGAAGCCCTACGTCGGTAGAACATCAAGATCGTCACCACGCCGTCGTGCTGACGGAACTCCTCCCCGAAGCTTTGCTGGATCAGAGCCCGGGGATCGTCATCGAGCCGTACGTGTGCTAAGAACTCGGAGGTGCCGGAGTAACGGTGCTTGGATCAGTCGGATCGGGAAGAAGACGTACGACTACTTCCTATACGTTGTGTCAACGCTTCCGTTGCGATCTACAAGGGTACGTAGATCAGACTCTCCCCCTCGTTGCTATGCATCACCATGATCTTGTGTGTGCGTAGGAATTTTTTTGAAATTACTACGTTCCCCAACAGTTTTCAATGGTGAAGATCACTATGTTGATCATATCTACTATATGATTCACGCTCGACCTTTCAGTCTCAGTGTTTCGAAGCCATATCTTCATATGCTAGGCTCATCAAGTTTAACCCAAGTATTCTGCTTCTGCAAAACTAGCTTGTACCCGTTGTATGTGATCGTAGAGCTTATCACACCCGATCATCACGTGGTGTCTCGGCACGACGAACTGTAGCAACGGTGCATACTCAGCAAGAACACTTATACCTTGAAATTTAGTGAGAGATCATCTTATAATGCTACCGTCGTACTAAGAAAAATAAGATGTATAAAGGTAAACATCACATGCAATCAATATAAGTGATATGATATGGCCATCATCATCTTGTGCCTTTGATCTCCATCTCCAAAGCACCGTCATGATCACCATCGTCATCGGCTTGACACCTTGATCTCCATCGTAGCATTGTTGTCGTCTCGCCAACTATTACTTCTACGACTATCACTACTGCTTAGTGATAAAGTAAAGCAATTACATGGTGATTGCATTTCATACAATAAAACGACAAGCCGACAACCATATGGCTCCTATCAGTTGCCGATAACTGTGTTACAAAACAAGATCATCTCATACAACAATTTATATAATCACGTCTTAACCATATCACATCACAACATGCCCTGCAAAAACAAGTTAGACGTCCTCTACTTTGTTGTTGCAAGTTTTACGTGGCTGCTACGGGCTTAGCAAGAACCGTTCTTACCTACGCATCAAAAACCACAACGTGGTATAGTGATTGCTTTTTGATCTTCAGAAAGAACCCTGTTCATTGAATCTGATTCAACTAAAGTTGGAGAAATAGACACCCACTAGCCACCTGTGTGCGAAGCACGTCGATAGAACCAGTCTTGCGTGAGTGTATGTGTAATGTCAGGCTAAACAATCAACTTGTGTGTCTATGGGGTGCCCCCCCCCCCCCCGTATATAAAAGGGGGGAGGAGGAGAGGGTCGTCCCTCATGGGGCGCGCCCAGGGGCGAGTCCTACTCCCAGTAGGAGTAGGTTTCCACCCTTCCTAGTTGGAGTAGGAGAAGAAGGAAGAGGGAGAGGGAGAGAAGGAAAGGAGGCCGGCCCCCACCTTGGCCACCTCCTCCTCTCTCCCACTAAGGCCCAATAAGGCCCATTGACTCCCCGGGGGGTTCCGGTAACCTCCCGGTACTCCGAAAAATGCCCGAACTCATCCGAAACCATTCTGGTGTCCAAACATAGCCTTCCAATATATCGATCTTTATATCTCGACCATTTCAAGACTCCTCGTCATGTCCGTGATCACATCCGGGACTCCGAACTACCTTCGTTACATCAAAACACATAAACTCATAATACCGATCGTCATCGAACATTAAGCGTGCGAACCCTACGGGTTCGAGAACTATGTAGACATGACCGAGACTCACTTCCGGTCAATAAACAATAGTGGAACCTAGATGCTCATATTGGTTCCTACATATTCTACGAATATCTTTATCGGTCAAACCGCATAACAACATACGTTGTTCCCTTTGCCATCGGTATGTTACTTGCCCGAGATTCGATCGTCGGTATCTCAATACATAGTTCAGTCTCGTTACCGGCAAGTCGCTTTACTTGTTCCGTAATGCATCATCCCGCAACTAACTTATTAGTCACATTGCTTGCAAGGCTTATAGTGATGTGCATTGCCGAGAGGGCCCAGAGATACCTCTCTGATACACGGAGTGACAAATCCTAATCTCGATCTATGCCAACTCAACAAACACCATCGGAGACACCTATAGAGCATCTTTATAGTCACCCAGTTACGTTGTAACATTTGATAGCACACTAAGTGTTCCTACGGTATTCGGGAGTTGCATAATCTCATAGTCATAGGAACATGTATAAGTTATGGAGAAAGCAATAGCAATAAACTAAACGATCATAGTCCTAAGCTAACGGATGGGTCAAGTCAATCACATCATTCTCTAATGATGTGATCCCGTTCATCAAATGACAACTCTTGTCCATGGCTAGGAAACTTAACCATCTTTGATTAACGAGCTAGTCAAGTAGAGGCATATTAGTGACACTCATTTTGTCTATGTATTCACACATGTACTAAGTTTACGGTTAATACAATTCTAGCATGAATAATAAACATTTATCATGATATAAGGAAATATAAATAACAACTTTGTTATTGCCTCTAGGGCATATTTCCTTCAGATGAACGGTCACGTGAACCGCCCACGAACCATCCCTCAAATGGAAGACCTAAAGCATGGCCTCGCTACTTGGTTGCATGCATACAGTCTTCATGATCTGGCAGCACTTCACCATCCAGAGCTAATCATCATTGTAGAATTAGAGGGGGGAGATTATAACCACACTGGGTTTCTAATTATGAGGATTATAGGATCGAGGTCGAGGTCTAATTGATCAACTAGGACCAACTAAAAGTAGAGAACTAGGGGAGGCTCCAAAACTTGTGTGTCCAAAAGGTGAAAAAGCCTCTAGTATATATAGTTTGAAAGGGGAGGAGGGGCGCCACACAAGGGGAAGGAATCACCTTGTGCCAGCCCTAGGGGAGAAGGGGCGCAACACAAGGTTGGGTCGATAGGTTTTTTGACTGAGTGTGCGGGAGGTAAAAGGAGATGGCCCAGTGCTAGTGTGGGCCTAACAGGCCACGCCATAACTAAGTTCAGCCCAAAAAAGCATAGATACACAAATAGCATGGCAGCAATTTCCAACACCACCACTAATGACATAAACCTGGCGTACTAAATATGCCAACGCCACCACTATTTGAAAAAGGTAATGGTGGCGCGATACGTCTCCAATGTATCTATAATTTATGAAGTATTCATGACATGTTTACAACAATTTTATATGGTTTTAGTATGACTTGATTATAACTAACCCGGACTGACGTTGTCTTCAATAGAACTATCGTGGTGTTGTTTTTATGCAGAAATAGAAGTTCTCGGAATGGGCTGAAAATTTATGGTGATTTTTTATGGACCAAAAGAGACCCCCAAAGCACCGGAGCTGGACCAGGAGGTGACCGAGGAGGTCACAAGCCTGGGGGCGCCCCCACCCCCCTAGGGCATGCCTCGCGAGCTTGTGGGCCCCTCAGGCACCCCCTTGACATGAGATTGACGCCAAAAATTCCTATAAATACCCAAACCTCCAGAAAGAACCCTAGATGAGAAGTTCCGCCGTCGCAAGCCTCTGTTTCACACGTGTTTATCTGTCCACTTCTTCTTTTGGATTGTCCTCGCTTGATGATCGTTAAATGGCCTTCGGGCTCCGCTTGATGTTATGGTTCTTTGACATTGGGCATCGAGGAGGACGTCGCAATTTTGCAGCAGTTGTTTGGTGAGTCAAAATTTGGCATCATTTCTACATTTTGTCTTGCACCTTAGTTGTAGGATTTGTCGGATTTTACCGCATCTACACAGCTCTTTTGTCTATTTTCACCAAGATTTCACCCATGGAGGTAATTTGAGGTATAAGGAGGACATACCAAGATTATGGTGTAAAAATCATGTTAAATGTCATGAATAAGGCGACCATAAAATGCAAAATAAATTAGTCATCACAAGGGATCCAGAGTGAAGGATGGGTGTTTGGTAGAACCACATGTGCTTGTTACGTCGACCATACTAGCCGCTGCCGCAATCCCTTGGTTCAGTATTTCTAACATGTGCGATTGGATCGAGGATCAGATGCACAGAATCACCAAAAACCTCTCTAGAACAAAGAACCCTAGCCTCTGGACGGGATCTGGAGGGAAAATCGACAAGGAGGAAATCGTCAACACCTTGTACAAGGAGATGCCGACATCGACCATTGATAACCCACAAGTATAGGGGATCGCAACAGTTTTGGAGGGTAGAGTATTCAACCCAAATTTATTGATTCGACACAAGGGGAGCCAAAGAATATCTGCAAGTATTAGCAGTTGAGTTGTCAATTCAACTACACATGGAGAACTAAATATCTATAGCAGAGTGATCAGTAGCACAGTAGTATGATAGTTTGATAGCAGTGGCAAAGTAGCAATAGTAATGATAACAGTAACAGCAACAGTAGTAACTTAGCAAAGACCAATATGCGAGAATCGTAGGCATTGGATTAGTGATGGATAATTATGTTGGATGACATTCATCATGTAACAGTCACAACCTAGAGCGACACAGAACTAGCTCCAATTCATCAATGTAATGTAGGCATGTATGCTGTATATAGTCATACGCGCTTATAATAAGAACTTGCATGACATCTTTTGTCCTACCCTCTCGTGGCAGCGGGGTCCATAAGGAAACTAAGGGATATTAAGGCCTCCTTTTAATAGAGAACCGAAACAAAGCATTAGCACATAGTAAATACATGAACTCCTCAAACTACGGTAATCACCGGAAAGAATCCCAATTTCTGTCACTTCAGGGTATGCAGATCATAACACGTAATAGGTGCGTATAACTTGCAAGATAGGATCAAGAACTCAAATATATTCATGAAAACATAAAGGGTTCATATCTGAAATCATGGCACTCGGGCCCTAGTGACAAGCATTAAGCATAGCAAAGTCATTGCAACATCAATCTCAGAACATAGTGGATACTAGGGATCAATCCCTACAAATTGACTCAATTACATGATAAATCTCATCCAATCCCATCATCGTTCAGCAAGCCTACGGAGAAATTACTCACTCCCGGTGGTGCGCATCATGGAATTGGCAATGAATAAGGGTTGGTGATGATGATGGCGGCGAATCCCCCTCTCCGGAGCCCCAAACAGACTCAGATCTGCCCTCACGATGAAGAACAGGAGGTGACGGAGGCTCCATATCGTAAAATGCGACGAAACTTCTTCTCTTATTTTTTTCTCGGGAAATCTGAATTTATAGCGTTGGAATTAGGGTCAGCGGAGCCACATGGCACCCACAAGCTACATGTTGTGGGCCACTGGTGGGTCCCCTCCTATGGATCTTTGCTCCAGTATTTTTCATTTGCTTCATAAAAAATCTTCAAAAAGTTTCGTCCAATGCTGAGAACTTTTATTTCTACACAAAAACAACACCATGATAGTTCTTCTGAAAACAGCGTTAGTCTGGGTTAATTTCATTCAAATCATGCAAATTAGAGTCCAAAACAAGAGTAAAAGTGTTTGGAAAAGTAAATACGACGGAGATGTATCAACCATCTCCATCATCATCTTCACCGCCGCCCCATCTCCATCCCATTGTAATACCGAACCACAGAGGATTCCATGTGTGTTACGACAAGCTAAACGGAGAACCCTTAGTGCCGCATGTCCATGGGAAAATCCTTAATCACCGTAGTGAGAAGCGGGATGGAGAAACTACGGTGGTGGCGTGCGTGGTACGAAGACTACACAAGTAGCTCGTATGTTGTACCCGGTTTCGCCCAATTACAAACATGAAGAGTGGCTTAATTATCCAACCTAGAACTATGCAATCCATATGTTACGTTAAATGCATATACTAGTGGGGAATCTGGACTCCTTGAGAACGCCTTAATCATATTGTCGGTTTCATCGCTTTTATTTACTCTGTGTTGTTCTTTTACTTCTTTTTGCATAGTTACTTTTGATCAAACTTCATTCAAAACATTAAGAAATTTCCGCCTCCATTTTCCTTTTCATCTACAACTAACTTGCAGGCAGAATTCCGTTAATCTGCAATTAAACCCCGCGTGATCGATACTTTTACTTCGGAAAGGCTACAACTAAACCTTGTTCACCTACAGACCATCATTGTCTCACTTATAAGATACAATGTTATTCTCCAACATATAAAATATGATCTTCAAAGAGGATTATAACAAGATGTATCCCCCCCTCCCAGGGCCCCCATCCTCCCCAACCTAAGCCCTAAAAACACAAACCCTACTTCTGCAAGTTGCTACCAAAAAATTGAGTATAGATTTCTAGCCCGACTCCAAGGTGGAACACGTTGTACCCTTGCTAGGGGTAGTTGCATCGTCATAAATATAGGGCATGTGCAAGCAAGGCATTCTTGATTCGATAAAGATCTCCCATTTTGTTTAAAACACATAATGCTTGTTTTGAGGCGAACGGCAAAAATTCAATGTATCCTAGGTACACCTAGCTATCGTCATAAATGCAGCGGTTCTGCTACATTGGTCGTAACTTAAGACATCCTTGGTTCAATGATGATTTCACGTTGTTGAAAGAATATAACATATTTTATATGTCTACTTCCTTCCAATTGTTCACACTTAACTGTTGTTAAAAAAACGTTTAGGCTACCTTGACACCAGCAGCGAATCTAGGATGGAAATGCAGGGTAGGCTCTGCGTGGCCTATTTGGCTTAGATGAGCCGGCTGCATCTATTTTACTTGGACTGGGCCTGCCAAATAGCCTGAGGCTTAGTAGTAAAATATTAATTCATGATTTTTGAGGGTAGGCTCAAGCCATGCGAAGCCTGGCCCTTAGATTCGCCACTGCTTGACACTATGGGTTCTTCAGCAAGGTGGGTCAAAGAGAATATTGCAAATTGGAACAATGTCGCTTCTAAGAATCGACAATATCATCCAAATTTATATCTAGATGTATCTTCAAATGGGATTCTATCAAGATGTGTGACCACAAAAACTCAAAGGCTCGTTTCCATTGATAAGCCCATTTTAATTAATTTTGTGATTATTTATTTATATAATTTGGAACAAAGAGAGTAATTAATTGCATACTAGCATTTCGATTGTCTTTGGGGGCTAGATACAACTTTTTGGTTGTGTGTAGAGTCCGACTCGATTTGGGTAAAGTTCTACCTTATGAGGGACTCGGTTTAGAAAGACCCTTCAAGGTAATTTAAGTTTGTAATCCAAGGCGAATCGTAAGGAGTCAGTTTATCCTTTCTGGACCCGAACCCTTTTTGTGTGTAGAAATTGAACTATTCCATATGATTTTACTATCCTATGAAAAAAAATCGAATCTGCAAACTTTTTGTTATGGACTCTGCCTAGAAGGACGAGCTTGTCAGTGAACCTTAAGAAACCACTGTATCATTGGTAGTGCTAGTTGTATCGCCATGTTGTGCTATGTGGTAAGTAAGTCCTACTTGATTTGATAAAGGTCTCGCACTTCATCGAAAAGATATAATGTGAATTAGTAAATAAGAGGAACATTATTTTCATCCTTTGTGTAAATGCATGCTTCTTCTTTTTTATTCCCCCTTCATGGTTGTTACACAGATTTCGGTCTATGCTTACAGCTATGGGTTGTTCAGCAACGTGGGACTAAGAGAGCTTTGCAAATTACAACAATTTCACTTCTAAGAAAATTTGTTGTCCCCCAATATTATATCCACGTCTATCTTTCAAAGAGCACTGTATCATTATGCACGTCCCAAAAAATAATTTAGTTACATATTTCCGTTGCAAAAGGTGATTCTGACTATTATTTTTGTTATTTATTTTAGCATTATATAACAAAGAGAGTAGGTAATTAGCTATTTTTGCTAGGTGCAATGTTTTTATCACTGTGTCTGTAATGCGTAAATTTCATACGAAATGGTTCAACTTTTCTAAAAAGTTCGAAGGGTTTGGAATAGTTCAAACTAAAACCACGACACTTATTTTGGAATAGATAGAGTGCATGTTTGCAAGGAGCAGGAGGATCCGAAAAAGGTGTTTTAAGCTTGTAATCCAAGTCTAACCGAAAGAAACCACCATATCCTTGAAAGAGATGTCACCATGAATGTAGGGACGGTGCAATGCTACTCGATTCAGTGAAGATTCTTCTCTTCTCCAATGTATAAACACAATAAGGATCTCACATTAATGGCAATTATTAAAATAATTGCAGGACCTCTGCATCTCCATGCCATCGTTTTCTCTTGCTACCACATTGTTGCGTCATGTGTCCCTTGATTGTTCAACGGCATTTCGCTGCGCCCGACGGCGTGAGTTGTTTAACGACCTAGACCAAAGAGAGCAGCAAAAGTTGTCAACAGCTAATCTCGTATAAGATACAATAATAACCTTACAAAAGTAGTACATCTTACATGTAGCTTCCACCAGGACGATGAGATTAAGATATGTCCGTATGATAATTTTGACAACTTGTTTCCACCGCGTAAATTTAACGAGTTTTTGCAGGAATTTCATAGGATACAAATATGTTTCGGATAATCCAGCAGGTTCTTAGGCATTCCAAATGGGGTAGTATCTTAATTCTGAAGGAATGGTGCACTACCATGGTGGTTGCACAACCGCTCCTGTCCTTGCTTTTTCCTGATATGAAATTTTCTAATCATTTTCTCGACTTTGTATTATTATTTTATTACATTATCTATTTATTTATGGCCGCCATCTGCCCACACCACCATACCAACTGTATTCAGTGTCACTTCCTTTCTAGGGTGACATGTAGGCACTAGCCACTCTTGCCAGAAAGGGAAAAGTGGGATATGTTGGTTGAAAGGCAAGACACCAAGATTCAGAAGTGCACAGGCATCTCATATAATTGGACCATATCCTTTCAGTTCTGCATGTATATACTCCCTCCGTCCGTAATATAAGAGTGTTTTTTACACTACACAAGTGTCAAAAACGCTCTTATATTATGGGACAGAAGGAGTACATGTTATTATTTCAGAAACCTTTTGCACATCTCTGATTCAGTTCCAGGTCATGGTTATAGATTATTATCATTTGCAACAACATTTCATTAAGAAAACACTCCAATTCCTGCAGAAATGAGGGGAAATTCCAGCACGTCGACGCGGCCCTCATTTATTTGGCGGCTCCACTGATTATATAGGATACCAAGCATCCCCTCCCTGCACTTAGAAGCAAAGCAATATGATACATATATGTATGTGGCCTAGAAACTGCACTGATTACTTGCCTGAACAGAAATGGTTCATCAGCTAACTTCCCATCCAGCTGTGAGTGGGAGCAGTTAGGAACAACCATCATATATATCCCTGTGAGTGCAGTGTGTGTACCATACATAAAACTAGTTGGGACAGCTAATAAAATCCAGGATCCAACTGGATAGATTAGATTGGACATTGGAGCTCTTGTTTCCTTCCCTCTCCTGTCCTGCCACATCAGCAGTGGAGCCCACCACTCATATATGGCCAATCAGTTTGTGCAAACAAGCATAACATACGGTTCATCCAAGCTTAACTGATATCTCAATTGACCTAAGTTGTGCCACAGATTGAACTGGGATTTCATGGAACATTAGCGAATACGGTACAGTTTGAAGCCGGGGTAAATTTCTCACCCCTGTCAAAATTTATTTCACAGCTCTTGTTGACCTTTTTCTGGTCCAACAAAAGGCGCATCGAACAGTTGGCAATACCTTGCCTAGTAGACTAAACCAAAGGTTAAGTGCTCTCCCAAGTTCTGAGTACAGGGTTGTCCGGTTACTTGAATTTGTGGATCCTTTTAGCTGAATCCAGTGTGTTCGACAGAAGCATCGCAATTGTCATTGGCCCGACACCGCCGGGAACTGGTGTGATGGCTCCTGCAACCTTGGAGGCCTCCTCAAAGCATACATCTCCAACTAGCCGGTAACCTCGAGGACTTGCTGGATCCTGATGCATTCCAAATCAGCAGTAAGTATACCATGCAGGAAAAGTAATACACGTGCTGCAAGGGGCACGCCGGTAGCAAAAGAGAAATATACGCTGGAAGACATGAGTCTAGTAGAACCTTCCATGTACTAATAGAGTTCTGAATTAATTGATCACTGTGCTGCCCAAACTTAAAATAAAAAGTCTACAAATTCACCAGAATATTCCAAACGTGGTGTTCGTAAAATCTTAAGAAGCTACGGTAGTTGCAACTTCCATAAATATCTTCCCAATGGTGGGAGCACGGGGCTTCATAGAGTTTGATCCCGGGGAGGAACCCGAAGTCAAACATATACTCCCCAAAAAAACCATGCAGAACTCCCCATATTCTGGGATTGTCAAAATTTTGCATTCTGAACCAAAACACTATACAAAGTGTGCAGCATTATAACCGTTTTAACAAACATTATCAAGCTTTTCCATTGAGAAACAGGCGTATTTTAAAAGTAAACAGGTCACCTTAGCACTAAAAAGAAAAGAACGGGAAAAGAAGATGGAAAAGGTTCTAGCTAAAAGAGAGTAGGTGCCTTACATCAACCGGATTGATGCCAACATCAATAATAGCAGCTCCAGGCTTTATCCAACTCCCTCTGACCAGGTTAGCAACTCCAACAGCCGCAATTATAATATCTGCTTGTCTTGTTATTTCCTCGGGGTTCTTGGTTTTTGAATGTACAATACTCACAGTTGCATTTGCTTTCTAATAATCATTTGAAAACATATTAAACACTGAAATAAAGTTGGTCAAACTATGTTAAATGAAAAACTAGTTCATACTTGTAAGAGTAAAGCAGCAGGCGTCCCCACAATATTGCTCCTTCCAATTACAACAGCCCTCTTCCCTTTTATTTCAACTCCAGATCTGTGTAGCAGCTCCATGCATCCTTTAGGGGTGCATGGAACAAAGAATGGATCCCGACCTTGCATCGCAAGTCGTCCAATGTTCACTGGATGAAAGCCATCAACGTCCTTTTCAATACTAACAGCATTCAATATGTTCTCGTCGTTCATATGCTGCAAATTAATTACAACACATAGGTGAAAAAAGAAGCTCAAGAATCAGTATAGATAGTCATTTTTAATAGAACGCTGACAAGAAACACAAAACCACAATTGGCATATGACCATTAGCCAAAATAGAATAAAATGTGTTCATCTGTATTATCCATGAGTTCTAAGGAATGTAACCAGATGGCTTCTGTAACAATTATACAGCATCTATGCAGTTACTTGAATCAATAAATGGGAATGTTTGGTGTAGGGTTGAGGGAATCAGCCATTATCAATGCCTTAACAGATTTATTATGCCTGATACATATTTCAGTGGCACGCTACATAATATCTAGGTCAGTAATCACTAGCCAACAAAAAACTAAATAAGATCAAATATGACAGTCCCTTCAGGCAATGAGTTCAACCATTATACTAGCCATTGAGAACTCACGCGAGGTAAGGGCAGCTGAACCAGGATGCCATGCACCGACGGATCATCGTTGAAGGTTGCTATGTGCTTGATGACCTCGTACTCGGAAGCGTCCTCTGGCAGATTGACCTCATACGACTTGATACCGACCGCATCGCAGGCCTTCTTCTTGTTCCGCACGTAGGTCTGGGAATCCTTTCTCGAGCCGACTAGGATGACCGCCAGCCCAGGCACCACCCCGATCGCGTCCTTCATCCGGGCGATCTCAACGCCGACCTCCTCTTTTATTTGCTTCGCCACCAACTTCCCGTCGATGATCTTTGCAGACGCATCGGCCAAAACTGTTGCTGCACAAGCAAACCCATCCATCGACACAATTATAACACCGGAACAACATGATGCAGCACAGGATTACAGCTATGAGGATGTAACAACTAACAAGCCTCTCCAGGTAATTCATCCGTTGCTACACTATAACACTAGGATTAACTCGACAAAAAAAGGGGGACTATCTAAGGTTGTGCTTTTGCTCGGGGAGCTCACTGAAGGGGACAGCAGTACACAATAGAATACTTAAAACTACTATACTAGTGAGGCGAGGAGAAGACAAAATGGGCGCGCGCACCTGAGTCGGCGGAAGAGGCGGCGGCGGCGGAGAGCGCGGCCATGCGGCGCGCGCGGGGGAGGAGCGGGAGCGGGGTGGCCGCGGCGAGGAGAGGCCTCCTCGGCAACGGCGCCGGGGCGGGGGAGGGGCGGAAGCGGGGCGGCGGCGGGTGGAGGGCGCGGCGGAGGGGGAGGAGGCGGGAGGTGGCGCAGGAGGAGCAGTCGGAGAGTATGGAGGACGCCATCGCCGCTGGGATTCCGGCTGTCCGGAGCTGCGGCGGAGGCGGCGGCGGGAGTGGGGGCGAGGTTTCCGCGGACGCGGCGGTGGCGGCGCAAAAGGAGCGGTCGGGCGAGAAAGTCGTGGGCACGGGTCTCTGGAGCAGCGACCTAAACCCCAACTTGGCCCAGGTTTTGCAAGTGAAACTTTTGGGGTAATTAAATGTAGTTTTTTTGCGAATGGTAATTAATTGTAGATTTTTTGCGAATGTATTTTAATAAGAACTAAAAATGTGTGTTTAAAATGCTAAAATTTATATAGTATTATTCATGGGTATGAAATAAAATTTGGACTGATGAAAATTCACAAACCGCACGAAAGAGTAGGGGAGCGTGAGATAGTACTTGTCTACTTTTTGAAAGAATGCAAAAGGCATTAATTCCCGGAATCTTGTTCCTTTGTAGAATTTAAATGACCTTTTAGGGTTCCTTCCAAATGTGAGTCCTATCGGAGTTTTTTCCTGTGAATCTAGTTTTTTTTCTAAAATAATACATACGCAAACGCTCATATAAATGCACACCCTGCTTCTATCGGTCTAGGACTTGAACCTGGTGGGTAGGTTCCATCAACAAGAAACCTAACCAGCCGAGACGCTCGGTTCATGATTGAATCTAGCTCTGGTTTATATGAATCCTCCCAACCATGCTCCCCACGCTGCCAAAAACAGTTCATCGCAAAAAGGAAAATGTTGCCTAAAACAAACGGTGTTTTTCGTGCAATAACAGTAATTCTCTTGTTATGGCTAAAGCTACAATAATAGGATCTTGATTGGCCGAGCGAAAGTAGTATCAATAAATTAGTTATAAAAAAATTATATTTTTTTTCAAATGCTTACACTAACGTATTCTAAAAGTGCAACTATCCCTAGGTGGTTTTAGTAATTCATAACAACATATAGCTCATTGAGCTAATGCAATTCCAAGATGATCATTTCAGGAAAGCTCAATGATTGGCATGGCATGGATGGTGAAAGTGTAACCCTCAAAATGCTAAGGACAAATGATTGGCTCTAGCTCATATGCTCAAGACTCTTCATTTTACATTTTAGTGGTCCAAGATCACATTGAGTCCATAGAAAAAGCCAATACTATTAAGGAGGGATGAGGTGATGCTTAATGAGCCTCTTGCTTCATGTGCTTAATGATATGCTCCAAAATCCTCAGCTACTTTCCCATATCCACATTTGACCTAAACCCAAAGCCAAACTCGGCCCTACCGATTCTTTCAACCCGGCGCCACCGAGTTTCACTTGTCATAGCCATTGCCAAACCCTAAGCAAATCGGTTCTACCGATAGGGATCTCGATCTCATCGAGATGGGATTGCAAACTCTTTGTTTCCTTTTCGTAACTTTTCGGTCTCACCGAAAGAGCGGATCGGTCCCACCGAGATTGCAATGTAAACTCTCTGTTTCCTTTTCGTAACTTTTCGGTCTCACCGAGAAGAGCGAATCGGTCCCACCGAGTTTGCCTGACCAACCCTCTGGTTAGCTTATTACCAAATCGGTCTCACCGAGTTTGTGTAATCGGTCTCACCGAGATTACGTTATGCCCTAACCCTAACCATATCGGTCCTACCGAGTTGCATGTCAGTCCCACCGAAAATCTCTAACGGTCACTAGGTTTACTATTTCGGTCCGACCGAGTTTGTGATTCGGTCCCACCAAGATTTGTAATTTGTGTGTAACGGTTGTATTTTGTGTGGAGGCTATATATACCCCTCCACCTACTCTTCATTCATGGAGAGAGCCATCAGAACAGATCTACACTTCCAACTCTTATGTTCTGAGAGAGAACCACCTACTCATGTGTTGAGGCCAAGATATTCCATTCCTACCATATGAATCTTGATCTCTAGCCTTCCCCAAGTTGCTTTCCACTCAAATCTTCTTTCCACCAAATCCAAATCCTGTGAGAGAGAGTTGAGTGTTGGGGAGACTATCATTTGAAGCACAAGAGCAAGGAGTTCATCATCAACACACTATTTGTTACTTCTTGGAGAGTGGTGTCTCCTAGATTGGCTAGGTGTCACTTGGGAGCCTCCGACAAGATTGTGGAGTTGAACCAAGGAGTTTGTAAGGGCAAGGAGATCGCCTACTTCGTGAAGATCTACCGCTAGTGAGGCAAGTCCTTCGTGGGCGATGGCCATGGTGGGATAGACAAGGTTGCTTCTTCGTGGACCCTTCATGGGTGGAGCCCTCCGTGGACTCGCGCAACCGTTATCCTTCGTGGGTTGAAGTCTCCATCAACGTGGATGTAGGATAGCACCACCTATCCGAACCACGGGAGAAACATCCGTGTCTCCAATTGCGTTTGAATTCTCCAAACCCTTCCCTTTACATTCTTGCAAGTTGCATGCTTTACTTTCCGCTGCCAATATACTCTTTGCATGCTTGCTTGAATTGTGTGATGATTGCTTGACTTGTCCTAAAATAGCTAAAATCTGCCAAGATCTAAAATTGGGAAAAGGTTAAGTTTTTATTTGGTCAAGTAGTCTAATCACCCCCCCTCTAGACATACTTTCGATCCTATAAGTGGTATCAGAGCTTTGGTCTCCATTTGCTTTGATTTCCATAGCTTTTGGTGCTCATAGCCTTGGTTTCACAACCTAGGAGAGTATGGCGTCTAGCGAGGGAAATTATCACCGTAGAGGTCCTTACTTTGATGGTACTAATTTTGCTAGTTGGAAGCATAAAATGAAAATGCATATTCTTGGACATAACCCCACCGTTTGGGCTATTGTGTGTGTTGGTTTGCAAGGTGACTTCTTTGATGGGAGAGAACCAAACCGTGAAGCTACCGCGGATGAGTTGAAGATGTTGCAATACAATGCTCAAACTTGTGATATTCTCTTCAACGGATTATGCCCCGAAGAATTCAACAAAATCAGCCGTCTTGAGAATGCAAAGGAAATTTGGGACACTTTGATTGATATGCACGAAGGTACCGACTCCGTCAAGGAATCCAAATTGGATGTGCTTCAAAGTCAACTTGACAAGTTCAAAATGAAGGATGGTGAAGGTGTCGCTGAAATGTAGTCTAGGCTTGCTCTCATCACAAATGAGATTGCCGGCTTAAGAAGTGAAGAGATGACCGATAGATTCATCATCAAGAAGATTCTAAGAGCCTTAGATGGAAAATATGATACCATGTGCACATTGATCCAAATGATGCCCAATTACAAAGATCTCAAACCAACGGAGGTAATTGGAAGAATTGTTGCTCATGAGATGTCACTTAAGGATAAAGAGGAACTTCACAACAAATCAAGTGGTGCCTACAAAGCCTCATGTGAAGCCCCTACATCATCAAGTGAGAAACAAAACTTCAATGAAGAATTGAGCTTAATGGTGAAAAACTTCAACAAGTTCTACAAGAGTAGAAGCAAAGATAGAAGCTCCAAGTCAAGGTCCTACAATGACAAAAGATCTTCTAGTCGAGAGCGAAACTGCTACAATTGTGGAAGACCCGGACACTATTCCATTGAGTGTACGGCTCCCTACAAGAGAAGAGAAGAGAAGACTCTCCAAAAAGAAGAAGAAAAAGAGAAGAATCACCACCAAGAGAGAGAAGGAGTAGATATGATCGTTATGAACGAAGACACTCACGGAGAAGCAAGGATTCGGAAAGGAAGGAAAAATCATCAAGGAGCTACACAAAACGAAGACATCAAGCTCATGTTGGTGAATGGGTATCCGGCTCCGACTCCGACAACCACTCCGAGAGAAGTTATCACTCTGATTCCGAATATACTCAAGATGAAGGTGTTGCCAGTCTAGCACTTGTGTCAACCAACTCCTACGATATATTTGACTCACCAAATGAAGGAATTAGAAGATGCTTCATGGCCAAAGGTCCTAAGGTAACACACCCCGAGTATGTTGATTTTAATAATGATGAAGATGACTTGTTAGGTGATGATGATTTACTTGTTGACAACTCTAGTGATGAATACTATGATGAAACGTCAATTAATCATGCTAATCAAGATAAAACGAATGACAATGATAAGGAGAAGATTGAGGCTCTAACTAAAGAACTAAACACTCTTAAGTTAGCTCATGAAACTATCTTCGAAGATCATCGAGAACTTTTAAGAGCTCATGAGAAGTTACGCTTTGAAAAGCTCAATCTTGAGCAAGAGCATGAGTTTTTAAAGGCAATCAATGATGATCTCCGCAAGAAAAGTTCTTCTTACATTGCCAAGCGTTTACTCTTATCCACTTACATGCCTCAAGTCAAGTCTAGTAATAAGAACAAAAAAGATTCTTCCTCTAGTAGTAACAATGATCATGCTAAATCCAATATTGTTAATTCTAGTAGTTCTCTTGATTCCATTAATGATTCTCTTAGCCAAGTTACACTTGAGCAAAAAAATAGCTTATTGAAGGGAATTATAGAGAAAGGAGTGTGCAAAAGCCTTGCCAGGAGTAAGCAATTCGAGGAAATTGTGCGCAAGCAAGGAAGGCACCGGAAGAATCAAGGTGTTGGTTTTGAACGAAAGTTCAATGCCAATGGAGTTGAGTAGGAAGAAGATCAATACCCCAAGACAAAGTTTGTTCCTCAATAAGAGAAGTATCCTACTTCCTTCAAGGGGACACTGAAGGAAATATGCCCTAGAGGCAATAATAATGTTATTATTTTATTTCCTTATATCATGATAAATGTTTATTATTCATGCTAGAATTGTATTATCCGGAAACATAATACTTGTGTGAATACATAGACAAACCAAACGTCACTAGTATGCCTCTACTTGACTAGCTCGTTAATCGAAGATGGTTATGTTTCCTAGCCATAGACATGTGTTGTCATTTGATTAATGGGATCACATCATTAGGAGAATGATGTGATTGACATGACCCATTCCATTAGCTTAGCACCCGATCGTTTAGTATGTTGCTATTGCTTTCTTCATGACTTATACATGTTCCTATGACTATGAGATTATGCAACTCCCGTTTACCAGAGGAACACTTTGTGTGCTACCAAACGTCACAACGTAACTGGGTGATTATAAAGGAGCTCTACAGGTGTCTCCAAAGGTACATGTTGGGTTGGCGTATTTCGAGATTAGGATTTGTCACTCCGATTGTCGGAGAGGTATCTCTGGGCCCTCTCGGTAATGCACATCACATAAGCCTTGCAAGCATTGCAACTAATGAGTTAGTTGCGAGATGATGTATTACGGAACGAGTAAAGAGACTTGCCGGTAACGAGATTGAACTAGGTATTGAGATACCGACGATCGAATCTCGGGCAAGTAACATACCGATGACAAAGGGAACAACGTATGTTGTTATGCGGTCTGACCGATAAAGATCTTCGTAGAATATGTAGGAGCCAATATGGGCATCCAGGTCCCGCTATTGGTTATTGACCAGAGAGGTGTCTCGGTCATGTCTACATAGTTCTCGAACCCGTAGGGTCCGCACGCTTAACATTGGTTGACGATATAGTACTATGTGAGTTATGTATGTTGGTGACCGAATGTTGTTCGGAGTCCGGGATGAGATCACGGACATGACGAGGAACTCCGGAATGGTCCGGAGACAAAGTTTGATATATGGGATAATAGTGTTTGGTCACCGGAAGGGTTCCGGAAATCACCGGAAGGGGTTCCAGATGTTTCCCGAAAGGTTTGGGTACGAGAACATTTTATTTGGGCCAAAGGGGAAAGCCCACAAGGTTTTTGGAAAGCGCAAAAAGAAGTTTTGCGGAGTCCAGGGGCCAGACGCCGGGGTCCCTGGCGTCTGGGTCCAGACGCCGGGAACCCTGGCGTCTGGCCCTGGAGTCCGAGAAGGACTCTTGCCTTTCGGGTGAAACTGACTTTGTGGAGGCTTTTACTCCAAGTTTCGACCCCAGGGCTCAACATATAAATAGAGGGGCAGGGCTAGCACCAAAGACACATCAAGAAACACCAAGCCGTGTGCCGGCAACCCCGTTCCCTCTAGTTTATCCTCCGTCATAGTTTTCGTAGTGCTTAGGCGAAGCCCTGCGGAGATTGTTCTTCACCAACACCGTCACCACGCTGTTGTGCTGCCAGGACTCATCTACTACTTCGCCCCTCTTGCTGGATCGAGAAGGCGAGGACGTCACCGAGCCGAACGTGTGCAGAACTCGGAGGTGCCGTGCTTTCGGTACTTGGATCGGTCGGACGTGAAGACGTACGACTACATCAACCGCGTTGATATAACGCTTCCGCGAACGGTCTACGAGGGTACGTAGACAACACTCTCCCCTCTCGTTGCTACGCATCACCATGATCTTGCGTGTGCGTAGGAATTTTTTTGAAATTACTACGTTCCCCAACAGACACAAGCTCAAGATGATCTTCCACCACAAGACTACAAGCAAAAAGGCAAAGACAAGCTTCAAGAGGAAATTGATGCATTTGAAGAAGCTCCTAAGACCTTAGTCAAGTGGATTCCCAAGACCACTTCAAGTTACACTTCATCAAGTACGACTACAACTCCAAGGATTCCCATCAAGATGGTGTGGATCCAAAGAGGAAGAACTAGAGAGTTCTTGAGGGTGACTCCGCCAACATACTTCACTCTTATCATTTTGGCAAGAACAAGTGCAATCAACTTCCACATCTTGCACTAGTTCAAGGAGTCACAAACCCTCTTGTTGGTAAGACAAGGGACAAGGTAACCTAAAAGTTTTCATGGACATCATCTTGTGTGTGCATCACTCTATGTCTATGGATATCCTTGTTTGTTCCTTGTGGGACTAACCCATGTAGGTATTGAAAGTGCAATTCACTCAAATGGATAGCTCCAAGTGATCTACATCAACATTGAGCATCCACATCTTCAACATCTACATGAAGTCATCATCGACAAAACCCAAGGTCAGTTCATCCCTCTTAGGGGGGATATCACATCTAGGGGGAGCTTTACTCTAAGACTTGAGCTAAAGCAACTCTAAAGATGTGAACACAACAATGCTTTATGTAAAAGTGGTAACCCCACTTGAGCTTAAACGATGAGTATGACCTATGATCAAGTGTTCTCACTTGACTCCTAAGTCAATATACTCATATATAGATGACCTAGTCATCGCCAATTGCTTGATAGATACTAGAATTGGTTGTGCATGCTTTGTCACATATTTCAATTGCCATTTTATTGTGTGAGCATGTTGGTTGCATATTTTACTCATTCGAGGACATCCACTTGTTGTTTTGATTGTTTGGTTTTATTTCCTTTTGCCAAGTGGATGGACAAGAATGCCTAAGAACCTCCTCTATCTATCTATGCTTTTCTCGTCTCAAACTCTATTCATGCTACATCACAAAATTTGATCAAGTCAGATTCGAACCACTCTGTGTGAGGAGCACTCAGAGTCCCCAATTCGTCATAGACTTAAACTTCCAAAACCTCTTTGCGATTCTCGGTCTGACCAATATCCTACTTTCGGTCCTACCGAGATCATTAAGTTGATCTGAATTTTTGATCTCGGTGCAACCGATTTGAACCATTCGGTCACACCGAGTTGCAATAACTGTATAAAGTTTTGCATCTCGGTGCCACCGAGTTGTTCCACTCGGTCACACCGACAGGGTCGGGCTATATATAGTCACGGGCAAAAATTTGGAAATTTCTCCGAACCCCTTCGCCCGCGCGATAGCTCGCTCTACCAACGTGGTCTCCGGATCGTCTCCTCGCCGCCAGCCGCCTCCAGTCGCTGGTCTCCATCGCCGTCAACGGAATTCAACCCCGCTGTTGCCGCCGTAGCGAGTCTCCGCCGGACTAGGGTATGGACTCGATCTTTGTGCTATCCCCAATCTGATTCCTAGCACATTGTGATCTTATTGTTTCTAGCCACGATTGAAACACTCCTATCCAGTCAATGCGTTCGTAGAATAGGATTGATTCGAAAATTTTAGGGTTAGGTTTTCGCCGAAACCATCTCGGACCCACCGAGTTGAAAAACTCGGTCCCACCAATTTGGCTCATGCCATTGCACAAGTGAGACTCGGTCTGACCGAAAATTACTAATCGGTGTGACCAATTTTGGAACTTTGTGAAACCCTAGCAGTCTCGGTGCCACCGAACTGTGACTCGGTCTGACCGAGTTCACTAGTTTAGGTTCCAAAACTGCTTCGGTATCACCGATTTTAAAATTGGTAGATCCGAAATGATTTCTGTGGGAAACTAAACTAAGATTTTGAATCATTCTTTTGCAAAAATCTCTGCATTTTCTGATACTCATCCACTCTACCTCATCTATAAACTGTTCACAGGGTCAGCAGTCAGCTTGTTCATCATGTCAGATCAGAGTGACAGCCAGAACATGTCAGAAGAGCAGGTGCACATGAGTAAGGGCACTAGTCCCTCTAGCTCTTCAGATGAAGGCAGCAGGAGCACCCCAAGCAACTTGCCAAAAGCTGCCACCAGACAAAGGAAGAAGAGGTTGCTGCACCAACACCTAAGGCACCTAAGCTTATCGGTGATGCTATCAGGACAGGGGCTGCTGCATCAAAGCCCAAAGAAGCACCCAAAGCTGCCTCCAAGCCCAAGTCAGCACCAAAGAGGAATACAAGGAGCATACCTGCAACTGAGAAGAACAAGGCCCCAGTGCCTGAAGCTGCTGAAGATGATGATGAAGGACAAGTTCTGAGAAAACTCAAGTCCAAGATTCCAGACCATAATGATGCTCATCCTGTGGCTGAGAACATGAAAATCAGAAGAGATTCAGGGCTCAGGAAGTGGAGAGAAGCAAATCCGTATGCTTCAAGGAGAAGAACTGTTGTTGATTACAGGTTTCACACCAAGGAACAGCAAGATTTTTATGAGACAGTGCTGCTAGATAAGAAGCCCATAGTGTATGACATGAGATGGGTTGATTGGAAATATATCAAGGAAAATGAAGAGCACTATCCTGGAGTGCAAGACAGCTTCGAGGCTTGTGGAGTAGCAGACTTTGTTGGGCAGAAGCTCACAAAGTGGAATGAAGAGCTGATCACGCAGTTCTACTCCACAGCACACTTTTATCCAGATGGCAGGATAGTGTGGATGTGTGAAGGCACTAGATACCAATCTACAGTTGCTGAATGGGCTCAGCTGATCAATGCCCCAGAAGAGCAGGAAGATGACTTGGATATCTATGCCAAGAAGAAGATGGATCACAATTCCATGTCAAACATGTACAAGGAGATCCCAAATGAAGCTCTTGAAACTTTCAAGTTTGGCTCAGTGCATTATCTTCTGTCAGGGTTGCCAACTATTAATTGGATTTTGAGGCACACTCTGTTGCCCAAGTCAGGTGATCACAAGATGATCAGAGGCCATGCAATAAATTTGCTTCATATCTTTGATGTGCCACAGAAGTTCAAGGTGATGAGCCTCATGGTAGAGATCATTAAGAGGACAACAGCTAATCAGAAGAGGAGCTGTGGATATGCCCCACAAATTCAGGAGTTAATTAACTCCAAGATGGGCACATGCATATACCTATTGGACAAGGAACATTTGCCTATTCATCCAGATTTTGAGGACAATCAAGTTGTCATGAATGAGAATGAACCATCATCTGCACAAGCACAAGCAAAGAAGGAGAAGGCAAGGATGGAGAAAGCTGCCAAGATGCCAACTCAAGAGGAGGCATCTGAGTACTTCTTGAAGAACAAGCAAGAGCAGCTTGGTTACTTGATTGCATCCACACTGAGGATTGAGAAAGGACTGGCCACCCTCACTCAGAATCAGATGAGCTTAGAGAGGATCATGGAACAAAAGTTCTATGACTTGGATGTCAAAGTAACAGAGATTCATTCTGCAGTGGAGCAACTTCAAGATGACATGCAGGAGAGGAGAGGGAAGACTACAACTGATGCATTTGCCAGAGTGCCACGAGCTCAGAGGTCGATTGCAGTGCCAGTTCCTGACACCAGAGCCACCACCTCAGCTCCAGCCACAGCACCAGCCCAACCAGCTCCAGCATCTACTTCAGCTCCAACTCCAACCACGTCTACAGAAGGCTTCGTCCTTGGAGTGATCCAGACTCCGCCATCACCAGAAGATCAAGCCTGAGAGTCGATCTAGCACTATGCATTTTCTAGGAACTTTTTGGTAACTTGTTGTCAAAGGGGGAGAAAAATGTATAGATCATAGGCTTCGAGAGAGAGAGTGTGTGTTGTTTATTCTCTCTTGCTTTATTTGATGGTTTTTCAAACTTTGTTTGCTTTTGATTGAGATACTTTGATATGCTTGTGAGGCATTGATGATCATGTGTTTGATCATAAGCTACACTTATGCATGCTTGATATATCTTATCTATCTTATGTGATCATTCACTTTCTTTGGTGATGAGTACATGTATTTCATTCTTATCTTTTTGAGCGCTCCACCAAGATGTATGTGACATGGAAGAGTAACCCATGACTCTAACTCTTTGTGCATTTGCAGTCCAAAGCAAATTTTAAATATGCACAAATTTAGGGGGAGCTCTTACTTATCACATACTTCTCAAAGCAACGATATATTTCATTCTTATTATTATTTGTCGAAGCTTTGATCTATATGTTGTCATCAATTACCAAAAAGGGGGAGATTGAAAGTGCAACTATCCCTAGGTGGTTTTGGTAATTCATAACAACATATAGCTCATTGAGCTAATGCTATTCCAAGATGATCATTTCAGGAAAGCTTAACGATTGGCATGGCATGGATGGTGAAAGTGTAACCCTCAAAATGCTAAGGACAAAGGATTGGCTCTAGCTCATATGCTCAAGACTCTTCATTTTACATTTTAGTGGTCCAAGATCACATTGAGTCCATAGGAAAAGCCAATACTATCAAGGAGGGATGAGGTGATGCTTAATGAGCCTCTTGCTTCATGTGCTTAATGACATGCTCCAAAATCCTCAGCTACTTTCCCATATCCACATTTGACCTAAACCCAAAGCCAAACTCGGCCCTACCGATTCTTTCAACCCGGCGCCACCGAGTTTCACTTGTCATAGCCATTGCCAAACCCTAAGCAAATCGGTTCTACTGATAGGGATCTCGGTCTCATCGAGATGGGATTGCAAACTCTCTGTTTCCTTTTCGTAACTTTTCGGTCTCACCAAAAGAGCGGATCGGTCCCACCGAGATTGCAATGTAAACTCTCTGTTTCCTTTTCGTAACTTCTCGGTCTCACCGAGAAGAGCGAATCGGTCCCACCGAGTTTGCCTGACCAACCCTCTGGTTAGCTTATTACCAAATCGGTCTCACCGAGTTTGTGTAATCGGTCTCACCGAGATTACGTTATGCCCTAACCCTAACCATATCGGTCCTACCGAGTTGCATGTCAGTCCCACCGAAAATCTCTAACGGTCACTAGGTTTACTATTTCGGTCCGACCGAGTTTGTGATTCGGTCCCACCGAGATTTGTAAATTATGTGTAACGGTTGTATTTTGTGTGGAGGCTATATATACCCCTCCACCTACTCTTCATTCATGGAGAGAGTCATCAGAACAGATCTACACTTCCAACTCTTATGTTCTGAGAGAGAACCACCTACTCATGTGTTGAGGCCAAGATATTCCATTCCTACCATATGAATCTTGATCTCTAGTCTTCCCCAAGTTGCTTTCCACTCAAATCTTCTTTCCACCAAATCCAAATCCTGTGAGAGAGAGTTGAGTGTTGGGGAGACTATCATTTGAAGCACAAGAGCAAGGAGTTCATCATCAACACACCATTTGTTACTTCTTGGAGAGTGGTGTCTCCTAGATTGGCTAGGTGTCACTTGGGAGCCTCCGACAAGATTGTGGAGTTGAACCAAGGAGTTTGTAATGGCAAGGAGATCGCCTACTTCGTGAAGATCTACAGCTAGTGAGGCAAGTCCTTCGTGGGCGATGGCCATGGTGGGATAGACAAGGTTGCTTCTTCGTGGACCCTTCGTGGGTGGAGCCCTCCGTGGACTCGCGCAACGGTTATCCTTCGTGGGTTGAAGTCTCCATCAACGTGGATATAGGATAGCACCACCTATCCGAACCACGGGAAAAACATCCGTGTCTCCAATTGCGTTTGAATTCTCCAAACCCTTCCCTTTACATTCTTGCAAGTTGCATGCTTTACTTTCCGCTGCCAATATACTCTTTGCATGCTTGCTTGAATTGTGTGATGATTGCTTGACTTGTCCTAAAATAGCTAAAATCTGCCAAGATCTAAAATTGGGAAAATGTTAAGTTTTTATTTGGTCAAGTAGTCTAATCACCCCCCCCCCCTCTAGACATACTTTTGATCCTACATATTCATACATGAAGTAAAAATGAAAGTTGCATCTTGAAGATTACATTCATGTCTAAATGTTATTATGGTACTCCCTCCATTCTAAAATAAGTATGTGGCCTTAGTTCAAATGAACTAATAAATTTGTAACGGAGGGAGTATTTCAGTTCGGAAGATGAACAGTTTTTAGGTATATCGAGAACTCAAGAGGCTTTTTATTTTATTTTTCAAAGGTGAAAGAATTATTTTTCTTTTGGTAGACAATAAAATAGAATCATTGGTTTGAGTAGGGTGTTTTGGTGCCCGAGCTCATCTACACCCTTTTAGAAAACAAATCATAAAAATTTCAAAAAAATCCAAAACAAAATTTGTGTGGTAGACAATTGTGAGGCCCGCTCCAAATTTCAAGTCATTTGGACATCTGAGCAGCTCTCAGCAAAAAAGATAAATCGGGCCAAAACAGTACATGAACAGTAAACATTTTTACATACCCCTAATTTATCTTTTTTGCTGAGAGCTTGTCACATGTCCAAATGATTCAAAAATTTAAGCGAACCTCACGCATCAAATTTTCTACCGCACAATTTTTTTGAATTTTTGAATTATTTTAGTATTTGTTTTGATTTTCTTCGTCAACGGGGGTGCAGATGAGCTAGGTGCAGAGATGGATTTTCCCATTGGTTTTAGGAATAAAAACACATGGCGTAGAAAACATCTCTGAAGTACATCATCAAATATTGGCAGTTGAAGCATCAAAGTGTACTATGATACAGAAAAAACACTTTATTAAGCGCCAAACTATTCGTACATCTTACTAGACGTGTCCTATGTGTTCCCAGCAACGGAAGAAATAGGCAACACAACCTACAAAAAGTACAGCAAGATGGAGCACATATCCTCAAAATTCATTACACGCGTAAATAAAGAAAAGAGTAAAAAACCATCGCTCACTCACATTATATTTGTTTTGGATTCCCTACAAAATTTACGAAGCTGCGGGAACCGCAGATTCAACCGGGGACTCTTGCTGCTTCTGCAGTGACTCCCAGTCCACCTCTTTCAGGATCTTGAACCTTTCGTCGAGACTCACGAAACCAGACTGAGGGGCCACCGCACCAGAGGTGCCTGCTTTGTGCACGAGGATTACGGTACTGTCCATGGCAGGTCCGTGAAGCTTCCCGGTCAACAGCACCCGGAGTGGCATAAATAGCGACTTTCCCTGCTCACAGGTTAATACAGCAATACAATGCGTATTAGTTGTTTCTTTCAGTTGTATATGGCCAGGAAAAGCATTAGTATTCACGGAGCTGAATGAGGAACTTGATATCAGCCAGGATTGTCAAGGTTTGTATTGAACTAATTATTTGTTAGCTGTGCTTTCAACATCTCTAGTTATCATGGTTCAGTGAGAGATAGATTACTTCCAGAAGTTATAGCTGGAAAACACGGTAATAAATCTTGCATGTATGTCTTGAGGCAGTTCAAAATTAAAATTAATTAGATGCTCTAACGGTTTGGCCAAACAGTTGAAACAGCCCAGGAACAACCCTTGATTCCGTTGGCAACAAAATCAAAACACAATCGCCCTCATCAATACTGACCTTCCTTTTGTGAGTCTTGCCAAAAGATTTCACCCACTTCTTCCAGCCATCATGCCCTTCAGCTAGTGCTTGACCAAGCTCACCACTATCATAAGCAGAAATGAGACCAGACGCAACCTCAGAAAGTTTGTCTTCCACCACAGATTTAGCTTCATCACTGGAGATTAAAAACACACAAATATAAAAACAGTAATTGATAGGAACAAGCCTACCACACTCAGTCAAAGCAATTTACAAGATTACACATTTGGCAACAATTTCGGAGGTAGTTCAGGAAAAGGGTAAATAATTAATTAATGAGACATTAAAGTGTTTTGCAGACCTGCTTAAAGTGTCATGAAGGGGATACGACAATAATTTGGAAAGGGCAGCATCCGCATCTGTTATCAAATCAATGCCCTCCTTCAAAAGCTCAGCAGCTTCCTGTGCAAAATAGTGCATATTATTATTAAAGCTTCCCAGGATAGCAACTAGTCCTAAACCTCCTGATGTTGCAACATTTGAAAGAAAAATGATTTGTTGATGATTAAGAAGCATTTTGTACATCGCTTTCTTTTGGTGGTTGTGAGAAAGAAACAGAAACTCTTAGCACCAAATACTGTGTCAAATAAGTCCACGTATCCCTTTAGCATGTACTACTTCCAAAGTAAAGAACCCTTAGTGTGTACAGAAAATTGAATTCCAGTCTTACTTTAGCAAAATCACTTTCAGACTCCAGAAGAATGCCTGTGCTCCTCCATCGATCTTCGAAGTCCTTGATGAGTAAATCAGAAGGAAGTGACCGTAGATGCTCTCCATTCATCCATCTATAAACAAACCAGATTATTGTGAAAATAGATCAGAAAAGCATGTATGCAACTTCCCATGTTCAAGTGAGTGAGAAAGGTCCTGGCAATATGAAAATTGTTAGAATTTTGATGTACTTCAATTTTGTTGCGTCAAAGACTGCTCCACTTTTATTGACGCGATTGATAGTGAACTTCTCAACTGCAAGTGATGGAACGCCAAAGTGAGAATTGATGAAACAAAAGGTCCTTATGTTTTTCAAAACCGCCCAGTGAAGTAAGAGTTCACAAACTAACCTAAATCATCAATGGTGAAGAACTCATTTTCAGTGCCATCACCCCAGCCCAAGAGTGCTAAATAATTGACCATTGCCTGAGGCAGATAGCCCATCTCTTTATACTGTTCAGAGAAAGAAAAACAAATGAGTGTTTCACTTTCACGCCTTTCATTCAAAAGTAAAATATGTCCAGAGAAGATGTGAAATTATCAGTAATTAAGTTGGAACAAATACAGACAATTAGAGAGAAGCATATCAAGAATACAGTTTGACAGTCACATATTTTGATGCAGGTAAACACCATGTATTTCCAACAATCAGCTAGTTACCTGCCCCACAGAAGTAGCCCCGTGACGTTTAGACAGTTTACTTTTATCAGGAGCCAGAATGAGTGAGACATGAGCAAATAAAGGCATTGCAAATCCAAGAGCCTGCAGAGGGTCATAACATTGCATTTGATGAGACAGACATTTTGAAGGTCAGAACTATAATCACACATTCCGAAGGTCAAGACTATATTATAATCACGACACAATAAAAGCAGGTGCAGGAAATTACTTTATAAATGAGAGCTTGCCGTAATGTGTTTGGTAGGTGCTCCTCAGCTCTGGAAAAAACAAGAAAATGCATGAATTCTGCGCCAGACGATCAGAAGTAAGGACCAAGAGTAATAAATTTCCGTTACCTGATAACATGAGAAATGCGCATGGTAGCATCATCAACAGTGACACAAAAGTTATACACTGGCTGGCCGTTGCTTCTCATGATCACGAAATCACCAAGTGTGTTTAGATTCCAACTGACCTTTATAAAACTATCCGATGGTCAGTATATGTATATCACTGTGCTACTCGCACAATTCAGAAATTTTGGATCACTAACGTAGAAAGCATAAGAGCAGTTCACGTTGTGGACCTACAGTAATGTGAAAACATAGGCTCAAACACTTTATGTCATTACCTCACCACGAATAAGGTCGTTGATTTTCAGTGAACCATCCTTTGGCACTCGGAAGCGGTAAGTATAAGGTGTGCCTTTCTCTAACTCTTGTTGCACTTCTGCATCTGAAGCAGTAGCCCACTTCCCCATGTATACAGGAGGAATCTTCATCCGATTAGCAGTTTCCTTCATTTTCTCGAGTTCCTGAAGCATCAATCACACTTGTTAGATGAGCTACTATTTGATTAGTGAATATTACAGCCAGGCCAGGCCCCATGAGTTTACTCGAAATAACGCCCTCAAATTGTTCACAAGGTTTTAAATGACTCATACATAGCTGTCATGGTAGGATATGTCACATTTAATTTTTCATGAGAAGCACAAAATCCCAAGTATTTTACTCAAAGCAACCAAAATAATTCATTTGGAGAACTTTACTCAACTCCCATATTGATAAGAGCCAACAATATGTTACATATATGTGGAACTTGGAACCACAAAACTCATGTTTCACTAAGCAGGGAAACATCCAGGTCAGGAGAGCGGGAGAAAGATACCTCATTAGAGCAAAAGCAGCGATAAACAGCACCAGACTCCATTAGCTTCTGGGCATGCTCTTTGTACAGAGCATTGCGCTCCGACTGGCGGTAAGGGCCGAAATCGCCACCAATGTCCGGGCCTAAACAGGCACACAGATGAGCACAGCAATTTGCAGGTAACAGATTCTACTCTAGTGATTAACTACCACAATACAGCTTAATAAGCAACTACACCATTGCACATTTCTTATACAAAAACAGCCACCGCAAACACAATCCAGAGTAGGAATTCGTTCTTGAACTCTAGCCATCAGAAAGCCCTCGGGTCACCTCAGAAGAATCCTGACAGGCTGACATGTGGGTGACGGCAAATACCTTCGTCCCAGTCGAGGCCGAGCCAGGACAGGTCGCTGAGGACGGCCTCCTCGGACTTCTTGGTGGAGCGCTCGAGGTCGGTGTCCTCGACGCGGAGGACGAACTTGCCGCCCCTGGAGCGCGCGAAGAGGTAGTTGAAGAGCGCGGTGCGGGCGCCCCCGACGTGGAGGTTGCCGGTGGGCGACGGCGCGAAGCGGACGCGGACCGGGCCGCCGCCGCTGTCCGCGGAGGCGCGGGCGGCGAGCGCGCGGCGGCCGAGGCGCGGGGTCACCGACGGGAGGAGCCCGACGCGGAGCCGCGACGACGACCCCATGAAGTTGCTCGCCGCCATCTCGTCGCCTTTCTTCGCCGGGCGGTGGATTGGATTGCGACGAGGAGAGGAAGATTTGACGAGGATAGATTGGGTTTGGGGGCCCAAGCCCTAGCCACCGTGCTGCTATAGCCCATGAAGCCCTGATCACCACCTGAAGCGAGGCCTGGTTGGTGTCTGCTGACGTGTGGGACCTACTCCCTCCATTCCTAAATATTTGTCTTTCTAGACATTTCAAATGACTACTACATACGGATGTATGTAAACATATTTTAAAATGTAGATATACTCATTTTGCTCCGTATGTAGTCAGTTATTGAAATGCTTAGAAAGACAAGTATTTAGGAACGGAGGGAGTACTTAGCATGTACTTCCTCCATTCCACAACGTAATGCGTCCACGCTTTCGAAGATTTATTTTTGACCATAAATTTAACCAACATAGACGACTGCGGCGGAAGCATGACAGATACCTTTTAATTCGTCAAAAGAAGTTTTTAAAAGTATATATTTTTTAATAAAATGATTTATGTATTATTAGTCTAATTTATGATCAAAGTTAAATCTCGAAAAATATGAACACACTACATTATGGAATAAGGGAGTAGTAGTTCTTCTCAAAAGAAAAACTTACTATGGTTTAGGCTGGGTTTGGGGGCCCAAGCCCTAGCCACTGTATTTGCTATAGCCCACGAAGACATGAAGCACCGCTCAAAAAAGAAACGAAGACCTAAAGCGAGGCATGGTTGGTGCCCGGTTGATGTGTGGGCCCTACTTAGGGCATCTCCTTTATCCAAAAAACAAAAACTTAGGACATCTCCAACGCACTAGTCATCAAATCAAATATTTTAATGTGTCCGCGAACAAGGATAGGGAAGCTTGCAATCCAACATCACCAAATTTTTGTTGTTTGTTCGGTTTCATGAATCACTTCCTCCTGTGCATCGGAGCTCGAACACATGTGCACAACCCGATGGCGGATAGAGAGGTAGGGCGATCGATTCGAGTGCCAAGTGCAGCGCTCGCACATTCCTCCACTTCCTGGGCACGCACACGATAGCTGCCTTGACCATGTTCTCCACCGCCTCGTGCCATCGTCGTGTGCCCTACCTACACCACACCAGACATGTTGACCACCACACAGTCTTATAGCTGATGGGGATCTTGAGACGATTGTCGATCGGGACGATATCGCGTCGTGCAACAGCGGGGAGGGAGCGTGGTGGTTGAGCTACATTCCACATGGAGCTAGGTGTGGACGCATCCAAGACGCCAACGAGGTACAAAATGGTGAGCTTCCTCGCGATGCTACGAGGAGGCTCTTTCGGGTTGTCGTACGCGGCGATAGAGCCAACAGCGATGAGTGGGACATTCAATGTTAGTCGCGACTCCTCATCATCTCTTGCACGATACATTATACCGATGCAAGACTTTGACGATATCCTTGTGATCAACTCCTTGATCACTATACTTATTTATCCTTGCTACCGATTTGTACTCTTTTCTCTTTTTTGTATCCCCGTGACTCCTTAGTCACAATCCTGGCCAGGCGATGTTGGACGCCTTAATACCGAGTGGACCCGTAATGTATCCAATCTTGACATCTAGCACCACTGCCTACTTTTTTGTGTACCCAAGAGTCGTTTTTATAACCACCCAGTTGTGAAGTAACATTTGATAATCTGAAAGTAACCATCTGATATCTGGGTTTACGATATTCTCATGGTCTAAGGACATAAGTAAACGTTAACAAATTATATGAACATCATTATTACCCTAAAAATGTCCTCTTCTTATTGTCAGCATCATTATCAACAATACATGAGCTAGTCCAGCGGTCTGACTAGGGATCCGTTTTGGTGTTTATCATTCTACACATGCAATTATGTTTTCATCCAAATCTCTCATTCAAAAACCAATGCAATTCTAGCATAAAAATACAAACTTAATTATGAATATGAAAATAGAATAATATCAGTTTTATTATTGTCTCTAGGGCATATTTACAGTAGGCACACAAACACAACAAAGACTCACCATATTCTCCTTAAGATATCACCACTAAGGCGATTCTCAACAATTAGTGGTAGACCTTAAGGCAGTCTCCAAACCTTCGCCAAAACACTAGGAAACTCACAAATCAATTTTCTCAACGGGGACTTCTACCTCATAGGAGTCTCCAATCTCCAAGAGTACCAAGATCCACCAAGGAAACCATGGGAATCATCTTTTCCTTTAGTGGAAACATAGTTGGGCACTTCTCTTTAACTCCACAAAATATCAACAAGTTTGAGTGGAAGCGGAGGGAGTTCTCCAAGAAATTAGAGCTAGAACAATGGAGAGTGAGAATGGAGGCGTCGCCTCCTTCGTGGGGAAGAAGGAGCCTATTAATATACCCCCTCCCCCCAAATCCAACAATTACAACACGTTTTTTGCATGGCCCTAAAGTTTCAAGAAACCCTAGAAGTTCCAGGCCAAGTTCCGAACATGTCTTGGGCTTGCAAGTGGTTTGCAACAGGGTTGCACACCTTGTGGATGCTACAGAAGTTGTCTGGACCTAACGGAATGTACCGAGCCACGAAATTTTTGTTGGAAATATGCCCTAGAGGCAATAATAAATAAGTTATTATTATATTTCCTTGTTCATGATAATCGTTTATTATCCATGCTAGAATTGTATTGATAGGAAACTCAGATACATGTGTGGATACATAGACAACACCATGTCCCTAGTAAGCCTCTAGTTGACTAGCTCGTTGATCAATAGATGGTTACGGTTTCCTGACCATGGACATTGGATGTCATTGATAACGGGATCACATCATTAGGAGAATGATGTGATGGACAAGACCCAATCCTAAGCATAGCACTAGATCGTGTAGTTCGTATGCTAAAGCTTTTCTAATGTCAAGTATCATTTCCTTAGACCATGAGATTGTGCAACTCCCGGATACCGTAGGAATGCTTTGGGTGTACCAAACGTCACAACGTAACTAGGTGACTATAAAGGTGCACTACAGGTATCTCCGAAAGTGTCCGTTGGGTTGGCACGAATCGATCCTAGGATTTGTCACTCCGTGTAAGCGGAGAGGTATCTCTGGGCCCACTTGGTAGGACATCATCATAATGTGCACAATGTGATCAAGGAGTTGATCACGGGATGATGTGTTACGGAACGAGTAAAGAGACTTGCCGGTAACGAGATTGAACAAGGTATCGGGATACCGACGATCGAATCTCGGGCAAGTATCGTACCGATAGACAAAGGGAATTGCATACGGGATTGATTAAGTCCTTGACATCGTGGTTCATCCGATGAGATCATCGTGGAACATGTGGGAGCCAACATGGGTATCCAGATCCCGCTGTTGGTTATTGACCAGAGAACGTCTCGGTCATGTCTGCATGTCTCCCGAACCCGTAGGGTCTACACACTTAAGGTTCGATGACGCTAGGGTTATAAAGGAAGCTTGTATGTGGTTACTGAATGTTGTTCGTGTTGAGGAACGTAGTAATTTCAAAAAAATTCCTACGCACATGCAAGATCATGGTGATGCATAGCAACGAGAGGGGAGAGTGTTGTCTACGTACCAACGCAGACCGACTGCGGAAGCGATCACACAACATAGAGGAAGTAGTCGTACGTCTTCCCGATCCGACCGATCCAAGCACCGTTACTCCGGCACCTCCGAGTTCTTAGCACACGTTCAGCTCGATGACGATCCTCAGGCTCCGATCCAGCAAAGCGTCGAGGAAGAGTTCCGTCAGCACGACGGCGTGGTGACGATCTTGATGTACTACCGACGCAGGGCTTCGCCTAAGCACTACAACGGTATGATCGAGGTGGAATTTGGTGGCAGGGGGCACCGCACACGGCTAAGGAACGATCTCAAGGATCAACTTGTGTGTCTAGAGGTGCCCCCTGCCCCCGTATATAAAGGATCCAAGGGGAGGGGCTGGCCGGCCAAGGAGGGAGGCGCAGGAGGAGTCCTACTCCTACCGGGAGTAGGACTCCCCCCTCCAATCCTATTCCAACTAGGACTCCAAGGGGGGAAGAGAGAGAGAGGTGGCCGGCCACCTCTCCTAGTCCTAATAGGACTAGGGGAGGGGGGGAGGTGCGCAGCCCTCCATGGCAGCCCCTTTCACCTTTCCACTAAGGCCCATGTAGGCCCATTTGGCTCTCGGGGGGTTCCGGTAACCCTCCCGGTATTCCGGTAAAATCCCGATTTCACCCGGAACACTTCCGGTGTCCAAACATAGGCTTCCAATATATCAATCTTTATGTCTCGACCATTTCGAGACTCCTCGTCATGTCCATGATCACATCCGGGACTCCGAACAACCTTCGGTACATCAAAATGCATAAACTCATAATAACTGTCATCGTAACGTTACGCGTGCGGACCCTACGGTTCGAGAACAATGTAGACATGACCGAGACACGTCTTCGGTCAATAACCAATAGCGGGACCTGGATGCCCATATTGGCTCCTACATATTCTACGAAGATCTTTATCGGTCAGACCGCATAACAACATACGTTGTTCCCTTTGTCATCGGTATGTTAGTTGCCCGAGATTCGATCGTCGGTATCCAATACCTAGTTCAATCTCGTTACTGGCAAGTCTCTTTACTCGTTCCGTAATACATCATCTCACAACTAACATCTTAGTTATAATGCTTGCAAGGCTTATGTGATGTGTATTACCGAGAGGGCCCAGAGATACCTCTCCGACAATCGGAGTGACAAATTCTAATCTCGAAATACGCCAACCCAACATCTACCATTGGAGACACCTGTAGTACTCCTTTATAATCACCCAGTTACGTTGTGACGTTTGGTACTACCCAAAGTGTTCCTCTGGCAAACGGGAGTTGCATAATCTCATAGTCATAGGAACATGTATAAGTCATGAAGAAAGCAATAGCAACATACTAAACGATCGGGTGCTAAGCTAATGAAATGGGTCATGTCAATCAGATCATTCAACTAATGATGTGACCTCGTTAATCAAATAACAACTCTTTGTTCATGGTTAGGAAACATAACCATCTTTGATTAACGAGCTAGTCAAGTAGAGGCATACTAGTGACACTCTGTTTGTCTATGTATCCACACATGTATTATGTTTCCGGTTAATACAATTCTAGCATGAATAATAAACATTTATCATGATATAAGGAAATAAATAATAACTTTATTATTGCCTCTAGGGCATATTTCCTTCAGTCTCCCACTTGCACTAGAGTCAATAATCTAGATCACATCACCATGTGATTAACATCGATGGTTCACATCATCATGTGATTTAACACCCATAGTTCACATCGCCATGTGACCAATACCCAAAAAGGGTTTACTAGATTCAGTAATCTAGTTCACATCGTTATGTGATTAACACCCAAAGAGTACTAAGGTGTGATCATGTTTTGCTTGTGAGAGAATCTTAGTCAACGGGTCTGCCACATTCAGATCCACATGTATTTTGCAAATTTCTATGTCAACAATGCTCTGCATGGAGCTACTCTAGCTAATTGCTCCCACTTTCAATATGTATCTAGACCGAGACTTAGAGTCATCTAGATTAGTGTCAAAACTTGCATCGGTGTAACCCTTTACGACGAGCCTTTTGTCACGTCCATAATCGAGAAACATATCCTTATTTCACTAAGGATAATTCTGACCACTGTCCAGTGATCTACTCCTAGATCACTATTGTACTCCCTTGCCAAATCAGTGCAGGGTATACAATAGATCTCGTATATAGCATGACATACTTTATAGAACCTATGGTCATGGCATAGGGAATGACTTTCATTCTCTTTCTATCTTCTGTCGTGGTCGGGCTTTGAGTCTTACTCAACTTCACACCTTGTAATACAGGCAAGAACTCTTTCTTTGACTGCTCCATTTTGAACTACTTCAAAATCTTGTCAAGGTATGTACTTATTGAAAAAACTTATCAAGCGTCTTGATCTATCTCTATAGATCTTGAAGCTCAATATGTAAGCAGCTTCACCGAAGTCTTTCTTTGAAAAACTCCTTTCAAACACTCCTTTATGCTTTACAGAATAATTCTACATTATTTCTGATCAACAATATGTCATTCACATATACTTATCAGAAATGCTGTAGTGCTCCCACTCACTTTCTCGTAAATACAGGCTTCACCGCAAGTCTGTATAAAACTATATGCTTTGATCAACTTATCAAAGCGTATATTCCAACTCCGAGATGCTTGCACCAGTCCACAGATGGATCGCTGGAGCTTGCACATTTTGTTAGCACCTTTCGGATTGATGAAACCTTCTGGTTGCATCATATACAACTCTTCTTTAATAAATCCATTAAGGAATGCAGTTTTGTTTATCCGTTTGCCAGATTTCATAAAATGCGGCAATTACTAACATGATTCGGACAGACTCAAGCATAGATACGAGTGAGAAGCTCTCATCGTAGTCAACACCTTGAACTTGTCAAAAACCTTTTGCGACAATTCTAGCTTTGTAGATAGTAACACTACTATCAGCGTCCGTCTTCCTCTTGAAGATCCATTTATTCTCAATTGCTTGCCGATCATCGGGTAAGTCAACCAAAGTCCAAACTTTGTTCTCATACATGGATCATATCTCAGATTTCATGGCCTCAAACCATTTCGCGGAATCCGGGCTCATCATCGCTTCCTCATAGTTCGTAGGTTCGTCATGGTCAAGTAACATGACCTCCAGAACAGGATTACCGTACCACTCTGGTGCGGATCTCACTCTGGTTTACCTACGAGATTCGGTAGTAACTTGATCTGAAGTTACATGATCATCATCATTAGCTTCCTCACTAATTGGTGTAGTAGTCACAAGAACAGATTTTGGTGATGAACTACTTTCCAATAAGGTAGAAGGTACAATTACCTTATCAAGTTTTCTACTTTCCTCCCACTCACTTCTTTCAAGAGAAACTCCTTCTCCAGAAAGTTTCCGAATTTAGCAACAAAAGTCTTGCCTTCGGATCTGTGATAGGAGGTGTACCCAACAGTAACTTTTGGGTATCCTATGAAGACACACTTTTCTGATTTGGGTTTGAGCTTATCAGGACGAAACTTTTTCACATAAGCATCACAACCCCAAACTTTTAAGAAACGACAACTTTGGTTTCTTGCCAAACCATAGTTCATAAGGCGTCGTCTCGACGGATTTTGATGGTGCCCTATTTAACGTGAATGCAGCTGTCTCTAATGCATGACCCCAAAAATGATAGTGGTAAATCGGTAAGAAACACCATAAATTGCACTATATCCAATAAAGTACGGTTATGACGTTCGGACACACCATTATGCTGTGGTGTTCCAGGTGGCGTGAGTAGTGAAACTATTTCACATTGTTTTAACTGAAGACCAAACTCGTAACTCAAATACTCTTTTCCACGATCAAATCGTAGAAACTTTATTTTCTTGTTACGATGATTTTCCACTTCACTCTGAAATTATATGAACTTTTCAAATGTATCAGACTTCTATTTCATTAAGTAGATATACCCATATCTGCTCAAATCATCTGTGAAGGTCAGAAAATAATGATACCCGCTGCAAGCCTTAAATATTCATCGGACCACATACATCAGTATGTATGATTTCCAACAAATCTGTTGCTTGCTCCATTTTTCCGGAGAACGGCGTTTTAGTCATCTTGCCCAAAAGGCATGGTTCGCAATTATCAAGTGATTCCGAAAGCCCATCAGCATGGAGTTTCTTCATGCGCTTTATACCAATATGACCTAAACGGCAGTGCCACAAATAAGTTGCACTATCATTATTAACTTTGCATCTTTTGGTTTCAATATTATGAATATGTGTATCACTACGATCGAGATCCAACGAACTTGTTTCATTGGGTGTATGACCATCGAAGGTTTTATTCATGTAAACAGAACAACAATTATTCTTTGATTTTAATGAATAACCGTATTGCAATAAACATGATCAAATCATATTCATGCTCAACGCAAAAACCAAATAACACTTATTTAAGTTCAACACTAATCCCGAAAGTATAGGGGGATGTGCGATGATGATCATATCAATCTTGGAACTACTTCCAACACATATCGTCACTTCACCCTTAACTAGTCTCTGTTTATTCTGCAACTCCTGTTTCGAGTTACTACTCTTAGCAACTGAACCAATATCAAATACGGAGGGGTTGCTATAAACACTAGTAAAGTACACATCAATAACATGTATATCAAATATACTTATGTTCACTTTGCCATCCTTCTTATCTGCCAATCACTTGGGGTAGTTCCGCTTCCAGTGACCAGTCCCTTTGCAGTAGAAGCACTCAGTCTCAGGCTTAGGTCCAGACTTGGGCTTCTTCACTTGAGCAGCAACTTGCTTGCTGTTCTTTTTGAAGTTCCCCTTCTTCCCTCTGCCCTTTTCTTGAAACTAGTGGTCTTGTCTACCATCAACACTTGATTTTTTCTTGATTTCTACCTTCATTGATTTCATCATCATGAAAAGCTCGGGAGTCGTTTTCGTCATCCCTTGCATACTATAGTTCATCACGAAGTTCTACTAACTTGGTCATGGTGACTAGAGAATTCTGTCAATCACTATCTTATCTGGAAGATTAACTCCCACTTGATTCAAGCGATTGTAGTACCCAGACAATCTGAGCACATGCTCACTAGTTGAGCGATTCTCCTCCATCTTTTAGCTATAGAACTTGTTGGAGACTTCATATCTCTCAACTTGGGTATTTGCTTGAAATATTATCTTCAACTCCTGGAACATCTCATATGGTCCATGACGTTCAAAACGTCTTCGAAGTCCCGATTCTAAGCCATTAAGCATGGTGCACTAAACTATCAAGTAGTCATCATATTGAGCTAGCCAAACGTTCATAACGTCTGCATCTGCTCCTGCAATAGGTCTGTCACCTAGCGGTGCATCAAGGACATAATTCTTCTGTGCAGCAATGAGGATAAACCTCAGATCACGGATCCAATCCGCATCATTGCTACTAACATCTTTCAACACAATTTTCTCTAGGAACATATCAAAAATAAACACAGGGAAGCAACAACGCGAGCTATTGATCTACAACATAATTTGCAAAATACTACCAGGACTAAGTTCATGATAAATTTAAGTTCAATTTAATCATATTACTTAAGAACTCCCACTTAGATAGACATCCCTCTAATCCTCTAAGTGATCACGTGATCCAAATCAACTAAACCATAACCGATCATCACGTGAGATGGAGTAATTTTCAATGGTGAACATCGTCATGTTGATCATATCTACTATATGATTCACGCTCGACCTTTCGGTCTCTGTGTTCCGAGGCCATATCTGCATATGCTAGGCTCGTCAAGTTTAACCTGAGTATTCTGCGTGTGCAAAACTGGCTTGCACCCGTTGTAGATGGACGTAGAGCTTATCACACCCGATCATCACGTGGTGTCTGGGCACGACGAACTTTGGCAACGGTGCATACTCAGGGAGTACACTTCTTGATAATTTAGTGAGAGATCATCTTATAATGCTACCGTCAATCAAAGCAAGATAAGATGCATAAAAGATAAACATCACATGCAATCAATATAAGTGATATGATATGGCCATCATCATCTTGTGCTTGTGATCTCCATCTCCGAAGCACCGTCATGATCACCATCGTCACCGGCGCGACACCTTGATCTCCATCGTAGCATCGTTGTCGTCTCACCAATCTTATGCTTCCACGACTATCACTACCGCTTAGCAATAAAGTAAAGCATTACATCGCGATTGCATTGCATACAATAAAGCGACAACCATATGGCTCCTGCCAGTTGCTGATAACTTGGTTACAAAACATGATCATCTCATACAATAAAATCAGAATCATGCCTTGACCATATCACATCACAACATGTCCTGCAAAAACAAGTTAGACGCCCTCTACTTTGTTGTTGCAAGTTTTACGTGGCTGCTACGGGCTTAAGCAAGAACTCATCTCACCTACGCATCAAAACCACAACGATAGTTTGTCAAATAGACTCCGTTTTAACCTTCTCAAGGACCGGGCGTAGCCACACTCGGTTCAACTAAAGTTGGAGAGACAGTCGCCGGCAAGCCATCTATGTGCAAAGCACGTCGAGGGAACCGGTCTCGCGTAAGCGTACGCGTAAGGTTGGTCCGGGTCGTCTCGTCCAACAATACCGCCGAACCAAAGTATGACATGCTGGTAGGCAGTATGACTTGTATCGCCCATAACTCACTTGTGTTCTACTCATGCAAATAACATCAAACCATAAAACCTAGGCTCGGATGCCACTGTTGGGGAACGTAGTAATTTCAAAATTTTCCCACGCACACGCAAGATCATGGTGATGCATAGCAACGAGAGGGGAGAGTGTTGTCTACGTACCAACGCAGGCCGACTGCGGAAGCGATCACACAACATAGAGGAAGTAGTCGTACGTCTTCCCGATCCGACCGATCCAAGCACCGTTACTCTGGCACCTCCGAGTTCTTAGCACACGTTCAGCTCGATGACGATCCTTAGGCTCCGATCCAGCAAAGCGTCGAGGAAGAGTTCCGTCAGCACGACGGCGTGGTGACGATCTTGATGTACTACCGACGTAGGGCTTCGCCTAAGCACTACAACGGTATGATCGAGGTGGAATTTGGTGGTAGGGGGCACCGCACACGGCTAAGGAACGATCTCAAGGATCAACTTGTGTGTCTAGAGGTGCCCCCTGCCCCCGTATATAAAGGATCCAAGGGCAGGGGCTGGCCGGCCAAGGAGGGAGGCGCAGGAGGAGTCCTACTCCTACCGGGAGTAGGACTCCCCCCTCCAATCCTATTCCAACTAGGACTCCAAGGGGGAAAGAGAGAGAGAGAGAGGTGGCCGGCCACCTCTCCTAGTCCTAATAGGACTAGGGGAGGGGGGAGGCGCGCAGCCCTCCATGGCAGCCCCTTTCACCTTTCCACTAAGGCCCATGTAGGCCCATTTGGCTACCGGGGGGTTCCGGTAACCCTTCCGGTATTCCGGTAAAATCCCGATTTCACCCGGAACACTTCCGGTGTCCAAACATAGGCTTCCAATATATCAATCTTTATGTCTCGACCATTTCGAGACTCCTCGTCATGTCCGTGATCACATCCGGGACTCCGAACAACCTTCGGTACATCAAAATGCATAAACTCATAATAACTGTCATCGTAACGTTAAGCGTGCGGACCCTACGGTTCGAGAACAATGTAGACATGACCGAGACACGTCTCCGGTCAATAACCAATAGTGGGACCTGGATGCCCATATCGGCTCCTACATATTCTACGAAGATCTTTATCGATCAGACTGCATAACAACATACGTTGTTCCCTTTGTCATCGGTATGTTACTTGCCCGAGATTCGATCGTCGGTATCCAATACCTAGTTCAATCTCGTTACTGGCAAGTCTCTTTACTCGTTCCGTAATACATCATCTCACAACTAACATCTTAGTTATAATGCTTGCAAGGCTTATGTGATGTGTATTACCGAGAGGGCCCAGGGATACCTCTCCGACAATCGGAGTGACAAATTCTAATCTCGAAATACGCCAACCCAACATCTACCATTGGAGACACCTGTAGTACTCCTTTATAATCACCCAGTTACATTGTGATGTTTGGTAGTACCCAAAGTGTTCCTCTGGCAAACGGGAGTTGCATAATCTCATAGTCATAGGAACATGTATAAGTCATGAAGAAAGCAATAGCAACATACTAAACGATCGGGTGCTAAGCTAATGAAATGGTTCATGTCAATCAGATCATTCAACTAATGATGTGACCTCGTTAATCAAATAACAACTCTTTGTTCATGGTTAGGAAACATAACCATCTTTGATTAACGAGCTAGTCAAGTAGAGGCGTACTAGTAACACTCTGTTTGTCTATGTATCCACACATGTATTATGTTTCCGGTTAATACAATTCTAGCATGAATAATAAACATTTATCATGATATAAGGAAATAAATAATAACTTTATTATTGCCTCTAGGGCATATTTCCTTCAGTTCGGAGTCCCGGATGAGATCCCGGACGTCACGAGGAGTTCCGGAATGGTCCGGAGGTAAAGATTTATATATAGGAAATCCTATTTCGGCCATCGGGACAAGTTTCGGGGTCATCGGTATTGTACCGGGACCACCGAAAGGGTCCTGGTGGGCCACCGGGTGGGGCCACCTATCCCGGAGGGTCCCATGGGCTGAAGTGGGAAGGGATCCAGCCCAAAGTGGGCTGGGGCGCCACTTTCCCCTAGGGCCCATGCGCCTAGTGTGGGGGAAACCCTAAAGGAGGAGTCCTACTAGTGGAAGGCACCCCTAGGTGCCTTGGGGGGAGGAAAACCTCCCTTGGCCGCCGCCCCTAGGAGATTGGATCTCCTAGGCCGGCGCCCCCCTCCCTTGGCCCTCCTATATATAGTGGGGGAAGGAGGGCTCTTGAGATATGCCTTTGGTTGCCTCCTTCTCCCTCTCCAACATCTCCTCCTCTCCTGTGGTGCTTGGCGAAGCCCTGCAGGATTGCCACGCTCCTCCTGAAGGAAATATGCCCTAGAGGCAATAATAAAGTTATTATTTATTTCCTTATATCATGATAAATGTTTATTATTCATGCTAGAATTGTATTAACCGGAAACATAATACATGTGTGAATACATAGACAAATAGAGTGTCACTAGTATGCCTCTACTTGACTAGCTCGTTAATCAAAGATGGTTATGTTTCCTAACCATGGACAAAAGAGTTGTTATTTGATTAACGAGGTCACATCATTAGTTGAATGATCTGATTGACATGACCCATTCCATTAGCTTAGCACCCGATCGTTTAGTATGTTGCTATTGCTTTCTTCATGACTTATACATGTTCCTATGACTATGAGATTATGCAACTCCCGTTTGCCGGAGGAACACTTTGGGTCCTACCAAACGTCACAACGTAAATGGGTGATTATAAAGGAGCATTACAGGTGTATCCAAAGGTAGATGTTGGGTTGGCGTATTTCGAGATTAGGATTTGTCACTCCGATTGTCGGAGAGGTATCTCTGGGCCCTCTCGGTAATGCACATCACATAAGCCTTGCAAGCATTGCAACTAATATGTTAGTTGTGAGATAATGTATTACGGAATGAGTAAAAAGACTTGCCGGTAACGAGATTGAACTAGGTATTGGATACCGACGATCGAATCTCGGGCAAGTAACATACCGATGACAAAGGGAACAACGTATGTTGTTATGCGGTCTGACCGATAAAGATCTTCGTAGAATATGTAGGAGCCAATATGGGCATCCAGGTCCCGCTATTGGTTACTGACCGGAGATGTGTCTCAGTCATGTCTACATTGTTCTCGAACCGTAGGGTCCGCACGCTTAACGTTACGATGACAGTTATATTATGAGTTTATGAGTTTTGATGTACCGAAGGAGTTCGGAGTCCCGGATGAGATCGGGGACATGACGAGGAGTCTCGAAATGGTCGAGACGTAAAGATCGATATATTGGATGACTATATTCGGACATCGGAAAGGTTCCGAGTGATTCGGGTATTTTTCGGAGTACCGGGTAGTTACGGGAGAAGTAATGGGCCTTGATGGGCTTTAGTGGGAAGAGGAAAAAGGCTGCTGCGCCCCCCTCCCCTCTAGTCCGAATTGGACTAGGGAAAAGGGGCCGGCCACCTTTCCTACTCCTCCACTTCCTTCTCCCTTCCTCCCCTCTTGATGGACTCCTACTAGGACTTGGAGTCCTAGTAGGACTCCCATCCTGGCCGCACCAATAGCCTTGGCCGGCCTACTCCTCCTCCATCCTTTATATACTGAGGCAGGGGGCACCCCATAGACACACAATTGATCCTCGTGATCGTGCCATAGCCGTGTGCGGTGCCCCCTGCCACCATAATCCACCTCGATCATATCGTTGTAGTGCTTAGGCGAAGCCCTGCGTCGGTAGAACATCAAGATCGTCACCACGCCGTCGTGCTGACGGAACTCTTCCCCGACACTTTGCTGGATCGGAGTCCAGGGATCGTCATCGAGCTGTACGTGTGCTAAGAACTCGGAGGTGCCGGAGTAACGGTGCTTGGATCGGTCGGATCGGGAAGACGTACGACTACTTCCTCTATGTTGTGTGATCGCTTCCGCAGTCGGTCTGCGTGGGTACGTAGACAACACTCTCCGCCCTCGTTGCTATGCATCACCATGATCTTGCGTGTGCGTAGGAAAATTTTGAAATTACTACGTTCCCCAACAGTGGCATCCGAGCCTAGGTTTTATGGTTTGATGTTATGTGCACGAGTAGAACACAAGTGAGTTGTGGACGATATAAGTCATACTGCCTACCAGCATGTCATACTTTGGTTCGGCGGTATTGTTGGACGAGACGACCCGGACCAACCTTACGCGTACGCTTACGCGAGACCGGTTCCCTCGACGTGCTTTGCACATAGATGGCTTGCGGGCGACTGCCTCTCCAACTTTAGTTGAACCGAGTGTGGCTGCGCCCGGTCCTTGAGAAGGTTAAAACGGAGTCTATTTGGCAAACTATCGTTGTGGTTTTGATGCGTAGGTGAGATTGGTTCTTACTTAAAGCCCGTAGCAGCCACGTAAAACTTGCAAACAACAAAGTAGAGGACGTCTAACTTGTTTTTGCAGGGCATGTTGTGATGTGATATGGCCAAGACATGATGCTAAATTTTATTGTATGAGATGATCATGTTTTGTAACCGAGTTATCGGCAACTGGCAGGAGCCATATGGTTGTCGCTTTATTGTATGCAATGCAATCGCGATGTAATGCTTTACTTTATCAGTAAGCGGTAGCGATAGTCGTGGAAGCATAAAATTGGCGAGACGACAATGATGCTACGATGGAGATCAAGGTGTCGCGTCGGTGACGATGGTGATCATGACGGTGCTTCGGAGATGGAGATCACAGGCACAAGATGATGATGGCCATATCATATCACTTATATTGATTGCATGTGACGTTTATCTTTTATGCATCTTATCTTGCTTTGATTGACGGTAGCATTATAAGATGATCTTTCACTAATTATCAAGAAGTGTTCTCCCTGAGTATGCACCGTTGCGAAAGTTCTTCGTGCTGAGACACCATGTGATGATCGGGTGTGATAGGCTCTATGTTCAAATACAACGGGTGCAAAACAGTTGCACACGCGGAATACTCAGGTTATACTTGACGAGCCAAGCATATACAGATATGGCCTGGGAACACGGAGACCGAAAGGTCGAGCGTGAATCATATAGTAGATATGATCAACATAGTGATGTTCACCATTGAAACTACTCCATCTCACGTGATGATCGGACATGGTTTAGTTGATTTGGATCACGTGATCACTTAGAGGATTAGAGGGATGTCTATCTAAGTGGGAGTTCTTAAGTAATATGATTAATTGAACTTAAATTTATCATGAACTTAGTCCTGGTAGTATTTTGCAAATTATGTTGTAGATCAATAGCTCGTGTTGTTGCTTCCCTGTGTTTATTTTGATATGTTCCTAGAGAAAATTGTGTTGAAAAATGTTAGTAGCAATGATGCGAATTGGATCCGTGATCTGAGGTTTATCCTCATTGCTGCACAGAAGAATTATGTCCTTGATGCACCGCTAGGTGACAGACCTATTGCAGGAGCAGATGCAGACGTTATGAACGTTTGGCTAGCTAAATATGATGACTACTTGATAGTTTAGTGCACCATGCTTAACGGCTTAGAATCGGGACTTCAAAGACGTTTTGAACGTCATGGACCATATGAGATGTTCCAGGAGTTGAAGTTAATATTTCAAGCAAATACCCGAGTTGAGAGATATGAAGTCTCCAACAAGTTCTATAGCTAAAAGATGGAGGAGAATCGCTCAACTAGTGAGCATGTGCTCAGATTGTCTGGGTACTACAATCGCTTGAATCAAGTGGGAGTTAATTTTCGAGATACGATAGTGATTGACAGAATTCTCTAGTCACCATCACCAAGTTAGTAGAACTTCGTGATGAACTATAGTATGCAAGGGATAACGGAAACGATTCCCAAGCTCTTCGTGATGCTAAAATCAACGAAGGTAGAAATCAAGAAAAACATCAAGTGTTGATGGTTGACAAGACCACTAGTTTCAAGAAAAGGGTAAGAGGGAAGAAGGGGAACTTCAAGAAGAACGGCAAGCAAGTTGCTGCTCAAGTGAAGAAGCCCAAGTCTGGACCTAAGCCTGAGACTGAGTGCTTCTACTGCAAAGGGACTGGTCACTGGAAGCGGAACTATCCCAAGTGATTGGCAGATAAGAAGGATGGCAAAGTGAACATAAGTATATTTGATATACATGTTATTGATGTGTACTTTACTAGTGTTTATAGCAACCCCTCAGTATTTGATACTAGTCTAGTTGCTAAGATTAGTAACTCGAAACGGGAGTTGCAGAATAAACGGAGACTAGTTAAGGGTGAGGTGACGATGTGTGTTGGAAGTGGTTCCAAGATTGATATGATCATCATCGCACACTCCCTATACTTTCGGGATTAGTGTTGAACCTGAATAAGTGTTATTTGGTGTTTGCGTTGAGCATGAATATGATTTGACCATGTTTATTATAATACGGTTATTCATTTAAGTAAGAGAATAAATTGTTGTTCTGTTTACATGAATAAAACCTTATATGGTTACACACCCAATGAAAATAGTTCATTGGATCTCGATCGTAGTGATACACATAATCATAATATTGAAATCAAAAGATGCAAAGTTAATAATGATAGTGCAACTTATTTGTAGCACTGCCGTTTAGGTCATATTGGTGTAAAGCGCATGAAGAAACTCCATGCTGATGGGCTTTTGGAATCACTTGATTATGAATCAGTTGATGCTTGCGAACCATGCCTCATGGGAAAGATGACTAAGACTCTGTTCTTCGGAACAATGGAGCGAGCAAAAGATTTGTTGGAAATCATACATACTGATGTATGTGGTCCGATGAATATTGAGGCTCGCGACAGGTATCATTATTTTCTGATCTTCACAGATGATTTGAGCAGATATGAGTATATCTACTTGATGAAACATAAGTCTGAAACATTTGAAAAGTTCAAAGAATTTCAGAGTGAAGTGAAAAATCATCGTGACAAGAAAATAAAGTTTCTACGATCTGATCGCGGAGACAAATATTTGAGTTACGAGTTTGGTCTTCAATTAAAACAATGTGGAATAGTTTCACAAACTCATGCCACATGGAACACCACAGCATAATGGTGTGTCCGAACGTCATAACTGTACTTTATTGGATATAGTGCAATCTATGATGTCTCTTACCGATCTACCACTATCGTTTTGGGGTTATGCATTAGAGACAGCTGCATTCACGTTAAAAGGGCACCATCTAAATCTGTTGAGACGACACCGTATGAACTGTGATTTGGCAAGAAACCAAAGTTGTCGTTTCTTAAAGTTTGGGGTTGTGATGCTTATGTGAAAAAGTTTCATCCTGATAAGCTCAAAACCAAATCGGAGAAATATGTCTTCATAGGACACCCAAAAGGAGACTGTTGGGTACACCTTCTATCACAAATCCGAAGGCAAGACTTTTGTTGCTAAATTCGGAGTTTTTCTAGAGAAGGAGTTTCTCTCGAAAGAAGTGAGTGGGAGGAAAGTAGAAAACTTGATAAGGTAATTGTACCTTCTCCCTTATTGGAAAGTAGTTCATCACAAAATCTGTTCTTGTGACTACTACACCAATTAGTGAGGAAGCTAATGATGATGATCATGTAACTTCAGATCAAGTTACTACCGAATCTCGTAGGTAAACCAGAGTGAGATCCATACCAGAGTGGTACGGTAATCCTGTTCTGGAGGTCATGTTACTTGACCATGACGAACCTACGAACTATGAGGAAGCGATTATGAGCCCAGATTCCGTGAAATGGTTTGAAGCCATGAAATCTGAGATATGATCCATGTATGAGAACAAAGTTTGGACTTTGGTTGACTTGCCCGATGATCGGCAAGCAATTGAGAATAAATGGATCTTCAAGAGGAAGACGGACGCTGATAGCAGTGTTACTATCTACAAAGCTAGCATTGTCGCAAAAGGTTTTCGACAAGTTCAAGGTGTTAACTACGATGAGAGCTTCTCACTCGTATCTATGCTTGAGTCTGTCCGAATCATGTTAGTAATTGCCGCATTTTATGAAATCTGGCAAATGGATAAACAAAACTGCATTCCTTAATGGATTTCTTAAAGAAGAGTTGTATATGATGCAACCAGTAGGTTTTGTCAATCCTAAAGGTGCTAACAAAATATGCAAGCTCCAGCGATTCATCTATGGACTGGTGCAAGCATCTCAGAGTTGGAATATACGCTTTGATGAGTTGATCAAAGCATATAGTTTTATACAGACTTGCGGTGAAGCCAGTATTTATAAGAAAGTGAGTGGGAGCACTACATTATTTCTGATAAGTATATGTGAATGACATATTGTTGATCGGAAATAATGCAGAATTATTCTGTAAAGCATAAAGGAGTGTTTGAAAGGAGTTTTTCAAAGAAAGACTTCGGTGAAGCTGCTTACATATTGAGCTCCAAGATCTATAGAGATAGATCAAGACGCTTGATAAGTTTTTTCAATGAGTACATACCTTGACAAGATTTTGAAGTAGTTCAAAATGGAGCAGTCAAAGAAAGAGTTCTTGCCTGTATTACAAGGTGTGAAGTTGAGTAAGACTCAAAGCCCGACCACGACAGAAGATAGAAAGAGAATGAAAGTCATTCCCTATGCCTTGGCCATAGGTTCTATAAAGTATGTCATGCTGTATACCAGATCTATTGTATACCCTGCATTGATTTGGCAAGGGAGTACAATAGTGATCTAGGAGTAGATCACTGGACAGCGGTCAGAATTATCCTTAGTGAAATAAGGATATGTTTCTCGATTATGGACGTGACAAAAAGGTTCGTCGTAAAGGGTTATGTCGATGCAAGTTTTTGACACTGATCCAGATGATTCTAAGTCTCAATCTGGATACATATTGAAAGTGGGAGCAATTAGCTAGAGTAGCTCCGTGTAGAGCTTTGTAGACATAGAACTTGCAAAATACTTACGGATCTGAATGTGACAGACCCGTTGACTAAAATTATCTCATGACGATGTTAATCACATAGATATGTGAACTAGATTACTGACTCTAGTAAACCCTTTGAGTGTTGGTCACATGACGATGTGAACTATGGGTGTTAATCACATGGTGATGTGAACTATTGCTGTTAAATCACATGGCAATGTGAACTAGATTATTGACTCTAGTGCAAGTGGGAGACTGAAGGAAATATGCCCTAGAGGCAATAATAAATTTATTATTTATTTCCTTATATCATGATAAATGTTTATTATTCATGCTAGAATTGTATTAACCGGAAACATAATACATGTGTGAATACATAGACAAATAGAGTGTCACTAGTATGCCTCTACTTGACTAGCTTGTTAATCAAAGATGGTTATGTTTCCTAACCATGGACAAAAGAGTTGTTATTTGATTAACGAGGTCACATCATTAGTTGAATGATCTGATTGACATGACCCATTCCATTAGCTTAGCACCCGATCGTTTAGTATGTTGCTATTGCTTTCTTCATGACTTATACATGTTCCTATGACTATGAGATTATGCAACTCCCGTTTGCCGGAGGAACACTTTGGGTGCTACCAAACGTCACAACGTAAATGGGTGATTATAAAGGAGCATCACAGGTGTCTCCAAAGGTAGATGTTGGGTTGGCGTATTTCGAGATTAGGATTTGTCACTCCGATTGTCGGAGAGGTATCTCTGGGCCCTCTCGGTAATGCACATCACATAAGCCTTGCAAGCATTGCAACTAATATGTTAGTTGTGAGATAATGTATTACGGAACGAGTAAAAAGACTTGCCGGTAACGAGATTGAACTAGGTATTGGATACCGACGATCGAATCTCGGGCAAGTAACATACCGATGACAAAGGGAACAACGTATGTTGTTATGCGGTCTGACCGATAAAGATCTTCGTAGAATATGTAGGAGCCAATATGGGCATCCAGGTCCCGCTATTGGTTACTGACCGGAGATGTGTCTCAGTCATGTCTACATTGTTCTCGAACCGTAGGGTCCGCACGCTTAACGTTACGATGACAGTTATATTATGAGTTTATGAGTTTTGATGTACCGAAGGGGTTCGGAGTCCCGGATGAGATCGGGGACATGACGAGGAGTCTCGAAATGGTCGAGATGTAAAGATTGATATATTGGACGACTATATTCGGACATCGGAAAGGTTCCGAGTGATTCGGGTATTTTTCAGAGTACCGGGTAGTTACGGGAGAAGTAATGGGCCTTGATGGGCTTTAGTGGCAAGAGGAAAAAGGCTGCTGCGCCCCCCCTCCCCTCTAGTCCGAATTGGACTAGGGAAAAGGGGGCCGGCCACCTTTCCTACTCCTCCACTTCCTTCTCCCTTCCTCCCCTCTTGATGGACTCCTACTAGGACTTGGAGTCCTAGTAGGACTCCCATCCTGGCCGCACCAATAGCCTTGGCCGGCCTACTCCTCCTCCATCCTTTATATACTGAGGCAGGGGGCACCCCATAGACACACAATTGATCCCCGTGATCGTGCCATAGCCGTGTGCGGTGCCCCCTGCCACCATAATCCACCTCGATCATATCGTTGTAGTGCTTAGGCGAAGCCCTGCGTCGGTAGAACATCAAGATCGTCACCACGCCGTCGTGCTGACGGAACTCTTCCCCGACACTTTGCTGGATCGGAGTCCGGGAATCGTCATCGAGTTGTACGTGTGCTAAGAACTCGGAGGTGCCGGAGTAACGGTGCTTGGATCGGTCGGATCGGGAAGACGTACGACTACTTCCTCTATGTTGTGTGATCGCTTCCGCAGTCGGTCTGCGTGGGTACGTAGACAACACTCTCCGCCCTCGTTGCTATGCGTCACCATGATCTTGCGTGTGCGCAGGAAAATTTTGAAATTACTACCTTCCCCAACACCTCCACCACCACCACGCCGTTGTGCTGCTGCTGGATGGAGTCTTCCTCAACCTCTCCCTCTCTCCTTGCTGGATCAAGGCATGGGAGACGTCATCGGGCTGTACGTGTGTTGAACGCGGAGGTGCCGTCCGTTCGGCACTAGGATCATTGGTGATTTGAATCACGACGAGTACGACTCCATCAACCCCGTTCTCTTGAACGCTTCCGCTTAGCGATCTACAAGGGTATGTAGATGCACTCTCCTTCCCCTCGTTGCTGGTCTCTCCATAGATAGATCTTGGTGATACGTACGAAAATTTTGAATTTCTGCTACGTTCCCCAAAAGTGGCATCATGAGCTAGGTCTATTGCGTAGATTCTATGCACGAGTAGAACACAAAGTAGTTGTGGGCGTTGATTTTGTTCAATATGCTTACCGTTACTAGTCCAATCTTGATTCGGCGGCATTGTGGGATGAAGCGTCCCGGACCAACCTTACACGTATGCTTACGTGAGACCGGTTCCACCGACAAACATGCACTAGTTGCATAAGGTGGCTGGCGGGTGTCTGTCTCTCCCACTTTAGTCGGATCGGATTCGATGAAAAGGGTCCTTATGAATGGTAAATAGCAATTGGCATATCACGTTGTGGTCTTTGCGTAGGTAAGAAACGTTCTTGCTAGAAACCCATAGCAGCCATGTAAAACATGCAAACAACAATTAGAGGACGTCTAACTTGTTTTTGCAGGGTATGCTATGTGATGTGATATGGCCATGAAGAATGTGATGAATAATATGTGATGTATGAGATTGATCATGTTCTTGTAATAGGAATCACGACTTGCATGTCGATGAGTATGACAACCGGCAGGAGCCATAGGAGTTGTCTTTATTTATTTATGACCTGTGTGTCAACTTAAACGTCATGTAATTACTTTACTTTATTGCTAAAGCGTTAGCCATATTAGTAGAAGTAATAGATGACGAGACAACTTCAAGAAGACACGATGATGGAGATCATGGTGTCATGCCGGTGATGATGATGATCATGGAGCCCCGAAGATGGAGATCAAAAGGAGCAATATGATATTGGCCATATCATGTCACTATTTGATTGCATGTGATGTTTATCATGGTTTTGCATCTTGTTTACTTAGAACGACGGTAGTAAATAAGATGATCCCTCATAAACAATTTCAAGAATGTGTTCTCCCCTAACTGTGCACCGTTGCTAAAGTTCGTCGTTTCGAAGCACCACGTGATGATCGGGTGTGATAGATCCTTATGTTCACATACAACGGGTGTAAGACAGTTTTACACATGCAAAACACTTAGGGTTAACTTGACGAGCCTAGCATGTACAGACATGGCCTCGGAACACAAGAGACCGAAAGGTCGAGCATGAGTCGTATAGAAGATACGATCAACATGAAGATGTTCACCGATGATGACTAGTCCGTCTCACGTGATGATCGGACACGACCTAGTTGACTCGGATCATGTAATCACTTAGATAACTAGAGGGATGTCTATCTGAGTGGGAGTTCATAAGATGAACTTAATTATCCTGAACATAGTCAAAAGAATTTTGCAAATTATGTCGTAGCTCACGCTTCAGTTCTACTGTTTAGATACGTTCCTAGAGAAAATTTAGTTGAAAGTTGATAGTAGCAATTATGCGGACTAGGTCCGTAAACTGAGGATTGTCCTCATTGCTTCATAGAAGGCTTATGTCCTTAATGCACCGCTCAGTGTGCTGAACCTCAAATGTTGTCTGTGGATGTTGCGAACGTCTGACATACACGTTTTGATGACTATGTGATAGTTCAGTTAAACGGTTTAGAGTTGAGGCACCATAGACGGTTTCGAAACGTCGCGGAACATATGAGATGTTTCGAGGGCTGAAATTGGAGTTTCAGGCTCGTGCCCACGTCAAGAGGTATAAGACCTCCGACGATTTTCTTAGCCTACCAACTAAGGAGAAAAGCTCAATTGTTGAGCTTGTGCTCAGATTGTCTGAGTACAACAATCGCTTGAATCAAATGGGAGTTGATCTTCCAGATGAGATAGTGATGTTTCTCTGAAGTCATTACCACCAAGCTGCTAGAGCTTCGTGATGAACTATAATACATCAGGGACATATATGATGATCCTTGAGATATTCACGATGTTTGACACCACAAAAGTAGAAATCAAGAAGGAGCATCAATTGTTGATGGTTGGTGAAACCACTAGTTTCAAGAAGGGCAAGGGCAAGAAGGGATACTTTGTGAAACGGCAATTCAGTTGCTGCTCTAGTGAAGAAACCCGAGGTTGAACCCAAACCCGAGACTAAGTGCTTCTGTAATAAGAGGAACAGCCACTGGAGCAAAATTACCCTAGATACATGGTAGATGAGAAGGCTGGCAAGGTCGATGGAAGTATATTGGATATACATTATGTTAATGTGTACTTTACTAGTACTCCTAGTAGCACCAGGGTATTAGATACCGGTTCGGTTGCTAAGTGTTAGTAACTCGAAATAAAAGCTACGGATTAAACGGAGACTAGCTAAAGGTGAGCTGATGATATGTGTTGGAAGTGTTTCCAATGTTGATATGATCAAGCATCGCACGCTCCCTCTACCATCGAGATTGGTGTTAAACCTAAATAATTGTTATTTGGTGTTTGCGTTGAGCATAGACATGATTTGATTATGTCTATCGCAATACGGTTATTCATTTAAAGAGAATAATAGTTACTTTGTTTATTTGAATAATACCTTCAATGGTCTTACGCCTAAAATGAATGGTTTATTGAATCTCGATCGTAGTGATACACATGTTCATGCCAAAAGATATAGGATAGTAATGATAGTACCACCTACTTGTGGCACTGCCATTTAAGTCATATCGGTATAAAACGCATGAAGAAGCTCCATGTTGATGGATCTTTGGACTCACTCATTTTTGAAAGGATTGAGACATGCGAACCATGTTTGTTGGTAGATATGCATGAAGAAACTCTATATAGATGGATCGTTTGTACTCACTTGATTTTGAATCACTTGAGACATGCAAATCATACCACATGGGCAAGATGATTGAAAGCCTCGTTTTCAGTAAAATGGAACTAGAAAGCAACTTGTTGGAAGTAATACATTTTGATGTGTGCAGTCCAATGAGTGCTGAGGCATGTAGTGGATATCATTATGTTCTTACTTCACAGATGATTTGAGTAGATGTTGAGTAAATTTACTTGATGAATCACGAGTCTGAATTATTGAAAGGTTCAAGTAATTTCAGAGTGAAGTTGAACATCGTCGTGACAAGAGGATATAATGTCTATGATATGATCATAGAGATGAATATCTGAATTACAAGTTTGGCACAAAATTAAGACATTGTGGAAATTGTTTCACAACTGATACAGCCTGGAACACCATAGTGTGATGGTGTGTCCGAACATCATAACTGCACCCTATTGGATATGATGCATACCATGATGTCTCTTATCGAATTACCATGATAGTTTATGGGTTAGGCATTAGAGACAACCACATTCACTTTAAATAGGGCACCACGTAATTCTGATGAGATGACATCGTATGAACTATGGTTTAGAGAAACCTAAGCTGTCATTTCTTAAAAGTTTGGGGCTGCGACGCTTATGTGAAAAGTTTCAGTATGATAAGCTCGAACCCAAAGCGGATAAATGCATCTTCATAGGACACCCAAAGCAGTTGGGTATACCTCCTGTCTCAGATCCTAAAGCAATAAGGGATTGTTTCTAGAATCGGGTCCTTTCTCGAGAAAAAGTTTCTCTCGAAAGAACTGAGTGGGAGGATGGTGGAGACTTGATGAGGTTATTTAACCGTCTCTTCAACTAGTGTGTGGCAGGGCACAAGAAGTTGTTCCTATGGCACCTACACCAATTGAAGTGGAAGCTTATGATAGTGATCATGAAACTTCAGATCAAGTCACTACCAAACCTCGTGGGATGACAAGGATGCGTGCTACTTCAGAGTGGCACGTAATCCTGTCTTGGAAGTCATGTTGCTAGACAACAATGAACCTACGAGCTATGGAGAAGCGATGGTGGGCCTGGATTCCGATAAATGGCTGGAGGCCATATAATCCGAGAGAGGATCCATATATGAAAACAAAGTGTAGACTTTGGAAGAACTACTTGATGGTCGTAAGGCTGTTAGGTACATATGGATTTTAAAAGGAAGATGGACAATGATGGTAAATGTCACCATTAAGAAAGCTCGACTTGTCGTTAAGATGTTTTCCGACAAGTTCAAGGAGTTGACTACGGTGAGACTTTCTCACTTGTAGCGATGCTAAGAGTCTGTTGGAATTATATTAGCGATTAGTGCATTATTTATGAAATCTTGCAGATAGGATGTCAAAACATTGTTTCCTCGACGATTTTTTTGAGGAAAGGTTGTATGTAATACAACCGGAAGGTTTTGTCAATCCTGAAAGATGCTAACAAGTATGCAAAGCTCCAGCAATCCTTCTAAGGACTGGAATAAGCATCTCGGATTTGGAATGTATGCTTTGATGAGATGATCAAAGATTTTGGGTGTATACAAAGTTTATGAGAAACTTGTATTTTCCAAAGAAGTGAGTGGGAGCACTATCGAATTTCTGATGAGTATATGTTGTTGACATATTGTTGATCAGAAGTGACGTAGAATTTCTGGAAAGCATATAGGGTTATTTGGAAAGTGTTTTTCAATGGAAAGCCTGGATTAAGCTACTTGAGCATTGAGCATCAAGATCTATAAGGATAGATCAAAACGCTTAATGGAACTTTCAAATGAGCACATACCTTGACATGATCTTGAAGGTGTTCAAGATGGATCAGTCAAAGAAGGAGTTCTTGCCTGAGTTGTAAGGTATGAAGTTAAGACTTAAAGCTCGACCATGGCAGAATAGAGAGAAAGGACGAAGGTCGTCCCCTATGCTTAAGACGTAGGCTCTACAGTATGCTATGTTGTGTACCTCACCTGAAGTGTGCCTTGCCATGAGTCAGTCAAGGGGTACATGAGTGATCCAAGAATGGATCACAGGACAGCGGTCAAAGTTATCCTTAGTAACTAGTGGACTAAGGAATTTTCTCGATTATGGAGGTGGTAAAAGAGTTCGTCGTAAAGAGTTACGTCGATGCAAGCTTAACACCTATCCGGATAGCTCTAAGTAGAGATACCGGATACGTATAATGGAGCAACAATTTGGAATAGCTCCAAGTAGAACAGTTATTTGAAATGGCTCCAAATGTAGCGTAGTAGTTGCATCTACAAGATGACATAGAAATTTGCGAAGTACATACGGATCTGAATGTTGCAGACCCATTGACTAAAACCTCTCTCACAAGCAACATGATCAAACCTAGAACTCATTGAGTGTTAATCACATAGTGATGTGAACTAGACTACTGACTCTAGTAAACTCTTGGGTGTTAGTCACATGGCGATGTGACCTGTGAGTGTTAATCACATGGCGATGTGAACTAGATTATAGACTCTAGTGCAAGTGGGAGACTGTTGGAAATATGCCCTAGAGGCAATAATAAATAAGTTATTATTATATTTCCTTGTTCATGATAATCGTTTATTATCCATGCTAGAATTGTATTGATAGGAAACTCAGATACATGTGTGGATACATAGACAACACCATGTCCCTAGTAAGCCTCTAGTTGACTAGCTCGTTGATCAATAGATGGTTACGGTTTCCTGACCATGGACATTGGATGTCATTGATAACGGGATCACATCATTAGGAGAATGATGTGATGGACAAGACCCAATCCTAAGCATAGCACTAGATCGTGTAGTTCGTATGCTAAAGCTTTTCTAATGTCAAGTATCATTTCCTTAGACCATGAGATTGTGCAACTCCCGGATACCGTAGGAATGCTTTGGGTGTACCAAACGTCACAACGTAACTAGGTGACTATAAAGGTGCACTACAGGTATCTCCGAAAGTGTCTGTTGGGTTGGCACGAATCGATCCTAGGATTTGTCACTCCGTGTAAGCGGAGAGGTATCTCTGGGCCCACTCGGTAGGACATCATCATAATGTGCACAATGTGATCAAGGAGTTGATCACGGGATGATGTGTTACGGAACGATTAAAGAGACTTGCCGGTAACGAGATTGAACAAGGTATCGGGATACCGATGATCGAATCTCGGGCAAGTATCGTACCGATAGACAAAGGGAATTGCATACGGGATTGATTAAGTCCTTGACATCGTGGTTCATCCGATGAGATCATCGTGGAACATGTGGGAGCCAACATGGGTATCCAGATCCCGCTGTTGGTTATTGACCGGAGAACGTCTCGGTCATGTCTGCATGTCTCCCGAACCCGTAGGGTCTACACACTTAAGGTTCGATGACGCTAGGGTTATAAAGGAAGCTTGTATGTGGTTACCGAATGTTGTTCGGAGTCCCGGATGAGATCCCGGACGTCACGAGGAGTTCCGAAATGGTCCAGAGGCAAAGATTTATATATAGGAAGTCCTATTTCGGCCATCGGGACAAGTTTCGGGGTCATCGGTATTGTACCGGGACCACCGGAAGGGTCCCGGGGGGCCACCGGGTGGGGCCACCTATCCCGGAGGGTCCCATGGGCTGAAGTGGGAAGGGATCCAGCCCAAAGTGGGCTGGGGCGCCACTTTCCCCTAGGGCCCATGCGCCTAGTGTGGGGGAAACCCTAAAGGAGGAGTCCTACTAGTGGAAGGCACCCCTAGGTGCCTTGGGGGGGGGGGGGGGAGGGAAACCTCCCTTGGCCGCCGCCCCTAGGAGATTGGATCTCCTAGGCCGGCGCCCCCCCTCCCTTGGCCCTCCTATATATAGTGGGGGAAGGAGGGCTCTTGAGATATGCCTTTGGTTGCCTCATTCTCCCTCTCCAACATCTCCTCCTCTCCCGTGGTGCTTGGCGAAGCCCTGTAGGATTGCCACGCTCCTCCACCACCACCACGCCGTTGTGCTGCTGCTGGATGGAGTCTTCCTCAACCTCTCCCTCTCTCCTTGCTGGATCAAGGCATGGGAGACGTCATCGGGCTGTACGTGTGTTGAACGCGGAGGTGCCGTCCGTTCGGCACTAGGATCATCGGTGATTTGAATCATGACGAGTACGACTCCATCAACCCCGTTCTCTTGAACGCTTCCGCTTAGCGATCTACAAGGGTATGTAGATACACTCTCCTTCCCCTCGTTGCTGGTCTCTCCATAGATAGATCTTGGTGATACGTAGGAAAATTTTGAATTTCTGCTACGTTCCCCAACAATTTTTGGGCCATGTTTTGGGAATGCTATGTGATTTATAGAAGGTTTGCGGAAGATCACAAACTCTTTGAACTCCTCGGAAGGTGGCCAAACCATGCCCTAGAATAGCCCGGCTCCGGAAGTCCAGGCTAAGCAGAACAATGGAACTTCAGACTAGGGCATTCTCTCTCAGATGATTCCCGCAATATCTCTGATGTGTACGCCATCTTAATAGTGCAGTTTCCCTACTGACTGAAATGAAACATAAAATTCATCGACAAAAGCATATTTTCCCTTTTCAAAATGAGGTGGGGGAACCAACCATCCATGCTTCTCTTTATGATGCGACGACATTATTTACACACTTCAAGCATGAGGTTTGACCACAAATTATGTTGCCCTTAAACCAAAAACAATTAAGGGCATAAATTCCCTTTGAGCTGTCCAGATGGTCCAGCTAGCGTCCGTCTACGTTTTATGGTTCTTGAGTATGTTTTCCATTCTAGCGGACAGTCGGGCCATGTGATATCTTGTCACTTTTACCTATTTTGTGTAGGATTTATCTATGCTTTTGGCATTAGACTTTTAGTAGGATTAGCATCTGGTGATGATCTTGACTTGAGCAAATTTTTCGCAAACCCTATTGATCTAGTTTTAACAGTGTGGGATTTTTATAACTCTAAGAAAGAAAGGAACAATCTATCCTTGTTTCCGTTGTCACACATGTCTTGAGTCATTAGCTTGGGGGAGGGGGTGTCCATGTTCCATACCTGAAGTATCCATGGGAATAACATTTGTAGATCATCTTAGAAATATATCAGTCCTCTATAAGTATATTGTCATCGATATCAAAAAATAATTAAGGGCATGATTGAACTTCAGTGCCACCCCTCACCCTTCTCCCAAGGGCGGGGGGGGGGGGGGGTCCATGTTCCATACATGAAGTATCCATGGAAATAACATTTGTAGATCATCCTAGAAATATATTAGTCCTCTATAAGTACATTGTCATCGATATAAAAAATAACTAAGGGCATGATTGAACTTCAGTGCCGCCCCTCGCCCTTCTCCCACGGCGACCCTCCCGTCCCTCCCACGTTGCTAGTTTCCCAATGTTAGTTTGCTCCATCATGCCGAGCGCAACATTCTCAACTTCTTGTCGATGCCATACATGAACCATGCCATGGAGCATTCGCCGATGAGCTCAAAGTGAATGACAACGGAGGAGGTTGGTAGTGGAGGCTTAGGAGAATGGAGAACCATCGAAACCTGGCATGGAGGGCGTCAATGGATCAAGGTGGGTGCCCCGGAAAACATGTGGTTGCATAGGAGGTTGCTCTACACGGTGGTGGAGGAGGTCAGGAGAGGCTGCTCTAAACGGTGGTGGAGGAGGTCAAGAAGAGGAGAACGTCGACAGTGGAGCACGTCGAGAGGCGGTCCAGACAAAGAAGGATGACCAGGGAAGAGCTCAAGAATGGCGTCAAGGCCTGGAAACGACAATGAAGCTTGAGAATGACAACGCAGGAGTTCAGGCTGGAGCGGCAAACCTACAAGGAGCGATGGGAGGAAGACAAAGGTGGATGCATGTGTCATCGCCGTCGCGTGAGAGGACGGAGATGGTGTAACCACTTACGGTGAAGTTTTCTCAAGCGTTTCAAAAATGGTGGTAAGTGGCCTTTTTTTTCACCTGTAGGACAAAATGAGTCATGTATGATCTTTTTGGTGCTTCCTACTGACTGGCACGATGGCTAATCCAGTCGTTTTTTTTTGCGGGGTGTGATACACATATCGTGCATGTAGCAATACTTAATGTTTTTCTCCCTATAATTTGGGATTTCAATGTAAAAAAGGTAAATGGCCATGGACTCATGGGTCGACCGTCTCTGACCCTGACGAGTGGCGAGCGGGGTGATCCCCTCCTTTATGCGAGACGACCCTTTTGACCGTCAACAAGTTTCATTTCAAAGGCGAAAACGTAGTCCATCCTCCCCTGTTTTTCCGGTACCACCGGCGGCGGCTCCTCGTCAGGAGCGGACTGCCGGCGGCGAGGTGAGGTGAGCCGACGACCTCCGAATGCATCCATCGGCCCTATCCCATCCCATCCCACTCTTTCTACCCCTTGCGCCTTTTGATGATTTCCTTTGCCTCGCACCTCGCAGCACAGTAAGCCAGCCACCTGTTCGACGGAATGCCTCCCGGTGAGAAGGTCGACAATGCGCCGCCGGCGAGCGGCTCCGACATCATAGGAACCCTCCCTGACCATATTCTCCACCATCTGCTCTCCTTCCTCCCAGTGCAGGCAGCCGTGCAGACGTGCGTGCTCGCCCGGCGCTGGCGCCACCTCTGGCGGTCCACCACGGGCCTACGAATCGTCAGCCTTGACGGTGCCGAGCCTGTCGAAGACCTCCGGGTGTTCGTGGACCATGTGCTGATCCTGCGTGAGCGCACCGACCTAGACACTGTTGAGATGATATTCGATGAATGCTCGGACGATGACGAGGTCTATGTGAAACTATGGACCCGTTTTGCTGTCATGTCCAAAGTCCGTGCGCTCACCCTTCATATCCAAGCCCCTCCATATCTGTGGTTCGACGTCCTGCCTCTTGTCTCTCGGCATCTGAGAACATTAGATCTGGAAGGTCTATGCGTACAACTGAGCTTTCTTGATTTTGCTGGCTGCCCAGCACTGGAGGATCTGAAGATGAACCTTTGTGACATTTCTGTTGAGAAGATATCATCTCGTTCCCTGAAGCATTTGAGCATTACTAAGTGCTGCTTCGATTGCCAGCTCCATGTTTCTACTCCAGGCCTTGTCTCTCTGAAATTAGATGACCTTACCGGCACAACTCCTTTTCTTGAAAACATGGCGTTGTTAGAGACAGTATATGTTTATCTTGGCGATTCCTGTGAAGATTTCTGTTTGAATTATGACTCTGGTGTTTACTGTGGACCTAGTAATATTACATGTGAGAAGTGTGATCTTTTTAATGAAAATTGTGGAAGCGTTCTTGTGCTTCTAGGTGGTATCTCTAGTGCTAAACATCTGAAGTTGATATCTGAATTTGGAAAGGTATGGCACTTGTCTTTAACACCTTTAGGTCATCCCTTTTCGGATGTTGCACTATCTATACAGTTGTCAAACATAGGCAATAAATGGATTACATATGCATCACCACCGATTTGGGTTCTTAAATCATGATCTCGCTTCTCAGTCATGGTTACTTGATTTGCTTACTTATTGTATTTTCTTTCCAGTTCATTTTCTCAAGAGATTTGAAATACTGCCCTACGTTTAGTAAGTTAAAGACATTATTACTCAATGAGTATTGGTGCGAGGCTCCTGGCTTGGATCCACTAGCTTGCATTCTGAAAAACTCACCAGTTCTAGAGAAGCTCACTCTTCAACTTTTTTCCAAGGTATAAATCCTCTTAATGGACAATTGCCGCACTGCTAAAGTTATTATCGACTATTAATCTTGCTTAATTTTCTACTTACCATAGGGACCAAATCATAAAGTGGAAATGAAAGGAAGCTTCAGTTCAATGGAAAGATCGTCTGCAATACCAGAGCACCTTAACATAGTTGAAGTCAAGTGTACTGTGGTGGACGAGAGGATTCTCAAAGTTTTGAAGTTCCTGTGTGCATTTGACATACGTAAGCTAACTAATGACACTTTGCATGCTCCCTGTATTCTCAAATTAGCTTTCATGTGCGGGAAAGAAACTAATAGAGCAAGCAGTGAAGTAAATCCTGAATTATGTAGGAGCTGTTTGTAGGGATACAAAATTGTTCGAGGCATGAAAAAACTTGACCACGTCTAGTGAGGCTAAAAGTAAATCCAGCATAATTCATTTTGTTGTTAAAGGATGTTTAATTTAACTGTGTGCAGAAACACGTACCACACCATGTGGACTTGTTGTTGGTTCTGATCTTGTGGGTACTGGCACAAATGTTAGAATTGATTGGTTAGGAGTAGTGATACAACATTTGCACATCTTGCTTAGCTCTGGACAGCAACTCAAATGTGTGCAGTAATACAATATTTTGACTCAATTGTGTTTTTGAATAGTTGGTGCTGATGAGTAGTAACTTTTATTGACACCATGGGGTAAATTATTCAACGGTCGATTTGCTTGTGGTTCCTCACTTTGTTTTGCGATGTCTGTCTCTACAGTTTACATAACATTTTCCTTATTGTAAAAGCCTGTTCATATCATGCCTAGTAGTGTATCTTTCATGATTCCTTATTTCTGCAAAATTTCTTGTGGCTTCTTCTGCATTCTAATCTGGGAGCCGTTTAGCTTAGATGTTTCCGTGTTAGATTATCGCCTAGAAATGGCCGTACCAATTATAAACGAAGTTTGTCCCCATATTAATGTTAAGCTAAGTTGCATTCTCCTTTATACTTAAAAGAACATCATTTCAGTTTCCGTTATTTTAGCTGGCAAGTAACTAAACATTTTTTTGCGAGTAACTAAGCATTTTTTACTTCTGCGGATGCAGCGGACTCTTACACTACTGTTTCCAATTCTGTACAGGATTCAGCTTCTAGTAAGGGCGAGAAGATCTGGGTCGTCAGTCATCTATGGACTATTCAGAAATGCAAGGCCTAAGCATATACGTCTACAGTATTTCCATCTCCTTTTGTGACTTCGTCATATGCCAACGCTACTCAGAGGAACGGTGTAGAATCTGCAGTTTATAACCTATGAACTCTAGACCGTCTAGCTGGACTTGGTTTATCGTATCCTGTAGTTTCTATATGCACTTGTGGACTTGTGGTTCATGCTGAATCTTTCCAGCTCTCAGACTGGTCATTTTCTTTGGGTTTCGCTCATAACTTGTTCTGCTATGACGTGATCAGTTTATTCCGTCTCCTTTGTCATGATCTGGATATTTGGAAAAGTGAAGCAAGAGGTGTTAAGTTGCATATGTTGGACTCTTCGACTCGCCGACGTTGATCTGTTTGTCGGATGTTTTGCCTACATAGGGCAGGGGAAACTGAAAATGAGCTGCAGTTCTGAACATTCTGGAATGTTAGCAGCGGTGGAAGGGCTACTCCGAGAGGTGATCTCAGCCGCCCATTCTTCTCAAGTCCATGGAGCAATTGTTGTCCTCGACGCGGCCTGGACAGTATGCTGTTCTGTGCGTCGTTGCTCCTCCTTGTCAAACATGTGCGTGGCTGACTCTACAAGCTTTTCTGCTTCGAAGGGGAGATGGCACCCTTTCGTCCCGGGGAGCGGCAGAGCCGCGGCGTTCTCCCCCGCAAGCACATCCTCGGCGTCGGCGCGTCAGGGTCCGACGGTTCCCCCTCTGCTCTGCCACACTTGAAAGCCGCGGACCATCTCATGTTTGGGCGCCTTTCCGGGCGTTTCTAGGCCTCAGTTGGCGGCCCTTCGCTCATTCACGTTCAGGCTCGATTGGAGCAGTTATTCGAGATGTACTTTTCTTTTTGCGAATCACAACTTCATCAATCAATTAGAGGGATTACAAGGTATCTCCTTGTCTTCAATCGTCATGACAGCAACTATAATTTTGTTGGCTTTTTAGAGCATCTCCAATAGTTGGTATGTAAATAGGTTGATAAATAGTGGTGTTAGTGCAGACATGCAATTGCCCCTCCCTCAACAAATAACACCAAGTTGCAGTCAGGTTCAAGACATGCAACTGCAGTCGGGCTACACTTGCAGTTGTGTGTTGGTTGCAGATATGCAACCATTCCCCGACGAAACATCACTGAGTTACAACTGTGTTGAAGATATGTAGTTATAGTCAAGGGAAATTGTGCAATCAGATGATAAATATTTTCAAATGTCAAAAATAAAAGTTGTTATTTAATAAATATTTAAAACAAAATGGATAGCAAGAATTTTATTGTTAGCAAGGAAAAGGTCTAAAAATATCAATAAAAAAAGAAAAGGTGATAAGACAAATGAAACAAAAACATCGCAAGTAACACAGACGAAAAAAGTTTAAAAACTTATATTTTGAGAAATACGATGTCAAACGATTCGAACCAAACAAACTAAAAAAGTGTATAAAGGAAACATATAAAAATGGAAAGTATATATTTCATATATACACATATATGTGTGAAATAAACATGGTCATCATGAGTTTAAAATAATTTATGCACAAAAAATGTCCATTTAAAAAGTCTATATATTTTAAAGACATTGGAGATTTTTTTAAAATCCATACTTTCTACCCCCAGCCCCCTAACGCCTTGCGGTCAAACATCCCCATTTTAATATAAAAGGCAGTAAACAACAAAATGAAACAAAAGGTGAACAACAAAAGAAACAAAAAGAAAAGAAGAAAAACCTCAGGCCCGTCCAACATGCTCCAACCAACAACAGGCCCGACAGCAAAAAAAAAACCTAACAGAATAAAAGGAAAGAGCCCAACCTGAAATAAACAAAAGAAAAAAAACAAACGAGCTGGTCACGTGCCTTAACAGGCCAAAACAAGAAAACCCACTCTCTAGCGTGCATCTTAAAGCAAGTAACGCAGACAGTTGACGCGTGACTCAGGACTGAGATTTAACAGTACCGATTTTTTTTTTTTTGCAAATTTCGTGTCAAAATGTCTATTCTTAAAAAAATTCGATCATCCTATTTTCTTATAAGAAAGTAAAAATGTAAAAATAAAAATACAAGTGACAACAACTTAATAAAGATAAAATGATAAAAGAATAATCTAAAATTAAAACCCCGCAAAAAAAATTTTACCCTACAAAAAAGGTAATCTAAAATAAAAAAAATGAAAATGTACGCGTATACACAGAGTGAGGTGCACGAGTGAGCTTCCTTTTTTTTGAGCATCAGTACAGACACAAGCGCTTATATACACGCGCATACACTCACCCCTATGAACGCACACACGCACATCCTACCCCTATGAGCACCTCCGAAAGACTGAGCCGGCACATCATCTTGAGATTTACGAAGTCACCGTAGGCGCCTCGTCGTCGACGGAAACGTCTCTTTCCACTGAAAGCGCATCGCCGGAAATTCTAAAATAAATCCAGAAATAATGCGAGCACCAGGATTTGAACCCTGATGGGTTGGGGATACCACTGTCCACCTAACCATATCAACCACAGGTTGATTCGCACAAGCCCAACAGAAATCCGTGCCTCTCACAAAAACAAATCCGAAGGAAAAAAAGGAAACACGTTGTTTTTTGTTTTTGTGCCTCTCGCAAAAACAAATCCATGCCTCTCGCGGAAGCAAAACCGCGCCTCTCATGGAAGCAAAACTATGAAGGAGCGCTCCTTCATGAGCCTCCCCAACGGTCACTTGGGGTGGGCTGAGAGAGCGCCATTTGGCGCGCTCTGGGTGTTCCCTCTGGAATTTTTTTTATTTTTCCGCACACGCTTTCGGTGTTTTAGATTATTTTTTCCGTGTGTATTTTGGGTTTTCGGCTTTTCATCAAAAAAATTGTGCGAAAGAACGCGTTTTTTTCTTTCCCAAGAGGCACGATTTTGCCTTCATGAGAGTCGCGAAAAAAAACATGTTTTTTTTTTCTCCTTCCGCGAGAGGCACGGGTTTACTTCTCATGGAGACACGGATTTGCTTCCGCGAGAGGCACATTCATGCCTCTTTTGAAAAGGAAAGAAAAAACTTGCTCCCGGTTTGTTTTTTGTCCTGTTTTTTCGTTAAAAAAAAGTTCGTCAACACTTATCAACATGAGATCTAGTTTTTGAAGATCTTGATGTGAGGAATTCAACGGTGAAAACAGTTTAAGATTTGAACTCATGGTTTAAGAAATAAAACGTTTTAAATAAACAAATCTACAGAAAAAGAAAAAACTCTTAGGTTAGGACAAGTGACGCACATAGAAGTGGTATTTAAAAAGAGTACTTCTTAATTAGTGATTTTCAACAAAACACAGATAAATCAAATTGTACAATAAATCTGGTCGACTGAGACATAGCTAATTCTCATTCGATCAAGAATTAGCACAACCAAAAAACTAACGCATCTTATATTTTAGAACTGTGGATACATGGCGAAGCATCGGAACTGCCTTAACATCTTTAGAGAGATCCAAAATGAGGGAAAGAAAGGAATTCTAGGCATATATCAGATCCTCCTCGCGAGTGATTCCACCTCGCCATCGATCGAATCTCCTCCCATGTTGGAATCATCTTAGATAGAGATTCTTGGCAAAATAAGACTATCAGTCAAGAGCTATAAAAAGACCAAAGTATTATGTCAATCAAGAGCTATAAAAAGACCAAAGTATTTTATTCAAGATAACATGTACTCTCTCCGTAAACTAATATAAGAGCGTTTAGATAACTAAAATAGTGATCTAAATACTCTTATATTAGTTTACAGAGGGAGTACGTACTATTTTCAGGACCACTAAAAAGCCATTAAAACTTCTGGAGGATGCTGGCGCGGGCTGCTTCCTCGTCCAAGGCAGTGCACAACGCCTCATCCTCCATGTCGGCAGCGAGGCGGGCCTCGGCCTCCCGCGCACTCTGCTTTGCACGACATACACACTGGTCCATGTAACACACATACTCCTCTCACACCGATGACGGGGCATCAGTTTAACCTCAAGCCTCCAACTCCGACGGATCCAAGCATCCATTGGCCGACATAATGGATTCTCATCAGACCGAATCCGAGAGCCCATTGGCTGACACAATGGATTCCGCTAGATTGAATCTGACCTTAGTCGGGCGCACTTCTCACACAAGCAGCGAGAGCCTTGCGGTCGACCAAATCCTCCTCGCCCCCGCATGGGACGATGTCCCAGTCGACGGATCGGGAGTGTCTGGATCGGGTCCACTGTCCGCCATGCTGGAGATGGCCGGAAGAGAGTTTGGGGGCCGGAGTGGAGTTGGACGGTTAGAGTTTGGTTTGGGATGCGGATAAGGACAAATATATGTGGGGTTTGGGTGGGTTACCGTGGGTCGGACCCGACTTGCCGGACACACCCATGCACGTTCGAACCTCTTCATGTCGCCTTACATTTTGGGCTGGATACGAAGGGTGTCGGTCAATCTAGACATATGGGACCGATATGAGATTTTTTTTTATCGATTAGTGACCAATCCATCAGTCGGGCGTAGGGAGGGGGTAGTGTTGTGTTGGGCAAAGCTCAGTCCGACACATGCTAATTGTGCCAGGCACGACATGGTCCAGGGGGCACGTTTAGTAAACGGGTCATGCGGTGCCGACCCACGTGTTGCACCTTCAGGCCCAGGCACAGCCTAGTTAGTAAACGGGCCGGCACGTTGACCTGTTTAGCCGGTGCTGTGCTTGGCCCACGGCGAGCCGTGCCGGCGTGCTCGCGGGATGGCCCGGCCCGTTTGAGGCTAGATGATCTTACTAGTACTACGGCTTTGACAGCCACTCACCTCCAACGATTGTCTCAAAAAAAACCTCCGACGAATATGAAAAGGAAAAGCCGGAGTCCGACCTCCGATTCTTGTGGCGGCGAGTGGAAATCTGGATTTGCCGGCGGACCATATTCTCCACCACCTGCTCTCTTTCCTCCCAGCGCAGGCAGCCGTGCGGACGTGCGTGCTTGCCCGGCGCTGGCGCCACCTTTGGAAGTCCACCACAGGCCTGCGCATCGTCGGCCTTGACGATGAGGAGACTGTCCAAGTTCAAGACCTCCGGAAGTTCATGGATCATCTCCTGGTCCTGCGTGAGCGCACCGACCTGGATACCGTTGAGATCAAATTCGATCTGTTCAATCATGGCGACGAGCCCTATGTGAACCTATGGACCCGTTTTGCTGTGATTTGCAAAGTCAGGTGCTCACCCTTCATATCCATGACGAGCTTGAGTACCTCGACCTAGAGGACCTGCCTCTTGTCTCTCGGCATCTGAGAACACTGAACCTTCATGGTGTAGCCCTACGAAAGACGTTTGTTGATTTTGCTAGTTGTACAGCATTGGCAAATCTGAAAATAGATGATTGCTTCATCAATTTCAATAAGATATCGTCCTGTTCCCTGAAGCATTTGAGCATCACTAGCTGTCAATCTGATTTGGATTGCCGGGTCCGTGTTTCTGCTCCCGGCCTTGTCTCTCTGGAACTAGAAGACTCTATTGGTATAACCCCTTTGCTTGAAGACATGGCATTACTAGAAGCCGCATGTGTGAATCTTAGCGTTGAATGCAAAGATGTCTGTTTGAATTATGACTCTGGTGTTTTCTGTGGAGCTAATGATAATACATGTAAGAATTGTGTTCCTGTTAGCGACGATTGCAGCAGCGATTGTGTGCTTCTGGGTGGTATCTCAAGTGCTAAACACCTCAAGTTGATATCTGATACTGGAAAGGTATGCCACTTGTCTTTAACTTCTTTATGCAATCCCTTTCTGTGTTGCTGGATATAGGCAATAAACTGATCACATGTGCATCTTGATTGTTTACTTTTGTATTTTCTTTCCAGTTCATTTTCACAAGAGATTCGAAACATTGCCCTACATTTAGCAAGTTAAAGACTTTATTACTCAACAAGTACTGGTGCGAGGCTCCTGATTTGGATCCACTATCTTGCATTCTGACAAACTCACCAGTTCTCGAGAAGCTCACTCTTGAACTTTCTCCCAAGGTATAAATCTTCTAAAATGGGCAATTGCTGCACTATTAAAGTTATTATCGATTATCCATCTTTGTTAAATGTTTGTGTGTACCATAGGCGCAAAATCCTAAACTGGAGATAAAAGGAAGCTACTGTTGCATGGAAAGACCGTCTGCAATATCAGAGCACCTCGACATAGTTGAAGTCAAGTGTGATGTGATCGATGAGATAATTCTTAAAGTTTTGAAGTTCTTGTGTGCATTTAACATACGTAAGTTAACTAATGACACTTGGCATGCTCTCTATATCCTGAAATTAGCTTTAATATAAGCGAAAAATGTAGAAAGCATGCAGTCAATACGAAACTTCTGAATTATGAATGAAGAACAATTTGTAGGGATTCCTTATTGTTTGAGGCATGAAAAATCTGGACCACGTCTGGTGATGGGCAGAAATGAAAACTAATATAATCCATTTTGTTGTAAATAATGTTTAATCTATTTGTGTTGTAAAAACTGTTAGTTGTGGACTCGTTGATTAGTTGTGGTTTTGTGGGTACTAGCACAAATGTCTGATTCTATTAGTTCAGGGCGGTTGTACAATATCTTCACTTGTTTCACTTGTTGATTTGCAATGAACAGTAACTCAAATGCGTAGTAATACAATATTTTGACTCATTGTGTTGTTGGATGATTGGTTCTAATCAATAGCAAACTTTATGGTCTAAACTTGGCACTTGGATTGCTTGTGATTCTGGCACTTATATTATTCCCTGTTTTATTAGACTTTCCTGGGGAGTCTTTACAGTTTGAAAATATTTTCTTAAAAAATAAGTCTATACATAACATATCTAGCAGTGTATGCCATGATTTGCTTATTCACATTTCCTTTTCGATGAAATTGATTTTAACATTTTCTACACTCTCATTTGGGAGCAGTTTAACTAGATGTTCTCATGTTAGATTATCAGCTAAAGAGTTTGTGCCCAAATTAATGTTAAAATAAGCTACAGCTGCTAAGTGAATCTCCATCATACATTCATATTTCTGTTGTCGAGTAACTGAGCATTTTTAACACTAATGCAGAACGCCAGACTCTTACATTGTTTTTTCATTTCTGTGCAGGATTCAGTTTCGAGTAAGGGTAAGAAGATCTTGGTTGTTGTCGGTCTTCCATGTCTCGGCCATTAGGAAATTCAAGGCTTAAGCATATATAAGCATCTTATGCCAACTCTACTTAGGGGAACGATGTAGAATCCCCACTATATAACTTATGACCTGTAGACCATCTTGCTGGACTTGGTTTTATGGTATCCTGTTGCACCTAAGCGTTTTTTTGTTGGCTTGGGTCCATGACTGTTCTGTTATGATCGATCCGTATATTTTGTCTCCTGAGCTAAGACATGGATGTTTGGAAAAGTGAAACAGGAGGTGTAGAGTGTAGAGTTGCGCACATATGTTGCACTTTGACTAGCTGCTGTTGATTCATTTTTCTGATGTTGCTATATCTAGGCAGAGAAAACTAAAAATGAGCTACAGCTCTGAACTCTGCTGGCACCTATGGGAGCACGGGAAAGGCGTCATCTTAGACGACAAAACGCTGAACTATGGTTGCGACATCTGCTGCTCAAGTCGCAGGGTGGTGTCCATGCTTGGATATCTTTCCCTGACCTGAGGTGTAGTTAGGGTTGCCTCTTCTTCCCACGTGTCTTTGTTCTTTCGCAAGGTCCTCACCAGTGGCGGAGCCAGCTCAAACTTAGAGCCTGGGCAAGATATACGTGATGCTAAGTTAATTAGATTTTGCCCAAACAAACTGTACGTAAATCATTTGTTTACTACTAGAGCTCCATGCACATGCACCATGGGAACCCGGGCAGCAGCCCCGGCTCGCCGGGTGCTGTCTCCGCCACTGGTCCTCACGTTTGTAGAAACATCTTGCTCAAAGTTGCTGTTTTCAATACAAATTCACACGCTCTCTCTATTCCTCTCTTATATGCTTCAATATAATGGTCACATGAGCCGCCCTACGTGATTGTGATCCATATGGTGAATCATATTGCTATGTGATGAACAATTGCTTTATGACCAGATCATGATGTTTGATTAGAATGTCTATAGATGTATATTCCTGTCCGATTCATCAGTCCGTTCATTTCTAGTTTAGATGTCTCACCAAGGTTAATTATTATTTTTTGCATAACTCCGAAGTGACCATGTTTGCAATCCTGGAAAAGTTTGAATCTAAATTCGGTCTACAAAAAAGATAAAGTAAAAAACAAATCAAAAGGCGAATAGTGTCACAAAAAGATAAAAATGCAAAGACCAAATTTCAAAAACTATTCATAATTGGATTGGCTTTATTTTCTATGTGTAGTTTGAATTTGGATCTAAAAATTCATGCCTAGCTAGGTTTGCATGGTAGTAGATGGTAGATCGAGAACAACCCCTGTACCGAAATCACCAAACCACATGATATAAAGGCAACAAGCACAGGATATAACAACCACACTATGCCATGCCACAACCAGAAACCAAGGAGATCGTAGAAGGGTCGAAAGTTGAAATAGGGACGGCATGCACGACTGAGAATAATTTTTCCTCCACTAACGGCTATTGGGGATCGGCTAGGTTCCGGTTAGAGAAGTAAAACCAGGTTTTTACTTCTCTAACCGTTATGGTTATAGGGGATCAGTTAGAGTTGCCCTTAGCAGGTAGAGGATAAGAAAGGTTTGATCAAGCAATTGGTGAATAAAAGAGAAAAATTACAGCCACATGAGCGACCTCCTTACGTTATGTCCCCAAATGGGTGCTGAACGGGCAGCTAAGATAGCGGACGTGCGCTTGTCAAACACCGCGGATTCGGTGTCCTGGAGACTTACGGGCTCTGGCAAGTTCACGGTCAAATTCCTCTATAGAGAGTTGGCTCGGGGCCCGGTTCCTCTCGCTGCCTCGGGGCTTTGGAAGGCTCGAATTCCACTCAAGATCAAGGTTTCCCTCTGGCAACTATGCCAAGATCGCCTCCCTACCTCTATCAATGTAGCCAAGCGCAATGGCCCGGCCACCGGGCCTTGTGCTCTCTGTGGTGTCCCGGAAGATGCAGACCACGCGCTCTTCCGGTGCTCTTTGGCGCGCTTCGCTTGGAGCGCGGTCCGCGAGGCCGCGGGTGTGGATTGGGATCCACGCTCCCGCTTCGAGCTTGTGTCGTCTCTGTCCTTGGTCCAGGGTTCCTCGCGCCGTATCATGTGGACATGTGCGGCGGCAATGTTGTGGGCCTTATGGCATATTTGTAACAAGTTTACTATTGAGGGAGTGTTCCCCTCTCACCCCGCTGGCGTAATCTACAAATGCACTATTTCCTTGCAGCAGTGGGCACCGTTAGGAAGACAACGGGACTCTGATCTCCATCGCCATGCTCTTGCACACCTGCGCATCGTCTACTCGGCGTCTCGAGCTCCGTCGTCCGCTACCACTGCTACATAGGGATGGGTAGCCCCTTTTGGAAGTATTTCCTCCGAGCCTGCGTGCTCATATGTTTGGCTGGTTATGCCATGTATTGCACTTTGCTCCTATGCCGATTCCTTTTGTGTTGTGTTTGGGTCCCTGGACACTAAGTTTGGTTTGTACACACTGCCTATGTTGAGGGCTTTATTAATTTAAAGCCGGACGCTCTTGGCGTCTATGTTCTAAAAAAATGGGTGCTCAATACATTTTGCGCTTACGATATGTCACTTTTAAACAAGTTAGAGACCTCGGTGACACAAATAAACAAGTTTTAATGGCCCTCCATGCATTTTACTTTTTTTTTTCAGTTTGTTTGGTTTTTAATTTAACCCATTTCTTAGGTTGGTTTTGCGCATGACGGCGTTGCGCTGCGCGCAAGGGGCGGGAGGGAGATGACTAGTCCTATAGTAGTTTGGAATTTGCAAATTGTCTTAAGGCAACATTATGGAAAAGACAACTCTTACAAATTCATTTATTTTTTAGTGTCAGTCAAATTACTTTTTTTTGCGTGTCAGTCAAATTACAATAGTGCCTCCTTTCAGCATATACAGGTATAGCTTAATTGAACCAAAAGAATAATTTTAATGGATGATATAGTAGTCCTGTGCAAATATATCCATATCATTCACACACACAACAAACTCGGGTCGTGTAGTTTTCACAGCCATTTCCTTACCGCTGCAACTGCAAACATTGCACAAAATATATTACCAACAAGTAGTTCAATAAATCATCCGATTTGCTCATACATGGCACTAACTAACAATGCTTGACGATCTGGAGTTCTGGACTAGACATGGAAGGCATATAGCACATGCAAATTTGTGACAGGATCATCAGGCCTGCCATTTAGCTCGACACGATTAAACGTGACATCCCCAAGATCATGCTGCGCCATGAGCAGCCAGACCAAGGTGAGTAGCTCCCCTCCTCTGGCCAGCTGCGCCGCGTGAAGCTCCGTCCTCGACTTGCCGGCGGCGTAGATGAGAAGCCTCACCCAAATCCCGGCAAGCTCCTTGATCACCTCCTCTCGCTGCTCCATTGACCATGGAAAACAATCATAATTGCCGTAATTAGCCTTGAGATCATCTCCAGTTGCACGCAGAATTTCATCCTTGCTCTTCTTCCTAGTCGATGCAGTAGCAGTGGCTGTTAAATGCATGTCTAGAGCAAGCTCGAGACTGATGATAGAGGTGACCTGCAGCAAAGAAGCAGCATCTGGGTGGGCAGTAATAAGGTACATCATGTAGTTGGATAGCTTCTTGCACATTTGGGCGGCCGCAATTGCGTCGGCGCTGTATGATTTCATTTCATCTGCACTAGTCGACGCCAAGATAACCTCAGTGACAATGTGCAGCTGACATACGGCAGAGAGAAACGCCGTGACAAATGTCGATCCTAGCTTCTGCAGAAACGGCATCATATGTGGCCACTGCCGAGGCTGTTGGTCATCATCATCCTCATCATACTCAGATATGATGGTTCGTATCTCCCTCAGGACACACTCCATGAGCTTGTTGTCCACAGTCTCGTACCTGCAATCTAGCCGCTTGCTCACCCAAAACAGCTTCTTCCTTACATCTTTAACGCCGATTGCTGTCGCCGTCTTCCTCATCAGACTCATAACCTTTTGGGACAATGTAGCTGACTCATCTTTGATGCCCATGTAGTTTACACAGCTATACTGCCCAATTTTTCCTGACCATTTCGGCCTTGTCACTGATAATCTAGTAAGAGACCATGAAATCCTAGCCAGCCTACCGTACCTTCGATCCTCCAGCCACAACCATGTCCAAGGTGAAGCCATCAACACAGTAAACACAGCACAAATTTCTAAAAGAATTCCTCCGATAAATAGGATGTAGGTGATGACAATGTCAGCCTTACCATACAACCTGCTTGCTGCTTGTTTCTTGCCCATGACACCAAAGATCACAAGGGCAACAACAGTGGACAACTGAGAGATGAACCGTACTAAAATACCACTCCTTGTTCGAAGTAAAGTAGCCTTGGTGTATATATCATTGTACAAGAGGCTGAGCTGTACATCCAACAGCTTGGCCACAAGGCCACTGTCATTAAGTCCAGCTGGGTCGAGATTACTGGGTTTTTCTCCTATTTTGTAACTCGCCGTACGCCTTTGGAAGTACTCATACTGGACGCTCTGGTCTGAAACTAAAGCATAATAAACAAGCTCATGGTTTTTATCACTCTTGACCCGTTGTAAAATCCTCTCTTGATCATTAAGTTTAAAACCAGGTTTCCTATTGTCATTCTGACTCGCGTACATGAGAGCCATTGTTCGCTCTCCATACTTGATTATTCCGGCAATGAACAAGAGAAGAGCAGGAACAAGAAGCTGCACATTATTGCGCAAGCTAGTCGATTTCCAGAATACATACAAGGCCAGGCTAACCTCTAGGACCAAGTTCAGCAAATGCCTCAACCACAATTTGTTGTCCTCCATGGAGAAAGCAGTGATGGTATCCTGCCCACCGAGATGAATGAGGAGGAAAGGAGTCCAAAAGAAAACCAATGGGTGGGTTTCCATTGTGCCATTATCCTGATGTCTTGAGAGGTACCCTAGGGCATAAATTGCTACCATGTCTGCTCCCAGATATGCTAGCCAAATGGCGCCCCTAAGCAACCCATTGGTGCTACCCTGTCGAAGGCTACCAGTGAAGAAGAGGAACACTTGTAGAACGAAGCTAAGAAGCACAATCAACTGGATTTGCCACAGATTATACAGTTCCGACAAGCTATCCATTGCTAATCTCAATATTTGCTATGTCACTGAACCTGGAGATACCAAAGAAGAACATATAATTAATTTTAATATGTATGACTTACCAATCAAACACATGTTTTCCCAAACATGTTAGTATGGAATTATATCCATATGGAATATCTTCTGCACTAGATGAAAAGCGTTCTGAGGTACCATTGAGGTTGAAAGCATAGCTTTAGAGGCAATATTTTGCAACACAGGTGCTTACAACTACTCATGGTTCTATAAGTGTGACACATGCATGGCTATGTATGGTTTTGTAAATGGCCATTACCATTTAAGATAGAGGCACAACTATAGTGTAAATTAGGTTGTGCTAAATACTCACCCCTCTCATCCAGATTCGTAGCTAAATGTAACTATATTTTGGGACAGAGAGTAAATGATAAAAATGTTGATTTGTTATGGTATGTCGTTCGCACCAGCAGTTGGACAACCATTGAAGGCTAGTCTGACCGACAGCTTCGCCACTCTGAATAACAAGGGGCACGGTTAGACCAAGAGTAGACTCGAGTGGTTTGTTGAAGGTACTAGTCAGAGTAGGTTCTAGTTAAACCGCTTAGAACGATGGTAAGGCCGGCAGGGTCCTAGGCGATCTCGGTTTCTGTTGGCTTTTTGGTAAATCCGACATGGTTTTCATGTTTACGATTTCTTAATGATTTATATGTGTGTATAACAGTATAACAAAATAGTTGTACTCACAAGTGTAGAAACAATATAGTATGGTAGGTGGTGACTTGCCTTGCTCAAGGTCTTCACGAATATTCAAGATATCTGCTTCCGGAGAATATTTCAATGACGGAAACTACACACAACAATCAAAAACCTACACAAAAAACAAGAAAAAGATTTCATTTAGAACAATTAATATTGCCATTAGGTAGATCTAAACTGTTTTTAGAAGAAAAAAATGCAAGTGGATGATGGATGAGGTCAATGGGAGCTACAGATAACTATAAATGAATTTTGCAAGATTAAATGATTTTGTAGAACGAAGAAGAATGATTTACTTTAACTATGGAAAAGAATATTCCTGGGGTACAAGGGCCGGACCCACATGTCTGTGACCGGTTCCCGTTGGGGCCTTGGGGGAAGCGCCTGGGGACACCACCGTCGACGGCAACGACGGCGGCACAATGGCCCTGTTTGGATAAGCTTTTCTGGACCTCGCTTATCTATCAAGCATGCTTTTCTGATAAGCCGCTATCTAAAGAATCCGTTGTCTGAATAAGCAAGGTGTTTGGCAATCCTGATTATTTTCATTTGATTGTCTGTCTTCAGTGTTAAAATGACCTAAATGTCCCTGAGGCTGGTAATAGCTCAATTTTGTTCTGAAAACAAGGGTAAGTTAATAATTATAATATCTTCTGAATTTTTTTTGAACATATAGTATCTTCTGAGTTTGTTAAGTAGAAATATTACAATAATGGTACTATGAGCATTTTTTACACTATGCTAGTGTCAAGAACGCTCTTAGGGCCGGAGGGGGTACTTATAAAGGTCCCAAATTTACCAAAAGATCACTAAATTGGACTAAAACATCTACCAAAACTGAGAACTAATAGCAAGAAAATTTACATCTACCAGTACCATCGATCTACTAACAATATACAGGAGTATGAATCCTTTGCACTAAAAGCGAATCCCTAACCAGGCAGGACCTCATCTACAAGGTCAGGACAGATTTACCTCTTCTTGGAGGCCGCTGGGAGAGGGAGGCCGCTGCCGCCGGGCCCAAATGGCAGCGCTGCGCCGCGGACAGCAGGGAGACCACGGGACGGCGACCGACGGCGCTAGGACTGGAAACGGCTGGAAGGTGGGCGCCGGCGCAGAAAAACTAGAGGAAGCAAGGGCGCCGGCTTGGATCTACAGGAGGCCGATGGAGGGGCGCCACAAGAGGACGGGGCGGCGCGGCTCTTCGCGATGGGAGCAGCGGCGGCCGCCGCGAGGAAAGGAGGGGGCGCCGCTCCTCGTTGCTTCTGCCCTCGCTCTCTCGCTCCACCAGGCACCGGCAGCCCCCGGTCGCGCCCCTCCGCCGGCAGCTCCTCACCGCGCTCCTCCACCGGCCGCTCCCCAATGTAAACTCCAAGATCATTAAGTACTCCCTCACTAAAGAAATTAGTGATGTAAACCCTCTTATATTTCTTTACAGAGGGAGTACTACAGTAAGCACATTGTTTATGTTTAGATCTACACTGCAGATTGTAGGTTGCTCAAAGACTTATTGAAGGAGAAGCTTGTTTAGCTCAAAGACTCACCGAAGGAGAAGCTTGTTTAGCTTGGGCTTGTTTAGTCTAAAAACTCACTAAAGGAGAAGCTTGTTTAGCCTGGAGTGGAACACATCCTAACTCATGGAACTATTTTAGATGTGTCAAATAGGTCCTTGAACTATGAAAATCGTCAGATAAGTCCTCAAGATACAATATATGTGCCATGCATTGATATTCTCAACTATTTCAGAAATATTCTTGAACTATTTCAGAGGTGTCACGTAAGTACATACTTATTGCACTTCGAAAGGCCTTCGAGGATCTGGATGACACTTTTAATAGTTCAAAGAAACGGGGTTGCTTGTATCAAGAGTCCAGACTACACATTATCTTGTTGCTTGTTGGTTGGCTAATTTATGATGTTTACACTTGATGGGCAAACTGTGGTGAGGAGACATGTCCAAGAGCAGTATTCAGTTACAAGCTTAGTTGTCTAGTGTTCAGAATTAGTTGTAGTTCAGTTTTGAGATACATGCAGTTGAAAGGACATGCGGTGCCCCCATGTGTGGTTTTGGTAATTGATGACAATCTCTATGGACTAACGGTTGCCTTGAGTTATATTTGAAGGATTTGTCCATAGGATTGTCTTGAAGTCCATGTGTTGGTTTCAAGGAGTTTATGAGATGGCCAAAGTGCTTTTCAAGGAATTATCCAAAGATTGGTCATGTGTGAGTTGAGATGGCCAAAGTGCTTTTTAAGGAATTATCCAAATATTGGTCATGTGTGAGTTGAGCTTATTGCAAGCATGTCTTGAAGAAGAAGATTGTGTGATCATTCATGGTTACCTTCAAGACATCATCCAAATGAGAGTTGGAAAGATTCAATGTTGACCAAGACTAAGTCAAGAGTGAATCAAGTTGAACAACTCACAAAGCGTAGAAGAAGTACCGAGAGGGATCAAGTGATCCCATGGTATGGTAAGCATTGTCCATTACGCTTTGTGTACTAACCCATGGTCTACGTGAGAGTTCTTTGTGGGGTTAGGTATGTTTCCATGGTCTTGCGTCAAGAGGAAGATCTTGAAGGAAATATGCCCTAGAGGCAATAATAAAGTTATTATTTATTTCCTTATATCATGATAAATGTTTATTATTCATGCTAGAATTGTATTAACCGGAAACATAATACATGTGTGAATACATAGACAAACAAAGTGTCACTAGTATGCCTCTACTTGACTAGCTCATTAATCAAAGATGGTTATGTTTCCTAACCATGGACAAAAGAGTTGTTATTTGATTAACGAGGTCACATCATTAGTTGAATGATCTGATTGACATGACCCATTCCATTAGCTTAGCACACGATCGTTTAGTATGTTGCTATTGCTTTCTTCATGACTTATACATGTTCCTATGACTATGAGATTATGCAACTCCCGTTTGCACGAGGAACACTTTGGGTGCTACCAAACATCACAACGTAACTGGGTGATTATAAAGGAGTACTACAGGTGTCTCCAATGGTGGATGTTGGGTTGGCGTATTTCGAGATTAGGGTTTGTCACTCCGAGTGTCGGAGAGGTATCTCTGGGCCCTCTCGGTAATGCACATCACATAAGCCTTGCAAGCACTGCAACTAATATGTTAGTTGTGAGATGATGTATTACGGAACGAGTAAAGAGACTTGCCGGTAACGAGATTGAACTAGGTATTGGATATCGACGATCGAATCTCGGGCAAGTAACATACCGATGACAAAGGGAACAACGTATGTTGTTATGCGGTCTGACCGATAAAGATCTTCGTAGAATATGTAGGAGCCAATATGGGCATCCAGGTCCCGCTATTGGTTATTGACCGGAGACATGTCTCGGTCATGTCTACATTGTTCTCGAACCGTAGGGTCCGCACGCTTAATGTTACGATGACAGTTATTATGAGTTTATGCATTTTGATGTACCGAAGGTTGTTCGGAGTCCCGGATGTGATCACGGACATGACGAGGAGTCTCGAAATGGTCGAGACGTAAAGATTTATATATTGGAAGCCTATGTTTGGACACCGGAAGTGTTCCGGGTGAAATCGGGATTTTACCGGAATACCGGGAGGGTTACCGGAACCCCCCGGGAGGCAAATGGGCCTATTGGGCCTTAGTGGAAAAGATAAAAGGGGCAGCCCATAGCTGGCCGCGCGCCCCCCCTTCCCCAAGTCCTATTAGGACTAGGAGAAGGGGCCTGCCCCCCTCTCTCTCCTTTCCCCCTTGGGAGTCCTAGTTGGAATAGGATTGAGGGGGGGAGTCCTACTCCCGGTAGGAGTAGGACTCCTCCCGCGCCCTCTCCCTAGCCGGCCGAACCCCTCTCCCTGCTCCTTTATATACGGGGGCAGGGGGCACCCCATAGACACACAAGTTGATCATTGTTGATCGTTCCTTAGCCGTGTGCGGTGCCCCCTGCCACCAAATTCCACCTCGATCATACCATTGTAGTGCTTAGGCGAAGCCCTGCGTCGGTAGTACATCAAGATCGTCACCACGCCGTCGTGCTGACAGAACTCTTCCTCGACGCTTTGCTGGATCGGAGCCCGAGGATCGTCATCGAGCTGAACGTGTGCTAAGAACTCGGAGGTGCCGGAGTAACGGTGCTTGGATTGGTTGGATCGGGAAGAAGACGTACGACTACTTCCTCTACGTTGTGTGATCGCTTCCGCAGTCGGTCTGCGTTGGTACGTAGACAACACTCTCCCCCTCGTTGCTATGCATCACCATGATCTTACCGTGTGCGTAGGAAAATTTTCGAAATTACTACGTTCCCAACAGATCTCATACAACCCATGGAGGATGACATCAAGTGGTGATCGTCATCAAGATTGCCGTGTGCAAGTTCAAGTGGATCATCGCGAAGATATCAAGTGCTTGAAGCTTGCCGTCCATTGTGGTGACAATGGACTTGTGAAGATGTGCCGAAGAGTGGCTCACCCATAGTGGACTATGGGGGAGCAATCATCTAGTCTTCATCCAGCCAACGCAATCAAGAAAGGTGGTCCAACTTGAGGGAGTCAAGATCGTCATCATCTAGCTCAAGTGGACCATGTTCAAGGCAAAGGTTTGCCCTTGATAGGTTTTCTATTTTACCGGTCTCATGGTGGTAGTTTGGATACCGGGTTATAGGATCGTTTGCGTACTATCAAGGGGGGATCTCAAGTTGGTAGCTTGATCGTATCGTTAGTAGAGAGATCAAACCATTGCATCCTTGCATCATATTTCTTGGTTCTTGTTTGGTTCTCTTTGTGAGTCTTAGAGCTTATGGTCATCTTGATGACAAGCTTGAGTTCATCGAAAACGGAGTTCACATTCATCTTCTATGATGTTTTTGGTGTTGGAGGTTTTACCGGTCTTATCCGAGGAAGGGTTCTCACCATTTTATTATGGTCCTTTTATCATTTGCTTCTTATTGATATTTCTCTCAAGATTGTGTTAGCCCTTGTCGTTAGCTTTCCAACAAACTTGGTTTCGTTGAATTCGGAGCTCGTATGCGAAAGTTGTGGCTGTTTTGATATTGCCTGTTTTGCACAGAGAGGTTGTACCGCTTGACCGGTACAACCGGTGTTTGGAGCAGTTGTACCGCTCCAGAATTGGTCCGAAGGTTGTACCGGTCATGTAACGCTCTACCACCGGACTGGTCTCTGTTGTGGTGCGGTTGTTGGGCGGTTGTGGGCCGGTTGTACCGCTTATTGCCTGTTACCGGTTGTACCGGTGCTCATAGAGGTTGTACCGCTCCTATGTTATTCTATACATAATGGGCAGATTCGTGGGGACCTATTTAAGGGGGTCTTCTTCCCCAATGGTTCCCTATCTCTTGAGCTCGTTTTTGCCCCCATTGTTGACCTTCTTTGAGGTTGCTAACTCTCACTCCCTCCATGGATTCTTGCTAGTTTTTGAGGGAAAAGAGAGAGGAGATCTAGATCCACACTTTCACCAATCACTTTCTCCTCTATGTGAGGGGAACCCCTTGGATCTAGATCTTGGAGTTCTTGGTGTTCTCCTTCTTGTTCCTCCTCTCACTTTCCTCCCTAGCATTAGTTGCTTTGGTGGGATTTGAGAGAGAAGGACTTGGGCACTCTGTGTGCCCTTGCCATTGCATTTGTGCATCGGTTTGAGTCCTCCACGGTGATACATGGAAGTTATAAGTTGGGAAGCTTATTACTCTTGGGTGCTTGGTGTTGGGGAACGTAGTAATTTCAAAAAATTTCCTACGCACACGCAAGATCATGGTGATGCATAGCAACGAGGGGGAGAGTCTGATCTACGTACCCTTGTAGATCGCAACGGAAGCGTTGACACAACGTAGAGGAAGTAGTCGTACGTCTTCTTCCCGATCCGACCGATCCAAGCACCGTTACTCCGGCACCTCCGAGTTCTTAGCACACGTTCAGCCCGATGACGATCCTCGGGCTCCGATCCAGCAAAGCGTCGAGGAAGAGTTCCGTCAGCACGACGGCGTGGTGACGATCTTGATGTACTACCGACGCAGGGCTTCGCCTAAGCACTACAACGGTATGATCGAGGTGGAATTTGGTGGCAGGGGGCACCGCATACGGCTAAGGAACGATCTCAAGAATCAACTTGTGTGTCTATGGGGTGCCCTGCCCCTGTATATAAAGGATGGAGGAGGAGGAGGCCGGCCAAGGCAAAGGTGCGGCCAGGATAAGGAGTCCTACTAGGACTCCAAGTCCTAGTAGGAGTCCACCAAGAGGGGAGGAAGGGAGAAGGAATAGGAGGAGTAGGAAAGGTGGCCGGCCCCCCTTTCCCTAGTCCAATTCGGACCAAAGGGGAGGGGGGGCGCAGCAGCCTTTTCCTCTTCCCACTAAAGCCCATCAAGGCCCATTACCTTTCCCGTAACTACCCGGTACTCCGAAAAATACCCGAATCACTCGGAACCTTTCCGATGTCCGAATATAGTCGTCCAATATATCGATCTTTACGTCTCGACCATTTCGAGACTCCTCGTCATGTCCCCGATCTCATCCGGGACTCCGAACTCCTTCGGTACATCAAAACTCATAAACTCATAATACAACTGTCATCGAAACCTTAAGCGTGCGGACCCTACGGTTCGAGAACAATGTAGACATGACTGAGACACGTCTCCGGTCAATAACCAATAGTGGGACCTGGATGCCTATATTGGCTCCTACATATTCTACGAAGATCTTTATCGGTCAGACCGCATAACTGAAGGAAATGTGCCCTAGAGGCAATAATAAAGTTATTATTTATTTCCTTACATCATGATAAATGTTTATTATTCATGCTAGAATTGTATTAACTGGAAACATAATACATGTGTGAATACATAGACCAACAGAGTGTCACTAGTATGCCTCTACTTGACTAGCTCGTTAATCAAAGATGGTTATGTTTCCTAACCATGGACAAGGAGTTGTTATTTGATTAACGAGGTCACATCATTAGTAGAATGATCTGATTGACATGACCCATTCCATTAGCTTAGCACCCGATCGTTTAGTATGTTGCTATTGCTTTCTTCATGACTTATACATGTTCCTATAACTATGAGATTATGCAACTCCCGTTTACCGGAGGAACACTTTGGGTACTACCAAATGTCACAACGTAACTGGGTGATTATAAAGGAGTACTACAGGTGTCTCCAATGGTAGATGTTGGGTTGGCGTATTTCGAGATTAGGGTTTGTCACTCCGATTGTCGGAGAGGTATCTCTGGGCCCTCTCGGTAATGCACCTCACATAAGCCTTGCAAGCACTGCAACTAATAAGTTAGTTGTGAGATGATGTATTACGGAACGAGTAAAGAGACTTGCCGGTAACGAGATTGAACTAGGTATTGGATACCGACGATCGAATCTCGGGCAAGTAACATACCGATGACAAAGGGAACAACGTATGTTGTTATGCGGTTTGACCGATAAAGATCTTCGTAGAATATGTAGGAGCCAATATGGGCATCCAGGTCCCGCTATTGGTTATTGACCGGAGACATGTCTCGGTCATGTCTACATTGTTCTCGAACCGTAGGGTCCGCACGCTTAACGTTACGATGACAGTTATTATGAGTTTATGCATTTTGATGTACCGAAGGTTGTTCGGAGTCCCGGATGAGATCACGGACATGACGAGGAGTCTCGAAATGGTCGAGACATAAAGATTGATATATTGGAAGCCTATGTTTGGGCACCGGAAGTGTTCCGGGTGAAATCGGGATTTTACCGGATTACCGGGAGGGTTACCGGAACCCCCCGGGAGGCAAATGGGCCTATTGGGCCTTAGTGGAAAAGAGAGAAGGGGCAGCCCACAGGCTAGCCGGCCGAACCCCCCTTCCCTAGTCCTATTAGGACTAGGAGAAGGGGCCGGCCCCCCTCTCTTCTCTTTCTCCCGAAGAGTCCTACTAGGAATAGGATTTGGGAGAAGGAGTCCTACTCCCGGTAGGAGTGGGACTCCTCCCTGCGCCTCCCTCCTAGCCGGCCGACCCCCTTGCCCCTGGCCTTTATATACGGGGGCAGGGGGCACCCCATAGACACACAACTTGATCCTTGAGATCGTTCCTTAGCCGTGTGCGGTGCCCCCTGCCACCAAATTCCACCTCGATCGTACCGTTGTAGTGCTTAGGCGAAGCCCTGCGTCGGTAGTACATCAAGATCGTCATCACGCCGTCGTGCTGACGAAACTCTTCCTCGACACTTTGCTGGATCGGAGCCCGAGGAACGTCATCGAGCTGAACGTGTGCTAAGAACTCGGAGGTGCCGGAGTAACGGTACTTGGATTGGTCGGATCGGGAAGAAGACGTACGACTACTGCCTCTATGTTGTGTGATCACTTCCGCAGTCGGTCTGCGTTGGTACGTAGACAACACTCTCCCCTCTCGTTGCTGTGCATCACCATGATCTTGCGTGTGCGTAGGAATTTTTTTGAAATTACTGCGTTCCCCAACAGTGGCATCCGAGCCTAGGTTTTATGGTTTGATGTTATATGCACGAGTAGAACACAAGTGAGTTGTGGGCGATACAAGTCATACTGCCTACCAGCATGTCATACTTTGGTTCGGCGGTATTGTTGGTTGAGACGATCCGGACCAACCTTACGCGTACTCTTACGCGAGACCGGTTCCCTCGACGTGCTTTGCACATAGATGGCTTGCGGAAGACTGTCTCTCCAACTTTAGTTGAACCAAGTGTGACTATGCCCGGTCCTTGAGAAGGTTAAAACGGAGTCTATTTGACGAACTATCGTTGTGGTTTTGATGCGTAGGTGAGATGAGTTCTTACTTAAGCCCGTAGCAGCCATGTAAAACTTGCAACAACAAAGTAGAGGACGTCTAACTTGTTTTTGCAGGGTATGTTGTGATGTGATATGGTCAAGGCATGATGCTGATTTTATTGTATGAGATGATCATGTTTTGTAACTAAGTTATCGGCAACTGGCAGGAGCCATATGGTTGTCGCTTTATTGTATGCAATGCAATCGCGATGTAATGCTTTACTAGATTACTAAACGGTAGTAATAGTCGTGGAAGCATAAGATTGGCGAGACGACAACGATGCTACGATGGAGATCAAGGTGCCGCGCCGGTGACGATGGTGATCATGACGGTGCTTCGGAGATGGAGATCACAAGCACAAAATGATGATGGCCATATCATATCACTTATATTGATTGCATGTGATGTTTATCCTTTTATGCATCTTATCTTGCTTTGATTGACGGTAGCATTATAAGATGATCTCTCACTAAATTATCAAGAAGTGTTCTCCCTGAGTATGCACCGTTGCCAAAGTTCGTCGTGCCCAGACACCACGTGATGATCGGGTGTGATAAGCTCTACGTCCATCTACAACGGGTGCAAGCCAGTTTTGCACACGCAGAATACTCAGGTTATACTTGACGAGCCTAGCATATGCAGATATGGCCTCAGAACACAGAGACCGAAAGGTCGAGCGTGAATCATATAGTAGATATGATCAACATGACGATGTTCACCATTGAAAACTACTCCATCTCACGTGATGATCGGTTATTTTTTAGTTGATTTGGATCACGTGATCACTTAGAGGATTAGAGGGATGTCTATCTAAGTGGGAGTTCCTAAGTAATTTGATTAACTGAACTTAAACTTATCATGAACTTAGTACCTGATAGTATCTTGCTTGTTTATGTTGCTTGTAGATAGATGGCTCGTGCTATTGTTCCGTTGAATTTTAATGCGTTCCTTGAGAAAGCAAAGTTGAAAGATGATGGTAGCAATTACACGGACTGGGTCCGTAACCTGAGGATTATCCTCATTGCTGCACAGAAGAATTACGTCCTGGAAGCACCGCTGGGTGACAGGCCTGCTGCTGGAGCAACGCCAGATGTTATGAACGTCTGGCAGAGCAAAGCTGATGACTACTCGATAGTTCAGTGTGCCATGCTTTACGGCTTAGAATCGGGACTTCAACGATGTTTTGAACGTCATGGAGCATATGAGATGTTCCAGGAGTTGAAGTTAATATTTCAAGCAAATGCCCGAATTGAGAGATATGAAGTCTCCAATAAGTTCTATAGCTGTAAGATGGAGGAGAACAGTTCTGTCAGTGAGCATATACTCAAGATGTCTGGGTATAATAATCACTTGATTCAGATGGGAGTTAATCTTCCAGATGACTGCGTCATTGACAGAATTCTCCAATCACTGCCACCAAGCTACAAGAGCTTCGTGATGAACTATAATATGCAAGGGATGAACAAGACTATTCCCGAGCTCTTCGCAATGCTGAAAGCTGCGGAGGTAGAAATCAAGAAGGAGCATCAAGTGTTGATGGTTAACAAAACCACTAGTTTCAAGAAAAAGGGCAAAGGGAAGAAGAAGGGAAACTTCAAGAAGAACAACAAGCAAGTTGCTGCTCAGGAGAAGAAACCCAAGTCTGGACCTAAGCCTGAAAGTGAGTGCTTCTACTGCAAGCAGACTGGTCACTGGAAGCGGAACTGCCCCAAGTATTTGGCGGATAAGAAGGATGGAAAAGTGAGCAAAGGTATATGTGATATACATGTTATTGATGTGTACCTTACTAGAGCTCGCAGTAGCACCTGGGTATTTGATACTGGTTCTGTTGCTAATATTTGCAACTCGAAACAGGGACTACGGAATAAGCGGACACTAGCAAAGGACGAGGTGACGATGCGCGTGGGAAACGGTTCCAAAGTCGATGTGATCGCGGTCGGCACGCTACCTCTACATCTACCTTCGGGATTAATATTAGACCTAAATAATTGTTATTTGGTGCCAGCGTTGAGCATGAACATTATATCTGGATCTTGTTTAATGCGAGACGGTTATTCATTTAAATCTGAGAATAATGGTTGTTCTATTTATATGAATAATATCTTTTATGGTCATGCACCTTTGAAGAGTGGTCTATTCTTGTTGAATCTCGAAGATAGTGATACACATATTCATAATGTAGAAGCCAAAAGATGCAAAGTTAATAATGATAGTGCAACTTATTTGTGGCACTGCCGTTTAGGTCATATCGGTGTAAAGCGCATGAAGAAACTCCATACTGATGGGCTTTTGGAATCACTTGATTATGAATCACTTGGTACTTGCGAACCGTGCCTCATAGGCAAGATGACTAAAACACCATTCTCCGGTACTATGGAGAGAGCAACAGATTTGTTGGAAATCATACATACCGATGTATGTGGTCCGATGAATATTGAGGCTCGCGGCGGATATCGTTATTTTCTCACCTTCACAGATGATTTAAGCAGATATGGGTATATCTACTTAATGAAACATAAGTCTGAAACATTTGAAAAATTCAAGGAATTTCAGAGTGAAGTTGAAAATCATCGTAACAAGAAAATAAAATTTCTACGATCTGATCGTGGAGGAGAATATTTGAGTTACGAGTTTGGTGTACATTTGAAAAATTGTGGAATAGTTTCGCAACTCACGCCACCCGGAACACCACAGCGTAATGGTGTGTCCGAACGTCGTAATCGTACTTTACTAGATATGGTGCGATCTATGATGTCTCTTACTGATTTACCGCTATCGTTTTGGGGTTATGCTTTAGAGACGGCCGCATTCACGTTAAATAGGGCACCATCAAAATCCGTTGAGACGACGCCTTATGAACTATGGTTTGGCAAGAAACCAAAGTTGTCGTTTCTTAAAGTTTGGGGCTGCGATGCTTATGTGAAAAAGCTTCAACCTGATAAGCTCGAACCCAAAGCGGAGAAATGTGTCTTCATAGGATACCCAAAGGAAACTGTTGGGTATACCTTCTATCACAGATCCGAAGGCAAGACATTCGTTGCTAAGAATGGATCATTTCTAGAGAAGGAGTTTCTCTCGAAAGAAGTGAGTGGGAGGAAAGTAGAACTTGACGAGGTAACTGTACCTGCTCCCTTATTGGAAAATAGTACATCACAGAAAACTGTTTCTGCGACACCTATGCCAATCAGTGAGGAAGCTAATGATGATGATCATGAAGCTTCAGATCAAGATTCTACTGAACCACGTAGATCAACCAGAGTGAGATCCGCACCAGAGTGGTACGGTAATCCAGTTCTGGAAGTCATGATGCTAGATCATGATGAACCTACGAACTATGAAGAAGCGATGGTGAGCCCAGATTCCGCAAAGTGGCTTGAGGCCATGAAATCTAAGATGGGATCCATGTATGAGAACAAAGTATGGACTTTAGTTGACTTGCCCGATGATCGGCAAGCAATTGAGAATAAATGGATCTTCAAGAAAAAGACTGACGCCGACGGTAATGTTACTGTCTATAAAGCTCGACTTGTCGCAAAAGGTTTTCGACAAGTTCAAGGGGTTGACTACGATGAGACCTTCTCACCCGTAGCGATGCTTAAGTCCGTCAGAATTATGTTAGCAATTGCCGCATTTTATGATTATGAAATATGGCAAATGGATGTCAAAACTGCATTCCTGAATGGATTTCTGGAAGAAGAGTTGTATATGGTACAACCAGAAGGTTTTGTCGATTCAAAAGGAGCTAACAAAGTATGCAAACTCCAGCGATCCATTTATGGACTGGTGCAAGCATCTCGGAGTTGGAATAAACGCTTTGATAGTGTGATCAAAGCATTTGGCTTTATACAGACTTTTGGAGAAGCCTGTATTTACAAGAAAGTGAGTGGGAGCTCTGTAGCATTTCTGATATTATATGTGGATGACATATTGCTAATTGGAAATGATATAGAATTTCTGGATAGCATAAAGGGATACTTGAATAAAAGTTTTTCGATGAAAGACCTCGGGGAAGCTGCATACATATTAGGCATAAAGATCTATAGAGATAGATCAAAACGCTTAATTGGACTTTCACAATGCACATACCTTGACAAAATTTTGAAGAAGTTCAAGATGGATCAAGCAAAGAAAGGGTTCTTGCCTGTGCTACAAGGTGTAAAGTTGAGTAAGACTCAATGCCCGACCACTGCAGAAGATAGAGAGAAAATGAAAGATGTTCCCTATGCTTCAGCCATAGGCTCTATCATGTATGCAATGCTGTGTACTAGACCTGATGTGTGCCTTGCTATAAGTTTAGCGGGGAGGTACCAAAGTAATCCTGGAATGGATCACTGGACAGCGGTCAAGAACATCCTGAAATACCTGAAAAGGACTAAGGATATGTTTCTCGTATATGGAGGTGACAAAGAGCTCACCGTAAGAGGTTACGTTGATGCAAGCTTTGACACTGATCCGGACGATTCTAAATCGCAAACCGGATACGTGTTTACTTTAAACGGTGGAGCTATCAGTTGGTGCAGTTCTAAACAAAGCGTCGTAGCGGGATCTACATGTGAAGCGGAGTACATAGCTGCTTCGGAAGCAGCAAACGAAGGAGTCTGGATGAAGGAGTTCATATCCGATCTAGGTGTCATACCTAGTGCATCGGGTCCAATGAAAATCTTCTGTGACAATACTGGTGCAATTGCCTTGGCAAAGGAATCCAGATTTCACAAAAGAACCAAACACATCAAGAGACGCTTCAACTCCATCCGGGATTTAGTCCAGGTGGGAGACATAGAGATTTGCAAGATACATACGGATCTGAATGTTGCAGACCCGTTGACTAAGCCTCTTCCACGAGCAAAACATGACCAGCACCAAGGCTCCATGGGTGTTAGAATCATTACAGTGTAATCTAGATTATTGACTCTAGTGCAAGTGGGAGACTGAAGGAAATGTGCCCTAGAGGCAATAATAAAGTTATTATTTATTTCCTTACATCATGATAAATGTTTATTATTCATGCTAGAATTGTATTAACCGGAAACATAATACATGTGTGAATACATAGACCAACAGAGTGTCACTAGTATGCCTCTACTTGACTAGCTCGTTAATCAAATATGGTTATGTTTCCTAACCATGAACAAGGAGTTGTTATTTGATTAACGAGGTCACATCATTAGTAGAATGATCTGATTGACATGACCCATTCCATTAGCTTAGCACCCGATCGTTTAGTATGTTGCTATTGCTTTCTTCATGACTTATACATGTTCCTATAACTATGAGATTATGCAACTCCCGTTTACCGGAGGAACACTTTGGGTACTACCAAACGTCACAACGTAACTGGGTGATTATAAAGGAGTACTACAGGTGTCTCCAATGGTAGATGTTGGGTTGGCATATTTCGAGATTAGGGTTTGTCACTCCGATTGTCGGAGAGGTATCTCTGGGCCCTCTCGGTAATGCACATCACATAAGCCTTGCAAGCACTGCAACTAATAAGTTAGTTGTGAGATGATGTATTACGGAACGAGTAAAGAGACTTGCCGGTAACGAGATTGAACTAGGTATTGGATACCGACGATCGAATCTCGGGCAAGTAACATACCGATGACAAAGGGAACAACGTATGTTGTTATGCGGTCTGACCGATAAAGATCTTCGTAGAATATGTAGGAGCCAATATGGGCATCCAGGTCCCGCTATTGGTTATTGACCGGAGACATGTCTCGGTCATGTCTACATTGTTCTCGAACCGTAGGGTCCGCACGCTTAACGTTACGATGACAGTTATTATGAGTTTATGCATTTTGATGTACCGAAGGTTGTTCGGAGTCCCGGATGAGATCACGGACATGACGAGGAGTCTCGAAATGGTCGAGACGTAAAGATTGATATATTGGAAGCCTATGTTTGGGCACTGGAAGTGTTCCGGGTGAAATCGGGATTTTACCGGATTACCGGGAGGGTTACCGGAACCCCCCGGGAGGCAAATGGGCCTACTGGGCCTTAGTGGAAAAGAGAGAAGGGGCAGCCCACAGGCTAGCCGGCCGAACCCCCCTTCCCTAGTCCTATTAGGACTAGGAGAAGGGGCCGGCCCCCCTCTCTTCTCTTTCTCCCGAAGAGTCCTACTAGGAATAGGATTTGGGGGAAGGAGTCCTACTCCCGGTAGGAGTGGGACTCCTCCCTGCGCCTCCCTCCTAGCCGGCCGACCCCCTTGCCCCTGGCCTTTATATACGGGGGCAGGGGTACCCCATAGACACACAACTTGATCCTTGAGATCGTTCCTTAGCCGTGTGCGGTGCCCCCTGCCACCAAATTCCACCTCGATCGTACCGTTGTAGTGCTTAGGCGAAGCCCTGCGTCGGTAGTACATCAAGATCGTCATCACGCCGTCGTGCTGACGAAACTCTTCCTCGACGCTTTGCTGGATCGGAGCCCGAGGAACGTCATCGAGCTGAACGTGTGCTAAGAACTCGGAGGTGCCGGAGTAACGGTACTTGGATTGGTCGGATCGGGAAGAAGACGTACGACTACTTCCTCTACGTTGTGTGATCGCTTCCGCAGTCGGTCTGCGTTGGTACGTAGACAACACTCTCCCCTCTCGTTGCTGTGCATCACCATGATCTTGCGTGTGCGTAGGAAATTTTTTGAAATTACTGCGTTCCCCAACAATAACAACATACGTTGTTCCCTTTGTCATCGGTATGTTACTTGCCCGAGATTCGATCGTCGGTACCCAATACCTAGTTCAATCTCGTTACCGGCAAGTCTCTTTACTCGTTCCGTAATACATCATCTCGCAACTAACTTCTTAGTTGCAATGCTTGCAAGGCTTATGTGATGTGCATTACTGAGAGGGCCCAGAGATACCTCTCCGACAATCGGAGTGACAAATCCTAATCTCGAAATACGCCAACCCAACATCTACCTTTGGAGACACCTGTAGTACTCCTTTATAATCACCCAGTTACGTTGTGACGTTTGGTAGTACCCAAAGTGTTCCTCCGGTAAACGGGAGTTGCATAATCTCATAGTTGTAGGAACATGTATAAGTCATGAAGAAAGCAATAGCAACATACTAAACGATCGGGTGCTAAGCTAATGGAATGGGTCATGTCAATCAGATCATTCAACTAATGATGTGATCCCGTTAATCAAATAACAACTCTTTGTTCATGGTTAGGAAACATAACCATCTTTGATTAACGAGCTAGTCAAGTAGAGGCATACTAGTGACACTCTGTTTGTCTATGTATTCACACATGTATTATGTTTCCGGTTAATACAATTATAGCATGAATAATAAACATTTATCATGATATAAGGAAATAAATAATATCTTTATTATTGCCTCTATTGCATATTTCCTTCAGTCTCCCACTTGCACTAGAGTCAATAATCTAGTTCACATCGCCATGTGATTTAACAGCAATAGTTCACATCACCATGTGATTAACACCCATAGTTCATATCGTCATGTGACCAACACTCAAAGGGTTTACTAGGGTCAGTAATCTAGTTCACATCTCTATGTGATTAACACCCAAAGAGTACTAAGGTGTGATCATGTTTTGCTTGTGAGATAATTTTAGTCAACGGGTCTGTCACATTCAGATCCGTAAGTATTTTGCAAGTTCTATGTCTACAATGCTCTACACGGAGCTACTCTAGCTAATTGCTCCCACTTTCAATATGTATCCAGATTGAGACTTTAGATTCATCTGGATCAGTGTCAAAAACTTGCATCGATGTAACCCTTTACGACGAACCTTTTTGTCACGTCCATAATCGAGAAACATATCCTTATTTCACTAAGGATAATTCTGACCGATGTCCAGTGATCTACTCCTAGATCACTATTGTACTCCCTTGCCAAATCAATGCAGGGTATACTATAGATCTGGCATACAGCATGACATACTTTATAGAACCTATGGCCAAGGCATAGGGAATGACTTTCATTCTCTTTCTATCTTCTGCCGTGGTCGGGCTTTGAGTCTTACTCAATTTCACACCTTGTAATACAGGCAAGAACTCTTTCTTTGACTGCTCCATTTTGAACTACTTCAAAATCTTGTCAAGGTATGTACTCATTGAAAAAACTTATCAAGCGTCTTGATCTATCTCTATAGATCTTGGAGCTCAATATGTAAGCAGCTTTACCGAAGTCTTTCTTTGAAAAACTCCTTTCAAACACTCATTTATGCTTTACAGAATAATTCTACATTATTTCCGATCAACAATATGTCATTCACATATACTTATTAGAAATGCTGTAGTGCTCCCACTCACTTTCTTGTAAATACAGGCTTCACCGCAAGTCTGTATAAAACTATAGCCTTTGATCAACTTATCAAAGCGTATATTCCGACTCCGAGATGGTTGCACCAGTCCATAGATGGATCGCTGGAGCTTGCATATTTTGTTAGCACCTTTAGGATTGACAAAACTTACTGGTTGCATCATATACAAATCTTCTTTAAGAAATCCATTAAGGAATGCAGTTTTGTTTATCCATTTGCCAGATTTCATAAAATGTGGCAATTGCTAACATGATTCGGACAGATTTAAGCATAGATACGAGTGAGAAACTCTCATCGTAGTCAACACTTTGAACTTGTCGAAAACCTTTTTGCGACAATTCTAGCTTTGTAGATAGTAACACTACTATCAACGTCCGTCTTCCTCTTGAAGATCCATTTATTCTCAATTGCTTGCCGATCTTCGGGCAAGTCAACCAAAGTCCAAACTTTGTTCTCATACATGGATCATATCTCAGATTTCATGGCCTCAAACCATTTTGCGGAATCTGGGCTCATCATCGCTTCCTCATAGTTCGTAGGTTCGTCATGGTCAAGTAACATGACCTCCAGAGCAGGATTACCGTACCACTCTGGTGCGGATCTCACTCTGGTTTACCTATAAGATTCGGTAGTAACTTGATCTGAAGTTACATGATCATCATCATTAGCTTCCTCACTAATTGGCGTAGTAGTCACAAGAACAGTTTTGTGATGAACTACTTTCCAATAAGGTAGAAGGTACAATTACCTTATCAACTTTTCTACTTTCCTCCCACTCCTTTCGAGAGAAACTCCTTCTCTAGAAAGGATCCATTATATGTTGGGGAACGTTGCAGAAAACAAAAATTTTCCTACTCGTTTCACCAAGATCATCTAGGAGTTCATCTAGCAACGAGTCACGAGATGCATCTACATACCTTTGTAGATCGCGAGCGGAAGCGTTCGTTAGAACGTGGTTGATGTTGTCGAACACGTCGTGATCCAAATCACCGATGACCAGCGCCGAACGGACGGCACCTCCGCGTTCAACACACGTACGGGACGGGAGACGTCTCCTCCTTCTTGATCCAGCAAGGGGAAAGGAGAGGTTGATGAAGATCCAGCAGCACGACGGCGTGGTGGTGGATGCAGGGCGTCACGACAGCAGGGCTTCGCCGTGTACTACGCGAGAGAAAGGTGTAACAGGGAGAGAGGGAAGCACCAAAGGCGTGGGCATCAAGTCCCTCCTCTCCCCACCTATATATAGGGGTGCCAGGGGGGGCGCCGGCCCTGGTAGATGGGATCTACCAGGGGGGGCGGCGGCCAAGGGGTGGGGGGCTTGCCCCCCAAGCAAGGGGGCGCCCCCCTTAGGGTTCCCCCCCCCACCAACCCTAGGCGCATGGGCCTTGGGGGGGATGGCGCCCCAGCCCACTATGGGCTGGGTTCCCACCTATTTCAGCCCAAGGGGCCCTCCGGGATAGGTAGCCCCACCCGGTGGACCCCCGGGACCCTTCCGGTGGTCCCGGTACAATACCGGGTACCCCGAAACTTGTCCCGATGGCCGAAACTGCACATCCTATATATAATTCTTTACCTCCGGACCATTCCGGAACTCCTCGTGACGTCCGGGATCTCATCCGGGACCCCGAACAACATTCGGGTTACTGCATATACTTATCTTCACAACCCTAGCGTCACCGAACCTTAAGTGTGTAGACCCTACGGGTTCGGGAGACAAGCAGACATGACCGAGACGACTCTCCGGTCAATAACCAACAGCGGGATCTGGATACCCATGTTGGCTCCTACATGCTCCACGATGATCTCATCGGATGAACCACGATGTCGAGGATTCAATCAACCCCGTATGCAATTCCCTTTGTCAACCGATATATTACTTGCCCGAGATTCGATCGTCGGTATCCCAATACCTCATTCAATCTCGTTACCGGCAAGTCACTTTACTCGTACCGTAATGCATGATCCCGTGACCAGACACTTGGTCACTTTGAGCTCATTATGATGATGCATTACCGAGTGGGCCCAGTGATATCTCTCCGTCATACGGAGTGACAAATCCCAGTCTTGATCCGTGTCAACCCAACAGATACTTTCGGAGATACCCGTAGTCTACCTTTATAGTCACCCAGTTACGTTGTGACGTTTGGTACACCCAAAGCACTCCTACGGTATCCGGGAGTTACACGATCTCATGGTCTAAGGAAAAGATACTTGACATTGCAAAACTCTAGCAAAACGAACTACACGATCTTTATGCTATGTTTAGGATTGGGTCTTGTCCATCACATCATTCTCCTAATGATGTGATCTCGTTATCAATGACATCCAATGTCCATAGTCAAGAAACCATGACTATCTGTTGATCAACGGGCTAGTCAACTAGAGGCTTACTAGGGACATGTTGGGGTCTGATATTCACACATGTATTACGATTTCCGGATAACACAATTATAGCATGAATAAAGACAATTACCATGAACAAGGAAATATAATAATAATGCTTTTATTATTGCCTCTAGGGCATATTTCCAACAGTCTCCCACTTGCACTAGAGTCAATAATCTAGTTACATTGTGATGAATCGAACACCCATGGAATTCTGGTGTTGATCATGTTTTGCCCTAGGGAGAGGTTTAGTCAACGGATCTGCTACATTCAGGTCCGTATGTACTTTACAAATTTCTATGTCTCCATCTTGAACATTTTCACGAATGGAGTTGAAGCGACGCTTGATGTGCCTTGTCTTCTTGTGAAACCTGGGCTCCTTGGCAAGTGCAATAGCTCCAGTGTTGTCACAGAAGAGTTTGATCGGCCCCGACGCATTGGGTATGACTCCGAGGTCGGTGATGAACTCCTTCACCCATATTGCTTCATGTGCTGCCTCCGAGGCTGCCATGTACTCCGCTTCACATGTAGATCCCGCCACGACGCTTTGCTTGCAACTGCACCAGCTTACTGCCCCTCCATTCAAAATATACACGTATCCGGTTTGTGACTTAGAGTCATCCAGATCTGTGTCGAAGCTAGCGTCGACGTAACCCTTTACGACGAGCTCTTCGTCACCTCCATAAACGAGAAACATCTCCTTAGTCCTTTTCAGGTACTTCAGGATATTCTTGACCGCTGTCCAGTGTTCCTTGCCGGGATTACTTTGGTATCTTCCTACCAAACTTACGGCAAGGTTTACATCAGGTCTGGTACACAGCATGGCATACATAATAGAACCTATGGCTGAGGCATAGGGGATGACACTCATCTCTTCTATTTCTTCTGCCGTGGTCGGACTTTGAGCTGAGCTCAATTTCATACCTTGTAACACAGGCAAGAACCCCTTCTTAGACTGATCCATATTGAACTTCTTCAATATCTTATCAAGGTATGTACTTTGTGAAAGACCTATGAGGCGTCTCGATCTATCTCTATAGATTTTGATGCCTAATATATAAGCAGCTTCTCCAAGGTCCTTCATTGAAAAACTCTTATTCAAGTAGGCCTTAATGTTGTCCAAGAGTTCTATATCATTTCCCATCAAAAGTATGTCATCTACATATAATATGAGAAATGCTACAGAGCTCCCACTCACTTTCTTGTAAACGCAGGCTTCTCCATAAGTCTGCGTAAACCCAAACGCTTTGATCATCTCATCAAAGCGAATGTTCCAACTCCGAGATGCTTGCACCAGCCCATAAATCGAGCGTTGGAGCTTGCACACTTTGTCAGCATTCTTAGGATCGACAAAACCCTCTGGCTGCATCATATACAATTCTTCCTTAAGGAAACCATTAAGGAAAGCCGTTTTGACGTCCATTTGCCATATTTCATAATCGTAAAACGCGGCAATTGCTAACATGATTCGGACGGACTTTAGCTTCGCTACCGGTGAGAAAGTCTCATCGTAGTCAACCCCTTGAACTTGTCGATAACCCTTAGCGACAAGCCGAGCTTTATAGATGGTCACATTACCATCCGCGTCTGTCTTCTTCTTGAAGATCCATTTATTTTCTATGGCTCGCCGTTCAACGGGCAAGTCAGTCAAAGTCCATACTTCGTTTTCATACATGGATCCTATCTCGGATTTCATGGCTTCTAGCCATTTGTCGGAATCCGGGCCCGCCATTGCTTCTTCATAGTTCGAAGGTTCACCGTTGTCTAACAACATGACTTCCAAGACAGGGTTGCCGTACCACTCTGGTGCGGAACGTGTCCTTGTGGACCTTCGAATTTCAGTAGAAGCTAGATCAGAAGTATCTTGATCATTATCATTCACACCCTCTCTAGTCGGTGCTGGCACCTCAGGAACATTTTCTTGAGTTGCGCCATTTTCCGGTACAAGAGGCAATACTTCATCTAGTTCTACTTTCCTCCCACTTACTTCTTTCGAGAGAAACTCCTTCTCTAGAAAGGATCCATTCTTGGCAACAAAGACCTTGCCTTCGGATCTGAGGTAGAAGGTATACCCAATAGTTTCTTTAGGGTATCCTATGAAGACGCATTTTTCCGACTTGGGTTCGAGCTTTTCAGGTTGAAGTTTCTTGACATAAGCATCGCATCCCCAAACTTTTAGAAATGACAGCTTAGGTTTCTTCCCAAACCATAATTCATACGGTGTCATCTCAACGGATTTTGACGGAGCCCTATTTAAAGTGAATGCGGCAGTCTCTAAAGCATAGCCCCAAAAAGATAGCGGTAAATCGGTAAGAGACATCATAGACCGCACCATATCTAATAGCGTGCGATTACGACGTTCGGACACACCGTTACGCTGAGGTGTTCCAGGCGGCGTTAGTTGTGAAACTATTCCACATTTTCTTAAGTGTGTGCCAAATTCGTGACTCAAGTATTCTCCTCCACGATCTGATCGTAGAAACTTGATTTTCCTGTCACGTTGATTCTCAACCTCACTCTGAAATTCCTTAAACTTTTCAAAGGTTTCAGACTTGTGTTTCATTAAGTAGATATACCCATATCTACTCAAGTCATCAGTGAGAGTGAGAACATAACGATAGCCACCGCGTGCCTCAACACTCATTGGACCGCACACATCAGTATGTATGATTTCCAATAAGTTGGTTGCTCGCTCCATTGTTCCTGAGAACGGAGTCTTGGTCATTTTACCCATAAGGCATGGTTCGCACGTGTCAAATGATTCATAGTCAAGAGACTCTAAAAGTCCATCTTTATGGAGCTTCTTCATGCGTTTGACACCTATGTGACCAAGGCGGCAGTGCCACAAGTATGTGGGACTATCGTCATTAACCTTACATCTTTTGGTATTCACACTATGAACATGTGTAGCATTACGCTCGAGATTCATTAAGAATAAACCATTCACCACAGGAGCATGACCATAAAACATATCTCTCATATAAATAGAACAACCATTATTCTCGGATTTAAATGAGTAGCCATCTCGAATTAAACGAGATCCTGATACAATGTTCATGCTCAAAGCTGGCACTAAATAACAATTATTGAGGTTTAAAACTAATCCCGTAGGTAAATGAAGAGGTAGCGTGCCGACGGCGATCACATCGACTTTGGAACCATTCCCGACGCGCATCGTCACCTCGTCCTTCGCCAGTCTCCGCCTATTCCGTAGTTCCTGCTGTGAGTTACATATGTGAGCAACTGCACCGGTATCAAATACCCAAGAGCTACTACGATTACTGGTAAGGTACACATCAATTACATGTATATCACATATACCTTTTGTTTTGCCGGCCTTCTTGTCTGCTAAGTATTTGGGGCAGTTCCGCTTCCAGTGTCCGCTTCCCTTGCAATAAAAGCACTCAGTCTCGGGCTTGGGTCCATTCTTTGGCTTCTTCCCGGCAGCTTGCTTGCCGGGCGCGGCAACTTCCTTGCCGTCCTTCTTGAAGGCTTTCTTACCCTTGCCCTTCTTGAACTTAGTGGTTTTATTGACCATCAACACTTGATGTTCCTTCTTGACTTCTACCTCTGCTGATTTCAGCATTGCAAACACCTCAGGAATGGTCTTTTGCATCCCTTGCATGTTGAAGTTCATCACAAAGCTCTTGTAGCTTGGTGGAAGCGACTGGAGGATTCTGTCAATGACCGCATCGTCCGGGAGATTGACTCCCAGCTGAGACAAGCGGTTATGTAATCCGGACATAGTGAGTATGTGCTCACTGACAGAACTATTTTCCTCCATCTTACAGCTGAAGAACTTATCGGAGACTTCATATCTCTCGATTCGGGCATGAGCTTGGAAAACCATTTTCAGCTCTTCGAACATCTCATATGCTCCATGTCTCTCAAAACGCTTTTGGAGCCCCGGTTCTAAACTGTAAAGCATGCCGCACTTAACGAGGGAGTAGTCGTCAACACGTGTCTGCCAGGCGTTCATAACGTCCAGGTTCTGTGGGACGGGAGCTTCACCTAGCGGTGCTTGTAGGACGTAATCTTTCTTGGCAGCTATGAGGATGATCCTCAGGTTCCGGACCCAGTCCGTATAGTTGCTGCCATCGTCTTTCAGCTTGGTTTTCTCTAGGAACGCGTTGAAGTTGAGGACTACGTGGGCCATTTGATCTACAAGACATATTGTAAAATGTTTTAGACTAATGTTCATGATAATAAAGTTCATCTTAATCAAATTATATAATGAACTCCCACTTAGATTAGACATCCCTCTAGTCCTCTAAGTATTACATGATCCGAGTTAACTAGGCCGTGTCCGATCATCACGTGAGACGGACTAGTCAACGTCGGTGAACATCTTCATGTTGATCGCATCTTCTATACGACTCATGCTCGACCTTTCGGTCTTCTGTGTTCCGAGGCCATGTCTGTACATGCTAGGCTCGTCAAGTTAACCCTAAGTGTTTTGCATGTGTAAAACTGTCTTACACCCGTTGTATGTGAACGTAAGAATCTATCACACCCGATCATCACGTGGTGCTTCGAAACGACGAACTTTAGCAACGGTGCACAGTTAGGGGAGAACACTTCTTGAAATTGTAATGAGGGATCATCTTATTTACTACCGTCGTTCTAAGTAAACAAGATGCAAAACATGATAAACATCACATGCAATCAAATAATAAACGTGACATGATATGGCCATTATCACATAGCTCCTTTGATCTCCATCTTGGGGCTCCATGATCATCCTGTCACCGGCATGACACCATGATCTCCATCATCATGATCTCCATCATTGTGCCTCCATGAAGTTGCTCGCCAACTATTACTTCTACTACTATGGCTAACGCGTTTAGCAATAAAGTAAAGTAATTTACATGGCGTTTCTTGATGACACGCAGATCATATAAAAGAATAAAGACAACTCCTATGGCTCCTGCCGGTTGTCATACTCATCGACATGCAAGTCGTGATTCCTATTACAATAGCATGAACATCTCATACATCACATATAGATCATTCATCATTCATCACAACTTTGGCCATATCATATCACGAACCACTTGCTGCAAAAACAAGTTAGACGTTCTCTAATTGTTGTTGCAAGTTTTTACGTGGCTGAATTAGGGTTCTAGCAAGAACGTTTTCTTACCTACGTGAAAGCCACAACGTGATTTGTCAACTTCTATTTACCCTTCATAAGGACCCTGTTCATCGAATCCGCTCCAGCTAAAGTGGGAGAGACAGACACCCGCCAGCCACCTTATGCAACTAGTGCATGTTAGTCGGTGGAACCGGTCTCACGTAAGCGTACGTGTAAGGTTGGTCCGGGCCGCTTCATCCCACAATACCGCTGAAGCAAGAAAAGACTAGTAGCGGCAAGAAGGTTGACAAATCCACGCCCACAACGAATTGTGTTCTACTCGCGCAAGAAGAACTACGCATAGACCTAGCTCATGATGCCACTGTTGGGGAACGTTGCAGAAAACAAAAATTTTCCTACTCGTTTCACCAAGATCATCTAGGAGTTCATCTAGCAACGAGTCACGAGATGCATCTACATACCTTTGTAGATCGCGAGCGGAAGCGTTCGTTAGAACGTGGTTGATGTTGTCGAACACGTCGTGATCCAAATCACCGATGACCAGCGCTGAACGGACGGCACCTCCGCGTTCAACACACGTACGGGACGGGAGACGTCTCCTCCTTCTTGATCCAGCAAGGGGAAAGGAGAGGTTGATGAAGATCCAGCAGCACGACGGCGTGGTGGTGGATGCAGGGCGTCACGACAGCAGGGCTTCGCCGTGTACTACGCGAGAGAAAGGTGTAACAGGGAGAGAGGGAAGCACCAAAGGCGTGGGCATCAAGTCCCTCCTCTCCCCACCTATATATAGGGGTGCCAGGGGGGGCGCCGGCCCTGGTAGATGGGATCTACCAGGGGGGGCGGCGGCCAAGGGGTGGGAGGCTTGCCCCCCAAGCAAGGGGGCGCCCCCCTTAGGGTTCCCCCCCCCACCAACCCTAGGCGCATGGGCCTTGGGGGGATGGCGCCCCAGCCCACTATGGGCTGGGTTCCCACCTATTTCAGCCCAAGGGGCCCTCCGGGATAGGTAGCCCCACCCGGTGGACCCCCGGGACCCTTCCGGTGGTCCCGGTACAATACCGGGTACCCCGAAACTTGTCCCGATGGCCGAAACTGCACATCCTATATATAATTCTTTACCTCCGGACCATTCCGGAACTCCTCGTGACGTCCGGGATCTCATCCGGGACCCCGAACAACATTCGGGTTACTGCATATACTTATCTTCACAACCCTAGCGTCACCGAACCTTAAGTGTGTAGACCCTACGGGTTCGGGAGACAAGCAGACATGACCGAGACGACTCTCCGGTCAATAACCAACAGCGGGATCTGGATACCCATGTTGGCTCCTACATGCTCCACGATGATCTCATCGGATGAACCACGATGTCGAGGATTCAATCAACCCCGTATGCAATTCCCTTTGTCAACCGATATATTACTTGCCCGAGATTCGATCGTCGGTATCCCAATACCTCATTCAATCTCGTTACCGGCAAGTCACTTTACTCGTACCGTAATGCATGATCCCGTGACCAGACACTTGGTCACTTTGAGCTCATTATGATGATGCATTACCGAGTGGGCCCAGTGATATCTCTCCGTCATACGGAGTGACAAATCCCAGTCTTGATCCGTGTCAACCCAACAGATACTTTCGGAGATACCCGTAGTCTACCTTTATAGTCACCCAGTTACGTTGTGACGTTTGGTACACCCAAAGCACTCCTACGGTATCCGGGAGTTACACGATCTCATGGTCTAAGGAAAAGATACTTGACATTGCAAAACTCTAGCAAAACGAACTACACGATCTTTATGCTATGTTTAGGATTGGGTCTTGTCCATCACATCATTCTCCTAATGATGTGATCTCGTTATCAATGACATCCAATGTCCATAGTCAAGAAACCATGACTATCTGTTGATCAACGGGCTAGTCAACTAGAGGCTTACTAGGGACATGTTGGGGTCTGATATTCACACATGTATTACGATTTCCGGATAACACAATTATAGCATGAATAAAGACAATTACCATGAACAAGGAAATATAATAATAATGCTTTTATTATTGCCTCTAGGGCATATTTCCAACATTATAAGCAATGAATGTCTTTCCTTAGGATCTGTGATAGAAGGTGTACCCAACAGTCTCCTTTGGGTATCCTATGAAGACATATTTCTCCGATTTGGTTTTGAGCTTATCAGGATGAAACTTTTTCACATAAGCATCACAACCCCAAACTTTAAGAAACGACAACTTTGGTTTCTTGCCAAACCATAGTTCATACAGTGTCGTCTCAACGGATTTAGATGGTGCCCTATTTAACGTGAATGCAACTGTCTCTAATGCATAACCCCAAAAACGATAGTGGTAAATCGGTAGGAAACATCATAGATTGCACTATATCCAATAAAGTACGGCTATGACGTTCGGACACACCATTACACTATGGTGTTCCATGTGGCGTGAGTAGTGAAACTATTTCACATTGTTTTTTAACTGAAGGCCAAACTCATAACTCAAATACTCTTCTCTACGATCAGATCATAGAAACTTTATTTTCTTGTTACGATGATTTTTCACTTCACTCTGAAATTCTTTGAACTTTTCAAATGTTTCAGACTTTATGTTTCATCAAGTAGATATACTCATATCTGCTCAAATCATCTGTGAAGATCAGAAAATAATGATACCTGTCGCGAGCCTCAATATTCATCGGACCACATACATCAGTATGTATGATTTCCAACAAATCTGTTGCTCGCTCCATTGTTCCGAAGAACAGAGTCTTAGTCATCTTGCCCATGAGGCATGGTTCGCAAGCATCAACTGATTCATAATCAAGTGATTCCAAAAGCCCATCAGCATGGAGTTTCTTCATGCGCTTTACACCAATATGACCTAAACGGCAGTGCTACTAATAAGTTGCACTATCATTATTAACTTTGCATCTTTTGGTTTCAATATTATGATTATGTGTATCACTACGATCGAGATCCAACGAACTATTTTCATTGGGTGTGTAACCATATAAGGTTTTATTCATGTAAACAGAACAACAATTTATTCTCTTACTTAAATGAATAACCGTATTACAATAAACATGATCAAATCATATTCATGCTCAACGCAAACACCAAATAACACTTATTTAGGTTCAACACTAATCCCGAAATTATAGGGAGTGTGCGATGATGATCATATCAATCTTGGAACCACTTCCAACACACATCGTCACTTCACCCTTAACTAGTCTCTGTTTATTCTGCAACTCCCGTTTCGAGTTACTAATCTTAGCAACTGAACTAGTATCAAATACTGAGGGTTTGCTATAAACACTAGTAAAGTACACATCAATAACATGTATATCAAATATACTTATGTTCACTTTGCCATCCTTCTTATCCGCCAATCACTTGGGGTAGTTCCGCTTCCAGTGACCAGTCCCTTTGCAGTAGAAGCACTCAGTCTCAGGCTTAGGTCCAGACTTGGGCTTCTTCACTTGAGTAGCAACTTGCTTGCCGTTCTTCTTGAAGTTCCCCTTCTTCCCTTTGCCCTTTTCTTGAAACTAGTGGTCTTGTCTACCATCAACACTTGATGTTTTTCTTGATTTCTACCTTCATCGATTTCATCATCATGAAAAGCTCGGGAGTCATTTTTGTCATCCCTTGCATATCATAGTTCATCACGAAGTTCTACTAACTTGGTGATGGTGACTAGAGAATTCTGTCAATCACTATCTTATCTGGAAGATTAACTCCCACTTGATTCAAGCGATTGTAGTACCCAGACAATCTGAGCACATGCTCACTAGTTGAGCGATTCTCCTCCATCTTTTAGCTATAGAACTTGTTGGAGACTTCATATCTCTCAACTCGGGTATTTGCTTGAAATATTAACTTCAACTCCTGGAACATCTCATATGGTCCATGACGTTCAAAACGTCTTTGAAGTCCCGATTCTAAGCCATTAAGCATGGTGCACTAAACTATCAAGTAGTCATCATATTGAGCTAGCCAAACGTTCATAACGTCTGCATCTGCTCCTGCAATAGGTCTGTCACCTAGCGGTGCATCAAGGACATAATTTTTCTGTGCAGCAATGAGGATAAACCTCAGATCACAGATCCAATCCGTATCATTGCTACTGACATCTTTCAACACAATTTTCTCTAGGAACATATCAAAAATAAACATATGAAAGCAACAACGCGAGCTATTGATCTACAACATAGATATGCTAATACTTCTATGACTAAGTTCATGATAAATTAAAGTTCAATTAATCATATTACTTAAGAACTCCCACTTAGATAGACATCCCTCTAATCCTCTAAGTGATCACATGATCCAAATCAACTAAACCATAACCGATCATCACGTGAGATGGAGTAGTTTTCAATGGTGAACATCGTTATGTTGATCATATCTACTATATGATTCACGCTCGACCTTTCGGTCTCTGTGTTCCGAGGCCATATCTGCATATGCCAGGCTCGTCAAGTTTAACCTGAGTATTCTGCGTGTGCAACTGTTTTGCACCCGTTGTATTTGGACGTAGAGCTTATCACACCCGATCATCACGTGGTGTCTGGGCACGACGAACTTTGGCAACGGTGCATACTCAGGGAGAACACTTCTTGATAATTTAGTGAGAGATCATCTTATAATGCTACCGTCAATCAAAGCAAGATAAGATGCATAAAAAGATAAACATCACATGCAATCAATATAAGTGATATGATATGGCCATCATCATCTTGTGCTTGTGATCTCCATCTCCGAAGCACCGTCATGATCACCATCGTCACCGGCGTGACACCTTGATCTCCATCGTAGCATCGTTGTCGTCTCGCCAATCTTATGCTTCCACGACTATCACTACCGCTTAGTAATAAAGTAAATCATTACATCGCGATTGCATTGCATACAATAAAGCGACAACCATATGGCTCCTGCCAGTTGCCGATAACTCGGTTACAAAACATGATCATCTCATACAATAAAATTTAGCATCATGCCTTGACCATATCACATCACAACATGCCCTGCAAAAACAAGTTAGACGTCCTCTACTTTGTTGTTGCAAGTTTTACGTGGCTGCTACGGGCTTTAAGCAAGAACTCATCTTACCTACGCATCAAAACCACAACGATAGTTTGTCAAATAGACTCCGTTTTAACCTTCTCAAGGACCGGGCGTAGCCACACTCGGTTCAACTAAAGTTGGAGAGACAGTCGCCCGCAAGCCATCTATGTGCAAAGCACGTCGAGGGAACCGGTCTTGCGTAAGCGTACGCGTAAGGTTGGTCCGGGTCGTCTCGTCCAACAATACCGCCGAACCAAAGTATGACATGCTGGTAGGCAGTATGACTTGTATCACCCACAACTCACTTGTGTTCTACTCGTGCAAATAACATCAAACCATAAAACCTAGGCTCGGATGCCACTGTTGGGGAACGTAGTAATTTCAAAAAATTTCCTACGCACACGCAAGATCATGGTGATGCATAGCAACGAGGGGGAGAGTCTGATCTACGTACCCTTGTAGATCGCAACGGAAGCGTTGACACAACGTAGAGGAAGTAGTCGTACGTCTTCTTCCCGATCCGACCGATCCAAGCACCGTTACTCCGGCACCTCCGAGTTCTTAGCACACGTTCAGCTCGATGACGATCCTCGGGCTCCGATCCAGCAAAGCGTCGAGGAAGAGTTCCGTCAGCACGACGGCGTGGTGACGATCTTGATGTACTACCGACGCAGGGCTTCGCCTAAGCACTACAACGGTATGATCGAGGTGGAATTTGGTGGCAGGGGGCACCGCACACGGCTAAGGAACGATCTCAAGGATCAACTTGTGTGTCTATGGGGTGCCCCCTGCCCCTGTATATAAAGGATGGAGGAGGAGGAGACCGGCCAAGGCAAAGGTGCGGCCAGGATAGGGAGTCCTACTAGGACTCCAAGTCCTAGTAGGAGTCCACCAAGAGGGGAGGAAGGGAGAAGGAATAGGAGGAGTAGGAAAGGTGGCCGGCCCCCTTTTCGCTAGTCCAATTCGGACCAAAGGGGAGGGGGGGCGCAGCAGCCTTTTCCTCTTCCCACTAAAGCCCATCAAGGCCCATTACCTTTCCCGTAACTACCCGGTACTCCAAAAAATACCCGAATCACTCGGAACCTTTCCGATGTCCGAATATAGTCGTCCAATATTTCGATCTTTACGTCTCGACCATTTCGAGACTCCTCATCATGTCCCCGATCTCATCCGGGACTCCGAACTCCTTCGGTACATCAAAACTCATAAACTCATAATACAACTGTCATCGAAACCTTAAGCGTGCGGACCCTACGGTTCGAGAACAATGTAGACATGACCGAGACACGTTTCCGGTCAATAACCAATAGCGAGACCTGGATGCCCACATTGGCTCCTACATATTCTACGAAGATCTTTATCGGTCAGACCGCATAACAACATATGTTGTTCCCTTTGTCATCGGTATGTTACTTGCCCGAGATTCGATCGTCGGTACCCAATACCTAGTTCAATCTCGTTACCGGCAAGTCTCTTTACTCGTTCCGTAATACATCATCTCGCAACTAACTTCTTAGTTGCAATGCTTGCAAGGCTTATGTGATGTGCATTACCGAGAGGGCCCAGAGATACCTCTCCGACAATCGGAGTGACAAATCCTAATTTCAAAATACGCCAACCCAACATCTACCTTTGGAGACACCTGTAGTACTCCTTTATAATCACCTAGTTACGTTGTGACGTTTGGTAGTACCCAAAGTGTTCCTCCGGTAAACGGGAGTTGCATAATCTCATAGTTGTAGGAACATGTATAAGTCATGAAGAAAGCAATAGCAACATACTAAACGATCGGGTGCTAAGCTAATGGAATGAGTCATGTCAATCAGATCATTCAACTAATGATGTGATCCCGTTAATCAAATAACAACTCTTTGTTCATGGTTAGGAAACATAACCACCTTTGATTAACGAGCTAGTCAAGTAGAGGCATACTAGTGACACTCTGTTTGTCTATGTATTCACACATGTATTATGTTTCCGGTTAATACAATTATAGCATGAATAATAAACATTTATCATGATATAAGGAAATAAATAATATCTTTATTATTGCCTCTAGGGCATATTTCCTTCACTTGGTACCCTTGAGCTTGTTCCTCTTGAGTGTTTGGGTGCCCTAGACGGTTGGTGGTGTTCGGAGCTCAATCATTGTGGTGTAAAGCTCTGAGCAAGCGTCGGGGTCTTCAATTAGGTTGTGGAGATCGCCCCGAGCAATTTGACGGGTACCGGTGACCGCCCCCAAGGGTTGCCAAAGTGTACGGGTTCGGTGACCGCCCCCAAGGGTTGCCATTTGTACGGGTTCGGTGACCGCCCTCAAGGGTCCCTTAGTGGAATCACGGCATCTTGCATTGTGCGAGGGCGTGAGGAGATTACGGTGGCCCTAGTGGCTTCTTGGGGAGCATTGTGCCTCCACACCGCTCCAAACGGAGATTAGCATCCGCAAGGGTGTGAACTTCGGGATACATCATCGTCTCGCGTGCCTCGGTTATCTCTTACCCGAGCCCTTTACTTATGCACTTTACTTTGTGATAGCCATATTGTTCTTTGTCATGTATCTTGCTATCACATAGTTGCTTATCTTGCTTAGCATAAGTTGTTGGTGCACATAGGTGAGCCTAGTTGTTTTAGGTTTTGTGCTTAGCAAATTAACCGCTAGGTTTATTCCGCATTTGTTCAAGCCTAAACCGTAATTATTTTAAAGCGCCTATTCACCCCCCCTCTAGGCAACATCCTCGATCTTTTAATTGGTATTAGATCCTCGTCTCTCTTTATAGGGCTTAACCGCCTAGAGAGTAAGGATGTCGACTAGGGGTTTAGGATTCTCTGACACTCTTAGTTTCGATGGCACAAATTTTGATGTTTGGGTAATTCGCATGCTTAATCTCTTTAGGGTCATGGACCCAAATTTAGAGCGAATTGTAGATATGGGTTTTTCTCCTCCAAAGGATCCACACAGATTATCTTTAGAGGATGATAAAAACTCTTATCTCAATGCTCAAGCTTCTAATGTGCTTTTTGATGCTTTGAGCAATGTAGTTATATTTCAACTCATGCCGTTTCGGGATGCTCATGAGTTGTGGACAAAGCTTTAAGAAAAATATGGCGTGTCCGAGATTTGTGGAGATGATTGTCCTCCTTCCACCTCCGGTCGTATAGTTTTCTCAACTTCTTCTACTTCACCTACATGTGGTTTGCCACAAGGAAATGATATGGTGAGTAGTGGTGTTCATTGCAATGATTATAGTGAGCTTATTATTGATGATCCTTCATCACTTTATTATTGCAATGCTTCACCTTTGGACTTTAACACTTCGAGCACTCTAAATGTTTCACATGCTTGTGTTAAAAGTTCTTGCATATCTTGTAGAAATTGCTTGCTCAAATCTCATGATGATATGCTTGCCATGTCTTGTTGCCATGATAAAAATGTATCTATTTCCTCGAGTTGTTGTGCTAACAATGTAGAGGAAACCCAACACTCCATGGAACAAGATGTGGTCTTGAACGGTGCTTCAAGGGATCCTACATCATTATCGATTGCTTTTTGTCTTATGGCCAAGGCTTCAAAGGTATCTTCCACTTTGAATCCCAGTATATCTTGTGATAATATTGATGATGGCAAGAGTGATGATGATGTCGATTATGATGAAGAGAATGATGATGTTGCCTCCTTAAAAGTTAAGGGGGAAATAATTTTTAAAGCTCTTCTTAAGAATAAAATTGCTCGTTCCAACTTCATGGAAATCATGTCTATTGCTATTGAGGGCAAGAAATATATTGATGAGTTGGAATCTCGTCTTGAGGAGCATGAGGTCACCATTGATAAAATGGAAGGTCATGAGCGTGATTACGCTAATGAGATTGCGGACCTCTCTCAAGCTCTTGAACTTGAACAAACCACCAAGGAATCTCTTGAGGAGACTTTTGCTCTAGAGTTATCTAGAGTGAAGGAATCTCATGATAGAGCTCTTAAGGTGGCCAATGTTTTTGAAACTAAAAATTCTAAGCTTGAAGTTGCTCATGCTGGACTCCTTGGGGATTTTGAGCACCTCGAAAATGGCTCAAGGGTCATCAAGGGTGAGCTCATCAAACTCACCGAGTCTCATGCTCAACTTGAAGCTTCTTATTTAAAAGAGCTTGCCAAGTTGCCTTCTCCTCTTGTTGTTAATGATGATGCTTGTGCTACTAACTCTATTTCTTGTGAAGCATCCATTTTAAAGGAGAATCTTGAGCTAAGGGCTCAACTTGAGTTGCTATCTAGCAATTATGGAAAATTGGAAGAAAGTCATGAAAAGCTTTCTAGCTCTCATGATGATCTTCTTGTATCCCATAATGTGCTAAAAATAGCTCATGAGGCTATGATTGCTAAGGTAACATCTAGTGAGCCTCATGTGGACATTAGCACTACTTTTAGTCAAAATGCTATATTGCCTTGTGCTAGTCCTCGTAATTCGTCTATGCATAACATTGGTACATCTTGTGATGAATTGCTTTCCTTGCCTTGTTGCTCCAATGATGAAGCTTATACTTCCTCTAGTACTTGTGTTGAGACTAACCATGTAGAGGAAATCAAAGAGCTCAAGGCCCAAGTCACTTCTTTGAAGAAAGACTTGGAAAAGTGTCATGAAAGGAAATCCACACTCAACAATATCTTGAGTGTGCAAAAATCCCCCAATGACAAAGGTGGACTTGGATTCAACTCCAACAAGAAGAAGAAGTCCAAGATGAACAAGAAGAAGGGCCAAGAACACGTCAAGAATTTGGCCAAGATTATTTGCTTCAAGTGAAAAATTGAAGGGCACCATGTTAGATCTTGCCCATTGAAGAAGGCTATTAGTGACAAGCAACAAGGGAAGCGGCTACAAGTGCATACTCATGCTCAACCTCAAGTTAAAGAAAGGCCTCTTCCCAAGAAGACTCGAGCTAATGCTTTTCAAGTTGAGAAATCAAGTGAGAAGAAAGTGAAGAGTAGACGTTGCTACCTATGCCGTGAAAAAGGTCATGTCGCTTCTTCATGCACGAATGGTACCTTATCCAACCCTATTCTAATTGATGATATCTATTCTCTTGGGAAGGATAAGGTCGGCAATGTGTTTGCCAAATTTGTTGGTACTCAAAGTGGTGACAAGGAAAGAACCATTTGGGTAGCCAAGCGTATTGTGACTAACCTCTTAGGACCCAACTTGGTTGGGGACCAACTAGCTCATACTTGATCAATAGGTGTTGATGGAGGTCATTGGAGACTTGGCTACATTATGAAGAATTAAGGGGACTTCATCATTCTCATTGTCTCAAGCCAAGTCATTCGGATTATCAAGTTTCTATCTTATATCCAATGTGCCTCCTTGCGGTAACTTGTACTTAAATTGCTTACATTGAAAGTTACATGCCCCCTTGCATGTTTTGGTTTTGTTCCTTGCATGTGTTTGTATATGTTGTGCTTCCAACTTGATTATCTTGAGCAATCAAGTATGTGTGTGTGTTGGTTTGCACATCATGTACGTGTGTGTCATGCGTTGAGCCTTTTGCATCTTGTTTATTTCTTAGTTGGCTCTTGTGAGAGATTAATGGAATATCCCATTGTGGGGGAGTGATGTGCTTTGTGCACCTCACAATCCTATAAATGTGTGTACATGAGGAATGCCATCTAGTATTGATATTACAAGATTATCTAGTCGCTATGTGGTATGTCTTCTCATGAGAAATTCAAATTCTAAATAGTCCATTAATTATCTCTTGTTGGATCCTTTAATTGCCTCTTGTCTATCTTTAATTGGTATCACATTATGGGGGAGTAATATGCTATGAGTATATTACTAGCCTAGAAAATGTGTACATTTGAGATATTGTCATCTAGAGTTGATATTGTAAATTATCTTGTTCCTAGGTGGCATGTTAGCTCTACAAGTTGCAATTTGCTTTTTGTATGGTGTGAAGATGATGTCGGATATCCTTGCTATCTACCACCGGGAATTATTTCCATTTACTTCTTGTCTTTTGACAATTGGTACTCACTTTTGTGGTAAAATTTATTGATCATCTTTACATTGGCTTTTGTTTTTTATTTGCCTTTTCTCTTTCCTAGGATTGTGTCAACTCCCATTGTATTCCATACCACTTGTGGATCTTGTTATTTCCTTGAGCTTGTCTAGTGTTTGTATAGAAATAGTGAAAGTGGTGATCCCATCTTGTGCTTTTTGTATTCAAATGCAAATTCTCCATATTGCACAATGCTTGGGGGAGCTATCCTATTTTTCTTAGAACACTCACCTTGTGATCCTTTTCAAGTGTGTGTTGGTGGTATGCAAATTGTTTCTTTTGGTACTTGTGCCATCATGAAACTTTGTAGAGCACTTGGTTTGTTTGGAACCATTCTCTCTTTTGGGAGTTTGACATCTTTCTTTTTTTTGTATCGATGGATATCTCATTCCTTGATGTATCGTTTAATGATATCCTCCAAGTGATGATTTATTCATTTGGTATCCTTTCTTCACTTGGTATTTCTTTTTCTTTTGGTATCGGTTCTTGAAAGTCTTGAGCATGCATATTAACTTCGTGTAGTATCTTTGGCATGCTTTCTTTCTTTTACCAAATATATAAGGGAAGCTCCACCAAGTCTCAAATTGGATGAGATGTGCATGAAATTTATTTTCGTATCTATATGCACATTTTTATGTGGAGTTTGTCCTATGTATTGTCGGTTCTCTAACTCTTTGGTCCCAATGAGTTTGGGTACCATTTTGTTTGTGTTGTTGTTCTAGGAACAATTGGAGATACATTGGAAGCTCGGCTCACTCACAAGGAAGGTGTTGTCATCATGTGCTTATTGGAGTCGAGCTAGGATGATCAATGAACTACTATCTACCTTCAATTGGTATCTACTACATCCTTCCAATGTTAACTCGGTAACAAGTATCTTCATATTCTTCATGCACAGATTTCTTGTATCAACCTTGTGTAGGTTGTATCATGGCATGTTATTCATTCATTCTTGTGATACCTGTTTTCTTTCTCAAAGCATCCCAACAGTGATCTCTTGTTGCTAGTTGTGATGTCTTTGTTGTTCATGTCTGGACTTCATTTATATACAATAAGACAATATCTAGCCATGAGCTATGCTTCCAAGCAAATATCTTATTGGTATATGTATGACCTCCCTTTGGATATCTTGTTCCTCGTGTTGTAACTATTTCGGGTGTACATCCTTCTTTGTAGATATATATCATCATGATTTCGTCTACCTAGAATCTTATACACTTGAGAGAAGTTGCATATCTAGTTGATATCCTTTCTTTCACGGCCACCTTGTCCTTCTTATGTTATTTCTTTGGTGGCTCCGTGAAAGCTTTTGCCTTGAGTGCGTGTCTTCTATCGTTGCATCTTGATGCACTCTTGTGTGTGGTGAAGATTATTTTCCTCATGCTTATCTTTACGAGGCTTTTGCCATCTTAATTGGTATCCCTCGTCTTGATGAGGCTTTCATCTTCTATCTTCACCACGGGTTGTCACAAGCATATGTTCTTAATATGCTTATTAGTAAGCTTGTGAACCCATTTGCTAGTTGTGTGTGGGAATGATAGGCCTTGCACCGTGTGCCTCATTCTTTCAAGACTTTATTGATGCCTAATGCTCATCCATACATTAGTCTTCTCAAGTGCATTGCCTTGACTCACACACATCATTTTGGTTGAGCCCATTCTTAAGTTGCCTCTTTTATTACTTGTTGCTCAACCATGTGTGTGTTGCAAGTACTAGGCTTTGTTTCCTATATGCTCACTTGCACCTGTTGTAAGTTTCTATTGATTTTGGGGGAGCTATGATCCTATTTTGTGCACTTTGTATCCAAATACAAATATTCTTATGTGTGCACAAATCATGGAGAGCTTCTCTAGTTTCTTTAGAACACTCCTTTGCTCATATCATAATATCCTTTATTCATGTGGCTCGTAGGATCTTTGGTCTAGTTGGTTCAATTGATATCGGTTGATTGCTTGCTTCAATTGGTACCTTTTGATTGCTTGATTGCTTGTGTCTCTCTTTGTTTTGTCCTTGTGGCATATCATTCCTTTAGGAATCTTGGTGCCTCAATATAGTTGGTCTTCCTCCAAGTATTATCGTTGGATATGTGTATAAGTGTATTGCATTCCACTCTCTTGTTGAGAAATACACAACTTATGGAGTAACACAATTTATATTGGCCTTCTAAGCTTTTCGCCCATTTTGGCAATCGATGCCAACGGGGGAGAAGTTTCAGAGAGTTTTGTGGATAAGTTTAGAGAGTTTTTTTCTTCTTGCTTTGGTTTCGTACCTAAGCATTTGCATCTCATACACATGCATTATTGGTTGTTGCATTGCATGGTGATAAATAATTCCTTATATAAACTCTTTTGAAAATGATTGTCATCAATTACCAAAATGGGGGAGATTTAAAGGACATGTGGTGCCCCCATGTGTGGTTTTGGTAATTGATGACAATCTCTATGGACTAATGGTTGCCTTGAGTTATATTTGAAGAATTTGTCCATAGGATTGTCTTGAAGCCCACGTGTTGGTTTCAAGGAGTTTATGAGATGGCCAAAGTGCTTTTCAAGGAATTATCCAAAGATTGGTCATGTGTGAGTTGAGATGGCCAAAGTGCTTTTCAAGGAATTATCCAAATATTGGTCATGTGTGAGTTGAGCTTATTGCAAGCATGTCTTGAAGAAGAAGCTTGTGTGATCATTCATGGTTACCTTCAAGACATCATCCAAATGAGAGTTGGAAAGATTCAATGTTGATCAAGACTAAGTCAAGAGTGAATCAAGTTGAACAACTCACAAAGCGTAGAAGAAGTACCGAGAGGGATCAAGTGATCCCATGGTATGGTAAGCATTGTCCATTACGCTTTGTGTACTAACCCATGGTCTACGTGAGAGTTCTTTGTGGGGTTAGGTATGTTTCCATGGTCTTGCGTCAAGAGGAAGATCTCATACAACCCATGGAGGATGACATCAAGTGGTGATCGTCATCAAGATTGCCGTGTGCAAGTTCAAGTGGATTATCGCGAAGAGATCAAGTGCTTGAAGCTTGCCGTCCATTGTGGTGACAATGGACTTGTGAAGATGTGCCGAAGAGTGGCTCACCCATAGTGGACTATGGGGGAGCAATCATCTAGCCTTCATCGAGCCAACGCAATCAAGAAAGGTTGTCCAACTTGAGGGAGTCAAGATCGTCATCATCTAGCTCAAGTGGACCATGTGCAAGGCAAAGGTTTGCCCTTGATAGGTTTTCTATTTTACCGGTCTCATGGTGGTAGTTTGGATACCGGGTTATAGGATCGTTTGTCGTACTATCAAGGGGGGCTCTCAAGTTGGTTGCTTGATCGTATCGTTAGTAGAGAGATCAAACCATTGCATCCTTGCATCATCTTTCTTGGTTCTTGTTTGGTTCTCTTTGTGAGTCTTAGAGCTTATGGTCATCTTGATGACAAGCTTGAGTTCATCGAAAACGGAGTTCGCATGCATCTTCTATGATGTTTTTGGTGTTGGAGGTTTTACCGGTCTTATCCGAGGAAGGGTTCTCACCATTTTATTATGGTCCTTTTCTCATTTGCTTCTTATTGATATTTCTCTCAAGATTGTGTTAGCCCTTGTCGTTAGCTTTCCAACAAACTTGGTTTCGTTGAATTTGGAGCTCGTATGCGAAAGTTGTGGCTGTTTTGATATTGCCTGTTTTACACAGAGAGGTTGTACCGCCCCATGGAGAGGTTGTACCGCTTGACCGGTACAACCGGTGTTTGGAGCGGTTGTACCGCTCCAGAATTGGTCCGGAGGTTGTACCGGTCATGTACCGCTCTACCACCGGACTGGTCTCTGTTGTGGTGCGGTTGTTGGGCAGTTGTGGGCCGGTTGTACCGCTTATTGCCTGTTACCAGTTGTACCGGTGCTCATAGAGGTTGTACCGCTCCTATGTTATTCTGTACATAACGGGCAGATTCGTGGGGACCTATTTAAGGGGGTCTTCTTCCCCAATGGTTCCCTATCTCTTGAGCTCGTTTTTGCCCCCATTGTTGACCTTCTTTGAGCTTGCTAACTCCCACTCCCTCCATGGATTCTTGCTAGTTTTTGAGGGAAAAGAGAGAGGAGATCTAGATCCACACTTTCACCAATCACTTTCTCCTCTATGTGAGGGGAACCCCTTGGATCTAGATCTTGGAGTTCTTGGTGTTCTCCTTCTTGTTCTTCCTCTCACTTTCCTCCCTAGCATTAGTTGCTTTGGTGGGATTTGAGAGAAAAGGACTTGGGCACTCTGTGTGCCCTTGCCATTACGTTTGTGCATCGGTTTGAGTTCTCCACGGTGATACGTGGAAGTTACAAGTTGGGAAGCTTATTACTCTTGGGTGCTTGGTACCCTTGAGCTTGTTCCTCTTGAGTGTTTGGGTGCCCTAGACGGTTGGTGGTGTTCGGAGCTCAATCATTATGGTGTAAAGCTCCGGGCAAGCGTCGGGGTCTTCAATTAGGTTGTGGAGATCGCCCCGAGCAATTTGACGGGTACCGGTGACCGCCTCCAAGGGTTGCCAAAGTGTACGGGTTCGGTGACCGCCCTCAAGGGTTGCCATTTGTACGGGTTCGGTGACCGCCCTCAAGGGTCCCTTAGTGGAATCATGGCATCTTGCATTGTGCGAGGGCGTGAGGAGATTACAGTGGCCCTAGTGGCTTCTTGGGGAGCATTGTGCCTCCACACCGCTCCAAACGGAGATTAGCATCCGCAAGGGTGTGAACTTCGGGATACATCGTCGTCTCCGCGTGCCTCGGTTATCTCTTACCCGAGCCCTTTACTTATGCACTTTACTTTGTGATAGCCATATTGTTCTTTGTCATATATCTTGCTATCACATAGTTGCTTATCTTGCTTAGCATAAGTTGTTGGTGCACATAGGTGAGCCTAGTTGTTTTAGGTTTTGTGCTTAGCAAATTAACCGCTAGGTTTATTCCGCATTTGTTCAACCCTAAACCGTAATTATTTTAAAACGCCTATTCACCCCCCCTCTAGGCGACATCCTTGATCTTTCAGCAGTCATTGTATTAGAACCTCTGGTATAATCTCTTTGCAATTCCCAATTTTGCATGATTAGGAAAGAGCAAAACATTTTCAGATCCGACTCTAATATTTGACCTTTGCAAGTATGTATCTGATAACAAAGAAATTGGTACTTTGATGGGTTTATCAAAATTCTGCATAAAAGGGTTAGGAACACTTTACTAACTACACCGCCCGTATTTTTGCTTTGTTGATTGGTGCTTGACTTTACATTTGTGTAACTAGGACACACTTCTCTAGTTTTATTTTATGCCCATTCATAATATATGACAACCACCACCTTTTGTTACTTTTGTTATAGTAGCAGTTCACCCTCAGGGAATCATCCCCGCGGAGCTCGGAAGTCGGAATCAGCCCCGTCCATGACGCTGGTGGAAGTGAACTCAGACTTGAGAGAGAGGGCATGCCATTGTAATGTCCTAAAATTTAAACTAAATATTTTTTACCTATGTTTAAAAACTTTTGGAATCTAGCTCTCAAGAAAAAAGTGAGTGTATCTTAGTCGAGCTTCCAATCTAGAATAACACACACCTTGCTTGGTCAAAAACCTTATCTTGAAGCTCCATATCATGATGTTGTTTAGAAATAATGAAAATGGTGGAATGCTAGAGTGAGTTAAGTCAAGCTTATCATCTCTTCCATTAAGAAAAAAATCACAAAGCAGTTCCACTAGTGCAGAACCGGGCAATAGCACCGGTTCGTAAGGCCCTTTAGTGCCGGTTCCATAACCGGCACTAAAGTGTGGTCACTAAAGCCCCCCCCCCCTTAGTACCGGTTCAGCACGAACCGGTGCTAAAGGGCAAGCACGTGGCACGAGCCAGCTCCGGGGGCCGGGAGCCCTTTAGTACCGGTTGGTAACACCAACCGGTACTAAAATGTTTGGGGGGTTTTTTTGGTTTTATGATTTCTTTTTCATTTAATTTTGTGTTTTCCATTTTAATTCTTTTTCGTTTGCTGGTATTTTACGATACTACATATTGTATACGTTATGCATATATATATAAATAGAATTTCTAGTAGAACCAATCATATATATATCATCAATGTCTCACAAACCACCATATTAATTCACACATACACACATGTATAGCTATATACAATTTCTCCTACATATGCATGTTGCCTTCGGAGCCAGTGGCATTAGCCTAATTGGTGCCTTCGGAGCACGATGACAATTGGAAGTGGTTCATGACCTGGTCGATGGGGGCGGTAGCGGGTAATAGTATTCTCCCTTCGGATTTATGACCTGGTCGAGCAAAAATCCCGCTATTTCCTCTTGAAGTGCTTCTACGCGCTCCGTTTCTAGGAGCTTATCCCGCACCTCTTTGAACTGTTAAGAAGGAGATCAATATGCATGTGTATTAGTTGTGTGACTAGATATCGATAATGGTGTAAAAATTGTGAATAGTGTTCTGACAAGCGTACCCATTCCTGTCTTTGAGATCTGCTCCTTTCAGACGCCATCATGCGAATGTTCTCGCAAACGCAGAATGCACACTGATCAGTCCCCTGCGCCTGCTTCAGGGCCTTTATTACGAGAATGGAATTTAATTTGATCAGATAATAATTAATCAAGCATGATAATTAAAGAGATGGCAGCTAGCTAGCTAGTACTACTTAATTACTTACCTTGGGTCGAAACTGTTGGGGAACGTAGTAATTTCGAAAATTTTCCTACGCACACGCAAGATCATGGTGATGCATAGCAACGAGGGGGAGAGTGTTGTCTACGTACCAACGCAGACCGACTGCGGAAGCGATCACACAACGTAGAGGAAGTAGTCGTACGTCTTCTTCCCGATCCAACCGATCCAAGCACCGTTACTCCGGCACCTCCGAGTTCTTAGCACACGTTCAGCTCGATGACGATCCTCGGGCTCCGATCCAGCAAAGCGTCGAGGAAGAGTTCCGTCAGCACGACGGCGTGGTGACGATCTTGATGTACTACCGACGCAGGGCTTCGCCTAAGCACTACAACGGTATGATCGAGGTGGAATTTGGTGGCAGGGGGCACCGCACACGGCTAAGGAACGATCTCAAGGATCAACTTGTGTGTCTATGGGGTGCCCCCTGCCCCTGTATATAAAGGATGGAGGAGGAGGAGACCGGCCAAGGCAAAGGTGCGGCCAGGATAGGGAGTCCTACTAGGACTCCAAGTCCTAGTAGGAGTCCACCAAGAGGGGAGGAAGGGAGAAGGAATAGGAGGAGTAGGAAAGGTGGCCGGCCCCCTTTTCCCTAGTCCAATTCGGACCAAAGGGGAGGGGGGGCGCAGCAGCCTTTTCCTCTTCCCACTAAAGCCCATCAAGGCCCATTACCTTTCCCGTAACTACCCGGTACTCCAAAAAATACCCGAATCACTCGGAACCTTTCCGATGTCCGAATATAGTCGTCCAATATATCGATCTTTACGTCTCGACCATTTTGAGACTCCTCATCATGTCCCCGATCTCATCCGGGACTCCGAACTCCTTCGGTACATCAAAACTCATAAACTCATAATACAACTGTCATCGAAACCTTAAGCGTGCGGACCCTACGGTTCGAGAACAATGTAGACATGACCGAGACACGTTTCCGGTCAATAACCAATAGCGAGACCTGGATGCCCACATTGGCTCCTACATATTCTACGAAGATCTTTATCGGTCAGACCGCATAACAACATATGTTGTTCCCTTTGTCATCGGTATGTTACTTGCCCGAGATTCGATCGTCGGTACCCAATACCTAGTTCAATCTCGTTACCGGCAAGTCTCTTTACTCGTTCCGTAATACATCATCTCGCAACTAACTTCTTAGTTGCAATGCTTGCAAGGCTTATGTGATGTGCATTACCGAGAGGGCCCAGAGATACCTCTCCGACAATCGGAGTGACAAATCCTAATTTCGAAATACGCCAACCCAACATCTACCTTTGGAGACACCTGTAGTACTCCTTTATAATCACCTAGTTACGTTGTGACGTTTGGTAGTACCCAAAGTGTTCCTCCGGTAAACGGGAGTTGCATAATCTCATAGTTGTAGGAACATGTATAAGTCATGAAGAAAGCAATAGCAACATACTAAACGATCGGGTGCTAAGCTAATGGAATGAGTCATGTCAATCAGATCATTCAACTAATGATGTGATCCCGTTAATCAAATAACAACTCTTTGTTCATGGTTAGGAAACATAACCACCTTTGATTAACGAGCTAGTCAAGTAGAGGCATACTAGTGACACTCTGTTTGTCTATGTATTCACACATGTATTATGTTTCCGGTTAATACAATTATAGCATGAATAATAAACATTTATCATGATATAAGGAAATAAATAATATCTTTATTATTGCCTATAGGGCATATTTCCTTCACTTGGTACCCTTGAGCTTGTTCCTCTTGAGTGTTTGGGTGCCCTAGACGGTTGGTGGTGTTCGGAGCTCAATCATTGTGGTGTAAAGCTCTGAGCAAGCGTCGGGGTCTTCAATTAGGTTGTGGAGATCGCCCCGAGCAATTTGACGGGTACCGGTGACCGCCCCCAAGGGTTGCCAAAGTGTACGGGTTCGGTGACCGCCCCCAAGGGTTGCCATTTGTACGGGTTCGGTGACCGCCCTCAAGGGTCCCTTAGTGGAATCACGGCATCTTGCATTGTGCGAGGGCGTGAGGAGATTACGGTGGCCCTAGTGGCTTCTTGGGGAGCATTGTGCCTCCACACCGCTCCAAACGGAGATTAGCATCCGCAAGGGTGTGAACTTCGGGATACATCATCGTCTCGCGTGCCTCGGTTATCTCTTACCCGAGCCCTTTACTTATGCACTTTACTTTGTGATAGCCATATTGTTCTTTGTCATGTATCTTGCTATCACATAGTTGCTTATCTTGCTTAGCATAAGTTGTTGGTGCACATAGGTGAGCCTAGTTGTTTTAGGTTTTGTGCTTAGCAAATTAACCGCTAGGTTTATTCCGCATTTGTTCAAGCCTAAACCGTAATTATTTTAAAGCGCCTATTCACCCCCCTCTAGGCAACATCCTCGATCTTTTAATTGGTATTAGATCCTCGTATCTCTTTATAGGGCTTAACCGCCTAGAGAGTAAGGATGTCGACTAGGGGTTTAGGATTCTCTGACACTCTTAGTTTCGATGGCACAAATTTTGATGTTTGGGTAATTCGCATGCTTAATCTCTTTAGGGTCATGGACCCAAATTTAGAGCGAATTGTAGATATGGGTTTTTCTCCTCCAAAGGATCCACACAGATTATCTTTAGAGGATGATAAAAACTCTTATCTCAATGCTCAAGCTTCTAATGTGCTTTTTGATGCTTTGAGCAATGTAGTTATATTTCAACTCATGCCGTTTCGGGATGCTCATGAGTTGTGGACAAAGCTTTAAGAAAAATATGGCGTGTCCGAGATTTGTGGAGATGATTGTCCTCCTTCCACCTCCGGTCGTATAGTTTTCTCAACTTCTTCTACTTCACCTACATGTGGTTTGCCACAAGGAAATGATATGGTGAGTAGTGGTGTTCATTGCAATGATTATAGTGAGCTTATTATTGATGATCCTTCATCACTTTATTATTGCAATGCTTCACCTTTGGACTTTAACACTTCGAGCACTCTAAATGTTTCACATGCTTGTGTTAAAAGTTCTTGCATATCTTGTAGAAATTGCTTGCTCAAATCTCATGATGATATGCTTGCCATGTCTTGTTGCCATGATAAAAATGTATCTATTTCCTCGAGTTGTTGTGCTAACAATGTAGAGGAAACCCAACACTCCATGGAACAAGATGTGGTCTTGAACGGTGCTTCAAGGGATCCTACATCATTATCGATTGCTTTTTGTCTTATGGCCAAGGCTTCAAAGGTATCTTCCACTTTGAATCCCAGTATATCTTGTGATAATATTGATGATGGCAAGAGTGATGATGATGTCGATTATGATGAAGAGAATGATGATGTTGCCTCCTTAAAAGTTAAGGGGGAAATAATTTTTAAAGCTCTTCTTAAGAATAAAATTGCTCGTTCCAACTTCATGGAAATCATGTCTATTGCTATTGAGGGCAAGAAATATATTGATGAGTTGGAATCTCGTCTTGAGGAGCATGAGGTCACCATTGATAAAATGGAAGGTCATGAGCGTGATTACGCTAATGAGATTGCGGACCTCTCTCAAGCTCTTGAACTTGAACAAACCACCAAGGAATCTCTTGAGGAGACTTTTGCTCTAGAGTTATCTAGAGTGAAGGAATCTCATGATAGAGCTCTTAAGGTGGCCAATGTTTTTGAAACTAAAAATTCTAAGCTTGAAGTTGCTCATGCTGGACTCCTTGGGGATTTTGAGCACCTCGAAAATGGCTCAAGGGTCATCAAGGGTGAGCTCATCAAACTCACCGAGTCTCATGCTCAACTTGAAGCTTCTTATTTAAAAGAGCTTGCCAAGTTGCCTTCTCCTCTTGTTGTTAATGATGATGCTTGTGCTACTAACTCTATTTCTTGTGAAGCATCCATTTTAAAGGAGAATCTTGAGCTAAGGGCTCAACTTGAGTTGCTATCTAGCAATTATGGAAAATTGGAAGAAAGTCATGAAAAGCTTTCTAGCTCTCATGATGATCTTCTTGTATCCCATAATGTGCTAAAAATAGCTCATGAGGCTATGATTGCTAAGGTAACATCTAGTGAGCCTCATGTGGACATTAGCACTACTTTTAGTCAAAATGCTATATTGCCTTGTGCTAGTCCTCGTAATTCGTCTATGCATAACATTGGTACATCTTGTGATGAATTGCTTTCCTTGCCTTGTTGCTCCAATGATGAAGCTTATACTTCCTCTAGTACTTGTGTTGAGACTAACCATGTAGAGGAAATCAAAGAGCTCAAGGCCCAAGTCACTTCTTTGAAGAAAGACTTGGAAAAGTGTCATGAAAGGAAATCCACACTCAACAATATCTTGAGTGTGCAAAAATCCCCCAATGACAAAGGTGGACTTGGATTCAACTCCAACAAGAAGAAGAAGTCCAAGATGAACAAGAAGAAGGGCCAAGAACACGTCAACAATTTGGCCAAGATTATTTGCTTCAAGTGAAAAATTGAAGGGCACCATGTTAGATCTTGCCCATTGAAGAAGGCTATTAGTGACAAGCAACAAGGGAAGCGGCTACAAGTGCATACTCATGCTCAACCTCAAGTTGAAGAAAGGCCTCTTCCCAAGAAGACTCGAGCTAATGCTTTTCAAGTTGAGAAATCAAGTGAGAAGAAAGTGAAGAGTAGACGTTGCTACCTATGCCGTGAAAAAGGTCATGTCGCTTCTTCATGCACGAATGGTACCTTATCCAACCCTATTCTAATTGATGATATCTATTCTCTTGGGAAGGATAAGGTCGGCAATGTGTTTGCCAAATTTGTTGGTACTCAAAGTGGTGACAAGGAAAGAACCATTTGGGTAGCCAAGCGTATTGTGACTAACCTCTTAGGACCCAACTTGGTTGGGGACCAACTAGCTCATACTTGATCAATAGGTGTTGATGGAGGTCATTGGAGACTTGGCTACATTATGAAGAATTAAGGGGACTTCATCATTCTCATTGTCTCAAGCCAAGTCATTCGGATTATCAAGTTTCTATCTTATATCCAATGTGCCTCCTTGCGGTAACTTGTACTTAAATTGCTTACATTGAAAGTTACTTGCCCCCTTGCATGTTTTGGTTTTGTTCCTTGCATGTGTTTGTATATGTTGTGCTTCCAACTTGATTATCTTGAGCAATCAAGTATGTGTGTGTGTTGGTTTGCACATCATGTACGTGTGTGTCATGCGTTGAGCCTTTTGCATCTTGTTTATTTCTTAGTTGGCTCTTGTGAGAGATTAATGGAATATCCCATTGTGGGGGAGTGATGTGCTTTGTGCACCTCACAATCCTATAAATGTGTGTACATGAGGAATGCCATCTAGTATTGATATTACAAGATTATCTAGTCGCTATGTGGTATGTCTTCTCATGAGAAATTCAAATTCTAAATAGTCCATTAATTATCTCTTGTTGGATCCTTTAATTGCCTCTTGTCTATCTTTAATTGGTATCACATTATGGGGGAGTAATATGCTATGAGTATATTACTAGCCTAGAAAATGTGTACATTTGAGATATTGTCATCTAGAGTTGATATTGTAAATTATCTTGTTCCTAGGTGGCATGTTAGCTCTACAAGTTGCAATTTGCTTTTTGTATGGTGTGAAGATGATGTCGGATATCCTTGCTATCTACCACCGGGAATTATTTCCATTTACTTCTTGTCTTTTGACAATTGGTACTCACTTTTGTGGTAAAATTTATTGATCATCTTTACATTGGCTTTTGTTTTTTATTTGCCTTTTCTATTTCCTAGGATTGTGTCAACTCCCATTGTATTCCATACCACTTGTGGATCTTGTTATTTCCTTGAGCTTGTCTAGTGTTTGTATAGAAATAGTGAAAGTGGTGATCCCATCTTGTGCTTTTTGTATTCAAATGCAAATTCTCCATATTGCACAATGCTTGGGGGAGCTATCCTATTTTTCTTAGAACACTCACCTTGTGATCCTTTTCAAGTGTGTGTTGGTGGTATGCAAATTGTTTCTTTTGGTACTTGTGCCATCATGAAACTTTGTAGAGCACTTGGTTTGTTTGGAACCATTCTCTCTTTTGGGAGTTTGACATCTTTCTTTTTTTTGTATCGATGGATATCTCATTCCTTGATGTATCGTTTAATGATATCCTCCAAGTGATGATTTATTCATTTGGTATCCTTTCTTCACTTGGTATTTCTTTTTCTTTTGGTATCGGTTCTTGAAAGTCTTGAGCATGCATATTAACTTCGTGTAGTATCTTTGGCATGCTTTCTTTCTTTTACCAAATATATAAGGGAAGCTCCACCAAGTCTCAAATTGGATGAGATGTGCATGAAATTTATTTTCGTATCTATATGCACATTTTTATGTGGAGTTTGTCCTATGTATTGTCGGTTCTCTAACTCTTTGGTCCCAATGAGTTTGGGTACCATTTTGTTTGTGTTGTTGTTCTAGGAACAATTGGAGATACATTGGAAGCTCGGCTCACTCACAAGGAAGGTGTTGTCATCATGTGCTTATTGGAGTCGAGCTAGGATGATCAATGAACTACTATCTACCTTCAATTGGTATCTACTACATCCTTCCAATGTTAACTCGGTAACAAGTATCTTCATATTCTTCATGCACAGATTTCTTGTATCAACCTTGTGTAGGTTGTATCATGGCATGTTATTCATTCATTCTTGTGATACCTGTTTTCTTTCTCAAAGCATCCCAACAGTGATCTCTTGTTGCTAGTTGTGATGTCTTTGTTGTTCATGTCTGGACTTCATTTATATACAATAAGACAATATCTAGCCATGAGCTATGCTTCCAAGCAAATATCTTATTGGTATATGTATGACCTCCCTTTGGATATCTTGTTCCTCGTGTTGTAACTATTTCGGGTGTACATCCTTCTTTGTAGATATATATCATCATGATTTCGTCTACCTAGAATCTTATACACTTGAGAGAAGTTGCATATCTAGTTGATATCCTTTCTTTCACGGCCACCTTGTCCTTCTTATGTTATTTCTTTGGTGGCTCCGTGAAAGCTTTTGCCTTGAGTGCGTGTCTTCTATCGTTGCATCTTGATGCACTCTTGTGTGTGGTGAAGATTATTTTCCTCATGCTTATCTTTACGAGGCTTTTGCCATCTTAATTGGTATCCCTCGTCTTGATGAGGCTTTCATCTTCTATCTTCACCACGGGTTGTCACAAGCATATGTTCTTAATATGCTTATTAGTAAGCTTGTGAACCCATTTGCTAGTTGTGTGTGGGAATGATAGGCCTTGCACCGTGTGCCTCATTCTTTCAAGACTTTATTGATGCCTAATGCTCATCCATACATTAGTCTTCTCAAGTGCATTGCCTTGACTCACACACATCATTTTGGTTGAGCCCATTCTTAAGTTGCCTCTTTTATTACTTGTTGCTCAACCATGTGTGTGTTGCAAGTACTAGGCTTTGTTTCCTATATGCTCACTTGCACCTGTTGTAAGTTTCTATTGATTTTGGGGGAGCTATGATCCTATTTTGTGCACTTTGTATCCAAATACAAATATTCTTATGTGTGCACAAATCATGGAGAGCTTCTCTAGTTTCTTTAGAACACTCCTTTGCTCATATCATAATATCCTTTATTCATGTGGCTCGTAGGATCTTTGGTCTAGTTGGTTCAATTGATATCGGTTGATTGCTTGCTTCAATTGGTACCTTTTGATTGCTTGATTGCTTGTGTCTCTCTTTGTTTTGTCCTTGTGGCATATCATTCCTTTAGGAATCTTGGTGCCTCAATATAGTTGGTCTTCCTCCAAGTATTATCGTTGGATATGTGTATAAGTGTATTGCATTCCACTCTCTTGTTGAGAAATACACAACTTATGGAGTAACACAATTTATATTGGCCTTCTAAGCTTTTCGCCCATTTTGGCAATCGATGCCAACGGGGGAGAAGTTTCAGAGAGTTTTGTGGATAAGTTTAGAGAGTTTTTTTCTTCTTGCTTTGGTTTCGTACCTAAGCATTTGCATCTCATACACATGCATTATTGGTTGTTGCATTGCATGGTGATAAATAATTCCTTATATAAACTCTTTTGAAAATGATTGTCATCAATTACCAAAATGGGGGAGATTTAAAGGACATGTGGTGCCCCCATGTGTGGTTTTGGTAATTGATGACAATCTCTATGGACTAATGGTTGCCTTGAGTTATATTTGAAGAATTTGTCCATAGGATTGTCTTGAAGCCCACGTGTTGGTTTCAAGGAGTTTATGAGATGGCCAAAGTGCTTTTCAAGGAATTATCCAAAGATTGGTCATGTGTGAGTTGAGATGGCCAAAGTGCTTTTCAAGGAATTATCCAAATATTGGTCATGTGTGAGTTGAGCTTATTGCAAGCATGTCTTGAAGAAGAAGCTTGTGTGATCATTCATGGTTACCTTCAAGACATCATCCAAATGAGAGTTGGAAAGATTCAATGTTGATCAAGACTAAGTCAAGAGTGAATCAAGTTGAACAACTCACAAAGCGTAGAAGAAGTACCGAGAGGGATCAAGTGATCCCATGGTATGGTAAGCATTGTCCATTACGCTTTGTGTACTAACCCATGGTCTACGTGAGAGTTCTTTGTGGGGTTAGGTATGTTTCCATGGTCTTGCGTCAAGAGGAAGATCTCATACAACCCATGGAGGATGACATCAAGTGGTGATCGTCATCAAGATTGCCGTGTGCAAGTTCAAGTGGATTATCGCGAAGAGATCAAGTGCTTGAAGCTTGCCGTCCATTGTGGTGACAATGGACTTGTGAAGATGTGCCGAAGAGTGGCTCACCCATAGTGGACTATGGGGGAGCAATCATCTAGCCTTCATCGAGCCAACGCAATCAAGAAAGGTTGTCCAACTTGAGGGAGTCAAGATCGTCATCATCTAGCTCAAGTGGACCATGTGCAAGGCAAAGGTTTGCCCTTGATAGGTTTTCTATTTTACCGGTCTCATGGTGGTAGTTTGGATACCGGGTTATAGGATCGTTTGTCGTACTATCAAGGGGGGCTCTCAAGTTGGTTGCTTGATCGTATCGTTAGTAGAGAGATCAAACCATTGCATCCTTGCATCATCTTTCTTGGTTCTTGTTTGGTTCTCTTTGTGAGTCTTAGAGCTTATGGTCATCTTGATGACAAGCTTGAGTTCATCGAAAACGGAGTTCGCATGCATCTTCTATGATGTTTTTGGTGTTGGAGGTTTTACCGGTCTTATCCGAGGAAGGGTTCTCACCATTTTATTATGGTCCTTTTCTCATTTGCTTCTTATTGATATTTCTCTCAAGATTGTGTTAGCCCTTATCGTTAGCTTTCCAACAAACTTGGTTTCGTTGAATTTGGAGCTCGTATGCGAAAGTTGTGGCTGTTTTGATATTGCCTGTTTTACACAGAGAGGTTGTACCGCCCCATGGAGAGGTTGTACCGCTTGACCGGTACAACCGGTGTTTGGAGCGGTTGTACCGCTCCAGAATTGGTCCGGAGGTTGTACCGGTCATGTACCGCTCTACCACCGGACTGGTCTCTGTTGTGGTGCGGTTGTTGGGCAGTTGTGGGCCGGTTGTACCGCTTATTGCCTGTTACCAGTTGTACCGGTGCTCATAGAGGTTGTACCGCTCCTATGTTATTCTGTACATAACGGGCAGATTCGTGGGGACCTATTTAAGGGGGTCTTCTTCCCCAATGGTTCCCTATCTCTTGAGCTCGTTTTTGCCCCCATTGTTGACCTTCTTTGAGCTTGCTAACTCCCACTCCCTCCATGGATTCTTGCTAGTTTTTGAGGGAAAAGAGAGAGGAGATCTAGATCCACACTTTCACCAATCACTTTCTCCTCTATGTGAGGGGAACCCCTTGGATCTAGATCTTGGAGTTCTTGGTGTTCTCCTTCTTGTTCTTCCTCTCACTTTCCTCCCTAGCATTAGTTGCTTTGGTGGGATTTGAGAGAAAAGGACTTGGGCACTCTGTGTGCCCTTGCCATTACGTTTGTGCATCGGTTTGAGTTCTCCACGGTGATACGTGGAAGTTACAAGTTGGGAAGCTTATTACTCTTGGGTGCTTGGTACCCTTGAGCTTGTTCCTCTTGAGTGTTTGGGTGCCCTAGACGGTTGGTGGTGTTCGGAGCTCAATCATTATGGTGTAAAGCTCCGGGCAAGCGTCGGGGTCTTCAATTAGGTTGTGGAGATCGCCCCGAGCAATTTGACGGGTACCGGTGACCGCCTCCAAGGGTTGCCAAAGTGTACGGGTTCGGTGACCGCCCTCAAGGGTTGCCATTTGTACGGGTTCGGTGACCGCCCTCAAGGGTCCCTTAGTGGAATCATGGCATCTTGCATTGTGCGAGGGCGTGAGGAGATTACAGTGGCCCTAGTGGCTTCTTGGGGAGCATTGTGCCTCCACACCGCTCCAAACGGAGATTAGCATCCGCAAGGGTGTGAACTTCGGGATACATCGTCGTCTCCGCGTGCCTCGGTTATCTCTTACCCGAGCCCTTTACTTATGCACTTTACTTTGTGATAGCCATATTGTTCTTTGTCATATATCTTGCTATCACATAGTTGCTTATCTTGCTTAGCATAAGTTGTTGGTGCACATAGGTGAGCCTAGTTGTTTTAGGTTTTGTGCTTAGCAAATTAACCGCTAGGTTTATTCCGCATTTGTTCAACCCTAAACCGTAATTATTTTAAAACGCCTATTCACCCCCCCTCTAGGCGACATCCTTGATCTTTCAGCAGTCATTGTATTAGAACCTCTGGTATAATCTCTTTGCAATTCCCAATTTTGCATGATTAGGAAAGAGCAAAACATTTTCAGATCCGACTCTAATATTTGACCTTTGCAAGTATGTATCTGATAACAAAGAAATTGGTACTTTGATGGGTTTATCAAAATTCTGCATAAAAGGGTTAGGAACACTTTACTAACTACACCGCCCGTATTTTTGCTTTGTTGATTGGTGCTTGACTTTACATTTGTGTAACTAGGACACACTTCTCTAGTTTTATTTTATGCCCATTCATAATATATGACAACCACCACCTTTTGTTACTTTTGTTATAGTAGCAGTTCACCCTCAGGGAATCATCCCCGCGGAGCTCGGAAGTCGGAATCAGCCCCGTCCATGACGCTGGTGGAAGTGAACTCAGACTTGAGAGAGAGGGCATGCCATTGTAATGTCCTAAAATTTAAACTAAATATTTTTTACCTATGTTTAAAAACTTTTGGAATCTAGCTCTCAAGAAAAAAGTGAGTGTATCTTAGTCGAGCTTCCAATCTAGAATAACACACACCTTGCTTGGTCAAAAACCTTATCTTGAAGCTCCATATCATGATGTTGTTTAGAAATAATGAAAATGGTGGAATGCTAGAGTGAGTTAAGTCAAGCTTATCATCTCTTCCATTAAGAAAAAAATCACAAAGCAGTTCCACTAGTGCAGAACCGGGCAATAGCACCGGTTCGTAAGGCCCTTTAGTGCCGGTTCCATAACCGGCACTAAAGTGTGGTCACTAAAGCCCCCCCCCCTTAGTACCGGTTCAGCACGAACCGGTGCTAAAGGGCAAGCACGTGGCACGAGCCAGCTCCGGGGGCCGGGAGCCCTTTAGTACCGGTTGGTAACACCAACCGGTACTAAAATGTTTGGGGGGTTTTTTTGGTTTTATGATTTCTTTTTCATTTAATTTTGTGTTTTCCATTTTAATTCTTTTTCGTTTGCTGGTATTTTACGATACTACATATTGTATACGTTATGCATATATATATAAATAGAATTTCTAGTAGAACCAATCATATATATATCATCAATGTCTCACAAACCACCATATTAATTCACACATACACACATGTATAGCTATATACAATTTCTCCTACATATGCATGTTGCCTTCGGAGCCAGTGGCATTAGCCTAATTGGTGCCTTCGGAGCACGATGACAATTGGAAGTGGTTCATGACCTGGTCGATGGGGGCGGTAGCGGGTAATAGTATTCTCCCTTCGGATTTATGACCTGGTCGAGCAAAAATCCCGCTATTTCCTCTTGAAGTGCTTCTACGCGCTCCGTTTCTAGGAGCTTATCCCGCACCTCTTTGAACTGTTAAGAAGGAGATCAATATGCATGTGTATTAGTTGTGTGACTAGATATCGATAATGGTGTAAAAATTGTGAATAGTGTTCTGACAAGCGTACCCATTCCTGTCTTTGAGATCTGCTCCTTTCAGACGCCATCATGCGAATGTTCTCGCAAACGCAGAATGCACACTGATCAGTCCCCTGCGCCTGCTTCAGGGCCTTTATTACGAGAATGGAATTTAATTTGATCAGATAATAATTAATCAAGCATGATAATTAAAGAGATGGCAGCTAGCTAGCTAGTACTACTTAATTACTTACCTTGGGTCGAAACTGTTGGGGAACGTAGTAATTTCGAAAATTTTCCTACGCACACGCAAGATCATGGTGATGCATAGCAACGAGGGGGAGAGTGTTGTCTACGTACCAACGCAGACCGACTGCGGAAGCGATCACACAACGTAGAGGAAGTAGTCGTACGTCTTCTTCCCGATCCAACCGATCCAAGCACCGTTACTCCGGCACCTCCGAGTTCTTAGCACACGTTCAGCTCGATGACGATCCTCGGGCTCCATCCAGCAAAGCGTCGAGGAAGAGTTCCGTCAGCACGACGGCGTGGTGACGATCTTGATGTACTACCGACGCAGGGCTTCGCCTAAGCACTACAACGGTATGATCGAGGTGGAATTTGGTGGCAGGGGGCACCGCACACGGCTAAGGAACGATCTCAAGGATCAACTTGTGTGTCTATGGGGTGCCCCCTGCCCCTGTATATAAAGGATGGAGGAGGAGGAGACCGGCCAAGGCAAAGGTGCGGCCAGGATAGGGAGTCCTACTAGGACTCCAAGTCCTAGTAGGAGTCCACCAAGAGGGGAGGAAGGGAGAAGGAATAGGAGGAGTAGGAAAGGTGGCCGGCCCCCTTTTCCCTAGTCCAATTCGGACCAAAGGGGAGGGGGGGCGCAGCAGCCTTTTCCTCTTCCCACTAAAGCCCATCAAGGCCCATTACCTTTCCCGTAACTACCCGGTACTCCAAAAAATACCCGAATCACTCGGAACCTTTCCGATGTCCGAATATAGTCGTCCAATATATCGATCTTTACGTCTCCACCATTTCGAGACTCCTCATCATGTCCCCGATCTCATCCGGGACTCCGAACTCCTTCGGTACATCAAAACTCATAAACTCATAATACAACTGTCATCGAAACCTTAAGCGTGCGGACCCTACGGTTCGAGAACAATGTAGACATGACCGAGACACGTTTCCGGTCAATAACCAATAGCGAGACCTGGATGCCCACATTGGCTCCTACATATTCTACGAAGATCTTTATCGGTCAGACCGCATAACAACATATGTTGTTCCCTTTGTCATCGGTATGTTACTTGCCCGAGATTCGATCGTCGGTACCCAATACCTAGTTCAATCTCGTTACCGGCAAGTCTCTTTACTCGTTCCGTAATACATCATCTCGCAACTAACTTCTTAGTTGCAATGCTTGCAAGGCTTATGTGATGTGCATTACCGAGAGGGCCCAGAGATACCTCTCCGACAATCGGAGTGACAAATCCTAATTTCGAAATACGCCAACCCAACATCTACCTTTGGAGACACCTGTAGTACTCCTTTATAATCACCTAGTTACGTTGTGACGTTTGGTAGTACCCAAAGTGTTCCTCCGGTAAACGGGAGTTGCATAATCTCATAGTTGTAGGAACATGTATAAGTCATGAAGAAAGCAATAGCAACATACTAAACGATCGGGTGCTAAGCTAATGGAATGAGTCATGTCAATCAGATCATTCAACTAATGATGTGATCCCGTTAATCAAATAACAACTCTTTGTTCATGGTTAGGAAACATAACCACCTTTGATTAACGAGCTAGTCAAGTAGAGGCATACTAGTGACACTCTGTTTGTCTATGTATTCACACATGTATTATGTTTCCGGTTAATACAATTATAGCATGAATAATAAACATTTATCATGATATAAGGAAATAAATAATATCTTTATTATTGCCACTAGGGCATATTTCCTTCACTTGGTACCCTTGAGCTTGTTCCTCTTGAGTGTTTGGGTGCCCTAGACGGTTGGTGGTGTTCGGAGCTCAATCATTGTGGTGTAAAGCTCTGAGCAAGCGTCGGGGTCTTCAATTAGGTTGTGGAGATCCCCCCGAGCAATTTGACGGGTACCGGTGACCGCCCCCAAGGGTTGCCAAAGTGTACGGGTTCGGTGACCGCCCCCAAGGGTTGCCATTTGTACGGGTTCGGTGACCGCCCTCAAGGGTCCCTTAGTGGAATCACGGCATCTTGCATTGTGCGAGGGCGTGAGGAGATTACGGTGGCCCTAGTGGCTTCTTGGGGAGCATTGTGCCTCCACACCGCTCCAAACGGAGATTAGCATCCGCAAGGGTGTGAACTTCGGGATACATCATCGTCTCGCGTGCCTCGGTTATCTCTTACCCGAGCCCTTTACTTATGCACTTTACTTTGTGATAGCCATATTGTTCTTTGTCATGTATCTTGCTATCACATAGTTGCTTATCTTGCTTAGCATAAGTTGTTGGTGCACATAGGTGAGCCTAGTTGTTTTAGGTTTTGTGCTTAGCAAATTAACCGCTAGGTTTATTCCGCATTTGTTCAAGCCTAAACCGTAATTATTTTAAAGCGCCTATTCACCCCCCTCTAGGCAACATCCTCGATCTTTTAATTGGTATTAGATCCTCGTCTCTCTTTATAGGGCTTAACCGCCTAGAGAGTAAGGATGTCGACTAGGGGTTTAGGATTCTCTGACACTCTTAGTTTCGATGGCACAAATTTTGATGTTTGGGTAATTCGCATGCTTAATCTCTTTAGGGTCATGGACCCAAATTTAGAGCGAATTGTAGATATGGGTTTTTCTCCTCCAAAGGATCCACACAGATTATCTTTAGAGGATGATAAAAACTCTTATCTCAATGCTCAAGCTTCTAATGTGCTTTTTGATGCTTTGAGCAATGTAGTTATATTTCAACTCATGCCGTTTCGGGATGCTCATGAGTTGTGGACAAAGCTTTAAGAAAAATATGGCGTGTCCGAGATTTGTGGAGATGATTGTCCTCCTTCCACCTCCGGTCGTATAGTTTTCTCAACTTCTTCTACTTCACCTACATGTGGTTTGCCACAAGGAAATGATATGGTGAGTAGTGGTGTTCATTGCAATGATTATAGTGAGCTTATTATTGATGATCCTTCATCACTTTATTATTGCAATGCTTCACCTTTGGACTTTAACACTTCGAGCACTCTAAATGTTTCACATGCTTGTGTTAAAAGTTCTTGCATATCTTGTAGAAATTGCTTGCTCAAATCTCATGATGATATGCTTGCCATGTCTTGTTGCCATGATAAAAATGTATCTATTTCCTCGAGTTGTTGTGCTAACAATGTAGAGGAAACCCAACACTCCATGGAACAAGATGTGGTCTTGAACGGTGCTTCAAGGGATCCTACATCATTATCGATTGCTTTTTGTCTTATGGCCAAGGCTTCAAAGGTATCTTCCACTTTGAATCCCAGTATATCTTGTGATAATATTGATGATGGCAAGAGTGATGATGATGTCGATTATGATGAAGAGAATGATGATGTTGCCTCCTTAAAAGTTAAGGGGGAAATAATTTTTAAAGCTCTTCTTAAGAATAAAATTGCTCGTTCCAACTTCATGGAAATCATGTCTATTGCTATTGAGGGCAAGAAATATATTGATGAGTTGGAATCTCGTCTTGAGGAGCATGAGGTCACCATTGATAAAATGGAAGGTCATGAGCGTGATTACGCTAATGAGATTGCGGACCTCTCTCAAGCTCTTGAACTTGAACAAACCACCAAGGAATCTCTTGAGGAGACTTTTGCTCTAGAGTTATCTAGAGTGAAGGAATCTCATGATAGAGCTCTTAAGGTGGCCAATGTTTTTGAAACTAAAAATTCTAAGCTTGAAGTTGCTCATGCTGGACTCCTTGGGGATTTTGAGCACCTCGAAAATGGCTCAAGGGTCATCAAGGGTGAGCTCATCAAACTCACCGAGTCTCATGCTCAACTTGAAGCTTCTTATTTAAAAGAGCTTGCCAAGTTGCCTTCTCCTCTTGTTGTTAATGATGATGCTTGTGCTACTAACTCTATTTCTTGTGAAGCATCCATTTTAAAGGAGAATCTTGAGCTAAGGGCTCAACTTGAGTTGCTATCTAGCAATTATGGAAAATTGGAAGAAAGTCATGAAAAGCTTTCTAGCTCTCATGATGATCTTCTTGTATCCCATAATGTGCTAAAAATAGCTCATGAGGCTATGATTGCTAAGGTAACATCTAGTGAGCCTCATGTGGACATTAGCACTACTTTTAGTCAAAATGCTATATTGCCTTGTGCTAGTCCTCGTAATTCGTCTATGCATAACATTGGTACATCTTGTGATGAATTGCTTTCCTTGCCTTGTTGCTCCAATGATGAAGCTTATACTTCCTCTAGTACTTGTGTTGAGACTAACCATGTAGAGGAAATCAAAGAGCTCAAGGCCCAAGTCACTTCTTTGAAGAAAGACTTGGAAAAGTGTCATGAAAGGAAATCCACACTCAACAATATCTTGAGTGTGCAAAAATCCCCCAATGACAAAGGTGGACTTGGATTCAACTCCAACAAGAAGAAGAAGTCCAAGATGAACAAGAAGAAGGGCCAAGAACACGTCAAGAATTTGGCCAAGATTATTTGCTTCAAGTGAAAAATTGAAGGGCACCATGTTAGATCTTGCCCATTGAAGAAGGCTATTAGTGACAAGCAACAAGGGAAGCGGCTACAAGTGCATACTCATGCTCAACCTCAAGTTGAAGAAAGGCCTCTTCCCAAGAAGACTCGAGCTAATGCTTTTCAAGTTGAGAAATCAAGTGAGAAGAAAGTGAAGAGTAGACGTTGCTACCTATGCCGTGAAAAAGGTCATGTCGCTTCTTCATGCACGAATGGTACCTTATCCAACCCTATTCTAATTGATGATATCTATTCTCTTGGGAAGGATAAGGTCGGCAATGTGTTTGCCAAATTTGTTGGTACTCAAAGTGGTGACAAGGAAAGAACCATTTGGGTAGCCAAGCGTATTGTGACTAACCTCTTAGGACCCAACTTGGTTGGGGACCAACTAGCTCATACTTGATCAATAGGTGTTGATGGAGGTCATTGGAGACTTGGCTACATTATGAAGAATTAAGGGGACTTCATCATTCTCATTGTCTCAAGCCAAGTCATTCGGATTATCAAGTTTCTATCTTATATCCAATGTGCCTCCTTGCGGTAACTTGTACTTAAATTGCTTACATTGAAAGTTACTTGCCCCCTTGCATGTTTTGGTTTTGTTCCTTGCATGTGTTTGTATATGTTGTGCTTCCAACTTGATTATCTTGAGCAATCAAGTATGTGTGTGTGTTGGTTTGCACATCATGTACGTGTGTGTCATGCGTTGAGCCTTTTGCATCTTGTTTATTTCTTAGTTGGCTCTTGTGAGAGATTAATGGAATATCCCATTGTGGGGGAGTGATGTGCTTTGTGCACCTCACAATCCTATAAATGTGTGTACATGAGGAATGCCATCTAGTATTGATATTACAAGATTATCTAGTCGCTATGTGGTATGTCTTCTCATGAGAAATTCAAATTCTAAATAGTCCATTAATTATCTCTTGTTGGATCCTTTAATTGCCTCTTGTCTATCTTTAATTGGTATCACATTATGGGGGAGTAATATGCTATGAGTATATTACTAGCCTAGAAAATGTGTACATTTGAGATATTGTCATCTAGAGTTGATATTGTAAATTATCTTGTTCCTAGGTGGCATGTTAGCTCTACAAGTTGCAATTTGCTTTTTGTATGGTGTGAAGATGATGTCGGATATCCTTGCTATCTACCACCGGGAATTATTTCCATTTACTTCTTGTCTTTTGACAATTGGTACTCACTTTTGTGGTAAAATTTATTGATCATCTTTACATTGGCTTTTGTTTTTTATTTGCCTTTTCTATTTCCTAGGATTGTGTCAACTCCCATTGTATTCCATACCACTTGTGGATCTTGTTATTTCCTTGAGCTTGTCTAGTGTTTGTATAGAAATAGTGAAAGTGGTGATCCCATCTTGTGCTTTTTGTATTCAAATGCAAATTCTCCATATTGCACAATGCTTGGGGGAGCTATCCTATTTTTCTTAGAACACTCACCTTGTGATCCTTTTCAAGTGTGTGTTGGTGGTATGCAAATTGTTTCTTTTGGTACTTGTGCCATCATGAAACTTTGTAGAGCACTTGGTTTGTTTGGAACCATTCTCTCTTTTGGGAGTTTGACATCTTTCTTTTTTTTGTATCGATGGATATCTCATTCCTTGATGTATCGTTTAATGATATCCTCCAAGTGATGATTTATTCATTTGGTATCCTTTCTTCACTTGGTATTTCTTTTTCTTTTGGTATCGGTTCTTGAAAGTCTTGAGCATGCATATTAACTTCGTGTAGTATCTTTGGCATGCTTTCTTTCTTTTACCAAATATATAAGGGAAGCTCCACCAAGTCTCAAATTGGATGAGATGTGCATGAAATTTATTTTCGTATCTATATGCACATTTTTATGTGGAGTTTGTCCTATGTATTGTCGGTTCTCTAACTCTTTGGTCCCAATGAGTTTGGGTACCATTTTGTTTGTGTTGTTGTTCTAGGAACAATTGGAGATACATTGGAAGCTCGGCTCACTCACAAGGAAGGTGTTGTCATCATGTGCTTATTGGAGTCGAGCTAGGATGATCAATGAACTACTATCTACCTTCAATTGGTATCTACTACATCCTTCCAATGTTAACTCGGTAACAAGTATCTTCATATTCTTCATGCACAGATTTCTTGTATCAACCTTGTGTAGGTTGTATCATGGCATGTTATTCATTCATTCTTGTGATACCTGTTTTCTTTCTCAAAGCATCCCAACAGTGATCTCTTGTTGCTAGTTGTGATGTCTTTGTTGTTCATGTCTGGACTTCATTTATATACAATAAGACAATATCTAGCCATGAGCTATGCTTCCAAGCAAATATCTTATTGGTATATGTATGACCTCCCTTTGGATATCTTGTTCCTCGTGTTGTAACTATTTCGGGTGTACATCCTTCTTTGTAGATATATATCATCATGATTTCGTCTACCTAGAATCTTATACACTTGAGAGAAGTTGCATATCTAGTTGATATCCTTTCTTTCACGGCCACCTTGTCCTTCTTATGTTATTTCTTTGGTGGCTCCGTGAAAGCTTTTGCCTTGAGTGCGTGTCTTCTATCGTTGCATCTTGATGCACTCTTGTGTGTGGTGAAGATTATTTTCCTCATGCTTATCTTTACGAGGCTTTTGCCATCTTAATTGGTATCCCTCGTCTTGATGAGGCTTTCATCTTCTATCTTCACCACGGGTTGTCACAAGCATATGTTCTTAATATGCTTATTAGTAAGCTTGTGAACCCATTTGCTAGTTGTGTGTGGGAATGATAGGCCTTGCACCGTGTGCCTCATTCTTTCAAGACTTTATTGATGCCTAATGCTCATCCATACATTAGTCTTCTCAAGTGCATTGCCTTGACTCACACACATCATTTTGGTTGAGCCCATTCTTAAGTTGCCTCTTTTATTACTTGTTGCTCAACCATGTGTGTGTTGCAAGTACTAGGCTTTGTTTCCTATATGCTCACTTGCACCTGTTGTAAGTTTCTATTGATTTTGGGGGAGCTATGATCCTATTTTGTGCACTTTGTATCCAAATACAAATATTCTTATGTGTGCACAAATCATGGAGAGCTTCTCTAGTTTCTTTAGAACACTCCTTTGCTCATATCATAATATCCTTTATTCATGTGGCTCGTAGGATCTTTGGTCTAGTTGGTTCAATTGATATCGGTTGATTGCTTGCTTCAATTGGTACCTTTTGATTGCTTGATTGCTTGTGTCTCTCTTTGTTTTGTCCTTGTGGCATATCATTCCTTTAGGAATCTTGGTGCCTCAATATAGTTGGTCTTCCTCCAAGTATTATCGTTGGATATGTGTATAAGTGTATTGCATTCCACTCTCTTGTTGAGAAATACACAACTTATGGAGTAACACAATTTATATTGGCCTTCTAAGCTTTTCGCCCATTTTGGCAATCGATACCAATGGGGGAGAAGTTTCAGAGAGTTTTGTGGATAAGTTTAGAGAGTTTTTTTCTTCTTGCTTTGGTTTCGTACCTAAGCATTTGCATCTCATACACATGCATTATTGGTTGTTGCATTGCATGGTGATAAATAATTCCTTATATAAACTCTTTTGAAAATGATTGTCATCAATTACCAAAATGGGGGAGATTTAAAGGACATGTGGTGCCCCCATGTGTGGTTTTGGTAATTGATGACAATCTCTATGGACTAATGGTTGCCTTGAGTTATATTTGAAGAATTTGTCCATAGGATTGTCTTGAAGCCCACGTGTTGGTTTCAAGGAGTTTATGAGATGGCCAAAGTGCTTTTCAAGGAATTATCCAAAGATTGGTCATGTGTGAGTTGAGATGGCCAAAGTGCTTTTCAAGGAATTATCCAAATATTGGTCATGTGTGAGTTGAGCTTATTGCAAGCATGTCTTGAAGAAGAAGCTTGTGTGATCATTCATGGTTACCTTCAAGACATCATCCAAATGAGAGTTGGAAAGATTCAATGTTGATCAAGACTAAGTCAAGAGTGAATCAAGTTGAACAACTCACAAAGCGTAGAAGAAGTACCGAGAGGGATCAAGTGATCCCATGGTATGGTAAGCATTGTCCATTACGCTTTGTGTACTAACCCATGGTCTACGTGAGAGTTCTTTTTGGGGTTAGGTATGTTTCCATGGTCTTGCGTCAAGAGGAAGATCTCATACAACCCATGGAGGATGACATCAAGTGGTGATCGTCATCAAGATTGCCGTGTGCAAGTTCAAGTGGATTATCGCGAAGAGATCAAGTGCTTGAAGCTTGCCGTCCATTGTGGTGACAATGGACTTGTGAAGATGTGCCGAAGAGTGGCTCACCCATAGTGGACTATGGGGGAGCAATCATCTAGCCTTCATCGAGCCAACGCAATCAAGAAAGGTTGTCCAACTTGAGGGAGTCAAGATCGTCATCATCTAGCTCAAGTGGACCATGTGCAAGGCAAAGGTTTGCCCTTGATAGGTTTTCTATTTTACCGGTCTCATGGTGGTAGTTTGGATACCGGGTATAGGATCGTTTGTCGTACTATCAAGGGGGGCTCTCAAGTTGGTTGCTTGATCGTATCGTTAGTAGAGAGATCAAACCATTGCATCCTTGCATCATCTTTCTTGGTTCTTGTTTGGTTCTCTTTGTGAGTCTTAGAGCTTATGGTCATCTTGATGACAAGCTTGAGTTCATCGAAAACGGAGTTCGCATGCATCTTCTATGATGTTTTTGGTGTTGGAGGTTTTACCGGTCTTATCCGAGGAAGGGTTCTCACCATTTTATTATGGTCCTTTTCTCATTTGCTTCTTATTGATATTTCTCTCAAGATTGTGTTAGCCCTTGTCGTTAGCTTTCCAACAAACTTGGTTTCGTTGAATTTGGAGCTCGTATGCGAAAGTTGTGGCTGTTTTGATATTGCCTGTTTTACACAGAGAGGTTGTACCGCCCCATGGAGAGGTTGTACCGCTTGACCGGTACAACCGGTGTTTGGAGCGGTTGTACCGCTCCAGAATTGGTCCGGAGGTTGTACCGGTCATGTACCGCTCTACCACCGGACTGGTCTCTGTTGTGGTGCGGTTGTTGGGCAGTTGTGGGCCGGTTGTACCGCTTATTGCCTGTTACCAGTTGTACCGGTGCTCATAGAGGTTGTACCGCTCCTATGTTATTCTGTACATAACGGGCAGATTCGTGGGGACCTATTTAAGGGGGTCTTCTTCCCCAATGGTTCCCTATCTCTTGAGCTCGTTTTTGCCCCCATTGTTGACCTTCTTTGAGCTTGCTAACTCCCACTCCCTCCATGGATTCTTGCTAGTTTTTGAGGGAAAAGAGAGAGGAGATCTAGATCCACACTTTCACCAATCACTTTCTCCTCTATGTGAGGGGAACCCCTTGGATCTAGATCTTGGAGTTCTTGGTGTTCTCCTTCTTGTTCTTCCTCTCACTTTCCTCCCTAGCATTAGTTGCTTTGGTGGGATTTGAGAGAAAAGGACTTGGGCACTCTGTGTGCCCTTGCCATTACGTTTGTGCATCGGTTTGAGTTCTCCACGGTGATACGTGGAAGTTACAAGTTGGGAAGCTTATTACTCTTGGGTGCTTGGTACCCTTGAGCTTGTTCCTCTTGAGTGTTTGGGTGCCCTAGACGGTTGGTGGTGTTCGGAGCTCAATCATTATGGTGTAAAGCTCCGAGCAAGCGTCGGGGTCTTCAATTAGGTTGTGGAGATCGCCCCGAGCAATTTGACGGGTACCGGTGACCGCCTCCAAGGGTTGCCAAAGTGTACGGGTTCGGTGACCGCCCTCAAGGGTTGCCATTTGTACGGGTTCGGTGACCGCCCTCAAGGGTCCCTTAGTGGAATCATGGCATCTTGCATTGTGCGAGGGCGTGAGGAGATTACAGTGGCCCTAGTGGCTTCTTGGGGAGCATTGTGCCTCCACACCGCTCCAAACGGAGATTAGCATCCGCAAGGGTGTGAACTTCGGGATACATCGTCGTCTCCGCGTGCCTCGGTTATCTCTTACCCGAGCCCTTTACTTATGCACTTTACTTTGTGATAGCCATATTGTTCTTTGTCATATATCTTGCTTTCACATAGTTGCTTATCTTGCTTAGCATAAGTTGTTGGTGCACATAGGTGAGCCTAGTTGTTTTAGGTTTTGTGCTTAGCAAATTAACCGCTAGGTTTATTCCGCATTTGTTCAACCCTAAACCGTAATTATTTTAAAACGCCTATTCACCCCCCCTCTAGGCGACATCCTCGATCTTTCAGCAGTCATTGTATTAGAACATCTGGTATAATCTCTTTGCAATTCCCAATTTTGCATGATTAGGAAAGAGCAAAACATTTTCAGATCCGACTCTAATATTTGACCTTTGCAAGTATGTATCTGATAACAAAGAAATTGGTACTTTGATGGGTTTATCAAAATTCTGCATAAAAGGGTTAGGAACACTTTACTAACTACACCGCCCGTATTTTTGCTTTGTTGATTGGTGCTTGACTTTACATTTGTGTAACTAGGACACACTTCTCTAGTTTTATTTTATGCCCATTCATAATATATGACAACCACCACCTTTTGTTACTTTTGTTATAGTAGCAGTTCACCCTCAGGGAATCATCCCCGCGGAGCTCGGAAGTCGGAATCAGCCCCGTCCATGACGCTGGTGGAAGTGAACTCAGACTTGAGAGAGAGGGCATGCCATTGTAATGTCCTAAAATTTAAACTAAATATTTTTTACCTATGTTTAAAAACTTTTGGAATCTAGCTCTCAAGAAAAAAGTGAGTGTATCTTAGTCGAGCTTCCAATCTAGAATAACACACACCTTGCTTGGTCAAAAACCTTATCTTGAAGCTCCATATCATGATGTTGTTTAGAAATAATGAAAATGGTGGAATGCTAGAGTGAGTTAAGTCAAGCTTATCATCTCTTCCATTAAGAAAAAAATCACAAAGCAGTTCCACTAGTGCAGAACCGGGCAATAGCACCGGTTCGTAAGGCCCTTTAGTGCCGGTTCCATAACCGGCACTAAAGTGTGGTCACTAAAGCCCCCCCCCCCTTAGTACCGGTTCAGCACGAACCGGTGCTAAAGGGCAAGCACGTGGCACGAGCCAGCTCCGGGGGCCGGGAGCCCTTTAGTACCGGTTGGTAACACCAACCGGTACTAAAATGTTTGGGGGGGTTTTTTGGTTTTATGATTTCTTTTTCATTTAATTTTGTGTTTTCCATTTTAATTCTTTTTCGTTTGCTGGTATTTTACGATACTACATATTGTATACGTTATGCATATATATATAAATAGAATTTCTAGTAGAACCAATCATATATATATCATCAATGTCTCACAAACCACCATATTAATTCACACATACACACATGTATAGCTATATACAATTTCTCCTACATATGCATGTTGCCTTCGGAGCCAGTGCCATTAGCCTAATTGGTGCCTTCGGAGCACGATGACAATTGGAAGTGGTTCATGACCTGGTCGATGGGGGCGGTAGCGGGTAATAGTATTCTCCCTTCGGATTTATGACCTGGTCGAGCAAAAATCCCGCTATTTCCTCTTGAAGTGCTTCTACGCGCTCCGTTTCTAGGAGCTTATCCCGCACCTCTTTGAACTGTTCAGAAGGAGATCAATATGCATGTGTATTAGTTGTGTGACTAGATATCGATAATGGTGTAAAAATTGTGAATAGTGTTCTGACAAGCGTACCCATTCCTGTCTTTGAGATCTGCTCCTTTCAGACGCCATCATGCGAATGTTCTCGCAAACGCAGAATGCACACTGATCAGTCCCCTGCGCCTGCTTCAGGGCCTTTATTACGAGAATGGAATTTAATTTGATCAGATAATAATTAATCAAGCATGATAATTAAAGAGATGGCAGCTAGCTAGCTAGTACTACTTAATTACTTACCTTGGGTCGAAACTGTTGGGGAACGTAGTAATTTCGAAAATTTTCCTACGCACACGCAAGATCATGGTGATGCATAGCAACGAGGGGGAGAGTGTTGTCTACGTACCAACGCAGACCGACTGCGGAAGCGATCACACAACGTAGAGGAAGTAGTCGTACGTCTTCTTCCCGATCCAACCGATCCAAGCACCGTTACTCCGGCACCTCCGAGTTCTTAGCACACGTTCAGCTCGATGACGATCCTCGGGCTCCGATCCAGCAAAGCGTCGAGGAAGAGTTCCGTCAGCACGACGGCGTGGTGACGATCTTGATGTACTACCGACGCAGGGCTTCGCCTAAGCACTACAACGGTATGATCGAGGTGGAATTTGGTGGCAGGGGGCACCGCACACGGCTAAGGAACGCTCAACAATGATCAACTTGTGTGTCTATGGGGTGCCCCCTGCCCCCGTATATAAAGGAGCAGGGGGAGGGGTTCGGCCAGCTAGGGAGAGGGCGCGGGAGGAGTCCTACTCCTACCGGGAGTAGGACTCCCCCCCTCAATCCTATTCCAACTAGGACTCCCAAGGGGGAAAGGAGAGAGAGGGGGGCCGGCCCCTTCTCCTAGTCCTAATAGGACTTGGGGAAGGGGGGGGGGGCGCGGCCAGCTATGGGCTGCCCCTTTTCTCTTTTCCACTAAGGCCCAATAGGCCCATTTGCCTCCCGGGGGGTTCCGGTAACCCTCCCGGTATTCCGGTAAAATCCCGATTTCACCCGGAACACTTCCGGTGTCCAAACATAGGCTTCCAATATATCAATCTTTACGTCTCGACCATTTCGAGACTCCTCGTCATGTCCATGATCACATCCGGGACTCCGAACAACCTTCGGTACATCAAAATGCATAAACTCATAATAACTGTCATCGTAACGTTAAGCGTGCGGACCCTACAGTTCGAGAACAATGTAGACATGACCGAGACATGTCTCCGGTCAATAACCAATAGTGGGACCTGGATGCCCATATTGGCTCCTACATATTCTACGAAGATCTTTATCGGTCAGACCGCATAACAACATACGTTGTTCCCTTTGTCATCGGTATGTTACTTGCCCGAGATTCGATCGTCGGTATCCAATACCTAGTTCAATCTCGTCACCGGCAAGTCTCTTTACTCGTTCCGTAATACATCATCTCACAACTAACATATTAGTTGCAGTGCTTGCAAGGCTTATGTGATGTGCATTACCGAGAGGGCCCAGAGATACCTCTCCGACACTCGGAGTGACAAACCCTAATCTCAAAATACGCCAACCCAACATCCACCATTGGAGACACCTGTAGTACTCCTTTATAATCACCCAGTTACGTTGTGACGTTTGGTAGTACCCAAAGTGTTCCTCTGGTAAACGGGAGTTGCATAATCTCATAGTTATAGGAACATGTATAAGTCATGAAGAAAGCAATAGCAACACACTAAACGATCGGGTGCTAAGCTAATGGAATGGGTCATGTCAATCAGATCATTCAACTAATGATGTGACCTCGTTAATCAAATAACAACTCTTTGTTCATGGTTAGGAAACATAACCATCTTTGATTAACGAGCTAGTCAAGTAGAGGCATACTAGTGACACTCTGTTGGTCTATGTATTCACACATGTATTATGTTTCCGGTTAATACAATTCTAGCATGAATAATAAACATTTATCATGATATAAGGAAATAAATAATAACTTTATTATTGCCTCTAGAGCATATTTCCTTCAGTCTCCCACTTGCACTAGAGTCAATAATCTAGATTACACAGTAATGATTCTAACACCCATGGAGCCTTGGTGTTGATCATGTTTTGCTCGTGGAAGAGGCTTAGTCAACGGGTCTGCAACATTCAGATCCATATGTATCTTGCAAATCTCTATGTCTCCCACCTGGACTAAATCCCGGATGGAGTTGAAGCGTCTCTTGATGTGTTTGGTCCTTTTGTGAAATCTGGATTCCTTTGCCAAAGCAATTGCACCAGTATTGTCACAAAAGATTTTCATTGGACCCGATGCACTAGGTATGACACCTAGATCGGATATGAACTCCTTCATCCAGACTCCTTCGTTCGCTGCTTCCGAAGCAGCTATGTACTCCGCTTCACATGTAGATCCCGCTACGACGCTTTGTTTAGAACTGCACCAACTGACAACTCCACCGTTTAAAGTAAACACGTATCCGGTTTGCGATTTAGAATTTTCCGGATCAGTGTCAAAGCTTGCATCAACGTAACCTCTTACGGTGAGCTCTTTGTCACCTCCATATACGAGAAACATATCCCTAGTCCTTTTCAGGTATTTCAGGATGTTCTTGACCGCTGTCCAGTGATCCACTCCTGGATTACTTTGGTACCTCCCTGCTAAACTTATAGCAAGGCACACATCAGGTCTGGTACACAGCATTGCATACATGATAGAGCCTATGGCTGAAGCATAGGGAACATCTTTCATTTTCTCTCTATCTTCTGCAGTGGTCGGGCATTGAGTCTGACTCAACTTCACACCTTGTAACACAGGCAAGAACCCTTTCTTTGCTTGATCCATTTTGAACTTCTTCAAAATCTTGTTAAGGTATGTGCTTTGTGAAAGTCCAATTAAGCGTCTTGATCTATCTCTATAGATCTTTATGCCTAATATGTAAGCAGCTTCCCCGAGGTCTTTCATCGAAAAACTTTTATTCAAGTATCCCTTTATGCTATCCAGAAATTCTATATCATTTCCAATCAGCAATATGTCATCCACATATAATATCAGAAATGCTACAGAGCTCCCACTCACTTTCTTGTAAATACATGCTTCTCCAAAAGTCTGTATAAAGCGAAATGCTTTGATCACACTATCAAAGCGTTTATTCCAACTCCGAGATGCTTGCACCAGTCCATAAATGGATCGCTGGAGTTTGCACACTTTGTTAGCTTCCTTCGGATCGACAAAACCTTCTGGTTGCATCATATACAACTCTTCTTCCAGAAATCCATTCAGGAACGCAGTTTTGACATCCATTTGCCATATTTCATAATCATAAAATGCGGCGATTGCTAACATGATTCTGACAGACTTAAGCATCGCTACGGGTGAGAAGGTCTCATCGTAGTCAACCCCTTGAACTTGTCGAAAACCTTTTGCGACAAGTCGAGCTTTATAGACAGTAATATTACCGTCAGCGTCGGTCTTTTTCTTGAAGATCCATTTATTCTCAATTGCTTGCCGATCATCTGGCAAGTCAACCAAAGTCCATACTTTGTTCTCATACATGGATCCCATCTCAGATTTCATGGCCTCAAGCCACTTTGCGGAATCTGGGCTCACCATCGCTTCTTCATAGTTCGTAGGTTCATCATGATCTAGTAGCATGACTTCCAGAACTGGATTACCGTACCACTCTGGTGCGGATCTCATTCTGGTTGATCTACGTGGTTCAGTAGTATCTTGTCCTAAAGCTTCATGATTATCATCATTAGCTTCCTCACTAATTGGTATAGGTGTCGCAGAAACAGTTTTCTGTGATGTACTATTTTCCAATAAGGGAGCAGGTACAGTTACCTCGTCAAGTTCTACTTTCCTCCCACTCACTTCTTTCGAGAGAAACTCCTTCTCTAGAAATGATCCATTCTTAGCAACGAATGTCTTGCCTTCGGATCCGTGATAGAAGGTATACCCAACAGTTTCCTTTGGGTATCCTATGAAGACACATTTCTCCGCTTTGGGTTCGAGCTTATCAGGTTGAAGCTTTTTCACATAAGCATCGCAGCCCCAAACTTTAAGAAACGACAACTTTGGTTTCTTGCCAAACCATAGTTCATAAGGCGTCGTCTCAACGGATTTTGATGGTGCCCTATTTAACGTGAATGCGGCTGTCTCTAAAGCATAACCCCAAAACGATAGCGGTAAATCAGTAAGAGACATCATAGATCGCACCATATCTAGTAAAGTACGATTACGACGTTCGGACACACCATTACGCTGTGGTGTTCCGGGTGGCGTGAGTTGCGAAACTATTCCACAATTTTTCAAATGTACACCAAACTCGTAACTCAAATATTCTCCTCCACGATCAGATCGTAGAAACTTTATTTTCTTGTTACGATGATTTTCAACTTCACTCTGAAATTCCTTGAATTTTTCAAATGTTTCAGACTTATGTTTCATTAAGTAGATATACCCATATCTGCTTAAATCATCTGTGAAGGTGAGAAAATAACGATATCCGGCACGAGCCTCAATATTCATCGGACCACATACATCGGTATGTATGATTTCCAATAAATCTGTTGCTCTCTCCATAGTACCGGAGAACGGTGTTTTGGTCATCTTGCCTATGAGGCACGGTTCACAAGTACCAAGTGATTCATAATCAAGTGGTTCCAAAAGCCCATCAGTATGGAGTTTCTTGATGCGCTTTACACCGATATGACCTAAACGGCAGTGCCACAAATAAGTTGCACTATCATTATCAACTCTGCATCTTTTGGCTTCTACATTATGAATATGTGTATCACTACTATCGAGATTCAACAAGAATAGACCACTCTTCAAAGGTGCATGACCATAAAAGATATTACTCATATAAATAGAACAACCATTATTCTCTGATTTAAATGAATAACCGTCTCGCATTAAACAAGATCCAGATATAATGTTCATGCTCAACGCTGGCACCAAATAACAATTATTTAGGTCTAATATTAATCCCGAAGGTAGATGTAGAGGTAGCGTGCCGACCGCGATCACATCGACTTTGGAACCGTTTCCCACGCGCATCGTCACCTCGTCCTTTGCTAGCGTCCGCTTATTCCGTAGTCCCTGTTTCGAGTTGCAAATATTAGCAACAGAACCAGTATCAAATACCCAGGTGCTACTGCGAGCTCTAGTAAGGTACACACCAATAACATGTATATCACATATACCTTTGTTCACCTTGCCATCCTTCTTATCCGCCAAATACTTGGGGCAGTTCCGCTTCCAGTGACCAGTCTGCTTGCAGTAGAAGCACTCAGTTTCAGGCTTAGGTCCAGACTTGGGTTTCTTCTCCTGAGCAGCAACTTGCTTGCTGTTCTTCTTGAAGTTCCCCTTCTTCTTCCCTTTGCCCTTTTTCTTGAAACTAGTGGTTTTGTTAACCATCAACACTTGATGCTCCTTCTTGATTTCTACCTCCGCAGCTTTCAGCATTGCGAAGAGCTCGGGAATAGTCTTGTTCATCCCTTGCATATTATAGTTCATCACGAAGCTCTTGTAGCTTGGTGGCAGTGATTGGAGAATTCTGTCAATGACGCAATCATCTGGAAGATTAACTCCCATCTGAATCAAGTGATTATTATACCCAGACATTTTGAGTATATGCTCACTGACAGAACTGTTCTCCTCCATCTTGCAGCTATAGAACTTATTGGAGACTTCATATCTCTCAATTCGGGCATTTGCTTGAAATATTAACTTCAACTCCTGGAACATCTCATATGCTCCATGACGTTCAAAACGTCGTTGAAGTCCCGATTGTAAGCCGTAAAGCATGGCACACTGAACTATCGAGTAGTCATCAGCTTTGCTCTGCCAGACGTTCATAACATCTGGTGTTGCTCCAGCAGCAGGCCTGGCACCTAGCGGTGCTTCCAGGACGTAATTCTTCTGTGCAGCAATGAGGATAATCCTCAGGTTACGGACCCAGTCCGTGTAATTGCTACCATCATCTTTCAACTTTGCTTTCTCAAGGAACGCATTAAAATTCAACGGAACAACAGCACGAGCCATCTATCTACAATCAACATAACAAGCAAGATACTATCAGGTACTAAGTTCATGATAAGTTTTAAGTTCAGTTAATCAAATTACTTAGGAACTCCCACTTAGATAGACATCCCTCTAATCCTCTAAGTGATCACGTGATCCAAATCAACTAAACCATAACCGATCATCACGTGAGATGGAGTAGTTTTCAATGGTGAACATCGTCATGTTGATCATATCTACTATATGATTCATGCTCGACCTTTCGGTCTCTGTGTTCCGAGGCCATATCTGCATATGCTAGGCTCGTCAAGTTTAACCTGAGTATTCTGCATGTGCAAAACTGGCTTGCACCCGTTGTAGATGGACGTAGAGCTTATCACACCCGATCATCACGTGGTGTCTGGGCACGACGAACTTTGGCAACGGTGCATACTCAGGGAGAACACTACTTGATAATTTAGTGAGAGATCATCTTATAATGCTACCGTCAATCAAAGCAAGATAAGATGCATAAAAGGATAAACATCACATGCAATCAATATAAGTGATATGATATGGCCATCATCTTCTTGTGCTTGTGATCTCCATCTCCGAAGCACCGTCATGATCACCATCGTCACCGGCGCGACACCTTGATCTCCATCGTAGCATCGTTGTCGTCTCGCCAATCTTATGCTTCCATGACTATCACTACCGCTTAGTAATAAAGTAAAGCATTACATCGCGATTGCATTGCATACAATAAAGCGACAACCATATGGCTCCTGCCAGTTGCCGATAACTCGGTTACAAAACATGATCATCTCATACAATAAAATCAGCATCATGCATTGACCATATCACATCACAACATGCCCTGCAAAAACAAGTTAGACGTCCTCTACTTTGTTGTTGCAAGTTTTACGTGGCTGCTACGGGCTTAAGTAAGAACTCATCTCACCTACGCATCAAAACCACAACGATAGTTCGTCAAATAGACTCCGTTTTAACATTCTCAAGGACCGGGCGTAGTCACACTTGGTTCAACTAAAGTTGGAGAGACAGTCGCCCGCAAGCCATCTATGTGCAATGCACGTCGAGGGAACCGGTCTCGCGTAAGCGTACGCGTAAGGTTGGTCCGGGTTGTCTCGTCCAACAATACCGCCGAACCAAAGTATGACATGCTGGTAGGCAGTATGACTTGTATCGCCCACAACTCACTTGTGTTCTACTCGTGCAAATAACATCAAACCATAAAACCTAGGCTCGGATGCCACTGTTGGGGAACGTAGTAATTTCGAAAATTTTCCTACGCACACGCAAGATCATGGTGATGCATAGCAACAAGGGGGAGAGTGTTGTCTACGTACCAACGCAGACCGACTCTGGAAGCGATCACACAACGTAGAGGAAGTAGTCATACGTCTTCTTCCCGATCCAACCAACCCAAGCACCGTTACTCCGGCACCTCCGAGTTCTTAGCACACGTTCAGCTCGATGACGATCCTCGGGCTCCGATCCAGCAAAGCGTCGAGGAAGAGTTCCGTCAGCACGACAGCGTGGTGACGATCTTGATGTACTACCGACGCAGGGCTTCGCCTAAGCACTACAACGGTATGATCGAGGTGGAATTTGGTGGCAGGGGGCACCGCACACGGCTAAGGAACGATCAACAATGATCAACTTGTGTGTCTATGGGGTGCCCCCTGCCCCCGTATATAAAGGAGCAGGGGGAGGGGTTCGGCCGGCTAGGGAGAGGGCGCGGGAGGAGTCCTACTCCTACCGGGAGTAGGACTCCCCCCCTCAATCCTATTCCAACTAGGACTCCCAAGGGGGAAAGGAGAGAGAGGGGGGCCGGCCCCTTCTCCTAGTCCTAATAGGACTTGGGGAAGGGGGGCGCGCGGCCAGCTATGGGCTGCCCCTTTTCTCTTTTCCACTAAGGCCCAATAGGCCCATTTGCCTCCCGGGGGGTTCCGGTAACCCTCCCGGTATTCCGGTAAAATCCCGATTTCACCCGGAACACTTCCGGTGTCCAAACATAGGCTTCCAATATATCAATCTTTACGTCTCGACCATTTCGAGACTCCTCGTCATGTCCGTGATCACATCCGGGACTCCGAACAACCTTCGGTACATCAAAATGCATAAACTCATAATAACTGTCATCGTAACGTTAAGCGTGCGGACCCTACTGTTCGAGAACAATGTAGACATGACCGAGACATGTCTCCGGTCAATAACCAATAGCGGGACCTGGATGCCCATATAGGCTCCTACATATTCTACGAAGATCTTTATCGGTCAGACCGCATAACAACATACGTTGTTCCCTTTGTCATCGGTATGTTACTTGCCCGAGATTCGATCGTCGGTATCCAATACCTAATTCAATCTCGTTACCGGCAAGTCTCTTTACTCGTTCCGTAATACATCATCTCACAACTAACATATTAGTTGCAGTGCTTGCAAGGCTTATGTGATGTGCATTACTGAGAGGGCCCAGAGATACCTCTCCGACACTCGGAGTGACAAACCCTAATCTCGAAATACGCCAACCCAACATCCACCATTGGAGACACCTGTAGTACTCCTTTATAATCACCTAGTTACTTGTGACGTTTGGTAGTACCCAAAGTGTTCCTCTGGTAAACGGGAGTTGCATAATCTCATAGTTATAGGAACATGTATAAGTCATGAAGAAAGCAATAGCAACACACTAAACGATCGGGTGCTAAGCTAATGGAATGGGTCATGTCAATCAGATCATTCAACTAATGATGTGACCTCGTTAATCAAATAACAACTCTTTGTTCATGGTTAGGAAACATAACCATCTTTGATTAACGAGCTAGTCAAGTAGAGGCATACTAGTGACACTCTGTTGGTCTATGTATTCACACATGTATTATGTTTCCGGTTAATACAATTCTAGCATGAATAATAAACATTTATCATGATATAAGGAAATAAATAATAACTTTATTATTGCCTCTAGGGCATATTTCCTTCAGAAACCATTTCAGCTGTCGTTTCCATTCGCCTTTCGTGACGCTGATGAACCTTGCCCAAGCCCTGCCCGCCGACAAAGAAAATGAATAAAGGGGTTACTAAATAGTTCATATCATGAAATGACGAACTAAATAGGCCGAGATATATAGTTAATAATGATTGAAATTACCTGTTGACTATCCCAAACAAGATGTTATAGTCACTATTTGCTTTGAGTAGTGAGTCCAGTATTTGAACTGTTCCGACGTCAACTTTAATGATACACAAGATCCAGTGAAATCTGCATGCACACACATTTGCATTTCTTAATTAAGCGGGCATATGTAAGCAAAAACATGTAGCTAGCTAGTAGGCAAAAACAGAGAATTTGTAGTACAAGAAAGTGTGACTCACTGGAAGTTGTAAGGAAGTAGTATATCTTCATTGTATTTGAGGCGCTTCAAGAACTCTAGCATGCTGTCCTCTACCTGCTTTTCATGATGCTTATTTATTTTCCATGTGTATTCATTAACAGTGTTTGGGTCAATGAACCCAATGCCATAGCGTCCACCTTTTCTCATTTCATACATCTTCATCCTGCATAATACCACATAAAAGAATATAGTGAGGATAATTACAGGTAATGATTGATCAAAAGGATCACTACAGCTAGCTTGAGACTTAAATTACAGAAAGAAATCACTTACAGACAATAGCAACTGACGATAGATTTGTCGAGTGCGTCTTGATTGTATAACTGAAACAGTTCAGAATACTCAACGGTCACAGGTTTCTCATGATAGTAATGATCCTTCTTGACTTGCACCATGAGGGACTCTCGATCGGATCTCTTGGTAATGTCCATGTACCATTGATGCAATTCATACATTCTCATTGGGAGCTTCTTGACCTCTTCTGGCTTGACCAAAGTTTGGCCCCGGACATATTTCCGTTTTATTTCCTCCTCTGTAAGGACAGGCATATCCTCGATCTCGGGGAGTTGTCCAACAGTGATGTTGAGAGTTTCAGCCTGCATTATATGCTCCTGGGTTATTACCACATCGCCCACCTCGGGAACGTAAACTGTTTTCCCACAATAATATTGGGCGCGGATACTGTCACGTGTTGTTCGCGACACAACAAGCGGGGGGATCGATTGCGCCGCCTATTCTCCCAGCTGGGCAACCATTTTCCCGCATTTTTGACAGCTGCTTGTTGTTTGCTCGAGCTCGAGCTCGCCTTCTTCTGTAGATGTTGTCGATGTAACTTCCTGATGTGGCGCTCATAGTCTGTGTCAACAGGCTTAGGAGCTGGTGGTTGAGCTATACGAATGAAGTGGTCAACTACTTCCACAGGCACTTTCTCCCTTGGCGGCGGTGGCGGTTTCGGTCCAAAATGGGCGTCGACTTCTGCCCACACTATGGCATTGGTTTGCTCCTCGGTCCTATCGTAAGCCCTCCAGGAAGAGGAGTGGTGAGGTTTGGACCATATTTATATCGCTTGCCTCCGCCTGTACTTCCTGTACTATGACCTCGACTCGTACCGCTACGCACCATAGCTGCGGAGTGTCTCTTCTACGATTGCTGAGGCGGCGGAGATGGCTAACGGGGCTGAGTTGGATGAGGAGGAGTGGCCTGAAGCTGTGCCGGACTTGCAGTGGCCCGAGGTTGTGCCGGACTTGGAGGAGGAGTGGACGTCTGACGCTGTGTCAGACTTGGAGGAGGAGTGTCCTGACACTTTGTCGGACTTGGAGGAGGAGGAGTGGCCTCACGCCTTGGTGGACTTGGAGGAGCGGGAGTCTGCTGACTCGGTGGCGGACTTCGACGAGGAGTCGGGTGACGCGGTGTCGGTGGCCTTCGAAAGATGATGCAATCCTTTCTCCATAGGATGATACGATGTTTGGCATCTCCGAGTGTGTGCTCCTCGTCACCTCCAGGAATGTCAAGCTCTAGCCCCGAATATTGGTCCACCACCTCATCAACCACGACACGAGCATAGCTTGCTGGAATCGGGTTGCAATGGAAGGTTGCATCGGGGGAATTTGTATAAGCAACGCCGTTCGCCACCTTCAAGGATATGTTCTTAATTTTGAAGTGTAGCTCGCAGTTAGTGTTCTCCGTGATGTCATCCACGGGGTATCTATCCAGCATTGCGTCAAACGGGGTGGAACCCACGCAGCTTCTCGGCATGGATGGGGTGGTGGTATCCAATGCTGGATCAGCCGCTAGCTGCTGCAGCTGCTAAGACCCCCTTTGCTGGCTAAGTGAGTCGATCTGCTCTTGCTGTCGCTGGAATTTGATTGCCAAGTCCGCGTGCGCTGATTCTAGGCCTTGAAGGCATTCATAGTCGAGCTTCCTCTGCTCCTCCTCCATCTTCCTCTTCTTCTCCTCCGCAATCTTCTTTCTCGCACAGGTTCTGTAGTCGGCGTTCTAGTCCGAAAATCCCTCATACCACGGAATACCGCCCATGCCTCGTGTTCTTCTCGGGTGTTCAGGATTTCCCAGGGCACGCGTAAGCTCGTTGTTCTCTCTGTTGGGCTCAAACAACCCGGATCGAGCCTCTTCTATTGCAACAAGTAGCTTATCTTCGGCTCCGTCCAGACATGCCTTCTTGGAAACTTTGCCTGTCTTCGGGTCCAACTTCCCCCCATGCGCATAGAAGCAAGTCCTGCACCTAGGGGGCCAGCTCAATGTTTCTGGAGTGACACTTGCATCCAGCATCTTTTTCTCAGACTTATCCCACTTAGGCATTCCCACCGCATAGCCACCTGGCCCCAGCTTATGGAACTTATCCTTTTTTGCAGCATTGGCCTTGTTTATTCTTGACCGTTCCTTAGATAATTCTGAATCCTTGAATTTCACGAAATCGTCCCAATGAGCACTTTGATTCTCTAGTGTTCCCTCGAATACTGGAGTCTTCCTTCCTCCCTTGACGTACTTGTCCCATTCACGATTCTTGTGGTTCTTAAATGCAACCGCCATCTTCCTAAGAGCAGCATCCTTGACTTTCTGCACATCTGCTTCTGTGAAATGATCTGGTAGGGTGAAATGTTCCACGAGAGTATCCCAAAGCAGACTTTTTTGTCTATCATCGACAAAAGTAAGATCTGGACGTGGCTTTGCTGGCTCTCTCCATTCTTGAAGGGAGATCGGGAGTTGGTCCTTCACAAGAACTCTGCACTGACGAACGAACTTGTCCGCAATCTTCTTAGGCGCTAATGGTTCGCCATTAGGTTTGATTGCCTCGATATTATACTTTACGCCCTCCTTCAACTTTTTGTTCGGGCCTCGTTTCGTCCTGTTGCCTGAAGATTTGCTCGATCCGGATGGCTGAAAGAAGAAAGATCGATTCTTTAATATATCTTCAACTCATTTAAAACATATGATGATCACCAGATGCCTGCTTATATAAATATATATACCTCTCCGGTGTTGTCATAATCGTAGTTCATGACCTCATCAATCCGGTCGTCACGATCGAATATCATATCACCCTCTCCGGTGTTGTTTAGAAATTCGGAGCCGTCATAATCTTCTTCATTCTGATCATCATATGGCCCGCGTATTATATCGAACATGGTCTGTTCTCCCTCTCTGTCGGTATTGTCCGCCATAGCTTTTATTTAACTATGCCAAAAGAAATATAAAACAATTTAGTATTCAAATTACATCGTCTCGAATAATAGATATAATCTCGAATACATCCTCTCGAATAATAGATATAATCTCGAATACATTGTCTCGAATAATAGATATAATCTCGAATACATCGTCTCGAATAATAGATATAATCTCGAATACATCGTCTCGAATAATATATAATCTCGAATACATCGTCTTGAATATTATATATCGAGTACATCACTGGCTAGGTAGCTAATAAAGATCGAATACTACAGAAGAATCTAGGACACTCGCGGTTCCTGCGGCGCGGGCGGTGGACACCCAAAGAGAAGGAACCCTCACAGGATCATAGCTGAAGTGAGATCCCTGAAAAAACTGCCAGGTATTGGAGAACCTGCCGCCCTCTAACGCAACCATGTAGCGATGGACGTGCTCGTCCTCCTCCCTGACACGGCGACGTACCACCTCCGGCGGGGCCGGCTCCCTCCGCACCGAAACTGGCCCACGCGAACGCCACCAAATGAGATCAGGGTCGACGACGGGACCCGGGGCCGGGTTCCTCATCAAGCGGCGCGCCCCTCCAGGCAGCACCTCCCAGTGCCAGCCCGGCGGAGCCCAGTCCCGGACATGGGTCAGTCGGACGTCGTCGCGGACGGGTCGATGGCGAGGATGCGGGCCGGGCATCGTCGAGAACAAATACTAGCTATATGCCCGCAAAAAGTAATATTTTTTTAATGATTGGATTTTGATAACTAAAATTTCTAACATTTCTATATAACTAACATTTCTAAAACTAAAAAAAGAAAAATTTCTAACTTTTTTATAACTATTTCTATAACTAAAGAACAGAAAAATTTCTAACAATTCTAACTTTTTTATAACTATTTCTATAACTAAAAAACAGAAAAATTTCTAACAATTCTAACATTTCTAACTATTCTAACAATTCTAACATTTCTAACTATTCTAACAATTCTAACATTTCTAACTATTTCTAAAAAACAAAAAAAATTCTAACAATTTCTAAAAAACAGAAAAATTTCTAACAATTCTAACTTTTTATAACTATTTCTATAACTAAAAAACAGAAAAATTTCTAACAATTCTAACATTTCTAACAATTCTAACAATGCTAACATTTCTAACTATTCTAACAATTCTAACATTTCTAACTATTTGTAAAAAACAGAAAAATTTCTAACAATTTCTAAAAAACAGAAAAATTTCTAACTATTTGTATAACTAAAAACAAAAAAATGTATGTGTGTGTGTGCGCTCACCGGCGAGGCGAGAGGCGACGGGGGGCGGTGACGGGGACGGCGACGGGCGCGGCGACGACGGGGATGACGACGACGGGGACAGGGACGGGGCGGCGATGACGGGGACGGGGACGTACGGGCCGCGGCGGCGACAACGACGGGGACGTACGGGGCAGCGACGACGGGGACGGGGACGACGCGAGACGGGGCGGCGGTGACGACGGGGATGACGGGGACGGGGACGACGGGGCGACGACGACGAGGACGGGGCGGCGACGGGGGCGGCGACGAGGGATGGAGACGTACGGGGGCGGCGGGCGACGGTGCAGAGGAGAAGAAGCAGATGAGAAACTGAAATTTTCGTAAGTGTTGTTTATATAGGAGGGGCCTTTAGTACCGGTTGGAGCCACCAACCCGTACTAAAGGCCTGTTTTGTCCAGGCCAAGCGGCGGGAAGCGACCCTCTTTAGTACCGGGTGGTGGCTCCAACTGGTACTAAAGGCCCCCCTTTAGTACCGGTTGGTGCCACGACCCGGTACTAAAGGGGGTGCGTTGGCGCAGGTGCGGTGCGGCAAGTTTAGTCCCACCTCGCTAGCCGAGGGGCGACCACACTGGTTTATAAATCCCCGTGCGGTAGCTCTCTCGAGCTCCTCTCCAAAGCAGGCCTACTGGGCCTACATGTTCTGTGCTGCCCTGTTGGCCTACTGGGCCTTTGCGGGCCTGCATCCTGGCCCAACAACAGGTTGGGTTTCTAGTCATATGCCGGCCGCTCTGGCCTAGTAGGCGGGCTTTTTTTATTTGTTTTGCTTTATTTATTTTTGAGTTTTTTTGTGTATTTAGAGTTTCTTTGTGAATATTTTTGCTTTAGGTACAAAAAATTACAAACTTTCTGTTAGTGCCCGTAGTTTTCAAATTTGAATAGTTTAAATTTTGAATTATTTGAAATTAGTGTGAATCACTAGTTTGTGAATAACTTAACTTTAAAAATCAGTAAAGGCATGAAAGAATTTGTTTGCACATAAAATTTATTCGCGTTTCAAATGCCAAAACACATAATTAACTACCCTAACTATTACAGAGATTCCCTTCTGGGTGTGAAACATAGAAGAAAGTGATGATAGTGAAGCCGATCACATCCCAGATCTTTGGGTGTGAAACTTTTTCTTCGCGTGTGTCCCTTTGCGCTGTAACCATGGAAAATCTTCATCATTTAATGGGATGCTCGGGTCAATATTCACTGTGAGTGGAGCAATTTCATCAAACTTTTCATAATTTTCTGACTTGTCTGTCTTGTCATCCACTCCCACGATGTTTCTCTTCCCAGAAAGAACTATGTGCCGCTTTGGCTCATCGTACGATGCATTCACTTCCTTATCTTTTCTTTTTCTTGGCTTGGTAGACATGTCCTTCACATAGAAAACCTGTGCCACATCATTGGCTAGGACGAATGGTTCGTCTGCATATGCAAGATTGTTGAGATCCACTGTTGTCATTCCGTACTGCGGGTCTTCAGTTACCCCGCCTCGTGTCATATTGACCCATTTGCACCGAAACAAAGGGACCTTCAAACCATGTCGACAGTCAAGTTCCCATATGTCCTGTATATAACCATAATATGTTTCCTTTCCTGTCTTGGTTTCTGCATCAAAGCGGACACCACTGTTTTGGTTGGTGCTCTTCTTATCTTGGGCGATCGTGTAAAATGTATTACCATTTATCTCGTACCCTTTGAAAGTCATTATATTCGAAGATGGTAACTGGGACAGCAAGTATAGGTCATCTTCAATAGAGGTGTCATGCATGGTACGTGTCTGCAACCAGCTGGCGAAACTCCTGGTTTGTTCATGTGTAATCCAGTCATCGGACTGCTCTGGGTGTTTGGAGCGTAGCAAATTCTTGTGTTCATCCATATACGGAGCCACCAAGACGGAATTCTGTAGAACTGTGTAGTGTGCTTCAGTGAGATTCTTCGTCACGTGCATCACATCAATTGCGGAGCGGACCTCTAGGTCTTTCCAATAGGGCGGGTCCCAAAATATAGATTTCTTCTTCCACATGGGTGCGTGTCCGTCAGCGTCATTCATAACAGGTTGTCCACCAGGACCCTTTCCAAAGACCACCTTCAAATCCTTGACCATATCATGTACATCAGCACCAGTACGGTGGCGAGGCTTCGTCCAGTGATCCGCCTCACCTTTGAAATGCTTGCCTTTCTTTATTACGGGATGCCTGCTCAGAAGAAATCGACGATGTCCCAAGTACACATTCTTCTTACAATTAGCCAAATATATATTGTCGGTATCGTCCAAACAGTGCGTGCATGCGCGATATCCCTTGTTTGTCTGTCCTGAAAGGTTACTGAGAGCAGGCCAATCATTGATGTGTTGGGGAACGTAGTAATTTCGAAAATTTTCCTACGCACACGCAAGATCATGGTGATGCACAGCAACGAGAGGGGAGAGTGTTGTCTACGTACCAACGCAGACCGACTGCGGAAGCGATCACACAACATAGAGGAAGTAGTCGTACGTCTTCTTCCCGATCCGACCGATCCAAGCACCGTTACTCCGGCACCTCCGAGTTCTTAGCACACGTTCAGCTCGATGACGATCCTCGGGCTCCGATCCAGCAAAGCGTCGAGGAAGAGTTCCGTCAGCACGACGGCGTGGTGACGATCTTGATGTACTACCGACGCAGGGCTTCGCCTAAGCACTACGACAGTATGATCGAGGTGGAATTTGGTGGCAGGGGGCACCACACACGGCTAAGGAACGATCTCAAGGATCAACTTGTGTGTCTTGGGGTGTCCCCTGCCCCCGTATATAAAGGTTGGAGGAGGGGGGCTGGCCGGCCAGAGAGAGGGAGGCGCAGGGGGAGTCCTACTCCTACCGGGAGTAGGACTCCCCCCTCCAATCCTATTCCAACTAGGACTCTCAAGGGGGAAAGGAGAGAGAGGGGGGTCGGCCCCTTCTCCTAGTCCTACTAGGACTTGGGGAAGGGGGGGGGGGCGCGGCTAGGCTGTGGGCTGCCCCTTTTCTCTTTTCCACTAAGGCCCAATAGGCCCATTAGTCTCCCGGGGGGTTCCGGTAACCCTCCCGGTATTCCGGTAAAATCCCGATTTCACCCGGAACACTTCCTATGTCCAAACATAGGCTTCCAATATATCAATCTTTATGTCTCGACCATTTCGAGACTCCTCGTCATGTCCGTGATCTCATCCGGGACTCCGAACAACCTTCGGTACATCAAAATGCATAAACTCATAATAACTGTCATCGTAACGTTAAGCGTGCGGACCCTACGGTTCGAGAACAATGTAGACATGACCGAGACACGTCTCCGGTCAATAACCAATAGCGGGACCTGGATGCCCATATTGGCTCCTACATATTCTACGAAGATCTTTATCGGTCAGACCGCATAACAACATACGTTGTTCCCTTTGTCATCGGTATGTTACTTGCCCGAGATTCGATCGTCGGTATCCAATACCTAGTTCAATCTCGTTACCGGCAAGTCTCTTTACTCGTTCCGTAATACATCATCTCACAACTAACATATTAGTTGCAGTGCTTGCAAGGCTTATGTGATGTGTATTACCGAGAGGGCCCAGAGATACCTCTCCGACAATCGGAGTGACAAATCCTAATCTCGAAATACGCCAACCCAACATCCACCATTGGAGACACCTGTAGTACTCCTTTATAATCACCCAGTTACGTTGTGACGTTTGGTAGTACCCAAAGTGTTCCTCCGGTAAACGGGAGTTGCATAATCTCATAGTCATAGGAACATGTATAAGTCATGAAGAAAGCAATAGCAACATACTAAACGATCGGGTGCTAAGCTAATGGAATGGGTCATGTCAATCAGATCATTCAACTAATGATGTGACCTTGTTAATCAAATAACAACTCTTTTGTCTATGGTTAGGAAACATAACCATCTTTGATTAACGAGCTAGTCAAGTAGAGGCATACTAGTGACACTCTGTTTGTCTATGTATTCACACATGTATTATGTTTCCGGTTAATACAATTCTAGCATGAATAATAAGCATTTATCATGATATAAGGAAATAAATAATAACTTTATTATTGCCTCTAGGGCATATTTCCTTCAGTCTCCCACTTGCACTAGAGTCAATAATCTAGATCACATCACCATGTGATTAACATCGATAGTTCACATCATCATGTGATTAACACCCATAGTTCACATCGCCATGTGACCAACACTCAAAGGGTTTACTAGAGTCAGTAATCTAGTTCACATCTCTATGTGATTAACACCCAAAGAGTACTAAGGTGTGATCATGTTTTGCTTGTGAGATAATTTTAGTCAACGGGTCTGTCACATTCAGATCCGTAAGTATTTTGCAAAATTCTATGTCTATAATGCTCTGCATGGAGCTACTCTAGCTAATTGCTCCCACTTTCAATATGTATCCAGATTGAGACTTTAGATTCATCTGGATCAGTGTCAAAAACTTGCATCGACGTAACCCTTTACGACGAACCTTTTTGTCACGTCCATAATCGAGAAACATATCCTTATTTTACTAAGGATAATTCTGACCGCTGTCCAGTGATCTACTCCTAGTTCACTATTGTACTCCCTTGCCAAATCAGTGCAGGGTATACAATAAATCTGGTACACAGCATGGCATACTTTATAGAACCTATGAATGAGGCATAGGGAATGACTTTCATTCTCTTTCTATCTTCTGCCGTGGTCGGGCTTTGAGTCTTTACTCAACTTCACACCTTGTAACACAGGCAAGAAACTTTTTCTTTGACTGTTCCATTTTGAACTACTTCAAAATCTTGTCAAGGTATGTACTTATTGAAAAACTTATCAAGCGTCTTGATCTATCTCTATAGATCTTGAAGCTCAATATGTAAGCAGCTTCACCGAAGTCTTTCTTTGAAAAACTCCTTTCAAACACTCCTTTATGCCTTACAGAATAATTCTACATTATTTCCGATCAACAATATGTCATTCACATATACTTTATCAGAAATGCTATAGTGCTCCCACTCACTTTCTTGTAAATATAGGCTTCACCGCAAGTCTGTATAAAACTATATGCTTTGATCAACTTATCAAAGCGTGTATTCCAACTCTGAGATGCTTGCACCAGTCCATAGATGAATCGCTGGAGCTTGCATATTTTGTTAGCACCTTTAGGATTGACAAAACCTACTGGTTGCATCATATACAACTCTTCTTTAAGAAATCCATTAAGGAATGCAGTTTTGTTTATCCATTTGCCAGATTTCATAAAATGCGGCAATTGCTAACATGATTCGGACAGACTTAAGCATAGATACGGGTGAGAAACTCTCATCGTAGTCAACACTTTGAACTTGTCGAAAACCTTTTGCGACAATTCTAGCTTTGTAGATAGTAACACTACTATCAGCGTCCGTCTTCCTCTTGAAGATCCATTTATTTTCTATGGCTTGCCGATCAACGGGCAAGTCATCCAAAGTCCAAACTTTGTTCTCATACATGGATCCCATCTCAGATTTCATGGCTTCAAGCCACTTTGCGGAATCTGGGCTCACCATCGCTTCTTCATAGTTCGTAGGCTCGTCATGGTCAAGTAACATGACCTCCAGAACAGGATTACCGTACCACTCTGGTGCGGTTCTCACTCTGGTTTACCTACGAGATTCGGTAGTAACTTGATCTGAAGTTACATGATCATCATCATTAGCTTTCTCACTAATTGGTGTAGTAGTCACAGGAACAGATTTCTGTGATGAACTACTTTCCAATAAGGGAGAAGGTACAATTACCTTATCAAGTTCTACTTTCTTCCCACTCACTTCTTTCGAGAGAAACTCCTTCTCCAGAAAGTTTCCGAATTTAGCAACAAAAGTCTTGCCTTCGGATCTGTGATAGAAGGTGTATCCAATAGTTTCCTTTGGATATCCTATGAAGATGCACTTCTCCGATTTGAGTTTTGAGCTTATCAGGATGAAACTTTTTCATACAAGCATCGCAACCCCAAACTTTAAGAAACGACAACTTTGGTTTCTTGCCAAACCATAGTTCATAAGGCGTCGTCTCGACGGATATAGATGGTGCCCCTTTTTTTTACGTGAATGTAGCTGTCTCTAATGCATGACCCCAAAAACAATAGTGGTAAATCGGTAAGAGACATCATAGATTGCACTATATCAAATAAAGTACGGTTATGACGTTCGGACACACCATTATGCTGTGGTGTTCCAGGTGGCGTGAGTAGTGAAACTATTTCACATTGTTTTTAACTGAAGGCCAAACTCGTAACTCAAATACTTTTCTCTACGATCAGATCATAGAAACTTTATTTTCTTGTTATGATGATTTTTCACTTCACTCTGAAATTCTTTGAACTTTTCAAATGTTTCAGACTTATGTTTCATCAAGTAGATATACTCATATCTTCTCAAATCATCTGTGAAGATCATAAAATAATGATACTTGTCGTGAGCCTCAATATTCATCAGACCACATACATCAGTATATATGATTTCAAACAAATCTGTTGCTCGCTCCATTGTTCCGAAGAACGGCGTTTTAGTCATCTTGCCCAAAAGGCATGGTTCGCAAGCATCAACTGATTCATAATCAAGTGATTCCAAAAGCCCATCAGCATGGAGTTTCTTCATGCGCTTTACACCAATATGACCTAAACGACAGTGCTACAAATACGTTGCACTATCATTATTAACTTTGCATCTTTTGGTTTCAATATTATGATTATGTGTATCACTATGATCGAGATCCAACGAACTATTTTCATTGGGTGTGTAACCATATAAGGTTTTATTCATGTAAACAGAACAACAATTTATTCTCTTACTTAAATGAATAACCGTATTACAATAAACATGATCAAATCATATTCATGCTCAACGCAAACACCAAATAACACTTATTTAGGTTCAACACTAATCCCGAAATTATGGGGAGTGTGCGATGATGATCATATCAATCTTGGAACCACTTCCAACACACATCGTCACTTTACCCTTAACTAGTCTCTGTTTATTCTGCAACTCCTGTTTCGAGTTACTAATCTTAGCACTGAACTAGTATCAAATACTGAGGGTTTGCTATAAACACTAGTAAAGTACACATCGATAACATGTATATCAAATATACTTATGTTCACTCTGCCATCCTTCTTATCCACCAATCACTTGGGGTAATTCCACTTCCAGTGACCAGTCCCTTTGCAGTAGAAGCACTTAGTCTCAGGCTTAGGATCAGACTTGGGCTTCTTCACTTGAGCAGCAACTTGCTTGCCGTTCTTCTTGAAGTTCCCCTTCTTCCCTCTGCCCTTTTCTTGAAACTAGTGGTCTTGTCAACTATCAACACTTGATGTTTTTCTTGATTTCTACCTTCGTTGATTTCAGCATCACGAAGAGCTTGGGAGTTGTTTCCGTTATCCCTTGCATATTATAGTTCATCACGAAGTTCTGCTAACTTGGTGATGGTGACTAGAGAATTCTGTCAATCACTATCTTATCTGGAAGATTAACTCCCACTTGATTCAAGCGATTGTAGTACCCAGACAATCTGAGCACATGCTCACTAGTTGAGCGATTCTCCTCCATCTTTTAGCTATAGAACTTGTTGGAGACTTCATATCTCTCAACTCGGGTATTTTCTTGAAATATTAACTTCAACTCCTGGAACATCTCATATGGTCCATGACGTTCAAAACGTCTTTGAAGTCCCGATTCTAAGCCATTAAGCATGGTGCACTAAACTATCAAGTAGTCATCATATTGAGCTAGCCAAACGTTCATAACGTCTGCATCTGCTCCTGCAATAGGTCTTTCACCTAGCGGTGCATCAAGGACATAATTCTTCTGTGAAGCAATGAGGATAAACCTCTGATCACGGATCCAATCCGCATCTTTGCTACTAACATCTTTCAACACAATTTTCTCTAGGAACATATCAAAATAAACACAAGGAAGCAACAACGCGAGCTATTGATCTACAACATGATTTGCAAAATACTACCAGGACTAAGTTCATGATAAATTTAAGTTCAATTTAATCATATTACTTAAGAACTCCCACTTAGATAGACATCCCTCTAATCCTCTAAGTGATCACGTGATCCAAATCAACTAAACCATAACCGATCATCACGTGAGATGGAGTAGTTTTCAATGGTGAACATCGTTATGTTGATCATATCTACTATATGATTCACGCTCGACCTTTCGGTCTCCGTGTTCCAAGGACATATCTGTATATGCTTGGCTCGTCAAGTATAACCTGAGTATTCTGCGTGTGCAACTGTTTTGCACCCGTTGTATTTGGACGTAGAGCTTATCACACCCGATCATCACGTGGTGTCTGGGCACGACGAACTTTGGCAACGGTGCATACTCAGGGAGAACACTTCTTGATAATTTAGTGAGAGATCATCTTATAATGCTACCGTCAATCAAAGCAAGATAAGATGCATAAAATGATAAACATCACATGCAATCAATATAAGTGATATGATATGGCCATCATCATCTTGTGCTTGTGATCTCCATCTCCGAAGCACCGTCATGATCACCATCGTCACCGGCTCGACACCTTGATCTCCATCGTAGCATCATTGTCGTCTCGCCAATCTTATGCTTCCACGACTATCACTACCGCTTAGTAATTAAGTAAAGCATTACATCGCGATTGCATTGCATACAATAAAGCGACAACCATATGGCTCCTGCCAGTTGCCGATAACTCGGTTACAAAACATGATCATCTCATACAATAAAATCAGCATCATGCCTTGACCATATCACATCACAACATGCCCTGCAAAAACAAGTTAGACGTCCTCTACTTTGTTGTTGCAAATTTTACGTGGCTGCTACGGGCTTAAGTAAGAACTCATCTCACCTACGCATCAAAACCACAACGATAGTTCGTCAAATAGAGTCCGTTTTAACCTTCTCAAGGACCGGGCGTAGTCACACTTGGTTCAACTAAAGTTGGAGAGACAGTCTTCCGCAAGCCATCTATGTGCAAAGCACGTCGAGGGAACCGGTCTCGCATAAGAGTACGCGTAAGGTTGGTCCGGATCATCTCACCCAACAATACCGCCGAACCAAAGTGTGACATGCTGGTAGGCAGTATGACTTGTATCGCCCACAACTCACTTGTGTTCTACTCGTGCAAATAACATCAAACCATAAAACCTAGGCTCGGATGCCACTGTTGGGGAACGTAGTAATTTCGAAAATTTTCCTACGCACACGCAAGATCATGGTGATGCACAGCAACGAGAGGGGAGAGTGTTGTCTACGTACCAACGCAGACCGACTGCGGAAGCGATCACACAACGTAGAGGAAGTAGTCGTACGTCTTCTTCCCGATCCGACCGATCCAAGCACCGTTACTCCGGCACCTCCGAGTTCTTAGCACACGTTCAGCTCGATGACGATCCTCGGGCTCCGATCCAGCAAAGCGTCGAGGAAGAGTTCCGTCAGCACGACGGCGTGGTGACGATCTTGATGTACTACCGACGCAGGGCTTCGCCTAAGCACTACAACGGTATGATCGAGGTGGAATTTGGTGGCAGGGGGCACCGCACACGGCTAAGGAACGATCTCAAGGATCAACTTGTGTGTCTTGGGGTGTCCCCTGCCCCCGTATATAAAGGTTGGAGGAGGGGGGCTGGCCGGCCAGAGAGAGGGAGGCGCAGGGGGAGTCCTACTCCTACCGGGAGTAGGACTCCCCCCTCCAATCCTATTCCAACTAGGACTCTCAAGGGGGAAAGGAGAGAGAGGGGGGCCGGCCCCTTCTCCTAGTCCTACTAGGACTTGGGGAAGGGGGGGCGTGCGGCTAGGCGGTGGGCTGCCCCTTTTCTCTTTTCCACTAAGGCCCAATAGGCCCATTAGTCTCCCGGGGGGTTCCGGTAACCCTCCCGGTATTCCGGTAAAATCCCGATTTCACCCGGAACACTTCCTATGTCCAAACATAGGCTTCCAATATATCAATCTTTATGTCTCGACCATTTCGAGACTCCTCGTCATGTCCGTGATCTCATCCGGGACTCCGAACAACCTTCTGTACATCAAAATGCATAAACTCATAATAACTGTCATCGTAACGTTAAGCGTGCGGACCCTACGGTTCGAGAACAATGTAGACATGACCGAGACACGTCTCCGGTCAATAACCAATAGCGGGACCTGGATGCCCATATTGGATCCTACATATTCTACGAAGATCTTTATCGGTCAGACCGCATAACAACATACGTTGTTCCCTTTGTCATTGGTATGTTACTTGCCCGAGATTCGATCGTCGGTATCCAATACCTAGTTCAATTTTGTTACCGGCAAGTCTCTTTACTCGTTCTGTAATACATCATCTCACAACTAACATATTAGTTGCAGTGCTTGCAAGGCTTATGTGATGTGTATTACCGAGAGGGCCCAGAGATACCTCTCCGACAATCGGAGTGACAAATCCTAATCTCGAAATACGCCAACCCAACATCCACCATTGGAGACACATGTAGTACTCCTTTATAATCACCCAGTTACGTTGTGACGTTTGGTAGTACCCAAAGTGTTCCTCCGGTAAACGGGAGTTGCATAATCTCATAGTCATAGGAACATGTATAAGTCATGAAGAAAGCAATAGCAACATACTAAATGATCGGGTGCTAAGCTAATGGAATGGGTCATGTCAATCAGATCATTCAACTAATGATGTGACCTCGTTAATCAAATAACAACTCTTTTGTCTATGGTTAGGAAACATAACCATCTTTGATTAACGAGCTAGTCAAGTAGAGGCATACTAGTGACACTCTGTTTGTCTATGTATTCACACACGTATTATGTTTCCGGTTAATACAATTCTAGCATGAATAATAAACATTTATCATGATATAAGGAAATAAATAATAACTTTATTATTGCCTCTAGGGCATATTTCCTTCATGATGGTCACGAACAGCAATGCCTTTAGGTCAAATTCTTCCCCCATGTGCTCATCCACGCACGTACACCTGTTCCATTCCACAGTTGTAAGAGTTATTCAACTAATGGCCTTAGGTACACATCAATGTCGTTGCCGGGTTGCTTAGGGCCTTGGATGAGCACTGGCATCATAATGAACTTTCGCTTCATGCACAACCAAGGTGGAAGGTTATACAAACATAGAGTCACAGGCCAGGTGCTATGGTTGCTGCTCTGCTCCCCAAAAGGATTAATGCCATCTGCGCTTAGACCAAACCATACGCTCCTTGCGTCATCTGCAAACTCCTTCCCGTACTTTCTTTCAATTTTTCTCCACTGCGACCCGTCAGCGGGTACTCTCAACTTTCCCTCTTTCTTACGGTCTTCCCTGTGCCATCGCATCGCCTTGGCATGCTCTTTGCTTTGGAACAAATGTTTCAACCGTGGTATTATAGGAGCATACCACATCACCTTGGCAGGAATCTTCTTCCTGGGGCGCTCGCCCTCGACATCACCAGGGTCATCGCGGCTGATCTTATAGCGCAATGCACCACATACCGGGCAAGCGTTCAAATCCTCGTACTCACCGCGATAGAGGATGCAATCATTAGGGCATGCATGTATCTTCTGCACCTCTAACCCTAGAGGGTAGACAGCCTTCTTTGCTTCGTACGTACTCTCGGGCAATTCGTTGTCCTTTGGAAGCATATCCTTTATCATTACCAGCAACTTTCCAAATCCCTTGTCAGATACACCATTCTCTGCCTTCCATTGCAGCAATTCCAGTGTGGTGCCCAGCTTTTTCTTGTCACCTACGCAATTCGGGTACAACAATTTTTTTGTGATCCTCTAACATGCGCTGCAACTTCTTCTTCTCCAAATCACTTGCGCAGTTTCTCTTTGCATCGGCAATGGCCCGACCTAGATCATCAACGGGCTCATCTGATGCCACTTCTTCAGCTTCTTCCCGCATTGCTGGCTCAGCTTCTTCCCGCATTACCGGCTCAGCTTCTTCCCCCATTGTTGTATCATCGTATTCAGGGAACCCATGGCCAGGATAGCTGTCGTCGTCCTCTTCTTCTTCATTGTCTTCCATCATAACCCCTCTTTCTCCGTGTTGGTCCAAACATTATAGTGGGGCATGAAACCGGACTTAAACAGGTGGACGTGAATGGTTCTTGACGTAGAGTAATTGTGACCATTCTTACAGCGAGCACATGGACAAGGCATAAAACCATTCGCCCGCTTGTTTGCCTCAGCCGCAAGCAGAAAAGTATGCACGCCCTCAACGAACTGGGGAGAGCATCGGTCATCGTACATCCATTGCCGGCTCATCTTCATTACACAACACCGAATAGACCAAATTAATACAAGTTCATACATAAAGTTCATACAACACTTAAATGCAACAAACAAATAACTCTCTAGCTAAAGCATTTAAATGCAACAAAAAATACGATCAAGATCGCAACTAAGGTCACAATGGATCCAACAGCATAATGATACCAAGCCTCACTATCGATGGCATATTTTCTAATCTTTCTAATCTTCAAGCGCATTTTCTCCATCTTGATCTTGTGATCATCGACGACATCGGCAACATGCAACTCCAATTCCATCTTCTCCCCCTGAATTCTTTTCAATTTTTCTTTCAAGTACTCGTTTTCTCGTTCAACTAAATTTAACCTCTCGACAATAGGGTCGGTTGGAATTTCCGGTTCACATACCTCCTAGAAAAAATTTCTATGTCAACTTGATGGGCATAATTTGTCATAAACACGAAATGCAACTAGTTTTAAAAGAGAATATATATACCACATCCGAATCATAACAAGGACGAGGGCCGACGGGGACGGATATCAAAACCATGGCACTATATGTATAACAAACAATGTAAGGGTAAGATAATTATACGAGTAACTATATATCCAAATCACACAAACATCAATTTTTATATAAAATTTCATGAAAAAGAGGCTCACCACAAGGTGGTGCCGGCGACGGGACGGTGCGGGCGATCGACGGTGCTTACGACGGAGATTTAGAAGGCACTAAGTAAACCACACCTACATATGCAAACTAAGTGTTATTTTTGACCTCAAATTGCATATAAATCAAATACTAGCATATATATATATATATATATCCTCCCAAATTACTAAACTCACAAATTAATCACTATATAAAGCATTGCAAGAGCTAATCTAGCAATGAGAGATGAAAGGACAAAGTTGCTAACCTTTGTGATCATTTGAATGGATGGGGGCCTTCAAATCTTGACAAATTTTGCGCAAAAAGTGTGATGAGCTCGAGAGGAAGAGGGGAAGAACAGAGAGGAGAGAGGAAAGGGGAAGAACAGAGCGAGCTCGGGTGGACAAAGGGTTTATGTAGGATGACCTTTAGTACCGGTTCGTGCCAAGAATCGGTACTAAAGGGGCTGGAGGGGCCCCAGTCTGACAACATCCTGCCACCACTCTCATTAGTACTGATTCGTGGCACGAACCGGTGCTAAAGGTTCGCCACGAACCGGTACTAATGAAAGCGGCCCGGCTAGCCGTTGGAACTGGCACTAATGTATACATTAGTGTCGGCTCAAATACAAACCGGCACTAATGTGCTTCACGTTTGACCCTTTTTCTACTAGTGTTCTTCAAGTTTTTATCAATCACGACAGAGACATTTCTTATCAGATCCCTAGAGGCTTCACCCACTAAAATCGTCGTCTTCATCCTACTTGTCAAACATGTCCGTGTGGTCAAATTTGAGTTCCTCTGCTATTTTCTTTTGTAGCAACATTCTATTTTTTTCCAATCTGAGCAGTCTATATAAATCAATCTATGATGATAAGCTTTTGAGAGCCATTCCATTGATGGAAATTCGTGTTGTATCGAGCGGAGGACCGGGCTCATGCAAAGGATCTACAACTGAAGAGATCCACTCTTGGGTGGGAACCGTGGATAAATATGGAGGCACGCAATTATAAAAACATTGAAGATATTATTTTGATGAAATATATATCATATTGCTATAATATACTCCCTCCATTTCTAAATATTTGTCTTTCTAGAGATTTTAACAAGTGACTACATACGAAGCAAAATGAATGAATGTACACTCTAAAATATGTCTATATACATCCGTATGTAGTAGTCCATTTGAAATCTCTAAAAAGACAAATATTTAGAAACGGAGGGAGTAGTATATGAAGGAAATATGCCCTAGAGGCAATAATAAAGTTATTATTTATTTCCTTATTTCATGATAAATGTTTATTATTCATGCTAGAATTGTATTAACCGGAAACATAATACATGTGTGAATACATAGACAAACAGAGTGTCACTAGTATGCCTCTACTTGACTAGCTCGTTAATCAAAGATGGTTATGTTTCCTAACCATGGACAAAGAGTTGTTATTTGATTAACGGGATCACATCATTAGGTGAATGATCTGATTGACATGACCCATTCCATTAGCTTAGCACCCGATCGTTTAGTATGTTGCTATTGCTTTCTTCATGACTTATACATGTTCCTATGACTATGAGATTATGCAACTCCCGTTTGCCGGAGGAACACTTTGTGTGCTACCAAACGTCACAACGTACCTGGGTGATTATAAAGGAGCTCTACAGGTGTCTCCAAAGGTACATGTTGGGTTGGCGTATTTCGAGATTAGGATTTGTCACTCCGATTGTCGGAAAGGTATCTCTGGGCCCTCTCGGTAATGCACATCACTTAAGCCTTGCAAGCATTGCAACTAATGAGTTAGTTGCGGGATGATGTATTACGGAACGAGTAAAGAGACTTGCCGGTAACGAGATTGAACTAGGTATTGGATACCGACGATCGAATCTCAGGCAAGTAACATACCGATGACAAAGGGAACAACGTATGTTGTTATGCGGTCTGACCGATAAAGATCTTCGTAGAATATGTAGGAGCCAATATGGGCATCCAGATCCCGCTATTGGTTATTGACCGGAGACGTGTCTCGGTCATGTCTACATTGTTCTCGAACCCATAGGGTCCACACGCTTAAGGTTTCGATGACAGTTATATTATGAGTTTATGAGTTTTGATGTACCGAAGGAGTTCGGAGTCCCGGATGAGATCGGGGACATGACGAGGAGTCTCAAAATGGTCGAGACGTAAAGATCGATATATTGGACGACTATATTCGAAGATCGGGAAGGTTCCGAGTGATTCGGGTATTTTCGGAGGTACCGGGGAGTTACGGGAATACGAGGAAGAAGCAATGGGCCTTAATGGGCCTTAGTGGGAAGGACCAGGAGGTGGCGTGCGCCCCTCCCAAGCCCAGTCCGAATTGGACAAGGGGTTTGGGGTGCGGCCCCTCTCTCCCTTCCTTCCCCTCTTCCCCCCTTTCCCCCCTTCTCCTAGTTGGACTAGGAAAGGTGGAAACCTACTCCAACTAGGAGTAGGAATCCTACTCCTCCTTGGCGCGCCCACAAGGGCCGGCCGTCCTCCCCCTTGCTCCTTTATATACGGGGGCAGGGGGACACCCCATAGACACACAAGTTGATCCACGTGATCATATTCTTAGCCGTGTGTGGTGCCCCCTTCCACCATAGTCCTCGATAATATTGTAGCGGTGCTTAGGCGAAGCCCTGCGACAGTAGTACATCAAGATCGTCACCACGCCGTCGTGCTGACGGAACTCTTCCCCGACACTTTGCTGGATCGGAGTCCGGGGATCGTCATCGAGCTGAACGTGTGCTAGAACTCGGAGATGCCGTAGTTTCGGTGCTTGATCGGTCGGGCCGTGAAGACGTACGACTACATCAACCGCATTGTCATAACGCTTCCGCTATCGGTCTACAAGGGTACGTAGACAACACTCTCCCCTCTCGTTGCTATGCATCACCATGATCTTGCGTGTGCGTAGGAATTTTTTTGAAATTACTACGTTCCCCAACAGTGGCATCCGAGCCTAGGTTTTATGGTTTGATGTTATATGCACGAGTAGAACACAAGTGAGTTGTGGGCGATATAAGTCATACTGCTTACCAGCATGTCATACTTTGGTTCAGCGGTATTGTTGGATAAAGCGGCCCGGACCGACATTACGCGTACGCTTACGCGAGACCGGTTCTCCCGACGTGCTTTGCACATAGGTGGCTTGCGGGTGACAGTTTCTCCAACTTTAGTTGAACCGAGTGTGGCTACGTCCGGTCCTTGCGAAGGTTAAAACAACACCAACTTGACAAACTATCGTTGTGGTTTTGATGCGTAGGTGAGATTGGTTCTTGCTTAAAGCCCGTAGCAGCCACGTAAAACTTGCAACAACAAAGTAGAGGACGTCTAACTTGTTTTTGCAGGGCATGTTGTGATGTGATATGGCCAAGACATGATGCTAAATTTTATTGTATGAGATGATCATGTTTTGTAACCGAGTTATCGGCAACTGGCAGGAGCCATATGGTTGTCGCTTTATTGTATGCAATTCAATCGCGCTGTAATGCTTTACTTTATCACTAAGCGGTAGCGATAGTCGTGGAAGCATAAAAGTGGCGAGACGATAACGATGTTGCGATGGAGATCAAGGTGTCGCGCCGGTGACGATGGTGATCATGACGGTGCTTCGGAGATGGAGATCACAGGCACAAGATGATGATGGCCATATCATATCACTTATATTGATTGCATGTGATGTTTATCTTTTATGCATCTTATCTTGCTTTGATTGACGGTAGCATTATAAGATGATCTCTCACTAAATTATCAAGAAGTGTTCTCCCTGAGTATGCACAGTTGCGAAAGTTCTTCGTGCTGAGACACCACGTGATGATCGGGTGTGATAGGCTCTACGTTCAAATACAACGGGTGCAAAACAGTTGCACACGCGGAATACTCAGATTATACTTGACGAGCCAAGCATATACAGATATGGCCTCGGAACACGGAGACCGAAAGGTCGAGCGTGAATCATATAGTAGATATGCTCAACATAATGATGTGCACCATTGAAAACTAATCCATTTCACGTGATGATCGATTATGGTTTAGTTGATTTGGATCACGTGATCACTTAGAGGATTAGAGGGATGTCTATCTAAGTGGGAGTTCTTAAGTAATATGATTAATTGAACTTGAATTTATCATGAACTCTGGTAGTATTTTGCAAATTATGTTGTAGATCAATAGCTCGCGTTGTTGCTTCCTGAAGGAAATATGCCCTAGAGGCAATAATAAAGTTATTATTTATTTCCTTATATCATGATAAATATTTATTATTCATGCTAGAATTGTATTAACTGGAAACATAATACATGTGTCAATACATAGACAAACAGAGTGTCACTAGTATGCCTCTACTTGACTAGCTCGTTAATCAAAGATGGTTATGTTTCCTAACCATGTACAAAGAGTTGTTATTTGATTAACGAGATCACATCATTAGTTGAATGATCTGATTGACATGACCCATTCCATTAGCTTAGCACCCGATCATTTAGTATGTTGCTATTGCTTTCTTCATGACTTATACATGTTCCTATGACTATGAGATTATGCAACTCCCGTTTGCCGGAGGAACACTTTGGGTGCTACCAAACGTCACAACGTAACTGGGTGATTATAAAGGAGTACTACAGGTGTCTCCAAAGGTAGATGTTGGGTTGGCGTATTTCGAGATTAGGATTTGTCACTCCGATTGTCGGAGAGGTATCTCTGGGCCCTTTCGGTAATGCACATCACTTAAGCCTTGCAAGCATTACAACTAATGAGTTAGTTGCGAGATGATGTATTACGGAACGAGTAAAGAGACTTGCCGGTAACGAGATTGAACTAGGTATTGGATACCGACGATCGAATCTCGGGCAAGTAACATACCGATGACAAAGGGAACAACGTATGTTGTTATGCGGTCTGACCGATAAAGATCTTCGTAGAATATGTAGGAGCCAATATGGGCATCCAGGTCCCGCTATTGGTTATTGACCGGAGATGTGTCTCGGTCATGTCTACATTGTTCTCGAACCGTAGGGTCCGCACGCTTAACGTTACGATGAAGTTATTATGAGTTTATGCATTTTGATGTACCGAAGGTTGTTCGGAGTCCCGGATGTGATCACGGACATGACGAGGAGTCTCGAAATGGTCGAGACATAAAGATTGATATATTGGAAGCCTATGTTTGGACATCGGAAGTGTTCCGGGTGAAATCGGGAATTTTACCGGAGTACCGGGAGGTTACCGGAACCCCCCGGGAACCAAATGGGCCTTATTGGGCCTTAGTGGAAAGGTGAAAGGGGCAGCCCAAGGAGGGCTGCGCGCCTCCCCCCTCCCCTAGTCCTATTAGGACTAGGAGAGGTGGCCGGCCCCCTTCTCCCTCTCTCTCTCTCTCTCTCGAGGAGTCCTATTAGGAATAGGATTGGGGGGAAGAGTCCTACTCCCGGTAGGAGTAGGAATCCTCCTGTGCCCTCCTCTCCTTGGCCGGCCAGCCCTCCCCCTGGCAACCTTTATATACGGGGGCAGGGGGAACCTCTAGACACACAAGTTGATCCTTGAGATCGTTCCTTAGCCGTGTGCGGTGCCCCCTGCCACCAAATTCCACCTCGATCATACCGTTGTAGTGCTTAGGCGAAGCCCTGCGTCGGTAGAACATCAAGATCATCACCACGCCGTCGTGCTGACGGAATTCTTCCTCGACGCTTTGCTGGATCGGAGCCCGAGGATCGTCATCGAGCTGAACGTGTGCTAAGAACTCGGAGGTGCCGGAGTAACGGTGCTTGGATCGGTCGGATCGGGAAGAAGACGTACGACTACTTCCTCTATGTTGTGTCAACGCTTCCGTTGCAATCTACAAGGGTACGTAGATTAGACTCTCCCCCTCGTTGCTATGCATCACCATGATCTTGCGTGTGCGTAGGAATTTTTTTGAAATTACTACGTTCCCCAACAGTGGCATCCGAGCCTAGGTTTTATGGTTTGATGTTATTTGCACGAGTAGAACACAAGTGAATTGTGGGCGATACAAGTCATACTGCCTACCAGCATGTCATACTTTGGTTCGGCGGTATTGTTGGACGAGACGACCCGGACCAACCTTACGCGTACGCTTACGCGAGACCGGTTCCCTCGACGTGATTTGCACATAGATGGCTTGCGGGCGACTGTCTCTCCAACTTTAGTTGAACCGAGTGTGGCTACGCCCGGTCCTTGAGAAGGTTAAAACGGAGTCTATTTGACAAACTATCGTTGTGGTTTTGATGCGTGGGTGAGATGAGTTCTTGCTTAAGCCCGTAGCAGCCACGTAAAACATGCAACAACAAAGTAGAGGACGTCTAACTTGTTTTTGCAGGGCATGTTGTGATGTGATATGGTCAAGACATGATGCTAAATTTTATTGTATGAGATGATCATGTTTTGTAAAAAAGTTATCGGCAACTGGCAGGAGCCATATGGTTGTCGCTTTATTGTATGCAATGCAATCGCGATGTAATGCTTTACTTTATTGCTAAGCGATAGTGATAGTCGTGGAAGCATAAGATTGGCGAGATGACAACGATGCTACGATGGAGATCAAGGTGTCGTGCCGGTGACGATGGTGATCATGACGGTGCTTCGGAGATGGAGATCACAAGCACAAGATGATGATGGCCATATCATATCACTTATATTGATTGCATGTGATGTTTATCTTTTATGCATCTTATCTTGCTTTGATTGACGGTAGCATTATAAGATGATCTCTCACTAAATTATCAGGAAGTGTTCTCCCTGAGTATGCACCGTTGCGAAAGTTCTTCGTCCTGAGACACCACGTGATGATCGGGTGTGATAGGCTCTACGTTCAAATACAACGGGTGCAAAACAGTTGCACACGCAGAATACTCAGGTTATACTTGACGAGCCAAGCATATACAGATATGGCCTCGGAACACGGAGACCGAAAGGTCGAGCGTGAATCATATAATAGATATGATCAACATAGTGATGTTCACCAATGAAACTACTCCATCTCACGTGATGATCGAACATGGTTTAGTTGATTTGGATCACGTGATCACTTAGAGGATTAGAGGGATGTCTTTCTAAGTGGGAGTTCTTAAGTAATATGATTAAATTGAACTTAAATTTATCATGAACTTAGTCCTGGTAGTATTTTGCAAATTATGTTGTAGATCAATAGCTCGCGTTGTTGCTTCCCTATGTTTATTTTGATATGTTCCTAGAGAAAATTGTGTTGAAAGATGTTAGTAGCAAAGATGCGGATTGGATTCGTGATCAGAGGTTTATCCTCATTGCTGCACAGAAGAATTATGTCCTTGATGCACCGCTAGGTGAAAGACCTATTGCAGGAGCAGATGCAGATGTTATGAACGTTTGGCTAGCTCAATATGATGACTACTTGATAGTTTAGTGCACCATGCTTAATGGCTTAGAATCGGGACTTCAAAGACGTTTTGAACATCATGGAGCATATGAGATGTTCCAGGAGTTGAAGTTAATATTTCAAGCAAATACCCGAGTTGAGAGATATGAAGTCTCCAACAAGTTCTATAGCTAAAAGATGGAGGAGAATCGCTCAACTAGTGAGCATGTGCCCAGATTGTCTGAGTACTACAATCACTTGAATCAAGTGGGAGTTAATCTTCCAGATAAGATAGTGATTGACAGAATTCTCTAGTCACCATCACCAAGTTAGTAGAACTTCCTGATGAACTATGATATGCAAGGGATAACGGAAACAACTCCCAAGCTCTTCGTAATGCGGAAATTGACGAAGGTAGAAATCAAGAAAAACATCAAGTGTTGATGGTAGACAAGACCACTAGTTTCAAGAAAAGGGCAGAGGGAAGAAGGGGAACTTCAAGAAGAACGGCAAGCGAGTTGCTGCTCAAGTGAAAAAGCCCAAGTCTGGTCCTAAGCCTGAGACTAAGTGCTTCTACTGCAAAGGGACTGGTCACTGGAAGCGGAACTACCCCAAGTGATTGGCGGATAAGAAGGATGGCAAAGTGAACATAAGTATATTTGATATACATGTTAATGATGTGTACTTTACTAGTGTTTATAGCAAACCCTCAGTATTTGATACTAGTTCAGTTGCTAAGATTAGTAACTCAAAACGGGAGTTGCAGAATAAACAGAGACTAGTTAAGGGTGAAGTGACGATGTGTGTTGGAAGTGGTTCCAAGATTGATATGATCATCATCGCACACTCCCTATAATTTCAGGATTAGTGTTGAACCTAAATAAGTGTTATTTGGTGTTTGCGTTTAACATGAATATGATTTGATCATGTTTATTGTAATACGGTTATTCATTTAAGTAAGAGAATAAATTGTTGTTCTGTTTACATGAATAAAACCTTATATGGTTACACACCCAATGAAAATAGTTCCTTGGATCTCGATCGTAGTGATACACATAATCATAATATTGAAACCAAAAGATGCAAAGTTAATAATGATAGTGCTACTTATTTGTAGCACTGCCGTTTAGGTCATATTGGTGTAAAGCGCATGAAGAAACTCCATGCTGATGGGCTTTTGGAATCACTTGATTATGAATTAGTTGATGCTTGCGAACCATGCCTCATGGGCAAGATGACTAAGACTTTGTTCTTCGGAACAATGGAGCGAGCAAAAGATTTGTTGGAAATCATACATACTGATGTATGTGGTCCGATAAATATTGAGACTCGCGACAGGTATCATTATTTTCTGATCTTCACAGATGATTTGAGCAGATATGAGTATATCTACTTGATGAAACATAAGTCTGAAACATTTGAAAAGTTCAAAGAATTTCAGAGTAAAGTGAAAAATCATCGTGACAAGAAAATAAAGTTTCTACGATCTGATCGCGGAGACAAATATTTGAGTTACGAGTTTGGTCTTCAGTTAAAACAATGTGAAATAGTTTCACTATGCACGCCACCTGGAACACCACAGCATAATGGTGTGTCCGAACGTCATAACCATACTTTATTGGATATAGTACAATCTATGATGTATCTTACCGATCTACCACTATCGTTTTGGGGTTATGCATTAGAGACAGCTGCATTCACGTTAAATAGGGCACCATCTAAATCCATTGAGACGACACCGTGTGAACTATGGTTTGGCAAGAAACCTAAGCTGTCGTTTCTTAAAGTTTGGAGTTGCGATGCTTATGTGAAAAAAGTTTCATCTCGATAAGCTCAAACTCAAATCGGAGAAATATGTCTTCATAGGATACCCAAAAGTTACTGTTGGGTACACCTCCTATCACAGATCCGAAGGCAAGACTTTTGTTGCTAAATTCGGAAACTTTCTGGAGAAGGAGTTTCTCTCGAAAGAAGTGAGTGGGAGGAAAGTAGAACTTGATGAGGTAACTGTACCTCCTCCCCTATTGGAAAGTAGTACATCACAGAAACCGGTTTCTGTGACACCTACACCAATTAGTGAGGAAGCTAATGATGATGATCATGAAACTTCAGATCAAGTTACTACCGAATCTCGTAGGTAAACCAGAGTGAGATCCGCATCAGAGTGGTACGGTAATCCTGTTCTGGAAGTCATGTTACTGGACCATGACAAACTTACGAACTATGAGGAAGCAATGATGAGCCCAAATTCCGCGAAATGGTTTGAGGCCATGAAATCCAAGATATGATCCATGTATGAGAACAAAGTATGGACTTTGATGGATTTGCCCAATGATTGGCAAGCCATAGAAAATAAATGGATCTTCAAGAGGAAAACGGACGTTGATAGTAGTGTTACTATCTACAAAGCTAGAATTGTCGCAAAAAGGTTTTCGACAAGTTCAAAGTGTTGACTACGATGAGAGTTTCTCACCCGTATCTATGCTTAAGTCTGTCCGAATTATGTTAGCAATTGCCGCATTTTATGAAATCTGGCAAATGGATAAACAAAACTGCATTCCTTAATGGATTTCTTAAAGAAGAGTTGTATATGATGCAACCAGTAGGTTTTGTCAATCCTAAAGGTGCTAACAAAATATGCAAGCTCCAGCGATTCATCTATGGACTGGTGCAAGCATCTCAGAGTTGGAATACACGCTTTGATAACTTGATCAAAGCATATAGTTTTATACAGACTTGCGGTGAAGCCTGTATTTACAAGAAAGTGAGTGGGAGCACTACAGCATTTCTGATAAAGTATATGTGAATGACATATTGTTGATCGGAAATAATATAGAATTATTCTGTAAAGCATAAAGGAGTGTTTGAAAGGAGTTTTTCAAAGAAAGACTTTGGTGAAGCTGCTTACATATTGAGCTTCAAGATCTATAAAGATAGATCAAGACGCTTGATAAGTTTTTTCAATAAGTACATACCTTGACAAGATTTCGAAGTAGTTCAAAATGGAGCAGTCAAAGAAAGAGTTCTTGCCTGTATTACAAGGTGTGAAGTTGAGTAAGACTCAAAGCCCGACCACGGCAGAAGATAGAAAAAGAATGAAAGTCATTCCCTATGCCTTGGCCATAGGTTCTATAAAGTATGTCATGCTGTATACCAGATCTATTGTATACCCTGCACTGATTTGGCAAGGGAGTACAATAGTGATCTAGGAGTAGATCACTGGACAGCGGTCAGAATTATCCTTAGTGAAATAAGGATATGTTTCTCGATTATGGACGTGATAAAAAAGGTTCGTCGTAAAGGGTTACGCCGATGCAAGTTTTGACACTAATCTAGATGACTCTAAGCCTCGGTCCAGATACATATTGAAAGTGGGAGCAATTAGCTAGAGTAGCTCCATGCAGAGCATTGTTGACATAGAAATTTGCAAAATACATGTGGATCTGAATGTGGCAAACCCGTTGACTAAGATTCTCTCACAAGCAAAACATGATCACACCTTAGTACTCTTTGGGTGTTAATCACATAGTGATGTGAACTAGATTACTGAATCTAGTAAACCCTTTGGGTGTTGGTCACATGGCGATGTGAACTATGGGTGTTAATCACATGATGATGTGAACTATCGATGTTAATCACATGGTGATGTGATCTAGATTATTGACTCTAGTGCAAGTGGGAGACTAAAGGAAATATGCCCTAGAGGCAATAATAAAGTTATTATTTATTTCCTTATATCATGATAAATATTTATTATTCATGCTAGAATTGTATTAACCGGAAACATAATACATGTGTGAATACATAGACAAACAGAGTGTCACTAGTATGCCTCTACTTGACTAGCTCGTTAATCAAAGATGGTTATGTTTCCTAACCATGTACAAAGAGTTGTTATTTGATTAACGAGATCACATCATTAGTTGAATGATCTGATTGACATGACCCATTCCATTAGCTTAGCACCCGATCATTTAGTATGTTGCTATTGCTTTCTTCATGACTTATACATGTTCCTATGACTATGAGATTATGCAACTCCCGTTTGCCGGAGGAACACTTTGGGTGCTACCAAACGTCACAACGTAACTGGGTGATTATAAAGGAGTACTACAGGTGTCTCCAAAGGTAGATGTTGGGTTGGCGTATTTCGAGATTAGGATTTGTCACTCCGATTGTCGGAGAGGTATCTCTGGGCCCTCTCGGTAATGCACATCACTTAAGCCTTGCAAGCATTACAACTAATGAGTTAGTTGCGAGATGATGTATTACGGAACGAGTAAAGAGACTTGCCGGTAACGAGATTGAACTAGGTATTGGATACCGACGATCGAATCTCGGACAAGTAACATACCGATGACAAAGGGAACAACGTATGTTGTTATGCGGTCTGACCGATAAAGATCTTCGTAGAATATGTAGGAGCCAATATGGGCATCCAGGTCCCGCTATTGGTTATTGACCGGAGACGTGTCTCGGTCATGTCTACATTGTTCTCGAACCGTAGGGTCCGCACGCTTAACGTTACGATGACAGTTATTATGAGTTTATGCATTTTGATGTACCGAAGGTTGTTCGGAGTCCCGGATGTGATCACGGACATGACGAGGAGTCTCGAAATGGTCGAGACATAAAGATTGATATATTGGAAGCCTATGTTTGGACATCGGAAGTGTTCCGGGTGAAATCAGGAATTTTACCAGAGTACCGGGAGGTTACCGGAACCCCCCGGGAACCAAATGGGCCTTATTGGGCCTTAGTGGAAAGGTGAAAGGGGCAGCCCAAGGAGGGCTGCGCGCCTCCCCCCTCCCCTAGTCCTATTAGGACTAGGAGAGGTGGCCGGCCCCCTTCTCCCTCTCTCTCTCTCTCTCTCGAGGAGTCCTATTAGGAATAGGATTGGGGGGAAGAGTCCTACTCCCGGTAGGAGTAGGACTCCTCCTGCGCCCTCCTCTCCTTGGCCGGCCAGCCCTCCCCCTGGCAACCTTTATATACGGGGGCAGGGGGCACCTCTAGACACACAAGTTGATCCTTGAGATCGTTCCTTAGCCGTGTGCGGTGCCCCCTGCCACCAAATTCCACCTCGATCATACCGTTGTAGTGCTTAGGCGAAGCCCTGCGTCGGTAGAACATCAAGATCGTCACCACGCCGTCGTGCTGACGGAATTCTTCCTCGACGCTTTGCTGGATTGGAGCCCGAGGATCGTCATCGAGCTGAACGTGTGCCAAGAACTCGGAGGTGCCGGAGTAACGGTGCTTGGATCGGTCGGATCGGGAAGAAGACGTATGACTACTTCCTCTACGTTGTGTCAATGCTTCCGTTGCGATCTACAAGGGTACGTAGATCAGACTCTCCCCCTCGTTGCTATGCATCACCATGATCTTGCGTGTGCGTAGGAATTTTTTTGAAATTACTACGTTCCCCAACACTTCCCTGTGTTTATTTTGATATGTTCCTAGAGAAAAACTATGTTGAAAGATGTTAGTAGCAATGATGCGGATTGGATCCGTGATATGAGGTCTATCGTCATTGCTGCACAGAAAAATTATGTCCTTGATGCACCGCTAGGTGACAGACCTATTGCAGGAGCAGATGCAGACATTATGAACGTTTGGCTAGCTCAATATGATGACTACTTGATAGTTTAGTGCACCATGCTTAACGGCTTAGAATCGGGACTTCAAAGACGTTTTGAACGTCATGGACCATATCAGATGTTCCAGGAGTTGAAGTTAATATTTCAAGCAAATACCCGAGTTGAGAGATATGAAGTCTCCAACAAGTTCTATAGCTAAAAGATGGAGGAGAATCTCTCAACTAGTGAGCATGTGCTCAAATTGTCTGGGTACTACAATCGCTTGAATCAAGTGGGAGTTAATCTTCTAGATAAGATAGTGATTGACAGAATTCTCTAGTCACCATCACCAAGTTAGTAGAACTTCGTGATGAACTATAATATGCAAGGGATAACGGAAACAATTCCCAAGCTCTTCGTGATGCTAAAATCGACGAAGGTAGAAATCAAGAAAAACATCAAGTGTTGATGGTAGACAAGACCACTAGTTTCAAGAAAAGGGCAAAAGGAAGAAGGAGAACTTCAAGAAGAACGCCAAGCAAGTTGCTACTCAAGTGAAGAAGCCCAAGTTTGGTCCTAAGCCTGAGACTAAGTGCTTCTACTGCAAAGGGACTGGTCACTGGAAGCGGAACTACCCCAAGTGATTGGCGGATAAGAAGGATGGCAAAGTGAACAAAGGTATATTTGATATACAGATTATTAATGTGTATTTTACTAGTGTTCATAGCAACCCCTCGGTATTTGATACTGGTTCAGTTGCTAAGAGTAGTAACTCAAAACGGGAGTTGCAGAATGAACAGAAAATAGTTAAGGGTGAAGTAACGATGTGTGTTGGAAGTAGTTCCAAGATTGATATGATCATCATCGCACACTCCCTATACTTTCGGGATTAGTGTTGAAACTAAATAAGTGTTATTTGGTGTTTGCGTTGAGCATGAATATGATTTGATCATGTTTATTGCAATACGGTTATTCATTAAAGTCAGAGAATAATTGTTGTTCTGTTTACATGAATAAAACCTTCGATGGTCATACACCCAATGAAAATAGTTCGTTGGATCTCGATCATAGTGTTACACATATTCATAATATTGAAGCCAAAAGATGCAAAGTTAATAATGATAGTGTAACTTATTTGTGGCACTGCCGTTTAGGTCATATCGGTGTAAAGCGCATGAAGAAACTCCATACTGATGGACTTTTGGAACCACTTGATTATGAATCACTTGGTACTTGCGAACCATGCCTCATGGACAAGATGACTAAGACTCCGTTCTCCGGAACAATGGAGCGAGCAACAAACTTGATTGGAAATAATACATACTGATGTATGCAGTCCAATGAGTGTTGAGGCTCGCGGCGGGTATCGTTATTTTCTGACCTTCACAGATGATTTGAGCAGATATGAGTATATCTACTTGATGAAACATAAGTATGAAACATTTGAAAAGTTCAAATAAATTCAGGGTGAAGTGGAAAATCATCATGACAAGAAAATAAGGTTTCTACGATCTGATCGCGGAGACAAATATTTGAGTTACGAGTTTGGTCTTCAATTAAAACATTGTGGAATAGTTTCACAAACTCATGCCACCTAGAACACCACAGCATAATGGTGTGTCCGATCGTCATAACCGTACTTTATTGGATATAGTGCAATCTATGATGTTTCTTACCGATTTACCAATATCGTTTTGGGATCATGCATTAGAGACAGCTGCATTCACATTAAAAAGGGGCACCATCTAAGTCCGTTGAGACGACACAATCTGAACTATGGTTTGGCAAGAAACCAAAGTTGTCGTTTCTTAAAGTTTGGGGTTGTGATACTTATATGAAAAAGTTTCATCCTAATAAGCTCAAACCCAAATCGGAGAAATATGTCTTCATAGGATACCCAAAGGAGACTTTTGGGTACACCTTCTATCACAAATACGAAGGCAAGACTTTTGTTGCTGAATTCAGAGTTTTTTAGAGAAGGAGTTTCTCTCGAAAGAAGTGAGTGGGAAGAAAGTAGAAAACTTGATAAGGTAATTGTACCTTCTCCCTTATTGGAAAATAGTTCATCACAGAAATCTGTTCCTGTGACTACTACACCAATTAGTGAGGAAGCTAATGATGATGATCATGTAACTTCAGATCAAGTTATTACCGAATCTCGTAGGTAAACCAGAGTGAGATCCGCACCAGAGTTGTACGGTAATCCTGTTCTGGAAGTCATGTTACTAGACCATGACGAACTTGCGAACTATGAGGAAGCGATGATGAGCCCAGATTCCGCGAAATGGTTTGAGGCCATGAAATCTGAGATATGATCCATGTATGAGAACAAAGTATGGACTTTGATGGATTTGCCCGATGATCGGCAAGCCATAGAAAATAAATGGATCTTCAATAGGAAGACGGACGCTGATAGTAGTGTTACTATCTACAAAGCTAGAATTGTCGCAAAAGGTTTTCGACAAGTTCAAGGTGTTGACTACGATGAGATTTTCTCACTCGTATCTATGCTTAAAGTCTGTCCGAATCATGTTAGCAATTGCCGCATTTTATGAAATCTGGCAAATGGATAAACAAAACTGCACTCCTTAATGGATTTATTAAAGAAGAGTTGTATGTGATGCAACAAGATGGTTTTGTCAATCCTAAAGGTGCTAACAAAATATGCAAGCTCCAGCGATCCATTTATGGACTGGTGCAAGCATCTCGAAGTTGGAATATATGCTTTGATAAGTTGATCAAAGCATATAGTTTTATACAGACTTGCGGTGAAGCCTGTATTTACAAGAAAGTGAGTGGGAGCACTACAGCATTTCTGATAAGTATATGTGAATGACATATTATTGATCGGAAATAATGTAGAATTATTCTGCAAAGCATAAAGGAGTATTTGAAAGGAGTTTTTCAAAGAAAAACATCGGTGAAGCTACTTACATATTGAGCATCAAGATCTATAGAGATAGATCAAAACGCTTGATAAGTTATTTCAATGAGTACATACCTTGACAAGATTTTGAAGTAGTTCAAAATGGAACAATCAAAGAAAGAGTTCTTGCCTGTGTTACAAGGTGTGAAATTGAGTAAGACTCAAAACACGACCACGACAGAAGATAGAAAGAGAATGAAAGTCATTCCCTATGCCTTGGCCATAGGTTCTATAAAGTATGCCATGCTGTGTACCAGATCTATTGTATACCCTACACTGATTTTGGCAAGGGAGTACAATAGTGATCTAGGAGTAGATCACTGGACAGCGGTCAAAATTATCCTTAGTGGAATAAGGATATGTTTCTCAATTATGGACGTGACAAAAAGGGTTCGTCGTAAAGGGTTACGTCGACGCAAATTTTGACACTGATCTAGATGACTCTAAATCTAAATCTGGATACATATTGAAAGTGGGAGCAATTAGCTAAGAGTAGCTCCGTGTAGAGCATTGTTGACATAGAAATTTGCAAAATACATACGGATCTGAATCTGGCAGACCCATTGACTAAACTTATCTCACAAGCAAAACATGATCACACCTTAGTACTCTTTGGGTGTTAATCACATAAGCGATGTGAACTAGATTACTGAATCTAGTAAACCCTTTGGGTGTTGGTCACATGGCGATGTGAACTATGGGTGTTAATCACATGATGATGTGAACTATCGATGTTAATCACATGGTGATGTGATCTAGATTATTGACTCTAGTGCAAGTGGGAGACTGAAGGAAATATGCCCTAGAGGCAATAATAAAGTTATTATTTATTTCCTTATTTCATGATAAATGTTTATTATTCATGCTAGAATTGTATTAACCGGAAACATAATACATGTGTGAATACATAGACAAACAGAGTGTCACTAGTATGCCTCTACTTGACTAGCTCGTTAATCAAAGATGGTTATGTTTCCTAACCATGGACAAAGAGTTGTTATTTGATTAACGGGATCACATCATTAGGTGAATGATCTGATTGACATGACCCATTCCATTAGCTTAGCACCCGATCGTTTAGTATGTTGCTATTGCTTTCTTCATGACTTATACATGTTCCTATGACTATGAGATTATGCAACTCCCGTTTGCCGGAGGAACACTTTTTGTGCTACCAAACGTCACAATGTAACTGGGTGATTATAAAGGAGCTCTACAGGTGTCTCCAAAGGTACATGTTGGGTTGGCGTATTTCGAGATTAGGATTTGTCACTCCGATTGTCGGAGAGGTATCTTTGGGCCCTCTCGGTAATGCACATCACTTAAGCCTTGCAGGCATTGCAACTAATGAGTTAGTTACGGGATGATGTATTACGGAACGAGTAAAGAGACTTGCCGGTAACGAGATTGAACTAGGTATCGGATACCGACGATCGAATCTCAGGCAAGTAACATACCGATGACAAAGGGAACAACGTATGTTGTTATGCGGTCTGACCGATAAAGATCTTCGTAGAATATGTAGGAGCCAATATGGGCATCCAGGTCCCGCTATTGGTTATTGGCCGGAGACGTGTCTCGGTCATGTCTACATTGTTCTCGAACCCGTAGGGTCCGCACGCTTAAGGTTTCGATGACAGTTATATTATGAGTTTATGAGTTTTGATGTACCGAAGGAGTTCGGAGTCCCGGATGAGATCGGGGACATGACGAGGAGTCTCGAAATGGTCGAGACGTAAAGATCGATATATTGGACGACTATATTCGAACATCGGAAAGGTTCCGAGTGATTCGGGTATTTTCGGAGGTACCGGGGAGTTACGGGAATACGAGGAAGAAGCAATGAGCCTTAATGGGCCTTAGTGGGAAGGACCAGGAGGTGGCGCGTGCCCCTCCCAAGCCCAGTCCGAATTGGACAAGCGGTTTGGGGCGCGGCCCCTCTCTCCCTTCCTTCCCCTCTTCCCCCCTTTCCCCCCTTCTCCTAGTTGGACTAGGAAAGGTGGAAACCTACTCCAACTAGGAGTAGGAATCCTACTCCTCCTTGGCGCGCCCACAAGGGCCGGCCGGCCTCCCCCTTGCTCCTTTATATACGGGGGCAGGGGGTACCCCATAGACACACAAGTTGATCCACGTGATCATATTCTTAGCCGTGTGCGGTGCCCCCTTCCACCATAGTCCTCAATAATATTGTAGCGGTGCTTAGGCGAAGCCCTGCGACAGTAGTACATCAAAATCGTCACCACGCCGTCGTGCTGACGGAACTCTTCCCCGACACTTTGTTGGATCGGAGTCCGGGGATCGTCATCGAGCTGAACGTGTGCTAGAACTCGGAGGTGCCGTAGTTTCGGTGCTTGATCGGTCGGGTCGTGAAGACGTACGACTACATCAACCGCGTTGTCATAACGCTTCCGCTATCGGTCTACGAGGGTACGTAGACAACACTCTCCCCTCTCGTTGCTATGCACCACCATGATCTTGTGTGTGCGTAGGAATTTTTTTGAAATTACTACGTTCCCCAACAGTATACACGCATATAGAGTACTCTTTTTACGAGCAGAGACGGACTACAAATATTACAACATATTCTCCCTTTCTTTTGTCGTCACAAGAGGAAACATAGACAATAATAATGATTTAGAAATGCAGAAAAATACATAAACTTGTTATCTTGCATGTTATGGTACACTAGTAGAAAACAAAGCTTTGGTCACAGCTCAATATACACATTAGTCCCGATTGTATTACGAACCGGGACTAATGTGAGCATTAGTCCCGGTTTGAGCGGCTAGGGCATCGGGAAGGCATTAGTCCCGGTTCAAATTGGACCTTTAGTCCCGATTTGAGACACGAACCAGGACTAAAGGTTCATATCTTAAACCGGGACTAAAGATTAGACCTTTAGTCCCGGTTTGAGACATGAACCGGGACTAAAGGGTGTGATGCCCTTTAGTTCTGGTTCGTGTCTTAAACCGGGACTAAAAGGGTTCGTGTCTCAAACTCTACCCCCTCTCCCCCCGCGTGTATCGCATTTTAATTTTGAAAAAACAAAAGAAAATGAACAAAAGTTCAAAAAATAAAATCCTTCGAGATGTAGTTATATTACTACATCTACTAGTTAGGAAAATTAAAAAACATAAATTTGGACATGTTTTGCAAAAAATGTTATAAAAAAGTAAAACGGCTATAACTTTTGCATACGATGTCGGAAAAAACATATAATATATCAAAATATTTAGCACGAAAATCCGCATCCGATTTTGACTGTCGTAGGCCGTTTTGTAAAATTTTAGAATCCTCAAATTGTAAAAGGAAAAAGTTGTGCTTAAATTTCAGTTTTTTTGAATTTTGGTTAAATCTGGTCAAACTATGGTCAAACTACTTATTCAAGAAGTATTAGTGTTACTAAATAATTATTCAAGAATATTAGTGTTACTAAATAATTATTTCAGTTTTTTTGAATTTTGGTCAAATCTGGTTAAACTGTGGTCAAACTACTTATTCAAGAAATACTAGTGTTACTAAATAATTATTGTTTTTAGAATAATAGTTTCAAAGTCAAACAGTGAAACTGTGTGACTTCATGCTCAAGCTAAACTCCTAAGGGTTAATAGGATTGACATTTTACTATTGTCAGAAAAACAAACAAGTGTAGACTTCGAAACTAGGGGAATAGAACTCGAAAGTTTAAGTGTGCTCAGGCTGGAGTAGTGACAGGTCGGGAAGTTAGACGATTTGAAATGATGAGGAGTGATTAGAGAATAGAGATTATAGATTAAATTGAGCAATGATGAGGTGTAATTAGAGATTAAATTGTAAAGTAATTCAGAAATTTAAAAATCGGGAAAAAAAATTCAAAAAAATATATTATTTTTTTCAAAAAATTTCCTTTAGTTACCAGCCATGTGGAGGGCCTTTAGTCCCGATTCGTAACATTAGTCCCGAACCTTTAGTCCCGGGACTAAAGGCCCGTTTCTACTAGTGGTATGACAAAAAACTAAGGCAGGCGCACCCAACTCCTGCATGCATGTGTCGGCATTCTCTGTACCATGCTCTTGAGCTGATACAGTAACAGTACTAGCTTTCGGTCGTCGATCGGGTCGATTCCTTGCGTGTTGCTTAGTATTATTTAGTGGCAAGTGGGTGGCCAGCGGGTCCTCCTTTACTTTGTCTCTCTTTTGATCTTTTCCAAAGCACCAGATAACCCCAGCAGCCTTTGCCTGCCTCCCAGGTGTCACAGAATCTTTTTTTTTTTACACCTGTGTTTGGTGGTCTGTGAAGTTACAAAGAGCCCATGTTTTCTTTTTTTGAGAATCACAAATGGTTTTTGTTGGCAGGGTGCACACAACTTGATAACCTTGCATTAGTAGTGCACACATGCGGGCGGACGCGCCTATATCTCGCCTTCAGCGAGTCTGGCTTCGGTCTCGCTGAAGGGACGAGCGAGCTGGGCCGGCCCACGAGGGCGGGAGGCCACAGCCTCTTTTTCCTGTTTCTTTTTTTACGATTTATGCTTTCTTTATTAATTTTATTTTTGTACTTTTGTTTATATTTTAAAATAGTCTAAATATATATTACAAAAACACTCTTCAAACGACATTTGAAAAATGTTGAAAAAGTATTTCAAAAATGTTCAACAAGTATTTGAAAAAAAATATTGATTGTGTATATAGAACTGTTGAATAAGTATTTTAAAAATGTTGAACAATTATTTAAAAAAATATTGAACAAGTATATAAAATGTTCAACAAGTATTTGAATTTTTTTGAATGAGTATTTAAAAGAATGTTGATCATGTATATAAAATGTAGAATGAAAAACAAAAAGAAACAAAGAAAAATAAAAAATGAAAACTGAAAAGGAAAAAACAAAAAATGGAGAAGAAAAAAGAAAACAAACAAAAAATGGAGAAGAAAAAGGAAAAGAAACAAAAAAAACCAAAGAAAACTAACTTGAATAGCTCAAGTAGGATTCACCCCTTGTTCTAATAGTGAAGAATACTTGGGCGGAGTGGTTATCTGAGCACGGGATCTCCCGGGAGACCATGGATCGATCCTAGCTTCTCGAACACATTTCGTCGACAAACCCCTCCCGCAGGCCAAGACGACGCCCGATGAGCATCGAGACATCAGTTCCACATTTGGAAATTGGGTTGACTTCTTTCGAAAATGAAGTTGTTCCTTTGCTTCCACATTTGCCATGCCCCTATGATGAACACTATATAAAGTTGTTTGGGAAAGATTGTCTGAGTGAGTGTGAGAGACGCAACACTCAATGGATATAAGCTTTTCAACATTTTAGTTATTTTATATGCCATGTTCTATCAATCTAGTGGCTCCATTATAAACGGAAAATAGGTTCCACACTGACAAGGGATTTGTTTTCCACCGTGCTCATAAGCATAGAACAACATTGTCCCTCTCCACTGAAACAAATTTCAGATTCTGCATCTCCTCGAAAAAAAGGAAAATCAGAATTTGTACGGGTCAGGACAAGGATAACTGTATGGTAATCACAAACTTCTGTACTTCAGTGGCATGAGACCAATGGAAAAGATACAAGAATGCTAAAGCGTCTTTCAAAACATCCTGGTACTACGACAAAAACAATTTGTAATGGCAAATACACAAAAGTGCTTCAGTAGCGGGCATCTCACAGCCTGTTACTGAAAATGGTCCAACCCGATGAACCACAATTGAAAATAGAGGGCATCATGTGGTGGCACATTCAGTAGCAGTTGCCCAAGTGGCCCACCACTGACTCCCCCTCCCCCTGTTCTAATAGCGAAGAATACTTGGGCGGAGTGGTTATGCGAGTGCGGGATCTCCCTGGAGACCATGGATCGATCCCAGCTTCTCGAACACATTTTGTCGACGAACCCCTCCCGTGGGCTAAGACGACGGCCGATGAGCGTCGAGACATTAGTTCCACATTTGGAAACTAGGTTGACTTCTTTCGAAAATGAAGTTGTTCCTTTGCTTCCAGATTTGCCATGCCCCTATGATGAACACTAGATGAAGGAGTTTGGGAAAGATTGTCTGAGTGAGTGTGAGAGATGCAACACTCAATGGGTATATGTTTTTAAACATTTAATTATCTTATATGCCATGTTCTATCAATCTAGTGGCTCCATCATAAACGAAAAATAGGTTCCGCACTGACAAGGGATTTGTATTCCACCATGCTAATAAGCATAGAACAACACTGTCCCTCTCTACCGAAACAATTTTCAGATTCTGCATCTCCTCGAAAAAAAGGAAATCCAGAATTTGTACGGGTTAGGACAAGGATAACTGCATGGTAATCATAAACTTCTGTACTTTAGTGGCATGCGGCCAATGGAAAAGATAAAAGAATGCTAAAGCGTCTTTTAAAACATACTGGTACTATGACAAAAACGATTTATAATGGCAATACACAAAAGTGCTTCAGTAGCGGGAATCTCACAACCCGTTACTGAAAATGGTCCAATCCAATGGACCGTAATTGAAAATAGAGGGCACCATGTTGTGGCACATTCAGTAGCAGACTCGCAAGTGGCCCGCCACTGACTTGCACTCCCCCCCCCCCCCCCCCCCCCCCCCCCCGCGCGCGCGTATAAATACGGCATGGTGGGGGGCCAAAATTTCACAAGTCTGTTTTCTCGCAAAGTCTTAAACGACAAGACGCAGGGTGATGCCAATGCTGTGATCTCTTTCCTCGACATGAGGGGTAGTTAGGGTTGCCTCTCCTTTCCATGTGTCTCTGTTTTCTCGCAAGGTCTCACATTTGTCGAAACATGTTCCTCAAGTTCCCGTTTTCAATTCAAATTCACATGCTCTCTCTCTTCCTCTCTTATATGCTTCAATGTAATGGTCACATGAGCCGCCCCACGTGATTGTGATTGGTATGATGTAATTACCACGGTGAATCCTATTGCTATGTGATGAACAATTAGCTTATGATCAGATCATGATGTTGGATTTGAATTCATAGACGTATATTCTTGTCCGATTCATTAGTCCACTCATTTGCTAGTTTAGATGTCTCAGCAAGGTTTTTTTTGTGCATAACCCAGAAAGTGGCTATGTCTGCAATCCTGTAAAAGTTTGAATCTAAGTCCGGCCTAGAAAAAGACAAAGTAAAAACAAATCAAAAGGCGAACAGTGTCACAAAAGATAAAAACACAAAGACAAAATTTCAAACAACACTATTATTAATAGTTAGATTGGCTTTATTCTCTATGTGTAGTTTGAATTTGGATCTAAAATTCATGTCTAACTAGGTTTGCATTGTAGTATAGTAGATGGTAGATCCTGAACGAAATCACCAAACCTGAGATAGTCAGCACCAAATAGAGCTCCAGGGCTTTTAAATTCCTTCACACATCAGTTCAACCAATATAGAGCAACAACCACAGGATATAACAACCTCCCACGGCATGACACAACCATAAACCAAGGAGATCAAAGGGGGGCCGAATGTCGAAACTAGCGATTACGGTACGGAGGCAGCATACGGTCGATCTCCCAGAATTTACAGGGTGACGGATATCTACCACAGGAAACGCAGCCCATCAGGCACGAGATGCTACGAGCATGTATGTGTAGCACTTCAGTTCATTTCCACACACACCCTAAAGCAACCATCATTTGATTAGACCCACTTGTCATCGACAACTCTTGCTGGGTGGTTCAGTCCCCTGCTAGTTCAGTGTGTCTTCTGGAGTCGCTGCCGGAGAAGCTAGATTCACCTCCTGCTTGGTGGTCACTGTCAGAGAAGCTCCAGTTCCTGCCGGTGGGTCCGGCAGAGTGTCATTGCCTGGATTCATCGACTGAGATGCCTTGGCTTCAGCGGATGGTGCCACGCCTCCATCAACTGCTGCCGGTCGATCACAATTGCACTTCTTTAGGTGCATTCCACAGATCAGTTCGGCATGCTCTGCATAGTTCTTCCTCAGATAGTTCTCCATGCACTTGTTGTAGGAGAAGTCTGTATGGGTACCATCCGATGACACCACGTAGAAGCACCGACTTTTCTGGAAAACGTGGTGCTTGTTGACCTGCCAAACATCACACACCATGAGCCAAATAAATATCTTGCATGTTTTAGTTATGAGATGCATCACACATTAGATATAGAAGGGGAAGTGGATTTCAACACATCTCTTTGCAGGTGATTGTATGCTGAATAACACTCGTTTGACTTTGTAGTTTGTACTGTGCTGGATAACGCTATGCTGGCTGAACTATACCAATGGTGATAATGTGCTAAATGCTAATTGGCCAACTAGTAGTTCACCAACATGGAAAGCAATTTATACCAATGGTGACGTGTAGAAACCCTAGCCTATGGGGATGGCTTAATGCAAACTATTGAGAATGGGCAATCAGCTAGTGGTGCTAGAAACACTGTCAGGTGGTCGTTAATTTGTGGCAAGCGGGGCAGTGGAGTCAGCAGGTGGCCATGTTTTTTAGAGATCCTCAAGGTGTTATCATCTTCAGAATACAGCTAAAGGTGTTTCACCTACATAAATAATCCCTCCGTTCCTAAATATTTGTCTTTCTATAGATTTCAAATGGTCACTACATACGAATGTATATAGACATATTTTAGAGTGTAGATTCACTCATTTTACTCTGTATGTAGTCACCATTTGAAATCTCTAGAAAGACAAATATTTAGAAATGGAGGGAGTATAATAAAGATATACTCTCTTCATCCGAAAATACTTATCATCAAAATAGATAAAAAAAGATGTATCTAAAATTAAAATACATCTAGATGTCTGGAAATACTTGTCATCAAAATAAATAAAAAGAGATGTATCTAGAATTAAAATACAGATACGACCCCTTTTATCCATTTTGATGACAAGTATTTCCGGACGGAGGGAGTACAAGCTACAAGGCAAAAGGCAGCACAAGAATCCATACCATTATATGATCAATTTCACCAGGCACCTTCTTTTCCTTTTCAGGGTGGTGTTCCAGAACTTTTTCTATGACAAACTTTTCATCCTCCAGGGGAAGTCTCACACCATCACTGCAAGATTTAAGATAACAAAATAACTGTTTTGCATTCCGTGAAACACACAAAGCAAACAAGTAAGACAAATCGCGAGATAATTTACCTTGATTTGCGCAAGATCTTTCTGACCATTGTTACAACGGGTTCAATTTCTTGCAGAGCCTTTTTCGCCTCGGCTGGTAGCTCGTAGCGCGGTCTTGGTGGCCTCTCAGCAGGTCTCATTGGGAGCCTGCCTGGATTGCCTCTATTGTCCCTCCGGTTTTCTTTGGCGCCCGATCCATCCGATTTCCAGCCGTTGTAGTCGCCTGAAGCACTGGTCTTCCATTTATCAGCACTCGAGCCGTCGTCTTGAGCAGAAGTCCAACCATCCCAAGAATCTGGCTGCTTTGCATCCGAAATTTTCTCGTGTCCCTGGGAAATCGGAGCAGCACTCCATTCCGCATCACGGTTGGCGTCTGCATCGGCCTGGAAACCACTTTCCTCTGCTGCATGACCTTCTTCGGAATCGGAGTGTTCGGCGTCGGCGTCCTGGACAGGCTTACGTTTCTTAGATCTGAGCTCCATTGGGCTGCAAGGCAAAGGAAAGAAATGGATTCGGATTTTGTAAGTCAGCGATGATGTGGATTAAGAGTTTCTCAAAATCGCAAGAGAAGATCCAAACCTGGCTCCAGGTGGAAGCTGAAACGAAGGGACAGTTTGGAAGCGGAAAAGACTCGAAAGGCTGGGTTCTTTCTTATAGAGAATTGACGAGGCACTTAAAAGTCACCGAGCCGCCCATGGCAATGTGAACGCAAAGCAGTTTTGCTTTAAAATATCTTTTCGAGATTAGCGAGGCATTTTTTGAATTGAATTTTTTTTATTTTCAGAAATTTTCAAGGTTAATTGACAATGCTTCAACTAATATATATGACCGCATAGCCCACAATTTTCAACAGGGTGGTGGCCGCAGGCGGCCATGCCCATTGGTGCTCCTGTTTCACGCGTCGCGTGTCGGAGGCCTTGGATACCGCCACACGCCGCACGAAGGAGGGGCGGTACAGGGCCGAGGGCCACCAGGTTGTGTGTCGTACGTCGCTAGGAGAGCATCGATGGCTGTCGGCTCGCCTTTGCTGTTGGTGTAAAACGATCGATTCAATTTGGCTTTCTAAACAGAGAGCACCAACACTTGGAGGCGAGGCGAGGTCACACCGTCGTGTAATGCGCTGCAGGCATCGGTGCGGACTTGAGTGCGCCACCGGTCCCGTTTTCCATGCCGCCGCCTCGCCTTTCATCTTCACGGTGTGTCGTAAGGGGTCGGTCGGGAGGAGCGGAGCCGTCAATGGATTTGAGAGAGTGGTAAACTGGGGTAGCAAAAAAAAAAATGGACACAACGAAGTACCATGACAGTGAGCGGATAAGGGTAAGCGAGCATGCGCTCGACCGCTCGATTGTGATGTCCAGCACGAACGATTGAAAAATTGACGTGGCAATAACTTGTTCAGTGATTCGTGCTACGAAATCGTACAGTATAAATAATGTTGGATTTTTAGCTTTTCCGAAATAAAACGTCAACCAAGAGGTAAGATATTTTTTTTCATACAGCATACTTTGACATGTATCTAACTTTTTTTTTTTGAAGTGGATGTATCTAATTTTTTTGGGATAATTCAAAACCAAAATTTTAAAGAGAAACGGGGGAGTGAGCCAGTGAGGCAGTGAGTCGAATGGGCTCATGGGCCTGCCGCTTTGGTGAGTGAGTACTTCTCTGCCTAAAAAAAAGAATACTTCACTTTGACGGTCGCCTTTAAGGATTTCATAAGGAAAGGCGGGGAGTCCAACCTAGGATTCTCGCGGCGGCGGGGGCGATCCGGCGAGTGGACTTGACGGGGACGATCCGGCGAGGTGAGGTGAGCCGACGAAGCCGGAGGCATCCATCCGTTCCATATCTCCACCCTCGCGGTCGTTTGATCCGTCCTTTGCTTCGCAGCGCCGACGACGCGCGCCACCTACTCGACAGAATGCCTCCTAGCGGGAAGGATCGCAAGAGTGCGCCGCCGGTGACCGCCACCGGCCACATCAGCGACCTCCCCGACCAGATGCTCCACCATGTGCTCTCCTTCCTCCCGGTGCAGGTGGCCGCGCAGACGTGCGTGCTCGCCCGGCGCTGGCGACACCTTTGGAAGTCCACTACGGGCCTGCACATCGTCGGCCTCCAAGTTCAAGACCTCCGGAAGTTCATGAACCATCTGCTGGTCCTGCGTGGGCGCACCCACCTAGACACTGTTGAGATCAAATTCGATCGTTATGCCGTGATGTGGAAATTTCGGGTGCTCACCCTTCATATCCTCATTGGTATCATTGTCTCTCAGCATCTGGTAACATTGGACCTTCATTCTGTAGCCCTACCAAAGGCCTTTCTTGATTTTGCTAGATGCCCACAATTGGTGAATCTGAAGATAGATCATTGCTTCATCAATGTCAATAAGATATCTTCCTGTTCCCTGAAGCATTTGAGCATCACTGGTTGTCGATCTGATTTGGATTTCCGAGTCCGTGTTTCTGCTCCAGGCCTTGTCTCTCTGGAACTAGAAGACTTTATTGGTATAACCCCTTTGCTTGAAGACATGGCATTACTGGAAGCCGCATGTGTGAATCTTAGCGATAGATGCAAAGATATCTGCTTGAATTATGACTCTGGTGTTTTCTGTGGAGCTAAGGATAATACATGTAAGAATTGTGTTCCTATCAGTGATAATTGCAGCAGTGATTGTGTGCTTCTGGGTGGTATCTCACGTGCTAAACACCTCAAGTTGATATCTGAAATTGGAAAGGTATGCCACTCGTCTATTTTGTGTTGCACTATCTACATACTTGACTATACTGTTTTTTTTTCCAGCCCATTTTCACAAGAGATCTGAAACACTGCCCTAAATTTAGCAAGTTAAAGACTTTATTACTTAAGGAGTACTGGTGTGAGGCTCCTGACTTGGATCCACTAGCTTGCATTATGAAAAACTCACCAGTTCTAGAGAAGCTCACTCTTCAACTCTTTTCCAAGGTATAAATCTTCTAAATGGACAATTGCTTCAGTGTTAAGAGTTATAATCAGTTGTCCATCTTGGTTATTTTTTTTCTTACCACATGGACCAAATCATGAAGTGGAAATGAAAGGCCATAGGGACCAAATCATGAAATGGAAATGAAAGGAAGCTACAGGTCAATGGAGGGACCCTCTGCAATATCAGAGCACCTTAAAATAGTTGAAGTCAAGTGTAATGTGGTTGACAAGAGAATTCTCAAAGTTTTGAGGTTCCTGTCTGCACTTAACATGCGTAAGCTAACTAGTTTACATACTCTCTGTATACTGAAATTACCTTTCATATGTGCGAAAGAAACGTAAGAAAGCAGGCAGCAGATAAGAAACTCGTGAATTATATAGGAAGAACAGTTTTGTAGGGGTTCCAAATTGTTTGAGGCATGAATAATCTGGACCATGTCTGGTCAGGCGTAGAAAAAGGAACCAGTATAATTCATTATGTCAGCACGAAGGATGTGTAGTTTAACCGTTTTGCAGAAACAGCAAGTGTAACCAATATGTGGACTTGTTGATTGGCACTATCTTCGGAAGTTGACTCAAATTATTTGCTACTTCCATAGATCTTCGGAAGTTGACTCAAATTATTTGCTACTTCCATAGACTTGCGTGGGAGCCATTACAGTTTGCATTACATTTTCTTCAAAAATATGTATATAGTGTATGCCATGATTGCTTATTTCAAATTTCGTTTGCCATGAAATTGCTTTTGACAATTCCTGCATTCTCGTTTGGAAGCAGTTTAGCTAGATATTTCGTACTAGATTATTAATCAGAAATGGCTGTATAAAATATAATGTAAGTTTGTGCCCAAATTCATGTTAAGATAAGTTAAACCTGGTACAGTGAATCTCCATTATACATTCATACTTACTGAACTACTCCCTCCATTCCATAATGTAGTGCTTCCTCTATTCACGTGCTTCAACTTTGACCATAAATTTAACTACCAAGACCGATTGCGGCGGGAGCAAAAATTATATCAGTGAATTCGTATTCGAAAGAAGTTTTTAATTATATAATTTTTTCTCCCGCCGCAGTTGGTCTCGTTGGTTAAATTTATGGTCAAAGTTGGACCTCGGAAAGCGCGGGCGCACTATATTTTGGAATGGAGGGAGTATGTTCCAGTAGTTTCGTATTCTTTGTTGAGTAACTGAGACTATTTTTTTTATTAATTAATGCAATACATCAGACTCTTACATATTTGTTTTTCATTTCTGTACAGGATTCAGTTTCCAGTAAGGGTGAGAAGATCCGGGTTGTTGTCGATCTGCCATGCCTCGACCATTAGTACACACATATAAGCATCTTATGTCAATTCTACTCAGAGGAATGGTGTACAATCTGCAGTATATAACTTATGAACTCTAGGCCATCTAGCTGGACTTGGTTTTATGGTACCTTGTAGTTTCTGTTACACCCTAAGCGTTTCCTTTTTGGCTTGGACCCATGACTGTTGTGTTATGACGCGATCCTTGTATTTTGTCTCCTGAACTATGACATGGATGTTTGGGAAAGTGGCGCAAGAGGTGTAGAGTTGCGTATATTGCACTTTTCGTTTCACTGCTGTTGATCTATTTTTCTGAAGTTGATATAGGCAGAGAAAACCGAAAATGAGCTGCAGCTTTGAACTTATGTTACGAGCAATGGGAGGGATACACAGCAGTTGCTACTCTGAGTGATCTCCGCCACCCATTTTCTCATCCATATCTGCTGCTGGCACCTATGGGAGCACGGGAATGGCATGGTCTTCAACGGCAAGATGCTAACCTATGGCAGCAACATCTCCTGCACAAGTTGCAGGGCGATGCCAATGCTTGTATCTCTTGCCTCGACATGGGTCTCTTGCGTGGTCTTGAGATTTGTAGAAACATCTTGATCAAGTCGCATGCTCTCTGTTTCTCTCCCCCTCTCTCATACTTCAATATAATGGTCACATGAGCCGATTCACATGATGCAATTCCTGTAAATAAACGTAAAGAAAAAATTTCAAACACTATCATAGTTTGATTGGCTTTGTTTTCTAGTATGTGTGGTTTGAAATAGGATCTAAAAATTCGTGCCTAGCTAGGTTTGCATTGTAGACTGGTAGCAGATGGTAGATTCAGAACAACCCCTGTACCAAAATCACCAAAACCTGAGACAGCAGCAAGTAGAGCTCCCACACATCAGTTCAGCCAATATAAAGCAGCATTAACCACAGGATATGACAACCAGAAAGCAATGTTGGGATATCGCTTATCGGGAACTTATCGGTCAACCCATGATAAGAGGTAAATCGGCCAGTTTATCGGCATATCGGCCGATTTATCGCCATATCGGTTGATTTATCGGCCGATTTATCTTATCGGTCAGACAACGGTAAGCGATAAATCGGCCGATTTATCGGAATATCGGAAGATATCTTGAATAGTGCCAGAAACCAAGAAGATCGAAGGACGGTTGATCTAGCAGAACTTATAAGGTTCCCCTGGAAGACGGATAGCATACGATAGGAAACACGATCCATCAAGTCTAAAGATGGCTACTGCCAACCCCTCTTCATAACATGAAGCAAGTCAGGGCAAGCAGAAAGGTTTTACCACGAGATGCTACAAGCATGTATGTGCAGCACTTCAGTTCAGTTCACCCTAAGCAATCATCATTAGATCCACTTGTCATCAACAGCTCCTGCTGGACGCTTCAGCCTCCTGCTGGGTCAGTGTGTCTTCTCATCTTCTCGAGTCGCCACCGGAGAAGCTGGAGTTCCTGCCGGTGGGCCTGGCAGAGTGGCCTTGCCTGGAGTCGACTGAAATGCCTTGGCTTCAGTGACTGGTGCCGCGCCTCCATCAACTGCTGCTGGTCGATCACGATTGCACTTCTTCAAGTGCATCCTGCAGATCAGTTCGGCGTGCTCCGCGTACTTCTTCCTCACATAGTTATCCATGCACTTGTTGTAGGAGAAGTCTGTGTGGGTCCCATCTGATGACACCACGTAGAAGCACCGACTTTCCTGGAAAATGTGGTGCTTGTTAACCTGCCAGATATCACACCATGAGCCAAATTAATATCTTGCATATATTATTTATGATGTCTAACAGGTTAGATATAAAAGGAAAAAACGGATTTCCACATCTGCTCTTCGCAGGTTGTATGGTGTTTATGTAGGCAGATGCGTGGAGTGCCACTCGTTTAAATACAATCTTCACTTTGTAGTTCATACAGTGCTGGATCGGGTCAACGTGCCAATAAGAAGAAAGTTTCAATTTATTTTATCCACAACTGTCCAGATGCTTTGAAGGTTCATGTTCAGAGTGCTGTGCTGTGCCCTCCTCCCCCACAGAGAAACACTTGGGTCTGCCTACTGTGTCGCATTTTGAACACATTTGTGGAACGGGCCAGACCAAGGGTGCAGGGATGGTGTGAGAAGAAACTATCTTGATGTTAGCATGCCACATCCAAACTCGGAGCTGCAGGTTTTTTTGGCATGGCTGGGCGAAAAGTCCGGTTTATTCTCGGTACTGTCAGCCCACAGAGAACTAGCTGTAGGAGGTTCAGATGTTTTAAAAGAGGTGTGGAAGTGGAACTAGCTGTAGGTAGTTCAGATGTTTTGGAAGGCCTTGTGTTTTAAAAGAGATGTTTTAAAAGAGGTGTATAAGTGGAAGGCCTTGTGGCATATACTCCCCTGTTTTGGCAAGTTGAATACAAAACACATTCAGGAGGAGTTAAGCTTCTGCCCTTTATGTGGCCGTATGGAGGAGTCACTAGATCATGCCTTATTGAAGTGTGAGCATGTCCCTTTTCTGGTGTGCTGCGCAGGAGTTCTTCGGAATCGATATGCCAGTTTTACACCCGGAACTTGGACGCAGGGTTTTACAGTCTTTAGAATAAAGGTAAAGGTGCTTAACCTAAATAGAAAAGATATAGAAGGCAAAAGGTAGCACAAGAATTCATACCATTATATGATCAATTCCACCAGACACCTTCTTTTCCTTTTCTGGGTGGTGCTCCAGAACTTTCTCTATGATAAACTTTTCATCCTCCAGGGGAAGTCTTATGCCATCACTGCAAAATTTAAGATACGGAATATATTTAAGATGGTATGAACAAAATAACTGTTTTGTATACCATGAAACACACAAAGCAAATCGTGAAATAATTTACCAAGATTCATGGAAGATCTTTCTGACCATTGTTACAATGGGTTCAATTTCTCGTAGAACCTTTTTTGCCTCAGCTGGTAGCTTATACTGTGGCCTTTGAGGCCTCTCAAAAGGTCTTGTTGGGAGCCTGCCTGGATTATCTCTTTGGTCCCTCCAGTTTTCTTTTGCATCCCATCCATCCGATGGAGCAGCACCCCGCACATTATCTGACGGTGAAGCAGCCACGTTGGCCCAGAACTCCTGCTGTGCAGTACAAGTCTCAACCTTCGCTGCCCCACTCGCCCAGGAAGCATTCCCTGCATCCACAGGCTCCACAGTACAAATTTTAGCTGCCCCACTTTCCCTGGAATCATTCTTTCCATCCATATGATCTGCATTATAAGTTTGAGCTTTCGCGGACGCACTCCCCCAGGTGTCATTCTGTGCATTCATATGCTCTGCAGTAGAATTCTGAGCCTTAGCTGTCACAGTACCCCATGTATCATCTTGTGCATCAACGTTCTCCACTGTTGGGCCTCCCCAGTTACGAGAATCATTCCCACCACGTGCATTTTGTTCCCAGCTTGCATTCATCATTGTGCCATTTTCCCATGAGCTGCCCCTATCAGTAATTTGCTGTTCAGGATTATCTTCAAAAGTGGGCACACCATGGGTCCCATCCCGTTCCAGTGACAAGCAAATATCATCCATCGTGTTGTCTTCAACAAGGTAGTCCACATCGTCCAAGAATGTGAACACAGCCTTTTCTTGGTCGGTCCTCGCCATGGCCAGGAAATCATACAGACCGTCACCATACTCCTTGTTGCTTTTCAGCTGCAATGGTCAAATCTATTAGATATAATAAAACCACAATACGGGCCAAAGATAGAGAAATAGGCTAGAAACTCCCACAAAAAGAACGAAACATCCAGCCATTGATTTCTTAGTACATCACAACCGTTAGATTTACATAACCACGCCAAAACAGATTGTAACCATTAGATCTACATAATCGTACCTAAACAGAACGCATCCATTAGATCTTCATAATCTATCTTCTATTATATATTAATGAAACGAAAGAAAACGAACAGACAAGATTTAAAAGCATGGAAGGAAGGCTGAGATTTATAAAAATCTTGGAACCTTTACGCTGGAAGGTTTGTCACAAGTCAAGTTGAAAGTTGTGGTTGGATTGCAATAGGAAAGATCCTCAAGAACTATCTGAGTTACAAACTTACAATTACATCAATACATAAATAAAACTATGTGCTGCAAAATATTTGCAGATTAAAATATCGGTTTAGCAAATGCTTTGCTTTGACGTTAGGTACACACAAATTCAGAACAACATAGCTCATCGCCGTGGACATGATCATGCCATGGGGATAGAAGCGACAATGCATGTGTACTCGACATTCTCTAGCATTCATCAGTGGCCCATCAATTATTGAAGAGTGTTGCCTCAGCAACAAGCCCTCAGGTTATTAGTATGCATCAACCATGAGTCAGATAAGAGAAGAATACAAACACTCAGCGACACAAGGACTCACTACGGAATTAGTAATGTAGTACTCCCTCCGTTCCAAAATAAGTGTCGTTGGCAAAGCTGAAAGCAACAAAATTCTTATACGTAGAAGAATTCTGTTGCTTTCAGCTTTTGCCTCATATATGAGCACAACCCAATCTTATTGAAAGAAGTGTCAGTTAAACGAATCACCTACTGACATGCATGCTGCAAAAGTGAAAACAGAGCATTTGCTAGTCTATCGAATTCTCTCCAATTATTTGCACTCTGACCTCACAGTGCCAGATATAATGATCCAAACATTTGAATTGATGAACTTGTTTTTATTTAAGTGGTCAGTTTTTGGCGTTGCATATTGAGGAAGTTCTAGCACCCTTTTCTAATTCTGTTAATATACACCAATACTTACGTTGCTTCAGATGGAGAAACAACAATTCAACTAATAGGAATAAGTTATGCATGCATATAAGCATATGGAGGCATGCCATTGCAGTAAACAAAGAACGCAAGTGCAATAGGAGAAGTGCCAAAATGCTGGTGGAGAAAGGGTCACAAAGTCATCTATGAGCAATCAATCGTTTAGATTTAGTTTTAAAATTTCACAAGAAAATGTTGTGGGAAAGGAAAACACCGAAAGATGAGGGTGGAAGAGGAAAAACTAGGTATTTAGCTACACCATTTATAAACATTTATATATGGGACTGACATACCAATGTCAATGTAGTTGTGAACCTAAATCCAATAACAATTAGTTGCAGCTATGAACAACTGACAGAATAAATAATACAAATATTGCACTATGTAGTCAATCTAGCCCCGCAAATTCTCTGGTCACCCCCCGCTAGTTAAAATATAAAAGTGTAATTTCACATGGTTAGATAATGCAGTGGAAAAGCTTTGTAGCAACATTCAATTCTTTTTGTAGTAAGACAGTAAATCGTTTGATTGGCCGTACCATCTGAAGAACTTTACCCCCAACAAATACTGACTCAAGCTCCATTACTGGTATGAATAATAAGCTCTGGCGGGTTGGAAAACCAGCTTACCTGATTTTCGTTCCAAAGAATCTGAAAACATGACCCAGTGCCAAGTGTTGAATGCTTGCCCCATGAACATGATGAGACCACACAACCCAATGAATCAGTATGGCATTTCTCTGCAGCCTTCTCGAAGCATTTTATAGGGGTCTACAAAAGACAACCAGGACATCAGCATAGCGGGGTGATAAAACAAATAAAAAAACAATCTCAGAAATAAACTTACAAGCAAGGTGGACTTAAGGTCGCCTTGTAACCATCACTGTGGAACCCATTCAAGTTCCCAGTGCATGTCATGCTGTTTGCCACAAGTATCAAATGGCCCTTCAGAATTCCTTTAGCAACCGTCTTCATACTTCTCGAAAGACGCTGCACAAAGCATCAAACAAAAAAATATCTAATGAAACAGGGCATAAAGATAAAAGTTGCCAACAGGCGCTGCACAAATCAACAACCACAAAACAGTTGGAGCAAAATTGATTTTCATAATAAGAGTTACAACACTTGGGTCAAACAGGATGAAAGGTAAATCACTAACCAGCAATACATGTCAGATTTAAATGAATGATAAAATTTAGGATGTTTGTAAGGATACTGAACCAAAAAATGGAACCAAACTGTACACTTAGTATGGTTTTGGTTTACGGTATGTGTGGAAATCAAAAAATCATATGGCCTCAGTTAGTTTGGTATAAAAACAGAAAATTCTAACCAACTGCCAAACTCCTCTTATAGCCAGATTCTCCAACCGTTGGAATTTGGGCGCCTGGCTTCAGGATGGTCAAGCCCAACAGGCAGAGACACTCGTGCCACATAGCCATCTTCCAAAAGAGTTGTGAGAGCAATGCGGGAACCCTAGTAGCCGCTGCCACAGGAGGAATATTTGGTCCCCTCGGCTCCAGATGCCATCTTGGCACCAAGAAGTGGGGGCATCTCGAATCTTCAAGAAATTTATAGTCCTCGTTAGCATTTAGTAGTCATCGTGATATTTTTGGGAATAAAATTATCTTGGTTTTTTGTGGCGGTGCCATGGAGCCAGAGAGGTTGGCGTCCTCGCAGAGCCGATTAGTCGAATATGATGAATTTATGTTATTGTTTCATGTTGCTTTTGTTGGTTTGATTTTCTGAGTTGGAATCTTTCCTCAACATTATGGTGAAGATTTTGTAGTTCGACGACCTGCACTTCTAGGGTATCATCCACGGCCCAAGCACGTTCGTCACTCACGGCATCCCATATTTTTGGATGGGTGACTCAAGGGGCTTTTAGAAACCTTTATTGGTAATCAAATTCATGCAGGAGAACGAGCTACAATACTGCTGCTCCAGTACAGTTGCAGTCTGTTTACTTAAGTCTTGGCGGTATTTCATCTTGCAAAGATTGATACCACGGATAGGATGTCTCCAAGAGATTTTATTGTAATTCTTAGTTGTATGAGTTACTTTGTAATTTCTTGGATCTTTGATACAAAGCAATGTACCTGTAATGGCCAAAACACCACAGCGGTGGTCCCTCCCCTGCCGTCATCTCTCTCCCTTTCCCCCTGTCTCCGTGTCTCTTGACCCCACCATTAGGGCATCTCCAACACTAACCCCTACTCTGGCATCAAATGTCCAGACTGGACAGTCCGAACACTTTTAGGTCTCATCATTTTTTTTAACTTACATCAACTTTGATTAGTTTGATATTTACCAAAACCAAACCGTCTTTTGATTTACTACCATATTTACCAAAGCTTCAATACGGTATTTACAAGAAAACCATATTTAACAAACCAAAATAACTGAACGCTCACCCCAAATAAAACTAGCTAGTCCCAATGGTAAAGGTACAGTCAAAATTTTCAAACTTGTTTTAGGAAAAAAAAAGGGACTGTTTTTTAAAGATCATTCTAAGTTGTGGAAAAAACAGGAATCCTACCGTATCACTTTGGTTTTTACAAAAAAAATTATGAAGCTTTTGCAAACAAATGCAAGAAGGCTAACCTGAACAACTTGATCAAAGGAGCATGATATACCAAGAAGTTCTTGCACTTGCTGAATACCATAAGGTATGGACCTTCGTGTGTCAATGAGGCTGATGACTGATATACATGCATCCATCGCTATTCTCCATGCGTCACCGTTCTTCGTAGCTTCCTTTTCTTCAACAATAATTTCTACTGCCGGCTCCCCCTTTGATATCTTTCTTGTATCTTTAACCCAAGACATTGCATCAGATCCAACCCATGTAATTTTGGCGAATTCAATTCGAGGATCACCTGCAGAGCAAACGGATTTTTTTAGCAGAGTCCTTCACAAATTTATATGTAGAACACCATCTAAATTATTATTTGAAAATCTTTAGAGTCCCCTTAAAGAAAAAGAGAGTTGAGTACATATACATTAATTTCTTACGCATAACATTACACTAAAAAATCAGTGGAATCCCAAAAATGAAATGGAGTATCCCAAATCAGACCTATAGCACTGCAAATAATGATCCCTCAAACAACAAATTGCCACAAAACACATGCTATTATTTTGCAGGCCCAGACAGCAATCATCCGATTTAATCAATATATATTTTGTGGGCCCAGACATCAATCATCCATTTAATTGAATACCAGTTCAGTTCTATTGTTGCACTGACAAATGTGCATTTTTTTCAAGGAAAAAACCATATAGAAAAGATTACGTGCTTAACCTCTGACATATACACTTCAACACCCCCTCTCACATGTGATGCGGGAAGTCAACACGTGAATAGACTCAGAGGTATGGCTCAGGAAGCCTATACATGGACAGAGTAGGGGCAGCAACAATTTTTTGGATAAACTGCGAAAGCCAGGACTAGAACTTAAGACCTTAGGCTCTAATACCATGTTAAGCTTCATGCACTAGCCAACGCAACCAAAAGTCCAAAACTCTGATCCTCGGATCGGGCGGTGGCGACATTCCGATGTCGTAACCTTCCTGAAGGCGCCGCCTTGGAGCTCATGGTTCGTCGTATGCGGCTTCATCTCCTCGCGGTGGCGTTAGTGCTAGGGGTGGTGTTGCCGCGCTCAGCGCCTATGCCTCCTGCTTTGGGTGTGTGCATGTGTTGTGGTGGCGTGCGTTTGTACCGGGTGTTTCATTGCTTTATATATAAAGCGGGGCGAAAGCCTTTTTCGATAATCCACATATACACATCAACAAATACCGGTTCAGTTTTTCTTTATAAATTAACCATTTTTCATGAAATACTAGTATGTCGTACCATACTCTCAGCTAAATTGCATGCATCTGCAGTTACATACAAGGATATATGTTCATCATCAGAATGCACAGGTATAAATAGTGCATGGGAGGAGTGACCCACAGGAGGAGTACACACTAGAAAACAAGAGCTGCAAATTTACTGTTTAGATTCTTGAGTGTTCAGTACCTGGCCCTAATACCTTAAGCATAGGAACTCAGAATACAAAACCAAAGGCCACACACTACAATGGCATCATAAGAACAAACGTTCAGAACCACCAGTCCACTGAAAACAATAGCCTCATCCAAGAAAACAGTTATAGGCGACTATACACATGAAATTCTCTAATTTATACATGGCAGGTGTTCACAAATTAAAGTGCAGTACATCAGATCTTTCATAGAATAAGATAGGAGAAACCAATTTATTTTTAATAAAAGAACGACTGTAATTTATGCAGTGAATGAAATTTCTAAGGAAGCTAACTAGTTTCTGCATCTTACAGTACCTTTTATAACCATCTCCAGAAGCACACCACAGATAGAATCAGCCAACACATTCACTGCATTCTCAACGGAATCAGATAACATAGGGATGTCCTCAGAAAAATAGAACTGCAAACATGGAACCTTCCGACCACTCGGCTTCTGTGTGAATGAACAATAACTGCCATGATTAAGGAGGAAAAAAAATCCATCAGATTAACTTTAATAATATCAGTAATCGGAGATTATGTCACATCAAACAGACAAAAGTGTGGCAACACTGAATAGTACATAACAACGAGATGATTCTCAAATGATAATGTATTGAAACTCTTTGTCTCCAGACAAATCCCATGGGTGCACAGTGCCAATTCATTGCTATGAATAACTTTCAACAAATTTGGGCATTGACTAAGAAGCATACAGAGAATGGATATAGTGCAACAGAGAAAATACAAAATGTCTAAGAACATACAGAAAATACAAAGTTCTCCCTCTGATCTCAAATAAGTCCATGCAGCCATTTAGACTTCTCCATATAAAGTCGTTCTATAACTGGCAATGTTTACTCCTTTGTTATACCCTTGGTGTCATGTTTACGGGTTGCAATTAACCTTTAAACAGAGATAGTGAATTGATTATAGAACAGGAAGGGCCAGTGTATAGAAATTACTAAAGGGCACTAAACTAATTTCATACGATTGTATGTCATTTCGTGTGCAACTTTATTCTTGTGAATATAGCTAAAAAGGTTCATTATTTCCAGTTGGAGGGGATATTAAGTATGAAGTATCATCATGCAGTAGGAAAATATTTTTATCATTACAGTATGACATTCTCCTATTTTGTTATAACTATAGTACTTCAATGGAGTTAAGATATTTTGGTAGCAAAGAGCGCATATGGGCATATGGCTAAAATTGAGGTTAACCATCTTCTGACTTGCCGCCTCAGTTTTCCATTTCTCAGTTGGTATAAATCAGATAGGTCAATTTCGGGAGTCCACACAAAGGTAGCAATTTTAATTCTGGGATACCGTGTCACTGGTTAGATTTTTTTATTTCCCCTTTCATCCACATAACACCCTCTCCCGAAAGACTTTACTTCCTAACATAATCTTCCACCTCTGTCGTCATCTAAGGTTTTCTCAGCATATGTTTACAAATGCACATGCATGTGAGCGAGCATGCCAGAGAATCTATGTATAAAAACATAAAATAAACATTTACGAACAACATCGAGTATTCAGTTCTCATGTTGAAATATTAGATATTACCCATGTTGATCAAGAACAAAACATGTACTAAAAAAATAGTACGTCACCAGCATCCAGTAACCACTACCCGCTAAAAATGAGGCCTGCCTCAGTCCTGAGCAATAACCATGGTATCTAAGATGTAACAGAAAAACCATTGCAGAGTAGAGAATAAAAAATTTACCAAGTAGAGAAACTAATCTTTTTAAACAGGTGACCAAGAGTTCCTTTCTTATTCGCATGTTTCTCAGCAATTTCTTGGCATTTCTCAAGAATATCTTCAGTGCTAATGTTTATCTGTTCTAAATGTTCCTGCAAAAAATACATGCATACATTTGTTGTATGTATCATATATAATTAGAAAACAACGCAGCCTGTATGTGAATAACTAAAAAAAACATCACAATACCTTTTCAAGATGAATATGGCCAACAAATGCTGGGGTGGCTTCTGAAGTTCCATACGAACTATCTTGATTCTGATACCTGGAAATGCAAATGTCATGTTCGTGCTATTCAGCACAAATGACAGCAGATACTAAAAACAATGTATCAAATTAACTCTAGAACTGATGGCATGGATATACATACTCGATGCAGATATCAGTGGTACAATCCTCTAATGTGACTCTCTTTAGGCAACCCTGCACTGCAATAGCTGCCTTCTCTTTGCAAAAACTCTTGGGACAAGAGCAGTCATTCAGAAACAGGATAACTTTTCGATCTTTCGCATCATTTTTATAGCTAACTTTTGTCTGTAGTATTTCCTGTTCGGTTAAGAACATGTTAACAGTAGGTATAACATAGCTTGAGATACAAATGCATATAATAGTGACTAGATCAATTTACAATGTAATTACTACCTTCATCAACTCCCATGAAGTATTATTACTCTGAGAAGCACCCAAGACAGCCTTATAAGCAGGGTTAGAGATAGCAGTGGCAGCTAAGGCACCCACTGGTTCTCCAGGAGTTATAGCGCTTGGATCTTCTTTGTATTTAAGTTGCATGATTGAATTACTGCAGATGTTTCTCACAGTTCCATCATAGCATATAACTACATCTCGCAAGATGGCCATTAGACCCTTGAACAGAGTTCCTGCTTCTGGCAAACCTCTTGAGGAGCAGACAATAGTTTCTCTTGTAGATATAGCATGTACTAGCTCCTCGTAAGGATTGAGACCATGGAAATATGAACTTTGCACAAGACCATAAGCCTCTGGAGGATGTTGAATTCCAGCTCCAATTGGTGGGTGTCTATTAACAAAATTTGAGAAACAAGCCTCCACCAGACGGCCTGAGTACAACTTCCCCTCACGGTACAGCTGCAGACCAACAAAACCAAGCTGCTCAACTACTTTTGACATTGAAGGTTCACTCTTTAGGTCAAACAGAAGACCAAGACGAGATGACTTCACAACAAAATTTGAAATTTTCTCTTTTACGTTCTTGAGATTATAGTCAACAGAGTGGCTTTTCAAGCACCTTCTTGACTGCTCCAATACAGAAGACTGTTCTTTAATGCACTCCTGTACTCCTTGCAACAGAAGCTTGGGTACACTAAAATCTTGCAGAGTTAGACTAAAACCATCCAGTAGTAGGAATTCCATAAAAAGGGGCTGCAGCGCATTCAAAAACTTGAGAGCATCTCCCGGGCCCTTGACACAAATAATGGAGGACACCAAGTCCGAAAATGAGGCCTGAACGGATTCTTTCTCAAGATCAAGTGTTATGACAGTTCTGTCCCTAACTAAGAATCTGTCCCCTTCACAAGTCAATTCTGCCGGCAACGTGCTTTGTATTATTTCTGTGATTGTCCAGTATGGATTAGGTTTGACCACAGCAGGTGCAGGAAGAGAAAGCGACAAGAGCATTGCCAGCCGGTTTGCTGATTCTTCACTTAACATGGTTCTTGAAGATATGAGTTTCAGAGCTAACAAGCTGTCGTTATCTAGCTGGAGGTTTGCTTTACCGTTGTGTGAGCTAGTCAGTTGTTTCTCCACGCTGAAAAGCTCCAATGCTTCAGTTTTTGCAGATGGTGACTGAGGATAAAAGATCTGTACACAATCACCATCAAAATCTGCTTCATATGGAGAGCATAGTAGGGGATTCATCTTGACCGTATGACCATGGTGGATGTATACATTCAGTGCCTGCAGAGAATGCTTGTGAGTGCTAGGTGACCTGTTGAGGAAAACAACATCACCATCAACTATTCTTCTACTGATCGTTTGACCCACTTTCAGAGTGGGTGATCCTTTCGATCCTACATTGATTGCATATGTTGCTTGGCCATCTCTATAGGACAAACACAATCCCTTGTCAACAACCTCTTGCAATCTGTGTATGTTGATGTCTGTAACCGGTTCTTCAAAAGTTATCCTTTTTGCCACTTCAAAAGGCAGTCCAACTACATCTGCTCCAATATAGGGATCTCCAGTAAGCACACTATGTGATGAAAATCCTGACACTTTGCTGATGAACAATGTCTTCATCTTCTCAAGCCATTCTTTTGCTGACGAATGAGATGAATCAGTGCTAGCTGCAAATCTCTTTGCACCTTGAGGACCCTTCAAAACAAAAATCATTGAACGATTAAATAGACATACATGAATCTGATCAGAACATAAATGCAAATGGCGCTGGTAAACTATCGCTAGCAGGTGCTTCTTTCATCAGCACACCAAGAACACTGAGAAGGTGCCGGAGTTCACTCATGCTGATGGTTAAAAAATATGTGGTCAAGAACCCAGAAAGCTCTTCCATATGATTCTATGGAAAATCCAAATTTTCTTGACACTCAGAAGAGGACAGACACAATCATATTGTGAACATTCCTAACTTTTTGTCATATACACACAAGCATCACCATGTTCAATGGAACCGATTGTAATCCTATAATTAATAACTAGGTGATAATTTAGAAGCGAACTTGAACAGTCTGACTCAAACTTGGTCCATTTGATGAGCTAGAGTTTGCTTGCACCTATTTAATTCGGTTTTTTTTAGAAAAGGAGGATGAACCCCGGCCTCTGCATCTGGGAGATGCATACGGCCACTTTATTGATTATTCACGAGGACCTTACAAAGTATTACAACAAAATGGCTGAATCTGCCATTTTGGCAACATATGCCACTACCCCTATCCATATGATGAAGGGGTGCTACCTGGGCCAAATACCCGGTCTACTCACCTAAGCCTATCATCAAAAGCTAGAAGCCCCAGCCGAGCCACATACTGGGTCTGGGGCATAAACTGGTCTGACGCACTCACATGTGTCGTCGTCGCCATCTTTCACAGGTCCGTCTTCAGAGCAGATATTGAGGCTTCTACCTTGTCAGGCCACGCCGCCATCGACGCCACCTTGACGCCAGACAACTACCTCCACCTACGCGAGTCCATCACCACGCATCGGGCGCCGAGTCTCCACTGCACCACGCCGCCGAGATCCGCCGTCATCAATGTGAAGGATGAAGTACCGCTCCACCAAAAAAGGAGCCCGCTGGTCCCTCGAACCCGTGTACGCCTCCAAGAATGACGCCCCCAAGGAGGAAACGACACCAACGCGCCGCCGTCATCCGATCAACTAATCTAGGGTTTCCCCCGGAGGTAGCGGATAGAGGTCTAGAGCTTCTCCACGGCGATGCCTTCAAGAAGGTAATGACACCACAAGGTGCCACCAACGCCGATCTTGGCATCAAGCCGAGCATAAGGTTTTCACCCGGATCTGCTCGAAGAACCTTCATCACGTACTGTGTGCACGGGTCGCCGCCGATCTGAGCCGCCGCACATGGAGCAGGACGCACCGGCCAGATCAGATCTGTCCGGAGGGCACAACCCACATGGTGCCGACCCAACCACCAGGCCCTCCATGCCGCCACCGCCGATGCGAGGTCAGATGTTGTGTCACCGCAGACCCGGCCGCCGTCGCCGAACGCCGCCACGCAGCCCGAGGCAGGGCCGGCTGCCGCACCCCACCATCGGCGCCCTTGGCGGAGGCAGCCGCCGCGCCGCCGCCGGAAGGCAGGCCCGCCGCGCCGCCAGGCCAGATCGGCCGTGCCACCCACGCCGCGGGGCTCCGCACCGCCCACACGGCGCAGGCAAGAGGGAAGACCCCCGCCACCGCCATCAGCCCCGGGCTATAGCCGGCGGCGTCTTTCGGCGGCGGCGGAGGGAGGGGAGGACGGATGGGGACCCCCGGCGGCTAGGGTTTTAGATCCCGCCCGAGTCGCCCAAGCGGGGGCGACGCGGGGGGCCTCTCCCTTCAAAATCGTTTCTCAGATAAATATGAATAATTAGGTAATTTGCTTCCATTCATGCCAAAAAAGGTAGTTTGCTTCCAAATCATGACACATACCTTTGTAGTACCCCTGGCCTGTATATATTGGCCGATTGAAAATTGTAGCTCAGTTGATTCAGTGTCATATGATTCAAAGTTTGGGGAACCAGATGCTGATTCTTTTATCTTCTCTATCTTTTCAACTATCTTCCGCAACAAAGATATAGAGATGGCCTGAAACAAGAAGAAAAACAATATGGGAAGGTATAAAGCAGTGAGTAAATTTACAAAGATCAAGGAAATGCACAGAATAAAACTCACATTGGACTTGATGCTTTGCCCATCTGTGAATTCTGGATTATAGAGGCAGTTAGGCGGTACTGGGAGATATTTCATCACATATCCAGATTGAGCAATATATCCCCGTGCAGCTAGCTTTCTTCTTGTGTCATACGGAATCTTCTTTAATATATTAAAAGCCTGGAAAATAATAGAGGAATGGGATAGTAGGTTGCTGGAAAAAAAATGGTGACTCTGTAAGAAAAATAAAGGGGCAAGTAACTGTGAGCCCTTGGGCTTCGGGTTCTGTGATCCTACCTTTAGACATTACCATGTTTTCAGGGGGGTAAAGAATGGGTATCACTCATGAGATTAACATTCCATAATGTACCACCCCAAATATCATTTGAAGGTAATTGACCTTACCAAGGGTTGTAAAACTGAACAGTCTTATCCGGCAAGTGTGATGTTCATGTGATGTGTGCTTATTATGTGATGGTAAGGTCACCGTGTTTGAAAGAGGTGGCCAGAACAACACATTGAACAAAACCAAACAGTTATGATTTGAATCTGCTCACCCCTAAACTACATATGTAGGCGTTCAATCAATATGCAGAAAACTGCTCAGCGGTGCTATGCTGGCAACCAAACTAGTTGCACAACATGGGCCAAAGGTTGTTTCTACTCAGCCAGGGCAAATCAAACAAGCCCTATAAGGGCATCGCCAACGCTAACCCGCTAATTTGCTTCGCCATCCGTCCGCGGACAGAGGGTGAGGCAGTCCGTGGACATTGATGCCAAAGGCTGCCATCCAATGCTGCCAGCATACATTTCAACCACGGTTCACACTAATCAGACATAATTCAGGCAAACACGGCGAATTTTCATATAAACCAAAAGGCATTGATGCAAACACGATGGAATTTCATTACATTTCAGACATTTAGAACAAAAAACGCTGTGAAAACCTATCCTTCGGCTGTGGTTGTCGTCCACTTGCTTTGTATTCTGCATTGGCGACCACGTCCTCCATCTGCCGTCTCCATGAACGGCGGCGGGGTTCAAGACCCGAGAACTGGAGGTGCGGTCTCCAGCGAGGAAGAGTAGAACATGGAAGACGGGCCGACCCACTTGGGACACAATGCCCTGCCGCCTCCCATTCCCTACTCATCCTCGTAGGAGTCCATGACCTATCCGTCGCCGGCACCGATGGACGTGAGGTCGATGATGGGCGTGGATGGTTCGTCATTGTCCACCTGCCATGGCCGCCTCGCTTGCGTGCTCGCCGTTGATTTGGCCCTCCGCCACTTCGAGGAGCAGGCTGTACCTTTGCTCCTCCTGCGCATGCATGCCGGAACGCCAACATAGGAGCCGATGCAAGCTGATCCTTCACCGCCATGGTGGCAACGTAGTGCGCCTGCGCCTGCTCCATGGTGAGTCCGGCATGCACTGGCGCGTGGTCCAGCGCCGTATAGCCGTCGAAGACCTCAGGTGAGCTAGCCGGCATGCCCAGCTCGATCCGCCTGACACGGTGGGACCGACCAGGCGGCTACAAGGGCGGCCACCTCGTGCTTCATCTCCGTCGATAGGCTCTTCCACAGAGCATTCCCACTCGCTATCATGATGGATGTGGTGCAAGGGAGGAGGAGTTGTGGCGTGGAGTCTAGCCGGGTGTGGCCGCCTTTAAATAGCGGATATCGGTGAGGCCAAGCGCCCGAGTGCGGTAATGTGGCACCGGAGTTGGTTCCTCGGTCAGGGAGCCTGCTTAATGGTGGCATACGGATGGACGTGCATTGAGCAGGCGTGGTAGATATTCGTCCCGTACAACATACGTGATGCATGAATGCGGGTAGCTAGCACCGAGCAGGGACGCACGCAGGCGCGTGAGGTTTGCGGGAAAAAGTGCACCCGGACCGCTCGACGGAGCGATAGAGGTCCATGTTGGATGGCTTCCGTGGTCTGGACATATGCGGGCGGCTTGAGGGTCGGCGTTAGAGATGCCCTAAGTAGGGTATGTATGTGAAAGGATGACATTGTCGTCCTAAGGAATTGCATTGCATCGGTCCAACGCAAAGATGATGAGATTTCAGTGAATGTGTAGTTCCCAAAAAAACATAACAAACGAATAGTATTTCTATGAAATTCATGTACTCATTCCGCACAAACCAAATAGATCTATAGGAAACTGTGAACCGGAATCCCCATTCATATGTTTTTCCTATGATAATCCTTCAAACCATATGATTGAGGCCTCAAAATGCGATGGACATATATCCAAACGGCATGGTCATACAGGGTATTGCTTCACATCGGAAAAACGTACCAGCAAATATATATATATATTTCACATGTATTAGGTACCGTTTGTACACACATCACCTATTCATGTGCAAGATTGTACCAGGATATATAGCATCCTAATTTTCTTGAGATTTTTCAAAACGTTTCAAACAGCATAAAGTTGCAACCAAACTTATATAGGGTGTACATAAACACATGGTTATCTGGATCTTTGTTGTCCAAGAAGATGCTATACAACAACATCTTGAAAACAGAACAAGATGAAATTATTACCTCTTCGGGAAGCAATACCCTACAGTGGGAGGCTCCACCATAGTGAAACCCATATTTGTCAAGGAAGTTCCAAGAGCTTTCTGTCATATGTTCCTCTGGGGGTGCTCTCAACTCTAAACGAAATACAACCTCTGCTTTCTTTTTCCTTTTTTGCGGGGAACCATCTTCTATCTTGATTTCCTTCAAATATAAAGCCGGGAGATCCTATAAAAGAAATAACGATGGGAAACATCAGTTGGAACTTGTCCAGAACGCACTTGTGTAGTAAGCATGCTGGCACAAAACTAGCAGCAACTAAGACTGTAAAGTAGGAAGCCATTCACTGAGTGAAAACAAAAATAATGGCCCTGATGCCATGGTTGTTGACTATATATTTCTTCCAAGTTTCAGTAGTATTCTCAACCGATGGCATTAGTGGATTATGTGAAGAGTAAATTCCGCTGACAACATATCACATACCAAAATAAAACTGAATCAAGTACACTATTATGATATTCTATTTCTCTAGAGAAAAGAACCTCCCAATCAATTAGCACCTATGTGCATTCACTATAAACTGAAAAGACAAAAGAACAAGGAACCTGAAATCATACTTGAGATTACCAAGCCAACACTATAAAACAAGCGGTGTGCAATATGCTCGCCTACCGGACTTTTGTTTAAGTAAAAGACCAGTGATTAATCTATATAAATTGGACGATTACTTGGCTTCTGCTTGAGTATATACGCAGTGCTATAGTCCAACAGTAAAGTACCGCATCTATCAAATTCAGGGCATAAGAAGAATTTATTAGAGTTCACAAGTACCTGACAGTCACATGCCGACACAGTTTCCTTTCCATTGCTCTTCTTAACCTGAGACATGAAATATCTAGATTTAGATTGAAACAGGGAAATCTGTATAGAAGAATAAAATATATAGTAATGTTATAAGCTGTTTTGACCTATACATACCTTTCCTTTCTTGATACAAAGGCACTTCAAACATAGCAAGCTCAGTAGTTGCCTAAGTTCACTAACATGACAAGGATGATATACAGGTACAGGCAGCTCAATGTACCCAAAATGCCCTAGAAGGTCATATTGACTTTATTAGTAACAAGAGAAAAGGGGATCCTGGAGTGCTAGAGGACAATGTTTTGGGGCATGAAAGAAAACTAATAAGATTTTGTTTTAGAACCTTCGCATTTGCCATTTTCAGAGGCACCACATGAGTTGCATTCTCCTGTTTCGAGTGGTAAGCCAAGGAAAGAATCCCTAAGCTGTTTTGGTTGAGTAACAGGACAGTCATTTGTAGAATACGTACGCTGCAGAACATAAAATTTTGCATATCAGTAATGTTCAAAAATGCAAATACTCCTGCAAAAGTATAACAAATACGGTTATAAAAATATTAACTGTGCAGAATATACCCATTAATTAAATGATTATACATGAAAAAAAATAAAAGATTAATCCATATGGATGGAGAAGCATGCAACATCAAGTACTAATTCAGTCCATGAAATCCACATTTATAGCTTAGCTATCTGAACAAGTGACAATGTCCCTGTATCAATGGTCCACGAAAGGAAATTAAAATGTCAGAACTCAATACTAATATATTATCTATAGCACATAGGCCCATAGGGTGCTCCCAGGGCCATTTATCTTGCAAATTTAAAGTTATTGCAACTGTTGAAAGCATATACCAATCACATTGAATGATTTCAGATAATAATGAAACAGAAATAAGAATTTTCATCTAGACAGCATGCAGAAGCAGTTCTCTCAACTGTGCTCCCTTATTATGAGTAATGTGAGAGATCACATTGCCAATGTTTTTAATTCAGCATGCATATATCTCTACATGCCAGCATGAATAGTAAAATCAACAAGAAGAAGAACGTACTATCTCATGCTCGCTGGATAGGCTAAGCTTAATGCTCTGGATGGCACCTTCAGGGACCGATGGGTCCTCCTCCATCACTCTGCAACAGAAGGGACAAACTAGCGTCACAGATTGATTTCTAAGAAATTAAAGTAGGATAACTGATTGATTTCTAAGGTCCTCCTCCAACCTTTTCGCTAATTCTTATTAGTGAAGAAATTAAAGTAGCTGGACAACTGATAGATTTGTAAGTACCCAAGATCAAGAAGCCCACTATGGTGGCCTCAAGCATGCATGTGGGGCGTACATGAGCGCTAGTTGGGACACATGCATCGCTCTGTACCTCACACATGCATTAAATCGAACACTCAGTTCGTCAGAGATCAAACCAAAATTACCCAAAGTGAGGTGATTAATGGATCCTCGCGGGTGCTCCTCCAAAGAAAGGAGTATCTATCTTTTTGCTGCGAATAAGGCAAGAACCGAGCCGTCACACGAACGCCGCAGAAGAAACAAAAAATTTCCCTAGAAAAACCGCAATTTCCTACAGAAGCAGAGACGCGAACCGCGCGCATGAAGCCATGAACAGACCAAAGCCCGCCCCCCAAAACCAGAAACCCCATTCCGAGCGACCCACAGGCCCGTCCCCCGCTCGCCGGAATCCGCACGAACAGACCGAAGCCCCGGGCACAGATTAATATTAACAAGAAAAACCCGCGCTTACTAGCTAGATGCTCCACCTCGCCGGCGCCGCCCGGTGGTCGTCTTCGCCGTGGCGCCTAACTTCCCTCCCAACCGAGCCCTAACCCTAGCAGCAGCAGAGGAGTCGGGGAGAGAGAGGAGAAGGAGGGTTTTTAGGCAGTGCGCCTCGGAGAAGCCAAGGAGAAGGTACCAAGAGGAAGCTCGCGCCGCTTTTATGGCAGTGGAGGTGAGGCGTTTGGTGTGCGCACATTTCGAGTGCCGTTCTCAAAGCTAGCCAGTGGCATTTCACATGCTCTTTGTATTCCGAAATTACCTGGGAAGAAAGCATACAGCGAATAAGGCCCTATTTGGTTCCAAATAAATCACCAATTTATAAGTCAAAAAATGCAAAAAGTGACTTATTTTACCAAACGGACCCAACTTATAAGTTACTCCAATTTATAAGTCATAAGTTGCTGCACCCCAACTTAAAACTTATAAATCACCCTCTTTTGCATGGGTCCCACCACCTTTATATAAAAAACAAGGTAGGAAGATGTGCTCAGATGACTTATAAGTCAGGTGGCAACCAAACAGGTGTGACTTATAAGTCATTGATTTTAAGTCACCTGACTTATAAGTCAAGTGACTTATTGAAACCAAACAGGTCCTAAGAAACTCCTGATTAGTGGACTTGCCTGGGAAGTCTAAAAGTCTACCTAACATTTTCTTCAAAAATAAGTCTATGCATAATAATGGTATATATGTGTCCACTGGTGTAGGCTGTTAGATGTGTATAATCTTTTTTCTGTGTATCCTATTCTATAAGGGGTTTCTTTCACTTTACCACACATGTATATGTATAGGACTTTGGCCCTTAGTGAAAGTTAGTTGCTCATTATCCAACATGGTATCAGATGCTAGATTAGCCTCTCTCCCACATGGTGCAACTCTGTGCGTGCTCCATCCTCGCTGCCGCCGCTGCTAGGCTTCGTCCCTAGTCTCCGGCCGTCTGGTCCGCAGCCTCCGCTGCCCGACTCCTCTCGAGTCGGCCGCTCGCTTATCGTCCCCGTTGCAGCCCGCCGCCGGCCGTGCTCGGCCTCGTCGGGTCTGCAGCCCCCGGCCGCTTCCTCCCCATTTGGCCGCCGCCGCCCCTCCGACTCCGACAGGCCGCCCCCGCCTCCTGCCTCCCCGACCGGCTGTGATCGACATGCCTGGTCGTCGCTTGCTTCCCAGCCTCAAGTGATTCCCTTCTCGATCTAGATCGAGTTCGGTGTCCGTTGACCAAAAAAACGAAGCAGAAGAAGAAGAGAGACTTCCTCATGTCTTCTTCGGGCTATGTCGATGTCCCTTGGTGCTTGGTGATCTTTGATGGCACCAACTATGATGAGTTTGAGGGTTTCATGCGTATTCATATGTGCGGTCTTCTGCTGTGGGGCGTTCTCTCTCGCATAGGTCCCCTATCCGCCATGCCCGGTTGCTCCTGATAACCCACAAGTATAGGGGATCGCAATAGCTTTCGAGGATAGAGTATTCAACCCAAATTTATTGATTCGACACAAGGGGAGCCAAAGAATATTCTCAAGTATTAGCCGTTGAGTTGTCAATTCAACCACATCTGGAAACTTAATATCTGCAGCAAAGTGTTTAGTAGCAAAGTAATATGATAGTGGTGGTAGCGGCAACAAAAGTAAAGATAGCAAAAGTAATGTTTTTGCTATTTTGTAGTGATTGTAACAGTAGCGACGGGAAAGTAAATAAGCGTAAACCAGTATATGGGAAACTCGTAGTCACCGGATCAGTGTTGGATAATTATGTCGGATATGGTTCATCATGTAACAATCATAACATAGGGTGACACGGAACTAGCTCCAATTCATCAATGTAGTGTAGGCATGTATTCCGTATATAGTCATACGTGTTTATGGAAAAGAACTTGCATGACATCTTTTGTCCTACCCTCCCGTGGCAGCGGGGTCCTATTGGAAACTAAGGGATATTAAGGCCTCCTTTTAATAGAGAACCGGAACAAAGCATTAGCACATAGTGAATACATGAACTCCTCAAACTATGGTCATCACCGGGAGTGGTCCCGATTATTGTCACTTCGGGGTTGCCGGATCATAACACATAGTAGGTGACTATAGACTTGCAAGATAGGATCAAGAACTCACATATATTCATGAAAACATAATAGGTTCAGATCTGAAATCATGGCACTCGGGCCCTAGTGACAAGCATTAAGCATAGCAAAGTCATAGCAACATCAATCTCAGAACAAAGTGGATACTAGGGATCAAACCCTAACAAAACTAACTCGATTACATGATAAATCTCATTCAACCCATCACCGTCCAGCAAGCCTACGATGGAATTACTCATGCACGGCGGTGAGCATCATGATATTGGTGATGGAGGATGGTTGATGATGACGACGGCGACGAATCCCCCTCTCCGGAGCCCCGAACGGACTCCAGATCAGCTCTCCCGAGAGGTTTTAGGGCTTGGCGGCGGCTCCGTATCGTAAAACGCGATGATTTCTTCTCTCTTCTTTTTATCTCTCCGAAAGCAAATATTTAGAGTTGGAGTTGGCGTCGGAGGTTTTCCAGGGGGCCCACGAGGTAGGGGGCGCGCCCTAGGGGGGGGGGGGCGCCCCCCACCCTCGTGAGAAGGGTGTGGGCCCCCTGGTCTTCATCTTTGGCGAGGATTTTTTATTGTTTTTTTAAGATGTTCCGTGGAGTTTTAGGTCATTCTGAGAATATTTGTTTTCTGCACATAAAACAACACCATGATAATTCTGCTTAAAACAACGTTAGTCCGGGTTAGTTTCATTTAAATCATACAAGTTAGAGTCCAAAACATGGGCAAATGTTTTGGGAAAAGTAGATACGACAGAGACGTATCAACTCCCCCAAGCTTAAACCCTTGCTTGTCCTCAAGCAATTCAGTTGACAAACTGAAAGAAAGAAAAACTTTTACAAACTCTGTTTGCTCTGGTTGTTGTTGTAACTATGTCAAGCCAGCATTCAAGTTTTCAGCATAGATCATAACTAACCACATTTGCAATAATTCTCAGGTCTCATAATTACTCATATCAATAACATAATCAACTAGCAAGCCATAATAATAAATCTCGGATGACAACACTTTCTCAAAACAATCATAATATGATATAACAAGATGGTATCTCGCTAGCCCTTTCTGAGACCGCAAAACATAAATGCAGAGCACCTTTAAAGATCAAGGACTGACTAGACATTTTAATGTTGGGGAACGTAGCAGAAATTCAAAATTTTCTACGCATCACCAAGATCAATCTATGGAGTAATCTAGCAACGAGGGGAAGGAGAGTGCATCTACATACCCTTGTAGATCGCTAAGCGGAAGCGTTCAAGTGAACAGGGTTGATGGAGTTGTACTCGTCATGATCCAAATCACCGATGATCCTAGTGCCGAACGGACGGCACCTCCGTGTTCAACACACGTACAGCCCGGTGACGTCTCCTACGCCTTGATCCAGCAAGGGGAGAAGGAGAGGTTGGGGAAGACTCCATCCAGTAGCAGCATGACGGCGTGGTGGTGGTGGAGGAGCGCGGGACTCTAGCAGGGCTTCGCCAAGCACTACGAGAGACAAGGAGGGAGAGGGGTAGGGCTGCGCCAACAGGGAGAGAATTCGTGTGTTGGGCAGCCTTCATACCTCAAGTATACATAGGGGAAGGGGAGGGGCTGCGCCCCCACCTAGGGTTCCCTCCCTAGGGGTGGAGGTAGCCCCCAAATCCCATCTGGGTGGCGGCCACATGGGAGAGAGGGGGAGGCGCACCTGGGTTGGGCCTTAGGGCCCATCTGCCCTAGGGTTTGCCCCCTTCCCCTCTTGGAGGCGGCTTGGGCCTTGGTGGGAGGCGCCCCAGCCCACCTAGGGGCTGGTCCCTTCCCACTATTGGCCCATGTAGGCCTCTTGGGCTGGTGGCCCCACCTGGTGGACCCCCGGACCCCTCCGGTGGTCCCGGTACACTACCAGTGATGCCCGGAACACTTCCGGTGGCCAAAACCATACTTCCTATATATATCAATCTTTACCTCCGGACCATTCCGGAACTCCTCGTGACGTTTGGGATCTTATCCAGGACTCCGAACAGCATTCGGTAACTGCGTACATACTTTCCCTATAACCCTAGCGTCATCGAACCTTAAGTGTGTAGACCCTACGGGTTCGGGGGTCATGCAGACATGGCCGAGACAACTCTCCGGTCAATAACCAACAACGGGATCTGGATACCCATGTTGGCTCCCACATGCTCCATGATGATCTCATCGAATGAACCACGATGTCAAGGACTTAATCAATCCCGTATACAATTCCCTTTGTCTATCGGTACGATTCTTGCCCGAGATTCGATCGTCGGTATCCCGATACCTTGTTCAATCTCATTACCGGCAAGTCTCTTTACTCGTTCCGTAACACATCATCCCGTGATCAACTCCTTGGTCACATTGTGCACATTATGATGATGTCCTACCGAGTGGGCCCAGAGATACCTCTCCGTTTACACGGAGTGACAAATCCCAGTCTCGATTCGTGCGAACCCAACAGACACTTTCGGAGATACCTGTAGTGTACCTCTATAGCCACCCAGTTACGTTGTGACGTTTGGCACACCCAAAGCACTCCTACAGTATCCGGGAGTTGCACAATCTCATGGTCTAAGGAAATGATACTTGACATTAGAAAAGCTTTAGCATACGAACTACATGATCTTGTGCTAGGCTTAGGATTGGGTCTTGTCCATCACATCATTCTCATAATGATGTGATCCCGTTATCAACGACATCCAATGTCCATGGTCAGGAAACCGTAACCATCTATTGATCAACGAGCTAGTCAACTAGAGGCTTACTAGGGACATGGTGTTGTCTATGTATCCACACATGTATCTGAGTTTCCTATCAATACAATTCTAGCATGGGTAATAAATGATTATCATGAACAAGGAAATATGATAATAACTAATTTATTATTGCCTCTAGGGCATATTTCCAACAGTCTCCCACTTGCACTAGAGTCAATAATCCAGTTCACATCGATATGTGATTAACACTCAAGGTCACATCCCCATGTGACTAACACCCAAAGAGTTATGGGTTTGATCATGTTATGCTTGTGAGAGAGGTTTCAGTTAACGGGTCTGCAACATTCTGATCCGTATGTACTTCGCAAATTTCTATGTCATCTTGTAGATGCAACTACTATGCTACATTTGGAGCCATTTGAAATAACTGTTCTACTTGGAGCTATTCTAAATTGTTGCTCCATTATACGTATCCGGTATCTCTACTCAGAGCTATCCGGATAGGTGTTAAGCTTGCATCGACGTAACTCTTTACGTCGAACTCTTTATCACCTCCATAACCGAGAAACATATCCTTATTCCTCTAAGGATAATTTAGACTGCTATCTGGTGATCTACTCCTAGATTACCTTTGTACCCTCTTGCCAGATATGTGGCAAGGCACACATCAGGTGCGGTACTCAGCATGGCATACCGTATAGAGCCTATGACAAAAGCATAGGGGATGACCTTCGTCCTTCCTCTTTCTTCTGCCGTGGTCGTGCTTTAAGTCTTAACTTCATACCTTACAACTCAGGCAAGAACTCCTTCTTTGACTGATCCATCTTGAACACCTTCAAGATCATGTCAAGGTATGTGCTCATTTGAAAGTACCATTAAGCGTTTTGATCTATCCTTATAGATCTTGATGCTCAATGTTCAAGTAGCTTAATCCAGGCTTTCCATTGAAAAACACTTTCCAAATAACCCTATATGCTTTCCAGAAATTCTACGTCATTTCTGATCAACAATATGTCAACAACATATATTCATCAGAAATTCTATAGTGCTCCCACTCACTTCTTTGGAAATACAAGTTTCTCATAAACTTTGTATACACCCAAAATCTTTGATCATCTCATCAAAGCATACATTCCAACTCCGAGATGCTTACTCCAGTCCTTAGAAGGATTGCTGGAGCTTTGCATACTTGTTAGCATCTTTCAGGATTGACAAAACCTTCCGGTTGTATCACATACAACCTTTCCTCAAGAAAATTGTTGAGGAAACAATGTTTTGACATCCTGTCTGCAAGATTTCATAAAATAATGCAGTAATCGCTAATATAATTCCAACAGACTCTTAGCATCGATACGAGTGAGAAAGTCTCATCATAGTCAACTCCTTGAACTTGTTGGAAAACATCTTAACGACAAGTCGAGCTTTCTTAATGGTGATACTTACCATCATTGTCCGTCTTCCTTTTAAAATCCATATGTACCTAACAGCCTTACGACCATCAAGTAGTTCTTCCAAAGTCTACACTTTGTTTTCATATATGGATCCTCTCTCGGATTATATGGCCTCGAGCCATTTTGGAATCCAGGCCCACCATTGCTTCTCCATAGCTCGTAGGTTCATTGTTGTCTAGCAACATGACTTCCAAGACAGGATTACGTACCACTCTGAAGTAGTACGCATCCTTGTCATCCCACGAGGTTTGGTAGTGACTTGATCTGAAGTTTGATGATCACTATCATAAGCTTCCACTTCAATTGGTGTAGGTGCCACAGGAACAACTCCCTGTGCCCTTCCACACACTAGTTGAAGAGACGGTTCAATAACCTCATCAAGTCTCCACCATCCTCCCACTCAATTCTTTCGATAGAAACTTTTCCTCGAGAAAGGACCCGATTCTAGAAACAATCCCTTATTGCTTTCGGATTTGAGACAGGAAGTATACCCAACTGTTTTGGGTGTCCTATGAAGATGCACTTATCCGCTTTGGGTTCGAGCTTATCAGCCCGAAACTTTTTCACATAAGCGTCGCAGCCCCAAACTTTTAAGAAATGACAGCTTAGGTTTCTCTAAACCATAGTTCATACGGTGTCATCTCATCGGAATTACATGGTGCCCTATTTAAAGTGAATGTGGTTGTCTCTAATGCCTAACCCATAAACTATCGTGGTAATTCGATAAGAGACATCATGGTATGCATCATATCCAATAGGGTGCAGTTATGATGTTCGAACACACCATCACACTATGGTGTTCCAGGCTGTATTAGTTGTGAAACAATTTCCACAATGTCTTAATTCTGTGCCAAACTCGTAATTCAGATATTCATCTCTATGATCATATCATAGATATTTTATCCTCTTGTCACGACGATCTTTCAACTTCACCCTGAAATTACTTGAACCTTTCAATAATTCAAACTCGTGATTCATCAAGTAAATGTACTCAACATCTACTAAAATCATTTGTGAAGTAAGAACATAACGATATCCACTACACGCCTCAGCACTCATTGGACTACACACATCAAAATGTATTACTTCCAACAAGTTGCTTTCTAGTTCCATTTTACTGAAAACGAGGCTTTCAGTCATCTTGCCCATGTGGTATGATTTGCATGTCTCAAGTGATTCAAAATCAAGTGAGTCCAAACGGTCCATTTGCATGGAGTTTCTTCATGCATATTATACCGATATGACTTACGTGGCAGTGCCACGAGTAGGTGGTACTATCATTACTATCTTATATCTTTTGGCATGAACATGTGTATCACTACGATCGAGATTCAATAAACCATTCATTTTAGGTGCAAGACCATTGAAGGTATTATTCAAATAAACAGAGTAACCATTATTCTCCTTAAATGAATAACCGTATTGCGATAGACATAATCCAATCATGTCTATGCTCAACGCAAACACCAATCTCGATGGTAGAGGAAGCGTGCGATGCTTGATCACATCAAGCTTGGGAAAAACTTCCAACACATATCACCAGCTCACCTTCAGCTAGTCTCCGTTTACTCCGCAGCCTTTTATTTCGAGTTTACTAACATTTAGCAACCGAACCGGTATCTAATACCATGGTGCTACTAGGAGTACTAGTAAAGTACACATTAACACAATGTATATCCAATATACTTCTATCGACCTTGCCAGCCTTCTCATCTACCAAGTATCTAGGGGAATTCTGCTCCAGTGGCTGTTCCCCTTATTACAGAAGCACTTAGTCTCGGGTTTGGGTTCAACCTTGGGTTTCTTCACTAGAGCAGCAGCTGATTTGCCGTTTCATGAAGTATCCCTTCTTGCCCTTGCCTTTCTTGAAACTAGTGGTTTCACCGACCATCAACAATTGATGCTCCTTCTTGATTTCTACTTTTGTGGTGTCAAACATCGCGGATATCTTAAGGATCATCATATATGTCCTTGATATATCATAGTTCATCACGAAGCTCTAGCAGCTTGGTGGTAATGACTTCGGAGAAACATCACTTTCTCATCTGGAAGATCAACTCCCACTCGATTCAAATGATTGTTGTACTCAGACAATCTGAGCACAAGCTCAACAATTGAGCTTTCCTCCCTTAGTTTGCAGGCTAAGAAAATCGTTGGAGATCTTATACCTCTTGACGTGGGCACGAGCCTGAAATCCCAATTTCAGCCCTCGAAACATCTCATATGTTTCGCGATGTTTCAAAACGTCTTCGGTGCCTCAACTCTAAACCGTTTAACTGAACTATCACATAGTTATCAAAATGTGTATGTCAGATGTTCGCAACATCCGCAGACAACGTTCGAGGTTCAGCACACTGAGCAGTGCATTAAGGACATAAGCTTTCTATGAAGTAATGAGGACAATCCTCAGTTTACGGACCTAGTCCGCATAATTGCTACTATCAACTTTCAACTAAATTTTCTCTAGGAACATATCTAAACAGTAGAACTGAAGCGCGAGCTACGACATAATTTGCGAAGACCTTTTGACTATGTTCAGGATAATTAAGTTCATCTTATGAACTCCCACTCAGATAGACATCCCTCTAGTCATCTAAGTGATTACATTATCCGAGTCAACTAGGCCGTGTCCGATCATCACGTGAGACGGACTAGTCATCATCGGTGAACATCTTCATGTTGATCGTATCTACCATACGACTCATGCTCGACCTTTCGGTCTCTTGTGTTCCGAGGCCAGGTCTATACATGCTAGGCTCGTCAAGTCAACTTAAGTGTTTCGCGTGCGTAAATCTGTCTTACACCCGTTGTATGTGAACGTTAGAATCTATCACACCCGATCATCATGTGGTGCTTCGAAACGACGAACTTTCGCAACGGTGCATAGTTAGGGGGAACACTTTCTTGAAATTTTAATGAGGGATCACCTTATTTACTACCGTCGTTCTAAGCAAATAAGATGCAAAAACATGATAAACATCACATGCAATCAAAAAAGTGACATGATATGGCCAATATCATTTTGCTCCTTTTGATCTCCATCTTCGGGGCTCCATGATCATCGTTGTCACCGGCATGACACCATGATCTCCATCATCGTGTCTTCATGAAGTTGTCTCGCCAACTATTACTTCTACTACTACAGCTAACAGTTAGCAATAAAGTAAAGTAATTACATGACGTTTATATTGACACGCAGGTCATAAGTAAATTAAGACAACTCCTATGGCTCCTGCCAGTTGTCATACTATCGACATGCAAGTCGTGATTCCTATTACAAGAACATGATCATCTCATACATCACATGTGTCATTCATCACATCCTTTGGCCATATCACATCACAAAACACTTGCTGCAAAAAAAGTTAGACGTCCTCTAATTGTTGTTGCAAGTTTTTACGTGGCTGCTATAGGTTTCTAGCAAGAACGTTTCTTACCTATGCCAAAACCACAACGTGAATTGCCAATTTCTATTTACCCTTCATAAGGACCCTGTTCATCGAATCCGATCCGATTAAAGTGGGAGAGACAGACACCCACCAGCCACCTTATGCAACTAGTGCACGTCAGTCGGTGGAACCGGTCTCACGTAAGCGTACGTGTAAGGTTGGTCCGGGCCGCTTCATCCCATGATGCCGCCGAATCAAGATAAGACTAGTAACGGCAAGATAATTGACAATATTGACGCCCACAACTACTTTGTGTTCTACTCGTGCATAGTAACTATGCATAGACCTAGCTCATGATGCCACTGTTGGGGAACGTAGCAGAAATTCAAAATTTTCTACGCATCACCAAGATCAATCTATGGAGTAATCTAGCAACGAGGGGAAGGAGAGTGCATCTACATACCCTTGTAGATCACTAAGCGGAAGCTTTCAAGGGAACGGGGTTGATGGAGTCGTACTCGTCGTGATCCAAATCACCGATGATCCTAGTGCCCAACGGACGGCACCTCCGTGTTCAACACACGTACAACCCGATGACGTCTCCTACGCCTTGATCCAGCAAGGGGAGAAGGAGAGGTTGGGGAAGACTCCATCCAGCAGCAGCACGACGGCGTGGTGGTGGTGGAGGAGCGTGGGACTCCAGCAGGGCTTCTTCAAGCACTACGAGAGACAAGGAGGGAGAGGGGTAGGGCTGCGCCAACATGGAGAGAATTCGTGTGTTGGGCAGCCCTCATACCTCAAGTATATATAGGGGAAGGGGAGGGGCTGCGCCCCCACCTAGGGTTCCCTCCCTAGGGGTGGCGGCAGCCCCCAAATCCCAACTGGGTGGCGGCCACAAGGGGGAGAGGGGGGAGGCGCACCTGGGGTGGGCCTTAGGGCCCATCTGCCCTAGGGTTTGCCCCCTTCCCCTCTTGGAGGCGCCTTGGGCCTTGGTGGGAGGCGCCCCAGCCCACCTAGGGGCTGGTCCCTTTCCACTATTGGCCCATGTAGGCCTCCGGGGCTGGTGGCCCCACCTGGTGGACCCTCGGACCCCTCCGGTGGTCCCGGTACACTACCGGTGATGCCCGGAACACTTCCGGTGGCCAAAACCATACTTCCTATATATCAATCTTTACCTCCGGACCATTCCGGAACTCCTCGTGACGTCCGGGATCTCATCCGGGACTCCGAACAACATTCGGTAACCGCGTACATACTTTCCCTATAACCCTAGCGTCATCGAACCTTAAGTGTGTAGACCCTACGGGTTCGGGAGTCATGCAGACATGGCCGAGACAACTCTCCAGTCAATAACCAACAGCGGGATCTGTATACCCATGTTGGCTCCCACATGCTCCACGATGATCTCATCGGATGAACCACGATGTCAAGGACTTAATCAATCCCGTATACAATTCCCTTTGTCTATCGGTACGATACTTGCCCGAGATTCGATCATCGGTATCCTGATACCTTGTTCAATCTCGCTACCAGCAAGTCTCTTTACTCGTTCCGTAACACATCATCCCGTGATCAACTCCTTGATCACATTGTGCACATTATGATGATGTCCTACCGAGTGGGCCCAGAGATACCTCACTGTTTACACGGAGTGACAAATCCCAGTCTCGATTCGGGCCAACCCAACAGACACTTTCGGAGATACCTGTAGTGTACCTTTATAGCCACCCAGTTACGTTGTGACGTTTGGCACACCCACAGCAGTCCTACGGTATCCGGGAGTTCCACAATCTCATGGTCTAAGGAAATGATACTTGACATTAGAAAAGCTTTAGCATACGAACTACATGATCTTGTGCTAGGCTTAGGATTGGGTCTTGTCCATCACATCATTCTCCTAATGATGTGATCCCGTTATCAACGACATCCAATGTCCATGGCCAGGAAACCGTAACCATCTATTGATCAACGAGCTACTCAACTAGAGGCTTACTAGGGACATGGTGTTGTCTATGTATCCACACATGTATCTGAGTTTCCTATCAATACAATTCTAGCATGGATAATAAACGATTATCATGAACAAGGAAATATGATAATAACTAATTTATTATTGCCTCTAGGGCATATTTCCAACATGTAATTCATGGTAAAAGAGATCCAATCATAGTCATACCCAATATAAATTAACAGTGATGAATGCAAATGAAGGTTGTGCTCTCCAGCTAGTGCTTTTTAATAAGAGGGTGATGACTCAACATAAAAGTAAATGGATAGGCCCTTCGCAGAGGGAAGCTGGGATTTGTAGAGGTGCCAGAGCTCGGTTTTGCAATAGAGATAAATTGTATTTTGAGTGGTATACTTTCATTGTCAACGTAACAATTAAGAGATGGCGATATCTTCCATGCTAAACACACTATAGACGGTTCCCAAACAGAATGGTAAAGTTTATACTCCCCCTCCACCAACAAGCATCAATCCATGGCTTGCTCGAAACAACGAGTGCCTCCAACATACATCAGGTCCCAGGGGGAGTTTTGTTTGCAATTAATTTTGATTTAGTTTGCATAAAGCATGGGAATGGGCATCCCGGTGACCAGCCATTTTCTCGTGAGTGAGGAGCGGAGTCCACTCCTCTTGAGAATAACCCGCCTAACACGGAAGATAAGGACAACCTTGGTTGATACATGAGCTATTCGAGCATACAAAACAGAATGTTTATTTGAAGGTTTAGAGTTTGGCACATACAAATTTACTTGGAACGGCAGGTAGAGACCGCATATTGGAAGGTATAGTGGACTCATCTGGAATAACTTTGGGGTTTAAGGGATTGGATGCACAAGCAGTATTCCTGCTTAGTACAAGTGAAGGCTAGCAAAAGACTGGGAAGCGACCAACTAGAGAGCGACAACAGCCATGTACATGCATTAAAATTAATAAACATTGGATGCAAGCATGAGTAGGATATAATCTACCATGAACATAAATATCGTGAAGGCTATGTTGATTTTGTTTCAACTACATGCGTGAACATGTGCCAAGTCAAGTCACTTAAATCATTCAAAGGAGGATACCACCCCATCATACCACATCATAATCATCTCAATAGCATGTTGGTACACAAGGTAAACCATTATAACTCATAGCTAATCAAGCATGGCACAAGAAACTATGATCTCTAATTGTCATTGCAAACATGTTTATTCACTATAAGCTGAATCAAGAACGAGGGACTCATCATATTTACAAAGACAAAAGAGTACGAGTTCATACCATCTTTTCTCATCTCAGCCAGCCCATCATATATCATCATAATTGCCTTTCACTTGCACGACCGAATGGTGCGAATAATAATAAGAGTGTATGTGCATTGGACTAAGCTGGAATCTGCGAGTATTCAATAAACACGAGAAGACAAGGCAATATGGGCTCTTGGTTAAATCAACAATAATGCATATAAGAGCCACTTCAACAATTTAATTATGGTCTTCTCCTACTAACCCCCAAAGAAAACAAAAGAAATAAAACTATTTACACGGGAAAGCTCCCAACAAGCAAAAGAAGAACGGGAAATATTTTTGGGTTTCCTTTTTAATTATTACTACTACAACAGAAAAATAAACTACTACTAATTTTTTGGTTTTTCTTAAGGTTTAGCAAACACATAAGAAGAAAGCAGGAAAAAGAAAATAAACTAGCATGGATATTACAGTGAAAAAGTATGAGCACCGACATCTAGCAATGAGTGTGTGTGAACATAAATGTAATGTCGTTGAGAAATACGTACTCCCCCAATCTTAGGCTTTTGGCCTAAGTTGGTTTATGGCCACGGCTGGCCTGGCGGATATCCATAATAATAATTGTTGGGGTCGTACTGTGATGAGGAAGAATAGTTGGGATCATACTGATGTGCAGCGGTTATCGCCTGCTGAGCTGCAGCATGGAGTCGAGCTGCCTCCGCTCTCCTCTCATACTCTTCTGCGTCCTCTCTGGTAATAACATATCTTCCTTTTGTCTATGAATCAAAGAAGGCAGGAGTAGGGAGAGTAATACGGAAAACACGTCGTTTATCAAAAATTAAACGATATAAGAGAGGTGATTCAGGCCTCTCAACAAACTGGTGCGAAGCCATAGAGTCATAATCTAAATATGCAGGAAGCAACTCCATATCACCCTCAGAAATGTCTATCTCAAGCAAATGAGCTAAGCGGCTTGCGTAAATTCCTCCAAAGAAATATCCATTATGTCTATTATGATGCAACCTACAAGCTACAGTGGCTCACATATGATAAGATTGGTCTCCTAACACAGCACTCCTAAGAATGCTAAGATCAGGGACACACATGTGACATGCTTCATCATCTACCGACGAAGAGAGCAAAATAATGTATAGCAGGAAAGTGAATGCTCCCTATGGTAGCATGCATTATATCTCTAGATTCCCCCATAGTTATACTAGCAAGAAAGTTTCTAAATTCAGATTTAGGGGGATCCCTAACACTACCCCATGATGGAAGTTTGCAAGCAGAAGTAAAATCCTCTAAGTCCATGGTATAAGATTTGTCATAAAGATCAAACATGACTGAAGGAGAATTACGCGAAGATGAATACTCAAACCTCCTCACAAATGAACTTGTGAGATCATGATACTAGGGGCATTTGTTAGCCTCAAAATCCTCAAGACCGGCATTGCGCAAATATGCTTTGAATTCTTCTTTAATTCCCGCACGGTCCATAAAATTTTCTGACGGCCATTCGCAAGGCCGTACTGGAGCGTCTCTTGGTGGATCCTCATCAGCATCGCGCATAGCAATCCTCGGTCCTTGCTTCTTAGAGGAACCACCTTGGAACATCTTCCGAAGCATATTGTTTTTCTCTGAAAAATTCTAAAATTTTTAGTAACTTCAAAATAAAAGTAAACCAAACTCAATAATATTGATAGCAACTACTCCTACAAGTGCCTAGAGCCTATATCAAGCATTAGAACTACTTGGAACCATTTAAATTGGACATGCAAGCTCAATAAGATGGTCACCTATGCAGCACAAATTTGTAAAGAATAAAGCACTAGAACAAAAACTAATTGGACCAATGGAGGAGTCAGATACCAAGGAACAATCTCCCCAAGCAGTTTTGCGAGAGGTGCTTTGAGCAAGAAGATCAAAAATCACAGCAAAAGTGGCTGGAACTCGTGCTTGAGTTGGTTTTTCGGGTTTGTGTGAGACAGAGGAAGAAGATGGGTGTTGGGATAAGTGGAGGAGGGCCACCGTGGGCCCACGAGGCAGGGGGCGCACCCTAGAGGGGGGGGGGGGGGGGGGGGCGCCCACCACCCTCGTGGCCAGGTGGCAGCTCCTCCCACGGTAATTTTTGCACAGTAAATCCTCAAATATTCCCAAAAAATCATATTAAATTGGCATGGCATTCTGAGGACTTTTATTTTCGGGATATTTTTATATTGCACGGATAAGTCAGGAAACAGACAGAAAAAACTATTTTTACTTTATTTATACTAATTAACAGAAAATAAAAGTGGGGTACAGAAGTTTGTGCTTCTAGTTTCATCCATCTCATGCTCATCAAAAAGAATCCACTAACAAGGTTGATCAAGTCTTGTTAACAAACTCATTCCGATAATCATGAAACCGGAGAAATTTCGAATAACACTAAGTTACGTCAACGGGGATATGCACATCCCCAATAATAAGAATATCATATTTCTTCTTGACAGTAGGAAGAGGAAATTCAAAACCTCCAAATATAGTTGATGAAAATTTTCCAATAGAATTGATACTATGAACTTGAGGTTGTTTCCTCGGAAAGTGTACCATATGCTCATTACCATTAACATGAAAAGTAACATTGCCTTTGTTGCAATCAATAACAGCCCCTGTAGTATTAAGAAAAGGTCTTCCAAGAATAATAGACATACTATCATCCTTGGGAATATCAAGTATAACAAAGTCCGTTAAAATTGTAACGATTGCAACCACAATAGGCACATCCTCACAGATACCGACAGGTATAGCGGTTGATTTATCAGCCATTTGCAAATCTATTTCAGTAGGTGTCAGCTTATTCAAGTCAAGTCTACGATATAAAGAGAGAGGCATAACACTAACACCGGCTCCAAGATCACATAAAGCAGTTTTAATATAATTTCTTTTAATGGAGCAAGGTATAGTAGGTACTCCGAGGTCTCCGAGTTTCTTTGGTATTCCACCCTTAAAAGTATAATTAGCAAGCATGGTAGAAATTTCAGCTTCCGGTATCTTTCTTTTATTAGTAATGACATCCTTCATATATTTAGCATAAGGATTTGTTTTGAGCACATCGGTTAATCGCATACGCAAAAACATAGGCCTAATCATTTCAGCAAAGCGCTCAAAATCCTCATCATCCTTTTTCTTGGATGGTTTTGGAGGAAAAGGCATGGGTTTCTGAACCCAAGGTTCCCTTTCTTTACCATGTTTCCTAGCAACAAAGTCTCTTTTATCATAACATTGATTCTTTGATTGTGGGTTGTCAAGATCAACAGCAGGTTCAATTTCTACATCATTATCATTACTAGGTTGAGCATCATCATGAACATCATCATTAATATTTTTACTAGGTTCATTTTCATTACCAGATTGTGTTTCAGCATCACACATGGAAATATCATTTGGATTATCAGGTGGTTCAGCAATAGGTTCACTAGAAGTTTGCACAGTTCTATCATTTTTCTTCTTCTTCTTTTTAGAAGAACTAGGAACATCAATATTATTTCTTTGAGAATCTTGCTCGATTCTCTTAGGGTGGCCTTCATGATACAAAGGTTCCTGAGTCATTCTACCAGTTCTAGTAGCCACTCTAACAGCATAATCATTTTTCTTACTATTCATTTCATCAAGCACTTCTTCTTGAGCCTTAAGTACTTGTTCTACTTGAGTGGTAACCATAGAAGCATGTTTGCTAACAAGTTTAAGTTCACCTTTAATATCAGCCATATAATCACCCAAGCGTCTAATCATATAAGCATTTTCTTTTAATTGTCTACCAAAATAGGCATTGAAGTCGTCTTGCTTAAACATAAAGTTCTCAAACTCATCCAAGCACTGACTAGCAATTTTAGTAGGAGGGACTTCAGCTTTATCATATCTATAAAGAGAATTTACCTTTACTACCTGTGTCAGGATATCGGGATCAGGAGGTTCTTCAGTAAATAAAGAATTAAGATCATAAGTTTCTTCAATAGGCGGTGAACTAAGACATTCAATAGGAGGTTAATTCTTAACGTCTTCAGCTTTAATACCTTTTTCTTTCATAGATTTCTTTGCCTCTTGCATATCTTCGGGGCTGAGAAATAGAATACCTCTCTTCTTCGGAGTTGGTTTAGGAATAGGCTCAGTAATTGGAGCAGGAGTTGGCTCAGGAGGTTCCCAATTATTTCCATTTATCAACATATTATTCAATAGAATTTCAGCTTCATCCGGTGTTATTTCCCTGAAAAGAGAACCAGCACAACTATCCAGGTAATCTCTGGAAGCATCGGTTAGTCCATTATAAAAGATATCAAGTATTTCAGGTTTCTTAAGAGGATGATCAGGCAAAGTATTAAGTAACTTGAGAAGCCGCCCCCAAGCTAGTGGGAGACTCTCTTCTTTAATTTGCACGAAGTTGTATATTTCCCTCAAAGCAGCTTGTTTCTTATGAGCAGGGAAATATTTAGCAGAGAAGTAATAAATCATATCCTAGGGACTACGCACACAACCAGGATCAAGAGAATTAAACCATATCTTAGCATCCCCTTTAATGAGAACGGAAATATTTTGAGTATATAGAGGTAACGCGATCTCTCATCATTAGTAAACAGGGCAGCTATATCATTTAACTTAGTAAGATGTGCCACAACAGTTTTTGATTCATAGCCATAAAATGGATCAGATTCAACTAAAGTAATTATATCAGGATCAATAGAGAGTTCATAATCCTTATCAGGAACACATATAAGGTGAAGTAGCAAAAGTAGGTTCGGGTTTCATTTTATCTCTAAGTGATTCTTTGTTCCATTTAACTAATAACCTCTTAAGCTCATATCTATCTTTGCAAGCTAAAATAGCGGTAGAAGATTCCATATCAAAAAGATAACCCTCAGGAATAACAGGCATATTTTCATCATCACTATCATCGTTGTATTCAGATTCAATAATTTCTTTTTCTCTAGCCCTAGCAATTTGTTCATCAAGAAATTCACTAAGGGGCACAATAGTATCAGGCATAGAAGCAGTTTCATCATAAGTATCATGCATAGCAGAAGTGGCATCATTAATAGCATGCAACATATCAGAACGAATAGCAGAAGCAGGTGTAGGTGTCGCAAACTTACTCATAACAGAAGGTGAATCAAGTGCAGAGCTAGATGGCAGTTCCTTACCTTCCCTCGTAGTTGAGGGATAGATCTTGGTTTTTGGATCTCTCAAGTTCTTCATAGTGTCCAGCAGATATAAATCCCAAGTGACTCAAAGAATAGAGCTATGCTCCCCGGCAACGGCGCCAGAAATTAGTCTTGATAACCCACAAGTATAGGGGATCGCAACAGCTTTCGAGGGTAGAGTATTCAACCCAAATTTATTGATTCGACACAAGGGGAGCCAAAGAATATTCTCATGTATTAGCAGCTGAGTTGTCAATTCAACCACACCTGGAAACTTAGTATCTGCAACAAAGTGTTTAGTAGCAAAGTAATATGATAGTGGTGGTAGCGGCAACAAAAGTAAAGACAACAAAAGTAATGCTTTTGGTATTTTGTAGTGATTGTAACAGTAGCAGCGGGAAAGTAAATAAGCATAAACCAGTATATGGAAAACTCGTAGGCATCGGATCAGTGATGGATAATTATGCCAGATGTGGTTCATCATGTAACAATCATAACATAGGGTGACACAGAACTAGCTCCAATTTATCAATGTAATGTAGGCATGTATTCCGTATATAGTCATACGTGCTTATGGAAAAGAACTTGCATGACATCTTTTGTCCTACCCTCCCGTGCCAGCGGGGTCCTATTGGAAACTAAGGGATATTAATGCCTCCTTTTAATAGAGAACTGGAACAAAGCATTAGCACATAGTGAATACATGAACTCCTCAAACTATGGTCATCACCGGGAGTGGTCCAGATTATTGTCACTTCGGGGTTGCCGGATCATAACACATAGTAGGTGACTATAGACTTGCAAGATAGGATCAAGAACTCACATATATTCATGAAAACATAATAGGTTCAGATCTGAAATCATGGCACTCGGGCCCTAGTGACAAGCATTAAGCATAGCAAAGTCATAACAACATCAATCTCAGAACATAGTGGATACTAGGGATCAAACCCTAACAAAACTAACTCGATTACATGATAAATCTCATCCAACCCATCACCGTCCAGCAAGCCTACGATGGAATTACTCACGCACGGCGATGAGCATGATGAAATTGGTGATGGAGGATGGTTGATGATGACGACGGCGACGAATCCATCTCTCCGGAGCCCCGAATGGACTCCAAATCAGCCCTCCCAAGAGGTTTTAGGGCTTAGCGGCGGCTCCGTATCGTAAAACGCGATGATTTCTTCTCTCTTCTTTTTTTCTCTCCGAAAGCAAATATATAGAGTTGGAGTTGGCGTCGGAGGGTTTCCAGGGGGCCCATGAGGTAGGGGGCGTGCCCTAGGGGGGCGCCCCCCACCCTCGTGAGAAGGGTGTGGGCCCCCTGGTCTTCATCTTTGGCGAGGATTTTTTATTGTTTTTTCTAAGATGTTCCGTGGAGTTTCAGGTCATTCCGAGAATATATTTTTTTTGCACATAAAACAACACCATGGAAATTCTGCTGAAAACAGCATTAGTCCGGGTTAGTTCCATTCAAATCATACAAGTTAGAGTCCAAAACAAGGGCAAAAGTGTTTGGAAAAGTAGATACGACGGAGACGTATCAGCTCCCATGGCTGCTACCCTGCCGGCACTGACAGTTCTTGTTGTTGATGCTTCTCATTGATCGGAATGCAGCCAAGGCGCTCGATGATGCTGCAGTTGATGCTTATGATCACCAGGTATCAGCTTATTCTGATGCTCTTTCTGTCTACCGTGATGATCTGTCTGCTTACACTCAGTGGTGCCATGATGGTGCTTAGGCTGCTGCCATTCTCACTGCGAGTGTCCTTCCTCAGTTTGCTTCGAAGTTCATGGGACTCGACACCATTGAGCAATGTGGTCTTATCTTTGTTAGCGCTATTAGCCGTCTGGTGATGCTCTCTACTTATCTATGGTGCGTCAAGAGCATGCTCTTCAGCAGGGTGACTCTTCTATTGATGAGTTCTACACACAAAGTTCTATCATCTGGCATCAGCATGACTCTCTTCAAATAGTTTGTGTGTGGAGCTTGCCATTGCTGCCAGACTATGCGGTCCGACTTGGAGTTTCAGCGTGTCCATGAGTTCTTATCTCGCCTTCGTTCCGAGTTTGAGCCTCGTCGTGCTCACTTGCTTGCTCGTGGTCGTGTTCCAATCTCGGAGGTACTTGCTGAGCTTCACGTAGAGGAGACCCGCCTTCGTTCCGCTGATTTGCTAGTAGTTCCTTCTATGTTGGCTGTCCGAACTCTTGTGTCGTCTGCTCGTCTACCCTCCTTCGTTACGATTGCATTTTTTTGGGAAAGAACCTGTCAGGACCCCGATCCTAGGTCACAACGATCTAGCATGTAACACATCATATCACTTTGTGTCCTCACGCACGGTATTTCCACGGGTGCCACCTTACCTGGCCCGGGACCGTTTGCGCCTTTTGGCTCACGTATATGATAGTGTCGCTAGCATCCATATGACAAAGAACCCGGGCCGACATGGCTAGTCGTGAACCCAAGGCGGCACTAACCCATGGGGACATGCATACATGAATCAACCTCGAGCATGTCGGTCAACAGCGTGTGAATCCGGGCTGTAGCACTGGGCTAACAGGACTCCGGTAACCCGGGCTGTAGCAGGCTAGGCAAGACTCCGGATGTCACCGCGTGACATTTTCCCAAAGGGACAGACACAGGAACAAAGTGAAACACATGCCGGCCAGTCAAGTGTCCTGAGCAGTAGTGCTGGGCTAGCAGGACTCCGGTGAACTGGGCTGTAGCGGACTACTATCGCTCAGAAAGCACTAGACTACATTCCCCCATATGATAGGCTGCCAAGGATAAACAACTAGATTGTCGGATCCCACTCATACCAAGCATTTCAATCATACACACAATATGCCCAATATGAGTACATACAACATGGCATCACAACAAGACTCTATGACTCAAGTATTTATTCCTTAGGCTTCGAGGAGCGAGATATTACAAACATGGGTCTCATGACCCAACAATCATAGCATACAAATCAAGGCACAGGCGGAAGCTTAACATGTCTGAGAACAGGCATCTACAAATGGAAAAGGCTAAGAAGCCTGACTATCTACCCGATCCTGCCGAGGGCACAATATCGTAGCTGAGGTATCAAGCTAAACGTCGAAGTCCACGCGGAACTACTAGCGAGACTGAAATCTCTCTGCAAAACATAAATTTAGCAAATGTGTGTACAAAGGTACTCAGCAAGACTTACATCAGAACTAGCTACATATGCATCGGTATCAACAAAGGGGGGGTGGTGGAGTTTAACTGCAGCAAGCCAGCTTTGACTCGGTGGCTATTCTGAACTACGACTGCAAGCAACTCTTTTGAGGTGGCGCACACGAGTCCACATATTCACCATTCAATACACCACTATGGATCCGCTCTCGTCTCCCTACGAGAAGGCCATCCATAGCACTCACGCTTATCTTGCGAGTTTTAGGGTATCCACTTTCACTTGTCTATGAACTGTTATAGGCAACCCAGAAGTCCATTACCGCGGACGCGGCTATTCGAATAGATGATGTTAACCCTGCAGGGGTGTACTTCTTCACACACGCTCTCACCACTTACCGCCGTTTACACGACATGTACTCGGCAACCTTCAAGCGGAAGCCCAACGAGGGTGTCGGCCACGGCCTACCTAAACACCTAAGTCTCTAGTCCAGGTTTATCGCCTATCCAGGTTCCATCCGCAGGGAGTCCGGACGAGGTTTCCACATACGGCCCCGAACGATGTGAACAGGGTTCCCGAGACACCAAACGGGCGCCCGGTACACCGTGCCACGGTGTATCTACCACAACATAGCCCACCCCTAGGGTCAGCACTACGCACGGCCGCCAACACATAACCTACAAACACTAGAAACTAATTGCAACTCCTGGACAGAGGACAAGGGTGATCAAGAAGCCGAGAGGGTCCATTGGTTTTGGGCCCAATGCGTGGTAGTAACTGTTTCATGGATCACAAACACAGAACTCAGTTCCTAAGAACGGTTTCAATGAGACAACCCACCATGTACTCCTACATGGCCTCTCACCGCTACCTTTACCAAATCGTGTTCACACACTTAGCTCACACACAGTAGGACATGTTCACACATCTCCGATCCATCCCCGATGAATCGGAACTGACTCAACTCTAAGCAGTAGCAGGCATGACAAACAAGCATGAATGAGTAGGCACATCAGGGCTCAAACAACTCCTACTCATGCTAGTGGCTTTCATCTATTTACTGTGGCAATGACAGGTCATGCAGAGGATAAGGGGTTCAACTACCGTGGAAAGTAACAGAGGAAATGTGTTGTCCTAATGCAGTAAAAGAGAGCAAGAGCGAGAGAGGGGGATTGTATCGGAATGAACAAGGGGGTTTTGCTTGCCTGGCACTTCTGAAGATATCATTGGGTCTTCATCAGTGTCAACGATCACAACGTCGGTACCACGTCTACCGAGAGGGGACAAATACCGGCAAACAAGGAAGAACACAATCAATGCAATGCAACAATTATGATGCATGATAATATCATGGCAATATGCTGTTGATTGAGCTAATGCAACTAGCAACACAATTAAATGAAGTTGGTTTGAACCAAGGGTTCAAATTCAAATTCCATATGTGCTTATTTAAATGTCAATTATGCAAATTGCCCTGTACAGCAACCCTAGGTTGTTCAAACATGCATGAAATGGTACAGATGGATTCCTTGAATTTTTCTGATAATTTTTCATATATAATTTATTTCATTTGGAGTTACGGTTTAATTTCTATGATTTTTAGAAGTTTTGGACATTTTCTGAAATAAATAAATCATTTAAGATTTATTTAAATTCCAGAAAAAGGATTATTGCATCAGCTTGACGTCATGATGATGTCACCAAGTCAGCAGGGCTGGTCCGGGTCAAACCTGACCAGTGGGGTCCACTGGTTAGTGACCCTAGCTGGTTTGGGTGGATGACAAGTGGGACCAGTCAACATTGACTTGACCAAGTCAAAGCTGACACGTGGGGTCCATAGGGTTAGCACTAATCTAAACAGGAAACTAAACCCGGGGTTAATTAGGTGTGGGGTCCATCCGTCAGTGACTCAGGTGGTAGTTAGTGGGGTAATTAGCGCTAAATAACCGGCGCCACGTCAGCAGGTGACGCCGGCGACCACAGCAGCGACGGAATCTCGCCGGAGTTGGTCGGGCTCGCACTACAGGCGGCGGTTTGCGGCGGGGTTTGGCTCCACGCGAAGAGCACGCTCGCCCGCTTCCAACGCAGCAAGCAGCGGTGGCTGGGGTGCACAGAAACGATGCCGACGGCGAGAAGCGCGGCGGCCGGAGTTCGGGCGTCGAACGAATCGACGTCGCAGGGCACGGCAGGAGCGACAGGTGGTGGCTACGGCTCCGTGGTGATGCGCTGAGCGCAGTGGCGCGCTCGGTTTCAAGCTCCGGTGGACGTGGCCACGGCAGCGAGGGGCTCAGGCAGCGGACGGAGCTCGATGTCCGTGCAGCTAGGCCCTAGAGGATGCGGAGAGGTCGGGGAAGAGGGGGAGTCGAAGCGGGCGCTCACAGGGAACATGCAGGGATGGTCAGCGGCCTCGCGGACGCGTCGGAGACGGCGAATCGATGACGGTGAGCTTCGGCACCCGAGGAGGAAGACGGCGATGGTGACGGCGCTTTGAGGCGTCCGGCGGGGCGCGGCTTGGTGGAGAGGAAGAGGAGGATGCGGCGGTGCTTCTGGAAGCATCAACGGGGCGAGGGAGGGCCAGTGGCCGTGGTGGTGCTCGTCGGCGCTCTCAGGCTCTCGCCGACGGTCGCGGGAGAGAGGGACAGAGAGGGGGAAATCGCCACGGGAGAGAGGAGAGGAGTGCAGGGGGTCGAGAGGGCTGCGTGGCGTCGTCTGGAGCCGTCCAGGCTGTCGAGGGGGCACACAGGCAAGGTGGAGGTGGCACGGCGCGTGCCTGCGCGCGGCGACCACGCGCGCGCGTCCTCCTGGCAGGAGCTTGAGGACGGTGGTGCTGGTGGGCTGGGCCTATTGGCTGGGCTGCCAGCTGGGCCGGCTTCAGGTAAGGCCAGGTAACTCTGTTGTTTCATTTCTATTTTTCTAATCTTATCTGTTTTCTATTTTGCAGGTTTGTTTTGAATTTGGTTTTGAAACCAAATCAATTTTGTTGCTTCTGGAAATATTTTTTTGAAGCTAAAAGAATTAAACCAAAGCTCCATAAAATATTTCAGAATTATTGGACATATATTCATTTAATAGTAGATATAAATCCAATTCAAATAATTATTGATTTAAAATCAGAGCCCAAATAATTCCTTAGAAATGTTCCAAAATTTTGGTTTGATTTATAACTCTTGCCAAAATTGTCAGAGCTATTTCTAGGGCATTTTGGATTTGCTGATTGCAATTTTAGGGTTTCTTGCCCCTTTATTAAAATGATTTCCGAGGCTTTCAATTTCCTCATTTCAAATTTCAGAATTTAGACATGGTGCACACATGAAGCTAACCTAGAGCATTACCAGAAGCTAGGGATGTGACAAAACCAGATCTAAAAATTCACCCAAAGTACAAAGTAACTCAAACATAATAAAACTTACATCGAGATTCCGCGACCACTGCTGCCACTAGAACAAACCACCGATGCGTCATTGTCGTTGCTCCCCTATCGAAGCCGGCTTGACCTTGTCGATGACAGCCGAAAGTCTTCATGTGCGTGCCCCTAAAGACCAGCGCCATGGAGCCGCATTCTTCGTCGTTGAACCCTTGCATAGGTATGTAGCACCTGACACCACATCTCGCCATATGACGAGAAACCCTAAACTCACCGCCCAAGGAGACATCATGAATCTACGCTGGAGCTCCGTCGACTAGGGGGGGGGGCGAAGTCCCGAAGACAAACTCAAGAAAGAAGCACCGCCATCCACCCGATACTGTGCCTAATCCCTAAGGGCTATCCTAAGTGGACCTCCCTGCTTGCTGCCTTTATTTGTCTTGCATAAGTTCCCCCGGTAGTGAATTTCTACTTTAGCCATTGTCCTTATTGCATAGACATTTTGCTTTATAACTAATAACGTGTGTGCTTCAACCACAACCATTGTTGTTTCCTTTTACAAAAAATATTGTACATACATTATGCTTCTTGCAATCAATTGTTTTTGTTTCAACTGCTACTCCTTGTACTTCACCGTTTGCCACTGATGTTCCCATGAAAAATATCAAACATGATTGTCATTTTATTACCGAAAAAGGCTTTCGCCCCGCTTTATATATAAACCAAACTGCCCGAGCCAAACATCCAACAATGTTCACACACACACACAAACACACTCAAAGTCACACACACACACACACACACATAAGGTAGTAGTAAGGTTAATGCTGAGGGCATAGCTCAACAAGCCCTAAGAACAAAAGGACACACACAAAGACCGCCACAAACGAAGCATGCCTAATCAGGCTCTGGCGGCGGTGGCGAAAGCGGGGGCGCCATGCGGAAGGCCATCGATCGAAGGTCGGTGAGGAGGGTGTTGATAATGCTCTGGTCCTGGGGGCGGCTAAGCGGCCGCCAGAGCTGCAAATAGCCACACATTCTGAAGATCGTGTTAGTTGCACGTCGCAGAGGCACTTTCTGAATAACAAGCTTGTTGCGAATATTCCAAAGCGTCCACATGAGGATCCCAATGCACAACCATCTAATATGGTGGTAACGCGGGGAGGAGGCATGGATCTCCGTGAGTAAGTCGGGGAAGTTGGTATTGCACCATTGTCCGCCGACCGTTTCATGGAAGCACGGCCAGAGGAACTGGGACGTGGAGCAGTTGAAGAAAATGTTGTTCGAAACCTCAACCGTGGCACACAGGGGACGCATCCCGTCCCCAGGGCCATTGTGCTTGCAGACTTCAACCCCAGAGGGGAGACGTCTGATGTCTACTACACAACCTTCTTCTTGTAGACGTTGTTGGGCCTCCAAGTGGAGAGGTTTGTTGGACAGTAGCAAATTTCCCTCAAGTGGATGACCTAAGGTTTATCAATCCGTGGGAGGCATAGGATGAAGATGGTCTCTCTCAAACAACCCTGCAACTAAATAACAAAGAGTTTCTTGTGTTCCCAACACACCCAATACAATGGTAAATTGTATAGGTGCACTAGTTCGGCGAAGAGATGGTGATATAAGTGCAATATGGATGGTAGATATAGGTTTTTGTAATCTGAAAATATAAAAACAGAAAAGTAACAAGTGGTAAAAGTGAGCACAAACGGTATTGCAATGCGTTGAAACAAGGCCTAGGGTTCATACTTTCACTAGTGCAAGTTCTCTCAACAATAATAACATAATTGGATCGTATAACTATCCCTCAACATGCAACAAAGAGTCACTCCAAAGTCACTAATAGCGAGAACAAACGAACAGGTTATGGTAGGGTACGAAATCACCTCAAAGTTATCCTTTCTGATCGATCTATTCAAGAGTCCTTATGTAAAATAACACGAAGCTATTCTTTCCGTTCAATCTATCATAGAGTTCGTACTAGAATAACACGTTAAGACACAAATCAACCAAAACCCTAATGTCACCTCGATACTCCAATGTCACCTCAAGTATCCGTGGGTATGATTATACGATATGCATCACACAATCTTAGATTCATCTATTCAACCAACACAAAGAACTTCAAAGAGTGCACCAAAGTTTCTACCGGAGAGTCAAGACAAAAACGTGTGCCAACCCGTATGCATAAGTTCACGGAACTCGCAAGTTGATCACCAAAACATACATCAAGTGGATCACGTGATATCCCATTGTCACCACAGATAAGCACATGCAAGACATACATCAACTGTTCTCAAATCCTTAAAGTCTCAATCCGATAAGGTGACTTCAAAGGGAAAACTCAATCCATTACAATAGAGTAGAGGGGGAGAAACATCATAAGCTCCAACTATAATAGCAAAACGCGCGATACATCAAGATCGTATCACCTCAATAACACGAGAGAGAGAGAGATCAAACACATAGCTACTGGCACATACCCTCAGCCCCGAGGGTGAACTACTCCCTCCTCGTCATGGAGAGCACCGGGATGATGAAGATGGCCACCGGAGAGGGATTCCCCCCTCCGGCAGGGTGCCAGAACTGGTCTAGATTGGTTTTCGGTGGCTACGGAGGCTTCTGGCGGTGGAACTCCCGATCTATTCTGCTCCTGAATGTTTTTAGGCTAAATGGATATATATAGGAAGAAGAAGTATGTCGGTGGAGCAACGAGGGGCCCACGAGGGTGGAGAGCGCGCCTAGGGGGTGGGCGCGCCCCCCTGCCTCGTGGCCGCCTCGTTGATTGCCTGACGTATACTCCAGGTCTCCTGGATTGCTTCCATTCCAAAAATAACTCTCCCGAAGGTTTCATTCCGTTTGGACTCTGTTTGATATTCCTTTTCTTCGAAACACTGAAATAGGCAAGAAAACAACAACTTGGGATGGGCCTCCGGTTAATAGGTTAGTCCCAAAAATAATACAAAAGTGTATAATAAAGCCCATAAACATCCAAAACAGATAATATAATAGCATGGAACAATCAAAAATTATAGATACGTTGGAGACATATCAACGTCCCCGGATCCACTGCTGGAGGAATATCCGGATCTTAAGGGGGAGGAGAATGTCCCAGATCAGGCTAAAGGGCTCAGTGGCCAGCGAGGGGGCGATGGCAGCGTACAGAGACTTCGTGGAGAAGCATCCCGAGGGCTCCAGGCGCCACGTCATGGAGTCAGCAGGGCCCTCTGCATCCATCGGCAAGAGAGCGATGTCCTATAGAAGGGCGTCCCACGCGTCAACCTCCTGGGGCGAAAGGGGCGCCGAAAGGCGAGACGCCCTAAGTCAATAAGGGCCCTCTTGATGGAAATCCGGGGGTCAACCGCAATGGCAAATAAGCTCGGGAAGCGGGCGGCCAGAGGGGAATCCCCAAGCCAGCAGTCAAACCAAAACAGGGTCGAGGACCTGGAACCCACAGAGATGGACGTGCCAATTCGGAGCACGGGAAGAAGCTGAATCATAGCTTGTCAGAACTGCGATCCCCCAGAGCACTGGCAGAAAGCTAGAGGTTGGCCCCGGAGATACTTATTCTGGATGATGGCAAGCCAGAGGCCGCCCTCCCATTGGCGATACGCCATATCTATCTGGTCAGGAGAGCAATGTTCATGTGATGGGAAGACAAGATCCCCAGACCTCCCTGGTCCTTGGGTTTGCAAATGTCAGGCCAGCTCACCATATGGTATTTTTGCTTGTCCCCCTCACCAGCCCAGAAGAACCTAGACTGATATTTGGCCACCTCCTAGTGAAGCGTCTCATGGAGGCTATAGAAGCTCATGGGGAACCAGAGGAGGCTAGCAAGCGAGGAGATGATTAGGATTACCTTCGCCGCCTTCGAGAGCCATCGGCCCTTCCAGGGCTCGAACTGGTGTTGCATTCGGGTCACGGAAGGGCGGAGGTCCGCTACGGTGAGTGATATGTTCATTTTGCATGATGCTTTTATATCAATATTTATTGCATTATGGGCTGTTATTACACATTATGTCACAATACTTATGCCTATTCTCTCTTATTTTACAAGGTTTACATAAAGAGGGAGAATGCCGGCAGCTGGGATTCTGGGCTGGAAAAGGAGCAAATATTAGAGACCTATTCTGCACAACTCCAAAAGTCCTGAAACTTCACGGAAGATGTTTTCCAAATATATAAAAAATACTGAGAGCAAGAACTTCACCAGGGGGGCCACACCCTGCCCACGAGGGTGGGGGGCGCGCCCTACCCCCTGGGCACGCCCCCTACCTCGTGGGCCCCCCGGTGGCCCTCCGGTGGCCATCTTCTGCTATATGGAGTCTTTCAATGGAAAAAAATCATAAGCCATCTTCTCGGACGAAACTCCGCCGCCACGAGGCGGAACCTTGGCGGAACCAATCTAGGGCTCTGGCGGAGCTATTCTGCCGGGGAAACTTCCCTCCCGGAGGGGGAAATCATCGCCATCGTCATCACCAACGCTCCTCTCATCGGGAGAGGGTAATCTCCATCAACATCTTCATCAGCACCATCTCATCTCAAAACCCTAGTTCATCTCTTGTATCCAATTCTTGTCTCCAAGTCTGGGATTGGTGCTAGTAGGTTGCTAGTAGTGTCAATTACTCCTTGTAGTTGATGCTAGTTGGTTTAATTGTGTAACAACCCGGTGTAATGGTGCTACAGTAACCCCTGGGGTTAGGTTAATCATTTTGCTAAACAAGTGTTTGAACATCATTGTCTCCTCTCTCTTTCATATTCCAGTTGAATTCATTTTCAAACTATGAGTGAAATTCAAAATGCTCAAACATGAAAACTAAAATGTTCATCATGTGGATAATATTCTTCTGGTAATATTGGTGGTGAACCAACTTTTTTCCAATGTGTCTAAATGGCCTAAAATAGCTAAAGCTGAAAGTTAAAAAAAGAAATAGAAAAGGGAGAGAGAGCAACCTCCTCCCTGGACCGAACCCACCTGGGCCGGCCCACCTAACCCACTCCAGCCAAGCCCAGCCCATCTTCCTCCTTGGTCGTCTACTCTGTTCACCCGACCTTGCGCGCGCCCGCGCGTCGCTGCCGAACCACCTCGCCGTCGACGAGGAGGATAAGGTCGACCCCTCCCCTCGACGCCTCGACCTCCTCCCCACCTACCTCCACTCCCCTGTCTCGCCTCCTAGTTCCACCCACTCCCCCCCACTCTGTATGGCTCGCCACCTCACCCAAGCGCCATCGCCGCCCTCCACCTAGCACTACCGCGGCGAGCGTCGCCCCCACTCTCCTTCGACGAGTCCACCGGCCTCCCCAACATCGACTGCTTCGCCTTCGCCCGCTGGAACGAGCTGGGAGGCCCTCCTCCGTCTGCATCGACGCGGATGACCCCCTTCTTCAACCTCTGACCTCCATCGTCGCCGCCGTCGAATACCAGCCACATCGAGCCTCCCTCGAGCCCACTTTGCACATCAGCAGGAGCGCTGTGAGCTCCTCTCCTTCTCCCCTCACTCCATGCTCATCCCCGCGCTGGTAGCCGCCGACCACGTCATGGCTGTACTCGTCGCCGTAGACGAGCTCGCCGTCGTGACCACCGTAGCCTGAGCTCGCGTCCGCGCTCGTAGACGAGCTCCTGGAGCTCGTGCGACTCCAACAAGACCCCTAGCGCGCCTTCTCGTGCCACGCAGTGCCATATCCGACAACGCCCGAACTCCGGCGTCCGCTCTGCCGCTCGTCATCGCCGTTTCCGACAAAGTCCGACCATACCACCACCACCACTCGACGCGGCATCGAGTGGCCGTTCGAATGGACCAAGCCGCGCGCAGAACGGCGCCGTGTAGCGAAATCCCGACGAGGCCCAGGTGTCCCCGCCGCGTTTTGACGTGGCCGGCGGCGAAACGTCGGCCACCGCCTACATGGTTGGCATGGGGCCACCCCAGTGCCACTGCCAGTGGGCCTCGCGGGTCCCAGTTGACTGGGTTGACCCAGTCAACTGCTGACCAGGCAGCCAGTGCCATTGACACACGGGACCCACTGCCTATTTTAATTAATTAAAAATGTTTTAAATATCTAAAACCTAATTAGTTACTAATTAGAGACTGACATGTGGGGCCCAGTAGCTATTTTACCTTAGTTTAGTTTAATATAAACTCTGTTAATTACAGTGGCTGACATGTGGGCACCACCTGTCTGGTTTGACTGGTCAGCCGACTTGTTGACCTGCTCACGTCAGCATTGCATCATGATGATGTCATATTTCCCTTTCTGTTAATTTAAATAATTCCAGAATATTGTTTAAACTTTGAAAATTCATAGAAATTAAACCGTAGATCAGATGAAAAAGTTTTCTATATGAAAGTTGCTTAGAAAAAACCCGCGAATCCGAATGCGTGGTCCATTCACCTGTCACATGCCCCTATGTAACACCCCAAAATTTTAACCATGATTTATTAATTAAAATTTTGCCATGGTAAATTAAATTTTTTATTTTCTGGATTTTCTTTTAATTCAGAACCACTCTTCTCTCCTGAATTGTGGAGTTTTCACCCCAAGTGAAAACCTTTCAAAAATATTGTTGGACTTGTATATCTTCCCAAGATCTTTTCTTTTTATCAGTAGAATTATTTCTACAATTATTTTCCATGTGCTTTATTTCTTTAAAAATGATTTTTCATAAGATTTAGGGTTCCATTTGCACTACAATCCTTTCAAATACTTCTTTAAAATCCCCACCAAAATTTTGGGATGTCATGTGATGTTCCCACATCACTTTTATGCAAAAACCTCTTTTAGTCATTTGGAAATTTTGAGCCCTACCCCAAGTTTTCAAATCTGGTTCAGTTTGTAATTTGCACTACAACCTATTTAAATATTTCTTTATAAATTCCACCAAAATTGGGAGATGTTAGTAGTAGTGTATAATTCAACTTTGTGCAAAAAACCATTGGTGTTCTTTGAAAAATTTGAGCAAACCATCCTCATCTTCATTCTGGTCCAGTTTAGTGTTTTGCACTGCAACCAAATTTTATCTTACTCTTGTTGTCTTGGGATTTTTCCTGCTTGAAGTACACCCTACCAAACTCTTAAGTCCAGGATTTGGGAACCATTTGAAGATTTTTTAGCACATGCAATAATGCCCTTTATTTTCTGTCTAGATTTGGTTTTTTCAAAAACTTGCACTGGTAGTTTTTGTTTTTGTCAAACTAACCTTGCGACCCTCTTTATCATCTAAAGAGACTCTGATCTGGAGTTTTTGGCCACCCCAAGAGATGCCTAGATGACCATAGCATTCTGTCGAACACCTTGAGTTCATGAACATAATTGGCATGAAACCCAGTTTGCATTTTGAACCTGCTTGCTTGTCTAAACAGCATGTCTCATGGCTCTACCTTAGTCTATAGCACCACCCTGCCAAACCTCATGTGGATTAGAGCCCCCTGGTAGGCATTGGCATTTTGTCAAGCACCTCGCGTGCGTGCTCTGGGCGCGGCCAGAACACGCGTGTTGCACGTGCTCGCGCCCGAGTCGCCGCGTCCCGTTGCCGCCTCCTCGCGTTCGTTCTGATCCGTACCCGCTCACAGCCATCGTGCCCCGACCCCTCCCTCATCGCAGAGCCGCCCTGGCCACCGCCTGGAGCCCCGCAGCATAGCCGCCAAAACGGCCATGGCGGCTAGCTGACGGCCGCAGCAGGCCCTGGCCTTGGCAGCGCCGCCCAAGCCATACGCGTGGGCCAGCTCGCCCCTTGAGCAGTGGGGAGTTCGTCGGAATGCGCCGACAAGCTCCAATCGCCTCCACGTCGCCCTGCTAGCAACAGAACGGCGGTTCGCCGACGCTCTTATCCGCGGCCGCGGGAACCGACCTCTCCGGGCTATAAATAGCCCTCTCGATCACGCCTAAGCTCGTCAGCAGCCTTGTTCGAGTAGTAGGAAGCCCCCCTCCTCCCGAGTTGGCCAGAGGCCATCCTCTCTCCCATCTCCGGCAGGTTCGGCCGCCGCCACGTTCCGGTAAAATCCGGCCAAGACCGAGGCCCCTAACCCCTCCCGTGCTCCGATCCTCTTCCCCTCGACCTTGCAGAGCCACCCCACCTCTCAAACCCGATCGGGAGCCACCGTAACTCGAGAGCCCGAACCACCAGCAGTCGCCGGCCGCTGCGGAGCTCGCCGCCGGCGACTCCCTTCGTCCCCGCCAGCCTTTCGACCACTGGGAGGACTGCCCTGGACCAGCGGATCCATTCCTGCCCTCGGAACCCCGCGGGGAGCCGCCGTTCGTTGGCGGCAATCGCCTGAGCCCCGCCTCCGCTTAGACAGAGGAGGAAGGAGGCGCGGGCGACTGGTCAAACCTGACCAGTGGGCCCGATGGACCCACTGTCAATGACCCAGCCCCGCTGAAGCGTGTTTTAAGTGGAAGCGTATTCCACCAAATACGCCTTCGCTAGAGGAAAACATAAGTGCTGCTGAATCGTTTTCTTTTTCTGATTTTTATTAAAAACAGATTTTGACTAAACTTTGACTGGCTATAGATTTTTAAATACAAGTCCAATTGATTTGATTCTTTTTCTGTTGTTTCTGAAATTTTGTCTAGTTTATTTTCATATTTATTTGAAAATTTTCCAAAGAACTTTTTTGTATTGTTTTGAAACTATGTTTTAATTTGAAATTTTCTTAAATAGGATTTTTGGAGAGAGAAAGCAACTTTCATGAAGTGCACCCCCACTTGCATACTCTTGAAGGCAAGCATTCTGAACCCTGGCATAATATTTGTTGTGTGTTGCTTGATGCAAATACGACACCACCTTGACGCGAAGTATTCGGTATTTTATGTGGTGCTATGATCATATTCACGAGTGCATAATGATGATTCCTTGCTGTTGGGATTTTGATATGCTTCTGATAATAATCACCCTCGTATACGTTTCACACCTACCGGAAGGAATCCGGGAAAGTCTCTGTCTTCGGTAGACACGAGCTTGTCTCTAGTTCTTCGTCGAGACGGTTATGTCCGGTAAGGCATGGTGAGGTATGATGAGTGGTGGTTCTGTCTGATTGGTGTGAAATATATTTCTTATGCTCATCATGCAGGAAATGCTTTAACCTCCGGAGTCAACCATAGATCGAGTCTTGTTCCAGTAACCCCCATACTTATTTCATACTACCACTTGTCCCTGCCATAGGTAGGGTACGGTTCAGTAAGCTGTCAACCCCTTCCTAGCACACACCGTACAGAGAGGCCATGGTGGAAGATACCGGCTGCATCCGGTAGGCATGCCACCTTGTCCGGGGGCATGTGTGTTTCCGGTTGGAGCCGAGGGGGTAGCTCCCCTAGTTTGGGCACGTTATAAATTTTGTGATCCCATGCTAGTCGAGGTTGTAGCCTCCCCACTTAGAGTTTTGATTAACGGGTGTCGTGGGTCATTCCAGACACCGGTAAGTTAGGCTGGTGTGTGCGGTCAGGTGTGTTTTCAATTAAAAGACCGTAGACGGAATTAGTCCCGATGGACTAAAGGAATCCGTTACTCATGGGTAAAGAGTACACCCTCTACAGAGATTATATCTATTTGAATAGCCGTGTCCATGGTTAAGGACTACAGTCTGGGATGGGTCAAGTGTCGGTCTTAGTGTTGGTCTTCGGAGGAAAACTGCTAAACCAGAACATGGATCATGACTTGTGACTCATGATGATTATGATTAATATTGTTATGGACTAACCATTTACATTATTTGAATTATTGAGTATCCCTGGGACGGTTCTACCTCCTGGATATTCACTGTGACTACTCTCAAATAAGCCCTTTATGTGGTGTCGCAGAGACGCCTGACTGTGGCATGCTTGTCATTCATTTACTTTATAAGCCCTTTATGTGGTGTCACTGAGACGCCCGACTGTGGCATGCTTGTTATTTACTTACTCTATAAGCCCTTTATGTGGTGTCGCACAGACGCCCGGCTGTGGCATGCTTGCTACTTATTTCCTTTATAAGCCCTTTATGTGACGTCGCTCAGACGCCCGACTGAGGCATGCTTTATATTTTTATCCTTTCGAGGCGTCGCTTCAGACACCCGATCGGTGCATTCTATTTCTACTCCCTTATTGCATATTATGTTGTATATGAATAACCTGCTTGCGTGCATCATGGATTTTTATTTTGTGACTGACTTTGTGATCATAAAATATTTTAGAGCATGATTAACATTTGTTATATTATACCTGTGTTCATAATGTTTGCGAGTACATTCAAAGTACTCACTGACTTGTCCCTGGCTATTGTCTTGGCCAGATTTCTTGCATAGGAGCGTTGCAATGACAGCCCCGGAACCTACGCAATGTTGATAGCAGCCTTGCGAAGATAGGAGTTATCCAGGTCAGCTATTCCTGTGGGAAATGGAGTCCCATAGACGCTGATGAACCACAAACCGCTTCCGCCATCAACCACTAGAAACCATTTGTTGTACTCATAGGCCAGAATGGTCTTGTACTACACATTTTGTATTTTGCTTGGAGTTTCCGTATCAAGTTGGTGTCTCATCAGCTAACAGTAATCCTGGGGCTGGTGAGCACAAGGGCCATTTTCTGGGAAATTAATATCCCAAAAATCCGGTCCTGACAACCATGGTATCAGAGCCAGACTGACCATTGGCTAATCCTATCTTGGCGAGGTTAATAAACCTAGGTTAATCAGCCCACCAGACCTTAACCTAACCCCGGCCAAGCTTCTCGTGTAAGATAGCCACACAGTGACCCCGACACCTTTTGGTAGTCGGTGCCCAACCTTTCAGCCTAGCCTGTCGATCACGCGCCAGTGACCGACACCTAAATAGTCTCTTTCGCAAGCGTGGGAAGGAAGACTCCGCCCCTTTTTCTAACAAAAGGGCACGCTAGCCCCAACCCAGCACAACACAGCCTTGATAACCCACAAGTATAGGGGATCGCAACAGTTTTCGATAAGTAAGAGTGTCGAACCCAACGAGGAGCTAAAGGTTGAACAAATATTCCCTCAAGTTCTATCGACCACCGATACAACTCTACGCACGCTTGACGTTCGCTTTACTTAGAACAAGTATGAAACTAGAAGTACTTTGTAGGTGTTTTCGGAAAGGCTTGCAAGAAAGTAAAGAGCACGAAAATAAAACTAGGGTCTGTTAAGGTAAAGAATCAACTAAAGTAAATATAGCGAGTGTGGAAAAGTGGTGGTAGGAGTTGTGAAATTGTCCCTTAAGCAATTGACTACTTTACTAGACCGATAGCAAGCATTATGTGGGAGAGGCCACTGCTAGCATGTCATCCCTTACTTGGAATTCTATGCACTTATGATTGGAACTATTAGCAAGCATCGACAACTACTAATGTTCATTAAGGTAAAACCCAACCATAGCATTAAGATATATTGGTCCCCCTTCAATCCGGTATGCATCAATTTCTATGCTAGGTTGAAGCTTCTGTCACTCTTGCCCTCCAATACATAGTCCTATCAACATACAACTAACCCTATGGTGTGATCCCCCCGCGCACTCATATGATGGGCACCAAAGGACAACAACATAACCACAAGCAAATTAAATCAATCATAGCAATTCATCAACCACCGACAGGACAATGAAAATCTACTCAGACATCATAGGAAGGCAACACATCATTGGATAATAATATGAAGCATAAAGCACCATGTTCAAGTAGAGGGTACAACGTGTTGCGGGAGAGTGGACCATTGTAGATAGAGGGGGGAAGGTGATGGAGATGTTGGTGAAGATGGCGAAGGTGTTGGTGAAGATCGCGGTGATGATGATGATGGCCACGGCAGCGTTCCGGCGCCACCGGAGGAGAGGGGGAGATGGGCCCCCTTCTTCCTCTTCTTCCTTGACCTCCTCCCTAGATGGGAGAAGGGTTTCCCCTCTGGTCCTTGGCCTCCATGGCATGGGAGGGGCGAGAGCCCCTCCGAGATTGGATCTATCTCTCTGTTTCTCTCTGGTTCTGCGTTCTCTCTGGCTCTGTTTCACCGTTTCGTATATATATGGAGATCCGTTAGTCCGATTGGCCTGAAACCTTTGCCGTGATTTTTTTCCGAATATTAGCTTTCTTGCGGCAAAAGAAGAGCGTCAACCGCCTTACGGTGGGCTCACGAGGGTAGGGGCGCGCCCTAGGGGGGGGGGGGGGGGCGCCCCCTGCCTCGTGACCACCTCGGGCACTGGTTCGCGTTGATTTTCCTTCAGAATTTTCCATATTTCCCAAAATAAGCTCCGTCCGTTTCTATCCCGTTTGGACTCTGTTTGATATGGATATTTTGCGAAACCAAAAACATGCAACAGATAGGAACTGGCACTGGGCACTGGATCAATATGTTAGTCCCAAAAATAATATAAAAAGTTGCCAAAAAGTATATGAAAGTTGAATAATATTGGCATGGAACAATCAAAAATTATAGATACGACGGAGACGTATCAGCATCCCCAAGCTTAATTCCTGCTCGTCCTCGAGTAGGTAAATGATAAAAAAAATTGATGTGGAATGCTACCTAGCAGAATCTTGATCATATGTCTAATCATGGCATGAATATTAAGTCACGAGTGATTCAAAGCAATAGTCTATCATTTGACATAAAAACAATAATACTTCAAGCCTACTAATAAAGCAATCATGTCTTTTCAAAATAACATGGCCAAAGAAAGTTATCCCTACAAAATCATATAGTCTGGCTATGCTCCATCTTCACCACACAAGATATTCACATCATGCACAACCCCGATGACAAGCCAAGCAATTGTTTCATACTTTTGACGTTCTCAAACCTTTTCAACTTTCATGCAATACATGAGCGTGAGCCATGGACATAACACTTTAGGTGGAATACAATATGATGGTGGGGGTTATGTGGAGAAGACAAAAAAGGAGAAAGTCTCACATCAACTAGGCGTATCAACGGGCTATGGAGATGCCCATTAATAGATATCAATGTGAGGAGTAGGGATTGCCATGCAACGGATGCACTAGAGCTATAAGTATATGAAAGCTCCAACTGAAACTAAGTGGGTGTGCATCCAACTTGCTTGCTCATGAAGACCTCGGGCATTTGAGGAAGCCCATCATCGGAATATACAAGCCAAGTTCTATAATGAAAACTCCCACTAGTATATGAAAGTGATAACTCAAGAGACTCTCTATATGAAGAACATGGCGCTATTCTGAAGCACAAGTGTGGTAAAAGGATAGTAACATTGCCCCTTCTCTCTTTTTCTCTCTCATTTTTTTTATTTTTTTATTATTATATTTTTTGGTGGGCTTCTTTGGCCTCCATTTTTTTATTTGGGCTTCTTTGGCCTCTTTTATTTTCTTTGTAAAGTACGGAGTCTCATCCCGACTTATGGGGGAATCATAGTCTCCATCATCCTTTCCTCACTGGGGCAATGCTCTAATAATGATGATCATCACACTTTTATTTACTTACAACTCGATATCTAGAACAAAGATATGACTCTATATGAATGCCTCCAGCGGAGTACCAGGATGTGCAATGATCTAGCATAGCAATGACATCAAAAAACGGACAAGCCATGAAAACATCATGCTAGCTATCTTACGATCATGCAAAGCAATATGACAATGAATGCTCAAGTCATGTATATGCTGATGATGAAAGTTGCATGGCAATATATCTCGGAATGGCTATGGAAATGCCATGATAGGTAGGTATGGTGGCTGTTTTGAGGAAGGTATATGGTGGGTTTAAGGTACCGACGAAAGTTGCACGGTACTAGAGAGGCTAGCAATGGTGGAAGGGTGAGAGCGCGTATAATCCATGGACTCAACATTAGTCATAAAGAACTCACATACTTATTGCAAAAATCTATTAGTCATCGAAACAAAGTACTACGCGCATGCTCCTAGGGGGATAGATTGGTAGGAAAAGACCATCGCTCGTCCCCGACCGCCACTCATAAGGAAGACAATCAATAAATAAATCATGCTCCGACTTCGTTACATAACGGTTCACCATACGTGCATGCTACGGGAATCACAAACCTCAACACAAGTATTTCTACAATCCACAACTACCCACTAGCATGAATCTAATATCACCATCTTTATATCACAAAACTATTGCAAGGAATCAAACATATCATATTCAGCGATCCACAAGTTTATGTAGGATTTTATGACTAACCATGTGAATGACCAGTTCCTGTCATCTCTCTAAATAGATATAAGTGAATTAAGAGAGTTTAATTCTTTCTACAAAAGATATGCCCACGATCTAACAAATATAAGTGAAGCAAAAGAGCATTCTAAAAATGGCAGTTGTCTAAGTAAAGAGAAACAGGCAATCCAAACTTCAAATGATATAAGTGAAGCACATGAAGCATTCTATAAAGCCATACTCAAAAAATATAAGTGAAGTGCAAAGAGCATTCTATAAATCAACCAAGGACTATCTCATACCAGCATGGTTCATAAAAAGAAAAAGAAAAACCTAAATGCAAAAGACGCTCCAAGACTTGCACATATCGCATGAACGAAACGAATCCGAAAACATACCGATATTTGTTGAAGAAAGAGGGGATGCCTCCCCAGCATCCCCAAGCTTAGACGCTTGAGTCTCCTTGAATATTTACTTGGGGTGCCTCGGGCATCCCCAAGCTTGAACTCTTGCCTCTCTTCCTTCTTCTCACATCGAGACCTTCTCAATCATCGAACACTTCATCCACACAAAACTTCAACAGAAAACTCGGTAAGATCCATTAGTATAATAAAGCAAATCACTACTCTAAGTACTGTTGAAAACCAATTCATATTTTGTTTTTGCATTGTGTCTACTTTAATATAACTTTTTCATGGCTTAATCCACTGATATAAATTGATAGTTTCATCAAAACAAGCAAACTATGCATAAAAAACAGAATCTGTCTAAAACAGAACAGTCTGTAGCAATCTGAACATTCACCATACTTATGATACTTGAACAATTCTACCAAAATTAGAAAAAGTAAACAATTTGTAGAGGAAGACAATGCAAAAAGGATCAGAAACATTTGACGTTCCAGCTAAAAATGTAAAATCGCGCACTAAAGCCAAAGTTTCTGTCCTGCACCGTACAAACCATCAAGCAAATGTAAACATCCTAAAGGCAAACCTTGGCACATTATTTTTATAATACAATGGAATTGTACAAGGGGATAATTATTTTTATTTAAAAGTTTCTGTAATCAAGATTCACAAAGTTGCGGTGAGCATGAACAAAGTTCAAGGAGCTCTCCCACTTCAACAGTGCTTGTCTTTCTCACTTTCACTTTCCTTTTTGAAAATTTTTGGGTTCCCCTCTTTATTTTTGTTGTTTTTAAACTATATGAAAGCACTCAACAGAAATAAATGACTCTCTAAAACTTCCGGGTTGTCTCCCTGGCAGCGCTTTCTTTAAAGCCATTAAGCTAGGCATATAGTGCTCAAGTAGTGAATCCACCCGGATCCCAAGGTATATCAAAGCCAATTTTGATTAACAATGATTTGTAATTTAGTAGTGAGCACAAAGCAACATATATCAAGCAGTGACGAAGTCTAACTCTCTTCCTATGCATCGTCATGTCATAAAAGAACAATTCATGCACAGCTAGTAAAGGCCAATGCATAGTATAAATAGTTTCTTGCAATTTTATCATGTTGGAAACATAGAGAGGTGGAGATATGGTTCCTCTCTCATAATAATTGCAAGTAGGAGCAGCAAGCACATGCATATTATATTTATTGAAATCATGATGTGCAACGGTAAAAGACAACCCATCAATATAATCCTTAATAAGTGCAAACTTCTCTGATATAGTATAATCGGGAGAATTCAAAAAGATAATAGGACTATCATGCGTGGGTGCAATAGCAACAATTTCATGTTTAACATAAGGAACTATAGCAAGTTCATCTCCATAAGCATAATTCATATTGGCATCTTGTCCACAAGAATAGCAAGCATCATCAAAAAGGGATATTTCAAGAGAATCAATAGGATCATAACAGTCATCATAGCAATCATCCTTTGGTAAGCACGAAGGGGAATTAAATGATGTATGAGTTGAAGAGTTACTCTCATTAGAAGGTGGGCACGGGTGATCAATCCGCTCTTCCTCCTTTTGTTCTTCGCTCTCCTCCTCATCTTTTTCATCCAATGAGCTCACAGTTTCATCAATTTCATCTTCCATAGACTCCTGCAAAATATTAGTCTCTTCTTGGACAGCGGAGTAGTCCTCAATATACTCCCTCCGTCCGGAAATACTTGTCTTAGAAATGGTTGCAAATGGATGCATCTATAACTAAAATAAGTCTAGATACAACCATTTCTAAGACAAGTATTTCCGGACGGAGGGAGTATATTTTAACATAAGCATTAGAAGCATAATTCTCATAACAATATTCAAGTATGGCAAAATTTTCAGATTTGTGAAGAGTATCATCATACTTTTCAATCAAAGAAGCAATTTCGGAAGCACCCTTAAAAGCAACAAATTCTTCAATTTTTTGAACATCATAGTAACTATAAACACCCTTAGCATACGAAGATACGATTCCATTATTACTAAACTCACATTGATAGGGAAGGTGTTTCTTAGGGTTTTCAGAATAACAAGTAAAATCATATATTTCACATAAATTCCAAGCATAGCATTGCAAACATTGAATTTGCCTCCATAATAATTTCCCTTTTTCAGATATACGATGTCGCACATAACAAGCATGCTCATCTAAAGATTTTCCCTCAACTAAGCTAGTTGGGGTTTTGGCACGAGCACAAAGGGACCGAAGATGATCCAAGTAAAAAGCTTCAGCAGTGTGATAGATTTTGAGTGGTTCTTCAACCATTGGTTCAGTAGGTACAACTAATTTTGTTGGTATTTTGCGTTTCCTACCCATAACTAAAGGTAGAAAACAACTAAGAACAACAAATAAAAATTACTTAGTGATAAATCAAACAAGCACACACGGGAATACTCACCCCATGCTATTGCTCCCCGTCAACGGCGCCAGAAAAAGGTCTTGATAACCCACAAGTGTAGGGTATCGCAACAGTTTTCGATAAGTAAGAGTGTCAAACCCAACAAGGAGCTAAAGGTAGAACAAACATTCCCTCAAGTTCTATCGACCACCGATGCAACTCTACACATGCTTGACGTTCGCTTTACTTAGAACAAGTATGAAACTAGAAGTACTTTGTAGGTGTTTTCGGAAAGGCTTGCAAGAAAGTAAAGAGCACGAAAATAAAACTAGGGGCTGTTAAGGTAAAGAAGCAACTAAAGTAAATATGGCGAGTGTGGAAAAGTGGTGGTAGGAGTTGAGAAATTGTACCTTAAGCAATTGACTACTTTACTAGACCGATAGCAAGTATTATGTGGGAGAGGCCACTGCTAGCATGTCATCCCTTACTTGGAATTCTATGCACTTATGATTGGAACTATTAGGAAGCATCCGCAACTACTAATGTTCATTATGGTAAAACCCAACCATAGCATTAAGATATATTGGTTCCCCTTCAATCCCGTATGCATCAATTTCTATGCTAGGTTGAAGCTTCTGTCACTCTTTCCCTCCAATACATAGTCCTATCAACATACAACTAACCCTATGGTGTGATCCACGCGCGCGCTCATATGATGGGCACCAAAGGACAGCAACATAACCACAAGCAAATTAAATCAATCATAGCAATTCATCAACCACCGATAGGACAACGAAAATCTACCCAGACATCATAGGATGGCAACACATCATTGGATAATAATATGAAGCATAAAGCACCATGTTCAAGTAGAGGGTACAGTGGGTTGCGGGAGAGTGGACCGATGTAGATAGATGGGGGAAGGTGATGGAGATGTTGGTGAAGATGGCAGAGGTGTTGGTGAAGATCGCGGTGATGATGATGATGGCCACGGCGGCATTCCGGCGCCACCGGAGGAGAGGGGGAGAGGGCCCCCCTCTTCCTCTTCTTCCTTGACCTCCTCCCTAGATGGGAGAAGGGTTTCCCCTCTGGTCCTTGGGCTCTATGGAATGGGAGGGGCAAGAGCCCCTCCGAGATTGGATCTATCTCTGTGTTTCTCTCTGGTTCTGCGTTCTCTCTGGCTCTGTTTCACCGTTTCGTATATGTATGGAGATCCGTTACTCCGATTGGCCTGAAACCTTCGCCGTGAATTTTTTCTGAATATTAGCTTTCTAGCGGCAAAAGAAGAGCGTCAACCGCCTTACGGTGGGCTCACAAAGCTAGGGGGCACGCCCTATGGGGGGGGGGGGCGCCCCCCTTCCTCGTGACCACCTCGGGCACTGGTTCGTGTTGATTTTCCTTCCGAATTTTCCATATTTTCCAAAATTAAGCTTCTCGGTGTACAAAAAGAGGGGTACACTTTTTGTACCCCTCTAACTGTGCATGGGCAGTCTGAGCCACGGGCACCACCACACCAAGCAAGGCAAGGGAGGTGAGCTAGGGTAAGACCGAAGCTCAAGAGAATTATGACGCCAAGGCCAAGACCACGAAGAGCAAAGGGGACGAAGCGGACTCCCCCGGCAAGATCCTTGCCGGGAGACAGTTCTAGCAGCCCCGACAAGACCCTTGCCGCGGCTACTTGTCCCGCACCTACGGAGCGAATCACCCTTGAGTCCACCACCCCCAAAGGGCAAGGATTCGGGAGACTTCCCCGTGGCAGCATGCAGATCTTTGTGAAGACATTCAAGATCAGATACGCACTAAGGAGACGACAACCCTTGGCGGGATCCCAGCCGAGGAAGACCACAAGGCCCCCGGCAAGCGCCTTGCCGGGGATGACGGCAGGCGCCTCAGCAAGACCCTTGCCGGGGCCCCGGCAAGGCCCTTGCCGAGGACACCCGCAGGGCCACCATGAGGCCCACGCCGACTGAGCCTCCACCACAGCATGCATGCAGCTGCCGACCCAACCAGCTGGGCAGGCACCTGCGTGGCGGCATGCAGATCTTCGTGAAGACCCACCACTGCGCCACCTCAGCTACCTGCCTACCTATGTGGCATCGCAGGCGTCGCTGGCCAGGGCGCGTGTCGACACAAGAAGGAGCGGCGATGGATGAGGCAGATCTCTCACCCGTCCCCGATAAAGCAAGGACACCTAAGCAAGACGCATTAAATGCGCCTTGTCATGTAATGCGAGGGATAACCTCGCATCACTATTCCCTTTCCACCTCCTGTGTGCCACGGTGGCAACCCCTTTTTCTATAAAAGGAGGCCCGAGGCGACCAGGAGGAGGATTCCACTATTTGGAGCTCCTCACGCCCCATAGCTAGCTCAAGAACACAGATATCCGATCCACCAAAGCAGGAGTAGGGTTTGACGCATCCTTGCGGCCCGAACCTGGATAAACGAACCGTGTGCTACCTGCTTGATCCGCTCTTCTCACGACCCCGTGCCCCGCTAACCGTAGTAGGGATTCTCGTGATCCCATAGGTGTCGTTCCGCACCGACATCTCTGGCGCGCCAGGTAGGGGGTTCGCAGTTGTGATAATCGGCTCTAGCAGTCAGCCCAGCACTCCTTCGTCTTCGTGGCTCTTGGAGATGGAAGGAGGCCGGAAGATCAGCGCTCGAGCGACTATAAACAGAAGCTAAGTTGCACTGAACCCTTATTTGTTCTATCCTTCTTATATGAGGTTATTCCCCCCGGAGATGTCACACCTTTGTATGAGAAGCCTGCACGCCAGGGGGCTCTCCCACGATCGGCAACGCACTTGCCCTGTTTCGAGTCTGCTCAACAGCTCAAGCGGCTGCGTCGAGAATGGTAGAGTAGCCTTCCGCGATCAACAACGCTCTCGATTCGGACTCGAGTCAAGCTGGACAGTTCGAGTGGCCGCGTTCAGAACGGAAAGGTGGCTCGTCCGGCAGCACGCGTACCCAGCAGGCCCATGGGGATCCGTCCCCAAAACGCCGCTAGGGGCTTCCGCGCTGGCGAGCCTACCCAATCGGCATAGGGCGCGCATACAAAGAGGAATCGAACGGGGAAATAACATGCATGAAATTAAAAGTACTGCAAAGTTATATTACATCACATCATTGCTGCGGTTCTAACTAAAGATGAAATTTGTCTTGGTCATGAACCTGTAGCGGCGGTGAAGAACGGGATGCCTAATCCCGGCGCTGGCCTTCCACCCTCTTTATTTCGTCGATGCTGCTGATGACGGGCTTGATGCGCTCCTTGAGCACCGTGAGGTCAATACCATCCAGCAAGCTATCCATCGCGGCACCGAAGTCGAGGTCGGGATTCCAGTACGCCATCTTGGTGAGGACCTTGGTCATGACCCCCCGGCAAAGTCGCCGGGCTTCCCCGGCCAACGTGGCCGCTCAGTTGGAGTGAAGATAAGCCAAGGCTCCGAGGACGCCCTCGAAGAGTAGGGTCAGCTTGGTGTTGACGGTCCCGCTGCGCTCAAGGGCGTACCTCACGTTTGGCATCCCCATGGTGGCCAACTGCGAGGTGACCCTGCCGGCGACCTCCTCCAGACGGCTGATCCATCCACTACTAGGAAAAGGGGTATAGATGGAAATGATACTAATGGCACACCAGACAGCACATAGCTTGAAGATGGCACCCTTTGAAGTGCTTTATGGACGTAAGTGTCGAACCCCTCTGAATTGGTCAGAAACTGGGGAACGGACGCTCATTGGTCCAGACATTATTCAACAAGCTGAAGAGCAGGTTCGCATTGTCTAGGATAACCTTAAGGCGGCCCAGTCCCGCCAGAAGAGCAACTATGACCGAAAACACTGGGGTTCAACTTATCAACCTGATGAACAAGCTTATCTGCGTGTCACTCCTTTGAGAGGCACTTATCGGTTCGGAGTCAAGGGCAAGCTAGCTCCGTGCTACATTGGTCCCTTCCGCATCCTCGCCCGTCGTGGACTGGTGGCTTATCAATTGGAGTTGCCACCTCAGTTCTCTCACGTCCATGATGTCTTCCACATGTCGCAACTTCGTCGATGCTTCAAGGATCCGGAACGTGAAGTGGATCCGGAACTGATTCAAGTACAAGATGATCTCACATACAAGGAGCATCCGATCTGCATTCTTGAAGAAGCTGAACGTCGAACACGCCAGAAGGTTACCAAGTTCCTCAAAGTGCAATGGTCAAATCATTCTAAAGATGAAGCCACTTGGGAACGCGAGGATGATCTCCGTGCTGAATACCCCGACCTGCTCCCTTCTACCTCTTAATTCTCGGGACGAGAATTTCTTTTAGAGGAGGAGAGTTGTAACACCCCGGTGTAATGATGCTACAGTAAACCCTGGGGTTAAGTTAATCATTTTTCTAAACAAGTGTTTGATCATCATTGTCTCCTCTCTCTTTCAAATTCCAGTTGAATTCATTTTCAAACTATGAGTGAAATTCAAAATGCTCAAACATGAAAACTAAAATGTTCATCATGTGGATAATATTCTTCTGGTAATATTAGTGGTGAACCAACTTTTTTCCAATGTGTCTAAATGGCCTATAATAGCTAAAGCTGAAAGTTAAAAAAAGAAATAGAAAAGGGAGAGAGAGAGAGCAACCTCCTCCCTGGACCGAACCCACCTGGGCCGGCCCACCTAACCCACTCTAGCCAGGCCCAGCCCATCTTCCTCCTCAGTCGTCTTCTATGTTCACCCGACCCTGCCCGCGCCCGCGCGTCACCGCTGAACCACCTCGCCGTCGATGAGGAGGATAAGGTGGACCCCTCCCCTCGACACCTCGACCTCCTCCCCACCTAACTCGACTCCCCTGTCTCGCCTCCTAGGTCCACCTGCTCCTCCCCCCACTCTGTCTTGATTGCCGCCTCACCTAAGCGCCATCGCCGCCCTTCACCTTGCACTACCACGGCGAGCGTCGCCCCCACTCCCCTTCGATGAGTGCACCGGCCTCCCCAACGTCGACTGCTTCGCCTTCGCCCGCTAGAACAAGCTGGGAGGCCCTCCTCTATCTGCATCGACGCGGATGACCCCCTTCTTCAACCTATGACCTCCATCGTTGCCGCCGTCGAATTCCAGCCACATCGAGCCTCCCCCAAACCCGCTTTGCACATCTGCAGGAGCGTTGTGAGCTCCTCTCCTTCTCCCCTCACTCCCTGCTCATCCCCGCGCTCGTAGCCGCCGACCACGTCATGGCTGTACTCGTCGCCGTAGACGAGCTCGCCGCTGTGACCACCGTAGCCCGAGCTCGCGTCCGAGCTCGTAGACGAGCTCCTGGAGCTCGTGAGAGTCCAACAAGACCCCTAGCGCGCCTTCCCATGCCACGCAGCGCCGTATCCGACGACGCGAACTCTGGCGTCCGCTCCGCCGCTCGCCGCCGCCGTTTCCGGCAAAGTCTGGCCATACCACTACCACCACTCGATGTGACATCGAGTGGCTGCTCGAATGGACCAAGCCGCGTGCCGAACGACGCTATGTAGCGAAATCCCGACGAGGCCCGGGTGCCCCTGCCGCATTTTGACGTCACCGGCGGCGAAACACCGGCTGCCGCCTACGTGGTTGTCCTGGGGCCACCCCAGTGCCACTGCCAGTGGGCCCCGCGGGTCCCAGTTGACTGGGTTGAGCCAGTCAACTGCTGACCAGGCAGCCAGTGCCACTGACACGCGGGCCACGCCGCCTATTTGAATTAATTAAAATGCTTTAAATATCTAATACCTAATTAGTTACTAATTAGAAACTGACATGTGGGGCCCAGTAGCTATTTAACCTTAGTTTAGTTTAATATAAACTCTGTTAATTACAGTGGCTGACATGTGGGCACCACCTGTCTGGTTTGACTGGTCAGCCGACCTGTTGACCTGCTTGCGTCAACATTGCATCATGTTGATGTCATATTTCCCTTTCTGTTAATTTAAATAATTCCAGGATATTGTTTAAACTTTGAAAATTCATAGAAAGTAAACCGTAGATCAGATGAAAATGTTTTCTATATGAAAGTTGCTCAGAAAAATCCCACGAATCCGAATGTGCGGTCCATTCACCTGTCACATGCCCCTAACATGCTGAACATGGAACGGTCCCCTCTCTTTCATCTGTCCGGAATTCGTCTAACGCCGGGGATTCATCCTCGGATGTTTATCCCCTCCGTCTGCAACGTGTAGTACTACATTAGGGCAACCCTAGCTCTGCCTATTGTCATGTTATGCCTTGTGATGCATTGTTTGCTCTGTATTTACTATTTCTTCCCCCCTTATCTCCGGTAGACCCCGAGACCGATGTTGCCCCTGGGATCGACTACGTCGACGATGACCCCTCCTTGCCAGAGCAACCAGGCAAGCAAACCCCCCTTGAGCATTCCGATATCACCCATTTATTTCCCTCTCATGCTTGCATTAGAACTGCTACTGCTTTATGTATGATCCTACTCCGATGCATAGCCTTTTTTGTTACCTGCTTTCATACCTTACCTGCTTATCCTAAACTGCTTAGTATAGGTTGGATAGTGATTCATTAGTGACCTCCACCTTGTCCCAGTTGCCTCGCTTTATGTTTGATGACTCGATCAACGTGATTGACATCCAGGCCCCAACACCACACATCACCCCCCTAGTTGTACGACTCTGCAGATTTACCATCGAGTGCCGAGGGTGGTACCTCTTACATCACTCATGATGAGATCTCTGTAGTGTAGCTATATGATCGAGGTCATCGAGGGTGATTTCCTCCTTAACCACTTCCATTACGACTCTATCGTGCAACCCATCAAATGTGAACCTCGAGGGTGGATCATCTTACGTTCACCTTGATGACAACATCGAGTGGAATTCACCGAGGGTGATTTCTCGGGTTTTCCCCTTGGTGTTAGACACACAGTTACTATGGTTACTATGACTTTGCACTGAGCCATGTTACTAAGACGGGTCGGCCTTGAGGGGTACCTGCGCGAGCTTAATAGCGAGTGATGTGGAGTCAGGTTGACCTGGAAGGTGCCCGCGAGATACTTACGAGGCATTGCCGGGCATTCTTAGCCCTTGCTGCAAGTACTCAAGACGGGGCGACGGGGTCACATCGATCGTGAGTCTCTGCTCGTTATCGCGTGCTCCTAATCCACTACGGTTTGGATATTTCATCCGAGGGGCCTCTGGCCTGATAGCACTAACCATCACGTGGGCATTCACTACAAAAAAAGACACATCCATGACATTTTGGGCCGAACGAAAAAAAATTCTATCATACATATGACACTTCTATGACGATAATTGTGAAAAAACCCGGTATCATCAGAGATGTGGTGGGCTCCTACTTCTATGACAAAAAATCATGACAGAAATTGGGCTTTTCATCCTGGGCGGGCCGGAGACGCTGCTGCATGACATTCTTTGGGCCTTCCATGACAGAAAAAACCATGGTAGAAGCGAGGGCGAGGAAAATTTCAGGGAGTTCCCGTTACGGTGGGAGGTCGGGGGCCGAGCGATGTGCGCTTCTCTCGTACACATATGCGCGTGTGTGCGAGGTGTTGTCTCTAACTGAACCCAAGCGAGGCGTTGGGCTCTAACTGAACCCGAGCGATTGCACTGCGGGCTACGCGTTACTAAACCCGAGCGATCGATCGATGGCTGTTAACTGAACCCAATCGAGTGATTCCTTCGCAACTGCTGCTAACTGAAGCCGATCGATGCTGCCTCTGGATGAACAGTGAGCGTTGCGGGGGGGGGGGGGGGGGGTTTGGATGAACAGTTCCCGGTGGGGGTGGATGAACAGGACGCCGTGGTGTTGCCTCTGGATGAACAGGACCCCGATCAATCGAGCCAGTTGGGGCTGGATGAACAGGACCCCGTGGAGGGCTAGATGAACAGGACCACCCCGTGGAGGGCAGGATGAACAGTAGATGGTGGAGGGCAGGATGAACAGGAGCCCTTGGAGAGGGCTGGTTGAACAACAGCCGGTGGAGTAGCGCGCGGTGGAGGCTGGATGAACAGGAGCCCTGTTTCGACCGCAGGAGGGCAGGATGAACAGTAGACGGTGGAGATGAACAGTATCCCGTGGAGTCCCGTTTTGCGGTACGCCACACCCCTCCCGATGAACAGGACCCCCGTTTCGACCGTAGCGCTCCAACACAAGTCCGTTTCGTCCGTTTTGCGGTACGCCACACCCCTCTCGGTCATCAGAACCCCCGTTTCGACCGTAGGAGGTCCATTTCCTCCGTTTTGCGGTACGCCAGACCCCTCCCGATGAATAGGATCCCGTTTCAAATGTGGCCAGTCAAACACAAGGCCGTTTCCTTCGTTCTGCAGTACGCCATGCCTCGTTTCCATCGCCTGTTCCGTCCCGTCCCTCCCAATGAACACGACGCATTCCTTTACCTCAACATGAACATGACACATTCTGTTGCCTCCCCATGAACACGATGTTGGGGAACGTAGTAATTTCAAAAAATTTCCTATGCACACGCAAGATCATGGTGATGCATAGCAACGAGAGGGGAGAGTGTTGTCTACGTACCCTCGTAGACCGAAGCGGAAGCGTTGACACAATGTAGAGGAAGTAGTCGTATGTCTTCCCGATCCTACCGATCCAAGCACCGTTACTCTGGCACCTCCGAGTTCTTAGCACATGTACAACTCGATGACGCTCCCCAGGCTCCGATCCAGCAAAGCTTCGGCGATGAGTTCCGTCAGCACGACGGCGTGGTGACGATCTTGATGTTCTACCGTCGCAGGGCTTCGCCTAAGCGCTGCTACAATATGACCGAGGTGGAATATGGTGGAAGGGGGCATCGCACACGGCTAAGGAACGATCACGATCATCAACTTGTGGGTCCTAGGGTGCCCCCTGCCTCCGTATATAAAGGATCCAAGGGGGGGGGGGTGCGGCCGGCCCTATAGGAGGCGCGCAGGAGGAGTCCTACTCCTACCGGGAGTAGGACTCCCCTCCCTTTCCTTGTCCAAGTAGGAGAGGTGGAAGAGGAGAAGGAAAAAGGGGGGGCACCGCCCCTCCCTCCTTGTCCAATTCGGACTAGGGGTATAGGGGGCGCGTGGCCTGCCCTGGCAGCCCCTTCCTCTTCTCCACTTTAGGCCCATGAGGCCCATTAACCCCCTGGGGGGTTCCGGTAACCCCCCGGTGATCCGGTTTTATCCGAAACTTCTCCGGAACGCTTCCGGTGTCCGAATATAGTCATCCTATATATCAATCTTTATGTCTCGACCATTTCGAGACTCCTCGTCATGTCCGTGATCATATCCGGGACTCCTAACTAACTCCAGTACATCAAAATGCATAAATTCATAATAAATGTCATCGCAACGTTAAGCGTGCGGACCCTACGGTTCGAGAACAATGTAGACATGACCGAGACACGTCTCCGGTCAATAGCCAATAGCGGGACCTGGATGCCCATATTGGCTCCTACATATTCTACGAAGATCTTTATCGGTCAGACCGCATAACAACATACGTTGTTCCCTTTGTCATCGGTATGTTACTTGCCCGAGATTCGATCATTGGTATCCAATACCTAGTTCAATCTCGTTACCGGCAAGTCTCTTTACTCGTTCCGTAATACATCATCTCGCAACTAACTCATTAGTTGTAATGCTTGCAAGGCTTATGTGATGTGCATTACCGAGAGGGCCCAGAGATACCTCTCCGACAATCGGAGTGACAAATCCTAATCTCGAAATACGCCAACCCAACATCTACCTTTGGAGACACCTGTAGAGCACCTTTATAATCACCCATTTACGTTGTGACGTTTGGTAGCACACAAAGTGTTCCTCCGGCAAACGAGAGTTGCATAATCTCATAGTCATAGGAACATGTATAAGTCATGAAGAAAGCAATAGCAACATACTAAACGATCGGGTGCTAAGCTAATGGAATGGGTCATGTCAATCAGATCATTCAACTAATGATATGACCTCGTTAATCAAATAACAACTCTTTGTTCATGGTTAGGAAACATAACCATCTTTGATTAATGAGCTAGTCAAGTAGAGGCATACTAGTGACACTCTGTTTGTTTATATATTCACACATGTATTATGTTTCCGATTAATACAATTCTAGCATCAATAATAAACATTTCTCATGATATATGAGGAAATAAATAATAACTTTATTATTGCCTCTAGGGCATATTTCCTTCAGTCTCCCACCTGCATTAGAGTCAATAATCTAGATTACACAGTAATGATTCTAACACCCATGGAGCCTTGGTGCTGATCATGTTTTGCTCGTGGAAGAGGCTTAGTCAATGGGTCTTCTACATTCAGATCTGTATGTATCTTGCAAATCTCTATGTCTCCCACCTGGACTAGATCCCGGATGGAATTGAAGCGTCTCTTGATGTGCTTGGTTCTTTTGTGAAATCTGGATTCCTTTGCCAAGGCAATTGCACCAGTATTGTCACAAAAGATTTTCATTGGACCCGATGCACTAGGTATGACACCTAGATCGGATATGAACTCCTTCATCCAGACTCCTTCATTTGCTGCTTCTGAAGCAGCTATGTACTCCGCTTCACATGTAGATCCGGCCACGACGCTTTGTTTAGAACTGCACCAACTGACAGCTCCACCGTTTATTGTAAACACGTATCCGGTTTGCGATTTAGAATCGTCCGGATCAGTGTCAAAGCTTGCATCAACGTATCCGTTTACAATGAGCTCTTTGTCACCTCCATATACGAGAAACATATCCTTAGTCCTTTTTACGTACTTCAGGATGTTCTTGACCGCCGTCCAGTGATCCACTCCTGGATTACTTTGGTACCTCCCTGTTAAACTTATAGCAAGGCACACATCAGGTCTGGTACACAGCATTGCATACATGATAGAGCCTATGGCTTAAGCATAGGGAACATCTTTCATTTTCTCTCTATCTTATGCAGTGGTCGGGCATTGAGTCTGACTCAACTTCACACCTTGTAACACAGGCAAGAACCCTTTCTTTGCTTGATCCATTTTGAACTTCTTCAAAATCTTGTCAAGGTATGTGCTTTGTGAAAGTCCAATTAAGCGTCTTGATCTATGTCTATAGATCTTTATGCCTAATATGTAAGCAGCTTCACCGAGGTCTTTCATTGAAAAACTCTTATTCAAATATCCCTTTATGCTATCCAGAAATTCTATATCATTTCCAATCAGTAATATGCCATCCACATATAATATCAGAAATGCTATAGAGCTCCCACTCACTTTCTTGTAAATACAGGCTTCTCCAAAAGTCTGTATAAAACCAAATGCTTTGATCGCACTATCAAAGCGTTTATTCCAACTCCTAGAGGCTTGCACCAGTCCATAAATGGATCGCTGGAGCTTGCACACTTTGTTAGCTCCCTTTGGATCGACAAAACCTTCCGGTTGCATCATATACAACTCTTCTTCCAGAAATCCATTCAGGAATGCAGTTTTGACATCCATCTGCCAAATTTCATAATCATAAAATGCGGCAATTGCTAACATGATTCGGACAGACTTAAGCATCGCTACGGGCGAGAAGGTCTCATCGTCGTCAACCCCTTGAACTTGTCGAAAACCTTTTGCGACAAGTCGAGCTTTGTAGACAGTAATATTACCGTCAGCGTCATTCTTCTTCTTGAAGATCCATTTATTCTCAATTGCTTGCCGATCATCGGGCAAGTCAACGAAAGTCCATACTTTATTCTCATACATGGATCCCATCTCAGATTTCATGGCTTCAAGCCATTTTGCGGAATCTGGGCTCACCATCGCTTCTTCATAGTTCGTAGGTTCATCATGATCTAGCAGCATGATTTCCAGAACAGGATTACCGTACCACTCTGGCGCGGTTCTCACTCTGGTTGATCTACGAGGTTCAGTAGTATCTTGTCCTGAAGTTTCATGATCATTATCATTTGCTTCCTCACTAATTGGTGCAGGTGTCGCAAAAACAGTTTTCTGTGATGTACTACTTTCCAATAAGGGAGCAGGTACAGTTACCTCATCAAGTTCTACTTTCCTCCCACTCACATCTTTCGAGAGAAACTCCTTCTCCAGAAAGTTTCCGAATTTAGCAACAAAATTCTTGCCTTCGGATCTGTGATAGAAGGTGTATCCAATAGTTTCCTTTGGATATCCTATGAAGACACATTTCTCCGATTTGGGTTCGAGCTTATCAGGTTGAAGCTTTTTCACATAAGCATCGCAACCCCAAACTTTCAGAAACGACAACTTTGGTTTCCTGCCAAACCATAGTTCATAAGGCGTCATCTCAATGGATTTCGATGGTGCCCTATTCAAAGTGAATGCGGCCGTCTCTAAAGCATAACCCCAAAACGATAGCGGTAAGTCAGTAAGAGACATCATAGATCGTACCATATCTAGTAAAGTATGATTACGACATTCGGACACACCATTACGCTGTGGTGTTCCAGGTGGCGTGAGTTGCGAAACTATTCCGCATTGCTTCAAATGTACACCAAACTCGTAACTCAAATATTCTCCTCCACGATCAGATCGTAGAAACTTTATTTTCTTGTTACGATGATTTTCAACTTCACTCTAAAATTCTTTGAACTTTTCAAATGTTTCAGACTTATGTTTCATTAAGTAGATATACCCATATCTGCTTAAGTCATCTGTGAAGGTGAGAAAATAACAATATCCGCCACGAGCCTCAATATTCATTGGACCACATACATCTGTATGTATGATTTCCAATAAATCTGTTGCTCTCTCCATCGTACCGGAGAACGGTGTTTTAGTCATCTTGCCCATGAGGCACGGTTCGCAAGTACCAAGTGATTCATAATCAAGTGGCTCCAAAAGTCCATCAGTATGGAGTTTCTTCATGCGTTTTACACCGATATGACCTAAACGGAAGTGCCACAAATAAGTTGCACCATCATTATCAACTCTGCATCTTTTGGCTTCAACATTACGAATATGTGTATCACTACTATCGAGATTCAATAAGAATAGACCACTCTTCAAGGGTGCATGACCATAAAAGATATTACTCATAAAAATAGAACAACCATTATTCTCTGATTTAAATGAATAACCGTCTCGCATTAAACAAGATCCAGATATAATGTTCATGCTCAACGTTGGCACCAAATAACAATTATTTTGGTCTAATACTAATCTCGAAGGTAGATGTAGAGGTAGCATGCCGACCGCGATCACATCGACTTTGGAACCGTTTCCCACGCGCATAGTCACCTCGTCCTTAGCCAATCTTCGCTTAATCCGTAGTCCCTGTTTCGAGTTGCAAATATTAGCAACAGAACCAATATCAAATACCCAGGTGCTACTGCGAGCATTAGTAAGGTACACATCAATAACATGTATATCACGTATACCTTTGTTCACCTTGCCATCCTTCTTGTCTGCCAAATACTTGGGGCAGTTCCGCTTCCAGTGACTAGTCTGCTTGCAGTAGAAGCACTCAGTTTCAGGCTTAGGTCCAGACTTGGGTTTCTTCTCTTGAGCAGCAACTTGCTTGCCGTTCTTCTTGAATTTCCCCTTCTTCTTCCCTTTGCCCTTTTTCTTGAAACTAGTGGTCTTGTTGACCATCAACACTTGATGCTCCTTTTTGATTTCTACCTCCGCAGCTTTCAGCATTGCGAAGAGCTCGGGAATAGTCTTATTCATCCCTTGCATATTATAGTTCATCACGAAGCTCTTGTATCTTGGTGGCAGTGATTGGAGAATTCTGTCAATGACGCAATCATCTGGAAGATTAACTCCCATCTGAATCAAGTGATTATTATACCTAGACATTTTGAGTACATGCTCACTGACAGAACTGTTCTCCTCCATCTTGCAGCTATAGAACTTATTGGAGACTTCATATCTCTCAATCCGGGCATTTGCTTGAAATATTAACTTCAACTCCTGGAACATCTCATATGCTCCATGACGTTCAAAACATCGTTGAAGTCCCGATTCTAAGCTGTAAAGCATGGCACACTGAACTATCGAGTAGTCATCAGCTTTGCTCTGCCAGACGTTCATAACATCTGGTGTTGCTCCAGCAGCAGGCCTGGCACCCAGCGGTGCTTCCAGGACGTAATTCTTCTGTGCAGCAATGAGGATAATCCTCAAGTTATGGACCCAGTCCGTGTAATTGCTACCATCATCTTTCAACTTTGCTTTCTCAAGGAACACATTAAAATTCAACGGAACAACAACACGGGCCATCTATCTACAATCAAACATACATAAGCAAGATACTATTAGGTACTAAGTTCATGATAAATTTAAGTTCAATTAATCAAATTACTTAAAGAACTCCCACTTAGATAGACATCCCTCTAATCCTCTAAGTGATCACGTGATCCAAATCAACTAAACCATGTCCGATCATCACGTGAGATGGAGTAGTTTCATTGGCGAACATCGCTATGTTGATCATATCTACTATATGATTCACGCTCGACCTTCCGGTCTCCGTGTTCCGAGGCCATATCTGTATATGCTTGGCTCGTCAAGTATAACCTGAGTATTCCGCGTGTGCAACTGTTTTGCACCCGTTGTATTTGAACGTAGAGCCTATCACACCCGATCATCACGTGGTGTCTCAGCACGAAGAACTTTCGCAACGGTGCATACTCAGGGAGAACACTTCTTGATAATTTTAGTGAGAGATCATCTTATAATGCTGCCGTCAATCAAAGTAAGATAAGATGCATAAAAGATAAACATCACATGCAATCAATATAAGTGATATGATATGGCCATCATCATCTTGTGCCTGTGATCTCCATCTCCGAAGCACCGTCATGATCACCATCGTCACCGCCGCGACACCTTGATCTCCATCATAGCATCGTTGTCGTCTCGCCAATCTTATGATTCCACGACTATTGCTACCGCTTAGTGATAAAGTAAAGCATTACAGCACGATTGCATTGCATACAATAAAGCGACAACCATATGGCTCCTGCCTGTTGCTGATAACTTGGTTACAAAACATGATCATCTCATACAATAAAATTCAGCATCATGTCTTGACCATATCACATCACAACATGCCCTGCAAAAACAAGTTAGACGTCCTCTACTTTGTTGTTGCAAGTTTTACGTGGCTGCTACGGGCTTAAGCAAGAACCAATCTTACCTACGCATCAAAACCACAATGATAGTTTGTCAAGTTGGTGTTGTTTTAACCTTCGCAAGGACCGGGCGTAGCCACACTCAGTTCAACTAAAGTTGGAGAAACTGTCACCCGCAAGCCACCTATGTGCAAAGCACGTCGGGAGAACCGGTCTCGCGTAAGCGTACGCGTAATGTCGGTCCGGGCCGCTTCATCCAACAATACCGCCGAACCAAAGTATGACATGCTGGTAAGCAGTATGACTTATATCGCCCACAACTCACTTGTGTTCTACTCGTGCATATAACATCAACACATAAAACCTAGGCTCGGATGCCACTGTTGGGGAACGTAGTAATTTCAAAAAATTTCCTACGCACACGCAAGATCATGGTGATGCATAGCAACGCGAGGGGAGAGTGTCGTCTATGTACCCTCGTAGACCGAAGCGGAAGCGTTGACGCAACATAGAGGAAGTAGTCGTACGTCTTCCCGATCCGACCGATCCAAGCACTGTTACCCCGACACCTCCGAGTTCTTAGCACACGTACAGCTCAATGACGCTCCCCGGGCTCCGATCCAGCAAAGCTTCGGGGATGAGTTCCATCAGCATGACGGAGTGGTGACGATCTTGATGTTCTACCGTCGCAGGGCTTCGTCTAAGCGCTGCTACAATATGACCGAGGTGGAATATGGTGGAAGGGGGCACCGCACACGGCTAAGGAACGATCACGATCATCAACTTGTGTGTCCTAGGGTGCCCCCTACCTCCGTATATAAAGGATCCAAGGGGGGGGGGGTGTGGCCGGCCCTATAGGAGGCGCGCAGGAGGAGTCCTACTCCTACCGGGAGTAGGACTCCCCTCCCTTTCCTTGTCCAAGTAGGAGAGGTGGAAGAATAGAAGGAAAAAGGGGGGATGCCGCCCCTCCCTCCTTGTCCAATTCGGACTAGGGGGATAGGGGGCGCGCGGCCTGCCCTGGCAGCCCCTTCCTCTTCTCCACTTTAGGCCCATGAGGTCCATTAACCCCCCGGGGGGTTCCGGTAACCCCCCGGTGATCCGGTTTTATCCGAAACTTCTCCGGAACGCTTCCGGTGTCCGAATATAGTCATCCTATATATATCAATATTTATGTCTCGACCATTTCGAGACTCCTCGTCATGTCCGTGATCACATCCGGGACTCCGAACTAACTTCGGTACATCAAAATGCATAAACTCATAATAACTGTCATCGTAATGTTAAGCGTGCGGACCCTACGGTTCGAGAACAATGTAGACATGACCGAGACACGTCTCCAGTCAATAACCAATAGCGGGACCTAGATGCCCATACTGGCTCCTACATATACTACGAAGATCTAGCCTGAACTCGTAAACCTTGCGTGCTTACAACTTCCCAATAGCTAAGGTCTAGCCTCTCCATACACACCCCCCTACCTCACTGTCAGACTTAGAACCACGACAGTTGGCGCCCACCTTGGGGCATTAGTCTTAGCGCCTAATTGGAGAAGTTGCGATTTTTCCGATCCACTTGATCATGTTTTCCTGCGGAGCTTTGGCGGAGGGCCGCGAGATCCATCTCGGCGGACTCACTTTCATCGCCGACGACTCCGCCTGGCTCCAGGAGGCGCCGCTTGACGTCGACGCGCTCCCCGTCCGCGGTGCGATGCACTTCCGCGCGTGCGTCCGTGGCGTCCTCCTGAGGCAGCCGTCGACCCCATATCGGTCGACTCCCGTTTCATCTCCCCGTCCTGTCTCCCGCCAGCGCAAGCGCTCGGGTCGGTCGAGGCTCCAGCGGTGGATGAAGCATGCCGCGGCCCGCCAGTCGGCGACCCCGCAAGTCGCGGCAATCGAGCCTGACGAATCCCTCTGCGGCCTGTTCGATCTGTCGACTGGCTCCACGGAGACCGCATCCGAGTGTGACAGCAGCGACCCTTTGGCGGAGGTTCTGGCGGTCGAAGGGACACGCAGTCCCCCTGGATTCCATCGCGCTGATGATGGTGCCGATAGGGGCGATCCGTCGCACCCTCACGACGAATACCTCCCCGAGCCTCTTACGTCATTGCAGCGGGAGGAGCTTCGTCGCCGGAACATGGACGCGCTCTACACCCCTATTGTTGGAGAAACCCCCGAGGCCCGGGCCTGGGAGGACGCGCGCTTGGCTAATCTAGCCGAGCGCACTCGACTGGAGAATCTACAGCGAGCTCTCGACGAGCGGGCGCGTCGGCGGGCTCCCGAGTCCAGTCGATGCCAGCAAGCTCCCGAACCCAGTCGACGTCAGCTCTTCCCACCACCGCAGGTGTACCGAACTCCGGTTCAGAACCTGGCTGCTGCGGCCCGCATAGCGGAGTCGATCCAGCCCTCCCAGTCGGAGGCCGGCAGAGGATTGCTGCAGATCAGAGCAATGCTCTGAGCGGCGGGAAATCAGAATTCCGCCGTCTCTCAGTCGCGGGACAGGATCCACAGTCGATCCGTTGCAACGGAAACCGTCCAGTTGGCTCACAGCCCGAGATCGCCCCCGAGGCGTGAGGGACGTGGAGACCGGCACGATCAGTATAGGAGAAATGAACAATATGATCACCGACCCGACCGTGATGATGGACGTCGGGTGCCGTCCCCTCCCCCGAGGAGTGGATCATATGCACCTCGACATCGAGACGACAGGCGCCCCCATAACATTGGGCAGAGGATCTTAGTCGACCCCAGAGACCCAGGCTTTGACGCGAGATCCATCCTTGTTCAAGGTCTGGTGGACAGGAACAGGGCTCATCGAGAGGGCCACAACAGAGATACGCCCACCGGCAGCAGGACACACGCCTTGGGGCCTGAATGTTTCAGTCGAGCCATCAGAGCTGCGGTGATCCCTCCCAACTTCCGGCTGGCGACTGGAATCAGCAAGTTCATCGGTGAGTCCAAGCCTGACACGTGGCTCGAGGATTACCGAGTGGCTGTGCAGATTGGCGGCGGCAATGATGAGGTGGCCATGAAGCATTTACCCCTCATGTTGGAAGGCTCAGCTAGGGCGTGGCTGAATCAGTTGGCGCCCAGCAGCATTTACACTTGGGAGGATCTCTCCCGAGTGTTCATCACAACCTTCGAAGGGACACGCAAGCGCCCTGCAGGCCTTACGGAGCTGCGGTCTTGCATGCAGAAGCCAAATGAAACTCTGAGAGAATACATCCAGAGGTGGATCACACTGCACCACTCGGTCGAGAACGTGCCAGACGATCAAGCAGTTTGCGCTTTCAAGGAAGGCGTCAAGTACAGGGAGTTGAATCTGAAGTTTGGCCGGACCGGAGAGATGTCCCTTAATCGGATGATGGAGATTGCCACCAAGTACGCTAATGGATAAGACGAGGACCGACTCTGAAGTGGCAAACTCAAGTCAGTCGCCCAAGAAACCAGAGGAAACTCCAGTCGGAAGCAGAAGCGGAAGGCCGAGCCAGCCGCCCCTGAGGAGGCCCTGGCTGTGGCCCAGGGAAATTTCAAGGGAAAGCCCAAGGGCACATGGAAGCCCAAGAAGGTTAAAGATCAGGATGGGAATGATGTTCTGGACCTGCCATGTCACATCCATACCAAGAAAGATGAAGAAGGAAATTTTATTTTCCCGAAGCATACCACTCGACAGTGTCGGCTTCTGATTCAGCAGTTCCAGGGCAAGCAGCCCAAGGATAAGGAAAAAGAGCCAGACAAAGTTGAAGACAAGGAGGATAGTGACGATGGATACCCCCAAGTCAATTCCACCTTGATGATTTTTGCTGATGTCGAAAGCAAAAGTCGACTGAAAATCATTAACCGTGAGGTCAACATGGTTGCCCCGGCGACTCCCAGTTACCTAAAGTGGTCTCAGACTGCCATCACATTCGACCAGTCCGATCACCCGACGCACATTGCCACCCCTGGGAGGCAAGCTTTGGTGGTCGACCCAGTTGTCGAAGGCACTCGACTGACCAAAGTCCTGATGGACGACGGCAGTGGCCTGAACATACTGTACGCTGAAACCTTGAAAGGAATGGGCATTCCGATGTCCAGACTCAGCACCAGTAACATGAGCTTCCACGGAGTCATTCCTGGGAAGAAAGCCGAGTCACTCGGCCAGATTGCTCTTGATGTGGTTTTCGATGATTCAAAGAATTACCGCAAGGAAAAGTTAACGTTTGAAGTTGTGGACTTCCAGAGTGCTTATCACGCCATCTTGGGCAGGCCAGCTTACGCACGCTTCATGGCTCGATCGTGCTACGTGTATCTTAAATTAAAGATGCCTGGCCCCAAAGGTGTGATCACTGTTACGGGCAACCGGAAGAAAGCAGAAGAATGTTTCCAGAAGGGATCAAAGATCGCCGACGCTCAGATGGCAGTGGTCGAGCTGAAAGAGTACCAAAAGACTGCCGACCCGAGTGAATTGCTACGGGCTAAGAAGCCTACCTCCGAGTCAGCTTTTTAGTCGGCTGGCGAAACGAAGACAGTCCACATTCACCCGACCGATCCCGACGCTGCTCCGACTCACATCTCGACGACGCTGGACTCCAAATAGGAAGAAGCGCTCATCCAGCTCCTCCGTGAGAACTGGGACATCTTCGCATGGAAACCCTCTGACATGCCTGGAGTTCCCAGGGGGCTGGCTGAGCACCGCCCGCGAGTCGACTCAAAGTTCAAGCCCATGAAGGAAAATCTTCGACGGTCCGCCGTCCAGAAAAAACAAGCCATTGGCGAGGAAGTGGCTCGGCTCTTAACAGCTGAGCTCATCCGAGAGATCTACCACTCCGAGTGGCTCGCCAATGTCGTTATGGTCCCCAAGAAGGACAAGTCACTCCGTATGTGCATTGATTTCAAGCATATCAATCGGGCCTGCCCGAAAGATCGTTTTCCCCTCCCTCGCATCGACCAGATTGTCGACTCAACTGCGGGATGCGAGAGATTGTCTTTTCTAGATGCCTACTCCGGGTACCATCAGATCCGTCTGTATGGGCCCGACGAAATCAAAACAGCTTTCATCACTCCATTCGGATGCTTCTGTTACGTCACCATGCCATTCGGCCTCAAGAACGCCGGAGCCACATTCATGAGAATGATTCAGAAGTGTTTACTCACTCAAATCAGTCGGAATGTGGAGGCGTACATGGACAATATCGTAGTCAAGTCCCGGAAAGGTTCCGACCTGCGGGCTGACCTTGCTGAAACCTTCGCCAACCTCAGGAGGTATGATATCAAGCTCAATCCATCAAAATGCACTTTCGGAGTTCCAGGTGGCAAGCTACTCGGTTTTCTCGTTTCCGAACGGGGAATCGACGCCAATCCTGAAAAAATTGGCACCATACTCCGGATGAAGCGTCCTGTACGTGTCCATGATGTCCAAAAACTTACAGGCTGCTTGGCCGCCTTAAGTCGATTCATTTCTCGACTCGGTGAAAAAGCGTTGCCTCTTTACTGACTGATGAAAAAGTCTGACAAGTTCGAGTGGACTCCAGAAGCTGATGCAGCGTTTGCAGAGCTCAAAGCTCTGCTCTCCACCCAGCCGGTGCTAGCTGCCCCAATCAGCAAAGAGCCTCTGCTGCTTTACATTGCAGCCACGGGACAAGTTGTCAGTACAGTACTTACGGTCGAGCAGGAAGAGGAAGGGAAGGCCTTCAAAGTTCAACGCCCTGTATATTATGTGTCTGAAGTTTTGACCCCTTCAAAACAAAGATACCCCCACTACCAGAAGCTTGGATATGGGATTTATATGACCACGAAGAAAGTTGCACATTATTTCTCTGACCACTCCATTACAGTCGTCAGCGACGCCCCATTATCGGAGATCCTGCACAACAGAGATGCAACTGGTCGAGTGGCCAAGTGGGTGATTGAACTCCTTCCTTTAGATATCATGTTTGAAGCAAAGAAAGCCATCAAGTCCCAAGCAATCGCGGATTTCATCGCCGAGTGGATTGAACAGCAACTTCCGACTCAAGTTCACTCGGAACACTGGACTATGTTCTTCGATGGATCCAAGATGCTGAATGGTTCGGGCGCGGGGGTAGTTTTGGTCTCCCCCCCGAGGAGATAAGCTCAGATACGTTCTCTAGATTCACTTCGATTCCTCCAATAACGAAGCAGAGTATGAAGCACTTTTGTATGGGTTGCGCATGGCCATTTCGCTCGGCGTCCGTCGCCTCATGGTCTATGGCGACTCAGATCTGGTGGTTAATCAAGTGATGAAGGAGTGGGACGTCAGGATTCTGGCAATGACTGGATACTGCAATGCAGTGTGGAAGCTAGAGAAGAAGTTTGAGGGGTTGGAACTCCACCACATCCCCCGACTGAAAAACCAGGCAGCTGACGACGCAAGTTCGGCGCTTCAGAGCAACGTCCAGGTGGCAAAGATAGGCTCCAAGAGAGAAGCCATTCCAAGCAACGTGTTCTTGGAACACATTCACTCGCCGTCAGTCCAAGAAGATCCTTTCACAGAAGAAGCCCCGCAGCCGAAAAGTGCCACGGATCCAACTGAAGTTGAAGTGCCTGCAGTAGTCGATCTAATCATGGAAGTCTTGGCAGTCACCCCTGACTGGACAATACCGTACATTGCATATATCCTAAGAAAAGAACTCCCGGAGGATGAGGAGGAGGCTCGACAGATCATCCGCCGATCTAAGGCCTTCACGGTCATAAGGGGACAGCTGTACAGAGAAAGTGCGACCGGAGTCGGCCAGAAATGCATAACGCCAGAAGAGGGTCAAATAATCCTCAATGATATCCACTCAGGAACCTGCGGTCACCATGCGTCCTCTCGGACTATTGTGGCTAAAGCATACCGAGCTGGATTTTACTGGCCAAGGGCAAATGAGATGGCGAAAGAGATAGTCGACAAGTGCGAGGGGTGCCAGTTCTACTCCAACATGTCACACAAGCCCGCGTCGGCCCTGAAAACCATTCCGCTCGTCTGGCCCTTTGCCGTCTGGGGATTGGACATGGTTGGCCCCCTGAGAACGGGCAGGAGTGGATTCACTCATGTGCTTGTGGCAGTCGACAAGTTTACCAAAGGGATCGAAGCTAAGCCCATAAAGAGCCTCGATGCTGGCACCGCTATCAGTTTCATCAGAGGATTGACATTCAGATATGGAGTCCCGCATAGCATCATCACTGATAACGGGTCAAACATTGATTCGGACGAGTTCAGAGCATTTTTCGCTTCTCAAGGCACACGAGTCGACTACGCCTCAGTCGCTCACCCCCAGTCGAATGGACAGGCTGAGAGAGCAAATGGTCTGATTCTCAAAGGGCTAAAACCTCGGCTGATGCGCGATCTCAAGCACGCGGCAGGCGCTTGGGTTGATGGGCTTCCGTCAGTTCTGTGGGGATTAAGGACCACCCCTAACCGGTCGACTGGAAGGACCCCATTCTTTCTGGTTTATGGAGCCGAAGCTGTCCTGCCAAGTGATCTTCTTCATAATGCGCCCCGAGTCGAACTTTACACCGAAGATGAAGCGGAGCAGGCCCGGCAAGACGCAGTCGACCTCTTGGAGGAAGAAAGGGAGATGGCAATGATCAGATTGACCATTTATCAGCAGGACTTACGTCGATTCCACGCCCGGAATGTGAAGAGTCGAGCCTTCCAAGAAGGAGATCTGGTCCTCCGAGTGGATCAACAGAAACGTCACAAGCTCGCTCCCACTTGGGAAGGCCCCTTCATCGTCACCAGAGTCCTCCACAACGGAGCATATCACCTTTGCAATGTTGATCGACAGATCGACGAACCTCGAGCTTGGAACGCGGGGCTTCTCCGCCCCTTTTACACTTGAGTCCGCCCTCAAACCAGATGTAATAAGAAAAACTCCTGAAGTTCATTTTTATCAGAAATAAGAGTGTTCCAATAATTGCTGTCACTATTGTATGTATCCGAAATCCCCTAGTGGGTGACTTAGCTATGAATCCGATTCGCCTAAGTTTGAAAAATCCTACCGAGTGGAGAGCAAACCTCCCACTCGGGGGCTTAGCTGCAGCTCAGCACTCGCCTAAGTTCTCCACGAAGAGACTTAGCTGCAGTCAGACACTCGCCTAAGTTTGAAAAATCCTACCGAGTGGAGAGCAAACCTCCCACTCGGGGGCTTAGCTGCAGTTCAGCACTCGCCTAAGTTCTCCATGAAGAGACTTAGCTGCAGTCAGGCACTCACCTAAGTTTGAAAAATCCTACCGAGTGGAGAGCAAACCTCCCACTCGGGGGCTTAGCTGTAGTTCAGCACTCGCCTAAGTTCTCCACGAAGAGACTTAGCTGCAGTCAGACACTCGCCTAAGTTTGAAAGTTCCTACCGAGTGGAGAGCAAACCTCCCACTCGGGGGCTTAGCTGCAGCTCAGCACTCGCCTAAGTTCTCCACGAAGAGACTTAGCTGCAGTCAGACACTCACCTAAGTTTGAAAAATCCTACCGACTGGAGAGCAAACCTCCCACTCGGGGGCTTAGCTGCAGTTCAGCACTCGCCTAAGTTCTCCACGAAGAGACTTAGCTGCAGTCAGACACTCGCCTAAGTTTGAAAAATCCTACCGAGTGGAGAGCAAACCTCCCACTCGGGGGCTTAGCTGCAGTTCAGCACTCGCCTAAGTTCTCCATGAAGAGACTTAGCTGCAGTCAGACACTCGCCTAAGTTTGAAAGTTCCTACCGAGTGGAGAGCAAACCTCCCACTCGGGGGCTTAGCTGCAGTTCAGCACTCGCCTAAGTTCTCCACGAAGAGACTTAGCTGCAGTCAGACACTCGCCTAAGTTTGAAAAATCCTACCGAGTGAAGAGCAAACCTCCCACTCGGGGGCTTAGCTGCAGTTCAGCACTCGCCTAAGTTCTCCACGAAGAGACTTAGCTGCAGTCAGACACTCGCCTAAGTTTTAAAAAATCCTACCGAGTGGAGAGCAAACCTGCCACTCGGAGGCTTAGCTGCAGTTCAGCACTCACCTAAGCTCTCCACAACGAGACTTAGCTGCAGTCAGATACTCGCCTAAGTTTGAAACCCACCTTCTCCTGAAGAGCTCCGCCACAAATACAATGTGAGCTTCGTCCCACTCTACAGTAACAAGGCGTGGGTCGACTGCCACCTTTTCCTGAGAGCTCCGCCACAAATACAATGTACAACAACAGGGTGTGGGTCGGCCATCAAGCCCCACACGACAGTTCAAGACCACGAAGACATTCAGCAAAAAATTAAGTTCGGATAAAGCTTAAAAGGCCCTAGGCCCCGAATCAAAGTACTTGAGCCCTCAGCTCGGTAGAGTTTAAACGATTACAAGTCCACTCGGCATTCCGAGGTTAATTTAAGGGAAGGCATAAAAGTTTTCTCATTCCTCAAGAGGAGGACTGGCAGGAGCGACGAACTCATCCAGGTCAATTCCGTCCGCAATGCGAGTGGCAACAGCAATGAAGGTCTCCATGAAGTCTTGGAAGCTGTGCCTCTTGGTATTGGCGACTTGGATGGCGGCCAGCTTTTCTTCTTGCGCCTCCTTGTAGTGGACGCGGACTAAAGATAGAGCCACATCAGCGCCGCACCGGGCAGAAGACTTCTTCCACTCCTGCACTCGATCGGGGATTTTGTCAAGTCGAGCCATAAGAGACTCGAGATCGTTCTGGAGCGTGGACTCTGGCCAAAGCATCGAGTCGATCCGCGACATGGCGACCTTCAGTCGAGCCAAGTAATCCACGGCGCCGTTGATTCGAGATTCCAGTCGGAGCAGGTTCATAGCAGTATCATCTTTCACCGGAGAATTGATTGGGTCCAGACCCGTTTCGATCCGCCCGGTCTCCTCTTCGAAGTTTTGACAGAATTCTGCACACAAGACCTAAAGATAAGCCAACGATTGCAAGATTGAGTCGACACAAAAGTACAAAACAGTCAAAATTGGATGTGCACCTTCAAGTTTGATGTACAGCCTCTTGGCGAGGCTCCTCAGGTAGCTCTCCAGGTCGTCCCTCCTACGAGCGATGCCTTCCATCTCCTCGCCCAAGAGGAGGTTCTTCTTCTTCCAATTGGCAGTCAGCCTGTTGGCATCAGTCAGAGCGGTCTGCAACCTGGTGTTCTCTTTTTCTAACTGGTCGACCGAAGCCAGCTTCTGTTCGCCCAGAGCCGTCTTGTCGTCAGCCTCCTTGTGGGCAGCAGCCAGGTCCTGGTCCTTCCTCGCCAAAGCTTTTTCCAATTCTCCTACAAAGAAATGGTGATCGAATCGGAAACAGCAGAGGAATGCTCAAGCCTAAAAACAAAATCAGTCGACAAAGTCGCTTTACCTGCGGCGCCCTCCCTAACCTTCTGCAACTCCATCCTGGCCAGCTCTAGATCAAGGTCCAGTTGAATCTTCTGTTTCTCCAATTCAGCATAGCGAGCGGCAAGTTCGCAGGATCTCTGCAAAAAGAAAAACCGGTCGACAGACGTTCGAGATAACTTGCTTCCGAGTAACTAAGGAACAATGGTGACGTTTCTAAGACCACAGCCGAATAAAAAACATTCGACAGTAGTCTCGGGGACTACACCCAGTGGGTGCACTCAGCGTGCCCCCACTGGTTCGACCAAAAAAAATCGACTGCCCGCAGTTGACAGGACACGGTCCCACTCGACCTGGCCAGACCAAACCGAGTGAAGAAATACAGATTCACAAACGCAATACACAGACTACAGTCGACTGCCAGCAGTCCACCGTAGTCTCGGGGACTACACCCAGTGGGTGCACTCAGCGTGCCCCCACTAGTCCAAGAAAAAGAAAGAGGGAGAAAGACTCTTGAAACAAACAAGTATCAAGTCGACTGACCTGGACGTTGCTCTGAAGCGCCGAACTTGCGTCGTAAGCTGCCTGGCTGGCCTCTCGAGCCTTCTTCACCTGTTCCATCATGACCCCTGCCTGGCGTATGGCCTCCTTCGCAGCGGCCACTTCGTCTTCAGGGACAGAGTACGCGACAAAGAGCGAAGTCGGATTGGCAATCGACGCCGAGGGCTGCGCACTCGACAGGGGATTGGCAAAGGACACAGAAGCCCGAGGGGCATCGCCGCCATCCCGAGCCATGGCCTCAGGCGCTAGAGCAGGCTGGGGAACCCTGTCAGTCGACGGCCTCTTGGTCCTCCCTATCCTCAGCGGCTCGTTGTCGTCATCATCCGGGAGGTCGATAACATGAGGAGGGGCTGCAGGAAGAACTTTCAATCGACCAGAATTGCAAGAAACGACCAAACCAACTCAAAAACAGAACGTCAATAATCATACCAGGGTTGGAGGTAGCAGCGTCCCCCATCTCTTGGTCGTTGTCTTTGGCGGAGACCTCGGAGGTAGCAGCACTGCAAATTTCGAAGAATCGGCCAGTTAAGCATAACGAGTCGACCGAGGATCCGTCCTCCAATCGACGAAAGAAGACAAGACTTGTTACCCGGAAATAACAGGGACAGTTATCTTCATCTTGGGCAGAGTCTTGGGCGGCTTGGATAGCGTTGTGCGTGGTTGCTTGGGGACCTTCCCAGTCGGTGTTGGAGAAGAAGTCCGAGGGCATTTCGACGATGGCCCGACGGAGGCAGTCGCCTGGCCACGTCCCTGCGCCGGGTCGTGTGCGAGCTTGGATCGCCTTTCTGGGCAGGGAGGTTCGGCCTCCTCCTCCTCCTCCTCGCTGGAGAAGACGTCATCGCCTCCCTCTCCTTCGCCGTCCGACTCCCACTCGCCCTAGTCGTCCCCGCTCTCACCTCCGCTCCCTTCTCCTTCCTCAGTCGACCCCTGTGCCCTGTTGGGCGTCGAATACATCTCAGTGGTCGCCTGAAAGACAGCAGACAAAATGGAAAGTCAGTCGACCCGCTCGAAGGAAGACCAATGCAAAAAACGAAGATTTCAGTCGGAAACATAAAGACGCACCTGGTCGACCTCATACGAGCTGTCGAGTGGAATGACCCTCCTAGCTCCTCAAGGGTTGTCCTTGTTCCCCGTGATGCTTGACAGTCACCCCTCCAACATCTCATCGGTGACCTCCTCTGGGTGGATCCGAGTGGTGTCCTCGAGGCCAGAGTACAGCCACATCGGGTGGTCCCGAGCCTGGAGTGGATGGATTCGCCTCTTGAGGAAGACTTCCAGCAGATCCATCCCCGTCACACCCTCACGGACAAGTTCAACCACTCGACCCGCCAGTATCTTGACCTGGGCCTTTTCTTCGGGCGTCACCTTCAGAGAAGCAGGCTTTTCGGCTCGGTCGAGGGTGAAGGGTGGAAGTCCAGTCGACTGCCCTAGAGTCACCTGATCCTGGCAGTAGAACCAAGTCGCCTGCCATCCTCGAACTGACTCCGAAAAGGTAATGGAGGGAAAACAGCTTTTCCCCCTCGTCTGGATCGCCAATCCCCCACACAGCTGGATCACCTGTGTCCTCTCGTCACTCGACTTGGCCTTCTTAACCGACTAAGAGCGACAGGTGAAGATGTGTTTGAAAAGCCCCCAGTGTGGGCGGCACCCCAGGAACGCCTCACACATAGAAATAAAGGCGGCAAGATAGACTATGGAGTTCGGAGTAAAGTGATGGAGCTGCGCTCCGAAGAAGTTCAGGAAGTTGCGGAAGAAAGAGTGGGGCGGCAGAGAGAACCCTCGGTCAATATGAGTCGCCAGGAGGACGCACTCACCGTCGCGTGGTTGGGGCTCGATTTCTCCCCCTGGAAGACGCGCAGCCTTGTGGGGAATGGCTCCTCCCTCGACCAGGTCGTCGAGGTCCTCCTGACGGAGCACCGAGGGCATCCATTCGCCCTGGATCCACCCTTTGGGCAGGGCCGTCCGAGAGGAGGATCCGCCGCGCGCAGACTTCTTTCCCTTCCCCGCCGCCGCCGCCTTCTTCGCGCGCTCCAGAGCGGTCGTCTTGCCCTTCACCATCGTCGCCGGCAAGGTCTCGAGCTGGTTTGTGGTGGCTGGGCGAGAGCGAAGGAAGCGGGGGAGGCAACGGAGAAACAGAGGAAGAAGAGGAAGAGATGAGAACGCGTACTGATGAAGAGCTCCGGGCCAACTACTTATAAGGGGCCGCTTCCGAGTGGCTGGCAGGTAGGCCCGAGCTATCCCGTCAAATCCCGTGGCAGGCCCGCGCAGTACGTGGCGGAAAAGGCGGCGCGGAGATCGAGGAGCCTTCGCACTGTCGCTCCCGATTACTGCGGCCGCCCCCGTTCCGCGCGCTTCTCAAAAAATCCGAATCCCGCGATCTCCGCTGGCTGCAGAACAACTTGACGAAACGGAAATCCCGCACACACCGGCGCTCGATGCCTCACAGGTAAAGAAATCCATTCGACGAAAGACCTGGAACGGATCAAGGCGACTGAAAGAGGTTAATGACGTCATCTGTGACAGTCGACCCAGAACGAAGCACCCATAATAACCCCAAGGATCGGTCGGAAAGGTCCCTAACCCCTTCTCTCACTCTAGCCTCAATCCGTTCAGGGGCTAATGATGAAGTCATGTACCTACGGTAGGGACACAGACCCGTCCTAAAGAGTCCTACCATAGGACATCCTAAGAGGAAGTCACCTTTCAAACAACTCGAAGATATCCCACTCGACGGGTTGAAGACACTCGACCAAGAAGCTGTCACTCGACCAAGAAGCCAACCACTCGACTGCCAGAAGACCTCAAGTCACTCCGCAGGCGAACGGTCGGCTATTAAGTAGTCTTTATGATTATTAAGACACTTTATTAGCGACGTTATCAGTAACGCCCACCTTAAATGTACCTTAAACCCTGCATTACTGAGGGCAGGAGAGGGCTGGCGAACTCTATATAAGCCACACCCCTCCTCAGTATCAGGGGTTCGCACCCCTGTCATTTTACACACGCATAATCCAGTCGACCGCCTCCGGGCACCGAGACGTAGGGCTGTTACTTCCTCAGAGAAGGGCCTGAACTCGTAAACCTTGCGTGCTTACAACTTCCCAATAGCTAAGGTCTAGCCTCTCCATACACACCCCCCTACCTCACTGTCAGACTTAGAACCACGACAATGTGCATTACCGAGAGGGCCCAGAGATACCTCTCCGACAATCGGAGTGACAAATCCTAATCTCGAAATACGCCAACCCAACATCTACCTTTGGAGACACCTGTAGAGCACCTTTATAATCACCCATTTACGTTGTGACGTTTGGTAGCACACAAAGTGTTCCTCCGGCAAACGGGAGTTGCATAATCTCATAGTCATAGGAACATGTATAAGTCATGAAGAAAGCAATAGCAACATACTAAACGATCGGGTGCTAAGCTAATGGAATGGGTCATGTCAATCAGATCATTCAACTAATGATGTGACCTCGTTAATCAAATAACAACTCTTTGTTCATGGTTAGGAAACATAACCCTCTTTGATTAACGAGCTAGTCAAGTAGAGGCATACTAGTGACACTCTGTTTGTTTATATATTCACACATGTATTATGTTTCCGGTTAATACAATTCTAGCATGAATAATAAACATTTATCATGATATATGAGGAAATAAATAATAACTTTATTATTGCCTCTAGGGCATATTTCCTTCACACGACGCATTCTGTTGCCTCCCCATGAACACGACGATGACGTTGTTTCTCCGTTCCGACCCAGCCATGTACACGATCCCTGGCCGTACTTATGCGCGAGTAGGCGTTCGAGACCCTGCCCGTATGTACACATACGTGGCCGTATTTTCTTTCTTGCAGCCTGGCCGCCTCTACTACGACACATGCGCGCCTCTACATCCACCAGTATATATGTACGCACACGTTCGCGACCAGAATGACAAAGCTATGTACGCTTCGACCAGGTGGGTCCTGACTGTCAGGCACTTTCTCGCGTGCGAAGATGTAGCTGGTGGGTCCCAGCAGTCAAGGGGGGGGGGGGGAAATACGGTGGCCCGTCTGGTGGGTCCCCGCTGTCAGGTGGAGGAATAATTATTTTCCACGTAATAAGGAGGCACTTCCTTGCTGCGGCCGTGGACCCAGCTGTCAGCCTCTCCACGTACAGTCCACGTCCGATGGAAGCCGTTCCTTGACCACGTTGACCACGCCACGCCGAGAGCACCAGGGCGGTGGACGATGGCGAGGCCTAGGAAGGGGACGACGCGGAGCCCGGGAAGACGCGATAGTGGATGCCCACGCGTAGAGGAGTACGAGGGTTCACTGGTTCACTGCGGTGTGAGGCTGCCACTACTAGGAAAAGGCCTACTAATGGCGCACCTAATTTGGCCATTAATGGCGCATTAGTGGTGCGACATTAGTAGCACGCCATTAGTATATTTTACTAATGGCGCACCACTGGTGCGCCATTAGTATCTGGTATACTAATGGCGCACCACGCGGTGCGCCATTAGTATAGCCCACGGTGCACCATTAGTATGCCTCCCAGGGGGCCATGTATACCCAGGTGCTTTGGCATACTAATGGCGCACAACAACAGGATGCGCCATTAGTAACTTCGGCATACTAATGGCGCACTGTTTAATGATGCGCCATTAGTATCCTTTGGCATACTAATGGCCCACTATGATGTGATGCGCCATTAGTATGAATATTAGGTTTTTTATTTTTTTATTTTCTGTTTTTTGCATAGGTTACAAAATGTATAAATGGACAAAATATAGACAGCACACATCAACAACAGATTCATCGAATAAAATAGAAGATTAGTCTCTGAATACAATTCATCATTTTAGTCTCCGAATACAATTCATCATATTAGTCTCCGAATTGAAAAGACCGAACAAAGATAGAACATTATATTACAAGTCTCGAGACCGCGAGTTTGTCTTCACATTACAAGTCGATATCGATCATCTAAACTACCATCACATAGAAGAGAGCTGCGGTCATCACGATGAGCATCATCACGATGAAACTTGTCTTCATCCGGTTCCTCCAACGCTCCCTCCCCTCTCCCGCTAGATAGCGGGCGCATCTAGATTCGGCCTCGGCCCTAGTGGTGTACCCTTTGTAACTATTACCGCTGAATCGGTGAACCTGTGTCCGACACTCCTCCCAGTCGTTGTAGACTCCGGGAACCTTACGCTTGTACACGACATACCACGGCATCGCTATGCAGTAGCCAAACGAAACGTTAGTACCAATTCACAGACAATACATAAGCAACATATAAGTATGCAACAGAACGATCGGAAGAGAAAAGCAAAACATTAATAGCATCGATTACATCTAAGTTGAACGACTCCCGAAACCAAAGAGACATACTACAAGTTCATTAAAGTTTAATTACAACATGAGCCAATCGATGTTTCAGAACTAGACACAGCATCACTGTTTTCGACTCGACTCAAGGGACCGGAGCATGGATGAAGCCGCCGTCTGTCGTGGGAGTCATGAAACAACGGGCGTTGTCAGCCTGCATTTGTAGGATTGTGTCGATGTCACTGTTGGACGGTTGATTTCTAAGGTAGAACTGCCCCGAGGTACGAAGGACATCTTGATGGATGATTTCCGCAAACTCCGACTTGATGCGAAAGAATTCTTGTCTGATGTCCGCGTCCTGGACTGCCGACACGCTCGCGGCCCAATCTTTGAGTCTACTCGGTAGCAGAAGTTGATGATGGTCCCGTACGATCGCCCGCATGTGATGGATGGCGTAGTAGGCACCCTTCTGACCGCCAGTTGGCTGCTTGACACAGCAGAACATTGTATTGTGGGAGAACACGTGCTTGCCGTACTTACCAATAGGCCTAGTGAAGGTGCCTCTAGATTTGACGTCTTCTTGACATTTGTGTAGTCTACGTTCGACTGACGGTCCGGGTCGAAATATGTGGCCATGGAATATTTGGGGCTTAGGAGGATGAGCGTGCAACATGTGTCACTGCAGAAAACACGGAATGTTAAAAGAAAAACGATCGAAATATAAGAATTCATATGTTACGGGGCGGTTGAGGGGAGGACTTACTCGGGAAAGTAAGGCACAAGGAAGTTATCCTTATCTTGGTTTGCCAGAATGACGCCTCCGAGGTAAGAACTCGCGACTTGCCGGTCCCCAGCGCTGCCCAAGATCTTGGCACGCATGTAGAAGGGGTCGACTATCATGATGTCCGGGGTCTTGTCGCGAATGATCCGCATCTCCATACTCAGCGAAAATAGCCGAACGAAGGTGTAGTGCAGCGGATGAAGGTTCAACATAGCGTGGATGTCATCAAACCGCAGGACGATCGTACCCCTGATGGAGTTATCCACAAAGCCCTTGCCCTCTGGCACCTTGGCCGCGAAAACCGGGTATGCCACATCCTTCTCTCCGAGACGCTGCTTCTCCAAAGAAAGAACACTGTCATGCAGACTCCGCATAGCACCGGTTGCAGCATCAAGCATATTTCTCGGTATCATCGGCCTACCCGCCACATGCACCCTCCTCGAGATATCCTCAGGTGCAGGTAGCCCGTCCTGAGCACGGATCGTACTCGGTGTCGGCTGGCCCGCACCCTTGTTAGTCTTTCTTTTGCGTGCCTTCTTCTCCTGTAATGGGACCGAGTTCTGCTCACAGACCGCCTTCTTGAGTGTGTTGGGGCTGATAATATTTCGCTCCTCGGCTATCTGAGGCTCGGTGAAGTCGGCAGCTGGAGGCGTCTCCTGAGAGCTGAACGCTAGACGACGCCTGTTGCAACTTGGCTTCTCCGCAGTACCAGCTAGATCACGCACGTCTTTTGTTGGGTTGGGTTCTTGAGAAGGAGGCCCCATGAAGTCGCCACCGTACCCATGATCGGCAAAGTACTGATCGACGTTGGCAAATGTATCGTCGTTGTCGTCGTTCTGATACTGTGCCATATGCATGTTTGGATCCAGTGGCATAGGGATGTCCGGCACCGTTGCGGCGGTCTTGCCATGGGGCCGACTTGGCGCCGGCACGACTGGCGGTGTTGTCTTTGGGGTGGTGTGCCCCACCCCCAAACGAATCTGGCTCTTCGGCCAAAGCAGGGGCCAGCTCAGGCAGGCACTGAGGGTCATCACGTCATCATCGTCGGCCCCGACGGGTCGAATCGGAGGTTACAACTCGTCGCAGCCTGGCAGCACCCGAACCAGTTGAACCCTAAACAAGTTGGGTGACATCTGGGTACCGTGGAACAAGGGGTTGCCCGGTTGAATGATTTTTCCCTTGGCGACATCGACCAACTCGTTGTTCACGAAGTGCAGGAGAGTGCACGGAACGTCGGCAGCGCCCTGCGAAAACATGTAGGGCGTCAGGGATGCCCAGTCAAAGGCAAGGAGATGAAGTCCTCGGCCGAGAGAGGCTTAATTAGTTACCGTGATGATGGCGTCGAGCTCGGCTAATGTCAAGGCACCGCCAATGGCGGGCGTGCAGTTGACGGAGGGGCCGCTTGCTGCAGAGGTGCCGGCCGGCGTACACCCGGGTGCATTAAGCTCCCGTGCCGGTGTCGGAGACACCAATGCCGCCTCCGTCGGAGACACCAATGGACCCACCATCGCGTTCTGCGAGTTGCTGGACATGAAGCTAGGAATCGGGGGCGGCCCCTGTTGGCCGCCCGCAATCCACGCACTAATCCCCTGGATCAAGGTAGGCACAATGGCGGTGATCGTCCTTCCGAGTTGTTGTTCCACTTGCTCTTGGACCATCTTCGGAATCCGTGCCACCCGTGCCCTGAGTTCTTGAACCTCGCGCGCCTGGCTTTCGGAGCTGGTCTTTTTCTCCTTTCGCCCACCAGTGTTATAGTATGAGGACCATTTTGTCGACAAGCCTTTGCCGGCCACACGATCAGCTGACGTCGGCTTACTGAGCTTATCCTTTTTCTTCATTACATTCAACGCCCTATTTAGAGTGGTGTCCCAAGGGTTGCTCTTAGTCGACCCCGCGCTACTGCTTTCAGTCGCCTGCGGAAGGAATGTGAACCATTTAGAAATTTGGCTTCATTAATTAGAATGCAACCATATGAAGCTAATTACGCGGGGGTGTATTCCTTACCAGAACAAGCTCAAGCTCCCTGGTCTTCGGATCCGTGGTAAGCTCCTTTGTTTTCGGGTCCTTCTTGTACCGAGCCCTGACAAAGTTCCTGGTCTGCTTGTCACCGTATTTATCAAAGAGGGGCAGTAGGCCTTGCTCGGCACGGTCTGCATCCTCCTTGTCCCATATAGGCTCCGCCACTCTGTAACCGCCGGGACCGAGTGTGTGTTCCCCTAAGTTCAGCTCCCGCATTTCTTTCCCCCACTTACTTGAATCGGAGCTTGCGGTGCTCGAGCAATTGATCTTGAAGTCGTTGTAGTCATCTTCGGTGATCGAAGGATTTTTTCTCCTTGATCTTCTCATAACTCTCACCTTTCTGGATCATTCTCTTCACATTGCTTTTCCAAGTAGACAGGGCCGTGCTCATCTTCGTGAGGGCAGAATTGTTCACTTTATTCCCTTTGAGGCTTGTGTTTTCAAATTCAGCGGGAAACTTGTATCGTTCGTGCAGCTTCGTGAAGAGGAGGTTGCGCAAATTTTCTCGGTCAGATGCCTGAGGTTCTCGGTGTTGATCGAGACGGTGCTCCAGAGAATGCACTCGAGCTAAAGCGAGTACCCCTTGACTATTCGTTCGGGCGCCGTTGGATTCCCGTCAGAGTCCACTTCAGTAACTTCCTCCTTGAGGGTGCGGAGCACGGTCGGGCGCCGGTCCTTCCGTTGCCTCTTCGGTTGGCTGCCATCTGTGCGTGCGCCGCCATCATCAGTGGTGGCATCCTCGGCGGCACCATCAGTGGTGGCATCAGTGGGGTCATCCTCGGCGGTACCATTAGTGGTCTCAGGATCGGTGGGGAAGGCGGCAGCCTCATACAAGTGAGGTTGTTCCTCCATCTCCTGGGACAGCTCCCAGAATGCCTTGACGCCCAAACTGTCACGACCGGTTTTCCAATAAAAATATTTATTGAGAAACCAATCTTTTGAGTCTAGTATGAGAGAAATCCTCCTCACTGCTAGACAAATTCTTGATACAATAAGCCAGTAGCATAGAATATATTACATGGTTGAGCTAGGGCTGCTCAACAAATTATTACAAGCGCGCCAATAATTATACATAATGGCGGATATAACACAATGGTGTGGTGGCATACTACTGACTCGAGGATAAAGCGATGGTGGAATAACACAGTGGGGAGTGTGGTAACACGACTCTCAAACTGGCATCTCATCGAGCGTCGAGGTGAGGCTCGATAAATTTATTTGGATTGCGGAAGCGGATATAATACAGTGACCAAATCCAGGGTCGCACGAGACTGACTGGGAATCCTCTAGGCGTCGGACTCGCTATCGAACTCTTCATCCAAGAGATCGCCTTCGTCAGCATCTGGCCAAATAAACAAGCCAGTGCGTACTTTGAAAGTACTCGCAAGACAGTTCGGACGTGAGATATAACAAATGCATGCATGAATGCGTCATCATTAATCTTTCCAATGCACATACAAAAATTTGCATAACGAAGTAAGTACAAGGGAAACGGCGGTAGTCCGCCTGAAATCCCAACAAAATATAAATGAAAACCGATCGAGTGTCTGAAGCGACGCCTCGAAAGGTGAACAAATAATAACAACAAAAAAATCATGCCGCAGTCGGGCGTCTTAGCGACACCACATAAAGGGCTTTTAAAAGAAATGCCACAGTCGGACGTCTGAGCGACATCACAGAAAGGGCTTTAAAAGAAATGCCACAATCGGACGTCTGAGCGACATCACAGAAAGGGCTTTAAAAGAAATGCCACAGTCGGACGTCTGAGCGACATCACAGAATGGGCTTTAAAAGAAATGCCACAGTCGGACGTCTGAGTGACATCACAGAAAGGGCTTTTAAAAGAAATGCCATAGTCGGACGTCTGAGCGACATCACAGAAAGGGCATTAAAAGAAATGCCACAGTCGGACGTCTGAGCGACATCACAGAAAGGGCTTTAAAAGAAATGCCACAGTCGGACGTCTGAGCGACATCACAGAAAGGGCTTTATTCACTAGTAAATAATACTCATAATAAATATTCAATTTATGATAATAAACGGGTTAGTCCATCCACAGGAATAAACTTTTAACTGGGCTTAGGACTCATGTGATTCACCGGAGTATCTGTCACCAAAACTGGCACTTGTCAGAATAAGTCAGCGCAAAATTTGGATATGGATAAGATGATTTGGAGATTTATGACTCTGCAGAGTTTGTACAAAAATTTCCGACAGTAACGGATTTCCCTAGTCACGAAGGACTAGTTCCGTTTACGGTATTTCGGAAGAAAACACAGCTAACCAGTACACACCCATCCTACCTCTCGATGCCAGGACTCACCCTAGACATCGTCCAAGAAAAACTTTTGAGACGGGGAGATCACAATCTCGAATAGCATGGGATCAAATTTATATACGCGCGCTCTAAGGGGTGCCCCCCTCTCGGTCCCAACCGGAAACACCCATGCCCCCTGACCGGATGACTGGCTTTAATCCAGGGCCATGGAACCATCATCCCGGCCTCTCCTTTTGGTGTGTACCAGGAAAGCGGTTTGCAACTTACTAATCCATATTCCTTGCGGAAAACATGTGGTAGTACAAGGAAGGAAATGGGAAGAACTAGACCGATACGGTTTGACACTGTAGTCATATAGTCTGGCATAAGACTGGCATGCGACAACACTGCCGTCTTACCCATCCTCATGCCAACACATGGCCATTCATACTAACATCCATCCACCTATGGATCATCGAGCTCTCAGCAATGCATGAAAATAACGTTCATCGGTATGCTCATCAACATGCCATGAAACCAACTAAATGCAAAACATGCCAAGACACTCATCATATCAAAAGTTCAAACATGCTTGCCTGGTTCAGAGTAGTCGGAGCCTAGCTCGGTGAAGTTCGCGGCTCCGTCACCTCCTTCGGTATCTACGGTATAAAGAAAATATATGCGCTTTCGTGAATACCAAGAGGTGCACAAAAAGTATTCCAAATATTTTTCAAATAAATCTGATAAAAAACTAGACAAAATTTTAAAGAGAACGGAAAAAGAATCAATCAAAAATACTTTTCTGTTTAAAAGTTATAAAGGTTTTTGTCCAGGGACTCATCTGTAATGAAACAGGAAGTTTCCAGGGGCTAGCTCATAAAAACAGAAAACGCTTCGGTCTCGAATACGCCAGCCCAGAGAGGGAAACGTATTTTGCCCGAAGGCGTTTTCAGAAAACGATTCGTGTAAAAAGAACTGAGAGGCTGACTGGCGTGTCCCACCCGTCAGGTTTGAAAATTCAAAACGGGCGGCGGAGAACGACGGTGCTCGAGAGCCGCGGTGGTCGCCGGCGGCGATCCACGGCGAGGCAGGGGGATCGGAGAGTACCTCCGTGTTCAGGGTGCCATTCCGCGTCGGTTGGTGGTGGTGGTGGTCGTCGGCGAGTACCACGTCGACGGCGAGCCTTGCTCCGGCGGACGACGGCTCGGGTGGAGATGGATCTCGTCGGGGAGAGCTGCGAAGGTCGAAATTGACGCTTGGGTTAACTTACTGGGTGCCCGAAGAGGCTACTGACGAGGTTTGGATGCCGGAGATGGCCTCACCGGAGCGAATCGAGGTGGAGGCCGAGGCAGAACGAGGCGGCCGGAGTCGAGGAAGAAGGGCCCCTCGAGGCTCTTCTAGTTGCTGGTCGGGGTCCAGTGAGGTGGTGGAGGTGGGCGGGGGCGAGAGGGAGCTTGGGGGCGGTATATATAGCCGTCCCGAGGCGGTTGCCGCGAACGGGATAAGTCCGGCGAGTGATTACAGCGGCGCTGTGGTTGGGCAGTGGGATTAGGGGCTTGGGCATCGCCTAGGTGGAGTAGTGGTGCCATTCCAGGGTCCAACTCAGCACGGGAGGGAGGTTTACGGCCTGTCCCAACAGAACGGCCGTGCGGCACGTCGGCGGCAGGGAGCGCGCCCTACGCGTGCCAGGCCACGGCGGCGGTGCTGCATGCGTGCGCTGGCAAGGGAGACGGCCACGCGGAGCTACCAGGTGGCTTGCGCGGTGCAGAACGGCGTTGCGCCGTAGGGTGCCTTCTATCGGCCGCCACGGGAGGTCCCGACGCCGCAGAAGATGCCGGCGAGAGCGGGCCAGCGTGCCACCGACGCCAGGAACCGGCCAAGCGTGCGTGCGGTGCTCCGGACAGGAGGAAGAGGCGGCGGGGAATGTGCCTAGGGCACTGTGAGCATGTGACTGAACTCCTGACGAAGATCGACACTGAACTCTGAATTTTTCTGAATATGCAGGGAAACAGTGCATGCAAGGTGTTCGAAAGAATGAATTTGGCCTCTGGGGATTTTTCCTTGAGCTGATTTTTGGTGGAGTGGCTACTCATTGCTCCAGTAGGCTGCCTGAATTTTGGTAGAATTTTTGGAGAAGTATAGATATGAATTTCACCAAATTTGGCAAATCTGGTCCAAACTTGCAAAGGCTGAAATTTGAAAAATTTGAAAAGAAGGGGAGTGGATCAAGATGGTTCTGAGTTGTGGATGCTAAGGACAATCCAGAGGAGTTGGTTTGAGATCAAAACTCAAAGGAAATAAGGTACTTGCTTTGTAAATGACTCAGGCTCCAAATAATTGACAGAAATGATTTGAGAGGAAAAATGATTGAAATAAAATACAAAACTTGTTTGGATTAGTTGGGACAGAGAACTTAGGTTGTTCCAAGGAGGAGGGGAGGTTTTGGAGGGGTTTTACCACCTGTGACATGGTAAAATCATGGGTGGTTTGAAAAATAAAGAAGTCCCAAAACTCCTAGGGTTTCTTTTTAAATGAAAATAAATAAGTTTGAGAGGGAAACAACCAGAAGAAAAGTTTCCAAAAATTCAACACCAAATTTGAAAAGGAAAAGGAAATCCTTGCCAAAGGTGAAAGGAAGTTTTTTTTTAAGAGGAAGGATTTCTGGAAAAGAAATTTTAAATGCCCTCTTTTAAAATCCAACAAAGTTTTTGATGAAAACCAAATCAAAATTTTTGGAGTGTCACAACACCTACCCCCTTAGGAAAAATCTCGTCCCCGAGATTTCAGCTGATCCTTAAATATGTGTGGATGCTCTGTCCGAAGAAAATCCTCTCTCTCCCAAGTTGCTTCACTGTCGGTGTGATTGCTCCACTAGACTCTGAAAAACTTGATGGTCTTCTGTCGGGTCCTCCTTTCAGACTCCTCTAATATTCTTACTGGACGTTCGCGATAAGTGAGGTCTGGCTGCACGTCAATGTTCTCATGGGATACTTGTTTCTCTGGGTTGCTTACGCACTTCCTCAATTGCGAGACGTGGAACACGTCGTGGACATCGGATAATTCCTTGGGTAAGTCTAGCTGGTAGGCTACCGTGCCTCTTCGCGCCATTATACAGAATGGTCCAATGAATCTTGGTGCTAGCTTCCCTTTAATCTTGAATCGTTGCAATCCTCTCATAGGAGATACTCTCAGGTATACGAACTCACCGGGTTTGAAGCTGACCCTACGATGTTTCTGATCATAATAACTCTTCTGTTGACTTTGAGCGGTCTTAAGTCGGTCTCTCATTAGCTTGACTTTTTCCTCGGCTTCTCTGAGCATGTCTGGTCCGAAGATGCGCCTGTCTCCGGTCTCTGACCAATTCAACGGGGTACGACATCTCCGTCCGTATAAAGCCTCAAATGGTGCCATTTGCAGGCTGGCCTGGTAGCTATTGTTGTACGCGAACTCGGCGTATGGCAGGCTTTCTTCCCAACTGGTTCCATATGTGAGGACACATGCCCTCAGCATGTCTTCTAAAACCTGGTTTACGCGTTCTGTTTGTTCATCAGTCTGTGGGTGGTATGCTGTACTGAAGGCTAGTTGAGTTCCTAGAGCCTGTTGTAAATGCTCCCAAAATCTTGAGACGAATTGAGTGCCCCTATCGGATATTATAGTCTTCGGGACACCGTGCAGACAAACTATACGGGAGAGATAAATCCTGGCAAGCCTCTGAGCGTTGTAGGTTGTCTTCACTGGAATGAAATGTGCCACTTTGGTTAATCTGTTGGTGATGACCCATATGGTATCATTCCCATGTTGTGACCGAGGTAGTCCGACAATGACATCCATCCCTATTTCATCCCATTTCCACTCAGGTATTTTGTTCGGTTGCAGTAGTCCGGCTGGCCTCTGATGCTCAGCTTTTATGCGTTGACAAGAGTCGCAACATGCAATGAAGGTGGCTATGTCCCTCTTCATACCGTGCCACCAAAATCTTTCCTGAATATCTTTATACATCTTGGTTCCTCCGGGGTGGATCAATTACGGAGCGGTGTGGACTTCAGCTAGGATTTGCTGTTTGAGGTCCTTTATATTTGGTACGCAAAGTCTGTCTCCGTACCATAATATTCCTCCATCGTCTATGACGAATGCCGAGGCCTTGCCCATGCTTACCTTTCTTTTGACGCCTTCGATGCTGGGGTGACCAGGCTGAGCTTCTTTAATTCCCTCCACAAGGTCGGGTTGTATTTCCAAGTTTGATATGGTGCCTTTTGCTACCATTATCAAGTTGAGTTTGGCAAATTCTTGTTGGAATTCGGGCCTCAAGCTTTGCAGACTGTTTTCGTCGGAGCTGGGGTTCCGACTAAGAGCATCGGCCACTACATTTTCCTTACCTGGATGGTAGTGGATACCAACATCATAATCCTTTACCAATTCCAACCAGCGTCGTTGCCGTAAATTTAGTTCTGGCTGCGTGAAAATATATTTGAGACTTTTATGAGCTGTATATATTTCACATCGATTCCCAAGTAAGAAATGCCTCCATTCCTTGAGTGCATGAATGACTGCTGCCATTTCTAAGTCATGAGTGGGATAATTTTCCTCATGCTTGCGAAGTTGCCTTGAAGCATAGGCGACAACCTTGCCTTCTTGCATCAACACGCATCCGAGACCCTTTCTGGACGCGTCACAAAAGACTTCAAAATTTTTGTGTATGTCTGGCACAATTAATACTGGTGCTGTTGTTAATTTCTGCTTTAGCTCTTGGAAACTTTTTTCGCAGGCTTCTGTCCATTCAAACTTCTTGTCTTTCTTGAGTAACTGCGTCATAGGCTTGGCTATGGTGGAGAATCCTTCAATAAATCCGCGGTAATATCCTGCCATTCCCAAGAAACTACGTATGTCTGTTACGCTCGCTGGCGACTTCCAGCCAAGTATGGCCTTGACTTTCTCTGGGTCCACTGCGATACCGTCTTGGGTTAGTACGTGGCCTAGAAAGCCTACTTGTCTTAGCCAAAATTCACACTTGCTGAACTTGGCATACAATTGGTGTTTCCTGAGTTCTCCTAGCACAATCCTGAGATGTTCTGCGTGTTCTTCTGGTGTCTTGGAGTATACCAGAATGTCGTCGATGAATACCACAACGAACTTGTCCATAAACTTCATAAATACTTTGTTCATGAGGTGAACAAAATATGCAGGGGCATTTGTTAATCCAAATGGCATTACCGTGAACTCATACAGTCCATATCTGGAGGTGAAGGCTGTTTTGGGGATATCTTCCGTTCGCACCTTTAATTGATGGTATCCTGACCTTAAGTCAATTTTTGAGAATACCTTGGCCTGAGCGAGTTGATCAAACAAATCGTTTATCCTTGGCATCGGATATTTGTTCTTGACTGTGACCATGTTAAGTGCTTGATAGTCAATACACAATCTCAGTGTTCCATCCTTCTTTTTGGCAAATAAAATTGGTGATCCCCAAGGTGAGGAGCTGGCCCGAATGTATCCTTTGTCCAGCAATTCTTTTATTTGTTTCTTCAATTCAACCAACTCGGATGGTGCCATTCGGTATGGTTTCTTGTATATGGGGGTGGTTCCTGTTGCGAGCTCTATGCAGAACTCTATCTCTCGGTCTGGTGGCATGCCTGGTAGCTCTTCAGGGAATACGTCTGGAAATTCACACACTACTGGGACCTTGTTTAGCTCAGAAACGTCCACCTTATTCACTCTCGGTTGCCGGGGTATTTTTCCTTCCTTGGCTGACACTCTTATTGTCTTCCCGTGGTGGTGTGTGAGGATTACGGTCCGGTTGAAACAGTCAATAAAACCCTTGTTGGTGGTTAGCCAGTCCATCCCTAGGATGACATCTAGTCCTTTGTTTTCCAGTACAATAAGATTGGCGTGAAACTCCAATCCTTCGAACTCAATGACCACATCCTGACAGTAATTCTGAGTGACATGCTGAATCCCAGGGGACTTCATGATCATGGATTTCTCCAAAGGAATCATCGAAAAATTATTTTGCAAAGCAAAACTTTTCGAAATGAAAGAGTGAGAAGCTCCAGAATCAAACAAAACCGTTGCAGGTATTGTGTTGACAGGAAATGTACCGAGTACGATATCCAGAGCATTTTGTGCCTCCTCTTTGGTTACGTGGTTCAGATGACCCTTCCTGTGGTTGTTGCTGGGATTGAAATTGTTTCACTTGGGCGCTGAATTATTGCCGCAGTTGTTTGGCTTTGGGGTTGAGTTTCTAGGCTTGGGACACTGTTTGGCATAGTGTCCTTCCTCTCCACAGGTGTAACAGGTAACGCTGGGGCGATATGTGAACTCCTTGTCCCTTGCATGAAAATTCTTGACTGGGCGTGAGACGTTGGATGAGGATTTGTGCGTCCCACCCTTTTGGAAATCTGTCCTGCTTCGGTGATTGCGAGCATGGTTGGTCTGGTCCCTTTTTCGCTTGCGGATATCTTCCAGGCTGTGTTTCTCATTTTCCAGAGTAATCGCTTTGTCCACCAGAGTTTTAAAATCTAGAAAAGTGTGCACGACTAGTTGGCATTTAAGCGCGGGTGCCAGACCGTCAAGGAATTTCTCCATCTTCTTACTTTCAGTCATACGCTCCTCATTGGTGTAGCGAGACAATAGAGTAAATTGACTGTTGTAATCTGCCACTGTCATGTTCCTTTGTTTGAGGTCATCGAACTCTCTTTTCTTGATTTTCATAATGCTCTTAGGAATGTGTGCACCACGGAAACCTTCCTTGAAATCATCCCAGGTTATGTCATTTTCGTTGGGATGCATGTGCAGAAAATTCTCCCACCACGATGCGGCTGCTCCTGTGAGATAGTGCGGAGCATATAATACCTTCTCGGGGTCTGAACATTTTGCAATAATTAATTTCCTCTCCATATCTCTAAGCCAGTCCTCGGCTTCAAGAGGCTTGTCAGTATGAGAAAATGTTTAGGGACGCGTCTTTTGTAGCTCAGATAACTTGGAATGCTGCTGATACTGTCCATGGTGATTTCCCATATTGATGACTTGGTTCATCATTTCACGATGTTGTTGCTGACTCTATTCATAAAGGCGGCACATTTGGGAAAGTGCCGTTTCACTGCCCTGTTGACTCGATTGCCCTTGTGTGAAATTGTTGCCTGGTTGAGTGTCATAATTTTTCTCTGGCGGAGTAGGCATGGAGCGAGTCCAAGGGCGAGACATTTTTCACTCTGGGGATATATTTTGTAAAACTCATAATAAAAGGGAAGATGGTCGCCAAAAACAACTCCAAAAATGTACAAGGATGGCAAATAATTTAAATGACCAAGATCACTTAAGCAAACAAATTGATTTGCGCACGGAGAAGGACTGCTCATTACATATCTTACACGCGGGCGATAATTATACAGTACATCACTCAGGATATGCGTACATAATCTTGACATGTTATTTAGGCTAGTGCACTTCTCCAGTTCTACATGATGCGCAAACAAGCTACTTCTCACAACCTATGTACATATAAACATATCTTACAAAGCGGTACATCGCATGACGGGCAAACGCACTCAGCCGGAAATGTTGACGATCTCCTTGGCCCTGCCAAGGGTGAGGCGCAGTGAGGCTGGGGACTCGACCTCCTCCTCACTAATAGGCTCCAGACGTGAAGAGCTGCGTCGGGTAGATGGAGCGGGTGCCAGGGGAGGAGCAACACGAATAGGAGTAGGCACAACGGGTGGTGCAGTGCGCGCTGGAGTGGGCGCAATGGCCTGGTTGAACTCTTCGGTGGTAGGCAGGCGATGAGTAGGTGCATAAGATGCTGATGACGAGACAAAAGTCAGTGGCGGTGCGGCGGGCAGGAGCTCCCTCCTGTTGGCGGCACAGCCATGGACTGAGTCCATGCGGGTAGCCACGAAGTCGTCCACCAGGTTGTCGAAGGCTGCCTCCAGGGCCCGGAGATACTCAATAAGCATCTCAAAAGCCTCGTCTCGTTCTCCTCTGGGGCATGAGAATGCGTAGTGACAGGTGTAGGGCACATGACATGGAAGATAGCGGTAGCGACGAGTCTTCATCGCGGGAAGGACATCCCTGAGGCGAGCTATCGCCTCGCGGGCTGCCATCTGCATAGCATGCCTCTCCATAGGCATGGCTCTTCCCCACGAACAGGAAGCGGCGTAACTCACCACGCCCTCCCTTGAACTGCACCATGGCCTGGTGCATGGTCAGATTGTCGTTGACTTTGTGTTGGCGGAGTGTGAAGACTGGGCGCACGGATGGCCCCATCGCGACCTGAACGATGAAGGAGAGAAGCTTGACGAACCCATCGGGTACGTTGGCGAAGGTCTGAGACTCGCAGCTGTTGTCGGCCATCTACAAAAGTAGGCAAAAATCCTGAATGGTCAGATCATAAATTTATGCTGACTGTCAGAAAATGACTACAATTGCAAAAAAAATCGGCTCTATCATGCTAATAACCAATTAGCGATCGCACCTAGTGGCTTCCTACAGTCAGCCTGGCTCTGGTACCAAGCTTGTCTCGACCGGTTTTCAAATAAAAATATTTATTGAGAAACCAATCTTTTGAGTCCAGTATGAGAGAAATCCTCCTCACTGATAGACAAATTCTTGATACAATAAGCCAGTAGCATAGAATATATTACAGGGTTGAGCTAGGGCTGCTCAACAAATTATTACAAGCGCGCCAATAATTATACATAATGGCGGATATAACACAATGGTGTGGTGGCATACTACTGACTCGAGGATAAAGCGATGGTGGAATAACACAGTGGGGAGTGTGGTAACACGACTATCAAACTGGCATCTCATCGAGCGTCGAGGTGAGGCTCGATAAATTTATTCGGGTTGCGGAAGCGGATATAATACAGTGACCAAATCCAGGGTCGCACGAGACTGACTGGGAATCCTCTAGGCGTCGGACTCGCTATCGAACTCTTCATCCAAGAGATCGCCTTCGTCAGCATCTGGCCAAATCAACAAGCCAGTGAGTACTTTGAAAGTACTCGCAAGACAGTTCGGACGTGAGATATAACAAATGCATGCATGAATGCGTCATGATTAATCTTTCCAATGCACATACAAAAATTTGCATAACGGACTAAGTACAAGGGAAACGGCGGTAGTCCGCCTAAAATCCCAACAAAATATAAATGAAAACCGATCGGGTGTCTGAAGCGACACCTCGAAAGGTGAACAAATAATAACAACAAAAAAAAATCATGCCGCAGTCGGGCATCTTAGCGACACCACATAAAGGGCTTTTAAAAGAAATGCCACAGTCGGACGTCTGAGCGACATCACAGAAAGGGCTTTAAAAGAAATGCCACAGTCGGACATCTGAGCGACGTCACAGAAAGGGCTTTAAAAGAAATGCCACAGTCGGACGTCTGAGCGACATCACAGAAAGGGCTTTTAAAAGAAATGCCACAGTCGGACGTCTGAGCGACATCATAGAAAGGGCTTTAAAAGAAATGCCACAGTCGGACGTCTGAGCGACATCACAGAAAGGGCTTTAAAAGAAATGCCACAGTCGGACGTCTGAGCGACATCACAGAAAGGGCTTTAAAAGAAATGCCACAGTCGGACGTCTGAGCGACATCACAGAAAGGGCTTTATTCACTAGTAAATAATACTCATAATAAATATTCAATTTATGATAATAAACGGGTTAGTCCATCCACAGGAATAAACTTTTAACCGGGCTTAGCACTCATGTGATTCACCGGAGTATCTGTCACCAAAACTGGCACTTGTCAGAATAAGTCAGCGAAAAATTTGGATATGGATAAGATGATTTGGAGATTTATGACTCTGCAGAGTTTGTACAAAAATTTCCCACAGTTAACGGATTTCCGTAGTCACGAAGGACTAGTTCCGTTTACGGTATTTCGAAAGAAAACACAGCTAACCAGTACACACCCATCCTACCTCTCGATGCCAGGACTCACCCTAGACATCGTCCAAGAAAAACTTTTGAGACGGGGAGATCACAATCTCGAATAGCATGGGATCAAATTTATATACGCGCGCTCTAAGGGGTGCCCCCCTCTCGGTCCCAACCGGAAACACCCATGCCCCCTGACCGGATGGCTGGCTTTAATCCAGGGCCATGGAACCATCATCCCAGCCTCTCCTTTTGGTGTGTACCAGGAAAGCGGTTTGCAACTTACTAATCCATATTCCTTGCGGAAAACATGTGGTAGTACAAGGAAGGAAATGGGAAGAACTGGACCGATACGGTTTGACACTGTAGTCATATAGTCTGGCATAAGACTGGCATGCTACAACACTACCATCTTACCCATCCTCATGCCAACACATGGCCATTCATACTCACATCCATCCACCTATGGATCATCGAGCTCTCAGCAATGCATGAAAATAACGTTCATTGGTATGCTCATCAACATGCCATGAAACCAACTAAATGCAAAACATGCCAAGACACTCATCATATCAAAAGTTCAAACATGCTTGCCTGGTTCAGAGTAGTCGGAGCCTAGCTCGGTGAAGTTCGCGGCTCCGTCACCTCCTTCGGTATAGACGGTATAAAGAAAATATATGCGCTTTCGTGAATACCAAGACGTGCACAAAAAGTATTCCAAATATTTTTCAAATAAATCTAATAAAAAACTAGAGAAAATTTTAAAGAGAACAGAAAAAGAATCAATCAAAAATACTTTTCTGTTTAAAAGTTATAAAGGTTTTTGTCCAGGGACTCATCTGTAATGAAACAGGAAGTTTCCAGGGGCTAGCTCATAAATACAGAAAACGCTTCGGTCTCGAATACGCCCGCCCAGAGAGGGAAACGTATTTTGCTCGAAGGCGTTTTCAGAAAACGATTCATGTAAAAAGAACTGAGAGGCTGACTGGCGTGTCCCACCCGTCAGGTTTGAAAATTCAAAACGGGCGGCGGAGAACGACGGTGCCCGAGAGCCGCGGTGGTCGCCGGCGGCGATCCACGGTGAGGCAGGGGGATCGAAGAGTACCTCCATGTTCAGGGCGCCATTCCGCGTCGGTTGGTGGTGGTGGTGGTCGTCGGCGAGTACCACGTCGACGGCGAGCCTTGCTCCGGCGGACGGCGGCTCGGGTGGAGATGGATCTCGTCGGGGAGAGCTGCGAAGGTCAAAATTGACGCTTGGGTTAGCTTACTGGGTGCCCGAAGAGGCTACTGACGAGGTTTGGACGCCGGAGATGGCCTCACCGGAGCGAATCGAGTTGGAGGCCGAGGCGGAACGAGGCGGCCGGAGTCGAGGAAGAAGGGCCCCTCGAGGCTCTTCTAGTTGCTGGTCGGGGTCCAGTGAGGTGGTGGAGGTGTGTGGGGGTGAGAGGGAGCTTGGGGGCGCTATATATAGCCGGCCCGAGGCGGTTGCCGCGAACGGGATAAGTCCGGCGAGCGATTACGGTGGTGCTATGGTTGGGCAGTGGGATTAGGGGCTTGGGCATCGCCTAGGTGGAGTAGTGGTGCCATTCCAGGGTCCAACTCAGCACGGGAGGGAGGTTTACGGCTTGTCCCAACAGAACGGCCGTGCGGCACGTCGGCGGCAGGGAGCGCGCCCTGCGCGTGCCAGGCCACGGCGGCGGTGTTGCATGCGTGCGCTGGCAAGGGAGACGGCCACGCGGAGCTACCAGGTGGCTTGGGCGGTGCAGAACGGCGTTGCGCCGTAGGGTGCCTTCTGTCGGCCGCCACGGGAGGTCCCGACGCCGCAGAAGATGCCGGCGAGAGCGGGCCAGCGTGCCACCAACGCCAGGAACCGGCCAGGCGTGCGTGCGGTGCTCCGGACAGGAGGAAGAGGCGGCGGGGAATGTGCCAAGGGCACTGTCAGCATGTGACTGAACTCCTGACGAAGATCGACTCTGAACTCTGAATTTTTCTGAATATGCAGGGAAACAGTGCATGCAAGGTGTTCGACAGAATGAATTTGGCCTCTGGGGATTTTCCTTGAGCTGATTTTTGGTGGAGTGGCTACTCATTGCTCCACTAGGCTGCCTGAATTTTGGTAGAATTTTTGGAGAAGTATAGATATCAATTTCACCAAATTTGGCAAATCTGGTCCAACCTTGCAGAGGCTGAAATTTGAAAAATTTGAAAAGAAGGGGAGTGGATCAAGATGGTTCTGAGTTGTGGATGCTAAGGACAATCCAGAGGAGTTGGTTTGAGATCAAAACTCAAAGGAAATAAGGTACTTGCTTTGTAAATGACTCAGGCTCCAAATAATTGACAGAAATGATTTGAGAGGAAAAATGATTGAAATAAAATACAAAACTTGTTTGGATTAGTTGGGACAGAGAACTTAGGTTGTTCCAAGGAGGAGGGGAGGTTTTGGAGGGGTTTCACCACCTGTGACATGGTAAAATCATGGGTGGTTTCAAAAAGAAAGAAGTCCCAAAACTCCTAGGGTTTCTTTTTAAATGAAAATAAATAAGTTTGAGAGGGAAACAACCAGAAGAAAAGTTTCCAAAAATTCAACACCAAATTTGAAAAGGAAAAGGAAATCCTTGCCAAAGGTGAAAGGAAGTTTTTTTTAAGAGGAAGGATTTCTGGAAAAGAAATTTCAAATGCCCTCTTTTAAAATCCAACAAAGTTTTTGATGAAAACCAAATCAAAAATTTTGGAGTGTCACACGAACCCCTGGCCTCATCGTTGTTGGCCATGTTTCTCTCTAAATAGGAACAAAGTTTGGTCAAAAAGTTGGTTATTGTCAAGGAACAAGATCATGGTCTCATCATTTAGGGTTTGTCGACACCGAGGAGAATTCTAAGTTGGGCCTAATCACTTGGCTCTATTGCCGCCTATGGTTTAAAGCAGCTAGAATAAAGGGGCACTTGATCCTACTTAATTAAATACTAAGATACCCCTGCCCATGCATTAGTCACAAGTACCCCATATGTCCTATTTTTTGCAAAGTCATGCTAAAATTCACGGAAAATTTTAGCATGACCTTTGCTGAAAATAGGACATATGGAGTACCCAAATTTGCAGGAATGGAAGTTAATCGACATTCCAGCAAACTCAAGGGCCTCTCGGGTGGACAAGGCAAAAAAGGCCTTCATCACAACATGGAAAATACATTGGCATGTGAAGAGGTGAAACAATATATGCATCTCCAAGCAGTATCATATGGTCAGCAGCAGTTGACTGACAGATGCACCAAATACAACAATTCCAATTGCAGTCTCCAAACAAAAACTACCCCAAAAAAAAGGTGACCTCCAACTAATGTCATACTAGCAGTCATGTGGCAGTTCATCTACAGTACAACAACATTTTTGCAAACAAAGATTCAATCAGAAGGCATGTGGCAGTCCACTTTCAGATTTGTAGGCAGGATGCAATTTCAACTTAGATTGACAAACACACGGTGCAGGATGCAATTTCACTTGAAGAATTTTAAAGGAATGTAGACGAAGGTCAGATAGACAATTCATGGAACCCATATTCTATTATATAAAAAAGGGCAGCAACCTTTAAAAAGAAAACAGCCAAGTGGGTATGAAATCACCACACCACATAGCACCAAGCAGGCTGAGTTCACCACACCACATAGCAGCAAGGGGAAAAGACAAATTCAGGAGACAATGTAAAATGCCAAATCAACACTAGCACTATCAGAATAAAGTGGTTGCATCAAGAAGCTAGTTTATCCGGACATGTAGATACAGGGATACAAGGATGCACTGCTTCCTATTTATAATTAGTTCTCCGTTTATATGCTGCATACTTTAGTTCAGGTGTTTATGTTCATCTGATTATGACACCATACAGCGATCAAGAGCATCTAGTTTTATTCATTACAGCAGGGTACAACCATCAGATGGTTAACATATAATTTTCTTCTAAATGCAAGAGTAGCCATACAAGCACATGGAAGCAAAAGAAATCTCCCAGCTAAGGCCACACATCTCATACCTAACTGAACTTTTCCGTAACGGTAGCATATATTTAGGTTCATCCCTTTTGACAATAGCAGGCTATAAAAAATGCAAAACCATGGTCACTATTGCGGTTTTGCACACAGACCTATTAATAGGATATCAAGTAAAGTTATCCAACAGGAGGTTCAGGCTTTTTACCATCGCAGGCTGTAGCAAATCCTAATTGTAGAGAAGGGCGGGATGAGTAGTACTAGTATGCATGAACCCTAATCCTTGAACCCTAATCCTAATTTCTTCAGCAAGCAGCAAGCAGCATTAGTGAACTACAAGCAAGCAGCAAGCAGCAAGCAACAGAGGGGGAGAGGGGGAGAGGAGGAGGGGGAGCTCACGGGGGCGGTGGTGTGGACGGGACGACGAGGTGGGGCGATGAGGTCCGGGTGGTGGTGGTGCGACGAGGTCCGGGAGGCGACGAGGTCCGGGTGGTGGTGGTGCTCCGGCGATGGTGGTGTGGACGGGGCGGCGTCCGGGTCACCGGCGACCAGGGCGGCGGGGCGATGGCGTCCAACGCGACGGGGAGAGCGGCGCCGAGGAGACGAGGACGACGGGGCGGCGCGAAGACGAGGACGAGGGGGCGGCGGCGTCGGGAGAGGAGAGGGTGGCGTCGGGAGAGGAGAGGGGAAGGGGATCGAGTGCGAGGGCGAGGGAGAGAGAGGGGATAGGGAGGGGCCGGGAGGAAATATGGATGGGGGCGGCACAATACTAATGGCGCACCACCCCTTGGTGCGCCATAAGTACATCCATACTAATGGCGCACCTCACCGTGGTGCGCCATTAGTAGGTTTTTTCTTATAGCAATGGCACAATACTAATGGCGCACCACCCCTCGGTGCGCCATAAGTACATCCATACTAATGGCGCACCTCACCGTGGTGCGCCATTGGTATTTTTTTATTTCTGCTCGAGCCAACAGGTTATCTTCCACCTGACCTGATACACACCAAGTTGCCTCTACTAGCTCGACTGGTCAGCAGCCAGTTGTCACACCAGGAGGTCCTGGGTTCGATTCCCAGGCTCCACAAATTTTTTTATGCATTTAAAATACTGTTTGATCCTTATTTGTGATTAAATATGTTCAAACTTGTTTAAATCATAACAGTAATATTTGTTTATAAGACAGTAATAATTTTTTAAATAATATCATCAAACTGTAATGCCGGTGGAGCGGGGGAGGGTGCGCGGGGTGCGGGGGGTCGGCGGCGGCGGTTGAGTAGGGGAGGGGTGCGGGGCGTCGGCGGCGGCGGTTGAGTAGGGGAATCGAGGGTGCGGGGGGTCGGCGGCGGCGGCCGGTGGACCGGGGGGTGCTCGGCGGCGAGGGGGACCGGATCTGGCGAGGTGGGATAGCGATCGAGATGGAGGGGGATCGAGATCGAGTGTCCATGAAATTTAAAAATATTCATGATAGTTCAAAAAGTGCCCATGAAATACAATTGAGAAATGAAGGCTACGATTTAAATACAATCGATCTTAGCTAGCTATCTGTTCACAATCTTCTTGCCCTTCTTTTTCGCAAATGGAGTTCTTCTGTGGAACGGACGTCCTTTAGGTAGGGTGGTCCTGCTTCTTCTTGTGGTGTATGCTGCTACTTCATCATCGTCGTCATGTTCGATCCTCGGGTCGCCGTACTTGTCGAAGTCTTGCTCATTGGCTACTCCATCCATTCCGATGATCTTCCTTTTGCCTCTCCCCACGACAACACGACTGGGCTTTGACGGGTCGGTAATGAAGAAGCATTGGTCCACTTGGGAAGCCAGTACCCATGGCTCATTTTTCGCGGTGACGTTTGCGCCCGCGGTCTTGGATTTGGCTTCGGGTATAACCATGGTGGTGAAATACCGGTCTTCTTTTAGGACGCTCTTGGCCCATCTGACACGGAACATCGGGAACTTCTCTCTAGCGTAGCTCAGCTCCCAGATCTCCTCGATCCTTCCGTAGTATCTGTCCTTGTCGTTACCGGTGTAGGATTCCATCGTTACCCCGGAGTTCTGATAACCATCGCTCTTCATGTCCTTGGCCTCGGTGTAGAATGTGTAGCCGTTGATATCGTACGCCTCATAGGTCATCAGGTTGTGCTCGGCGCCCTGTGACAAGGCGAATATGAGTTGTTCTTCCGCAGAAGAATCCTCATGTAAATGGTACAACAGAAGCTTCTGCTTGAACCAACGCGTGAAACATGAGTTGTGCTCTTTGAGTATATCTCCGTCCGTCCTCTGCTGGCCTCGGTCATTGTACGTCTTCTTAATAAAGGTTTTGTGCTGTACCACCCAAGGATCGACCATGTCTATGTGTTGTAGCGCGACTAGGTTTGCTCTTTCAAAGTCAGCGAGTCGACCCTCGAAGTCGACATGCATTTCGCGATGACCCTCACGGTGACCCCATCCAGCGAGCCTGCCGAGGTGCCTGTTGATGGGCAGACCAATGGGGTTCTCGATGCCTAGATAATTCATGGAGTAGGAGATGCACTCTTCGGTCAGAAAGCCCCTGGCTATGCTTCCCTCTGGACGTGACATGTTGCGAACGTATCCTTTGATGACACCATTCATCCTTTCGAACAGCATCATGCTATGCAGGAACGTCGGCCCGAGTTGGATGATATCGTCCACGATATGGACCAGCAGATGCACCATAATGTCGAAGAATGCGGGCGGGAAGTACATCTCAAGCTCGCATAGTATCACCACGATCTCTTCCTGTAGCCTTCTGAGTTGCCTCACGCCAACAGACTTCCGAGAGATGACGTAGAAAAAGTTGCATAGGCCAAATAGGGTTTCACGGACGTGCGCGTCCATGATCCCACGGATTGCAACTGGAAGTATCTGCGTCATCAGCACGTGACAGTCGTGAGACTTCATCCCGCTGAACTTCTGCTTCGCTGGGTCTAGGTATCTGCTTATCTTCCCCGCGTAACCGTAAGGAAGTTTTACTCCTATGAGGCAGGTGAAAAACTGCTCGATCTCCTCCTGACTTAGAGTGAAGCACGCAGGAGGGTAGTCATTTCCGGTCTTCTTGGCCTTCTTGCCTTTGCGACGACTTTCCATGTCCCGCTTCGCCTCATCATCATCATCATCATCATCATGATCATCATATATAGTGTGAAGCTCCTGCCTGATGCCCATTGATTTGAAGTCTGCCCTTGCTTTCGGCCCATCTTTGGCCCTCTCTGGCATGTTGAGCAGGGTACCAAGCAGACTCTCGCACACGTTCTTCGTGATATGCATGACATCAAGGCTGTGAGGCACACAGTGGATCTTCCAGTACGGCAAGTCCCAGAAAATAGACCTTGTTTTCCATACCTTCAGCAGTGGCTCTGGCGCCTTTCGCTTCTTTCCCGGCTCTGGCGCCTTTTGCTTCTTTCTCGGCAGTGGGCAGTCTTTCCAATTTTTCAACAGCTCGTCTATTTCCTCGCCGCTCCTCGTACGCGGGCGTCCTCGAGGTTCGGTTTCACCATCGAACAGATCCTTGCGTTTTCTCCACCGGTCATCGTCGCGAAGCCACCTTCGATGTCCCATGAACACGGTTTTCAAAGACCCGGGATCTCTATCTAGCTGGCGATACGTTGTGTCATCCATGCACCTGGCGCATCCAGAAAATCCATGGACCACCTACCCCGCGACATATCCGTAACCGAGATAGTCGTGCACCGTCGTGAGCAGCGCGGCTCTCATAGGGAAATATTCTTTCTCTGCGGCGTCCCACGTATTGGCTGGCGTTTTCCACAGCATGTCAAGCTCCTCTTTTAGCAGCCCCAGATACAGATTGATGTCATTCCCTGGTTGTTTCGGTCCTTCAATTAGCATACTCATGTGAATGTACTTCCTCTTCATGCACAACCAGGGGGGAAGGTTGTACATCCACACAAACACAGGCCAGGTGCTATGTGTGCTTCTCTGGCTGCCAAACGGATTGGCTCCATCGGTGCTCGCGCCCAGCACGATGTTCCTTGGATCGTTCCCAAATTCCGGGTCTTCGAAGTTCAACGCTTGCCACTGGCTCGCATCCTTAGGGTGACTCAGCATCTTGTCTTTTTTATCTATCTCCGGATCATTTGCGTCATCTTCTCGCTTCTTCTCCTCCCTATCCGCGTGCCAACGCAGGAGCTTTGCTACCTTAGGGTCCGCGAAATACTGCTGCAGGCGAGGAGTGATCGGAAAGTACCACACCACTTTTCGAGGAGCTTTCTTCCTCTTCTTGTATCGAGTGACGCCGCACACCGGACATATGGTAGACTCCGCGTGCTCGTCCCGATAAATGATGCAATTGTTCATGCACACATGGTATTTCACGTGCGGTAAATCCAGAGGACACACGATTTTCTTCGCCTCCTCCAAACTGGTCGGGCACTTGTTCCCCTTGGGAAGACGTTCATGCCAGAATGACATGTTCTCGTCGAAGCATGCGTCGGTCATTTTGTGTTTTACCTTCATCTCCAGAGCCATGAGCGTTACTTTCAGGCGGGTATCCTCGGGCCTACATCCTTCATACAATGGAGTGACCGCGTCTAACTCAAGTTGATCCATCTTGGCTTTCTCTCGGGCGGCAGCTCTTGCGTTATCCGTCTGCTTGAGAAGCAGCTCTTGAATATGAGGGTCCTGCACCCAGCCCATCGATGGTCCAGCGTCGTATGCTTCGGCATCTTCCTCATCATCATGTCCTGCATCTTCTACATGATGACTGTGTACATCATCACCGTCGTGATCATCTCCTGGGGATTCTTCGTCTTCTCACCCGCCCGAGCCGCGGTGGTTGTCTTGCTGCCCTTCCTCATTTCTTGCTCGGCCCCCATGGACGACTTCGTAGTCATCTTCATCACCTTTCCACCGATAGCCATCCATGAAACCACGCAAGTGCAGGTGGTCCCGCACCTACCCGGATTCCGGGTCCGCAATAAGGCTCTTCAGCTTGCATCTTCGACACGGACATCTTATCTCCGTCTCGTTCTTTTGAAGCATCTCGGCCTTCGTGGACCTCAAAAACCTATTCACGATGCCTTCGGTCATCATGCGGACCATGGTCGCCTGCGGGGTAGAGCAAAATGATATTTTAGAACCAAGAAAAAATTTGGCATGACTTTCCCTAAAAATAGGACCAAAAAGAATGCTTAATGCCAAAATTCTCGCCGAAACGGAAATGAATCAACATTCTGGCAAAATATTGGCAACTATCGCATTTCAAATACCGGTACACCTCCAAACACAAACACATATGCAACACCACAAACATATGCAACACCACGAACATACATAGATCTAGGTAGGCCATAAAAAGTGCATGTGCACATTGTTGTAGGGAGAAATACATAAATATAGCTTCCCCCATTACTTACCTATCAAAACAAGGTAATTTAACCACTTAAATTGAATGAATATATGGTGGAAATGAGGTGAAAAAGAGGAGGCACCCGAGACAAGGAGGAGGTGGAGAGAATGAAGTGGGGAGAAAGTGAGTGTGGGTAGGAGAGGCTCCCCAAAATATCTTGTTGCTGCCCACTTACTAATGGCGCACCAACTCCAAATGCGCCATTAGTAATCCAGGTTACTAATGGCGCACCATCTGGTGGTGCGCCATTAGTAGTTTTGCAAAAAAAAATTACTAATGGCGCACTGTCCCCCAGTGCGCCATTACTAGTTTGAACTAGTAATGGCGAACTAGTAATGGCGCACGGTGCAACAGTGCGCCATTAGTAGTTTTGCAAAAAAGGGAATAAAAAATATAATAAAAAACAACATTAGTGACGCACTTCCGACAGGTGCGCCATTACTAGTTACAACTAGTAATGGCGCACTTTTTCTGGATGCGCCATTAGTATGTTTGGACAGGCGCACTAGTTAAAAAAAATTGATACTAATGGCGCACCCTGTGCCAGGTGCGCCATTAGTAGTTTCAACTCTAATGGCGTACCAGATGGTGGTGCGCCATTACTATATACTAATGCCGCACCGCGTGTCAGGTGCGCCATTATTGTCAATCCCATCTATAGCCCTTTTTCTAGTAGTGTGCCGTCGCCGCAGAATAACAGGGGGTGTGGGTGAGTAGAGGGATGGCCTGGCCAGCGGTGGGAGTAGTAGGGGGCGGTGAGGCCTCCGCCGCATCGCAGACGGCCACGAGAGGCAGGAGCACGAGGCACGACCCGCGCTGGTTTGGGCGGCTGGAGCAAGAAGACCAGAGGTTGAAGAAGCACTACGACCGTTGGATGGACATTGTACGGTCACTGGAGCTAGAATCGTGCATATTGACTAAGTTGACAACGCCCTCCATCCCCGTCAACTTAGTAGGCCCACAAGTCAGCTTGCCACTATACTAGGTCCCAGCTAATAGGGGGAGTATTCATTTTTTTTGTGCGTAATAAGAAGGCACTTCCTTGCGTGCGAAGATATAGCTGGTGGGTCCGAGCTGTCAGCGGCGGTAACGTTTTTTTTGCAAAATACAGAGGCCCTTTCGGTGGGTCCCTGATGTCAGCTGGAGGAATCATTATTTTGCGTGTAATAAGGAGGCATTTCCCTGTGTGCGGCCGTGGACCCAGCTGTCGGCCTCTCCACGTAAAGTCCACTTCAGATGCATGTCGGTCGTTGACCACGTTGACCAGGCTGCACCGAGAGCACTAGGGCGGTCGACGACGGCGAGGCCTAGGAAGGGAACGACACGGAGGCAGGGAAGACTCGGCAGTTGTTTCCCACGCGGAGGGGAGTGCGACTGTGCGAGGGTTTACTGGTTCGTCTGCCGTCTCCGGAGAATAATAGCAGGTGTGGGTGAGTAGAGGGATGGCTAGGCCAGCGATGGGAGTATGGTGGAGCAGGCAGTCCCACGGGCGCCTGTTTGAGCGGCTGGAGCAGGAAGAGTAGAGATTGAAGAAGCACGACGGCCGTTGGATGGCCATCCAACAATCACTGCTTGTGCGTCAACCTTTTTTTAGGAAAGCCTCAAATCTGTGGAAAACAACATACAACCCATCTGCCACTATTTCTAATAATTTACAGCCCATTTGCTAATTTTAAGGTTTTTTTGGTGCCCATATTCTTTTTGTTAGCATTACAACCCATATTCTGGCCACGGTTAAAAAATTATACGAAATTTTGCATATTTCGGTGCGGTCCGAACTGTTTTTAATCCCGAAATTTCGACTCACATTCAAACTGATTTTAAAAATAAATGTATATCAATATAATATCCGACAAATTCTCCACGCGTAAAAATTAATGTAATTTCAAATATCGAAATGAAAAAAAGATATTTGAAACTAATTGCCGGTTTGATGTGTTTTAAAAATTTACAGCCCATTTCTCATTACTGATGGGCCATTTTCTCGGCCAGCCGAATGAAAGCTCTCCTTGTCTTGAATGATTTGCAGCCCAACAGGCCTGACCAAGCGACTTACCTGGCAAATCACAAAAAAACTAGGCTGTGGTCGTGGACCTAGCTGTCAGCCTCTCCACGTACAGTACTCTTCCGATAGAATGTCGTTGACCACATTGACCACGCCGCGCCGAGAGCACCAAGGCGGTGGACGACGGCGAGGCCTAGGAAGGGGATGACGCGGAGCCGGGGAAGACGCGGCAGTGGATGCCCATGCGGAGAGGAGTATGATGGTTCACAGGTTCGGCTGCGGTGTGAGGCTATCGTCGCCGCAGGGCCTGGCTAGCAGTGGGAGTAGTAGGGGGCGATGAGGCCTCATCGACAGCACAGCCGACCACTGGAGGCAGGAGCAGGCGGTCTCCCCGACGCTGGTTTGGGCGGCTGGTGCAAGAAGAGCAACGATTGAAGAAGCAACAGGACCGTTTGGTTCAAATCCAACGGTTACTGCTGCTAGAAATGTTTGTTGACTAAGTTGACAAGCCCTGCATACGCGTGAACTTAGTAGGCCCACAGGTCAGTCCTCCCAACTGGTGCGCCCCAGATGTCAGTGGGAGGAATCATTTTTTCGCGTAATAAGGAGGCAGTTGATTGCGTGCGGCTAGGCCAGCGGAGGGAGTAGGGTGGGATGGGGAAGCCTACACGGCATCACGGCGGACCACAAGAGGAGGGAGCAGGCAGTCCCACCGGCGCTAGTTTAGGCGGCTGGAGTAGGAAAATCAGAGATTGAAGAAGCATGTCGGCCGTTGGATGGACATCCAACACTAACTGCTGCTAGAATCGTGTGTTCACTGTCAAAGCCTTGCGTAAACAAGTCAGCCTCGAAATCTATGGTGTGTAAAGCCCATTTGCTATTATTTTTTTAATTTTTACTCATTTTCTAATTCATATGGAATTTATTGCAGCCCGTTTTCCATTTTTAGAATTGCTGGTCATTTTCTGGTCAGTACCAGGGTCAAAAAATTAACTAAATATGTGGGAAATTTTGAAAATTCGCAAATTATTTTTGGGGAACGAAATATTTTTAATCCAAAAATTAATAGCCATACTAAAACAAATTTAAAAATAAATTAGTACTATGTCATGTTAAATCCAATGAAATATGTATAAGATATCAGTGAAGAACAAAAACAAAAAAAGAAACTCATATCCCATTGCTATATATTTTTTGGAATTTTCAACCCCTTTTGATATTACTTTTAACAGACATTGACCATACTCTTAAGCCAAGCCGGAATGCATCCCACCTCGTCTTGAAAGAATTGCAGCCCAGTAATTCGGAGAAAACAAATAGGCCTAGCTTGGGTATTCTTCCAAAAGAAATACTGAGCTACCTATTTCCCCAAAGAACTGGTGCATGAGCATTTAGCTTTATTTATTTATTTAATTATTTATGTTTAGGGGACCATGAGCATGTACCTGGGCCGGATTCATGTGAGAGCCTCCCTTCTAGTTAATTATGGGCTTCTCTATTGGGCCTTCATCAGTGGGTTGCATGTTATCAACAACTGGAAAATGTGTTCCGAGTTTCAAAAAAAAGTGTTCCATACGATAAATAGTATGCGCTACGTACAGTACGGGGCACTAAAGGATCGAACCGTGCAGCGACTTCCAAGACATTGTGATTGTACATTGAAAACAGAAGCAGCAGCAGCAACCAGGGCTGGGGGTGCAACAGAAGCAGTAAGCAGGCCAGATGAGTGAAGACGCAGCTCTCTCTTCCAAACCAAACATTAACCATCATTACAAAAGGGCTAACAAAAAAGAACAAGTGTATGCATCAAACTAAATAAAGATCCTACTACACCAAGTGTACGCATCTAACTAACTGGCTCAGTTAGACGTTACTTTTTTTTGAAACGGAGGCAAAATAATTGCCTCGTCGATTAATTAAGAAGAAGAGAATTGCCTAGTTAATCTACATAAAACCGGGCTAAAACCAAAGACGTTACTACTTATTAAGCTACAGTGGAGTCGCAGATGGAGAGGAGTGGGAAACTTCACTGGTTTGGGTGCACGGTAGCACAACCGCGGTGCCGCCCATGGGAGTCAGGAGCAAGTATAGAGGTTGAAGAAGGAGCACGGTTGTTGGATTAACATCCAACTATCCAGCTGCTAGAATCATTTTTTGATTATGTTGACAAAGCCGTGCGTACACGTCCGCTTAGTAGGTCCACAAGTCAGTCACCAAATCTGACGGGTCCCAACTGTCAACGGGACGAATAATTTTTTTCGCAAAACAAGGAGGCACTTCCTTCCGTGCGAAGATACAGCCGGTGGGTCCCAGCTGTCAGGTGAAGGAAACATGTTTTCAGCTTAATAAGGAGGAACTTTCCTTGCATGCGACCATGGACCTCGTGGGTCCCAGCCATCAGGCTCTCCACATAAAGTCCTCTTCTGATGACTCTCGCTTGTTTACCATGCCGCACCGAACGCAGCGAGGCGGTGGACGACGGAAAGGCCCCGGACGGGAACAACTCAGAGATGGGAAAACACGGGAGTGGAGTCGCAGATTGAGAGGAGGAGAAGGGTTATAACTGGTTCTGTTGCGGCGTGGCGCTGTAGTCTGTGGAGAATAACAGGAGGTGTCGAGGGGTGGAGGGATAGCCTGGCCGGCGGTGGGGTAGCACTTTGCAGCGATGCGTGCTAAGTAGAGCCGCTAGCCACCGGAGGCCGAACCAGGCGGTCCCGGCAACGCTGGAGTAAGAAGACGAGAGATTGAAGGTGCATGCCGGCTGTTGGATATAAATCCAATGGCTGTGGATGACACAATCATTTGTTGACCAAGTTGACAACGCCCTGCGTAGGCTTCGACCTATTGGCCCATATGTCAGCCTGCAAAAATGTGGCATATATTTAACCCATGTTTTCTAGAATGTACAATCCATTTGCTAGGCTGGGTGAACAAATAATTTCACGTCAATCAGGCCCATTTATATTTTCTAAGAAATCCCAGCCCATTTGCACTTCCTTGAAATACACGTATTAGGTGGGCTCGTTATATATACTCCCTCCGTCCGGAAATACTTGTCGTCAAAATGGATAAAAGGGATGTATCTAGATGTATTTTAGTTTTAGATACATCCTTTTTTGTCCATTTTGATGACAAGTATTTTCGGACGGATGGAGTATAATGTTATGTTAGAAGGAGCAATTAATATCAAAGAATAAACCGGAGAGGCAAATTTTTTATACATATAATTAAGAAATTAGCGAGTTATTGCTCAAAATAAAAATGAGCACATTATTATTAAATTGGTCCTTGAAATCTTCGCAAGCTTTTGTACGCAATCACCAGGATTTTCCTTGCCTGTGAGTCAAAAACAACCAGGATTTTCCTTGCCAACTTCCGTTAAACATTTACTTTTATAAGTTGGGATGTTTTTATAATGTATATATAAGTCTCTATAAAATATACGATAACAGCAATAATATAAATATATATAATGTGGTTAGAAGGGAAAACATCAATTGGACACATCATTACTTTTATAAGAGACCTGCGTTTTATACCCCAGAGTAGGCATACTAACAAGTTCACACACAAATACAACAGAAAAGGTAAACAGTCATATCAAACTCAGGTTCACAGGACACGTTCATATCCATAGCCAAATTCACAATCAACAACTCAAAAGATTCATATATAGACAAGCTCAGCATATCTATGCATCCAAATGATTGATAGATCACACGACAATATTCATACATAATTTACAAAAAGATTCAGATATACACATGTTCAGTATGTTTATGCACCAAATGATTGAGATCACATCCAATATGATCCATGGACGAACTTTAATTACCTAGGGTACAGACTAGTAAATGGTGTTCAATCGGAGGTACTTCTTGCTAAAATTAGTTCTTGTACGAGTAAACTTTCGAGTACATAAGAGGCAACACAGACAATCTGAACTTTGTTTGTAGGTTTATCCTCAAATAGTGGCCTCGTGTCGAGGGAGGTTTGAGCAACTTGGCCACTACTTTCATCCAACCAGTTTACTGGGTCATCTTGGTCATGTATCTCGCCAAAATTCTACATTGAAGACGAGAAAGGAGGCGGTTGAGAAAATGAACCACCCAATTTTTTGTGCAGTTCAACTGAAATGGAGCATCCTTGGCGTGCAGACTGATTAAGTGCCAGATGAATATACGCGTCAACCAACTTGTCTGGAATCTTTAGACTCCATGCCATATAGTTCGCTACCATATGTGTCGATAACCAAAAGGCACAAGTTGGGACCATAGACTGGACTACGTTTTTCTATGCTATGCACCAAGCAATATTTTTGGCGTTCACTCTCCTAACACTTGGAGTTTGACAATTTGTTGACGCCGGTTGATACTCGAATGAATATGGCACTTCTTGTCAACATCGATGCTTGTCTGAGTGAACTTTGGAGTACATAGCAGCAGCATAAGTAACTGCCCATCTGATCATTTTGTGCAGTTTTACTGAAATCACCCGATGTAATGATTTGCCTGCGAGTTCAGGCTCCAAATTACTCCTTTATGAAATCGGCAAATAGTAGCACAATACCAAATACATATGACAGGCACAATAATCAGGATAAAGACCAGTACCAACATGTGTGAGGTAGCATATCAATTACTATTTGCTTTGACTGGAAGCCGAGATAAGCCAAGCGACTAATAGCAAAGGAAGAAAGCATGCGGAGTTTAGCGACTGACAGGAAAGGACAGAAGCTGTCGAGGCAATGAAGCACCCAAAGTTTTGTGTAGTTCCACCAAAATCGAGCATCCCTGTTGGCACATATATTGAGAGAGTGAGATTACTGTAATAGTGGGACTAGTTTATGAAACATACACTAACAAATAGAAGCACCCTCATTATCTTAATGGGTAAAGTTAGCAACATAGTAGTCTTGCTTAAAGAGAGGTATTAGTTTATTTAATAAGTGCCAATTAGCTCAACTCAACACTCAAAGCATTTCCATTTATCATAGGTTGCAAAACTTTAACGTGCAAAGATAAAGGAGTTTCTCATGATAGTAGCACAATACAAATAGAGATGACGGAAAACTAATATGGATGAAGGCCTTAGGCCCGTACCAACCTGAGAAAAAAAGTGTATTCATGTAGTCCCATAAGAGATGATAAAGCACTCACTGTAATCACACAATAGTATATATTTTTGTGCACTTCAAATGTATGGTTGAAATCACTCTTGTTTACCAGTGCTGAGATTATATCGAAAGATTATCAAGAACTTCCAGTAGAGTTAAAGCACTTGCTGGGATACAGTTCATTGTATTGTCTTGTGTAGTTCCATTTAATGTATGATTGGCACAACATGATCCCTGTTTGCACAAGTAGGAACAAGGTGAAACCTTCATTAGCTTAGTGAGAAAGGATAGGAAGACATTAGCATATTACTCAACCAGTAGCATCAAATTCATGATGGACAATACGCAAAACATTGCCTCATTGAACCAATGGCAATAAATTGACATGCAAAACAATAGCACTATTATGTCATGACACTAATAATATTCCCTCCCTGCTCCACCACATGATTCACCTCCATAGACAAACATACACACGTACATGATTCAGCATAGGGTCCTACTAAAGATTTGTTTAACTCCAACAGGAAAATTAGGCAGTAATAAATTAGTGGTACTTAAGTACTCCTAATTAATTAAGTGAGATAGCAGAAGTGGAAGGGCTCCCTGGAGGATCGTCTCACATGTAAGGTAGTCGTTGCCGGAGCCCTTGAATGGCCTCGACTGAGGCCTCTGGCTTCAGCAAGATCGCCTTGGCACTGTTTATTCTTCTTCTTCTTCCTCTTCATGCTCTGTTTCTCTTTCTCCTCACCAGTTGGTGAAACCAAGTACATGATTGGCCTTCTAATTCAGAATTGGTTTTTTTAGTGAGGGAGTACAAGTGTACTAGTAAAAAATAGCATTATTTTCTCATGGCAGTCGGAAAATAGAGATGAACACATGCATTAAATATCATTCTTACCTAAAGGAAGGTTATGGCGCCAATATGGATGATGAGGAATGGAACACATATCTCCCTTTGTGCAGTTCCACCAAAATGAACCAACCGTTCCATTCTGACATTCCAGTTAAACAACACAAAAGTCACTTCTTTTAAGAAGAGTTTTGTGCAGTGCACCAAAAGGTCACAACAGCAACCAGGTGAATTGGATATCCCTGTTTGCACAAAAAGGCACAGAGGAAACAATCAGAGTCTCAAACAATTACAGGCAAAAACATTTGACTAGACTTGTCATGGCTTATAACAGTGGGTGCACTAGCAGTCCAGCACCATGTATGTAAACAAGGGCATAAAGTGGTGATTCATAGTTTGTTGCCCCGAGAAACAAACATCCAAGAAACATATATGGGTTGGTCCCATTTTTGTTCACTCTAGCCACCTACTCATATGTGTGGATAGAAAATCTAGTCCTGGTCATACCACTGTGTACAGCGTTACCCCTATATTTCCCTTTTCGACCAAGAGACCGGTTGGATGACCAGTCTATACTACTTTCACCCCCTTTCCTTCCTGTTTGTACCAAGTCCGATGTACATACTAAACTCCCCCACCCCCACTTTATTTCTTGTTTGAACCAAGTACTCCCTCCGTCCGGAATTACTTGTCATCAAAATGGATGTGTCTAGAACTAAAATACATCTAGATACATCCATTTCAATGACAAGTATTTTCGGACGGAGGGAGTACAAGATTTGACTCCATGAAGTAGCTTTACTTCTATCAATAGAAGAAAAAAAATATGTGACATTGGACCATCCGATCGAGAGGGGCTGAGAGGTAGAAAATGATGCACATGCATCGACGTAGCGAGCTGGGGAAGTAGAGCTAAGGCGGTTTCGAATGAAGATACACCTGAAGGTCATCGGGATGTGGAAAGGTGGGCGGTGGGAGGCCGGATCCGCCCACAGGCAATGATGAAGGGATGGGAGGACATCCCACGCTGGCGCTCGGCCAGAGATAACGGTGCGGCCGGCAGTGGGTCTCCTCCCTTGCTGTCGACGATGCCCTAAACACTGCCCCTCCTCCCCTTCACCGGCGGAGGGGGATGCATCCGGATCTCTAACCAACTGTGAGGATAGAAAGCCAGTCTTTTTTGAAGGGAGAAAGACAGTGTTACTTCCCCTATCTTGTTTAAATATGGAGAGGATGAGAGTGTTTGAATAGAGCAACCCTAGCAAGCAAGCGCGGAGGCTCCGGCCTATATATACATAGTGAGCAACCCTAGCAAGCAAGCAATCCCTATCTTCGTCAACTCGTACAAGACCGATAAATTTGGTTACTACAACGCCCTCTCCCTCGCGGACTGAGCTCCGGTGCCTTAACTGCACCTGCCTTTGGCTGCATGACAGGAGGGCCAACCACCTGTTGGGCCCACCTGTCATGGACGCAAAGGCAGGAGCAGTAAGTTGAAGCTTTCGCTATCCCTCCCGCACGAGGTGGACGGACATGCAGCAGTGGATTTGATACTGTAGAAGTAGGAGTAACATCATTATTGTTCATCTTCTCGAAGAGGCGAAGAGCCAAGCGCAACCCAAACGTGGCAGTTGCGAACGCTCGTGTGGTGTGGTCCTTGGAGTACTAGCCAGGCTCTTGCATGAGACAAAATTGCTATTGTTTAACAATTAAACTCCATTATCCATTGGTTGATACTCATTCTGCATAGGTCCACGCGCTTAGCACTGTTTCCTCCTGGGGTCACCAATGTTTATTTGCTAATTAATAGCATTGCATGCAATGAACTAGCCATTGCAAGTCATTAAAAGCATGCACACCTCTCATCTCTTATTGGTTGATATGTCAAGAAACAAGAAACAAGGTAGAAGTTAATGCACCGCGCCTAAGTGTTTTGGGACTATTTGGTTTTCGTAAGATGACTTACACACCTAGACGGAGGGAGTAGTATAGCCCTGTAAACCGGAAAGGAGTATTTGCCTTTCTAGAGATTTCAACAAGTGACTAGACTACACCGTGTGCAGTACTCCCTCCCTTCCGGTTTACAGGGCTCAAATATCAAATCTCATGAACCAAGGCGTTTTGCGAGTGGAGGAATGTATCTCGTACTTTACAAAACTACCCTAATTAAACTCATGCATTAATTACGTAGTTCTCTCGTTTTCCTCTCCGCCTTGGTCACAGTGCACAATATTGAGCACTCCTATATGACTAGCCGCTCTATCTACACGCGGGACATTTCAAAGCATCCGGGCCCGCGTGCCATCCACCAAATCATAGTGAGGTGCTACAGTCAAGACTCACCTGTAACCCCAGTGTGGCCGTCATGACCCATCATATCACAAAACCCACACCTTTACCAGCAGTGGTAAGGTGGCCTCCAAGTTGGACTGGATGAAGCAACCATCATTTCACTGGAACGCTCGTTCAAGCCCTTTCTTCCCTTTCTTGAAGAAAACCTCACTCCAGGCTACTCACTTCTGCCATTTTTCTTCTGTACCGACGAAGGAAAGGTCGGCGAATCAGTTATGCTGCTATATTTTCATTCCAAGAATCTTCTTTTTGCGAAGCACCGACCGACTCTCACATCCTATTCTTTTCCCGTTTTCATTGCGATTGTGGTTTCCTTTTGATTGCTTTTTGTTTGTCAGTTCATTGATGGATCCTGGAGCACTAGGCAAAGAGTTGCCAGCGGACAACCCACTGGAGACAGCAATCTCCAGGAAGCGAGCACCGACCAACGAGTTGACCATGTTGGCGGGCCAACCCATGGAGACGAAGAACTCCAAGACACAAGCATTGGCCAAAGAGTTGAGGAAGTTGGCGGACGAACTCCTCAAAGGAAGTTGGAAGAACAGCAAGGTCCCCACCGTGCCTACCCCAGGAACTCTAATTGCCACCTATGTGAGGCTCAAGACCGAGTTTGAGGAGATAGTCGCCGTTGAGAAGAAGTATTCCCCTGGCAAGGTGATGGCCCCCATCGAGGATGAGGAGATGGCCCCCGGAGGGATGAGATCCCCCGGTGAGCTGCACAAGGTAAAAAATAATGGCTTATTACCATAGTTGTGGTTTTTGATTATTTGCAATGTGCTTGCTAATATGTTAGGGTTGTGCCGGTGGACGTCCTTGATGATTCCGATGTCGTGGCCCGTCATTTTGGCATCGCCCCGGAGATCGATTCCGATGTCGCTGTCCATCCTATGGACATCGCCCCAGAGATCGATTCCGATGTCGCGGTCAGTCCTGCGGACATCGAACCAGAAATCGATTCCCATGCCGTTGTCCGTGCTATGGTCATTGCCCGAGAGATCGATGACAAGAAATAGTTGGTCGCGCTAATCCTTCAGGGTAGTTTGCATTGCCCTGTGTTTAATTACCAGAACGATGCGTGTTATCAAACCATCTTAGGGCTAGTGCACTGTCTTGTGTGGGCGGATCTTGCTACTTTTGTTTGATAGTGAATCATGCGATGAATCACACGAACCCTCTCCGAGTTATGGAAACAGATGTATCCTCACCAGCTTTTGATGTAATATATGGCATGATTAGATGTAAGTTTGAACTGTTTATCATATCAGCAGGGCTTGTTTGATGATTCTTGGTGTTAGTAGGCTAGCTACTGTGCGAGCTATAATACTTGCAAAACACTCACCGAAGAGAAACGTTAGGGCTGGTGAGCTTGTGGTACGCTTATACTTATGCCTCATTGATGGACCAATAGCCCTAGCTCCTAAAATTGTAGGCTTAGCAATCGATGACCTAGGCGGGCTAGTTTGGCCTAGTGGGTTTCAGTGATATGACATGCAACACAAAATCATAGCAGTGCAGAGACGTACTCCCTCCGTTCCAAAATAGATGACTTAGGCGGGCTAGTTTGCCCTAGTGGGTTTCAGTGATATGGCGTGGTACAGTGCCGTCCAGTCTTCGCGTGTGGTAGCAGTATTGCGGGTACAGTAAGTTTTCTTGAAGAAGCGGAATTCAATGAAGCCATAATGGTTCCTTCGTCCAAACAACTTATAGTGGGAAAGGTTGGGCCTGCGATACGATCGGGGTAGACCAAGATAATTTTGTGCATGGCAGGTGGACCAGGATGGTCGACGTCCCACATGTCGGCGAATGAAAGTATTCTTTCCGATATAGAGGACTAGCAATGAGTATTCATTGTTTATTTTTGATGAAAGGTATTGTCTCCACTGTTATGACAGAGGTGTGTGAAACACGGCAGCCCAGTGAACTTGGCATGTGCACCACTCCCTCCTTCCTCATGTAATGCCCAAGTTACAGCTTTTTCTCACTTTCTCTCTATCTATTTCCTCTCAAATGTTTTTTTACCTTTCTTCTTTAAGACACAATTGTTTTTATGCCTTTTTTAGAATTATTTTTTTATACCTAGGAGCACGTGTAGAGATGGGCTCTTGCAGAGCCCACTCCTTGACTTTGTCAATGCCTCTCTCTCCTCCACATAAGGAGTACTACTTTCTATGCATGCATGCGGCGGGCAACTGGCGTCTTGAGGGGCCAGGCCGGTGAGAGCGAGCTCCGGAAGCGGTCCGGACTCTAGCATAATTTTGGTTTTTACAGTATTTCTTTCTCCATTGACAGGAAGGCCCGCGTAGATAGATAAAGAACACGAGCTGACGAGGTGCATGCAGACTGTTTGACTGGTCAACCAGACAAATACGGAGCTATATGCTGAGCCAGTGACCGTATAATCACCATATCTCGTATACAATGATCAAAGTGAGCTATCAAGACAAGTTCGATGACCGCCAATGCATTTTACTCGGTAATAAATGACTAAGATTGAAGGGGAATCCAAATTTGCTTCGTCTTCTGCCCTTGAGCTCTTGACAAACCAATGCACTATACGGTTGTCTGACCACTCCACCCTAGAGCTCTCACCAAGCGTCGTTGATGCCACCGCGCCGCACACTAGCCGGTAAGGCAGCGATGGCATCTCGCCGCGCCGAGTTCCTCACCTCCCACGACCGCACACAAAATGGCAGGGAAGCGATGGCATCTCGCTGTGCCGAGTTCATCGCCGCTCGCGACCTCACAACTATGTGGGAGGAATTTGAAGATGCCAAGGCCGAATGGGCGGTAGAGCAAGAGGCGGCCAAAGCCGCACAGAGGGAGCAGAAAATTCAGAAAGCACTCAAGAAAAGAGAGGCCCTCCGCCGCAAGAAAGAAGAGGACGCACGCGCTGCTACGGAGAGGTCGGCGGAGATCCAAGCACGGTGGGGTGTTGCCGACAAAGCCGGGAAGGAGAACGACGGCGTCTGGCCAGCATGTGAGAAGTAGTAGTACTATTAGTTAGTGTGTGTGTGTGTGTGTGTGTGTGTGTGTGTGTGTCTGAGTACGAGCATGTACCAGTACTACTAGTTACTACTATAGTTTTTAGAGCAAATTACCAGTACATTAGCCTAGACTAAATGGAAAAATTCCTATCCTAAGCATCAAATGGCATCTCTTTCTCTATAGGAATTGAGATCTATGTCATCTCACTTCCTATGATTTTCATATTCGTATCCTATGAACGAAAGGAGGCCTCTGTTAGAGTAACTATTGTAGCTAGCAGTACTGCTGGTACAGTAGTTTTCTTCAAGAAGCGGAATTCAACAAAGTCACTATGGTTCCTTCGTCCAAGCAACTTCAAAGTGGGAAGTGGGCCTATGATTTGACGGCTCATTAGTCATTGTTACTGCGGCGCGACAACCTGGGTGACTCCCTTGGAGTTCTGCGTGCATGGCAAGTGGACCAGTGTAACATCCCAAATTTTCAATTTGGAATGCTATACACTAGATCATCATGCATATCATATTTCTTGCACTTTGGTCAATCCTAGAAATTTCACGCAACTCAAGGACCCTCGGAGAGAGTTGGAGATTTCGTTATTTTCAATTTTGAGTTTTCTCAAACTTTGAAAAGAGGATCATTTGATTTTATTTATTTCATCTTCAATTTCCGACATCAAATATGAGAGAGGGAAATAATATGACTTTTCCCAAATTTAGGAAAAAGAAGATTTAATAAATAAAGTCAATTTTGTTTCCGATGTTTATTTGCCTTTTATTTGGATTAGGGAAAAAAGGTGTGTTTTCAAAATTTGCATTTTAGGCCTGGAGAAAAGTTCATTTTGTTCGACTCATTTTTAGGAGTCGGGGAAAATTTACTTTGGGAATTTTGGAGTTCATTTAGATTTTCTTTTCTGTGTTTTTCTGCGCGCGTAACCGTTTAAAAAAAATCCACAGCGCCGCTTGGGCCAAGGCCCAGCAGCCGGCCGGCCAGGCCTCCCGCGCGCGTGCGCCGCGCCTAGCACAGCCACCGCCGCCGCCAAGTAGGAGTCCTACTCGGACTCCATCTCCCCCCCCCCCCTCTTTCTTGCCCCCTACCCCAAGCAATCCCCCCCCCCACCTATATAAATACCCAAGCCGCCTCACCAACCCGCGCCCCTCTCCCCACACCAAGCCCCACCCCGCCCAAGCCGCCGCCGCCTATGCCGCCGTCGCCGCCGCCGCCGTCGCCGCCGCCTTCTAGCGCCGCCGCCTTGCCCCGCCGCCGCCGGACCCCTCGTTGGAACCTCGCCGGAGGTAGCCGCGCCGTGCCTCTCTTTTTCCCCGGTTCGGTTTTTCTTATAAACCGTTCCGGTTTTCTTTTGGTTCTTTGTTTCGGTTTTCTTCCGAAAACCCTAGATCGGTTTCATTTTCTTTTCCGGTTTAGTGTCTAGAGACCGTTCGCCGGACCGTTCGTCCTAACGAATGTGATCACCAGTTATTCCCAGTTAACGAACGTCCGTTCGTTTAACCGTTCTTCTTTTTCTTTTCGTCGGATTTATTCCGCGATCACGATCTCAGATCCGATCTTCGTTCTAGTTTATCTTCTCGCTCATTTATCAGAATCAGGTGATTCAAGCACCTGGAGTTTCGTTTCGAAACCGCCGTTCCGACTAATCAACTTAAACAAGTTTTGCTACTGTAAAATTTGACCTAGTTTCAACTTGCTAGAACCGAGTTGTTTTCTTCCGCCGTTTGTTTTTCGTTGCTTTGTTCGGTTCTTTCTCTCTTTGCAACCGGAGTTCTTAAGTTGAACTTTCTGGTTAGATCTCTTGTTCGAGTTTTACCTGTGCATTAGATGAGTACTTATTGTATGCTTGTTGTTTGTCTGCGATAGATTACCCGGATTGCGCCGCCTGTTACTTCGAATCTCTAGGACTCGCGGATCATCTGCAAGGCAAGTAACACTTTGATCATACCTTTTCAACAACCCAGTTTTATTGCATTAGATCAATCCTCTCACATTGCATGATTAGGATCTAATTAAATTGTGGGATGGAAAGTAGATGAGGTAGTACCTATTACTTGTTTATTATGAAACCTTTGGGAGTTACTTCTATGTTTGCTTATTATGCCATGCTATGCTAGTAGACATGGATTGGGTGAGTGATATCCATGACAGATGTGAGATTGATAATTTTAATGGTTTATATAAGGTGGCAACTTAAACACACATCTGGGTGGATTGAGGCACCTGGTTTCTATGAGGACTTGCCTGTTTTCTTTTGGACCACCACCCAGGCTCAAAGGGATCATAAGATCTTTCATACTGGAAACTTCCGTGTGCAGCCGTAAGCCATTATGGGCTCTGGCATAGTTGACTAAGTCGTGCGAACTCTTACAGGGTAGACTAGCAGATGTAGGGGAAAGTAGGTGTACCGGTCTATCCATCGTAAGGTGCTAGCACTTCCGAAAGACTATGTCTCGGTCATCCGTCTTCTCAAACACCATGTAGTGCGAGAAAACAAACGGAGGGGATCGAGTCTTGTGGGGAAAAGTGCGCAAACCTCTGCAGAGTGTAATAAACTAATCATGATTAGCCGTGTCCCCGGTTATGGACATCTTGAGTATCTAGTACCTGAATATCATGTGAATCTCATCATGTTACTTCTAATTAATATTGTTGGGTTGTAATTGTTCACTTAATTGGAATCGGAATGCTGTCAACCATTCTCGATGTTTAACAACCACCATGATAGTTAAATAAATTTATTCCTTTGCAGTAGGGAAAAACTGGCTTTACGCAAAACAGTAACCATAGAGCTTTCCACTAGCCAAATATGCATATAGTATAGCTGTTACATTCCATTACTCTCTATGTGTTACCTTGCCAGCATATTCCATGTGCTGACCCGTTTCGGGCTGCAACTTTCATGTTGCAGACTATTCAGACGACGAGTAAGGTGCTTTTAGGTCGTGGTTCTATACTCAGTGATGCCGTTGGAGTTGATGGACCCATTTATCTTCCAAGTCTTCCGCTGTTATCGATATTAGATGGCCTTAAGCCATATTTATTGTAATAAGTTCTCTTTTGAGACACTGGTGTAATAAGTGTGTGATTGCTACTCTGCTATAAATCCTTCGAAGTATTGTGTGGTGTCAGCATTACTGATCCAGGGATGACACCGGAGCACAGAGACTTGATCCATTCGGGTCGGGTCGCTATAACCAGGATGGTCGACATCCCACGTGTTGGCGAACGGAAGTATTCTTTCTGATATCAAGGAGCAAGGAAACCGTGTGGTATAGTATCACTGCTGATTGCTTTGCAAAAAAATAGTATCACTGCTAATTTATAATTATTTTTTATTTCTGATGAATGCTAGCGTTTCAACTCTTACGACGAAGGGTGCCAAACACGGCACGTGCTGGATGTCCCACTCGTCAGCGAAAGGAGTGACACATGAACATCATGGTAGAGCCCAGCGTAAAAAACAACGTGGTAGAGCGTCTCCACTTCTTCCACTTCTTGGTCGGAGACCACACGTAGTAGTACTTGGTGGTATGAACAATACAAAGTGCGACCTGGAGACAAAGACACGTCTAGTTGGAAGGTCTCGGGGCACATACACATAAACAAATATAAAAGTTAATATGTGCCTCCAACTAATATAGTAGTAGTAGAGTACTTAGGCACGTACTCCATAACATCACCGTGCATTGCACGTACAACATTTAGTGGTAGTACGTAGTAAGAGACAAATGCCGCCCAAGAGTTCCCTTCTCGACCTACTTTTGGGTGTTTGGTAGAGTGTATGGAGGGTGCATGAATCCACACTAGTTTAGCACAAATACACTAGAAGCATACATGAAGAGAGCATGCATGAAGAGGAGTGTTGAATTGAGCATGCATGAAGAGGGAACAACTATGCTGAGACGAGAACGCAACCAAACACACCCTATATGCCACGCATGTTCATACCATTTGTGCCTTTCTACTTCACTTACTGCGCTACATTACTCAGGTTCGTACATCCACTCCTGGGTACATGTTCGTCTCGTAGTTTCAGTCCCATGTGTTCTTCATATAGATGGAACGATCCTTGCATAACATGTGCACCTTGATGCTAGATGTCTCGCGTGTTGGCAAAATGATGAATAAAGCCCACGTAAAAAAATAGAATGGAAGAACATAGATTCCGGACGACCGAGAAGGAGCAAGGAACCTCGTGGTGGAGCATCTACACTCATAATATTTAATATTATTCAGCGATATAAAATTAACCAATCATCTCCACAGTGGACTGGAAGAGTACGAAACATGGCAGCCCAGTGTAGTATCATACTAGTACATGGCTAACCCACGCTATCACCATATTTCTTGGCTTCTATGCGACACCTATCCCTAGTAATCCAGCAGCCTGTATTGCTTCTCCCTCCTTGTCTCTATCAATGTGCGGTGGGCTGGCGTTTCTGCCGTCTATTGAGGTCGGTTAACTATCACATGTTAGCGACATGCCAAGAGCATTCTAAAAAAATTCCTTTCATGTTCCATTTTCAAAAAGGAAAAATCCTTTCACGTACGAATTTGCATGTATGCTTTGAGCAACTTGCATGTCCTATACTACTCCTGTTTGATACTCTAACTTAGCTAGAGGTTAGACTAACTCATGACTAACCCTGAACTAACTGTAGCCAAAGAGGTGTTTGGGTGACAGGGTTAGATTGACAATAAATGCACGTCATGGAGAGAGAAAAGTGATTTTTCAGTGGTCCCAATGAGAACTATCTCCAGTTAGCACCTCTTGGGTGGGATAGTTTTTTTGGTGGGTTCGGTGCAACTTGCTCCAATTTAAACCCTCATGCTTGGATAGTTTAGGGCTATTTGAGCCCCAACTAGCTCAAACTAACTGTAACCCATGGATCCGAACAGGGCCTATGGCCAGTCTCGACGCAGAGTAGTCGCGTGCACCGGTAAGCGGCGCTCTCTCGGTCGTCGCGCCACTTCAAAGCCGGCGCCAGTGAGAGGTCACCTCCGCTCTGGCCCGGCATTAATGCGGCACTAACGCTCCAGGGTGACGCTGACCGTTTCACGTGCGAAGCGCGCGCTGGCAAGGGAGTATAGGTTTTGAACCGTTTCAGGTGTAGTACTAGTAGTTTGCAAAACTACTCAATTATTGCACTCAGTTTCCTAAGAACTTGTGGTAAAAAACATTACTCCACAGCCCGCTTCCCTTCTCCTTCCTCTTCCACCACCCGCGCACATCCGCGGGAAGCGACTGGTCAACCCTTATATAGGAGTGCTAGCACAAAAGGATGCATGCATGACCACTAAAATTTCCATATTAAAGCGCCGCTCCGGCGGGAGTATGACGTATGTTGTTACCTTCGGCCGGCCCATGGCTACCGGGCGACGGCGACCAGAGAAGAGGCGACGGGAGGGGAATGAATGCGGCTACTGTTTGGGTTCGCCTTCCGGCTTAAATAAATGTGCAGCATCACGTGTACCCGCGGCTGCACAAATTGTAACATACGTGTCTGCTTAAGTGGGCGTCACGTAACTGGTGTGTGTGAGAGAGAGATTCTGAGAGACAAAGTGCATGTGTGCGACTCTACTCTTCGGACATGTACTCAACCTTTTGCATCGGATATAAGTATAATGGTATTTACTTTAGCTAGTGATTTACATGGCCATGTTAACGTGGTTGTGTCAAAAAAATGTCACTTCCTGCTCATGATTTGCGTTTTGTAATTACAAGCAAGATTCTCATGCATTGCACGGAACATCAATATGCATTTTTTTACAGAACACCTGTTGTGATTGACCCATGCAGGAGTAATCCCATGTGTAAAAACTAATGATATCTCAAGAATTTTATCAGAAAACTGGTATCTCGAGAATGTCATCGAAAAAATGAAAGATGAGAGATAAGGCGAGGAGGAGTGGAGCGTGGTGGTGACTGGTGGTCGGAATGGGCGGAGGCATGGGGATGGACGGCGCCGACAGGCGGCAGCGGCCACCATGCATGCTAGATTGTTCCAGAGACTTATTCCTTTTTTTAATTGTTGAGCAATGAGGTTGCGAGAGATAATGATGTGGAGAGAGGTGCCGGTATCTTTTGTAAAATTATCATAGTTTGCTTTCTATCCTCAGATATAGATCATACGGTCTGTATTACAAGATGGCAGGCACACCATCACCACCAACTTGTTTTTTTATAAGGATACAGATGATAAGTTTGCTGACTACTAAAGTAAAGTGGAATTTGTCCGTGTTATGCAAGTAAATAAAGGTGATTGTTTATCATACGGGTAAGGTTGGATGAAGGGTGGTAGGTGATAACCCACAAGTATAGGGGATCGCAACAGTTTTCGATAAGTAAGAGTGTCGAACCCAACGAGGAGATAAAGGTAGAACAAATATTCCCTCAAGTTCTATCGACCACCGATACAACTCTATGCACGCTTGACATTCACTTTACCTAGAACAAGTATGAAACTAGAAGTACTATGTAGGTGTTGTTGGATAGGTTTGCAAGATAATAAAGAGTACGTAAATAAAAAGTAGGGGCTGTTTAGATAAAGAAACAATAAAGTAAATATAGCGAGTGTGGAAAGGTGGTGGTAGGAGTTGCGAAATTGCCCCCAAGCAATTGACTACTTTACTAGACCGATAACAAGTATTATGTGGGAGAGGCCACTGCTAGCATGTCATCCCTGACTTGGAATTCTATGCACTTATGATTGGAACTATTAGCAAGCATCCGCAACTACAAACATTCATTAAGGTAAAACCCAACCATAGCATTAAGATATATTGGTCCCCCTTCAATCCCGTATGCATCAATTTCTATGCTAGGTTGAAGCTTCTGTCACTCTTGCCCTCCAATACATAGTCCTATCAACATACAAACTAACCCTAGGGTGTGATCCACGTGCGCAATCATATGATGGGCACCAAAGGATAGCAACATAACCACAAGCAAATTAAATCAATCATAGCAATTCATCAACCACCGATAGGACAACGAAAATCTACTCAGACATCATAGGATGGCAACACATCATTGGATAATAATATGAAGCATAAAGCACCATGTTCAAGTAGAGGGTACAATGGGTTGCGGGAGAGTGGACCGCTATAGATAGAGGGGGGCAGGTGATGGAGATGTTGGTGAAGATGGCGGAGGTGTTGCTGTAGATCGCGGTGATGATGATGGCCCCTGGTGCCACTCCGGTGCCACCGGAAGCGAGGGGGAGAGAGCCCCCCTCCTTCTTCTTCTTCCTTCTCCTCCTCCCTAGATGGGACAAGGGTTTCCCCTCTGGTCCATGGCCTCCATGGCGTGGGAGGGGCGAGAGCCCCTCCGAGATTGGATCTGTCTCTCTGTCTCTCTCTGTTTCTGCGTTCTGTTCTGGCTCTGTTTCACCGTTTCGTATATATATGGAGATATGTAACCCCGATTGGCCTGAAACCTTCGCCGTGATTTTTTTCCGAATATTAGCTTTCTTGCGGCAAAAGAAGAGCGTCAACTGCCTTACGGTGGGCTCACGAGGGTAGGGGGCGCGCCCTAGGGGGGGGGGGGGCGCCCCCCCTGCCTCGTGACCACCTCGGGCACTGGTTCGCGTTGATTTTCCTTCCATATTTTCCAAAAATAAGCTCCATCCATTTTTATCCCGTTTGTAGTCCGTTTGATATGGATATTCTATGAAACCAAAAACATGCAACAGACAGGAACTGGCACTGGGCACTGGATCAATATGTTACTCCCAAAAATAATATAAAAAGTTGCCAAAAAGTATATGAAAGTTGAATAATATTGGCATGGAACAATCAAAAATTATAGATACGACGGAGACATATCAGCATCCCCAAGCTTAATTCCTGCTCGTCCTCGAGTAGGTAAATGATAAAAAAGATAATTTTTGATGTGGAATGCTACCTAGCATAATCTTGATCATATGTCTAATCATGGCATGAATATTAAGACACGAGTTATTCAAAGCAATAGTCTATCCTTTGACATTAAGACAATAATACTTCAAGCATACTAATAAAGCAATCATGTATTTTCAAAATAACATGGCCAAAGAAAGTTATCCCTACAAAATCATATAGTCTGGCTATGCTCCATCTTCACCACACAAAATATTCAAATCATGCACACCCCCGATGACAAGCCAAGCAATTGTTTCATACTTTTGATGTTCTCAAACCTTTTCAACTTTCACGCAATACATGAGTGTGAGCCATAGACATAGCACTATAGGTGGAATAGAATGTTGGTTGTGGAGAAGACAAAAAGGAGAAGATAGTCTCACATCAACTAGGCATATCAACGGGCTATGGAGATGCCCATCAATAGATATCAATGTGAGTGAGTAGGGATTGCCATGCAACGGATGCACTAGAGCTATAAGTATATGAAAACTCAAACTGAAACTAAGTGGGTGTGCATCCAACCTGCTTGCTCATGAAGACCTAGGGCATTTGAGGAAGCCCATCGTTGGAATATACAAGCCAAGTTCTATAATGAAAATTCCCACTAGTATATGAAAGTGATAACTCAAGAGAGTCTCTATATGAAGAACATGCTGCTACTTTGAAGCACAAGTGTGGAAAAAAGGAATAGTAGCATTGCCCCTTTTTTTGCGGGCTTCTTTGGCCCCCCTTTTTTTTCTTTAGGCTTCATTGGCCTCTCTTTTTTTGGGCAATGCTCTAATAATGATGATCATCACAATTTTATTTACTTACAACTCAATATTACAACTTGATACTATAACAAAGATATGACTCTATATGAGTGCCTCCGGCGGTGTACTGGGATGTGCAATGATCTAGCGTAGCAATGACATCAAAAACGGACAAGCCATGAAAACATCATGCTAGCTATCTTACGATCATGCAAAGCAATATGACAATAAATGTTCAAGTCATGTATATGATGATGATGGAAGTTGCATGGCAATATATCTCGGAATGGCTATGGAAATGCCATGATAGGTAGGTATGCTGGCTGTTTTGAGGAAGGTATATGGTGGGTTTATGGTACCGGCGAAAGTTGCGCGGTACTAGAGACGCTAGCAATGGTGGAAGGGTGAGAGTGTGTATAATCCATGGACTCAATATTAGTCATAAAGAACTCACATACTTATTGCAAAAATCTATTAGTCATCGAAACAAAGTACTATGCGCATGCTCCTAGGGGGATAGATTGGTAGGAAAAGTCCATCGCTCGTTCCCGGCCGCCGCTCATAAGGATGACAGTCAATAAACACCTCATGCTCCGACTTCGTTACATAACGGTTCACCATACGTGCATGCTACGGGACTTGCAAACCTCAACACAAGTATTTCTCAATTTCAAAATTACTCAACTAGCGTGACTCTAATATCACCACCTTTATATCGCAAAACTATTGCAAGGAATCAAACATATCATATTCAGCGATCTACAAGTTTATGTAGGACTTTATGACTAACCATGTGAATGACCAATTCCTGTCATCTCTTTAAATAGATATAAGGGAAGCAAGAGAGTTTAATTCTTTCTACAAAAGATATGCCCACGCTCTAACAAATATAAGTGAGGCAAAAGAGCATTCTACAAATGGCGGTTGTCTAAGTGAAGAGAAACAGGCAATCCAAACTTCAAATGATATAAGTGAAGCACATGAAGCATTCTATAAAGCCATACTCAAAAGATATAAGTGAAGTGTAAAGAGCATTCTATAAATCAACCAAGGACTATCTCATAACAGCATGGTGCATAAAAAGAAAAATAAAAACTAAATGCAAAAAACTCTCCAAGATTGCACATATCGCATGAACGAAACGAATCCGAAAATATACCGATACTTGTTGAAGAAAGAGGGGATGCCTTCTCAGCATCCCCAAGCTTAGACGCTTGAGTCTCCTTGAATATTTACTTGGGTTGCCTCGGGCATCCCAAGCTTGAGCTCTTGCCTCTCTTCCTTCTTCTCACATCGAGACCTTCTTGATCATCAAACACTTCATCCACACAAAACTTCAACAGAAAACTCGGTAAGATCCGTTAGTATAAGAAAGCAAATAACTACTCTAAGTACTGTTTCAAACCAATTAATATTTTGTTTTTGCATTGTTTCTACTGTAATATAACTTTTTCATGGCTTAATCCACTGATATAAATTGATAGTTTCATCAAAACAAGCAAACTATGCATCAAAAACAGAATCTGTCTAAAACAGAACAGTCTGTAGTAATCTGAAAATTTAGCATACTTATATTACTTGAAAAATTCTACAGAAATTAGGAAACATATAAAATTTGTATAGGAAGACAGTGCAAAAAGAATCAGAACCATTTGACGTTCCAGCCAAAAATGTAAAATCGCGCACTACAGCCAAAGTTTCTGTCCTGCACCGTTCAAACCATCAAGCAAATGTAAACATCCTAAAGGCAAACCTTGGCACATTATTTTTATAATACAATGGAATTGTACAAGGGGGTAATTATTTTTGTTGCAAGGTTTCTGTAATTAAGATTCACAAAGTTCCCATGGGCATGAACAAAGTTCAAGGACGTCCCCCACTTTCACAATGCTCGTCTCTCTCACTTTCGCTTTTCTTTTAGAAAAAGTTTTGGGTTCCCCTCTTTATTTTTGTTGTTTTTAAACTATATGAAAGCACTCAACAGAAATAATGACTCTCTAAAACTTCCTGGTTGTCTCCCTGGCAGCGCTTTCTTTAAAGCCATTAAGCTAGGCATAAAGTGCTCAAGTAATGGATCCACCCGGATCCCAAGGTATATCAAAGCCAATCTTAATTAACAATGATTTGTAATTTAGTGGTAAGCACAAGGTAACGTAAATCATGTAATGACGAAGTCTAACTCTCTTCCTATGCATCGGCATGTCATAAAAGAACAATTCATGCACACAAAGTAAAGGCCAATGCATAGTATAAACAGTTTCTTGCAATTTTACCATGTTGGAAACATAGAGAGGTGGAGATATAGTTCCTCTCTCATAATAATTGCAAGTAGGAGCAGCAAGCACATGCATATTATATCTATCAAAATCATCATGTGTAATAGTAAAACGCAATCCATCAATGTAATCCTTAATAAGGGAAAACTTCTCCAATATAGTGTAGTTTGGAGAATTCAAAAAGATAATAGGACTATCATGTGTGGGTGCAATAGCAACAATTTCATGTTTAACATAAGGAACCATAGCAAGTTCATCTCCATAAGCATAATTCATATTGGCATCTTGGCACAAGCATAGCAAGCATCATCAAAAAGGGATATTTCAAGAGAATCAATGGGATCATAACAATCACCATAGCAACCGTCCTCCGGTAAGCACGAAGGGAAATTAAACAATGTATGAGTTGAAGAGTTACTCTCATTAGAAGGTGGGCACGGGTAGCTAATCCGCTCTTCCTCCTTTTGTTCTTCACTTTCCTCCTCATCTTTTTCATCCAATGAGCTCACAGTTTCATCAATTTCTTCTTCCATAGACTCCTGCAAAATTTTAGTCTCTTCTTGGACAGCGGAGAAGTACTCAATATATGGTTCAACATAGGCATTAGAAGCATAATTATCATAGCAATATTTAAGTATGGAAAAAATTTCATATTTGTAAAGAGTAGCATCATACTTTTCAATCAAAGAAGCAATTTCGTAAGCACCCTTAAAAGCAACAAATTATTCAATTTGTTGAACATCATAGTAATTATAAACACCCTTATCATAAGAGGATACGATTCCATTATCACTAAACAAAGATTTGGTAGGGAAGGTGTTTCTTAGAGTCTTCAGAACAACATGTATAATCATATATTTCACATAAATTCCTAGCATAGCATTGCAAACGATGAATTCGATCCAGTAAAGTTTTCCCTTTTTCAGATATTCGGTACGAGCACATAGGGATCGAAGATGATCCAAGTAAGATAATTGGGGTTTCAGCACGAGCACATAGGGATCGAAGATGATCCAAGTAATAAGCTTCAGCAGTGTGATAGATTTTGAGTGGTTGTTCAACCATTGGTTTAGTAGGTACAACTAATTTTTTTGGTATTTTGCGTTTCCTACCCATAAATAAATATAGAAAACAACTAAGAACAGCAAATAAAAATTACTTAGTGATAAAGGAAACAAGCACACACGAGAATATTCACCCCACGCTATTGCTCCCCGGCAATGGCGCCAGAAAAAGGTCTTGATAACCCACAAGTATAGGGGATCGCAACAGTTTTTGATAAGTAAGAGTGTCGAACCCAATGAGGAGCTAAAGTTAGAACAAATATTCCCTCAAGTTCTATCGACCACCGATACAACTCTACGCACGCTTGACGTTCACTTTACCTAGAACAAGTATGAAACTAGAAGTACTTTTGTAGGTGTTGTTGGATAGGTTTGCAAGATAATAAAGAGTACGTAAATAAAAAGTAGGGGCTGTTTAGATAAAGAAACAATAAATTAAATATAGCGAGTGTGGAAAGGTGGTGGTGGGAGTTGCGAAATTGCCCCCAAGCAATTGACTACTTTACTAGACCGATAGCAAGTATTATGTGGGAGAGGCCACTGCTAGAATGTCATCCCTGACTTGGAATTCTATGCACTTATGATTGGAACTATTAGCAAGCATCCGCAACTACAAAAGTTCATTAAGGTAAAACCCAACCATAGAATTAAGATATATTGGTCCCCCTTCAATCCTGTATGCATCAATTTCTATGCTAGGTTGAAGCTTCTGTCACTCTTGCCCTCCAATACATAGTCCTATCAACATACAAACTAACCCTAGGGTGTGATCCACGCGCGCAATCATATGATTGGCACCAAAGGACAGCAACATAACCACAAGAAAATTAAATCAATCATAGCAATTCATCAACCACTGATAGGACAACGAAAATCTACTCAGACATCATAGGATGGCAACACATCATTGGATAATAATATGAAGCATAAAGCACCATGTTCAAGTAGAGGGTACAGCGGGTTGCGGGTGAGTGGACCGCTGTAGATAGAGGGTGGAAGGTGATGGAGATGTTGGTGAAGATGGTGGAGGTGTTGGTGTAGATCGCGGTGATGATGATGGCCCTCGGTGGCACTCCGGTGCCACTGGAAGCGAGGGGGAGAGAGCCCCCTCCTTCTTCTTCTTCCTTGACCTCCTCCCTAGATGGGAGAAGGGTTTCCCCTCTGGTCCATGGCCTCCATGTCGTGGGAGGGGCGAGAGCCCCTCCGAGATTGGATCTGTCTCTCTGTCTCTCTCTGTTTCTGCGTTCTGTTCTGGCTCTGTTTCACCGTTTCGTATATATATGGAGATCCGTAACTCCGATTGGCCTGAAACCTTCGCCGTGATTTTTTTCCGAATATTATCTTTCTTGCAGCAAAAGAGGAGCGTAAAATGCTGTAACATCCCAAATTTTCAATTTGGAATGTTATACATTAGATCACCATGCATATCATATTTTCTTGCATTTTGTCGATCCTAGAAATTTCACGCAACTCAAGGACCCTCGGAGAGAGTTGGAGATTTCGTCATTTTCATATTTGAGTCTTCTCAAAATTTGAAGAAAGGATCATTGGATTTGTCGGAGTTTTATTTGCCTTTTATTTGGATAGGGAAAAATGTGTGTTTTCAAAAATTTGCATCTAGGTCCCGAGAAAAGTTCATTTTGCTCGACTCAATTTTAGGAGTCGGGGAAAATTTACTTTAGAAGTTTTGGAGTTCATTTAGATTTTATTTCCTTTGTTTTTCTGCGCGCGTAACCGTTTTAAAAAAAATCCCGCAGCGCCCTGGGCCAAGGCCCAGCCAGCAGGTCGGCCGGCCAGGCCAAGCCGCCGCGCCACGCCAGGGCCTAGTGCGCAGGAGGCCACCGCCCAAGTGGAGTCCCACTAGGACTCCGTTTTCCTCTTTCCTTTTCCTTCTCTTTTTCTTGCCCCCTCCCCCAAGTCTCCTCTCCCCTCACCTATATAAATACCCACACCCCCCCTCTAAACCCCACACCAAGCCCTAAGCCCCCCTCACCCCGCGCCGCGCCCTCACCCCACGCCGCCCGCGCCGCCCTACGCCGCCGCCGCCTTACGCCATCGCTACCGCTGCCCTAGCGCCACCACCGCCGGAGCCCGTTCGCCGGAGCCTCGCCGAGGTTGCCCCGCGTCTCTTTTTCTTCCCCAGTTCGGTTTTTCTTCTAGACCGTTCCAGTTTGCTTTTCTTTCGTTTGCTTCGATTTTCTTCCGAAACCCCTAGATCGGATTCGTTTTCTTTTCCGGTTTAGTGCCTCTAGACCGTTCGCCGGACCGTTCGTCCTAACGACGTGATCACCGGATTATTCTCGGCTAACGAAGGTCCGTACATTCAACCGTTCTTCTTTTTCTTTTCGCCTGATTTATTCCGCGATCGCGATCTCAGATCCGATCTTCATTCTAGTTTATCTTCTTGCTCGTTTATCGGAATCAGGTGATTCCAGCGCCTGGAGTTTCGTTTCGAAACCGCCGTTCCGACTAATCAACTCAAACAAGTTTTGCTATGGTAAAATTTGACCTAGTTTCAACTTGCTAGAACCAAGTTATTTTCTTCCGCCGTTTGTTTTCGGTTTCTTTGTTCGGTTCTTTCTCTCTTTGCAACCGGAGTTCTTAAGTTGAACTTTCTGGTTCAATCTTTTGTTCGAGTTTTACCTGTGCATTAGATGAATACTTATTGTATGCTTGTTGTTTGTCTGCGATAGATTACCCGGATTGCGCCGCCTGTTACTTCGAATCTCTAGGACTCGCGGATCATCAGCAAGGCAAGTAACACTTTGATCATACCTTTTCTACAACCCAGTTTTATTGCATTAGATCAATCCTCACACATTGCATGATTAGGATCTAATTAAATTGTGGGATGGGAAGTAGATGAGGTAGTACCTATTACCTGTTTATTATGAAACCTTTGGGAGTTACTTCTACGTTTGCTTATTATGCCATGCTATGCTAGTAGACGTGGATTGGCTGAGTGATATCCATGACAGATGTGAGATTGACAATTTTAATGGTTTATCTAAGGTGGGAACTGAAACACACATCTGGGTGTATTGAGGCACCTGATGTCTATCAGGACTTGCCTGTTTTTATTTTGGACCGCCACCCAGGCTCAAAGGGATCATAAGATCTTTCATGCTAAATACTTACGTGTGCAGCCACAAGCCAATATGGGCTCTGGCATAGTTGACTAAGTCGTGCGAACTCTTACAGGGTAGACTAGCAGATGTAGGGGAAAGTAGGTGTACCGGTCTATCCATCATAAGGTGCTAGTGCTTCTGAAAGACTGTGTCTCGGTCATCCGTTTCTCAAACACCGATAGTGCGAGAAATCCAATGGAGGCGATCGAGTCTTGTGGGGAAAAGTGTGCAAACCTCTGCAGAGTGTAATAAACTAATCATGATTAGCCGTGTCCCCGATTATGGACATCTTGAGTATCTAGTACTTGAATATCATGTGAATCTTATCATGTTGCTTCTAAATTAATATTGTTGGGTTATTAATGATTATTTTTAATTGGGATTGAGAATGCTGTCAACCATTCTCAATGTTTAACAACCACCATAATAGTTAAATAAATTTATTCCTTTGTAGTAGGGAAAAACTGGCTTTATGCAAAACAGTAACCATAGAGCTTTCCACCAGCCAAATATGCATATAGTATAGTTGTTTCATTCCATTACTCTCTATGTGTTACTTTGCTAGCATATTCCATGTGCTGACCCGTTTCGGGCTGCAACGTTAATGTTGCAGACTTTTCAGACGATGATTAAGGTGCTTTTAGGTCGTGGTTTTATACTCAGTGATGCCGTTGGAGTTGATGGACCCATTTATCTTCCAAGTCTTCCGCTGTTATCGTTATTAGATGGCCTTAAGCCATATTATTGTAATAAGTTCTCTTTTGAGACATCGTTGTAATAAGTGTGTGATTGCCACTCTGCTATAAATCCTTCGAAGTACTGTGTGGTGTCAGCATTACTGATCCAGGGATGACACCGGAGCACAGTAGACTTGATCCATTCGGGTCGGGTCGCTACAGAGATGGTATCAGAGCACACGCTGACTATAGGACACGGCCACTAAGTTAAAGCCATAGATCACTATTCTCTCCTCATTTTCTAACTCCTCATCTTTTCTACTCTTTAGGATGAAGGACGCGAAGATCAAGTACGCTCAATCGGATGAACGCACACCTTTTGGATTTCACTTGAAGGAAGTCACCAAGTACCTAAACATTGGATTACCAAGTTTCACGGGAACTTTCAACGCCACTTTGCCTGAAGAGGAGCGCTGGAAGATTAAAGCTCACATTCCGGGAAGGACATTCGCGCCAATCACGAAGCCCATAGATAGTGTTTTCAATGCACCAACGTGGAGTCTAGGAAAGAGCATGGCAGCCCATATCACCATAGGACGCATTGGAGAAGTTTATCAAGATGACCTCAAGGACACTATCTACCAGATTTGCGGACGCCGAGATGAACAATGGGAGTTAGTCAGCACCAAGAAGGATAGATCCATTGCTGCATTCATCCAGGAGTTAAACCAGCACATTCGACGCCACGAGAACCAGAAGTGCAACGATATGATAGAGTTGAAGAATTTGAAGGCAAGGATCATCGAGCTAGAAGGAGAACTGAAGGCTACACGCAAGGACTACATGGACGAGATAGTAGCTCTAGCAAGACACAATTGCGATCTTAAGCAAGAGATTGAAGATATCAAGATGGAGTTAGCATCCAGGAAGGAAGACATGTACGTCGCATGTCCGGACAACTACATCATCATCGATGACACCGATTCGGATCCAAGTGAACCTGACTTTGAAGACAAAGCTGGAGCGGACATCATGGAGTCTTCCACCGGTTCAAATTTCTAGATGACCACCAAATATTAGAAGTATTTTCCCCCATGTAAACACTATAGTTTGAGCACTTTTGCGATAGCTAGATCGATTGTAAGCCCTTGTTTGATTGAATGAAGTGATTTCGTGTGAATTTGCTCATGTGCATTGGGGTAGTGTTTTCTCTTTAGACCTCACTCTATTCTTATTTCTCATCTTTTCTAAACCCTCAGATGCCTCCGAGACGTGACAATGGATTTCCACCGGAGCTCATTTAGTTGATCCAGCAACAGAATCAATTGATGCAGATGTTAGTCCAGAACCAGCAGAACAACAAGAACAACAACAACAACAACCCACCACCACCACCTGTTGACCACTTAGCCCGTTTCCTTAGGCTGAATCCGCCGGTGTTTTCCAGTAGCATCGAGCCGATAGTAGCAGACGATTGGCTCCGCAAGATAGGAAGGGAGTTGACCACTGCAGGATGCACAGATGGTGAGAAAGTGAAGTTTGTCGCACATTAGTTAGAAGGACCCGCGGCAGCATGGTGGGAGAATTTCATAGCCACCTTCCCAGTTGACACTGTCACATGGGATCAGTTTCAGCAAGCTTTCCGCACTGCACATGTTTCAGCAGGAGCTATGGCCATGAAGAAGCGTGAGTTTTGCAACTTGCGCCAACGAGGAAGGGCAGTTGGCCAGTATGTTGACGATTTCAGCAAGTTAGCATGTTATGCCCCAGATGACGTTGCTACGGATGCAACCAAGCAGGAGAAGTTTCTGGAAGGAATGAATGATGAGTTAAGCATGCAGTTGATGGTAGCAAGTTTCAACAACTACCAGGAGTTGGTAGATCGTGCCATCATGATTGAAGGGAAGCAACAGCAGATTGAGAACCGCAAGAGGAAGTATGGACAGGGGAAGTATAACCCTGGAGCCCAGCGGAAGCCCCGTTTTACCCCTAAATCGGGATTTCAGTTTCAGCATACCCATGGAGGAGGTAGTTCGCACAACCACAATGGCCACAAGAATGGTAATGGGAATGGAGGAAGCAACGGCCAGAATCAGACCACCCCATCAACCCCATCCAAGAGAGACCTGAGTCAAGTCACCTGTTTCAAGTGTTCCAAGACCAGACATTATGCCAATGAATGTCCCGAAGGACAGAATGGAAATGGCAATGGGAGCTCAGGGAAGAAGCCGAACCCTTTGTAACGCCCTCGATGCGGCTATATCTCCCACGTGTCGAGGCACGACTTAGAGGCATAGCCGCATTGAAAGCAATGTCGCAAGTCGGGAAATCATCACACATCCCATGTACATAAATAATATAAAGGGGAATAACATAGTTGGCTTACACTCGCCACGTCACATCAAAGTACATAAATAACATCCATCATACAAATCACTCATGGCCCGACTACGGCGCCAAAATAGAAAAGACCCCCAACATGCGACAAGGCCCTGAATCTAACCCCGAATAGGCACCACTACTGATCATCAGGAAAAGACACATAGTAACGCTGAGAGTCCTCGTCGTACTCCCACTTGAGCTCGAGCGCGCCATCTGGAGCTGTATCATCTGTCCCTGCATCTGGTGTAATAGTAATCTGTGAGCCATAGGGACTCAGCAATCTCGCACCCTCGCGATCAAGACTATTTAAGCTTAATAGGTAGGATGGGGTAATGTATAAGTGGAGCTGCAGCAAGTGACTAGCATATATGGTGGCTAACTTATTCGCAAAAGAGAGCGAGAAGAGAGAGCAAAGCGCGAGCAAGGAACTAGAGGGCAACCTGCGCAAACATAACTCCAACACCGTGTCCACCTCCCGGACTCCACCGAGAAGAGGCCATCACGGAAACACACTCAGTTGATTCATTTTAATTAATTAAGGTTCAAGTTATCTACAACCGGACATTAACAAATTCCCATCTCCCCATAACTGCGGGCACGGCTTTCGAAAGATCAATCCCTGCAGGGGGTCCCAACTTAGCCCATAACAAGCTCTCACGGTCAATGAAGGAATAGACCTCCACCCAAGACACACCGATCAGACTCGGTATCCCGGTACAACAAGACGATTCGACAGGTTAAAACAAGTCCAGCAACACCGCCCGAATGTGCCGACAAATCCCGATAGGAGCTGCAGATATCTCGTTCTCAGGGCGCACTCAGATGAGCAGTCCGTACAACTAAAACCAGCCCTCGGGTTTCCCCGAGGTGGCGCAGCAAGGGGCTCTAGTTCGGACCAACACTCAGAGGAGCACTGGTCCGTGGGGGGCTAAAATAAAGATGACCCTCGGGCTCCGGAAACCCAAGGGAAAAAGAGGCTAGGTGGGAAATGGTAAACCAATGTTGGGCATTGCTGGAAAAGCTTTAATCAAGGCGAACTATCAAGGGGTACCCATTATAGCCCAACCGCGTAAGGGACGCAACAATCCGGGAACATAACACCGATATGACGGAAACTAGGGCGGCAAGAGTGGAACAAAACACTAGGCGAGAGGCCGAGCCTTCCACCCTTTACGAAGTATATAGATGAATTAAGATAACATGGCAATATAATGATATCCCAACAAGTAAATAAATGTTCCAACAAGGAACGGCTCCAATCTTCACCTGCAATTAGCAACGCTATAAGAAGGGGGCTGAGCAAAGCGGTAACATAGCCAATCAACGGTTTGCTAGGACAATAGTGGGTTAGAGGCTCAATAATGGCAATTGGGAGGCTGACAAGCAAGTTGTAGGCATCGTAGCATTGGCAAAGCAAAAGAGCGAGCAAACTAGCATAGCAAAGATAGTAGTGATTTCGAGGGTATGATCATCTTGCCTGCACAGTTGTCAGAGTTGACTGGATCCTCAAAAGCAAACTCAACGGGCTCCTCGTTAGGTAACTCGTCTCCCGGCTCTACCCAACAACACAAACAAGCAACAAGGATACAATCAACCACGTGCAAACTCAAGCAATAAGATGCAAATGATGGTATGCTATGCGGGATGCGATGCGGGATGCAAAATGCAAGACGTGACAGGAAATGCATGAACCTGGCCTCAACTTGGAAAACCAAGTGTGCCACTGGATAGAGGGGAAGAAATCCCCTGAAAACGATATAAAGATCATAGGAATCGGAGCTACGGTTTGGAAATGGCAAGCATTTTACGAAACGAACCGATCTGCGATTTACAGCAAGTAGGCTCCTATATGCAACGAAATGAACATGCTACAGCCACCAAACATGAAATAAAATGCATGGAAGGGATGTACACAAGATGCTTAACAAATCACTAGGACTGAGACATAGGCAAATTCATCCATTAAGGGGTTCAAACAAGCATGGCAAAACTGAATAAGCAAAACAGATTTCAGACTCAGCGAAATTAACGCTAGTCTGGAATTTCAGACCACGATGCTCTCTTCGGAGCAGCAAAACAACATGAAACATAATCTGAACATGACAATTAAGAGCATGGCATGGAGATACTCAACAAGCTTAACAAAACACCCAAAATGACCTGGGGCCAAAAGGGTTCACAAAATACTCTAACGAGCACACGAACATCGATGAAACACAATCAGTTTTCAGACTTGGTGAAAACTGAGACATGCTGAAATCATAACTTACGGAGGCATGTAAACGAGCTCGATGCACTCACTATGGTGCAAGTCATGGCAAGGCAAGCATATATCCATAAAGAAGGCACAAAATGCTAGCTAGACATGGCAAGAACAATGGCATAGCATGCATGGATCACTAGCAATAGCATCGGCAAAATCGCAAAAGAGTTCACGATCTGCCCAAATTAACAACGATGCAAAAGTTGAGCTCGATTGAGTCAACCTAGGGTGCTCCAACATAACAAGTAAAGACATCGATGGATAGAGCACAATAAGCATAACAAAACACTCTTACTGGTCATCCTCAAAAGAGGCACGGATCACTAGGAAACAAGCTGGACATATAGCATCATGAACTAAAACATCCCAGACTTAGTGAAAATCACTAAGTCCCTGAAATCAGCAATCTCAGGTACCCCTTTTGGCAAGCTTGCACAAGACACCACACACATCCTAAAAATGCATGGGTGGCACCTCTGGAAAGAAGACATAATGCTTAACAATTCATCCCAAAGGGGCACAGGCATATCATGCACACAATAATCATGGCAAAAATGACAAAAGTCAATGTTGAGCTAACGGATCTGCAATTTAACTCACGATGCCTCCTTCTAACAGCATTTTGGGCATCAATATGAACTCAAATGCAAATGATGCAATGGAATGAAATGATGTACTCGTCGAGACGAAGATTTTGATATATCATATGTCCAAAACGGAGCCACGGATGCGGAGATATGAGCAGACAAAGTAGGCATTAAAATCAGGGAGGGGAAGGAGAAAGTCAACCCTAGGGTGAGATTGGATCTCAGATCCGGTTCCGACGTGCACTGTAGCTTCACGACGCCCGAGGATGGCCGGCCGGAGATGGCGGTGGTGGCCGGCGATGGAGCGATCGGACCTCACCCGGACGGCGGCGGCGAGGCCGGGCGGTGCGGCGGCGGGGCCGGACGGCGGCGAGGTGGCGCGGTGCGGCGGCGGGATCGGCGTGCAGCGGGGCGGCGGTCGCCGGCCGGCGTCGGGGCGAAGGGCGCCGGCGAGGGGCGCGGGCAGCCGGGGCGGCATCCGTCGGGCGTGGGAACGAAGGGAGGCGGCGGGGCGGCGCGTCTCCTCGGGCCAGGAGGGCCGGACGCGGGCTCCGCGGGCCCTGGCGGCGGCGGCAGAGTGGGAACCCGGGCGGCGAATCAGGCGGCGACAAGTGGCGGCGGCGGGGTGAAAATGGACATGTCCGGTCCGTCCGGACGTGAACGGCGGCGGCAGGATCTGATTTTTTTAGGGTTTCAGGGAGAGGGAAGATCCGAAAACGGAGGGGATGTATTTATAGGCATAAGTGGAGCTAGGAGAGTCCAAATGAGGTGCGGTTTTCGGCCACGCGATCGTGATCGAACGCTCTAGGTAATGGAGCAGAGTTTGGTGGGTTTTGGGCCAAATTGGAGGGGTGTTGGGCTGCAACACGCACGAGGCCTTTTCGGTCCCTCGGTTAACCGTTGGAGTATCAAACGAAGTCCAAATGTCCTGAAACTTGATAGGCGGTCTACCGGTAGTAAACCAAGGCCGCATGGCAAGTCTCGGTCCAATCCGGAAATGTTTAATCCCCACACACGAAAGAAAGCTAGAAATGGCCATCGGAGGAGAATGAAGCGCCGGAATGCAAAACGGACAACGGGGAAAATGCTCGAATGCATGGGATGAACATGTATGCAAATGCAATGCACGTGATGACATGATATGAGATGCAAGAAAAACGAAAATAACACACGAAGACAAAGACCCGAACCCGAGGAATAAATATAACTTAATGCCGGAAACGGCAAGAGTTGGAGTACAAATTGGGAAAGTAATATCTGGGGCGTTACAACACTCCACCACTATGAAAAGATCTCGTCCCGAGATCTAGTACTGAAAGAACTCCGGGTACTCAGAACGGAGGTGATCCTCGCGTTCCCAGGTAGCTTCACGGTCGGAATGGTGTGACCACTTGACTTTGAGAAATTTGATTGGCTTGTTGCGAGTTCTGCGTTCAGTCTCTTCAAGGATTGCAACTGGGTGCTCACGGTAAGAGAGATCTTCTTGGAGCTCAATGTCCTCGAAGTTGACGGTGCGTTCAGGCGTCTTGAAGCACTTTCGGAGTTGGGAGACATGGAAAACATCATGAACATTGGGAAAGTTTGCAGGAAGCTCGAGTTGATAGGCAAGGTCGCCTCTCTTGCTGACAATCTTGAAAGGTCCGACGTATCTAGGGGCAAGCTTCCCTTTGATACCGAAGCGACGAGTCCCTTTCATAGGAGAGACGCGGAGGTAAACATGATCTCCGATCTCGAAAGCCAAATCACGGTGCTTACTATCATAGTAGCTCTTCTGGCGGGATTGGGCTGCTTTGAGGTTATCACGAATGACCTTGCACATTTCTTCTGCCTCTGTGATTAGGTCATTACCCAGCAGCTGACGTTCACCGGTTTCAGACCAGTTGAGAGGTGTACGGCATTTTCTACCATACAGAATTTCAAATGGGGCCTTGCCCGAACTTGCTTGAAAACTGTTGTTGTATGAGAATTCAGCATAAGGAAGACAATCCTCCCACTTCATGCCGAAGGAGATCACACAAGCCCTGAGCATATCTTCAAGAATCTGGTTGACACGCTCGACTTGACCACTTGTTTGAGGATGGAAAGCAGTGCTGAAGCGAATGTTGGTGCCCATGGCCTTCTGAAAGGAATCCCAAAACTTGGAGGTAAAGATGCTGCCACGGTCTGAAGATATCACTTGAGGAATGCCGTGCAGAGAGACAATTCGAGAGGTATAGAGTTCCGCCAATTGTGCTGCAGTGATTGACTCTTTGATAGGCAGAAAGTGAGCCACTTTGGTGAGCTTGTCGATGACAACGAATATAGCATCATTGCCACGCTTGGACTTTGGAAACCCAGTCACGAAGTCCATTTCAATGTGGTCAAACTTCCATTCTGGAATGGCAAGAGGTTGGAGGAGACCTGCTGGCCTTTGGTGTTCTGCCTTCACTCTTCTGCAGACATCACATTCATTCACGAATTGAGCGATCTCACGCTTCATTCGAGTCCACCAATAAGTTTGCTTGAGATCCTGATACATCTTCGTGCTACTAGGGTGGATGGAGAGGAGAGAGTTGTGAGCCTCGTTCATGATCACTTTACGAAGTTCACCTTTGGGCACAACAATTCGATCCTCGAAGAAGAGAGTGTCCTTGTCATCAAGTCGGTAGCACTTGTACTTGGACTGACTCTTTGCAATACCAATCTTCACCCTTTTCACCATAGCATCAAGAAGCTGGGCTTGGCGAATCTGGTCTTCCAAGGTAGGAGAGACTTGAAGGTTGGCGAGGAAACCTTGAGGTACAACTTGCAGATTAAGTTTGTGGAAGGCTTCACAAAGCTCGGGTTGATAAGGCTTGAGAATCAGACTGTTGCAATATGCTTTTCTGCTCAAAGCGTCAGCAATCACATTAGCCTTGCCTGGAGTATACTCGATACTCGGATTGTACTCTTGAATCATCTCGACCCATCGAGTTTGCCTGAGGTTGAGATTAGGCTGGGTGAAGATGTACTTGAGACTCTTGTGATCAGTGAAAATGTCCACTTTCCTTCCCAATAGAAGATGTCTCCAAGTCAACAAAGCGTGCACAACTGCCGCCAACTCGAGATCATGAGTGGGGTAGTTCTTATCATTAGGCTTCAACTGGCGAGAGGTATAAGCAACAACTTTCTTCTCTTGCATCAGTACAGCACCGAGACCTTGGAGAGAGGCATCACAAAAGACCTCGTACGGCTTGGTTTCATCAGGCAGAGTCAGAACTGGAGCAGTGATCAACTTCTCTTTCAAAGCGTTGAAAGCAATATCACACTCCGGAGACCAAACGTACTTGACGTGCTTCTGAAGAAGATTAGAGAGAGGCTTCGCGATCTTGGAAAAGTTTTCAACGAATCTTCAGCAGTAGCTTGCGAGACCGAGGAAGCTACGGAGTTGCTTCACATTCCGAGGAGGTTCCCAATTAACAATTGCAGACACCTTCTCAGGATCCACGGAAATGCCCTTGGCAGAGATGATATGACCAAGATAAAGAACCTCATCGAGCCAAAATTCACACTTGGAGAACTTGGCGTAGAACTGATGTTCCCTGAGCTTGTCAAGAACCAAACGCAAGTGCTTGGCATGATCTTCCTTGTTCTTCGAGAAAACCAGAATGTCGTCGAGATAGACCAAAACGAAGTCATTGGTGTAGGGGTTGAAGATGAAGTTCATCATGCGAGAGAACGTCGGAGGAGCGTTGGCGAGGCCAAAAGACATGACAGTGTATTCATATGACCCATAGCTTGTTCTGAACGCCGTCTTGGGAATATCTTGCTCACGAATGCGAATTTGATGATAACCCATACGGAGGTCAAGCTTGGAGAATACTTGGGCACCCTTGAGTTGTTCAAACTGCTCATTAATGTTGGGAAGTGGGTATTTGTTCTTGATGGTCTTGTTGTTCAATGGACGATAATCAACAAAAAGTCGGTCCGTTCCATCCTTCTTCCTCACAAAAAGAACACCACAACCCCACGGAGAAGTACTAGGCCGAATGAGACCCATCCTTTCTTGAACATCGAGTTGTTTCTTCAACTCCTTCAACTCTTCGGGGCCGAGCTTGTGGGGACGTTTGCACACAGGTTCCATACCAGGCTCAAGTTCAATAACAAATTCAACCGGCCGGTTTGGAGGCATGCCTGGGAGTTCTTCTGGGAAGACATCTTGATACTCACAAACGACTGGGATCTGCGAAATAGCATCCAATTCACCCTTCTCATTGAGAGAAAACAACCGGATTGTATTATCCCGAGCGGCAAAGACAATGACATCCTCAGACGAATGAGTCAGTTGAATCTGCCTGGCTGCACAATCAAGCTGGGCTTTATGCTTAGAGAGCCAGTCCATCCCAAGAATAAGATCGATATCTGAATCACCAAGAACATTTGGAGAAGCCAAGAACTTATAATCGCCCAAAGTGATAGTAACATCCGGAACACATACTCGAGATGTCATTTGACGGGCCGGAGAAACAATAGCCAACGGTTTCAACAACGCTTGAGTATGAAAATCATGCTTAGATGCAAAAGGGCTCGACATAAAGCAATGCGATGCACCAGTGTCAAAAAGAACCCTTGCAGGAATATCGTTAACAGGAAGGTTACCCATGATCACATCTGACGAATCCTCTGCCTGAGCTGCATTCACCATATTGACCTTGGCGTACTTGGGATTATGCTTGACCACAGCTGTACTTGCCGATCTGACAGGAGGAGGAGGAGGAAGACGCCTCTGGTTGAAACACTTGTTGGCGTAGTGACCCTTCTGTAGGCACTTGTTGCACGTGACCTCAGAAAAGCGGACGGTGGTACGGAGCACTCGATCTTGGAGCTTGAGACGAAGTCTTGTTCTGAAAGCCTGGGTTGGGTGGGTGGGAAGAACCACTGCCACCTTTGCTCTTCTGCTGATACGGCTGACAGAACGGAGGAGGAGGAAGCCAATACTTCTGCTGCTTGGCCACTTGAGTAGAGGAAGAAGGTGTAGTGTCTCTGACTCGCTTCCTGGAAGCATCACACCTCAACCGAGCAGCCTCTTGCTTCAATGCCATGTTGTAGAACTCATCGTATCTCAGCGGCTCAAAGAGGACAAGAGCGAGCTGAATTTCTTCACGGAGACCACCCCTGAACTGATAGATCATGCTCTTCTCACCAGGAACATCCTGCTTGGCAAAACGGGCGAGCTTCTGGAACAACTTGTTGTCGTCATAGACAGACAAAGAGCCTTGCTTTAGATTGCGGAATTCTTCACGTTTGCTTTCAGTCACACTTTGAGGAATGTGATGAGCTCGGAAATCACGACAGAAATCATCCCAAGTGATCAAACGTCCACCTCTGGAATCCTTGTACTGCTGGAACCACTCTGCGGCCTGCTCTTTGAGCTGGAAAGAAGCGAACTTGACGAAATCTTCAGGTCTGACGTTGCTGCATTCAAAATGCTTGCCCAGATCGACTAACCAATCATCAGCATCGGTAGCCTCAACATAGTTGTTGAACGTCCTTGGACCATTTGCGAGGAACTGGTTCAGAGTTGCAAAATGGTTTTGATTGTTGCCTTGATTCCCTTGACTGCCTTGATTCCGCTCTTGGATGATTTGCATGATCAACTGTGTGTTTGCCTTAGTAGCGGCCATCACACACTACTGGAATCAGCTAGTTTGCCATCTGCCAGTTCTTTGCCGTCCGCTAGCGGACGGCAAAGAACCTCTTTGCCATCATCTTCCAAAAAGCAGACGGCAAAGAACTGGCTGATGGCAAAGACCAAGTTTGCCCTCAGCCAGTTCTTTGCCGTCTGCTAGCGGACGGCAAAGATTCTTTGCCGTCGGCTAGCGGACGGCAAAGAGGGAGGGGCCCCACTGACGAGCTGCAAAAAAAAACCTAACGGGCCCCCTCTTTGCCGTCCGCTAGCGGACGGCAAAGAGCAAGAAGGCGGACGGCAAAGGGTGGTGGACGGCAAAGAGGGAGGCCCCATGTAACGTTAACAGGGCCGCGCCCCACACCCCCCCCTCTCTCTCTCTTTCTCTCCGACCTCCACCGCCCCGTCGCACCACGCCCCGCCGCCGGCCCAGCGCCCCCCGCCGCCGCCCCGGCGCCCCCCACCCCGTCGCCCCCGCCGCCCCCACCGCCCTGCCGTCTGGGCGCCGCCACGCCCCGGCGCCCCGGCACCTCCGCGCCCCGCCGCCCCAGGCCGCCCCACCCCAGGCCGGCCCGCCCCGCTCCTCCACCGCCCCAGGCCGCACCGCCCCCCTCCTCCACCCTGCAGGTAAGATCTTCTTCCTTTTTTTCTTTTTTTTCTGTTTTTTTAGTTTTAGGTTTATATTTAGTTTAGATTTAGTTTTAGTTTTAGGATTAGTTTTAGGTTTATAGGTTTAGTCTTAGTTTAGTTTTAGGTTTAGATTTAGTTTTTTTCTTTTTCTGTTTTTTTAGTTTTAGGTTTAGTTTAGTTTTAGGAAAGAAGAAAAAGAGAAAAAAGAGGAGATCAGGAGAAGAAGAAGAGGAGGAGGAGAAGAAAAAAGAAGAAGAGGAAAAAGAAGAAGAAAAAAGAGGAGAGGAGGAGAAGAAGAAGAGGAAAAAGGAAAGGAGGAAGAAGAAGAAGAAGAAGAAGAAGGAAAAAAAGGAAGAAAAGGAAGAAAAGGAAGAAGAAGAAAAGGAAAAAAGAGGAAAAAAACCCCGACCCGACACGGCACCCCGACCCGACACGGCACCCCGACCCGACACCGCACCCCGACCCCGACCCGGCACCCCGACCCCTAGACCCCGACCCCGACACCCCGACCCCGACCCCGACCCCTAGTCCCCGACCCCGACACCCCGACCCCGACCCCGACCCCGACACCCCGACCCCGAGCCTGACCCGACATCCCGACCCCGACACGGACACGGCACCCCGACCCCAACCCGACACCCCGACCCCGAGACCCCGACCCCGACACCGACACGACAGCCCGACACCGACACCCTGACCCCGACACGGACACGGCACCCCGACCCCAACCCGACACCCCGACCCCGACCCCGACCCGGCACCCCAACCCCGAGACCCCGAGACCCCGGGCCTTACCCGACACCCCGACCCCGACACTGACACGGCACCCCGACCCCGACCCGGCACCCCGACCCGACACCCCGACCCCGAGACCCTGACCCCGACCGCGAGTCGGACCCGACACCCCGACCCCGACACCGACACGGCACCCCGACCCCGACCCGGCACCCCGACCCGACACCCCGACCCCGAGACCCCGACCCCGACACGGCACCCCGACACCGACAGGGCACCCCGACCACCGACACCTCCCGAAAATTAAGGTGTTCTTTGGCCTTCCAGAGGCCGACGGGGTCATATATTTGTGAATTATTAGTTAGGTCATATATTTTTCGATTTAGTTATGAAAAACATCATATATAATTGTGTTGATCGTGTAGTTTTAAATGTGCAGTTGTTTCATCGCTGCGAGGTTTGGTGTTCGACGACCTCGCCGTGCGTTTGACGAGCTCTGCCCCTTCGTTCGTGGGTGAGCACAAATGACAAGTCCTCCTCCCCCATTAATTATTTGATCTATTCCGATGAAACTTGATAGCTAGCTATATATGTGTCTTGAATCATCAGTATGCGTAACCAATATGTGTCTCCCGTTCGAAAGCGTCATAGTTATAAATATGCATGCATTTGCATATTTATAACCTTGATTCTTTCGAATTGTCCAACGCTATCCATGGACAGCCCGAGTATGTGTAGATTGGGTTCGTTTTCCCATATGCTTTGCTCCGGATCCGACGCATATATTTCGTCAGTGCCTCCCCTGTTGTTCTCCGGGTACACATCCTCTCTGTTTATTGCAGAGACGTGTATCAGGAGAACAGCGGGGAGGTGCTGCCGAAATTTTGCGTCGGATCCGGAGCATAGCATGGGAAAATGAACCCAATCTACACATACACGGGTGGGATTAGGACCTATCATTACCTATTAGAGTGTAGGTTGCATGGACGTAATAAAATTGACAAAGTAGATCAACTGATGAATATATACATGGTGAATTACATATAAAATTGTTGTGTGTCCAGTAGCTCTGAAAGTCAAGATGAGTGACCGTGCTTGGATGTATACCGGTCACACTGGTCAGAACAAATGGAGCTCTGAATGGTTCACAAAAACTAAGGGGTTTGTGCAAGCCGCATTTGCAAATGGCCAAAAGAAAACCTGGTGCCCCTGTTTCCGGTGCGGCAATTGGGAAAAGAAGACAGAGGCAGAAATGGGCAAACACCTGCAGAAGAGTGGTTTTACGCCCGATTATACGGTGTGGACATTTCATGGTGAGTCTGCCCAACGTGACCGAGCTGAGGTGGATCGTCGTCGCACCGGCGAGCATGGTACCGGGATGGAAAACATGGTGCAAGACTATGATGATGCTCGGGATTCGGACGAGGAGATGGAGGAATCTGCAAAGGCCTTCAATGAAATGTTGGAGTCTTCGAAACGTCCGCTCCACGAGCACACTGAGCTTTGTCAGTTGGATGCCATCTCACAAGTAATGGCTCTGAAGGCTCGGTTCAACTTGGGCAGAGAATGCTATGACGCAATTATGACAGTATTTGGACGCTTTCTACCCAAAGGCCATGTAATGCCTGCAAACCTCTACCAGTCGGACAAAATCCTCCGTGCACTGAAGATGCCCTATGAGAAGATACATGCCTGTGAGAAAGGATGTGCCTTATTTAGGCTTGACTATGCGGACTTGAACTATTGTCCCATTTGCAAGTCTTCCAGGTATATTGTGGTAGACAACGGTATGGGTGAGAAGACACAGACCAAAATCCCCGTTAGTGTTCTTCGGTATATGCCAATCGTACCAAGACTTCAACGTCTTTTCATGGTCGAAGAGACGGCCAGACAGATGACATGGAACAAAACAGGCAAAAGAACCGAACTAGATGCAGATGGGAATCTGATGATGGTACACACATCGGATGGTGTTGCGTGGAAAAAGTTTGATGAATTACATGCTGACAAAGCGGCAGATCCGAGGCATCCTCGAGTCGGCATCAGCACGGATGGGTTCAGTGTGTTTGGTATGACGGCAGCCCAATATAGTTGTTGGCCCGTATTTGTCTTTCCACTCAATCCCCCCCCCCCCCGGACAGATTATGCAAAGAAAGAACATTTTCCTGACGTTGATAATTCCAGGACCCAACTATCCGGGCAAAAATATGAATGTGTACATGCAGCCGCTTAAGGACGAATTGCAAGAAGCCTGGGATAATGGGTTCAAGACATACGACGCCTTTAGCAAACGGAACTTCATAATGCATGTCTGGTACATGTACTCGACGCATGACTTGCCGGCGTATGCGCTATTCGTTGGCTGGTGTGTGCATGGAAGGTTCCCGTGCCCCACATGCAAGGGAGCTCTTGAGTTTCGTTGGCTTCAGGCCGGTCGCAAGTTTTCTTGCTTCGACATGCATAGACAGTTCCTGGATCCTCGCCATAAGTTCAGGAAAGACAAGAAGAACTTCATCAGGGGTAGAGTTGTCAAAAACTCTGCACCACCTGCATTGACAGGCCAACAGACCCTGGATCAGTTAAACGCTCTCGAGCCAGATCCACAACGTCCAGGGTACTTCAAGGGGTATAATACTAAGCACGCGTGGACTCACAAAACATGCTTATGGGATCTGCCTTACTTCAAAGACCTCCTTTGCCCACACAACATCGACGTGATGCACACTGAGAAGAATATCGCCGAGGCACTTTTTGGTACATTGTTCGGCATAGATGGGAAGTCAAAGGATAATACTAAGGCCAGAGTCGATCTGGAGGCGCTATGTGATAGGCCGTTACAAAACATGAAAGAACCGAAAGGAAAGCAGAACTGGACGAAGCCAAAGGCATGGTTCAATCTTGGAAGGCCAGCTATGAGGGAAATTCTCTTGTGGGTGCAACAGCAGTTGATGTTTCCCGATGGGTATGCAGCGAATCTAAAGAGGGGAGCGAATCTTGATAAACTGAAGATATTTGGTCTCAAGAGTCATGATTGGCACATATGGATTGAGCGGGTAATGCCGGTGATGTTGCGTGGCTTCATCCCTGAGGATGAATGGCTAGTACTGGCAGAACTCAGCTATTTCTTCTGTGTTCTTTGTGCGAAAGAACTATCGCCTGGCATGCTAGAAGAAATGGAAGAGTTGGCGCCGGAGTTGATCTGCAAGTTAGACAAGATCTTTCCACCGGGCTTCTTTAATCCAATGCAGCATTTGATTTTGCATCTCCCGACCGAGGCAAGATTGGGGGGGCCCGTGCAAAATCGTTGGTGCTACCCAACTGAGAGGATGTAGAAGACGCTTCGAGAAAAATGTAAAAATAAACGTAGAATTGAAGCATCAATGGCTGAGGCATTCATTACAGAGGAGGCGGCAAACTTCGTAACAGCGCACTACGAAGCCAAAAATCGTCATTTGCATAATCCGAAGCCTCGGTACAATGCTGACGAGCCTAAAAAGGGTGGATCCAACCTCAGCCTATTCAAAGGGAATCTCGCACCAGCTAGTGTTTCACATCCAGTATCTTTGGATAACGAAGAATGGCGGACCATTTCGTTGTATATCTTCAACAACCTGATAGAAGTGCGGCCGTACATCGAGTAAGTTCTCGGTACATTGTTTCGCAACTTCTATTTCCTTTGAACTACTCTTATTCCTGGATATGTCATACAGTCGATACGTTACCATATTCTCGTATGGAGCGGAGATCCAAAAGGATTCCGTCGAAGAGTATGAGCTTCTCGCAAAGCAAGGAGGTGGCTATCCCGGTTTCATCTCTTGGTTCAAACAAACGGTAATTTCTATTAGACAATTTCATTTCATTCGCTAATTTGTGCATAATGCAACAATCCTTTCATATTAAACCTGTAGGCTAATTCAGAGTCTATGGACGCCGAATTGAGACAAGTCGCTAATGGTTTTGACTATAAGGTCCGTTCATTTGACAAGTACGACATCAACGGGTATCGCTTTCGTACCTATGGCAAAGAGCTATCGATGACTTAATAAGCTTACTGACCTCCAAAACCATCCATTTTACCTAAGTTAGCTCTAAAACGATCTATACTTAGCTTACTTATGTCAAAAATTGCATAATTAGCTTACTTAGCTCATAGACGATCCATTTTACCTAAGTTAGCTCCAAAATGACCCATCTTACCTAGGTTAGCTTATAAATGATCCAGTTTATCCAAGTTAGCTCTAAAATGACCCAATTTACCTAGAGTAGCTCCTAAACGATCCATTTCACCTAAGTTAGCTAAAAACGATCCATTTCACCTAAATTAGCTCTTAAATGATCCATTTCACCTAAGTTTGCTCAAAAACGATCCATTTCACCTAAATTAGCTCTTAAATGATCCATTTCACCTAAGTTTGCTCAAAAACGACCCATTTCACCTTAGTATGCTAAAAAACGATCCATTTCACCTAAATTAGCTCTTAAATGATCCATTTCACCTAAGTTTGCTCAAAATGATCCATTTCACCTTAGTTAGCTCAAAAACGATCCATTTCACCTTAGTTAGCTCAAAAACGATCCATTTCACCTAAATTAGCTCTTAAATGATCCATTTCACCTAAGTTTGCTCAAAAACGATCCATTTCACCTAAGTTAGCTCAAAAACGATCCATTTTACCTTAGTTAGCTCAAAAACGATTCATTTCACCTAGTTAGCTCAAAAACGATCCATTTCACCTTAGTTAGCTCAAAAATGATGCCCTTCACCTTAGTTAGCTCAAAAACGATTCATTTCACCTTAGTTAGCTCAAAAACGATCCATTTTACCTAAGTTAGCTCATAAACGATCTATTTTACCTAAGTTAGTTCTAAAATGATCCATTTAACCTTACTTAGCTCATAAATGATCCATTCTACCGAAGTTAGCTCTAAAATGACCCATTTTACCTAGGTTAGCTCCAAAATGATCCATCTTACCTAGGTTACCTCTAAAATGCTGCATTTTACCTAAGTTTGCTCATAAGCGATCCATTGCACCTAGGTTAGCTCATAAACGATCCATTTGACCTTACTTAGCTCATAAACGACCCATTTCAACTAAGTTAGCTCATAAATGATCCATTTCACCTTAGCTAGCTCATAAACGACCCATTTCAACTAAGTTAGCTCATAAATGATCCATTTCACCTTAGCTAGCTCATAAACGACCCATTTCAACTTAGTTAGCTCATATATGATCCATTTCACGTAAGTTAGCTCATAAATGACATACTCTTCTTGTTCTAGTCTTCTTCTTGTTCTACTCTTCTTGTTCTAACTTTCTTATTTTTCATTTTCCAGATTTCATTCACTTGACGAAAGCTTGCATAGATGGAGTGCTCCTTATCCCTTTCTCTGTTTCTTTTGTATCGTTCAACTATGCATGTATCGTTGGATGAAACTATTGTAATATATATGGTTGGATGCCTCTATGTTGAACTTGTTATGTATGATGGAACTATGCATGTAATATATATGGTTGGATGATGAAGTTATGTGTTGGATATCTTATATGTTTGCTCTGTAATGGCCTTTTGAAATATATCTATATATGTCATATATATTTGTGATGAAAATTGTTGGATTTAATAAAAAACAGATAAAAGAGCCAATATGCAGGCTCTTTGCCGTCTGCCACCGACGGCAACCTGCTCTTTGCCGTCTGCCGCGGACGGCAAAGAAGCCACGTGGCGTCCACCTGTGCTTCCTGGGAGCTGACCCGTTTGGTCAGTTTGCCTACAGTGGCAGACGGCAAAGACTTTGCCGTCAGTGGCGGACGGCAAAGAACCTGCCACGTAGTGACGTGTAGATGACATCATACGGCAGACGGCAAAGACCCTAGAAATTTTGCCGTCAGTGGCGGACGGCAAAGGCCTTCCATTAGCCACTTAACGGACTGACAGCGCAACTATTGCCGTCCGCCGTCTTTGCCGTCTGCCGCTCTCTCTTTGCCGTCTGCTACTGACGGCAAAGACTTTGCCGTCAGTAGCAGACGGCAAAGAACCAGACGGCAAAGACTTTCCCGTCAGTAGCAGACGGCAAAGAACCTATTTACCGAAGCCTACTTTGCCGGAGCCTTTTGCCGTCCGCCGCTGACGGCAAAGGCCTTTGCCGTCCGCCGTTCGTGCCTTTGCCGTACGCCATGGCAGACGGCAAAGTAGCTGATTCCTGTAGTGACAGCTTGCCATGCTTCCAGAGGAGGCGGAGGTGGTGGTGGATCTTGATTCTGGTTCTGGCTGGTGCTCTTAGCGGGAGCCATCCTGAAGAGGTTGACCACCGTTAGCACATAGGCAGATAAATGAAGCTGAAACCAACAGAATGAAAATTGCAACATAAAGTCTTCACATCCGAACAAAATGAAGGAATGTACTTCTCTTGAAGTGGTCACATATTCCTAAATTGCGAAGCCACGAAGAATCAGGTAGAAGAGGTACATCAACAAGGGATGGAATCAACACATGACGTCGAAGCAACTCGAATGCCACAACTGAAAATAAAACCAAGGGTTGGCTTGCGAAATAAGCCGGAACAAACATATGACAGAAATTCCGTCCGAAGTTTTCATGGTGGGACCTACACGGGCTCGACCGTACATCACCATCATGTACAAGGTAGTGCACATGACATACGAAGCGTCCCCGAGTCAGCATAGCCAAGGACTATTCAAGACACAACGAGGCCACTGTAAAATCGACCGTGAATAGGCGAACCACTAGACGTCCAACCCCAATTTCATATCATACATCTGTTGGAAAGATATCCTAAGAGCTACTTGAATTCCCACCTATGAAACTCCCGAAACTTTCCGGTTATGCAATCAGGTGTTGGGGATACAGGGGAAGCATAATATCTCACCCAAGCTAGCAAATCCTACATCCAGCTGCATCCATCCTTCAACACATAACCAAGAAACCTTCGGAAACCATCTATCTCAACCTTCGAAAAGCATCCGTTATACAAGTTATGGCGATACTCCCGAACTCCCGCCCCAGTACTGGGTGGCGTCGAGGTTATCTCACCAACGAACTGCATAAAGGAGATTTTCGATGTCGCGCACATATCTCAAGTATACCAGAATTGCAACGATAGAATTATGATGACAACACCTCAGAGCACAACTCCCCGGGACACTTCCACTAAACCCCTGACAGGAGGCACCAAGACAATATTCTCATCATAAGCCATCGGAACAAAACCAAGATACTCGCGTGATCCTAAATTTTTTTAGTGAAATTTGAGAAGAGAAGAGTCAAAACTCTACGTCAGGATGCCTTACCAGAGCGATGAGGAGACTGGGAAGTAAAAAGAATTCCTAAGCTCTCCGATATATATAATTCCTAAGGACTCAACACATTTTTCTAGACACAACTCGGCTGCTAAAAACGATCAAGCAATGGGGGCTCCTAAGGTAGGGGAAGGCTCTGATACCAACTTGTAACGCCCTCGATGCGGCTATATCTCCCACGTGTCGAGGCACGACTTAGAGGCATAGCCGCATTGAAAGCAATGTCCCAAGTCGGGAAATCATCACACATCCCATGTACATAAATATTATAAAGGGGAATAACATAGTTGGCTTACACTCGCCACGTCACATCAAAGTACATAAATAACATCCATCATACAAATCACTCATGGCCCGACTATGGCGCCAAAATAGAAAAGATCCCCAACATGCGACAAGGCCCTGAATCTAACCCCGAATAGGCACCACTACTGATCATCAGGAAAAGACACATAGTAATGCTGAGAGTCCTCGTCCTAATCCCACTTGAGCTGGAGCGCGCCATCTGGAGCTGTATCATCTGTCCCTGCATCTGGTGTAATAGTAATCTGTGAGCCACAGGGACTCAGCAATCTCGCACCCTCGCGATCAAGACTATTTAAGCTTAATAGGTATGATGGGGTAATGTGTAAGTGGAGCTGCAGCAAGCGACTAGCATATATGGTGGCTAACTTATTCACAAAAGAGAGCGAGAAGAGAGAGCAAAGCGCGAGCGAGGAACTAGAGGGCAACCTGCGCAAACATAACTCCAACACCGTGTCCACCTCCCGGACTCCGCCGAGAAGAGGCCATCACGGCAACACACTCAGTTGATTCATTTTAATTAACTAAGGTTCAAGTTATCTACAACCGTACATTAACAAATTCCCATCTGCCCATAACCGCGGGCACGGCTTTCGAAAGATCAATCCCTGCAGGGGGGTCCCAACTTAGCCCATAACAAGCTCTCACGGTCAACGAAGGAATAGTTCTCCACCCAAGACACACCGATCAGACTCGGTATCCCGGTACAACAAGACGATTCGACAGGTTAAAACAAGTCCAGCAACACCGCCCGAATGTGCCGACAAATCCCGATAGGAGCTGCACATATCTCGTTCCCAGGGCACACTCAGATGAGCAGTCCGTACAACTAAAACCAGCCCTCGGGTTTCCCCGAGGTGGCGCTGCAAGGGGCTCTAGTTCGGACCAACACTCAGAGGAGCACTGGTCCGTGGGGGGCTAAAATAAAGATGACCCTCGGGCTCCGGAAACCCAAGGGAAAAAGAGGCTAGGTGGCAAATGGTAAAACCAATGTTGGGCATTGCTGGAAAAGCTTTAATCAAGGCAAACTATCAAGGGGTTCACATTATAGCCCAACCGCGTAAGGGACGCAACAATCCGGGAACATAACACCGATATGACGGAAACTAGGGTGGCAAGAGTGGAACAAAACACTAGGCGAGAGGCCGAGCCTTCCACCCTTTACCAAGTATATAGATGAATGAAGATAACATGGCAATATAATGATATCCCAACAAGTAAATAAATGTTCCAACAAGGAACGACTCCAATCTTCACCTGCAACTAGCAACGCTATAAGAAGGGGGCTGAGCAAAGCGGTAACATAGACAATCAACGGTTTGCTAGGACAATGGTGGGTTAGAGGCTCAATCATGGCAATTGGGAGGCTGACAAGCAAGTGGTAGGCATCGTAGCATTGGCAAAGCAAAAGAGCGAGCAAAGTAGCATAGCAAAGATAGTAGTGATTTCGAGGGTATGATCATCTTGCCTGCACAGTTGTCAGAGTTGACTGGATCCTCAAAAGCAAACTCAACGGGCTCCTCTTTAGCGAACTCGTCTCCCGGCTCTACCCAACAACACAAACAAGCAACAAGGATACAATCAACCACGTGCAAACTCAAGCAATAAGATGCAAATGATAGTATGCTATGCGGGATGCGATGCGGCATGCAAAATGCAAGACGTGACAGGAAATGCATTAACCTGGCCTCAACTTGGAAAACCAAGTGTGCCACTGGATAGAGGGGAAGAAATACCCTGAAAACGATATAAAGATCATAGGAATCGGAGCTACGGTTTGGAAATGGCAAGCGTTTTACGAAACGAACCGATCTGCGATTTACAGCAAGTAGGCTCCTATATGCAACGAAATGAACATGCTACAGCCACCAAACATGAAAACAAAATGAGTGGAAGGGATGTACGCAAGATGCTTAACAAATCACTAGGACTGAGACATAGGCAAATTCATCCATTAAGGGGTTCAAACAAGCATGGCAAAACTGAATAAGCAAAACAGATTTCAAACTTAGCGAAATTAACGCTAGTCTGGAATTTCAGACCACGATGCTCTCTTCGGAGCAGCAAAACAACATGAATCATAATCTGAACATGACAAGTAAGAGCATGGCATGGAGATACTCAACAAGCTTAACAAAAAACCCAAAATGACCTGGGGCCAAAAGGGTTCACAAAATACTCTAACGAGCACACGAACATCGATGAAACACAATCAGTTTTCAGACTTAGTGAAAACTGAGACATGCTGAAATCATAACTCACGGAGGCATGTAAACGAGCTCGATGCACTCACTACGGTGCAAGTCATGGCAAGGCAAGCATATATCCATAAATAAGGCACAAAATGCTAGCTAGACATGGCAAGAACAATGGCATAGCATGCATGGATCACTAGCAATAGCACCGGCAAAATCGCAAAAGATTTCACGATCTGCCCAAATTAACAACGATGCAAAAGTTGAGCTCGATTGAGTCAACCTAGGGTGCTCCAACATAACAAGTAAAGACATGGATGGATAGAGCACAACAAGCATAACAAAACACTCTTACTGGTCATCCTCAAAAGAGGCACGGATCACTAGGAAACAAGCTGGACATATAGCATCAGGAACTAAAACATCCCAGACTTAGTGAAAATCACTAAGTCCCTGAAATCAGCAATCTCAGGTACCCCTCTTGGCAAGCTTGCACAAGACACCACACACATCCTAAAAATGCATGGGTGGCACCTCTGGAAAGAAGACATAATGCTTAACAATTCATCCCAAAGGGGCACAGGCATATCATGCACACAATAATCATGGCAAAAATGACAAAAGTCAATGTTGAGCTAACGGATCTGCAATTTAACTCACGATGCCTCCTTCTAACAGCATTTTGGGCATCAAGATGAACTCAACTGCAAATGATGCAATTGAATGAAATGATGTACTCGTCGAGACGAAGATTTTGATATATCATATGTCCAAAACGGAGCCACGGATGCGGAGATATGAGCAGACAAAGTAGGCATTAAAATCAGGGAGGGGAAGGAGAAAGTCAACCCTAGGGTGAGATTGGATCTCAGATCCGGTTCCGACGTGCACTGTAGCTTCACGACGCCCGAGGATGGCCGGCCGGAGATGGCGGTGGTGGCCGGCGATGGAGTGGCCGGACCTCACCCGGACGGCGGCGGTGAGGCTGGGCGGTGCGGCGGCGGGGCCGGACGGCAGCGAGGTGGCGCGGTGCGGCGGGGGGATCAGCGTGGAGTGGGGCGGCGGTCGCCGGCCGGCGTCGGGGCGAAGGGCGCCGGCGAGGGGCGCGGGCAGCCGGGGCGGCGCCCGTCGGGCGTGGGCACGAAGGGAGGCGGCGGGGCGGCGCGTCTCCTCGGGCCAAGAGGGGCCGGACGCGGGCTCCGCGGGCCCTGGCGGCAGCGGCGGAGTGGGAACCCGGGCGGCGAATCAGGCGGCGACAAGTGGCGGCGGCAGGGTGAAAATGGACATGTCCGGTCCGTCCGGACGTGTCCGGCGGCGGCGAGATCTGATTTTTTTTAGGGTTTCGGGGAGAGGGAAGATCCGAAAACGGAGGGGATGTATTTATAGGCATAAGTGGAGCTAGGAGAGTCCAAATGAGGTGCGGTTTTCGGCCACACGATCGTGATCGAACGCTCTAGGTGATGGAGCAGAGTTTGGTGGGTTTTGGGCCAAATTGGAGGGGTGTTGGGCTGCAACACAGACGAGGCCTTTTCGGTCCCTCGGTTAACCGTTGGAGTATCAAACGAAGTCCAAATGTCCCAAAACTTGACAGGCGGTCTACCGGTAGTAAACCAAGGCCGCATGGCAAGTCTCGGTCCAATCCGGAAATGTTTAATCCCCACACACGAAAGAAAGCTAGAAATGGCCACCGGAGGAGAACGAAGCGCCGGAATGCAAAACGGACAACGGGGAAAATGCTCGAATGCATGAGATGAACATGTATGCAAATGCAATGCACGTGATGACATGATATGAGATGCAAGAAAAACGAAAATAACACACGGAGACAAAGACCCGAACCCGAGGAATAAATATAACTTAATGCCGGAAACGGCAAGAGTTGGAGTACAAATTGGGAAAGTAATATCTGGGGCATTACACCCTTTCAATAGGGGACAGGTGAACCACGTTAACGTGGAGGAAGTTGAAGATCAGCCTGATGCAGTAATCGGTAAGTTTTTGGTTAAGTCATTTACCGCACTCGTTCTTTTCGATACTGGTGCATCACATTCATACATATCAAGGGGATTTGTGGAAAAATATAGCCTGCCCACTAGGATTCTTAAAACACCTATGCTAGTAAGTTCACCAGGAGCAGAGTACATGGCCAGTCAAGGATGCTTTCAAGTGCCATTAAGCATAGGAAGGCATGTTTTCCCAACAAATTTGATTATTCTGGAATCCCAAGGTTTGGATGTAATTCTCGGTATGGATTGGCTGTCGATGTATGGAGGAAACATCGATTGTGCTAGTAAGTCAATTTTGCTTACAACTCCAGAAGGAAGAAGGATCAAGTATATATCCCGGCATGTGCCAAATAGGACACAAGTAAATTGCCTAACAGGAGTTGTGCAGGAGGAAGTACCAATGGTAAAGGATTTTCCTGATGTATTTCCAGAAGAGTTGCCAGGCATGCCACCGGATAGAGACATTGAGTTTTTGATTGAGTTATTGCCAGGTACAGGCCCAATATCAAAGAGACCATACCGGATGCCAGCAAAGGATTTGGTAGAAATTAAGAATCAGATTAAGGAGTTATTGGAGAAAGGTTACGTACGCCCAAGTTCTTTGCCTTGGGGATCACCCGTACTTCTAGTGGAGAAGAAGGATGGATCATTACGGATGGTTGTTGATTACCGTGCATTGAACGAAGTAACCATCAAGAACAAGTACCCACTGCCAATGATAAATGATCTGTTTGATCGTTTGCAAGGAGCTAAAGTATTTTCCAAGATCGATTTGCGATCAGGGTACCATCAGTTGAAGATTCGAGAGCAGGACATACCTAAGACAGCATTCACCACAAGATATGGACTGTATGAGTATACCGTTATGTCATTTGGATTGACTAACGCACCTGCCTATTTTATGAAACTGATGAACAAAGTGTTTATAGAGTTTTTGGATAAGTTCATCGTAGTGTTCATTGATGATATCCTGGTTTATTCAAAGAATGAAGAGGAGCATAAGGAACATTTGCGTTTGGTTTTGGAGAAACTAAGGGAACATCAGTTATATGCCAAATTTAGCAAATGTGAGTTTTGGTTGAAAGAAGTAGGATTCCTTGGGCACGTTATATCCGGAGAAGGGATAGCAGTTGACCCCGCAAAGGTTGAGACCGTAACCGAATGGGAAGCACCAACGACAGTTGGAGAGATCCGGAGTTTTCTTGGACTCGCAGGATACTACCGGAGATTCATTGAGAACTTTTCAAAGATTGCAAAGCCTATGACGGAGTTGTTGAAGAAGGATACTAAGTTCAAATGGACTAAGGAGTGTGAGGCTAGTTTCCAGGAGTTGAAGAAATGTTTGGTTACCTCACCAGTGTTGATTTTGCCAGATCAGACCAAGGATTATGAGGTATATTGCGACGCTTCACGTCGAGGACTTGGAGCAGTGCTTATGCAGGAAGGGAGAGTTGTTTCATATGCTTCACGACAACTGAAGCCTCACGAATTGAATTATGCTACGCATGATTTGGAGTTAGCAGCCGTAGTGCATGCATTGAAGACTTGGAGACATTTCCTCGTTGGAAATCATTGTGAGGTGTACACGGATCACAAGAGTTTGAAGTACATTTTCACGCAGAAGGAGTTGAATCTCAGACAAAGGTGATGGTTGGAGCTCATCAAGGATTATGATATGAGACTGCATTACCATCCCGGAAAAGCTAATGTAGTAGCTGACGCATTGAGCCGTAAGAGCCATGTAAATACGTTGATGACGGGACAAATACCCAAGGAGTTATCAGAAAACCTTCGTGAACTAAGTTTAGAGATAGTTCCGAAAGGCTATGTTGCAGCATTGGAGATTCAGTCAACATTGATGGATAGAATCAGGGAAGCTCAGAAATCTGACAAGGAGATTGCTTCTATAAAGGAGAAACTAAGCAAAGGAAAAGCAAAGGGATTTTGTGAGGATGAGCACGATACCCTATGGTTTGAGGACCGTGTTTATGTGCCAAATGACCCGGAGATCAGGAAGTTGATTCTGCAAGAGGCACATGATTCATCACATTCGATTCACCCAGGAAATAGCAAGATGTATTTGGATTTGAAGGAGACATTCTGGTGGACCGGAATGAAGAAGGATATTGCAGCATATGTAGCAGTTTGTGACGTATGTCATAGAGTAAAGGCAGAGCATCAGAAGCCAGTCGGACTGTTACAACCATTGCCGATACCCGAATGGAAGTGGGATAAGATAGGCATGGATTTTATCACAGGACTACCCAGGACGAAAGCAGGATATGACTCGATATGGGTAGTAGTTGATCATTTGACGAAGGTAGCACATTTCATTCCAGTTAAGACCACTTACACCAGTGCTAAGTTGGCAAAGATATACATGACTAGGATCATTTGTTTGCATGGAGTTCCAAGGAGTATTGTATCAGACAGAGGAACCCAATTTACCTCAAAGTTTTGGAATCAGTTACATGAAACTTTGGGAACTAGGCTAGAGTTCAGCACCGCTTTTCATCCGCAGACACATGGACAGATCGAGAGAGTCAATCAGATTTTGGAAGATATGCTGAGAGCTTGTGCACTAGATTATGGATCTAGTTGGGACGATAACTTGCCGTATGCCGAGTTTTCATATAACAATAGCTACCAAACCAGTTTGAAGATGGCACCTTTCGAAGCTTTATACGGAAGGAGGTGCAGGACACCGTTGTCATGGGACGAAGTTGGAGATCGTCAGTTCTTTGGACCAGATTTGATTAAGGAGTCTGAACAGAAGGTGAAATTGATTCGCAATAGGCTCAAAGTAGCCCAGTCCAGGCAGAAGAGCTACGCAGATTCTAAACGCAAGGAGACAGTTTACGAAACCAGAGACAGAGTGTATCTCTGAGTATCCCCACTTCGAGGAGTTAAGCGCTTTGGAGTTAAGGGAAAATTAGCACCGTGTTTCGTTGGACCATATAAGATCTTGCAACGTATGGGAGAAGTCGCGTATAAGTTGGAATTACCAGAGGGACTGTCAGGAGTTCATGACGTATTCCATGTTTCTCAGCTGAAGAAATGTCACGCCGAGATGGCGGAGGTACCACTAAGAGATACAGTGCCGCTTGAAGCAATTTAGTGGAAGGACGACTTAACGTATGAAGAGAAACCAGTCAAGATTCTCGAGTATGCCAGCAGAGTTACCCGTAGCAAGGTTATCAAGTTTTGCAAAGTTCAGTAGAACCACCACTCAGAGGATGAAGCCACCTGGGAGAGAGAAGAAGATTTGCTCAAGGACCACCCTCACCTATTTTCTAGCCAACCCGAATCTCGAGGGCGAGATTCATCTTAAGGGGGGTAGGTTTGTAACATCCCAAATTTTCAATTTGGAATGTTATACATTAGATCATCATGCATATCATATTTTCTTGCATTTTGTCGATCCTAGAAATTTCATGCAACTCAATGACCCTCGGAGAGAGTTGGAGATTTCGTCATTTTCATATTTGAGTCTTCTCAAATTTTGAAGAAAGGATCATTGGATTTGTCGGAGTTTTATTTGCCTTTTATTTGGATAGGAAAAAATGCGTGTTTTCAAAAATTTGCATCTAGGTCCCGAGAAAAGTTCATTTTGTTCGACTCAATTTTAGGAGTCGGGGAAAATTTACTTTAGAAGTTTTGGAGTTCGTTTAGATTTTATTTCCTTTGTTTTTCTGCGCGCGTAACCGTTTAAAAAAAATCCCGCAGCGCCCTGGGCCAAGGCCCAGGCAGCAGGCCGACCGGCCAGGCCAAGCCGCCGCGCCGCGCCAGCGCCTAGTGCGCAGGAGGCCGCCGCCCAAGTGGAGTCACACTAGGACTCCGTTTTCCTCTTTCCTTTTCCTTCTCTTTTTCTTGCCTCCTCCCTCAAGTCTCCTCTCCCCTCACCTATATAAATACCCACACACCCCCTCTAAACCCCACACCAAGCCCCAAGCCCCCCTCACCCCGCGCCGCGCCCTCACCCCACGCCGCCCGCGCCGCCCTACGCCGCCGCCGCCCCTTGCTAGCGTCGCCGCCGCCTTACGCCGTCGCCGCCGCCGCCCTAGCGCCGCCGCCGCCGGAGCCCGTTCGCCGGAGCCTCACCAAGGATGCCCCGCGTCTCTTTTTCTTCCCCGGTTCGGTTTTTCTTCTAGACCGTTCCGGTTTGCTTTTCTTTCGTTTGCTTCGATTTTCTTCCGAAACCCCTAGATCGGATTCGTTTTCTTTTCCGGTTTAGTGCCTCTAGAGCGTTCGCCGGACCGTTCGTCCTAACGACGTGATCACCAGATTATTCTCGGCTAACGAACGTCCGTTCGTTTAACCATTCTTCTTTTTCTTTTCGCCTGATTTATTCCGCGATCGCGATCTCAGATCCGATCTTCATTCTAGTTTATCTTCTCGCTCGTTTATCGGAATCAGGTGATTCAAGCGCCTGGAGTTTCGTTTCGAAACTGCCGTTCCGACTAATCAACTCAAACAAGTTTTGCTACGGTAAAATTTGACCTAGTTTCAACTTGCTAGAACCAAGTTGTTTTCTTCCGCCGTTTGTTTTCGGTTTGTTTGTTCGGTTCTTTCTCTCTTTGCAACCGGAGTTCTTAAGTTGAACTTTCTGGTTCGATCTTTTGTTCGAGTTTTACCTGTGCATTAGATGAATACTTATTGTATGCTTGTTGTTTCTCTGCGATAGATTACCCGGATTGCGCCGCCTGTTACTTCGAATCTCTAGGACTCGCGGATCATCAGCAAGGCAAGTAACACTTTGATCATACCTTTTCTACAACCCAGTTTTATTGCATTAGATCAATCCTCACACATTGCATGATTAGGATCTAATTAAATTGTGGGATGGGAAGTAGATGAGGTAGTACCTATTACCTATTTATTATGAAACCTTTGGGAGTTACTTCTACGTTTGCTTATTATGCCATGCTATGCTAGTAGACGTGGATTGGGTGAGTGATATCCATGACAGATGTGAGATTGATAATTTTAATGGTTTATCTAAGGTGGCAACTTAAACACACATCTGGGTGGATTGAGGCACCTGATGTCTATCAGGACTTGCCTGTTTTTATTTTGGACCGCCACCCAGGCTCAAAGGGATCATAAGATATTTCATGCTAAATACTTACATGTGCAGCCTCAAGCCAATATGGGCTTTGGCATAGTTGACTAAGTCGTCCGAACTCTTACAGGGTAGACTAGCAGATGTAGGGGAAAGTAGGTGTACCGGTCTATCCATCGTAACGTGCTAGCGCTTCTGAAAGACTGTGTCTCGGTCATCCGTTTCTCAAACACTGGTAGTGCGAGAAATCCAACGGAGGCGATCGAGTCTTGTGGGGAAAAGTGCGCAAACCTCTGCAGAGTGTAATAAACTAATCATGATTAGCCGTGTCCCCAGTTATGGACATCTTGAGTATCTAGTACTTGAATATCATGTGAATCTCATCATGTTACTTCTAAATTAATATTGTTGGGTTATTAATGATTATTTTTAATTGGGATTGAGAATGCTGTCAACCATTCTCAATGTTTAACAACCACCATAATAGTTAAATAAATTTATTCCTTTGTAGTAGGGAAAAACTAGCTTTACGCAAAACAGTAACCATAGAGCTTTCCACCAGCCAAATATGCATACAGTATAGTTGTTTCATTCCATTACTCTCTATGTGTTACTTTGCCAGCATATTCCATGTGCTGACCCGTGTCGGGCTGCAACGTTAATGTTGCAGACTTTTCAGACGATGATTAAGGTGCTTTTAGGTCGTGGTTCTATACTCAGTGATGTCGTTGGAGTTGATGGACCCATTTATCTTCCAAGTCTTCTGCTGTTATCGTTATTAGATGGCCTTAAGCCATATTATTGTAATAAGTTCTCTTTTGAGACATCGTTGTAATAAGTGTGTGATTGCCACTCTGCTATAAATCCTTCGAAGTACTGTGTGGTGTCAGCATTACTGATCCAAGGATGACACCAGAGCACAGTAGACTTGATCCATTCAGGTCGGGTCGCTACAAACGCCTTACGGTGGGCTCAGGAGGGTAGGGGGCGCGCCCTAGGGGGGCGCCCCCTACCTCGTGACCACCTCGGGCATTGGTTCGCGTTGATTTTCCTTCCGAATTTTCCATATTTTCCAAAAATAAGCTCCGTCCGTTTTTATCCCATTTGGACCCCGTTTGATATGGACATTCTGCGAAACCAAAAACATGCAACAGACAGGAACTGGCACTGGGCACTGGATCAATATGTTAGTCCCGAAATAATATAAAAAGTTGCCAAAAAGTATATGAAACTTGAATAATATTGGCATGGAACAATCAAAAATTATAGATACGACGAAGACGTATCAGTAGGAACAAATGCTCCGCCTAGAGCATGTGTGTGTGAGATGGAGTCTTAGTGTATGTGTGTGGGGTGTGTGTGTGTGAGGAGAGAGAGAGATGGAGTCTTAGTTTGTGTGTGTGAGAGAGAGGGAGAGAGATGGAGTCTTGGTGTATGTGGGGGGGCGTGCGTGCTTGCGTGTGTGTGTGTGTGTTTGTGTGTGTGTGTGTGAGAGAGAGAGAGAGAGATGGAGTCTTAATTAGTGTGTGTGTGTGTTGGGGGGAGGGGTGCGTGCGCGTGTGTGTGTGTGTCGCGGGGTCCTCTGTGGCGGATGTAACTTAAGTGTGCATGGCTTTCATCATAGCGAGGTTGATGTGTATGGCAGAGGCCACCAACGATGGGGTGCGAGAGAGAAAATGCCTGTAGAGGGGGAAGAGAAGGTGTGTGCGCGTGAGAGGAGTCAACTTCGAGAGAACGTGTTTGTTCGAGAGACACCGAGGAAGACTACTATATATCGATGGTGCATGTAGGCGGGAATTAAACTAAGGGAAGGTCTTATTGGTTTCAGGGATATAGGGGAAGAGTGAGAGGCGGGGGGGGGGGGGTAGCTAGAAGGAGATTGTTAAGTGTGAGTGTGTGTTTTACACATCCAGGCGGAAGTTATGTGCACAAAAGAGGAGAACGATTCGATGTTGCGCTAGGATTGAGGGTAATTAACTACGTACGGAGACATAGAGACCTTGAACGTGCATGTGTGAGAGGTATACATGTATACGTGGGATGTGTGTGTGTGCGTGCGCGAATGATCGAGATAAAAGAAAGAAGACATAAGTCATAAGATCAACGATATGGGAGAGACGGATCGGTATGACAATACGCATGCCTGTGAGAATGCATGGAAGAAGTCCTGAAAATTGAGCATGTGTTTTTGTCTTTAAGAGATAGTGGCGTGGGCTCGAGCATGCATCTATGGTGAGCAGACGGAGTGAGGCGCAACGATTGTGCAAAAGAGACCAACCTATAAATGCATATGTATGGAGAGACATATATAGTGTGGGTGATAGGAAGCAAGACTCGGTGCGAGAAAGAAATGTTGACAGAGAAACTACAAATAGATACAGAGATGGAGATGCTAGCTAGAGGGACATCCGCTAGTTTGGGTGTTGGAGATGACCACCAGGTGGTTCAAAGGGTGAAGTTATATATGTGTGTGAGAGGGCACTTGACTGCATGTAGAGAGAAACATATGTAGTGTGCGTGATAGGAATCAAGAGTGAGGGCGAGAAAGAAGGTTGATGGAGAAACAGATAAATAGACAGATAAAGATGCTAGCTAGTGTGCGTTAGAGATAGGAGTCGAGTGGATCAGAAGGCTGGGTTATGTGTGTGGGTGTGAGAGAGATAGAGAAAGGGTGCATGTGAGTCACATACAAACAGATATCAGAGAGAAATGAGTTCCAGAGAGACGGAGTTTTTGTCTGCGAGAGAGAAAGATATTTCACAACGAGAGTGATAGCTAGAGAGATATACGAGGGAACGCAAGATATCTCTAGGGAGAGAGGGTGTGTGTGAGCGACATACAAGAGAACAATGGAGAAATATGAGACCCTGGGAGACAAAGTTTGTGTTTGTGTGTGAGAAAGAGATATTGAAGAGGAAGAGTCGTAGCTTCTCATATCTAAGGAGCGAAAGACATCTCTGTATGAGGGGTGTGCGGGTGGCACACATGGGAATAGTGGACAGAAATGAGACCCCGAGAGACAAAGTTTTGTGTTTGTGTGAGAGAAAGAGATTCCACATGGAGAATCATAGTTAGAGACACATAGCAGGGAGCGAGATATACTTAGAGAGAGATAGAGTGATGAAGGTCGAGGGAGAGAGTACTGTCAGTGTGTTACGAAGATAAAAGATCATTGTCGACAGACAGGTAGCATGAGAGATACCTGAGAGACGATGAACGCATATAGGTCCAGAGAGATAGTCCTATATAAGCATGAGTGATAGCTATATGAGACGGATATCTGGATTAAAGGGGATTCAAATAGTTAAACTGGAGATCACAACATCAATAATATCATAACGCAAATTGGTGTATCAAACATGCATATTCATTTGAATTTGGGCACACGTGTAATGTTATATAGTTTATCAATATTGGTGATCCATAGATTCTTCAATTACAAACAATGCATGGTTTATATGGAATTAATGTATAAACGGGATTACACTATATGTTGTGTGTGTGAAACACATTATACATGTTTGAGAAGTAAAAAAACCCGCATGAAACACACATTAATTGGATACAGTTAGCGAGGAATGCATACATTGGATTTCAACATAAAGTGGTTTCAAATATTTGAAAATCCAAATTGATGGATACAACCTTATGAATCTGAGATCATGCCATTTGTAAACCATATTTATGTATAAATGGTGTTGTGCTTTTAAAAGTATATATAAAAATGATGTATATAGAATGTAATTCCAATTGAAAATGGATCCCGCCCGAAAAAAATAGAATACAAAGGGGATTCGAATTGAGTTGGCATGGTAAACGTGCACTCTCCAAAAGTTGAATGAAGGGGGGAAAGTCGCAGTAACCGCCCGAAACCAAAATCTGCGAGATGGAAATCACTACTGCCTATCCCTGCCACGCAAAGCCTATATGCTAGGTTTCTATAGGTTTCGATAGGGGTAGGTTTGTAATTTCACCCAAACGTGACGTAACCGCCTCTCACCCAGATTCATACACGGTGGGCGCCAAAACATAGTGTATCCTCGGCCGAAAGCAACTCCCTCCCCGATTCATATTCATACACGGTGGGCGCCAAAAACAAACTCTCGTCGGCAAATATTCGGTGTATGCGAGATTACCGTCCTATCCCCAACGACTAGTGTTGCTATGATGTAGTAGATATTTGAAACGGGGGCTAAGTTTGTAAATTTCCTCGCATTTGAGACAAGCGCACCCTGAATACATGGTTCCCCCCTTCCTCTCTACCTCCCTTTTCCCCATTCGTATTCCGTGGGCGCCAAAACACCTTCTCCACCCCACCCTCCTCCGTCCGCCGCCGTGCGCCACCCCATCCACCGCCGTCCTCCTCCACCATGCTGGAGTTGATACCCCGACGCCGCCGTCCATTACAAGAGATCGACCTCTCTCATCCACGGCTTCGGACCGGGATCCTTGCATCTCGTCCTCCCGCTTCATCCCCGCCGTCGTCCACCTTGCCGGCGCCGCTCCTACGACCGTCTCGTCCACCGCGCTCCGCCGCCACCATCTACCCTCTTACATATGCTTCCACGCCGCCGACAGCCATCGCTACCGTAGCACCCTCAAATTCTCAGCAGATGCGTACACAGCGCCGCACCAGAGGCGGTACTCTTTCGTATCTGCTCAACTTATTTATCGCAGCAAGAAAATAGATTGCCACTACTTTACTCTGATTTCTTGTCTTGGTTGCGAAGTTGCCTTTGTCCAGTTTGCACCCTCAGATCCGCCATGGCACGCTCAACACCATACTCGCAATGCTTATGGTTTTCCCCTTTTATATTCCACACTAGTTAAATCACAGTAGACTAAATTTCAAAATTGGGTCAGTCAATTTTTCAGAGCTCGTCGGAGTTCGCCGGTGCGATCGGAGGGGCTCAGGTGGGGACGGTGGTTGTGGGAGGCAGTGGTGGGGCCTAGTCGAATGATGAAAACTCGACGCGGGTGGGGGCGGGGGTGGGGGTGGCGGAGGAACACAGGCGGCGGGGCCGGTGGTTCAGACGGTGGCCTGTGCGGTGTTCTGTATGGGAAGCACAGTATGTTCCTTGTCAGGAAGGGGAGCAGGGACATCTGCAGTCAACAGCTGATAGAGCTGGCCTGTACGTGATCGATAGGCTTTCAATTACTAGCAGCAATACAGCACCGTAATTTCCAGCCAGTTCCACATTCCCGATTTATATATCCTGGTTATGGTGTACCCCTGTTATGTACATTATGATCTGCCTAGTTGTTGTGTGCTCTTGTTATCATGGTTTGGCAATAAAATCTCTATACAGTATATTATGAACCTATCATCTGCCAGGTATCCTTACTTCTGGAGCCTATTTTTGTGTGTACTTGTGCCAGATTATATAAATGCACGCACCATATTACAGCACACATGAGCTCTCTCATCAGAATCCAGTGATAGCACACAAGTGTTTACAGGGGCACCCCTATATTAGAATATCATCTGCATTACAAAGATAATCTCACAGCTATTTATGTTTTCATGGTTCTCAGATATTATACGCAATTACAGTGAATATCAGAATCCGCGCATCAGAAGAATATTGTGGAACACTGCAATGACTTACAAAATTGGCAGCAAGGCATTCAGTGCCATTCTGGAAGCAATGAAACTCGTACGCTCCCCACATGTTGATTCTTGTTCAGAATATCATCCTAATGACTATTCTAACCTCGAGGAGTCAAAGGCAGATGGCCTATCATGTTCACCCATCAAGGTGCCTGATCTAATTTGGCAAGGTTTTATTGATTGCGCGTATCTTGCATATGTTGTCTTGCATTTCTTCTACTTTGTTGCACCGCCATCTGCTTAGTTTACACATCACATATGTCGAGATGCCATGCCCATCCATTATCAATACACATTCCATCTCTCATCATACCTTGTTTTTTCACTCAAATGCTGTTCTTGTGCATCAGACAACAAAAAGGAAGAGGGTGATTGCCGAACCTGAAGGAGCACCACCAAAGTCCTTGAAAAACGTGGTGGTGCCGGAGAAATCAGACAGCACCCCACTTATATTGGCTGTACAACTAGTGACACAAAACGTAGGACCGACTCCAGCAGACTGTACCCATACTTCACTGGCCACACCACTAGCCCCACCACATAGGACCTGCACTCCAGCAAAAGGTATACCGATTCCATTTGTCATAGCACCAGCTGTACCACAGAAAAATCCCATTCCAGCAAAAAGTACAGCAAGTCCACCGACCGAAGACCTGTCCCAACTGCAAAGACGGCCAATTCCTATAGATTGGAACCCCATTCCATTAATTCCCAGTTTAAAAGACAATGCTTTCAATGTTGTTAGGGACTACGTGCATATATTCCCATCATGGGAAGATTATTGTGAAGACAAACACCATTTTCACATCTTCCTGTCCAACTTACGTGTAAGTGCTATTATTCATGGTTATTATTTTCCTATTTTCTGCTGATTGAACACATCAATGATTTACATTACATTGTTGTAACTTCATACGTTGCCGTCGTATCTACTTTTCCAAACACTTTTGCCGTTGTTTTGGACTCTAACTTGTATGATTTGAATGGAACTAAACCGGACTGACGTTGTTTTCAGCAGAATTACCATGGTGTTGTTTTATGTGCAGAAAACAAATATTCTCCAAATGACCTGAAACTCCACGGAACATCTTAGAAAAAATTAAAAAAAAATCTTTGCCAAAGATGAAGACCAGGGGGCCCACACCCGTCATCATCATCAACCATCCTCCATCACCAATTTCATGATGCTCACCGCCCTGCGTGAGTAATTTCATCGTAGGCTTGCTGGACGGTGATGGGTTGGATGAGATTTATCATGTAATCGAGTTAGTTTTGTTAGGGTTTGATCCCTAGTATCCATTATGTTCTGAGATTGATGTTGCTATGACTTTGCTATTCTTAATGCTTGTCACTAGGGCCCGAGTGCCATGATTTCAGATCTGAACCTATTATGTTTTCATGAATATATGTGAGTTCTTGATCCAATCTTGCAAGTCTATAGTCACCTACTATGTGTTATTATCCGGCAACCCCGAAGTGACAATAATCGGGGCCACTCCCGGTGATGACCATAGTTTGAGGAGTTCATGTATTCACTATGTGCTAATGCTTTGTTCCGGTTCTCTATTAAAAGGAGGCCTTAATATCCCTAAGTTTCCAATAGGACCCTGCTGCCACGGGAGGGTAGGACAAAAGATGTCATGCAAGTTCTTTTCCATAAGCACGTATGACTATATACAGAATACATGCCTACATTACATTGATGAATTGGAGCTAGTTCTATGTCACCCTATGTTATGACTGTTACATGATGAACCGCATCCGGCATAATTATCCATCGCTGATCCGGTGCCTACGAGTTTTCCATATACTGGTTTACGCTTATTTACTTTCCCACTGCTACTGTTACAATCACTACAAAATACCAAAAACATTACTTTTGTTGTCTTTACTTTTGTTGCCGCTACCACCACTATCATATTACTTTGTTACTAAACACTTTGCTGGAGATACTAAGTTTCCAGGTGTGGTGAATTGACAACTCAGCTGCTAATACTTGAGAATATTCTTTGGCTCCCCTTGTGTCGAATCAATAAATTTGGGTTGAATACTCTACCCTCGAAATCTATTGCGATCCCCTATACTTGTGGCTTATCAAGACAAATTTTTGGCACCGTTGCCGGGGAGCATAGCTCTATTGTTTGAGTCACTTGGGATTTATATCTGCTGGACACTTTGAAGAACTTGAGAGATCCAAAAACCAAGATCTGTCCCTCAACTACGAGGGGGGGTAAGGAACTGCCATCTAGCTCTGCACTTGATTCACCTTCTGTTATGAGTAAGTTTGCAACACCTACATCTGCTTCTGCTATTCGTTCTGATATGTCGCATGTTATTGATGATGCCACTTCTGCTATGCATGATACTTATGATGAAACTGCTTCAATGCCTGATACTACTGTGCCCCTTAGTGAATTTCTTGATGAACAAATTGCTAGGGCTAGAGAAAAGGAAATTATTGAATCTGAATACGATGATGATAGTGATGATGAAAATATGCCTATTATTCCTGACGGTTATCTTTTCGATAAGGAATCTTTTGCCGCTATTTTTGCTTGCAAAGATAGGTATGAGCTTAAGACGTTATTAATTAAATGGAACAAAGAATCACTTAGAGATAAAATGAGACCTGACCCTGCTTTTGCTACTTCACCTATATGTGTTCCTGATAAAGATTATGAATTCTCTGTTGATCCTGATATAATTACTTTGGTTGAATTTGATCCGTTTTATGGCTATGAATCTAAAACTGTTGTGGCACATCTTACTAAGTTAAATGATATAGCTGCCCTGTTCACTAATGATGAGAGATCGTGTTACCTTTATATACTCAAAATATTTTCGTTCTCATTAAAGGGTGATGCTAAGATATGGTTTAATTCTCTTGATCCTGGTTGTGTGCGTAGTCCCCAGGATATGATTTATTACTTCTCTGCTAAATATTTACCTTCTCATAAGAAACAAGCTGCTTTGAGGGAAATATACAACTTTGTGCAAATTAAAGAAGAGAGTCTCCCACAAGCTTGGGGGAGGCTTCTCAAGTTACTTAATGCTTTGCCTGATCATCCTCTTAAGAAACCTGAAATACTTGATATCTTTTATAATGGACTAACCAATGCTTCCAGAGATTACCTAGATAGTTGTGCTGGTTCTCTTTTCGGGGAAAGAACACCAGATGAAGCTGAAATTCTATTGAATAATATGTTGACAAATGAAAATAATTGGGCACCTCCTGAGCCAGCTCCTGAGCCATCTCCTGAGCCATTTACTGAGCCTATTACTAAACCAACTCTGAAGAAGAGAGGTGTTCTATTTCTCAGTCCTGAAGATATGCAAGAGGCAAAGAAATCTATGAAAGAAAAAGGTATTAAAGCTGAAGACGTTAAGAATTTACCTCCTATTGAGGAAATACATGGTCTTAATATACCGCCTGTTGAAGAAACATATGATCTTAATTATTTATTTAATGAAGAACCTCCTGATCCCGATATCCCGACACAGGTAGTAAAGGTAAATTCTCTCTATAGATATGATAAAGCTGAAGTCCCTCCTACTAAAATCGCTAGTCAATGCTTGGATGAGTTTGATAACTTTATGTATAAGCAAGATGACTTCAATGCTTATTTTGGTAGACAATTAAAAGAAAATTCTTATATGATTAGACGCTTGGGTGATTATATGGCTGGTATTAAAGGTGAACTTAAACTTGTTAGCAAACAAGCTTCTATGGTTACCACTCAAGTAGAACAAGTACTTAAGGCTCAAAAAGAAGTGCTTAATGAAATGAATAGTAAGAAAAATGATTATGCTATTAGAGTGGCTACTAGAACTGGTAGAATGACTCGGGAACCTTTGTATCCTGAAGGCCACCCTAAGAGAATCGAGCAAGATTCTCAGAGAAATAATATTGATGTTCCTAGTTCTTCTAAAAAGAAGAAGAAGAAAAATGATAGAACTGTGCAACCTTCTAGTGAACCTATTGCTGAACCACCTGATAATCCAAATGATATTTCTATGTCTGATGCTGAAACACAATCTGGTAATGAACATGAACCTAGTAAAAATATTAATGATGATGTTCATGATGATGCTCGACCTAGTAATGATAATGATGTAGAAATTGAACTTGCTGTTGATCTTGATAACCCACAATCAAAGAATCAACGTTATGATAAAAGAGACTTTGTTGCTAGGAGAAATGGTAAAGAAAGGGAACCTTGGGTTCAGAAACCCATGCCTTTTCCTCCGAAACCATCCAAGAAAAAGGATGTTGAGGATTTTGAGCGCTTTGCTGAAATGATTAGGCCTATCTTTTTGCGTATGAGATTAACTGATGTGCTCAAAACAAATCCTTATGCTAAATATATGAAGGATATCATTACTAATAAAAGAAAGATTCCGGAAGCTGAGATTTCCACCATGCTTGCTAATTATACTTTTAAGGGTGGAATACCGGAGTACCTACTATACCTTGCTCCATTAAATGAAATTATATTAAAACTGCTTTATGTGATCTTGGAGCCGGTGTTAGTGTTATGCCTCTCTGTTTATATCGTAGACTTGACTTGAATAAGTTTACACCTACTGAAATATCTTTGCAAATGGCTGATAAATGAACTACTATACCTGTCGGTATCTGTGATGATGTGCCTGTTGTGGTTGCAAACGTTACTATTTTAACGGACTTTGTTATACTTGATATTCCCGAGGATGATGGTATGTATATTATTCTTGGAAGACCTTTTCTTAATACTGCAAGGGCTGTTATTGATTTCAACAAAGGCAATGTCACTTTTCATGTTAATGGTAATGAGCATACGATACACATTCCAAGGAAACAACCTCAAGTTCATAGTATCAACTCTATTGGAAAAATTCCATCGATTATATTTGGAGGTTTTGAATTTCCTCTTCCTACTGTCAAGAAGAAATATGATATTATTATTATTGGGGATGTGCATATCCCCGTTGAGGTAACTTAGTGTTATTCGAAATTTCTCCGGTTTCATGATTATCGGAATGAGTTTGTTAACAAGACTTGATCAACCTTGTTAGTGGATTCTTTTTGATGAGCATGAGATGGATGAAATTAGAAGCACAAACTTTTGTACCCTCTCTATATTTTCTGTTATTTATATTAAATAAAGTAAAAATAGTATTTTTCATGTCTGTTTCCTGACTTATCTGTGCAATATAAAAATATCCTGAAAATAAAAGTCCTCAGAATGCCATGCCAATTTAATATGAATTTTTCGGGAATATTTGAGGATTTAGTGTGCAAAAATTACCGCGTGAGGAGCTGCCACCTGGCCACGAGGGTTGTGGGCGCCACCCCCCCCCTATAGGGCACACCCCCTGCCTCATGGGCCCATGGTGGCCCTCCTCCACTTATCCCAGCACCCATCTTCTTCCTCTATCTCATACAAACCCGAAAAACCAACTCAAGCATGAGTTCTAGCCACTTTTGCTGTGATTTTCGATCTCCTTGCTCAAAGCACCTCTCGCAAAACTGCTTGGGGAGATTGTTCCTTGGTATGTGACTCCTCCATTGTTCCAATTAGTTTTTGTTCTAGTGCTTTATTCTTTGCAAATTTGTGCTGCATAGGTGACCATGTTCTTGAGCTTGCATGTCAGATTTATATGGTTCCAAGTAGTTACAATGCTTGATATAGGCTCTAGGAACTTGTAGGAGTAGTTGCTATCAGTTTTATTGAGTTTGGTTCACTTTTATTTTGAAGTTACTAAAAATTTCAGAATTTTTCAGAAAATGATGAGGAGATTATTGAGGGGCTCATCGAGCCAAAGCTCGAAGGAAAAGGCACCAAAGCCTAAGTATAATTTGCCACGTACCGCGGAGATTCGGGCGTGTGAATGGCCTTTTGATGATTTCTTGAGAGCAGCCGGTATCTATGAAGATTTTCATGAATTGGCTCACAATGCAGGCCTCACTGCTTTCCTCCACCACCAATGTGATCAGTATCTCTTATTCACAAATATCTTTGTGCAAAACTTTCATTTTCATTCTAGGGACTCACCACCTATGGTGGAGTTTCATTTATATGATGAGCATAAGGAAATGTCACTTCATGATTTCTGTCGGATTTGTTTAGTCCCTTTTGAGGGCAAGACAGAAGAACCACATCATGATGATGTGGCTGGGTTTATTGATAATATCACTATAGGAGAAACCAGAAAGGTTTCCGATGCACGAATCACTACCATACATTTTCCTGTTTTGCGTTACTTTGCATTATTTGCTAGTCGTTGTTTAATTGGACGCGGAAATTCTGGAAACCTGAGTATCCCTGATTTAATTATTCTGCTCCAAGGTTTATACAGTGATAACACTTTTAGTTTGGGCGGTATTATTGCTAGACGGTTAAATATGAACCGTACTAAGGGCCCCATCTTTGGAGGCATCTATGCCACACGCCTAGCCGCACATTTTAACATACCTATTAGGCATGCTGAGAAGGAAGAAAAGGTGCTCCCCGTGTTTATCTAGATCATAAAAGTATGGTGGCACATGATTTTATTATTAAGAATAGGACAGGAGAGCTTAAGTATCAATTGTTCTTTAATAAACATCATCCTGAGACTATTACTTTGCCTGCTCCTTCTTTGTTTGATTTGACTGCAGGAACGTACCTTGTTCCGTTGACGGCTATTCACGCCTACTGGAACCCTGCACCAGCCTCGGAACAGGAACCACAAGATGAACCTCCACGACAATCTGTTTATTCTTCGGATCCAGAGATGACTGTCAGCCAGTGGCAGTCAGAGTCTTCCTCTTCATCACAGTATGATCCCAACTATTCTTCCTCATCACAGTATGACTCCAACAACTATTATTATGGATATCTTCCAGGCCAGCCGTGGCCATAGACCAACTTAGGCCAAAAGCCTAAGCTTGGGGGAGTACGTATTTCTCACCGACCTTACATTTATGTTCACACACACTCATTGCTAGATGTCGGTGCTCATACTTTTTCACTATAATATCCATGCTAGTTTACCTTCTTTTTCCCGCTTTCTTCTTGTGTGTTTGTTAAACCTTAAGAAAAACCAAAAAAATTAGTAGTAGTTTATTTTTCTGCTGTAGTAGTATTAATTAAAAAGAAAAACCCAAAAATATTTCCCGTTCTTATTTTGCTTGTTGGGAGCTTTCTCGTGTAAATAGTTTTATTTCTTTTCTTGTCTTTGGGGGTCAGTTGGAGAAGACCATAATTAAATTATTGAAGTGGCTCTTATATGCATTATTGTTGATTTAACCAAGAGCCCATCTTGCCTTGTCTTCTCCTATTTATTGAATGCTCGCATATTCCAGCTTAGTCCAATGCATGTGCACTCTTATTATTATTCACACCATTCGATCGTGCAAGTGAAAGGCAATTATCATGATATATGATGGACTGACTGAGATGAGAAAAGCTGGTATGAACTCGACCTCTTTTGTTTTTGTAAATATGATGAGCCCATCGTTCTTGATTCAGCTTATTATGAATAAACATGTTTGCAATAACAATTAGAGATCAGAGTTGCTTGTGCCATGCTTGATTAGCTATGAGTTATAATGATTTACCTTGTATGCCAACATGCTATTGAGATGATTATGATGTGGTATGATGGGGTGGTATCCTCTTTTGAATGATTTAAGTGACTTGACTTGGCACATGTTCACGCATGTAGTTGAAACAAAACCAACATAGCCTTCACGATATTTATGTTCATGGTGGATTATATCCTACTCATGCTTGCATCCAATGTTTATTAATTTTAATGCATGTACATGGCTGTTGTCGCTCTCTAGTTGGTCGCTTCCTAGTCTTTTGCTAGCCTTCACTTGTACTAAGCGGGAATACTGCTTGTGCATCCAATCCCTTAAAACCGAAAGTTATTCCAGATGAGTCCACTATACCTTCCTATATGGGGTATCTATCTGCCGTTCCAAGTAAATTTGTATGTGCCAAACTCTAAACCTTCAAATAAACATTCTGTTTTGTATGCTCGAATAGCTCATGTATCAACCAAGGATGTCCTTATCTTCCGTGTTAGGCGGGTTATTCTCAAGAGGAGTGGACTCCGCTCCTCACTCACGAGAAAATGGCTGGTCACCGGGATGCCCAGTCCCATGCTTTATGCAAACTAAATCAAAATTAATTGCAAATAAAACTCCCCCTGGGACCTGATGTATGTTGGAGGCACTCGTTGTTTCGAGCAAGCCATGGATTGATGCTTGTTGGTGGAGGGGGAGTATAAACTTTACCATTCTATTTGGGAACCGCTTATAATGTGTTTAGCAAGGAAGATATCGCCATCTCTTAGTTGTTATGTTGAAAATGAAAGTATACCGCTCAAAATACAATTTATCTCTATTGCAAAACCGAGCTCTTGCACCTCTACAAATCCCCGCTTCCCTCTGCGAAGGGCCTATCCATTTACTTTTATGTTGAGTCATCACCCTCTTATTAAAAAGCACTAGCTGGAGAGCACAACCGTCATTTGCATTCATCACTGTTAATTTATATTGGGTATGACTATGATTGGATCTCTTTTACCATGAATTACAATGTCTAGTCAGTCCTTGATCTTTAAAGGTGCTCTACATTTATGTTTTGCGGTCTCAGAAAGGGCTAGCGAGATACCATCTTGTTATATCATATTATGATTGTTTTGAGGAAGTGTTGTCATCCGAGATTTATTATTATGGCTTGCTAGTTGATTATGTTATTGATATGAGTAATCATGAGACCTGAGAATTATTGCAAATGTGGTTAGTTATGATCTATGCTGAAAACTTGAATGCTGGCTTGACATAGTAACAACAACAACAACAACAAGAGCAAACAGAGTTTGGAAAAGTTTTTCTTTCTTTCTTTCAGTTTGTCAACTGAATTGCTTGAGGACAAGCAAGGGTTTAAGCTTGGGGGAGTTGATACGTCTCCGTCGTATCTACTTTTCCAAACACTTTTGCCCTTGTTTTGGACTCTAACTTGTATGATTTGAATGGAACTAACCTGGATTGACGCTGTTTTCAGCAGAATTACCATGGTGTTGTTTTATGTGCAGAAAACAAATATTCTCGGAATGACCTGAAACTCCACAGAACATCTTAGAAAAAATAATAAAAAATCCTCACCAAAGATGAAGACCAGGGGGCCCACACCCTTCTCTCGAGGGTGGAGGGTGCCCCCCTAGGGCGCGCCCCCTACCTCATGGGCCCCCTGTTGCGTCTCCGACTCAAACTCCACCTCCATATATTGAGTTTCGATGAGAAAAAAATCAGAGAGAAGAAATCATCACGTTTTACGATACGGAGCCGCCATCAAGCCCTAAAACCTCTCGGGAGGGCTGATCTCGAGTCCGTTTGGGGCTCCGGAGAGGGGGATTCATCGCCGTCGTCATCATCAACCATCCTCCATCACCAATTTCATGATGCTCACCGCCGTGCGTGAGTAATTCCATCGTAGGCTTGCTAGACGGTGATGGGTTGGATGAGATTTATCATGTAATCGAGTTAGTTTTGTTATGGTTTGATCCCTAGTATCCATTATGTTCTGAGATTGATGTTGCTATGACTTTGCTATGCTTAATGCTTGTCACTAGGGCCCAAGTTCCATGATTTCAGATCTGAACCTATTATGTTTTCATGAATATATGTGAGTTCTTGATCCTATCTTGCAGGTCTATAGGCACCTACTATGTGTTATGATCCGGCAACCCCGAAGTGACAATAATCAGGACCACTCCCGGTGATGACCATAGCTTGAGGAGTTCATGTATTCACTATGTGCTAATGCTTTGTTCTAGTTCTCTATTAAAAGGAGGCCTTAATATCCCTAAGTTTCCAATAGGACCCCGCTGCCACAGGAGGGTAGGACAAAAGATGTCATGCAAGTTCTTTTCCATAAGCACGTATGACTATATACGGAATACATGCCTACATTACATTGATGAATTGGAGCTAGTTATGTGTCACCCTATGTTATGACTGTTACATGATGAACCGCATCCGGCATAATTATCCATCGCTGATCCAGTGCCTACGTTTTTTCATATACTGGTTTACGCTTATTTACTTTCCCACTGCTACTATTACAATCACTACAAAATACCAAAAACATTACTTTTGCTGTCTTTACTTTTGTTGCCTCTACCACCACTATCATATTACTTTGCTACTAAACACTTTGTTGCAGATACTAAGTTTCCAGGTGTGGTTGAATTGACAACTCAGGTGCTAATACTTGAGAATATTCTTTGGCTCCCCTTGTGTCGAATCAATAAATTTGGGTTGAATACTCTACCCTCAAAAGCTGTTGCGATCCCCTATACTTGTGGGTTATCATAACTAGGCGAGGGTCAATCTGGATAGTCATGATGAGCAAAGGTTGCTTGTGCTTTTCAAGGAAGCATTGCAGCAGTATCAGTGTTACCTGAGGAAATCACACTTTGATGGCAAGTCTATAAACAAATTTCCGGTGAAGTCTCCTGTGCTAAATTTAGAAGACATTGAATGGAAAAACCTTGTTATGCACTGGTCTCGTTCCTAGGATGAGGTACAGTCTATGAAATCACATGACAATTTGAACTTCTACTTTTCCGCATGTGCCTTACGGATCTTTTTTGCAGGAAATCTGCTTGAAGAAGAATTCCGGTTTGACAAGAACGACAGGATATTGCAAATATGCTACCCGCTGCTTTGCTCTTGTTTGTACCTGTTGTCTTGTATCACTGTACTTGCATACATACCTGGTTCATTATGTGACAGCAGTATGCATGATAGCTTGCTTATCAATTGTTCGCTCCAAATTATTTGATCTGTATGAATGGTTACATTAGTGTAGAATATATCCAATGCCAATGTTTTTTTAGCTCTGCATTGTTCTTGTAAGTACATGTTGTCCTTTATCAGTGTACTTATAATGACGGGTAGTTGTTCATGTACCATCACTCTGTAGCTTATTTTCCTTTGCTCTCCATTTTCTACACATCAGATATATATATTTACTCTTACCATAAGGTTGGTACTGAAGAAGTTTAGTTGTGCATTGCTTTTGGCTGTACCTTTTGCTTGTATCGCTGCACTTACATTTATAGCTACTTGGTTATGTAGCATCACTCTTCATCTTATCTTAAATATTCTCCATTTTTTCGTATATTATCACATCTATATTTACTCTTAACAAAATGTAGAATAAAGGAAATTCTTTTGAAGAAGATTCTGTGGTAAACTTCTTGAATTGCCCCCCCCCCCCCCATCAGCATGGACAAGGCCTTTATAGAGCATGTCTTCACCAATAATGTATGTTTGTCCATCTCAAGCCCTCAAACTTTGTTGTATATATTTGGTTAGGCATGACTGCAATAGCTGTTTATTTTTGGTGTTTGCATCAAATTGCTTGTTTAAAGTTTATTATATGTAGTTCATAAACAAAAGTTTGTCCTTTCTCAATTTAAGTTTTCAGTTGTACAACCAAGTTCCTTCTTCATACCATGTAAATTAAATTATACAGAGCAAGTGATCTTCTTTTGCACTGCATGTATGCTTCTATTCTTCATCCGTAATCCATTGGTGTGGTGAACCTACCCACTACAGCACAATGTCTTATTCTGCAATGTCTTAACTATGAACAATGTCATATCATTCTACTATTATTTCAACCATCTCTTTATTTGCCAATCTGAAATGGTATAAATTGGCAGCACGCTAACCATTGATACTTATGAGTTCTTGATCTGTAATCCAGTGGTGTCGTGAAGCTGCCAACTCCTTCACAATGTCATTTCCTGTCATGTCTTGACCTGAACAATACCATATTGTGTTAATGCAAATTTAAAGTGTGTCACTTTATTCGGCAGTAAGAAATGTGATGAATTGTCAGCACTGATACTTTTATGTGCAAAACCTGTCATCTGTCTGCTTGTTTATCTTTCAGAGTGAGGAAGATATAAGTGTTGAACAAGCGCAGTCTCATCATCCTGCTCGGCTGCTTGCACTCTAGCTCCCCAGCAGGGCTAACCTTTCCTGAACTCTATTGAAGTGATGTCGGTTTTGTATATTATTTTGTCGGCATGTTTATTTGCACAGGTGGTGATCTTTGATGCCTAGTGTATGTAATCTGCTATCTGCTTGTGCTTTATTATCATAGTGGCGAACTTTGATGCCTAGTGGATGTAATATGCCATAATTTCTTTATTGTATAGTGTAGGTTTTTTCTTATTCACGATGTTGTAGTTATTTTACTATATATATATATATATCATGTCTTCGCAGTAAACCGGCCAAACCGTAAAATTACGGTACATAATCGGGCCGTCATGCAATCACGATGTAGGTTGGGCCTGAAACGTGCCGAACAGCTCACGAGCCAGCAGCAGCCCGAAATGAACCCTGATACGTCCATTTTGCATCATGCTTTTATATCGATATTTATCGCATTATGGACTGTTATTTCACTTTATGTCACAATACTTATGGCTATTCTCTCTTATTTTACAAGGTTTACATAAAGAGGGAGAATGCCGGTAGCTGGAATTCTGGGCTGGAAAAGGAGCAAATATTAGAGGCGTATTCTGCGCAACTCCAAAAGTCCCGAAACTGCACGGAATGTCTTAAAATAAATAAAGAAAAATCCTCGCCAAAGATGAAGGCCAGGGGGGCACACCCTGCTCACGAGGGTGGGGGCGCCCCCTACCTTGTGGGCCCCCTGGTGGTTCTCCAACGCCCATCTTCTCCTATATGAAGTCTTTCGATGAGAAAAAATAGGAAGGAAACATTCGGAACGAGACTCCGCCGCCACGAGGCGGAACCTGGGCGGATCCAATCTAGAGCTCCGGCAGAGCTGTGTTGCCGGGGATACTTCCCTCCAGGAGGGGGAAATCATCACCATCGTCATCACCAACGCTCCTCTCATACGGAGAGGGCAATCTCCATCAACATCTTCACCAACACCATCTCATCTCCAAACCCTAGCTCATCTCTTGTATCCAATTTTTGTCTCAAAGTCCGGGATTGGTGCTAGTAGGTTGCTAGTAGTGTTGATTACTCCTTGTAGTTGATGCTAGTTGGTTTATTTGGTGGAAGATCATATGTTCAGATCCTATATGCATGTTATTACCCCTCTGATTATGAACATGAATATGCTTTGTGAGTAATTACGTTCGTTCCTGAGGACAAGGGAGAAGTCTTGCTATGAGTAGTCATGTGAATTTGGTATTTGTTTGATATCTTGATAAGATGTATGTTGTCTAGCCTCTAGTGTTGTTATGTGAACATCGACTACATAACACTTCACCATTATTTGGGCCTAGAGGAAGGCATTGGGAAGTAATAAGTAGATGATGGGTTGCTAGAGTGACAGAAGCTTAAACCCTAGTTTATGTGTTGCTTCGTAAGGGGCTGATTTGGATCCATATGTTTCAAGCTATGGTTAGGTTTACCTTAATACTTTTGTTGTAGTTGCGGATGCTTGCAATAGAGGTTAATCATAAGTGGGATGCTTGTTCAAGTAAGAACAGCACCCAAGCACCGGTCCACCCACATATCAAAGTATCAAACGCGAATCATATGAGCGTGATGAAAACTAGCTTGATGATATTCCCATGTGTCCTCGAGAGCGCTTTTCCTATTATAAGAGTTTGTTCCGGCTTGTCCTTTGCTACAAAAGGATTGGGCCACATTGCTGCACTTTATTTACTTTTGTTACTTGTCGCTCGTTACAATCTATCTTATCACAAAACTATCTGTTACCACTTATTTCAGTACTTGCAGTGAATACCTTGCTGAAAACCGCTTATCATTTCCTTCTGCTCCTCGTTGGGTTCGACACTCTTACTTATCGAAAGGACTACGATAGATCCCCTATACTTGTGGGTCATCAAGACTCTTTTCTGGCGCCGTTGCCGGGGAGTGTAGCGCCTTTGGTAGGTGGAATTTGGTAAGGAAAAATTTATATAGTGTGCTGAAATTTATTGTCACTTGTTACTATGGAAAGTAATTCTCTGAGGCGCTTGTTTGGGGTATCTTCACCCTGACCAGTAGAGCAAAGAGTCGCTCCTCAACCTACTGAACCTATTGAAAATGAAATTCCTTATGAGTATCCTTCGGGTATGATAGAAAAACTGCTAGCTAATCCTTCTAAAGGAGATGGAACAAAGCATCCTGATGAGCACTTAATATATGTGGATGAAGTTTGTGGATTATTTAAGCTTGCAGGTATACCCGATGATGTTGCTAAGAAGAAGGTCTTCCCTTTATCTTTGAAGGGAGATGCATTGATATGGTATAGGCTATGTGATGATATGAGATCATGGGCCTATAAAAGATTGAAGCTGGAATTTCATCAAAAGTATTACCCAATGCATCTTGTTCATTGTGATCGCAATTATATATATAATTTGTGGCCTCGCGAAGGATAAAGCATCGCTCAAGCTTGGGGGAGGCTTAAATCAATGTTATATTCATGCCCCAATCATGAGCTCCCGAGAGAAATAATTATGCAAAGTTTTTATGCTCGGCTTTCTCATAATAATCAAACCATGCTCGATACTTCTTGTGCTGGCTCTTTTATGATGAAGACTATTGAATTCAGATGGAATTTATTGGATAGAATTAAACGCAACTCTGAAGATTGGGACTTCGACGAAGGTAAGGAGTCAGGTATGACACCTAAGTTTGATTGTGTTAAATCTTTTATGGATACCGATAGTTTCCGTAAGTTTAGCACTAAATATGGACTTGACTCTAAGATAGTAGCTTCTTTCTGTGAATCTTTTGCTACTTATGTTGATCTCCCTAGGGAGAAGTGGTTTAAATATCATCCTCCCATAGAAGTAAAAGTAGCTGCACCTATTAAAGTTGAAGAAGAGACTGTCACTTATAATGATCCTATTGTTCCTACTTCTTATATTCAGAAACCACCTTTCCCTGTTAGAATAAAGGATCATGCTAAAGCTTCAATTGTTGTTCGTAAAAGCAACATTAGAACTTATACACCTCCTGAGCAAGTTAAAGTAGAACCTAATATTGCTATTGTTAAAGATCTCTTGTCTGATAATATTGATGGGCATGTTATTCAGTTCGAAGGTGAAACTGCTAGAATTGCTAAACCTTGTGATAAAGATAAACATAGACATGTGGTAGGCGTGCCTGTTATTTCTGTTAAAATAGGAGATCATTGTTATCATGGCTTATGTGATATGGGTGCTAGTGCTAGTGTTATACCTTATGACTTGTACGAAGAAATTAAGAATGAAATTGCACCTGCTGAGTTAGAAGATATTGATGTCACAATTAAACTTGCCAATAGAGATACTATTTCAGTGATGGGAATTGTTAGAGATGTTGAAGTCTTGTGTGGGAAAACTAAATATCCTGCTGATTTTCTTATTCTTACTTCTCCGCAAGATAGCTTTTGTCCCATTATATTTGGTAGAGCCTTCTTCAATACTGTCAATGCTACCATAGATTGCACTAAGAATGTTGTTACTGTTGGCTTGGATGATATGGTTCATGAGTTTAATTTCTCTAAATTTAGTAAACAACATCGTGAGGAAGAATTATCTAGTAAGGATGAAATTATTGGTCTTGCTTCTATTGCCGTACCTCCTAGTGATCCTTTAGAACACTATTTGCTAGACCATGAAAATGATATGTTCATGAATGAAAGAAGGGAAATAGATGAAGTATTCTTTAAACAGGAACTTATTCTACATCACAACTTGCCTGTTGAAATCTTAGGGGATCCTCCTACACCCAAGGGTGATCCCGTGTTTGAGCTTAAACCTTTGCCTGATAATCTTAAATATGCTTATCTTGATGAAAAGAAGATATATCCTGTTATTATTAGTGATAACCTTTCAGAGCATGAAGAAGAAAGATTATTGAAAACTCTGAAGAAGCATCGTGATGCTATTGGATATACTCTTGATGATCTTAAGGGCATTAGTCCCACTCTATGTCAACATAAAATAAATTTGGAAGCACACGCCAAACCAGTTCGTGATCCTCAACGACGTCTGAATCCTAAAATGGAAGAAGTGGTAAGAAAAGAAATACTAAAGCTTCTGGAGGCAGGTATAATCTATCCCGTTGCTGATAGTGAGTGGGTAAGTCATGTCCATTGTGTCCCTAAGAAGGGAGGTATTACTGTTGTTCCTAATGATAAAGATGAATTGATTTGACAAAGAATTATCATAGGTTATAGGATGGTAATTGATTTCTGCAAATTAAACAAAGCTACTAAAAAGATCATTACCCCTTACCTTTTATTGATCAAATGCTAGAAAGATTATGCAAACATACACACTATTGCTCTCTAGATGGTTATTCTGGTTTCTCTCAAATACCTGTGTTGGCTAGAGATCAATCAAAGACTACTTTTACGTGCCCTTTTGGTACTTTTGCTTATAGACGTATGCCTTTTGGATTAAGTAATGCACCTGCTACCTTTCAAAGATGCATGATGGCTATATTCTCTGACTTTTGTGAAAAGATTTGTGAGCTTTTCATGGACGACTTTTCCATTTACGGTTCCTCTTTTGATGATTGCTTGAGCAATCTTGATCAAGTTTTGCAAAGATGTGAAGAAACTAATCTTGTCTTGAATTGGGAGAAGTGCCACTTTATGGTTAATGAAGGTATTGTCTTGAGGCACAAAGTTTCTAAAAGAGGTATAGAAGTTGATAAAGCCAAGGTTGATGCTATTGAAAAGATGCCATGTCCCAAGGACATCAAAGGTATAAGAAGTTTCCTAGGTCACGCCTGATTTTACAGGAGGTTCATTAAGGACTTCTCAAAAATTTCTCGGCCTCTGACCAATTTATTGCAAAAAGATACACCATTTGTCTTTGATGATGATTGTGTAGAAGCATTTGAAATACTTAGGAAAGCATTAGTCACTGCACCTATTATTCAGCCACCCGATTGGAACCTACCCTTTGAAATTATGTGTGATGCTAGTGATTATGTTGTAGGTGTTGTTCTAGGGCAAAGAGTTGATAAGAAATTAAATGTTATTCATTATGCTAGTAAGACTCTAGGCAATGCTCAAAGAAATTATGCTACTACTGAAAAAGAGCTTTTAGCAGTTGTATTTGCTTGTGATAAGTTCAGATCTTATATTGTTGATTCTAAAGTAACTATTCAAACTGATCATGCTGCTATTAAATATCTTATGGAAAAGAAAGATGCTAAGCCTAGACTTATTAGATGGGTTCTCTTGCTACAAGAATTTGATTTTCATACTGTTGATAGAAAGGGAGCTGAGAACCCCGTTGCAGACAACTTGTCTAGGTTAGAAAATATTCTTGATGACCCACTACCTACTAATGATAGTTTTCCTGATGAACAATTAAATGTTATAAGTACTTCTGGTAGTACTCCATGGTATGTTGATTATGCTAATTATATTGTTGCTAAGTTTATACCACCTAGCTTCACATACCAACAAAAGAAAAGTTCTTCTATGATTTGAGACATTAATTTTGGGATGACCCACATCTTCATAAAGGAGTAGATGGTGTTATTAGACGTTGTGTCCCTGAGCATGAATAGGAACAAATCCTACGCAAGTGCCATTCCGAGTCTTATGGAGGACACCAGGCTGGAGATAGAACTGCAGATAAGGTATTGCAATCTGGTTTTTATTGGCCTATTCTCTTCAAGGATGCCCGTAAGTTTGTCTTGTCTTGTGATGAATGTCAAAGAATTGGTAATATTAGTAGACATCAAGAAATGCCTATGAACTATTCTCTTGTTATTGAACCGTTTGATGTTTGGGGCTTTGATTATATGGGACCTTTTCTTGCCTCTAATGGATATACACATATTTTAGTTGCTGTTGATTACGTTACTAAGTGGGTAGAAGCTATTCCAACTAGTACTACTGATCATAACACTTCTATTAAAATGCTTAAAGAAGTTATTTTTTCGAGGTTTGGAGTCCCTAGATATTTAATGACTAACGGTGGTTCACACTTTATTCATGGTGCTTTCCGTAAAATGCTTGCTAAATATGATGTTAATCATAGAATTGTATCTCCTTATCACCCACAGTCTAGTGGTCAAGTAGAGTTGAGCAATAGAGAGCTCAAATTAATTTTGCAAAAGACTGTTAATAGGTCTAGAAAGAATTGGTCTAAGAAACTTGATGATGCATTATGGGCTTATAGAACTGCATATAAAAATCCTATGGGTATGTCTCCGTATAAAATGGTTTATGGAAAAGCATGTCGCTTACCTCTCGAACTAGAACATAAGGCATATTGGGCTATTAAATAGCTCAACTATGATTTTAAACTTACCGGTGAGAAAAGGTTATTTGATATTAGCTCACTTAATGAATGGAGAACCCAAGCTTATGAAAATGCCAAGTTGTTTAAAGAAAAAGTTAGAAGATGGCATGACAAAAGGATACAAAAGCGTGAGTTTAATGTAGGTGATTATGTATTGCTATACAACTCTCGTTTAAGATTTTTTGCAGGCAAACTTCTCTCTAAATGGGAAGGCCCCTATGTTATCGAAGAGGTCTATCGTTCCGGTGCCATAAAAATCAAAAACTTCGAGGGCACAAATCCGAAGGTGGTAAACGGTCAAAGATTTAAACATTATTTCTCAGGTAATCCCATAAATGTTGAAACCAATATCATTGAAACCGTAACCCCGGAGGAATACATAAGAGACACTTTCCGGAATGTTTCAGACTCCGAAAAGGAATAGGTATGTGGTACGGTAAGTAAACCGACTCCAAAACCATTTTAAGGCAATATTTCTCCTTTTTACAATATTTAGAAAAATAGAAAAATAAGTAGCAGTCCGGGAAGGACATGAGGGCCTCACGAGGGTGGTAGGCGCGTCCCCCTACCTCGTGAGCACCTCGTGTGCCTTCTGGACTCCGTTTTCTTGCACGATACGTATTTTGGTCGGTAAAAATTCATTATATATTCTCCCGAAGGTTTTGACTCCCGTATCACGCAAAAATCTCCTGTCTTTGTTTCGAGCTGTTTTTCTGACAGATCTAGATTATCATGACATCCCCAAGTGCTTCCAAGGACAAGTTCTTCGAGAAGGTCATCAACCCTTACCTCACGGAGGTGCTGCGACACCCTCAAACCATTGAGATGCGTGATGGGTTATTGCACATCTGCGATGTTGAGGGACCAAAGGTAACCGGAAGCATGGAGACGAGGCTCGAAGCAATGGAGCAACAAATTTTCAAGTGCCAGGAGATGGTGGAGCGTGGAATCAACGCTAGCCACACGATGCTCGCGGAGTTCACTAACAACTACAAGCCGGATGCCAAGAACACCGAGGAGGCCATCTTCAAGCTATATGAGAAGATCGAGCACCTCCAAGCCCAAATCTATGACCTGCAAAACCAAATCTGTGAGTATGAATATAGATTCAAAAGAATGAGTATGGCTGCAGATTCGAGGATTCCGGAGACTCGATCATCCTTCTATGATGGTGAACCTATGCCTTGGAAGATGGATGACAAGCCCGCATCATCAACAACACCTCCACCTTCTTCACCAACCAAGGAGACATAATCACATGGGTATGGGCACTCCCCTTGGCAACTGCCAAGCTTGGGGGAGGTGCCTGGGTATCGTATCACAATCACATCTCTTATCTTTACTGTTTTTCTTAGTTCGATCCTATTAGTAGTATCTTGATCTAGTAGAATAAAGTTTATGACATGATCTAGTTTTGAGTTTTGCTTTATGATCTCTCTATGTAATCGAGTTAGTGAGCTATATATATATTAAAGATTAGTGTTGAGTCAAGGGCTTGATTATTTTGCCATGATCTTGGGTGAATGAAAGAAAAGAGAAAAAGAATAAAAAGAAACAAAAAGTTCAGATTGATCTTATTGATAGTAATGACTTCACATAGAAAGGGTATGATAATTAAAAGTTGTTGGGAGTTGTCAGACATAGCTTTGGTCATTGTTGCAATTAGTAGGAAGTAATGAGGAAAGAGAGGTTTTCACATATAGATCTATTATCATTGACAACTTTTATGATTGGGAGCACTCATTAAAATATGACATGCTAAAGAGTTGATGTTGGACAAGGAAGACAACGTAATGAGTTATGTCTTTCTTATATCTGAGATAAAGTATGTTGTCATGGATCCTCTAACGTGTTGAGCTTTCCTTTCCCCCTAATGCTAGCCAAATTCTCAGCACTAAGTAGAAATACTACTTGTGCTTCCAAAATCCCTAAACCAGTTTTGCCATGAGAGTCCACCATATCTACCTATGGATTGAGTAAGATCCTTCAAGTAAGTTGTCATCGGTGCAAAGCAATAAAAATTGCTCTAAATATGTATGATTGATTGGTGTGGGAGAAATAAGCTTTATACGATCTTGTGATATGGAAGTAATAAAAGCGACAGACTGCATAATAAAGGTTCATATCACAAGGGGCAATATAAAGTGACGTTCTTTCGCATTGAGATTTTATATATCCAACCATAAAAGCACATGGCAACCTCTGCTTCCCTCTGCGAAGGGCCTATCCTTTATTATTACCTTCTACCTTCTGCAAGAGTCATGGTGATCTTCACCTTCTCTTTTTCATTTTATCCTTTGGCAATCTCAGCATGTTGGAAAGAACATGATATATATATATATATATATATATATATATAATTGGATGTAGGGGAGCATGAACCATTATTGTTGACATTACCCTTGAGGTAAAAGGTTGTGGGGCAAAACTATAAGCCCCTATCTTTCTCTGTGTCCGATTAAAACTCCGTAACCACAAGTATCGCGTGAGTGTTAGCAATTATGGAGGACTAAATGATAGTTGAGTATGTGGACTTTCTTTCTAGCTCTGACATAGACTCTTTCCGATGTTATGATAAATTGCAATTGCTTCAATGACTGAGATTATAGTTTGTCGGAGCCCACTAAGGTTTATGATTTATACTTTTGCATTGTGAACAGATCATCACTTGAACATAAGTAATCATATGAAAAATATATATATGTTCCTGTTATGAGAATAATCATGATGCCTTCATGTCCGTATTTTCTTTTTATCGACGCCTCTACCTCTAAACATGAGGACATATTTATTGTTATCGGCTTTTCGCTTGAGGACAAGCGAGGTCTAAGCTTTGGGTAGTTGATACGTCCATTTTGCATCATGCTTTTATATCGATATTTATCGCATTATGGACTGTTATTTCACTTTATGTCACAATACTTCTGGCTATTCTCTCTTATTTTACAAGGTTTACATAAACAGGGAGAATGCCGGCAGCTGGAATTCTGGGCTGGAAAAGGAGCAAATATTAGAGACCTATTATGCGCAACTCCAAAAGTCCTGAAACTCCACAGAACGTCTTAAAATAAATAAAGAAAAATCCTCGCCAAAGATGAAGGCCAGGGGGCCCACACCCTTCTCACGAGGGTGGGCCCCCCCTAGGGCGGGCCCCCTACCTCGTGGGCCCCCTGGTGGCTCTCCGACGCCCATCTTCTCCTATATGAAGTCTTTCGATGAGAAAACAATGGGAAGGAACCTTTCGGGACGAGACTCCGCCGCCACGAGGCAGAACCTTGGCGGATCCAATCTAGAGCTCCAGCGGAGCGGTTTTGCCGGGGATACTTCCCTCCGGGAGGGGGAAATCATCACCATCGTCATCACCAACGCTCCTCTCATAGGGAGAGGGCAATCTCCATCAACATCTTCACCAGCACCATCAACATCATCATCTCTTGTATCCAATTCTTGTCTCAAAGTCCGGGATTGGTGCTAGTAGGTTGCTAGTAGTGTTGATTACTCCTTGTAGTTAATGCTAGTTGGTTTATTTGGTGGAAGATCATATGTTCAGATCCTATATGCATATTATTACCCCTCTGATTATGAACATGAATATGCTTTGTGATTAATTACGTTCGTTCCTGAGGACAAGGGAGAAGTCTTGCTATGAGTAGTCATGTGAATTTGGTATTCGTTTGATATTTTGATAAGATGTATGTTGTCTAGCCTCTAGTGGTGTTATGTGAACGTCGACTACATAACACTTCACCATTATTTGGGCCTAGAGGAAGGCATTGGGAAGTAATAAGTAGATGATGGGTTGCTAGAGTGACAGAAGCTTAAACCCTAGTTTATGCGTTGCTTCGTAAGGGGATGATTTGGATCCATATGTTTCAAGCTATGGTTAGGTTTACCTTAATACTTTGTTGTAGTTGCGGATGGTTGCAATAGAGGTTAATCATAAGTGGGATGCTTGTTCAAGTAATAACAGCACCCAAGCACCGGTCCACCCACATATCAAATTATCAAAGTATCGAACGTGAATCATATGAACGTGATGAAAACTAGCTTGACGATATTCCCATGTGTCCTCGGGAGCGCTTTTCCTATTATAAGAGTTTGTTCCGGCTTGTCCTTTGCTACAAAAGGATTGGGCCACCTTGCTGCACTTTATTTACTTTTGTTACTTGTTGCTCGTTACAATCTATCTTATCACAAAACTATCTGTTACCACTTATTTCAGTACTTGTAGAGAATACCTTGTTGAAAACCGCTTATCTTTTCCTTCTGCTCCTCATTGGGTTCGACACTCTTACTTATCGAAAGCTGTATGATAGATCCTCTATACTTGTGGGTCATCAAACCCCGGCCCATGATTGTGCGAATCAAATCACGGGCTTTTAACTGGCCAAAAAATTGTCTCGGTCCTTGTTTGGCCCAATCAGATATCGGCTGCGAGCAGGCCGGATGCAAACCGGGCCGTAGTTAGGCCCAACTATATGACGGGCTTTTAACAGGCTGAAATTAATATAGGGCCGAAATGTTAAACGGGCCCTTAACAGTGCAAAACTAATATCAGGCCGAATTACTAAGTGGGACTTTAGCAAGTGGGCCCAAAAGCATAGTGTCTAGTTGACGGGCCGAATCTGATATGGGCCATAATTGAGCCCAAAGCCTCTTAAAGGGCCGGACCTGATCTGGGCCATAATTTGGCCCAGAACATGGTAGGCCTTTAACGGGCCGGATCTCATATGGGCCACTATTAGGCCCGTAGCGTGGCAGGCCAATAATGGACCGGATCAAATATGGGCCGGCATTTGGCCCAAAACATGGCAGGTAGTTAATGGGCCGGCCTACTAGGGTCCTCAAAATCTTGTCGGCCTATAGCTGGGTGATGTCTACTACGCAACCTTCTTCTTGTAGACGTCGTTGGGCCTCCAAGTGCAGAGGTTTGTAGGACAGTAGCAAATTTCCCTCAAGTGGATGACCTTAGGTTTATCAATCCATAGGAGGCGTAGGATGAAGATGGTCTCTCTCAAGCAACCCTGCAACCAAATAACAAAGAGTCTCTTCTGTCCCCAACACACCCAATACAATGGTAAATTGTATAGGTGCACTAGTTCGGTGAAGAGATGGTGATACAAGTGGTATATGGATGGTAGATAAAGGTATTTGTAATCTGAAAATATAAAAACAGCAAGGTAACTAATGGTAAAAGTGAGCATAAACGGTATTGCAATGCGTTGAAACAAGGCCTAGGGTTCATACTTTCGCTAGTGCAAGTCCTCTCAACAATAATAACATAATTGGATCACATAACTATCCCTCAACATGCAACAAAGAGTCACTCCAAAGTCACTAATAGTGGAGAACGAACGAAGAGATTATGGTAGGGTACGAAACCACCTCAAAGTTATTCTTTCCAATCAATCCAATGGACTATTCCTATAAGTGTCACAAACAGCCCTAGAGTTCGTACTAGAATAAAACCTTAAGACACAAATCAACCAAAACCCTAATGTCACCTAGATACTCCAATGTCACCTCAAGTATCCGTGGGTATGATTATACGATATGCGTCACACAATCTCAAATTCATCTATTCAACCAACACAAAGGACCTCAAAGAGTGCCCCAAAGTTTCTACTAGAGAATCACGACGAAAACGTGTGCCAACCCCTATGTATAGGTTCATGGGCGGAACCCGCAAGTTGATCACCAAAACATACATCAAGTTAATCACGTGATGTCCCATTGTCACCACAGATATCCACGGCAAGACATACATCAAGTGTTCTCAAATCTTTAAAGAATCAAACCGATAAGATTACTTCAAAGGGGAAACTCAATTCATTACATGAGAGAAGAGGGGGGAGAAAACATCATAGGATCCAACTATAATAGCAAAGCTCGCAATACATCAAGATCGTACTCAAGAACACGAGAGAGAGAGAGAGATCAAACACATAGCTACTGGTACATACCCTCAGCCCCGAGGGATAACTACTCCCTCCTCATCATGGAGAGCACCGGGATGATGAAGATGGCCACTGGAGAAGGATTGCCCCCTCCGACAGGGTGCCGAAACGGGTCTAGATTGGCTTTCGGTGGCTACGGAGGCTTCTAGCGGCGGAACTTCCGATCTATTCTCCGTTCTGGAAGTTTTAGGATACGTGGGTATATATGGGTGAAAGGAGTACGTCGGTGGACCGAAGGGGTGGCCACGAGGCAGTGGGGCGCGCCCCTACCCTCGTGAGCTCCTCCTTCATCTTCTAACATAGGGTCCAAGTCTATCCGGTATGTTTCCTTTGAAAAATAACTTCTCCAGTTGATTTCGTGCCGTTTCGACTCCGTTTGATATTCCTTTTCTTCGAAACACTGAAATAGGCATAAAACAGCAAATCTGGGCTGGGCCTCCGGTTAATAGGTTAGTCCCAAAATTAATATAAAAGTGGAAAATAAAGCCCAATATTGCCCAAAATAATAGATAATATAGCATGGAGCAATCAAAATTAAAGATACGTTGGAGACGTATCAAGCATCCCCAAGCTTAATTCCTGCTCGTCCTCGAGTAGGTAAATGGTAAAAACAGAATTTTTGACGCGGAGTGCTACTTGGCATAATTTCAATGTAATTCTTCTTAATTGTGGCATGAATATTCAGATCCATAAGATTCAAGACAAAAGTTCATATTGACATAAAAATAATAATACTTCAAACATACTAACTAAGCAATTATGTCTTCTCAAAATAACATGGCCAAAGAAAGCTATCCCTACAAAATCATATAGTCTGGCTATGCTCCATCTTCACCACACAAAATATTTAAATCATGCACAACCCCAATGACAAGCCAAGCAATTGTTTCATACTTTTGATGTTCTCAAACTTTTTCAATCTTCACGCAATACAGGAGTGTGAGCCATGGACATAGCACTATAGGTGGAATAGAATGGTGGTTGTGGAGAAGACAAAAAGGGGGAAGATAGTCTCACATCAACTAGGCGTATCAACGGGCTATGGAAATGCCCATCAATAGATATCAATGTGAGTGAGTAGGGATTGCCATGCAACGGATGCACTAGAGCTATAAGTATATGAAAGCTCAACAAAAGAAACTAGTGGGTGTTCATCCAACTTGCTTGCTCACGAAGACCTAGGGCATTTTGAGGAAGCCCATCATTGGAATATACAGGCCAAGTTCTATAATGAAAGATTCCCACTAGTATATGAAAGTGACAACATAGGAGACTCTCTATCATGAAGATCATGGTGCTACTTTGAAGCACAAGTGTGGTAAAAGGATAGTAGCATTGTCACTTCTCTCTTTTTCTCTCATTTTTATATATTTTTATTTTTTTATTTGGGCCTTCGCTTTTTTTATGGCCTCTTTTTTGGGGCTTCTTTGGCCTCTCTTTTTTTCGTCCGGAGTCTCATCCCGACTTGTGGGGGAATCATAGTCTCCATCATCCTTTCCTCACTAGGACAATGCTCTAATAATGATAATCATCACACTTTTATTTTCTTACAACTCAAGATTTACAACTCGATACTTAAGAGAAGATATGACTCTATATGAATGCCTCCGGCAGTGTACCGGGATGTGCAATGATGCATGAGTGACATGTATGAATAATTATGAATGGTGGCTTTGCCACAAATACGATGTTAACTACATGATCATGCAAAGCAATATGACAATGATGAAGCGTGTCATAATAAACGGAACGGTGGAAAGTTGCATGGCAATATATCTCGGAATGTCTATGGAAATGCCATAATAGGTAGGTATGGTGGCTGTTTTGAGGAAGGTAAATGGTGGGTTTATGGTACCGGCGAAAGGTGCGCGGTACTAGAGAGGCTAGCAAGGGTGGAAGGGTGAGAGTGCGTATAATCCATGGACTCAACATTAGTCATAAAGAACTCATATACTTATTGCAAAAATCTAAAAGTTATCAAAGCAAAGTATTACGCGCATGCTCCTAGGGGGGTAGATTGGTAGGAAAACACCATCGCTCGTCCCCGACCGCCACTCATAAGGAAGACAGTCAATAAATAAATCATGCTCTGACTTCATCACATAACAGTTCACCATACGTGCATGCTACGGGAATCACAGACTTCAACACAAGTATTTCTCAAATTCATAACCACTCAACTAGCATGACTCTAATATCACCATCTCCATATCTCAAAACAATTATCAAGTATCAAACTTCTCATAGTATTCAACACACTCATAAGAAAGTTTTATTATTAATCTTGTATACCTAGCATATTAGGATTTTAAGCAAATTACCATGCTATTAAGACTCTCAAAATAATCTAAGTGAAGCATGAGAGTTCATCTATTTCTTCAAAATAAAACTACCACCATGCTCTAAAAGATATAAGTGAAGCACTAGAGCAAATGACAAACTACTTCGAAATATATAAGTGAAGATCAATGAGTAGTCGAATAATTATGCAACTATGTGAAGACTCTCTAAAATTCAATAATTTCAGACCTTGATACTTTATTCAAACAGCAAGCAAAACTAAATAAAATGACATCTAATAATAGCATACATCATGTGAAGAAGCAAAAACTTAGGATCAACCGATACTAACCGATAGTTTGTTGAAGAAGAAAGGTAGGATGCAAACCGGGGCATCCCCAAGCTTAGACGCTTGAGACTTCTTGAAATATTATCTTGGGGTGCCTTGGGCATCGCCAAACTTGAGCTTTTGTGTCTCCTTAATTCCTCTCATATCATGGTCTCCCTAAATCTCAAAAGCTTCATCCACACAAAACTCAACAAGGACTCGTGAGATAAGTTAGTATAAACCATTGCCAAATACTTATCATACTCTACTGTAGAAAATCACAAAAATTATTATTCAAAATTGCATACTAAATGCCTCTGCATATTTAATAGTCCTATTCTCAAATAGAATCATTAAAGAAGCAAACATATGCAAACAATGCAAACATAACAGCAATCTGCCTAAACAGGATAGTCTGTAAAGAATGCAGCAACATCCATACTTCCCTAGATCCAAAAATTATGAAATAAAATTCCCACTGTAGTAAATTTATCAGAGATTAATATGCAAAAGGTTTCAACATTTTATCACATTATGACTTTTCTAGGGAATTATTGCAACAGCGGTAAACTTTCTGTTTTCAAACAGCAACATGTAAACTTCTAAAATAGGCATAGGAAAGGCTATCAATGCCACTTTTATTGAAATCAAAGATGAAAAACATTATTCTAAATAACAGCAAGCAAATCCTAACAAAATAAATTTATGCTCCAAGCAAAAGACATATCATGTGGCGAATAAAAATATAGCTCCAAGTAAAGTTACCGATGAACGAAGACGAAAGAGGGGATGCCTTCCGAGGCATCCCCAAGCTCAGGCTCTTGACTATCATTGAATATTACCTTGGGGTTCCCTGGGAATACCCAATCTTAGGCTCTTGCCACTCCTTATTCCACAGTCCATCGAATCCTTACCCAAAACTTGAAAACTTCACAACACAAAACTTAATAGAAAACTCGTTAGCTCCGTTAGCGAAAGAAAACAAAACACTACTTCAAGGTACTGTAATGAACTCATTCTTTATTTATATTGGTGTTAAACCTACTTTATTCCAACTTCTCTATGGTTTATAAACTATTTTACTAGCCATAGATTCATCAAAATAAGCAAACAACACACGGAAAACAGAATCTGTCAAAAACAGAACAGTCTGTAGTAATCTGGATCAAACGTATACTTATGAAACTCAAAAATTTCTCAAATAAATTGCTGGACCTGAGGAATTTATCTATTAATCATCTGCAAAAATAATTAACTAAATAGCACTCTCCAAATAAAAATGGAAGCAATTCTCGTGAGCGCTAAAGTTTCTGTTTTTTACAGCAAGATCAACAAGACTTTCCCCAAGTCTTCCCAGCGGTTCTACTTGGAACAAACACTAATTAAAACATAAAAAAAACACAATCATAACAGAGGATAGATAATTTATTTATTACTAAACAGGAGCAAAAAGCAAGGAACAAAAATAAAGTTGGGTTGCCTCCCAACAAGCGCTATCGTTTAACGCCCCTAGCTAGGCATGATGATGTCAATGATGCTCACATAAAAGATAAGAATTGAAACATAAAGAGAGCATCACCAAGAATATGACTAGCACATTTAAGTCTAACCCACTTCCTATGCATAGGGATTTTGTGAGAAAACAACTTATGGGAACAATAATCAACTAGCATAGGAAGGCAAAACAAGCATAACTTCAAGATTTTAAGCACATAGAGAGGACATTTGATATTATTGCAATTCCTACAAGCATATATTCCTCCCTCATAATAATTTTCAGTAGCATCATGAATGAATTCAACAATATAACCAGCACCTAAATAATTCTTTTCATGATCTACTTGCATAGAAAATTTACTACTCTCCACATAAGCAAAATTCTTCTCATTAATAATAGTGGGAGCAAACTCAACAAAATAATTATCATGTGAGGCATAATCCAATTGAAAACTAAAATCATGATGAAAAGTTTCAAGGATATCATTATTCTTTATATCATATGTGTCATCACAATAATCATCATAGATAGGAGGCATGCTTTCATCATAATAAATTTGCTCACCAAAACTTGGGGGACAAAAAATATCATCTTCATCAAACATAGCTTCCCCAAGCTTGTGGCTTTGCATATCATTAGCATCATGGATATTCAAGGAATTCATACTAACAACATTGCAATCATGTTCATCATTCAAATATTTAGTGCCAAATATTTCATAGATTTCTTCTTCTAGCACTTGAGCACAATTATCCTTTCCATCATACTCACGAAGGATATTAAAAAGGTGAAGCGTATGAGACAAAATTAATTCCATTTTTTGTAATTTTCTTTTATAAACTAAATTAGTGATCAAACAAGAAACTAAAAGACTCGACTGCAAGATCTAAAGATATACCTTCAAGCACTAACCTCCCCGGCAACGGCGCCAGAAAAGAGCTTGATGTCTACTACACAACCTTCTTCTTGTAGACGTTGTTGGGCCTCCAAGTGCAGAGGTTTGTAGGACAGTAGCAAATTTCCCTCAAGTGGATGACCTAAGGTTTATCAATCCGTAGGAGGCGTAGGATGAAGATGGTCTCTCTCAAGCAACCCTGCAACCAAATAACAAAGAGTCTCTTGTGTCCCCAACACACCCAATACAATGGTAAATTGTATAGGTCCACTAGTTCGGTGAAGAGATGGTGATACAAGTGGTATATGGATGGTAGATAAAGGTATTTGTAATCTGAAAATATAAAAACAGCAAGGTAACTAATGGTAAAAGTGAGTGTAAACGGTATTGCAATGCGTTGAAACAAGGCCTAGGGTTCATACTTTCGCTAGTGCAAGTCCTCTCAACAATAATAACATAATTGGATCACATAACTATCCCTCAACATGCAACAAAGAGTCACTCCAAAGTCACTAATAGCGAAGAACGAACGAAGAGATTATGGTAGGGTACGAAACCACCTCAAAGTTATTCTTTCCAATCAATCCAATGGGCTATTCCTATAAGTGTCACAAACAGCCCTAGAGTTCGTACTAGAATAACACCTTAAGACACAAATCAACCAAAACCCTAATGTCACCTAGATACTCCAATGTCACCTCAAGTATCCATGGGTATGATTATACGATATGCGTCACACAATCTCAAATTCATCTATTCAACCAACACAAAGGACGTTAAAGAGTAATCCAGAGTTTCTACCGGAGAATCACGATGAAAACGTGTGCCAACCCCTATGAATAGTTTCATGGGCGGAACCCGCAAGTTGATCACCAAAACATACATCAAGTTAATCACGTGATGTCCCATTGTCACCACAGATATCCACGGAAAGACATACATCAAGTGTTCTCAAATCTTTAAAGAATCAATCCAATAAGATTACTTCAAAGGGGAAACTCAATTCATTACATGAGAGAAGAGGGGGGAGAAAACATCATACGATCCAACTATAATAGCAAAGCTCGCAATACATCAAGATCGTATCATCTCAAGAACACGAGAGAGAGAGAGAGAGATCAAACACATAGCTACTGGTACATACCCTCAGCCCCAAGGGAGAACTACTCCATCCTCGTCATGGAGAGCACCGGGATGATGAAGATGGCCACCGGAGAAGGATTGCCCCCTCCGGAGGGTGCCGGAATGGGTATAGATTGGCTTTCGGTGGCTACGGAGGCTTCTGGAAGTTTTAGGATACGTGGGTATATATGGGTGAAAGGAGTACATCGGTGGACCGAAGGGGTGGCCACGAGGCAGGGGGTCCCGCCCCAGGGGGGTGGGTGTGACACTCCAAAAATTTTAATTTGGTTTTCTTCAAGAACTTTGTTGGATTTTAAAAGAGAGCATTTAAAATTTCTTTTCCAGAAATCCTTCCTCTTAAAACCTTCCTTTTCTTTGGCAAGGATTTTTATTTTTCTTCAAACTTTGGTGTTCGATCTTTTAAAAATTCTTCTCTGTTGGTTCCCTCTCAAATTATTTTGGGAGTTTAATCTTTTTCTTTTAAAAAGAAACTCTATTAAAATTGGGGATTTTCATATCTTGAAAACCCCCCATGACTTTGTATTTTTGCCCATGTGGTAAAACCTCTCAAAATCCTTTCCTCCTCCTTGTAATCAACCTAAGTTCTCTTTCCCAACTAATCCAAACAAGTTTTGGATTTTATTCTAATTATTATTTTTCCTCTCAAATCATTTCTGTCAATTATTTGGAGCCTGAGTGTTTTTCAAAGCAAGTACCCTTTTGCATTTGAGTTTTGACCTCAAACCAACTCCTCTGGATTGTCCTTAGCATCCACAACCCAGAACCATCTTGATCCACTCCTCCTCTTTTCAAATTTTTCAAATTTCAGTCTCTGCAAGTTTGGACCAGATTTGCCAAATTTGGTGAAATTCATATCTACACTTCTCCAAAAATTCCACCAAAATTCAAGCATCCTACTGGAGCAATGAGAGGCCACTCTACCAAAAATCAGCTCAAGGAAAAATCCCTAGAGGCCAAAGTCATTCTGTCGAATACTTGGCATGCACTGTTGCTGTTCACATTCAGTAATATTCAGAGTTCAGTGTCGTTTTCATTCGTCAGCTTCATTCACGCGTAGACAGTGCCCTTGGCACGTTCCTCGCCGCCTCTTCCTCCTGTCTGGAGCACCGCACGCGCGCTTGGCACCATCCTGGCGTCGATGGCACCCTGGCCCGCCTGCGCCGGCGTGTCTTGCGGCGGCCGAACCACCGTAGCGGTCGACAGGGAGCAGAACGGTGGCTCAACGCCGTTCGGCGCCGCCCAACGCTTCTCTGCCCTTCGCGTGGCTCATGCATGCCAGCGCAGCCCCGCAGCACCGTCGCCGTGGCCCGACAGCACTGGACGCGCTCTTTGCCGCCGACGGACCCGCGCCGTTCCGTTCCGACCAAAACCTGCCCTAAGCTTCTAATCCAAGTACGTTTAGCGTCTGAATGGAACCAGTGGACCTCCACATTGATGCCCAACCTCCTAAACTCCCCGACCAAGCACTCTGCCACCGTAATACATCACCGAAGATCCCCGTTCACGGCCACCGCCTCGGATCGCCTATAAAAGGAGACCCCGAGCTCGCCCTCGAGCACGCACCACCACTGCACCCCACAAACACCTCGCCAGGCCACTAGGAGGACCTCGAAGAGGTCTCCTCCCCCGACTCCGGCCGCCCCGTGCCGCCTCAGCCTACATCTCGATTCGCTCCGGTGAGGCCATCTCCGGCGCCCAAACCTTGTCAGTAGCATCCTCGAGCAACCACTGAGCTAACCCAAGCATCAATTTGGCCTTCGCAGCTCTCCCCAACGAGATCCATCTCCACCCGAACCACCGTCACCACCACCACCAACCGACGCAGAAGGGCGCCCTGAACATGGAGGTACCTTCCAATCCCCCTGCCTCGTCGTGGATCGCTGCCGGCGACCACCGCGGCTCTCGGGCACCGTCGATCTCTGCCGCCTCTTTTAAATTTTTAAACCTGACGGGCGGGACCCGCCTGTCAGCCTCTGTGTCCTTTCTAAACGAATCGTTTTCTGAAAACGCCTTCGAGCGAAATACGCTTTCCCCTCTGGGCTGGCGTATTCGAGACTGGAGCGTTTTCTGTTTTTATTAACTAGCCCCTGGAAACTTTCTGTTTCATTACAGATGAGTCCCTGGACAAAACCTTTATAACTTGTTAACAGAAGCATATTTTGGATTGATTCTTTTTCTGTCCTCTTTAGAATTTGGTCTAGTTTTTTATCAGATTTATTTGAAAAATATTTGGAATAATTTTTGTGCACCTCTCGGTATTTACGTTAGTGCGTGTGTTTTCTTTATACCGTAGATACCGACGGAGGTGACGGAGCCACGAACTTCATCGAGCTAGGCTCCGACTACTCTGAACCAGGCAAGCATGTTTGAACTTTTGATATGATGAGTGTCTTGGCATGTTTTGCATATAGTTAGTTTCATGGCATGTTGATGAGCATACCGATGAACGTTATTTTCATGCATTGTTGAGGTAAGTGAGCTCGATGATCCATAGGTGGATGGATGTGAGTATGAATGGCCATGTGTTGGCATGAGGATGGGTAAGATGGTAGTCTTGTAGCATGCCAGTCTTATGCCAGACTATATGACTACAGTGTCAAACCGTATCGGTCCAGTTCCTCCCATTTCCTTCCCTGTACTACCACATGTTTTCCGCAAGGAATATGGATTAGTAAGTTGCAAACCGCTTTCCTAGTACACACCAAAAGGAGAGGCCGGGATGATGGTTCCATGGCCCTGGATTAAAGCCAGTCATCCGGTCAGGGGGCATGGGTGTTTCTGGTTGGGACCGAGAGGGGGGCACCCCTTAGAGCGCGCGTATATAAATTTGATCCCATGCTATTCGAGATTGTGATCTCCCCGTCTCAAAATTTTTTCTTGGATGATGTCTAGGGTGAGTCCTGGCATCGAGAGGTAGGATGGGTGTGTACTGGTTAGCTGTGTTTTCTTCCGAAATACCGTAAACGGAACTAGTCCTTCGTGACTACGGAAATCCGTTAACTGTGGGAAATTTTTGTAAAAACTCTGCAGAGTCATAAATCTCCAAATCATCTTATCCATATCCAAATTTTGCGCTAACTTATTCTGACAAGTGCCAGTTTTGGTGATAGATACTCCAGTGAATCACATGAGTGCTAAGCCCAGTTAAATGTTTATTCCTGCGGATGGACTAACCCGTTTATTATCATGAATTGAATATTTATTATGAGTATTATTTATTTGTGAATAAAAGTCCTCTCTGCAATGTCGCTCAGACGTCCGACTGCGGCATTTCCTTTAAAGCCCTCTCTGTGATGTCGCCCCGACGTCCGACTGTGGCATTTATTTTAAAGCCCTTTCTGTGATGTCGCCCCGACGTCCGACTGTGGCATTTCTTTTAAAGCCCTTTCTGTGATGTCGCTCAGATGTCCGACTGCGGCATTCCTTTTAAAGCCCTTTCTGTGATGTCGCCCCGACGTCCGACTGTGGCATTTCTTTTAAAGCCCTTTCTGTGATGTCGCCCCGACGTCCAACTGTGGCATTTCTTTTAAAAGCCCTTTATGTGGTGTCGCTAAGACGCCCGACTGTGGCATTTCTTTTAAAGCCCTTTATGTGGTGTCGCTAAGACGCCCGACTGTGGCATGATTTTCTGTTATTATTTGTTCACCATTCGGGGCGTCTCTTCAGACACCCGATCGATTTTCATTTATATTTTGTTGGGATTTCACGCGAACTACCGCTGTTTCCCTTGTACTTACTTCGTTATGCAAATTTTTGAATGTGCATTGGAAAAATTAATCATGACGCATTCATGCATGCATTTGTTATATCTTACGTCCGAACTGTCTTGCGAGTACTTTCAAAGTACTCACTGGCTTGTTGATTTGGCCAGATGCTAACGAAGGCGATCTCATGGATGAAGAGTTCGATAGCGAGTCCGACGCCTAGAGGAATCCCAGTCAGTCTCATGCGACCCTGGATTTGGTCACTGTAATATATCCGCTTCCGCAACTCGAATAACATTCATCGAGCCTCACCTCGACGCTCGATGAGATGCCAGTTTGAGAGTCATGTTATCACACTCCCCACTGTGTTATTCCACCATCACTTTCTCCTCGAGTCAGTAGTATGCCACCACACCATTGTGTTAAATCCGCCATTATGTATAATTATTGGTGCGCTTGTAATAATTTGTTGAGCAGCCCTAGCTCAACCCTGTAATATATTCTATGCTACTGGCTTATTGTATCAAGAATTTGTCTTCCAGTGAGGAGGATTTCTCTCATGCTGGACTCAAAAGATTGGTTTTTCAATAAATATTTTTATTGGAAAACCAGTCGTGACAAGCTTTGTACCAGAGCCAGGCTGACTGTAGGAAGCCACTAGGTGCGATCGCTAATCGGTTATTAGCATGATAGAGCCGATTTATTTTTTTGCAATTGTAGTCATTTTCTGACAGTCAGCATAAATGTATGATCTGACCATTCAGGATTTTTGCCTACTTTTGTAGATGGCCGACAACAGCTGCGAGTCTCAGACCTTCGCCAACATACCCGATGGGTTCGTCAGGCTTCTCTCCTTCATCGTTCAGGTCGCGATGGGGCCATCCGTGCTCCCAGTCTTCACACTCTGCCAGCACAAAGTCAACGACAGTCTGACCATGCACCAGGCCGCGGTGCAGTTCAAGGGAGGGCGTGGTGAGTTACGCCGCTTCCGATTCATGGGAAGAGCCATGCCTACGGAGAGGCATGCTATGCAGATGGCAGCCCGCGAGGCGATAGCTCGCCTCAGGGATGTCCTTCCCGTAATGAAGACTCGTCGTTACCGCTATCTTCCATGCCATGTGCCCTACACCTGTCACTACGCATTCTCCTACCCTAGAGGAGAACGAGACGAGGCTTTTGAGATGCTTATTGAGTATCTCCGGGCTCTGGAGGCAGCCTTCGACAACCTGGTGGACGACTTCGTGGCTGCCCGCATGGACTCAGTCCATGGCTGTGCCGCCAACAGGAGGGAGCTCCTGCCCACCGCACTGCCACTGACTTTTGTCTCGTCCTCAGCATCTTATGCACCTACTCGCCGCCTGCCCACTACCGAAGAGTTCAACCAAGTCATTGCGCCCACTCCAGCGCGCACTGCACCACCCATTGTGCCCTCTCCTATTCGTGTTGCTCCGCCCCTGGCACCCACTCCATCGACTCGACGCAGCACTTCCCGTCTGGAGCCTATTAGTGAGGAGGAGGTCGAGTCCCCTGCCTCACTGCGCCTCACCCTTGGGAGGGCCAAGGAGACCGTCAACATTTCCGACTGAGTATGCTTAGCCGTCATGCGATGTAGCGCTTTGTAAGATATGTTTATATGTACATAGGTTGTGAGAAGTAGCTTGTTTGCGCATCATGTAGAACTGGAGAAGTGCACTAGCCTAAATAGCATGTCAGGATTATGTACGCGTATCCTGAGTGATGTACTGTATAATTATCGCCCGCGTGTAAGATATGTAATGAGCAGTCCTTCTCCGTGCGCAAATCAATTGGTTTTCTTAAGTGATCTTGGTCATTTAAATTATTTGCCATCCTTGTGCATTTTTGGAGTTATTTTTTTTGGCGACCATTTTCACTTTTCTTATGAGTTTTACAAAATATATCCCCAGAGTGAAAAATGTCTCGCCCTTGGACTCGCTCCATGCCTACTCCGCCAGAGGAAAATTATGACACTCAACCAGGCAACAATTTCACACAAGGGCAGTCGAGTCAACAGGGCGGTGAAACGGCACATTCCCAAATGTGCCGCCTTTATGAACAGAGTCAGCAACAACATTGTGAAATGATGAACCAAGTCATCAACATGGGAAATCACCATGGACAGTATCAGCAACATTCCAAGTTATTTGAGCTACAAAAGACACGTCCCCAAACATTTTCTCATACTGACAAGCCTCTTGAAGCCGAGGACTGGCTTCGAGATATGGAGAGGAAATTAATTATTGCAAAATGTTCAGACCCCGAAAAGGTATTGTATGCTCCGCACTATCTCACAGGAGCAGCCGCATCGTGGTGGGAGAATTTTCTGCACATGCACCCCAACGAAAATGACATAACCTGGGATGCTTTCAAGGAAGGTTTCCGTGGTGCACACATTCCTAAGAGCATTATGAAAATCAAGAAGAGAGAGTTCGATGACCTCAAACAAAGGAACATGACAGTGTCAGATTACAACGGTCAATTTACTCTATTGTCTCGCTACGCCAATGAGGAGCGTATGACTGAAAGTAAGAAGATGGAGAAATTCCTTGACGGTCTGGCGCCCGCGCTTAAATGCCAACTAGTCGTGCACACTTTTCCAGATTTTAAAACTCTGGTGGACAAAGCGATTACTCTGGAAAATGAGAGACACAGCCTGGAAGATATCTGCAAGCGAAAAAGGGACCAGTGTTGGGGAACGTAGTAATTTCAAAATTTTCCTACGCACACACAAGATCATGGTGATGCATAGCAACAAGGGGGAGAGTGTTGTCTACGTACCAACGCAGACCGACTGCGGAAGCGATCACACAACGTAGAGGAAGTAGTCGTACGTCTTCTTCCCGATCCGACCGATCCAAGCACCGTTACTCCGGCACCTCCGAGTTCTTAGCACACGTTCAGCTCGATGACAATCCTCGAGCTCCGATCCAGCAAAGCATCGAGGAAGAGTTCCGTCAGCACGACAGCGTGATGACGATCTTGATGCACTACCGACGCAGGGCTTCGCCTAAGCACTACAACGGTATGATCGAGGTGGAATTTGGTGGCAGGGGGCACCGCACACGGCTAAGGAACGATCTCAAGGATCAACTTGTGTGTCTATGGGGTGCCCTCTGCCCTTGTATATAAAGGATGGAGGAGGAGGAGGCCGGCCAAGGCAAAGGTGCGGCCAGGATAGGGAGTCCTACTAGGACTCCAAGTCCTAGTAGGAGTCCACCAAGAGGGGAGGAAGGGAGAAGGAATAGGAGGAGAAGGAGAGGTGGCCGGCCCCCTTTTCCCTAGTCCAATTCGGACCAAAGGGGAGGGGGGGCGCAGCAGCCTTTTCCTCTTCCCACTAAAGCCCATCAAGGCCCATTACCTCTCCCGTAACTACCCGGTACTCCGAAAAATACCCGAATCACTCGGAACCTTTCCGATGTCCGAATATAGTCGTCCAATATATCGATCTTTACGTCTCGACCATTTCGAGACTCCTCGTCATGTCCCCGATCTCATCCGGGACTCCGAACTCCTTCGGTACATCAAAACTCATAAACTCATAATATAACTGTCATCGAAACCTTAAGCGTGCGGACCCTACGGTTCGAGAACAATGTAGACATGACCGAGACACGTCTCTGGTCAATAACCAATAGCGGGACCTGGATGCCCATATTGGCTCCTACATATTCTACGAAGATCTTTATCGGTCAGACCGCATAACAACATACGTTGTTCCCTTTGTCATCGGTATGCTACTTGCCCGAGATTCGATCGTCGGTATCCAATACCTAGTTCAATCTCGTTGGCCGGCAAGTCTCTTTACTCGTTCCGTAATACATCATCTCACAACTAACATATTAGTTGCAGTGCTTGCAAGGCTTATGTGATGTGCATTACCAAGAGGGCCCAGAGATACCTCTCCGACATTCGGAGTGACAAATCCTAATCTCGAAATACGCCAACCCAACATCTACCTTTGGAGACACCTGTAGTACTCCTTTATAATCACCCAGTTACGTTGTGACGTTTGGTAGCACCCAAAGTGTTCCTCCGGTAAACGGGATTTGCATAATCTCATAGTCATAGGAACATGTATAAGTCATGAAGAATAGCAACAGCAACATACTAAACGATCAGGTGCTAAGCTAATGAAATGGGTCATGTCAATCAGATCATTCAACTAATGATGTGACCTCGTTAATCAAATAACAACTCTTTGTTCATGGTTAGGAAACATAACCATCTTTGATTAACGAGCTAGTCAAGTAGAGGCATACTAGTGACACTCTGTTTGTCTATGTATTCACACATGTATTATGTTTCTGGTTAATACAATTCTAGCATGAATAATAAACATTTATCATGATATAAGGAAATAAATAATAACTTTATTATTGCCTCTAGGGCATATTTCCTTCAGTCTCCCACTTGCACTAGAGTCAATAATCTAGTTCACATCGCCATGTGATTTAGCAGCAATAGTTCACATCACCATGTGATTAACACCCATAGTTCACATCGTCATGTGACCAACACTCAAAGGGTTTACTAGAGTCAGTAATCTAGTTCACATCTCTATGTGATTAACACCCAAAGAGTACTAAGGTGTGATCATGTTTTGCTTGTGAGATAATTTTAGTCAACGGGTCTGTCACATTCAGATTCGTAAGTATTTTGCAAAATTCTATGTCTATAATGCTCTGCATGGAGCTACTCTAGCTAATTGCTCCCACTTTCAATATGTATCTAGATTGAGACTTTAGATTCATCTGGATCAGTGTCAAAAACTTGCATCGACGTAACCCTTTACGACGAACCTTTTTGTCACGTCCATAATCGAGAAACATATCCTTATTTCACTAAGGATAATTCTGACCGCTGTCTAGTGATCTACTCCTAGATCACTATTGTACTCCCTTGACAAATCAGTGCAGGGTATACAATAGATCTGGTACATAGCATGGCATACTTAATAGAACCTATGAATGAGGCATAGGGAATGACTTTCATTCTCTTTCTATCTTCTGCCGTGGTCAGGCTTTGAGTCTTTACTCAACTTCACACCTTGTAACACAGGCAAGAAACTTTTTCTTTGACTGTTCCATTTTGAACTACTTCAAAATCTTGTCAAGGTATGTACTTATTGAAAAACTTATCAAGCGTCTTGATCTATTTCTATAGATCTTGAAGCTCAATATGTAAGCAGCTTTACCGAAGTCTTTCTTTGAAAAACTCCTTTCAAACACTCCTTTTATGCTTTACAGAATAATTCTACATTATTTCCGATCAACAATATGTCATTCACATATACTTGTCAGAAATGCTGTAGTGCTCCCACTCACTTTCTCGTAAATACAGGCTTCACCGCAAGTCTGTATAAAACTATATGCTTTGATCAACTCATCAAAGCGTATATTCCAACTCCGAGATGCTTGCACCAGTCCACAGATAGATCGTTGGAGCTTGCATATTTAGTTAACACCTTTAGGATCGACAAAACCTTCTAGTTGCATCGTATACAACTCTTCTTTAGCAAATCCATTAAGGAATGCAGTTTTGTTTATCCATTTGCCAGATTTCATAAAATGCGGCAATTGCTAACATGATTCGGACAGACTTAAGCATAGATACGAGTGAGAAAATCACATCGTAGTCAACACCTTGAACTTGTCGAAAACCTTTTCCGACAATTCTAGCTTTGTAGATAGTAACACTACTATCAGCGTCCGTCTTCCTCTTGAAGATCCATTTTACTATGGCTTGCTGATCATCGGGCAAGTCAACCAAAGTCCATACTTTGTTCTCATACATGGATCATATCTCAGATTTCATGGCTTCAAGCCACTTTGCGGAATCTGGGCTCACCATCGCTTCTTCATAGTTCGTAGGATCATCATGATCTAGTAGCATGACTTCCAAAACAGGATTACCGTACCACTCTGGCGCGGATCTTACTCTGGTTGATCTACGAGGTTCAGTAGTGTCTTGTTCTGAAGTTTCATGATCATCATCATTAGCTTCCTCACTAACTGGTGCAGGTGTCACAGAAACATTTTTCTGTGATGTACTACTTTCCAATAAGGGAGCAGGTACAGTTACCTCGTCAAGTTCTACTTTCCTCCCACTCACTTCTTTCGAGAGAAACTCCTTCTCTAGAAAGTTTCCGAATTTAGCAACAAAAGTCTTGCCTTCGGATCTGTGATAGAAGGTGTATCCAATAGTTTCCTTTGGATATCCTATGAAGATGCACTTCTCCGATTTGAGTTTTGAGCTTCTCAGGATGAAACTTTTTCATATAAGCATCGCAACCCCAAACTTTAAGAAACGACAACTTTGGTTTCTTGCCAAACCATAGTTCATAAGGCGTCGTCTCGACGGATATAGATGGTGCCCCTTTTTAACGTGAATGCAGTTGTCTCTAATGCATGACCCCAAAAAAAATAGTGGTAAATCGGTAAGAGACATCATAGATTGCACTATATCCAATAAAGTACGGTTATGACGTTCGGACACACCATTATGATGTGGTGTTCCAGGTGGCGTGAGTTGTGAAACTATTTCACATTGTTTTAACTGAAGACCAAACTCGTAACTCAAATATTTGTCTCCGCGATCAGATCGTAGAAACTTTATTTTCTTGTCACGATGTTTTTCACTTCACTCTGAAATTCTTTGAACTTTTCAAATGTTTCAGACTTATGTTTCATCAAGTAGATATACTCATATCTGCTCAAATCATTTGTGAAGATCAGAAAATAATGATACCTGTCGCGAGCCTCAATATTCATCGGACCACATACATCAGTATGTATGATTTCCAACAAATCTTTTCTCGCTCCATTGTTCCGGAGAACGGCGTTTTAGTCATCTTGCCCAAAAGGCATGGTTCGCAAGCATCAAGTGATTCATAATCAAGTGATTCCGAAAGCCCATCAGCATGGAGTTTCTTCATGCGCTTTATACCAATATGACCTAAACAGCAGTGCCACAAATAAGTTGCACTATCATTATTAACTTTGCATCTTTTGGTTTCAATATTATGAATATGTGTATTATTAAGATCGAGATCCAATGAACTATTTTCATTGGGTGTGTAACCATATAAGGTTTTATTCATGTAAACAGAACAACAATTTATTCTTTTACTTAAATGAATAACCGGATTACAATAAACATGATCAAATCATATTCATGCTCAACACAAACACCAAATAACACTTATTTAGTTTCAACACTAATCCCGAAAGTATAGGGGAGTGTGCGATGATGATCATATCAATCTTGGAACTACTTCCAACACACATCGTCACTTCACCCTTAACTAGTCTCTGTTTATTCTGCAACTCCCGTTTCGAGTCACTAATCTTAGCACATGAACTAGTATCAAATACTGAGGGTTTTCTATAAACACTAGTAGAGTACACATCAATAACATGTATATCAAATATACTTATGTTCACTTTGCCATCCTTCTTATCCGCCAATCACTTGGGGTAGTTCCGCTTCCAGTGACCAGTCCCTTTGCAGTAGAAGCACTTAGTCTCAGGCTTAGGACCAGACTTGGGCTTCTTCACTTGAGCAACTCGCTTGCCGTTCTTCTTGAAGTTCCCCTTCTTCCCTCTGCCCTTTTCTTGAAACTAGTGGTCTTGTCTACCATCAACACTTGATGTTTTTCTTGATTTCTACCTTCGTCGATTTCCGCATTACGAAGAGCTTGGGAGTCGTTTCCGTTATCGCTTGCATATCATAGTTCATCATGAAGTTCTACTAACTTGGTGATGGTGACTAGAGAATTCTGTCAATCACTATCTTATCTGGAAGATTAACTCCCACTTGATTCAAGTGATTGTAGTACTCAGACAATCTGGGCACATGCTCACTAGTTGAGCGATTCTCCTCCATCTTTTAGCTATAGAACTTGTTGGAGACTTCATATCTCTCAACTCGGGTATTTGCTTGAAATATTATCTTCAACTCTTGGAACATCTCATATGGTCCATGACGTTCAAAACGTCTTTGAAGTCCCGATTCTAAGCCATTAAGCATGGTGCACTAAACTATCAAGTAGTCATCATATTGAGCTAGCCAAACGTTCATAACGTCTGCATCGGCTCCTGCAATAGGTCTTTCACCTAGCGGTGCATCAAGGACATAATTCTTCTGTGCAGCAATGAGGATAAACCTCTGATCACGGATCCAATCCGCATCTTTGCTACTAACATCTTTCAACACAATTTTCTCTAGGAACATATCAAAATAAACATAGGGAAGCAACAACGCGAGCTATTGATCTACAGCATAATTTGCAAAATACTACCAGGACTAAGTTCATGATAAATTTAAGTTCAATTTAATCATATTACTTAAGAACTCCCACTTAGATAGACATCCCTCTAATCCTCTAAGTGATCACGTGATCCAAATCAACTAAACCATGACCGATCATCACGTGAGATGGAGTAGTTTTCAATGGTGAACATCGTTATGTTGATCATATCTACTATATGATTCACGCTCGACCTTTCGGTCTCCGTGTTCCGAGGCCATATCTGTATATGCTTGGCTCGTCAAGTATAACCTGAGTATTCCGCGTGTGCAACTGTTTTGCACCCGTTGTATTTGAATGTAGAGCCTATCACACCCGATCATCACGTGGTGTCTCAGCACGAAGAACTTTCGCAACGGTGCATACTCAGGGAGAACACTTCTTGATAATTTAGTGAGAGATCATCTTATAATGCTACCGTCAATCAAAGCAAGATAAGATGCATAAAAGATAAACATCACATGCAATCCATATAAGTGATATGATATGGCCATCATCATCTTGTGCTTGTGATCTCCATCTCCGAAGCACCGTCATGATCACCATCGTCACCGGCGCGACACCTTGATCTCCATCGTAGCATCGTTGTCGTCTCGCCAATCTTATGCTTCCATGACTATCACTACCGCTTAGCAATAAAGTAAAGCATTACATCGTGATTGCATTGCATACAATAAAGCGACAACCATATGGCTCCTGCCAGTTGCCGATAACTCGGTTACAAAACATGATCATCTCATACAATAAAATTTAGCATCATGCCTTGACCATATCACATCACAACATGCCCTGCAAAAACAAGTTAGACGTCCTCTACTTTGTTGTTGCAAGTTTTACGTGGCTGCTACGGGCTTAAGCAAGAACTCATCTTACCTACGCATCAAAACCAGAACGATAGTTTGTCAAATAGACTCCGTTTTAACCTTCTCAAGGACCGGGCGTAGCCACACTCGGTTCAACTAAAGTTGGAGAGACAGTCGCCCGCAAGCCATCTATGTGCAAAGCACGTCGAGGGAACCGGTCTCGCGTAAGCGTACGCGTAAGGTTGGTCCGGGTCGTCTTGTCCAACAATACCGCCGAACCAAAGTATGACATGCTGATAGGCAGTATGACTTGTATCGCCCACAACTCACTTGTGTTCTACTCGTGCAAATAACATCAAACCACAAAACCTAGGCTCGGATGCCACTGTTGGGGAACGTAGTAATTTCAAAATTTTCCTACGCACACACAAGATCATGGTGATGCATAGCAACGAGGGGGAGAGTGTTGTCTACGTACCAACGCAGACCGACTGCGGAAGCGATCACACAACGTAGAGGAAGTAGTCGTACGTCTTCTTCCCGATCCGACCGATCCAAGCACTGTTACTCCGACACCTCCGAGTTCTTAGCACACGTTCAGCTCGATGACAATCCTCGAGCTCCGATCCAGCAAAGCATCGAGGAAGAGTTCCGTCAGCACGACGGCGTGATGACGATCTTGATGCACTACCGACGCAGGGCTTCGCCTAAGCACTACAACGGTATGATCGAGGTGGAATTTGGTGGCAGGGGGCACCGCACACGGCTAAGGAACGATCTCAAGGATCAACTTGTGTGTCTATGGGGTGCCCTCTGCCCCTGTATATAAAGGATGGAGGAGGAGGAGGCCGGCCAAGGCAAAGGTGCGGCCAGGATAGGGAGTCCTACTAGGACTCCAAGTCCTAGTAGGAGTCCACCAAGAGGGGAGGAAGGGAGAAGGAATAGGAGGAGAAGGAGAGGTGGCCGGCCCCCTTTTCCCTAGTCCAATTCGGACCAAAGGGGAGGGGGGGCGCAGCAGCCTTTTCCTCTTCCCACTAAAGCCCATCAAGGCCCATTACCTCTCCCGTAACTACCCGGTACTCCGAAAAATACCCGAATCACTCGGAACCTTTCCGATGTCCGAATATAGTCGTCCAATATATCGATCTTTACGTCTCGACCATTTCGAGACTCCTCGTCATGTCCCCGATCTCATCCGGGACTCCGAACTCCTTCGGTACATCAAAACTCATAAACTCATAATATAACTGTCATCGAAACCTTAAGCGTGCGGACCCTACGGTTCGAGAACAATGTAGACATGACCGAGACACGTCTCCGGTCAATAACCAATAGCGGGACCTGGATGCCCATATTGGCTCCTACATATTCTACGAAGATCTTTATCGGTCAGACCGCATAACAACATACGTTGTTCCCTTTGTCATCGGTATGCTACTTGCCCGAGATTCGATCGTCGGTATCCAATACCTAGTTCAATCTCGTTACCGGCAAGTCTCTTTACTCGTTCCGTAATACATCATCTCACAACTAACATATTAGTTGCAGTGCTTGCAAGGCTTATGTGATGTGCATTACCGAGAGGGACCAGAGATACCTCTCCGACATTCGGAGTGACAAATCCTAATCTCGAAATACGCCAACCCAACATCTACCTTTGGAGACACCTGTAGTACTCCTTTATAATCACCCAGTTACGTTGTGACGTTTGGTAGCACCCAAAGTGTTCCTCCGGTAAACGGGATTTGCATAATCTCATAGTCATAGGAACATGTATAAGTCATGAAGAATAGCAACAGCAACATACTAAACGATCGGGTGCTAAGCTAATGAAATGGGTCATGTCAATCAGATCATTCAACTAATGATGTGACCTCGTTAATCAAATAACAACTCTTTGTTCATGGTTAGGAAACATAACCATCTTTGATTAACGAGCTAGTCAAGTAGAGGCATACTAGTGACACTCTGTTTGTCTATGTATTCACACATGTATTCTGTATCTGGTTAATACAATTCTAGCATGAATAATAAACATTTATCATGATATAAGGAAATAAATAATAACTTTATTATTGCCTCTAGGGCATATTTCCTTCAACCAGACCAACCATGCTCGCAATCACCGAAGCAGGACAGATTTTCAAAAGGGTGGGACGCACAAATCCTCATCCAACGTCTCACGCCCAATCAAGACTTTTCATGCAAGGGACAAGGAGTTCACATATCGCCCCGGCGTTACCTGTTACGCCTGTGGAGAGGAAGAACACTATGCCAAACAGTGTCCCAAGCCTAGAAACTCAACCCCAAAGCCGAACAACAGCGGCAATAGTTCAGCGCCCAAGAGAAACAATTTCAATCCCAGCAACAACCACAGGAAGGGTCATCTGAACCATGTAACCAAAGAGGAGGCACAAAATGCTCCGGATATCGTACTCGGTACGTTTCCTGTCAACACAATACCTGCAATGGTTTTGTTTGATTCCGGAGCTTCTCACTCTTTCATTTCGAAAAGTTTTGCTTTGCAAAATAATTTTTCGATGCTTCCTTTGGAGAAATCCATGATCATCAAGTCCCCTGGGATTCAGCAAGTCACTCAGAATTACTGTCAGGATGTGGTCATTGAGTTCGAAGGATTGGAGTTTCATGCCAATCTTATGGTACTGGAAAACAAAGGATTGGATGTCATCCAAGGGATGGACTGGCTAACCACCAACAAGGGTTTTATTGACTGTTTCAACCGGACCGTAATCCTCACGCACCACCACGGGAAGACAATAAGAGTGTCAGCCAAGGAAGGAAAAATACCCCGGAAACCGAGATTGAATAAGGTGGACGTTTCTGAGCTAAACAAGGTTCCAGTAGTGTGTGAATTTCCAGACGTATTCCCTGAAGAGCTACCAGGCATGCCACCAGACCGAGAGATAGAGTTCAGCATTGAGCTCGCACCAGGAACCACCCCCATATACAAGAAACCATATCGAATGGCACCATCCGAGTTGGTTGAATTGAAGAAACAAATAAAAGAACTGCTAGACAAAGGATACATTCGAGCCAGCTCCTCACCTTGGGGATCACCAATTCTATTTGCCAAAAAGAAGGATGGAACACTGAGATTGTGTATTGACTATCGAGCACTTAACATGGTCACAGTCAAGAACAAATACCCGATGCCAAGGATAAATGATTTGTTTGATCAACTCGCTCAGGCCAAGGTATTCTCAAAAATTGACTTAAGGTCTGGATACCATCAATTAAAGGTGCGAACGGAAGATATCCCCAAAACAGCCTTCACCTCCAGATATGGACTATATGAGTTCATAGTAATGCCATTTGGATTAACTAATGCCCCTGCATATTTTGTTCACCTCATGAACAAAGTATTTATGAAGTTTATGGACAAGTTCGTTGTGGTATTCATCGATGACATTCTGGTATACTCCAAGACACCAGAAGAGCACGCAGAACATCTCAGGATTGTGCTAGGATAACTCAGGAAACACCAATTGTATGCCAAGTTTAGCAAGTGCGAATTTTGGCTAAGACAAGTAGGCTTTCTAGGCCACGTACTAACCCAAGACGGTATCGCAGTGGACCCGGAGAAAGTCAAGGCCATACTTGGCTGGAAGTCGCCAGCGAGCGTAACAGACATACGTAGTTTCTTGGGAATGGCAGGATATTACCGCAGATTTATTGAAGGATTCTCCACCATAGCCAAGCCTATGACGCAGTTACTCAAGAAAGACAAGAAGTTTGAATGGACAGAAGCCTGCGAAAAAAGTATCCAAGAGCTAAAGCGGAAATTAACAATAGCACCAGTATTAATTGTGCCAGACATACACAAAAATTTTGAAGTGTTTTGTGAAGCGTCCAGAAAGGGTCTCGGATGCGTGTTGATGCAAGAAGGCAAGGTTGTCGCCTATGCTTCAAGGAAACTTCGCAAGCATGAGGAAAATTATCCCACTCATGACTTAGAAATGGCAGCAGTCATTCATGCACTCAAGGAATGGAGGCATTTCTTACTTGGGAATCGATGTGAAATATATACGGATCATAAAAGTCTCAAATATATTTTCACGCAGCCAGAACTAAATTTACGGTAACGATGCTGGTTGGAATTGGTAAAGGATTATGATGTTAGTATCCACTACCATCCAGGTAAAGCAAATGTAGTGGCCGATGCTCTTAGTCGGAACCCCAGCTCCGATGAAAACAGTCTGCAAAGCTTGAGGCCCGAATTCCAACAAGAATTTGCCAAACTCAACTTGATAATGGTAGCAAAAGGCACCATATCAAACTTGGAAATACAACCCGACCTTGTGGAGGGAATTAAAGAAGCTCAGCCTGGTCACCCCAGCATCGAAGGCATCAAAAGAAAGGTAAGTATGGGCAAGGCCTCGGCATTCGTCATAGACGATGGCGGAATATTATGGTACGGAGACAGACTCTGCGTACCAAATATAAAGGACCTCAAACAGCAAATCCTAGCTGAAGCCCACACCGCCCCGTACTCGATCCACCCTGGAGGAACCAAGATGTATAAAGATATTCAGGAAAGATTTTGGTGGCACGGTATGAAGAGGGACATAGCCACCTTCATTGCATGTTGCGACTCTTGTCAACGCATAAAAGCTGAGCATCAGAGGCCAGCCGGACTACTTCAACCGAACAAAATACCTGAGTGGAAATGGGATGAAATAGGGATGGATTTCATTGTCGGACTACCTCGGTCACGACATGGGAATGATACCATATGGGTCATCACCGACAGATTAACCAAGGTGGCACATTTCATTCTAGTGAAGACAACCTACAACGCTCAGAGGCTTGCCAGGATTTATCTCTCCCGTATAGTTTGTCTGCATGGTGTACCGACGACTATAATATCCGACAGGGGCACTCAATTCGTCTCGAGATTTTGGGAGCATTTACAACAGGCTCTGGGAACTCAACTAGCCTTCAATATAGCATACCACCCACAGACTGATGGACAAATAGAATGCGTAAACCAGGTTTTAGAAGACATGCTGAGGGCATGTGTCCTCACAAATGGAACCAGTTGGGAAGAAAGCCTGCCATACGCCGAGTTCGCGTACAACAATAGCTACCAGGCCAGCCTGCAAATGGCACCATTTGAGGCTTTATACGGACGGAGATGTCGTACCCCGTTAAATTGTGCAGAGACCGGAGACAGCCGTATTTTCGGACCAGGCATGCTCAGAGAAGCCGAGGAAAAAGTCAAGCTAATCAGAGACCGACTTAAGACCGCTCAAAGTCGACAGAAGAGTTATTATGATCAGAAACATCGTAGGGTCAGCTTCGAGCCCGGTGAGTTCTGATACCTGAGAGTATCTCCTATGAGAGGATTGCAACGATTCAAGATTAAAGGGAAGCTAGCACCAAGATTCATTGGACCATTCTGTATAATGGCGCGACGAGGCACGGTAGCCTACCAGCTAGACTTACCCGAGGAATTATCCGATGTCCACGACGTGTTCCACGTCTCGCAATTGAGGAAGTGCGTAAGCAACCCAGAGAAACAAGTATCCCATGAGAGCATTGACATGCATCCAGACCTCACTTATCGGGAACGTCCAGTAAGAATATTAGAGGAGTCTGAAAGGAGGACCCGACAGAAGACCATCAAATTCTTCAGAGTCCAGTGGAGCAATCACACCGACAGTGAAGCAACTTGGGAAAGAGAGGATTTTCTTCGGACAGAGCATCCACACTTATTTGAGGGACAGCTGAAATCTCGGGGACGAGATTTTTCCTAAGGGGGTAGGTGTTGTGACACTCCAAAAATTTTAATTTGGTTTTCTTCAAGAACTTTGTTGGATTTTAAAAGACAGCATTTAAAATTTCTTTTCCAGAAATCCTTCCTCTTAAAAGCTTCCTTTTCTTTCGCAAGGATTTTTATTTTTCTTCAAACTTTGGTGTTCGATCTTTTAAAAATTCTTCTTTGTTGGTTCCCTCTCAAATTATTTTGGGAGTTTAATCTTTTTCTTTTAAAAAGAAACTCTATTAAAATTGAGGATTTTCATATCTTGAAAACCCCCCATGACTTTGTATTTTTTCCCATGTGGTAAAACCTCTCAAAATCCTTTCCTCCTCCTTGTAATCAACCTAAGTTCTCTGTCCCAACTAATCCAAACAAGTTTTGGATTCTATTCTAATTATTATTTTTCCTCTCAAATCATTTCGGTCAATTATTTGGAGCCTGAGTGTTTTTCAAAGCAAGTACCCTTTTGCATTTGAGTTTTGACCTCAAACCAACTCCTCTGGGTTGTCCTTAGCATCCACAACCCAGAACCATCTTGATCCACTCCTCCTCTTTTCAAATTTTTCAAATTTTAGTCTCTGCAAGTTTGGACCAGATTTGCCAAATTTGGTGAAATTCATATCTACACTTCTCCAAAAATTCCACCAAAATTCAGGCAACCTACTGGAGCAATGAGAGGCCACTCCACCAAAAATCAGCTCAAGGAAAAATCCCTAGAGGCCAAATTCATTCTGTCGAACACTTGGCATGCACTGTTGCTGTTCACATTCAGTAATATTCAGAGTTCAGTGTCGTTTTCATTCGTCAGCTTCATTCACGCATAGACAGTGCGCTTGGCACGTTCCTCGCCGCCTCTTCCTCCTATCTGGAGCACCGCACGCGCGCTTGGCGCCATCCTGGCGTCGGTGGCACCCTGGCCCGCCTGCGCCGGCGTGTCTTGCGGCAGCCGAACCACCGTAGCGGTCGACAGGGAGCAGAACGGCGGCTCAACGCCGTTCGGCGCCGCCCAACGCTTCTCTGCCCTCCGCGTGGCTCATGCATGCCAGCGCAGCCCCTCAGCACCGTCGCCGTGGCCCGACAGCACTGGACGCGCTCTCTGCCGCCGACGGACCCGCGCCATCCCGTTCCGACCAAAACCTGCCCTAAGCTTCTAATCCAAGTCCGTTTAGCGTCTGAATGGAACCAGTGGACATCCACGTTGACGCCCAACCTCCTAAACTCCCCGACCAAGCACTGCGCCGCCGTAATCCATCGCCGGAGATCCCCGTTCACGGCCACCTCCTCGGATCGCCTATAAAAGAAGACCCCGAGCTCGCCCTCGAGCACGCACCACCACTGCACCCCACAAACACCCCGCCAGGACACTAGGAGGACCTCGAAGAGGTCTCCTCCCCCGACTCCGGCCGCCCCGTCCCGCCTCGGCCTACATCTCGATTCGCTCCGGTGAGGCCATCTCCGGCGCCCAAACCTTGTCAGTAGCATCCTCGAGCAACCACTGAGCTAACCCAAGCGTCAATTTGGCCTTCACAGCTCTCCCCGACGAGATCCATCTCCACCCAAACCACTGTCCGCCGGAGCAAGGCTCGCCGTCGACGTGGTGCTCGCCGACCGCCACCACCACCACCAACCGACGCGGAAGGGCGCCCTGAACACGGAGGTACCTTCCGATCCCCCTGCCTCGTCGTGGATCGCTGTCGGCGACCACCGCGGCTCTCGGGCACCGTCGAGCTCTGCCGCCTCTTTTAAATTTTTAAACCTGACGGGCGGGACCCGCCTGTCAGCCTCTCTGTCCTTTCTAAATGAATCGTTTTCTGAAAACGCCTTCGGGCGAAATACGCTTTCCCGTCTGGGCTGGCGTATTCGAGACTGGAGCGTTTTCTGTTTTTATTAACTAGCCCCTGGAAACTTTCTGTTTCATTACAGATGAGTCCCTGGACAAAAACCTTTATAACTTGTTAACATAAGCACATTTTGGATTGATTCTTTTTCTGTCCTCTTTAGAATTTGGTCTAGTTTTTTATCAGATTTATTTGAAAAATATTTGGAATAATTTTTGTGCACCTCTCGGTATTTACGTTAGTGCGTGTGTTTTCTTTATACCGTAGATACCGAAGGAGGTGACGGAGCCGCGAACTTCACCGAGCTAGGCTCCGACTACTCTGAACCAGGCAAGCATGTTTGAACTTTTGATATGATGAGTGTCTTGGCATGTTTTGCATATAGTTAGTTTCATGGCATGTTGATGAGCATACCGATGAACGTTATTTTCATGCATTGTTGAGGTAAGTGAGCTCGATGATCCATAGGTGGATGGATGTGAGTATGATTGGCCATGTGTTGGCATGAGGATGGGTAAGATGGCAGTGTTGTAGCATGCCAGTCTTATGCCAGACTATATGACTACAGTGTCAAACCGTATCGGTCCAGTTCCTCCCATTTCCTTCCCTGTACTACCACATGTTTTCCGCAAGGAATATGGATTAGTAAGTTGCAAACCGCTTTCCTGGTACACACCAAAAGGAGAGGCCGGGATGATGGTTCCATGGCCCTGGATTAAAGCCAGTCATCCGGTCAGGGGGCATGGGTGTTTCCGGTTGGGACCGAGAGGGGGGCACCCCTTAGAGCGCGCGTATATAAATTTGATCCCATGCTATTCAAGATTGTGATCTCCCCGTCTCAAAAGGTTTTCTTGGACGATGTCTAGGGTGAGTCCTGGCATCGAGAGGTAGGATGGGTGTGTACTGGTTAGCTGTGTTTTCTTCCGAAATACCATAAACGGAACTAGTCCTTCGTGACTACGGAAATCCGTTAACTGTGGGAAATTTTTGTACAAACTCTGCAGAGTCATAAATCTCCAAATCATCTTATCAATATCCAAATTTTGCGCTAACTTATTCTGACAAGTGCCTGTTTTGGTGACAGATACTCCGGTGAATCACATGAGTGCTAAGCCCGGTTAAATGTTTATTCCTGTGGATGGACTAACCCGTTTATTATCATGAATTGAATATTTATTATGAGTATTATTTACTTGTGAATAAAAGCCCTCTCTGCGATGTCGCTCAGACGTCCGACTGCGGCATTTCCTTTAAAGCCCTCTCTGTGATGTCGCCCCGACGTCCGACTGTGGCATTTATTTTAAAGCCCTTTCTGTGATGTCGCCCCGACGTCCGACTGTGGCATTTCTTTTAAAGCCCTTTCTGTGATGTCGCTCAGATGTCCGACTGCGGCATTCCTTTTAAAGCCCTTTCTGTGATGTCGCCCCGACGTCCGACTGTGGCATTTCTTTTAAAGCCCTTTCTGTGATGTCGCCCCGACGTCCAACTGTGGCATTTCTTTTAAAAGCCCTTTATGTGGTGTCGCTAAGACGCCCGACTGTGGCATGATTTTCTGTTATTATTTCTTCACCATTCGGGGTGTCGCTTCAGACACCCGATCGGTTTTCATTTATATTTTGGTGGGATTTCAGGCGGACTACCGCCGTTTCCCTTGTACTTACTTCGTTATGCAAATTTTTGAATGTGCATTGGAAAAATTAATCATGACGCATTCATGCATGCATTTGTTATATCTTACGTCCGAACTGTCTTGCGAGTACTTTCAAAGTACTCACTGGCTTGTTGATTTGGCCAGATGCTGACGAAGGCGATCTCATGGATGAAGAGTTCGATAGCGAGTCCGACGCCTAGAGGAATCCCAGTCAGTCTCGTGCGACCCTGGATTTGGTCACTGTATTATATCCGCTTCCGCAACTCGAATAACATTCATCGAGCCTCACCTCGACACTCGATGAGATGCCAGTTTGAGAGTCATGTTATCACACTCCCCACTGTGTTATTCCACCATCACTTTATCCTCGAGTCAGTAGTATGCCACCACACCATTGTGTTAAATCCTCCATTATGTATAATTATTGGCGCGCTTGTAATAATTTGTTGAGCAGCCCTAGCTCAACCCTGTAATATATTCTATGCTACTGGCTTATTGTATCAAGAATTTGTCTACCAGTGAGGAGGATTTCTCTCATGCTGGACTCAAAAGATTGGTTTTTCAATAAATATTTTTATTGGAAAACCGGTCGTGACAGTGGGCGCGCCCCTACCCTCGTGAGCTTCTCCTTCATCTTATGATGTAGGGTCCAAGTCTATCCGGTAGGTTTCCTTCCAAAAATAACTTCTCCAGTTGATTTCGTTCTTTTCTTCGAAACATTGAAATAGGCATAAAACAGCAAATCTGGGCAGGGCCTCCGGTTAATAGTATAGTCCCAAAATTAATATAAAAGTGGAAAATAAAGCCGAATATTTCCCAAAACAGTAGATAATATAGCATGGAGCAATCAAAAATTATAGATACATTGGAGACGTATCACTGGGCCGGCCCAGTAATGTCGGCGAAATCTCGTGGGCCTTTAGCTGGGCCGGCCCACTATGATCCGCAAGAATCTTGTGGGCCTTTACCTGGACCGGCCCATTACGGCACACAAAAAGCTTGTGGGCCTTTACCTGGGCCGGCCCATTATGGCCCGCAAAATCTTGTGGGCCTTTAGCTGGGCCAGCCCATTATGGTCCGCAAAATCTCGTGGGCCTTTAGCTGGGCCGGCCCATTATGGTCCGCAAAATATTATGGGCCTTTAGTTGGGCCAGCCCATTTAAACTTGTTGGGTCGTGCCACGTGTCGACGTATCATAGGCGCGTTCTGTCCAGTGAGTGGATGACATCTGTCCCGATGATGAGCCGACGCGTGTTTCCTCTAGCCAATGATGATTTACACATGGAAAATCCCCATTGGTCGGGGCTGTTAACGGGTTATCGGATCCAAAACTAGACCCGATAGCTTAACGGTGTTCCATTACGGTGGATGCCACGTGTCGGTCACCCTTGACGAAAGCACTTCTATGACGCGTGATTTATCGTCATGGAATTGGACACTTCCGTGATGATAATTTTGGTAATGTCATGGAACACTTCTACGACAGCACAGGTATGACTATCTTGATTCTGTCATAAATTTGTCATGGATGTACATGCATGACAAAAAAGCGACCTACTGTGACAAACACGTATCATCACAGAAGTGTATTTTTTGTAGTGATTGTATGGGCGTTCTGTGTCGTATGCATCAACCGAAGCTTAATAGACGTCAGCAACTGAGCGGCGCGCGCCGGGTTGGACTGCGTAAGCTCCTGCCTTGTTGAAGGAGGTAGCTAGGTCTGCTCACCGGCCGCCCACGCAACGTGCGGGAGTTCCCGGGGCGATGGCCCATGACCCCTGGGGGCATAGGCTTAGTCCGGCGTGTTGACCTCTCTATTAAGCCTAGGTCGGGTTGCGGCGTATTGTTTGGCCGAGGCCGGGCATGACCCAGGAAAGTGTGTCAGGCCAGAGTTAATTGAGCGTGGTGGGTAAGTTGGTGCACCCCTGCAGGGAAGAAAACATCTATCGATAGCCTGCCCTACGGTAACGGACACTTGGAGTTGTATCCCGATTGATACAACTAGAACTCGATACTTGAGATGAGAAATGGATAGTATGGCTCTGGGATTACTTTCTCGTAGGGAGTCAAGGAAGGATCTCTGGCCGAGGTTGATAACACTACTACTTTACATTATGTTGATCTGTACTCTTCTATATGCTGCAAGATGCTTGAAGAGGCTAGTCTTCGATAGGCTAGGCTTTCCCCTTCTCTTCTGGCATTCTGCATTTTAGTCCATAGATACAGCCCATTTCCTTTGATACAGATGAATACTTAGTTTAGATCTGATGTAAGTCTTGCGAGTACTTTGGATGAGTACTCACGGTTGCTTTGCTACCTCTTTTTCTGCCATACCCGATTGTTGCGACCAGATGACGGACCCCAGGAGCCAGACGAGGCCACTAATGACTACTACTACCCCGAGGGTGCCTACTACTACGTGATGGCCGCTGACGACTTGGAGTAGTTAGGAGGCTCCTAGGTAGGAGGCCTTGCCTTTTCGATCGTTGTTGCTATTGTGCTAGCCTTCTTAAGTCAAACTTGTCTAACTTATGTCTGTACTTAGATATTGTTGCTTCTGCTGACTCTTGTGTATTCGAGCTTATGTATTCGAGCCCTCGAGGCCCCTAGCTTGTAATATAAAGTTTGTATTTTAATTTGTGTCTAGAGTTGTGTTGTGATATCTTCCCGTGAGTCCTTGATCTTGATCGTACAGATTTGCGTGTATGATTAGTGTACGATTGAATCGAGAGCGTCACAAATTGGTGGAAGATCATATGTTCAGATCCTATATGCATATTAAAACCCCTCTGATTATGAACATGTTTATGCTTTGTGAGTAGTTACTTTTGTTCCTGAGGACATGGGAGAAGTCTTTTTATTAGTAGTCATGTGAATTTGGTATTCGTTCGATATTTTGATGAGATGTATGTTGTCTCTCCTCTAGTGGTGTTATGTGAATGTCGACTACATGACACTTCACCATTATTTGGGCCTAGAGGAAGGCATTGGGAAGTAATAAGTAGATGATGGGTTGCTAGAGTGACAGAAGCTTAAACCCTAGTTTATGTGTTGCTTCGTAAGGGGCTGATTTGGATCCATATGTTTCATGCTATGCTTAGGTTTACCTTAATACTTTTGTTGTATTTGCGGATTCTTGCAATAGAGGTTAATCATAAGTGTGTTGCTTGTCCAAGTAAGGGCAGCACCCAAGCACCGGTCCACCCACATTCCAAATTATCAAAGTACCGAACACGAATCATATGAACGTGATGAAAACTAGCTTGACGATATTCCCATGTGTCCTCGGGAGCGCTTTACATCTTATAAGAGTTTGTCCAGGCTTGTCATTCGCTACAAAAAGGATTGGGCCACCTGGCTACACCTTATTTACATTTGTTACTTGTTGCTCGTTACAAATTATCCTGTCACAAAACTATCTGTTACCACTTATTTTAGTACTTGCAGAGAATACCTTGCTAGAAACCGCTTAGCATTTCCTTCTGCTCCTCATTGGGTTCGACACTCTTACTTATCGAAAGGACTACGATAGATCCCCAATACTTGTGGGTCATCAAGACTCTTTTCTGGCGCCATTGCCAGGGAGTGAAGCGCCTTTGGTAGGTGGAATTTGGTAAGGAAAAATTTATATAGTGTGCTGAAATTTACTGTCACTTGTTACCATGGAAGGTAACCCTCTGAGGGGTTTGTTCGGGATATCTTCACCCCGACCAGTAGAGCAAAGAGTTGCTCCTCAACCTACTGAACCTACTGAAAATGAATATGAAAATAAAAATGCTTGCTATGAAGTTCCTTCAGGTATGATAGAAAACTGCTAGCTAATCCTTTTTAGGAGATGGAACAAAACATCCTGATGAACATCTGATATATGTGGATCATGTTTGCGGATTATTTAAGCTTGTAGGTGTACCCGGAGATGTTGTTAAGAAGAAGGTCTTCCCCTTATCTTTGAGGGGAGATGCATCGACATGGTATAGGCTATGTGATGATATGAGGTCTTGGAATTACAAACGATTGAAATTGGAATTTCATAAAAAGTTTTATCCTATGCATCGTGTTCATCGTGATCGCAATTATATATATAATTTTTGGCCTCGCAAAGGAGAAAGCATCGCTCAATCTTGGGGGAGGCTTAAATCAATGTTATATTCATGCCCCAATCATGAGCTCTCAAGAGAAATGATTATTCAAAAAATTTATGCTCAGCTTTCTGGTAACAATCGCACCATGCTTGATACTTCTTGTGCTGGCTCTTTTATGATGAAGACTATTGAATTCAAATGGGATTTATTGGAAATAATTAAACGCAACTCTAAAGATTGAGACCTCGACAATGGTAAGGAATCAGGTATGACACCTAGTTTTGATTGTGTTAAATCTTTTATGGATACTGATATTTTTTTGTAAATTTAGCACTAAATATGGACTTGACTCTGAGATAGTTGCTTCTTTTTGTGAATCTTTTGCTGCTTATGTTGATCTCCCCAAGGAGAAGTGGTTTAAATATCATCCTCCCATAGAAGTAAAAGTAGTTTTACCTATTAAAGTTAAAGAAAAGACTATCACTTATAGTGATCCTATTGTTCCTACTTCTTATGTTGAGAAACCACCTTTCCCTGTTAGGATAAAGGATCATGCTAAAGCTTCAACTGTGGTTCATAAAAGCAATATTAAAACATATACACCTCCTGAGCAAGTTAAAGTTGAACCTAATATTGCAATTGTTAAAGATCTCTTGTCTGATAATATTGATGGGCATGTTGTTTATTTCTGTAACGAAACTGCTAGAATTGCTAAACCCCGTGATAAAGATAAACCTAGACCTGTGGTAGGCATGCCTGTTATTTCTGGTAAAATAGGAGATCATTGTTATCATGGTTATGTGATATGGGTGCTAGTGCTAGTGCAATACCTTATTCCTTATACAAAGAAGTTATGCATGATATTGCACCTGCTGAGATGGAAGATATTGATGTCACAATTAAACTTGCCAATGGAGATACTATTTCACCAATGGGAATTGTTAGAGATGTTGAAGTCTTGTGTGGGAAAACTAAATATCCTGCTGATTTTCTTGTTCTTGATTCACCACAAGATAGCTTTTGTCCCATTATATTTGGTAGACCCTTCTTAAATACTGTTAATGCTACCATATATTACAAAAGAGATGTTGTTACTATCGGTTTAGATGATATGACTCATGAATTTAATTTTTCTAAATTTAGTAGACAACACCGTGAAGAAGAATTACCTAGTAAGGATGAAATTATTGGTCTTGCTTCTATTGCCGTACCTCCTAGAGATCCTTTAGATAAATACTTGCTAGACCATGAAAATGATATGTTTATGAATGAAAGAAGGGAATTAGATGAAGTATTCTTTAAACAGGAACCTATTTTGAAAAATAATTTACCTGTTGAAATCCTAGGGGATCCTCCTCCACCCAAGGGTGATCCCGTGTTTGAGGTTAAACCGTTACCTGATACTCTTAAATATGCTTATCTTGATGAGAAAAAGATATATCCTGTTATTATTAGTGCTAACCTTTCAGAACATGAACAAGAGAGATTATTGAAAACTCTGAAGAAGCACTGTGCTGCTATTGGGTATCCTCTTGATGATCTTAAGGGCATTAGTCCCACTCTATGTCAACATAAAATTAATTTGGAAGAAGATGCTAAACCAGTTTGTGATCATCAACGCCGGCTGAATCCTAAAATGAAAGAAGTGGTAAGAAAGGAGATACTAAAGCTCCTTCAGGCAGGTATAATTTGTCGCATTGCTGATAGTCAGTGGGTAAGCCCTATCCATTGTGTCCCTAAGAAGGGAGGTATTACTGTTGTTCCTAATGATAAAGATGATTGATTCCTCAAAGAATTATTACAGGTTATAGGATGGTAATTTATTTCCGCTAATTAAATAAGGCTACTAAAAAGGATCATTACCCCTTACCTTTTATCGATCAAATGCTAGAAAGATTATCTAAACATACACATTTTTGCTTTCTAGATGGTTATTCTGGTTTCTCTCAAATACCCGTGTCAGCTAAAGATCAATCAAAGACTACTTTTACATGTCCTTTTGGTACTTTTTCTTATAGACACGTGCCTTTTGGTTTATGTAATGCACCTGCTACCTTTCAAAGATGCATGATGGCTATATTCTCTGACTTTTGTGAAAAGATTTGTGAGTTTTTTATGGACGACTTTTCCGTCTATGGATCTTCTTTTGATGATTGCTTGAGCAACCGTGATCGAGTTTTGCAGAGATGTGAAGAAACTAATCTTGTCTCGAATTGGAAAAAATTCCACTTTATGGTGAATGAAGGTATTGTCTTGGGGCATAAAGTCTCTGAAAGAGGTATTGATGTTGATAAAGCCAAGGTTGATGTTATTGAAAAGATGCCATGTCCCAAGGACATCAAAGGTATAAGAAGTTTCCTTCGTCATGCCGGTTTTTATAGGAGGTTCATTAAGGAGTTCTCCAAAATTTCTCGGCCTCTGACTAATTTGTTACAAAAAGATATAGCATTTGTTTTTGATGATGATTGTGTAGAAGCATTTGAAATACTTAAGAAAGCATTGATCTCTGCACCTATTGTCCAGCCACCTGATTGGAATTTACCCTTTGAAATTATGTGTGATGCTAGTGATTATGCTGTAGGTGCTGTTCTAGGACAAAGAGTTGATAAGAAACTAAATGTTATTCAATATGCTAGTAAAACTTTAGACAATGCTCAAAGAAACTATGCTACTACTGAAAAAGAATTCTTAGCAGTTGTATTTGCTTGGGATAAGTTTAGACCTTATATTGTTGATTCTAAAGTAACTATTCGCAGTGATCATGTTGCTATTAAATATCTTATGGAAAAGAAAGATGCTAAACCTAGACTTATTAGATGGGTTCTCTTGCTACAAGAATTTGATTTGCATATTGTTGATAGAAAAGGAGCTGAGAACCTCGTTGTAGACAACTTGTCTAGGTTCGAAAATGTGCTTGATGACCCACTACCTATTGATGATAGCTTTCCTAATGAGCAATTACATGTCATAAATGCTTCCCATACTGGTCCATGGTATGCTGATTATGCTAATTACATTGTTGCTAAGTTTATACCACCTAGTTTCACATACCAGCAAAAGAAAAAGTTCTCCTATGATTTGAGGTATTACTTTTGGGATGACCCACATCTTTATAAAGAAGGAGTAGATGGTGTTATTAGAGGTTGTGTACCTGAGCATGAACAGGAATAGATCCTACGCAAGTGTCACTCCGAAGCTTATGGAGGACACCATGCTGGAGTTAGCAGGACTGGACATAAGGTACTGCAATCTAGTTTTTATTGGCCTACTCTCTTAAAGGATGCCCGTAAGTTTGTCTTATCTTGTGATGAATGTCAAAGAATTGGTAATATTAGTAGACGTCAAGAAATGCTTATGAATTATTCACTTGTTATTGAACCGTTTGATGTTTGGGGCTTTGACTATATGTTACGTCCATTTTACATCATGCTTTTATATCGATATTTATTGCATTATGGGCTCTTATTTCACAGTATGTCACAATACTTATGGATATTCTCTCTTATTTTACAAGGTTTACATAAGGGGGGAGAATGCCGGCAGCTAGAATTCTAGGCTGGAAAAGGAGCAAATATTAGAGACCTATTCTGCACAACTCCAAAAGTCCTGAAACTCCACGGAACACCTTATAATAAATAATGAAAAATCCTAGCCAAAGATGAAGACCAGGGGGCCCACACCCTGCTCATGAGGGTGGGGCGCCCCCCCCCCCCCCCCCCCGCCAGGGTGCGCCCCTTACCTCGTGGGCCCCCTGGTGGCTCTCCGATGACCATCTTCTCCTATATGAAGTCTTTCATCGAGAAAAAAGAAGAAGCAACCTTTCAGGAGGAAACTCCGCCGCCACGAGGCAGAACCTTGGCGGATCCAATCTAGAGCTCCGGCAGAGCTGTTCTGCCGGGAAACTTCCCTCCCGGAGGGGGAAATCATCGCCATCGTCATCACCAACGCTCCTCTCATCGGGAGAGGGCAATCTCCATGAACATCTTCATCAACACCATCTCATCGCAAAACCCTAGTTCATCTCTTGTATCCAAGTCCGGATTGGTGCTAGTAGGTTGCTAGTAGTGTTAATTACTCCTTGTAGTTGATGCTAGTTGGTTTAATTGGTGGAAAATCATATGTTCAGATCCTATATGCATATTAATACCCCTCTAATTATGAACATGTTTATCCTTTGTGAGTAGTTACATTTGTTCCTGAGGACAAGGTAGAAGTCTTGCTATTAGTAGTCATGTGAATTTGGTATTGGTTCGATATTTTGGTGAGATGCATGTTGTCTAGCCTCTAGTGGTTTTATGTGAACGTCGACTACATAACACTTCACCATTATTTGGGCCTAGAGGAAGGCATTGGGAAGTAATAAGTAGATGATGGGTTGCTAGAGTGACAGAAGCGTAAACCCTAGTTTATGCATTGCTTCGTAAGGGGCTGATTTGGATCCATATGTTTCATGCTATGGTTAGGTTTACCTTAATGCTTTTGTTGTAGTTGCGTATGCTTGCAATAGAGGTTAAACATAAGTGGGATGCTTGTTCAAGTAAGAACAGCACCCAAGCACCGGTCCACCCACATGTCAAAATATCAAAGTACCGAGCGCGAACCATATGAACGTGATGAAAACTAGCTTGACGATATTCCCATGTGTCCTCGGGGGCGCTATTCTTTATACAAGAGTTTGTCTAGGCTTGTCCTTTGCTACAAAAAGGATTGGGCCACCTTGCTGCACTTTATTTACTTTTGTTACTTGTTGCTCCTTACAAATTATCTTATCACAAAACTATCTATTACCACTTATTTCACTACTTACAGAGAATACCTTGCTGAAAACTATTTATCATTTCCTTCTGCTCCTCGTTGGGTTCGACACTCTTACTTATCGAAAGGACTACGATAGATCCCCTATACTTGTGGGTCATCACTATATGGGACCTTTTCCTTCCTCTAATGGTTATACACATATTTTAGTTGCTGTTGACTACGTTACTAAGAGGGTAGAAGCTATTCCAACTAGTAGTGCTGATCATAACACCTCTATTAAGATGCTTAAACAAGTTATTTTTCCAAGATTTGGAGTCCCTAGATATTTAATGACTGATGGTGGTTCACATTTTATTCATGGTGTTTTCCATAAAATGCTTGCTAAATATGATGTTAATCATAGAATTGCATCTCCTTATCACCCTCACTCTAGTGGCCACATAGAATTGAGTAATAGAGAACTCAAATTAATTTTGCAAAAGACTGTTAATAGGTCTAGAAAGAATTGGTCCAAGAAACTTGATGGTGCATTATGTGAAGGAAATATGCCCTAGAGGCAATAATAAAGTTATTATTTATTTCCTTATATCATGATATATATTTATTATTCATGCTAGAATTGTATTAACCGGAAACATAATACATGTGTGAATACATAGACAAACAGAGTGTCACTAGTATGCCTCTACTTGACTAGCTCGTTGATCAAAGATGGTTAAGTTTCCTAACCATTGACATGGGTTGTCATTTGATTAACGGGATCACACCATTAGGAGAATGATGTGACTGACTTGACCCATTCCATTAGCTTGGCACCAGGTCGTTTAGTATGTTGCTATTGCTTTCTTCATGACTTATACATGTTCCTATGACTATGAGATTATGCAACTCCTGTTTATCGAAGGAACACTTTGTGTGCTACCAAACATCACAACGTAACTGGGTGATTATAAAGGTGCTCTAAAGGTGTCTCCGAAGGTACTTGTTGGGTTGGCGTATTTCGAGATTAGGATTTGTCACTCCGATTGTCGGAGAGGTATCTCTGGGCCCTCTTGGTAATGCACATCACTTAAGCCTTGCAAGCATTGCAACTAATGAGTTAGTTGCCGGATGATGTATTACGGAACAAGTAAAGAGACTTGCTGAAAATGAGATTGAAACTAGGTATTGAGATACCGATGATCGAATGTCGGGCAAGTAACGTACCGATGACAAAGGGAACAACGTATGTTGTTATGCAGTCTGACTGATAAAGATCTTCGTAGAATATGTGGGAGCCAATATGAACATCCAGGTTCCACTATTGGTTATTGAACACAGACATGTCTCGGTCATGTCTACATAGTTCTCGAACCCGTAGGGTCCGCACGCTTAACGTTTTGATAACAGTCATATTATGAGTTTATATGTTTTGATGTACTGAAGGTTGTTCGGAGTCCCGGATGTGATCACGGACATGACGAGGAGTCTTGAAATGGTCGAGACATGAAGATTGATATATTGGAAGCCTATGTTTGGATATTGGAAGTGTTCCGGGTGAAATCGGGATTTTACCGGAGTATCGGGAGGTTACCGGAACCCCCCGGGGACTTAATGGGCCTTAGTGGGCCTTGGTGGAAAGAGAGGAGAGGCGGCCAGGGCATGGGCCGCGCCCCCTCCCCCCTAGTCCAAATAGGACAAGGAGAGGTGGGCGGCGCCCCCCCTTCCTTCTTCTCCTCTACCTCTTTCCCCTCTCTCTCCTAGTCCAACAAGGAAAAGGGGGGAGTCCTACTCCCGGTAGGAGTAGGACTCCTCCTGGCGCGCCCCTCTCTAGGACGGCCGCACCTCCTTGCTCCTTTACATACGAGGGCAAGGGGGCATCCCAAAGATACAACAATTGATCGTTTGATCTTTTAGCCGTGTGCGGTGCCCCCTCCACCATAGTCCACCTCGATAATACTTAGGCGAAGCACTGCGTCGGTAGAACATCATCATCGTCACCACGCCGTCGTGCTGACGAAACTCTCCCTCAACACTCGGATGGATCGGAGTTCGAGGGACGACATCGGGCTGAACGTGTGCTGAACTCGGAGGTGTCGTACGTTCGGTACTTGATCGGTCGGATCGTGAAGACGTACTACTACATCAACCGCATTGTGCTAAAGCTTCCGCTTTCAGTCTATGAGGGTACGTGGACAATACTCTCCCCTCTCGTTGCTATGCATCACCATGATTTTACGTGTGCGTAGGAAATTTTTGAAATTACTACGTTCCCCAACAGTGGTATCAGAGCCAGGTTTTATGCGTAGATGTCATATGCACGAGTAGATCACAAGTGAGTTGTGGGCGATATAAGTCATACTGCTTACTAGCATGTCATACTTTGGTTCGGCGGTATTGTTGGATGAAGCGGCCCGGACCGACATTACGCGTATGCTTACGCGAGACTGGTTCTACCGACGTGATTTGCACACAGGTGGCTGGCGGGTGTCAGTTTCTCCAACTTTAGTAGAACCGAGTGTGGCTACGCTCGGCCCTTGAGAAGGTTAAAACAGCACCAACTTGACAAACTATCGTTGTGGTTTTGATGCGTAGGTAAGAACGGTTCTTGCTAAGCCCGTAGCAGCCACGTAAAATTTGCAACAACAAAGTAGAGGATGTCTAACTTGTTTTTCCAAGGCATGTTGTCATGTGATATGGTCAAGACATGATGCTAAATTTTATTGTATGAGATGATCATGTTTTGTAACCGAGTTATCGTCAACTGGCAGGAGCCATATGGTTGTCGCTTTATTGTATGCAATGCAATCGCCCTGTAATGCTTTACTTTATCACCAAGCGGTAGCGATAGTCATGGAAGCATAAGATTGGCGAGACGACAACGATGCTATGATGGAGATCAAGGTGTTCCGCCGGTGACGATGGTGATCATGACAGTGCTTCAGAGATGGAGATCACAAGCACAAGATGATGATGGCCATATCATATCACTTATATTGATTGCATGTGATGTTTATCTTTTATCCATCTTATCTTGCTTTGATTGACGGTAGCATTATAAGATGATCCCTCACTAAATTATCAAAGTATAAGTGTTCTCCCTGAGTATGCACTGTTGCGAAAGTTCTTCATGCTGAGACACCACATGATAATCGGGTGTGATAGGCTCTACGTTCAAATACAACGGGTGCAAAATAGTTGCACATGCGGAATACTCGGGTTAAACTTGACGAGCCTAGCATATAAAAGATATGGCCTCGGAACACGGAGACCGAAAGGTCGAGCGTGAATCGTATAGTAGATATGATCAACATAGTGATGTTCACCATTGAAACTACTCCATCTCACGTGATGACCGGACATGGTTTAGTTGATATGGATCACGTGATCACTTAGAGGATTAGAGGGATGTCTATCTAAGTGGGAGTTCTTAAGTAATATGATTAATTGAACTTAAATTTATCATGAACTTAGTACCTAATAGTATCTTGCTTGTCTATGTTGATTGTAGATAGATGGCCCGTGTTGTTGTTCCGTTGAATGTTAATGCGTTCCTTGAGAAAGCAAAGTTGAAATACGATGGTAGCAATTACACGGACTGGGTCTGTAACTTGAGGATTATCCTCATTGCTGCTCAGAAGAATTATGTCCTGGAAGCACCTCTAGGTGTACCACCTGCACTAGCAACTGCAGACATTGTGAATGCCTGGCAGACACGTGTTGATGACTACTCGATAGTTCAGTGTGCCATGCTTTACGGCTTAGAACCGGGACTTCGACGACATTTTGAACGTCATGGAGCATATGAGATGTTCCAGGAGTTGAAGTGAATATTTCAAAAGAATGCCCGGATTGAGAGATATGAAGTCTCCAATAAGTTCTATAGCTGCAAGATGGAGGAGAATAGTTCTGTCAGTGAGCATATACTCATGATGCCTGGGTACTGCAATCACTTGATTCAACTGGGAGTTAATCTTCCGGGCGATAGTGTCATTGAAAGAATTCTCCAATCACTGCCACCAAGCTACAAGAGCTTCATGATGAACTATAATATGCAAGGGATGGATAAGACAATTTCCGAGCTCTTCGCAATGCTAAAGGCAGCGGAGGTAGAAATCAAGAAGGAGCATCAAGTGTTGATGGTCAATAAGACCACCAGTTTCAAGAAAAAGGGCAAAGGGAAGAAGAAGGGGAACTTTAAAAAGAACACCAAGCAAGTTGTTGCTCAGGAGAAGAAACCCAAGTCTGGACCTAAGCCTGAGACTAAGTGTTTCTACTGCAAGCAGACTGGTCACTGGAAGCGGAACTGCCCCAAGTATTTGGCGGATAAGAAGGATGGCAAGGTGAACAAAGGTATATGTGATATACATGTTATTGATGTGTACCTTACTAATGCTCGCAGTAGCACCTGGGTATTTGATACTGGTTCTGTTGCTAATATTTGCAACTCGAAACAGGGGCTACGGATTAAGCGAAGATTGGCTAAGGACGAGGTGACGATGCATGTGGGAAATAGTTCCAAAGTCGATGTGATCGTGGTCGGCACGCTACCTCTACATCTACCTTCGGGATTAGTATTAGACCTAAATAATTGTTATTTGGTGCCAGCGTTGAGCATGAACATTATATCTGGATCTTGTTTGATGCGAGACGGTTATTCATTTAAATCAGAGAATAACGGTTGTTCTATTTATATGAGTAATATCTTTTATGGTCATGCACCCTTGAAGAGTGGTCTATTTTTGCTAAATCTCGATAGTAGTGATACCCATATTCATAATATTGAAACCAAAAGATGCAGAGTTGATAATGATAGTGCAACTTATTTGTGGCACTGCCATTTAGGTCATATCGGAGTAAAGCGCATGAAGAAACTCCATACTGATGGACTTTTGGAACCACTTGATTCTGAATGACTTGGTACTTGCGAACCGTGCCTCATGGGCAAGATGACTAAAACACCGTTCTCCGGAACTATGGAGAGAGCAACAGATTTGTTGGAGATCATACATACAGATGTATGTGGTCCGATGAATGTTGAGGCTTGTGGCGGATATCGTTATTTTCTCACCTTCACAGATGATTTAAGAAGATATGGGTATATCTACTTAATGAAACATAAGTCTGAAACATTTGAAAAGTTCAAAGAATTTCAGAGTGAAGTTGAAAATCATCGTAACAAGAAAATAAAGTTTCTACGATCTGATCGTGGAGGAGAATATTTGAGTTATGTGTTTGGTCTTCATTTGAAACAATGCGGAATAGTTTCGCAACTCACGCCAACCGGAACACCACAGCGTAATGGTGTGTTCGAATGTCGTAATCATACTTTACTAGATATGGTGCGATCTATGATGTCTCTTACTGATTTACCGCTATCGTTTTGGGGTTATGCTTTAGAGATAGCCGCATTCACGTTAAATAGGGCACCATCGAAATCCGTTGAGACGACGCCTTATGAACTGTGGTTTGGTAAGAAACCAAAGTTGTCATTTCTGAAAGTTTGGGGCTGCCATACTTATGTGAAAAAGCTTCAACCTGATAAGCTCGAACCCAAATCGGAGAAATGTGTCTTCATAGGATACCCAAAGGAGACTATTGGGTACACCTTCTATCACAGATCCGAAGGCAAGACTTTTGTTGCTAAATTCAGAGTTTTTCTAGAGAAGGAGTTTCTCTCGAAAGAAGTGAGTGGGAGGAAAGTAGAACTTGATGAGGTACCTGTACCTGCTCCCTTATTGGAAAGTAGTTCATCACAGAAGCCGGTTTCTGCGACACCTACACCAATTAGTGAGGAAGTTAATGATGATGATCATGAAACTTTAGATCAAGTTGTTACTGAACCTCATAGGTCAAGCAGAGTAAGATCTGCACCAGAGTGGTACGGTAATCCTGTTCTAGAAGTTATGTTACTAGACCATGACGAACCTACGAACTATGGAGAAGCGATGGTGAGCCCAGATTCCGCAAAATGGCTTGAGGCCATGAAATCTGAGATGGGATCCATGTATGAGAACAAAGTGTGGACTTTGGTTGACTTGCCTGTTGATCGGCAAGCAATTGAGAATAAATGGATCTTCAAGAAGAAGACTAACGCTGACGGTAATATTACTGTCGATAAAGCTTGACTTGTTGCAAAACGTTTTCGACAAGTTCAAGGGATTGACTATGATGAGACCTTCTCACCCATAGCGATGCTTAAGTCTGTCCGAATCATGTTAGCAATTGCTGCATTTTATGATTATGAAATTTGGCAAATGGATGTCAAAACTGCATTCCTGAATGGATTTCTGGAAGAAGAGTTGTATATGATACAACCAGAAGGTTTTGTCGATCCAAAGGGAGCTAACAAAGTGTGCAAGCTCCAGCGATCCATTTATGGACTGGTGCAAGCCTCTCGGAGTTGGAATAAACGCTTTGATAGTGTGATCAAAGCATTTGGTTTTATACAAACTTTTGGAGAAGCCTGTATTTACAAGAAAGTGAGTGGGAGCTCTATAGCATTTCTAATATTATATGTGGATGACATATTGTTGATTGGAAATGATATAGAAATTCTGATAGCATAAGGGATACTTGAATAAGAGTTTTTCAATGAAAGACCTCGGTGAAGCTGTTTACATATTGGGCATCAAGTACTATAGAGATAGATCAAGATGCTTAATTAGACTTTCACAAAGCACATACCTTGACAAAGTTTTGAAGAAGTTCAAAATGGATCAAGCAAAGAAAGGGTTCTTGCCTGTGTTACAAGGTGTGAAGTTGAGTAAGACTCAATGCCCGACCACTGCAGAAGATAGAGAGAAAATGAAAGACGTTCCCTATGCTTCAGCCATAGGCTCTATCATGTATGCAATGCTGTGTACCAGACCTGATGTGTGCCTTGCTATAAGTCTAGTAGGGAGGTACCAAAGTAATCCAGGAGTGGATCACTGGACAGCAGTCAAGAACATCCTGAAATACCTGAAAAGGACTAAGGATATGTTTCTCGTTTATGGAGGTGACAAAGAGCTCATTGTAAACGGTTACGTTGATGCAAGCTTGGACACTGATCTGGATGATTCTAAATTACAGACCGGATACGTGTTTACATTGAACGGTGGAGCTGTCAGTTGGTGCAGTTCTAAACAAAGCGTTGTGGCGGGATCTACGTGTGAAGCAGAGTACATAGCTGCTTCGGAAGTAGCAAATGAAGGAGTCTGGATGAAGGAGTTCATATCCGATCTAGGTGTAATACCTAGTGCATCGGGTCCAATGAAAATCTTTTGTGACAATACTGGTGCAATTGCCTTGGCGAAGGAATCTAGATTTCACAAGAGAACCAAGCACATCAAGAGACGCTTCAATTCCATTCAGGATTTAGTCCAGGTGGGAGACATAGAAATTTGCAAGATACATACAGATCTGAATGTTGCAGACCCGTTGACTAACCCTCTTCCACGAGCAAAACATGATCACCACCAAGGCTCCATGGGTGTTAGAATCATTACTGTGTAATCTAGATTATGGACTCTAGTGCAAGTGAGAGACTGAAGGAAATATGCCCTAGAGGCGATAATGAAGTTATTATTTATTTCCTTATATCATGACAAATGTTTATTATTCATGCTAGAATTGTATTAATCGGAAACATAATACATGTGTGAATACATAGACAAACAGAGTGTCACTAGTATGCCTCTACTTGACTAGCTCGTTGATCAAAGATGGTCAAGTTTCCTAACCATTGACATGGGTTGTCATTTGATTAACGGGATCACACCATTAGGAGAATGATGTGATTGACTTGACCAATTCCGTTAGCTTGGCACCCGATCGTTTAGTATGTTGATATTGCTTTCTTCATGACTTATACATGTTCCTATGACTATGAGATTATGCAACTCCCGTTTACCGGAGGAACACCTTGTGTGCTACCAAACGTCACAACATAACTGGGTGATTATAAAGGTGCTCTATAGGTGTATCCGAAGGTACTTGTTAGGTTGGCATATTTCGAGATTAGGATTTGTCACTCCGACTATCGGAGAGGTATCTCTGGGCCCTCCCAGTAATGCACATCACTTAAGCCTTGCAAGCATTGCAACTAATGAGTTAGTTGCGGGATGATGTATTACGGAACGAGTAGAGAGACTTGCCGGTAATGAGATTGAACTAGGTATTGAGATACCGACGATCGAATCTCGGGCAAGTAACATACCGATGACGAAGGGAACAGCGTATGTTGTTATGCGGTCTGACTGATAAAGATCTTCGTAGAATATGTGGGAGCCAATATGAGCATCCAGGTTCCGCTATTGGTTATTGACCGGAGACATGTCTCAATCATGCCTACATAGTTCTCGAACCCATAGGGTCCGCATGCTTAACGTTTCGATGACAGTTATATTATGAGTTTATATGTTTTGATGTACCGAAGGTTGTTCGGAGTCCCAGATGTGATCACGGACATGACGAGGAGTCCCGAAATGGTCGAGACATGAAGATTGATATATTGGAAGCCTATGTTTGGATATCGGAAGTGTTCCGGGTGAATTCGGGATTTTACCAGAGTACTCGAGGGGTTACCGGAACCCCTCGGGAGTTAATGGGCCATAGTGGGCCTTACTGGAGAAGAGGAGAGGCGGCCAGGGCAAGGGCCGCATGCCCCTCCCCCCCCCAGTCTGAATAGGACAAGGAGAGGGGGCGGTGCCCCCCTTCCTTCTTCTCCTCCACCTCTTTCCCCCCTCCACTCCTTATCCAACTAGGAAAGGGAGGGATTCCTACTCCCAGTTGGAGTAGGACTCCTCCTGGCGCGCCCCTCTAGGCCGGCCGCACCTCCCCCCTTTCTCCTTTATATACGGGGGCAAGGGGCACCCCAAAGACATAACAATTGATCGCTTGATCTTTTTAGGCGTGTGCGGTGCCCCCCTCCACCATAGTCCACCTCAATAATACTGTAGCGGTGCTTAGGCGAAGCCCTGCATCGGTAGAACATCATCATTGTCACCACGCCGTCGTGCTGACGAAACTCTCCCTCAACACTCGGCTTGATCGGAGTTCGAGGGACGTCATCGGGCTGAACGTGTGCTGAACTCGGAGGTGTCGTGCGTTCGGTACTTGATCGGTCGGATCATGAAGACGTACGACTACATCAACCGTGTTGTGCTAACTCTTCCGCTTTCGGTCTACGAGAGTACGTGGACAACACTCTCCCCTCTCGTTGCTATGCATCACCATGATCTTGCGTGTGCGTAAGAAATTTTTTGAAATTACTACGTTCCCTAACACCGACGCCCCGACCCTGACAAGCCAAGGTTGTCGGGGGCTGTAGGTCTAAGGATACAATCACGGCAAGCCAAGGTTGCCAGGGTCTGCGACATCAGATAAGTCTTTCTCCCCCACTCTGTGCCCCCGTATGAACCTTGAACGTATAAGGCTTCGCTCGCTCTCGTACCATCTTGCTCCCTCTGTCCCATGTCCGAAAACCATACTTTGTGCCGGAACTTGGTTGTAGTGCGATGGGAAGAGGGCGAGCGAAGGGCCTAAACCTACTCGGCCCCTACCTCTGCCAATGGCATGAGTGTAGCCGAGCCATAGAGCATGAGGACGGCAAGGCCTATTGCCGGGATACAATGTTTATCTTAAGATAACGAGGACGCGTTCCTCGGTGTGGCCCTCGCCCACGCGCAAACAAACCCTAGCAAACACCCTTCTTTTCATTCATACGTTGTAAACAAGTACAATTCATACGGAATGGGTACACGAGCGAGGGGATTGCAAGCTCTAAATTCTACCAAGGCCCGTAGGCTTACAAACTAAAAAAAGATAAGTGCCACGTGATCCCCGTTCTTGCCCTTTTCCTCCCAGGTGCGGCAGGTGCAGGCAAAAAGAGGGGCGATGGGGAATGCGCCGATGGAGAGCTTGACGAGGAAGGCCCTCGGAAGGGCACGTGGCCAAGGAAGGGGTGCGCGCGGTCAATCAGATTCGGCGTTCCCCCGCTTGACACCCTCGTCGTTGCTGCCGCTGTCCTCCTCGTCACTCCCACTTGAGAAAGAGTCTTCGTCATCGGAGGAGCTCTCCACGCAGCACTTTAGGCGAGTTCCAAAGTTTCCAAAGACCTTGACAGAGAGCAGGCCATTCTCCTTTAATTTGAAATAGAGTACAAGCCCCACCATCTGGTTGTGGATACGAGCAAAAGTCTTCCATCCGCGACGAAGGTACATGACGTGAGGGGCGGGAAAGTCAATGTCAACCCGTGTGCCGCCGTTCCCCCAGCCCCTCATATGCAACCTCAGGGTCTGGGGCGGATTGAGCTCCATCTCCCGAGCGAATGGAGCAGGGAGACGAAGGCAATGGCGAGGTGCCCGGCGCGGCCTGATGAAGAACTCACGAGGTTGGTCCCCGACATGGCCCTCCATTGGGGGAGGCATCGCTGGACCCTACGGGTTTGAGAACTATGTATACATGACCGAGACACGTCTCTGGTCAATAACCAATAGTGGAACCTGGATGTTCATATTGGCTCCCATATATTCTACGAAGATCTTTATCGGTCGGACCGCATAACAACATACGTTGTTCCCTTTGTCATCGATATGTTACTTGCCCGAGATTCGATCGTCGGTATCTCAATACCTAGTTTCAATCTTGTTACCGCACGGACATGATGAGGAGTCTCAAAATGTCAAGACGTGAAGATTGATATATTGGAAGCCTATGTTTGGATATCGGAAGTGTTCCGGGTGAAATCGGGATTTTACAGGAGTGCCGGGAGGTTATCGGAACACCCCGGGGGACTTAATGGGCCTTAGTGGGCCTTGGTGGAAAGAGAGGAGAGGCTGCCAGGGCATGGGCCACGCCCCTCCCCCTAGTCCGAATAGGACAAGGAGAGGGGGTGGCGCCCCCCCCCCCCCCTTCCTTCTTCTCCTCCACCTCTTTCCCCTCTCTCTCCTAGTCCAACAAGGAAAAGGGGGGAGTCCTACTCCCGGTAGGAGTAGGACTCCTCCTGGCGCGCCCCTCTCTAGGCCGGCCACACTCCCCCCCCCCCTTGCTCCTTTATATACGGGGGCAAGGGGGCACCCCAAAGATACAACAATTGATCATTTTATCTTTTAGCCATGTGCGGTGCCCCCCTCCACCATAGTCCACCTTGATAATACTGTAGCGGTGCTTAGGCGAAGCCCTGCATCGGTAGAACATCATCATCGTCACCACGCCGTCATGCTGACGAAACTCTCCCTCAACACTCGGCTGGATTGGAGTTCGAGGGACGTCATCGGGCTCAACGTGTGCTGAACTCGGAGGTGCCGTACGTTCGGTACTTGATCGGTCGGATCATGAAGATGTACGACTACATCAACCGCGTTGTGCTAACGCTTCCGTTTTCGGTCTACGAGGGTACGTGGACAATACTCTCCCCTCTCGTTGCGATGCATCACCATGATCTTGCGTGTGCGTAGGAAAGTTTTGAAATTACTACGTTCCCCAACATTATGGGCCTATTGAACTGCATATAAAAATCCTATGGGTATGCTCCGTATAAACTGGTCTATGGAAAAGCATGCACTTGCATCTCGAACTAGAACACAAGGCTTATTGGGCTATTAAAGAACTTAACTGTGATTTTAAACTTGCCGGTGAGAAGAGGTTATTTGATATTAGCTCACTTTATGAATGGAGAACCCAAGCCTACGAAAATGCCAAGTTGTTTAAAGAAAATGTTAAAAGATGGCATGAAAAAAGGATACAAAAGCGTGAGTTTAATGTAGGTGATTATGTATTGCTAAACAACTCTCGTTTAAGATTTTTTGCAGGAAAACTTCTTTCTAAATGGGAAGGCCCTTACATTATCGAGGAGGTCTACCGTTCCGGTGCCATAAAAATCAAAAACTTTGAAGGCACCAATCCGAAGGTCGTGAACGATCAAAGAATCAAACACTATATCTCAGGTAATCCCATAAATGTTGAAACCAATGTTATCGAAACTGTAACCCCGGAGGAATACATAAAGGACACTTTCCGGAACATTTCAGACTCCGAAAAGGAATAGGTATGTGGTACGGTAAGTAAACCGACTCCAAAACAGTTTTAAGGCAATATTTCTCCATTTTGGAATATTTAGAAAAATAGAAAAATAAGCAGCAGTCCGGGAAGGACACGAGGGCTCCACGAGGGTGGAGGGTGCACCCTACCCTACTGGGCGCGCTCCCTACCTCGTGGGCTCTCCGGACTCTGTTTTCGTACACGACATGTATTTTGGTCGGTAAAAATTCATTATATAATCTCCCGGGGGTTTTGACTCCCATATCACGCAAAAATCTCATGTCTTTGTTTCGAGTTGTTTTCTGTCAGGGTTGTCAAGGCCAGGCCTATGTCATCTCCCGCCTCCTCCAACCATGAGGGCAATGATGCTTGGCTAATGAAGATAGAGCTGAAGAGAGAAGAACCTATTTAGATCAACAAGGATGAAGGGATCAAGAAGGCCATGGAGGACCAAGTTCCAGCAACAGAAGACACCCTTCAACTACATCACAATCTTCTTACCCCAACAGAAATCGAAGCTTTCAAGATGATTGAGTTGGCTCGTATACAAAATAAGTATCTCACACGTGAAAATATTTTGTTGAAGGAGCATATCATCGCACTCAAGGGCATTATCCGCAAGTTAGAAGACCTCCTACGCTCGATGTGTGACTATCCATCATCAACAACCCCACCTTCTTCACCAGCAAAGGAGACATAATCACATGGGTATGGGCACTCCACTTGGCAACTGCCAAGCTTGGGGGAGTGCCCCAATATCGTACCGCCATCACTTTTATCTTTACCGTTTTTCTTAGTTCGATCCTTTTGGTAATATCTTGATCTAGTAGAATCATAGTTCTTAGTATGATTTAGTTATGAGTTTTTCTTTATTATCCTTCTATGTAATCGAGTTCGTGAGCTATATAGTAAAGATTAGTGTTGAGTCAAAGGCTTGCTTATTTTGCCATGATCCTAAGTGAATAAAAGAAAAGAGAAAGAAATAAAAATAAACAAAGAGATCATGTGAGTCTTATGGAGAGTAATGAGCTCACATAGAAATAGTATGATGAATAAAAGTTGTTGAGGATTGACAAACACAGTTTTGGTCATCGTTTCAATTAATAGGAAGTAATAAAGAAAGAGAGGTATTCACATATAAATATACTATCTTGGACATCTTTTATGATTGCGAGCACTCATTAAAATATGACATGCTAAAGAGTTGACATTGGACAAGGAAGACAACATAATGGGTTATGTTTTCTTACATCTGAGAAGAATTATATTGTCTTGGATCTTCCAACATGATGAGCTTGCCTTTCCCCCTCATGCTAGCCAAATTCATTGCACCAAGTAGAGATACTACTTGTGCTTCCAAATACCCTTAAACCAGTCTTGCCATAAGAGTCCACCATATCTACCTATGGATTGAATAAGATCCTTCAAGTAAGTCGTCATCGGTGAAAAGCAATAAAAATTGCTCTTTAAATATGTATGATTGATTGGTGTTTAGGAAATAAGCTTTATACGATCATGTGATATGGAAGTAATAAAAGGGACAGAGTGCATAATAAAGGTCCATATCACAAGTGGCAATATAAAGTGACATTCTTTCGCATTAAGATTTTGTGCATCCAACCATAAAAACGCATGACAACCTCTGCTTCCCTCTGCGAAGGGCCTTTCTTTTACTTTTATCTCCTACATTGCATAAGAGTCATGGTGATCTTCACCCTTCCTTTTTTACACTTTATCCTTTGGCAAGCACAATATGTTGGAAAGATCCTGGTATATATGGCTAATTGGATGTGAGTTTTCATGAACTATTACTGTTGACATTACCCTTGAGGTAAAACCTTGGGAGGCAAAACTATAAGCCCCTATCTTTCTCTGTGTCCGTTTAAAACTCCATACCCATAAGTATTGCGTGAGTGTCAGCAATTGTGAAATATTATATGATAGTTGAGTATGTGGAGTTGCTCAAAAGCTCTTATACATTGACTCTTTCCTATGTTATCATAAATTGCAATTGCTTCAATGACTGAGATTGTAGCTTGTTAGTTTTCAATGAAGTTTATGAGTCATACTTGATATTGTGATTGAATTACTACTCTAGCATAAGAGATTATATGACAAGAATTATATAAGTTGTTGTTCTAAGAATGATCATGAAGCCCTCATGTCCGTATTTTATTTTTATCGACACCTCTATCTCTAAACATGTGGACATATTTTTCTATTTCGGCTTTTCGCTTGAGGACAAGCGAGGTCTAAGCTTGGGGGAGTTGATACGTCCATTTGCATCATGCTTTTATATCAATATTTATTGCATTATGGGCTGTTATTACACATTATGTCACAATACTTATGTCTATTCTCTCTTATTTTACAAGGTTTACATAAAGAGGGAGAATGCCGGCAGCTGGGATTCTGGGCTGGAAAAGGAGCAAATATTAGAGACCTATTCTGCAACACTCCAAAAGTCCTGAAACTTCACGGAAGATGTTTTCCAAATATATAAAAAATACTGAGAGCAAGAACTTCACCAGGGGGGCCACACCCTGCCCACGAGGGTGGGGGGCACGCCCTACCCCCCTGGGCGCGCCTCCCTACCTCGTGGGCCCCCTGGTGGCCCTCCGGTGGCCATCTTCTGCTATATGGAGTCTTTCGATGGAAAAAACTCATAGCCATCTTCTCGGACGAAACTCCGCCACCACGAGGCGGAACCTTGGCGGAACCAATCTAGGGCTCTGGCGGAGCTGTTTTGCCGGGGAAACTTCCCTCCCGGAGGGGGAAATCATCGCCATTGTCATCATCAACCCTCCTCTCATCGGGAGAGGGCAATCTCCATCAACATCTTCATCAGCACCATCTCATCTCAAAACCCTAGTTCATCTCTTGTATCCAATTCTTGTCTCCGAGTTTGGGATTGGTGCTAGTAGGTTGCTAGTAGTGTTAATTACTCCTTGTAGTTTATGCTAGTTGGTTTAATTGGTGGAAGATCATATGTTAGGATCCTATATGCATATTAAAACCCCTTTGATTATGAACATGTTTATGCTTTGTGAGTAGTTACTTTTGTTCCTGAGGACATGGGAGAAGTCTTGCTATTAGTAGTCATGTGAATTTGGTATTTGTTCGATATTTTGATGAGATGTATGTTGTCTCTCCTCTAGTGGTGTTATGTGAACGTAGACTACATGACACTTCACCATTATTTCGGCCTAGAGGAAGGCATTGGGAAGTAATAAGTAGATGATGGGATGCTAGAGTGACAGAAGCTTAAACCCTAGTTTATACGTTGCTTCGTAAGGGGCTGATTTGGATCCATATGTTTCATGCTATGGTTAGGTTTACCTTAATACTTTTGTTGTATTTGCGGATGCTTGGAATAGAGGTTAATCATAAGTGGGATGCTTGTCCAAGTAAGGGCAGCACCCAAGCACCTGTCCACCCACATACCAAATTATCAAAGTACCGAACGCGAATCATATGAACGTGATGAAAACTAGCTTAATGATAATTCCCATGTGCCCTCGGGAGCGCTTTTCTCTATATAAGAATTTGTCCAGGCTTGTCCTTTGCTACAAAAAGGATTGGGCCACCTTTCTGCACTTTATCTACTTTTGTTACTTGTTGCTCGTTACAAATTATCTTATCACAAAACTATCTATTACCTATAATTTCAGTGCTTGCAGAGAATACCTTGCTGAAAACCGCTTATCATTTCCTTCTGCTCCTCGCTGGGTTCGACACTCTTACTTATCGAAAGGACTATGATAGATCCTCTATACTTGTGGGTCATCAGTGAGGCGCGAGTCACTAATTGGGATCCCCAGATAAGTCGTGGGGAAAGAACCCATGCGGCAGTTAAGCCGGTCTGCCATGCCCTGGGCCTCCTCCGGGGGAATCCTAGAACCATCACTTCGCTCTTATCGAAGTTGATGGTAAGACCGGACATCTGTTGGAAGCATAGGAGGAGAAACTTCAGGTTGGTAATATCGGACGCGGAGCCCTCAACCATTATTCCGGTGTCGTCGGCATGTATATTGGAGGAGGGATACCCCACCCCCTCCTACTAGGTGTGGGACCACGCCGTGAATGTGACCTGCCGATTTGGACTTGTCAAGAATGTCCGCAAGGGCGTCAACCACCATGTTGAACAGGAACGGTGAGAAAGGGTCGCCTTGGCGAACCCCACATAGTGTGGGGAAGAAGGGGCCAATCTCACCATTAATGTTAATAGCGGTCCGACCGCAGGAGACAAGCTGCAAAACTCTGGTCACCCAACAGTCATCAAAGCCCTTGCGGAGTAATACTTCCCGAAGGAAGGACCAGTGAACAATGTCATAGGCTTTATGGAAGTCGAGCTTCAGGAAGACCGCCCATTGGTGCTTGGAGCGGACTTCATGAAGGACCTCATGGAAGACCAACAACCCATCCAGGATAAAACGACCCTGAATGAAAGCCGACTGATTGGGGTGAGTGATCGAGTTGGCTAGCAGGGTCACCCTATTGGCGTACCCTTTGGCCAGGATCCTGAATATAACATTGATCACAGTGATAGGTCGGAATTGGCGGATGTCCGTCGCGCCCGGAACTTTGGGGATAAGAGTTACGACCCCATAGTTCAGGCACCCAAGATACATGGTCCCCAAGAAAAACTCGTCGAAGAGAGCCATGACCTCAGGTTTGATGGTCTGCCAAAATGCTTTAAAAAAGGACACTGGCAGTCCATCCGGCCCCGGCGCCGAGGAGGCGTTCATGCCCTTAATCGCCGCGAGGACCTCCTCCTCGGAGAACTGGGCAACTAAGGTGCCATTGTCCGCATCAGACACAAACTGGGTGCCCGACCAGATGTCGGTAGCCAGAGCAACCCCACCCCGAAGGGTGGGGGAGAAAAGGGCTTTGTAGAAGCCATCTACATGTGCCCAGATGTGCTGGGAATCACCATCCCACAAACAGTGGATGGAGTCGATGTCACCGCCCATTCGCGACTGCCTGGAAATATGTTGTATTAGCGTCACCCCGCAGCACCCATCGCTGGGTACCGCAGAGCCTCCAGTATGCTTATTCATCCGTATAGATGGTGGCGAGCTGATCCTCAAGATCATATCACAACATCCACTCATCCGGGGAGATCCCGAAAGTGTCCGTGCGGGAGTCCAAGGCCTGGATGGAAGATAGGAGGGCTTTTTTGCATTCAAGATCATATCACAACATCCACTCATTCGCGGAGAACCGGGACTGATGGGCCTCCACGTGCGCAGTGCGCAGAGCCCAGGCAGGAGACCCTTTGGTCCCGGTTGGTGGCACCAACCGGGACCAATAGGCATCCACGCGTCAGCATTTCTGTGGCTGGGGTTTTTGTTTTTTTTAAGGGGGGGGAAGGGGGTTGGGGGTTTTGGGGGGTTAATTTAGGTGTTTCATATATTGTGTTAGCTAGCTATAATTAATAGAGAGAAGTGTCCTCTCTTATGTCCGTGCTTGGTCGACGCTACGTACTATACATATGTATAGAGAGGACTAGACACGCTAGCTAGCTAGTAAGCAAACGAAGGAAACAGAAGATCGTCATGAACATATATGCATACAGAGAGAAGTGATATCGACCACCTCTCCTTCTCCGAGAGATTGGTCGAACAACAAGTTCTCGTATATCTATCCGACACTACCGGCTACATATATACAATAATTATCTCTTACAAATATAATCATACGGACTCATGGTTCACATAGTATTCTCCGTCTTCAGCGATCACGTGGTCAAGAAAGAATGCCGCCAATTCCTCTTGAATTGCTCGCATGCGAGCTGGTGCTAGGAGTTCATCCCGCTTCCGAAACATCTAATTTGAAGAAGGGGGTCAATACATATATATATATGAATGAATGAAACTCAACACAGATGATGGGAATAAAATAAAATTGTGAATGTTGTTATTTACGTACTTCATATTGTTCGTCAGAGTACCCGCCCCGCTCACAGGTCGTGTGGCGGATGGACTCGCAGACGTAGTATCCACAGAAATCATTCCCTTGTTCCTGCCACAACCACTTTACAAGAAATAGAGGTCAATCAAACTGATGAGCAAGAATGCTAAATGGTATTGATGAAACTAGCGCTTGAATCACTAGCTAGGAGATGTGCGGGACATGCTACTATAGTACTTACTTTCGGGTGTCTAAATTCCAGCTCCTTCGGCAGTCCCAGAACTTTTCTGGTGAATTTTCTCCAAACCCTGCCGGACAAAGAAAACAATTACTTGATATCAGGAAATGAACAAAGTTGCTGATATGGTGGATAATGATCGATTTAACTTACTTCTTGAGGATTTCAGTCATGTCCGCATACTCCTGGGGATCTTTTCGTTTAGAGTCCAAGACAGTTACTACTCCCCACTCAAGCCTAATCTCTAGGAGAATATAGTGGTACCTGCGCACGCATGCATAACTCATCAATTAAATTACTATAACCTGGACTAATATATAAGGGAAACCGAATATGCACAAGACAGTAACACTCACTTGAAGTTGTAAGGAAAGAGTATTATATCTTTGTTTTCATTTTTTTTGAATGATCGTAGCAAGTTGGCCTCGGTATCTTCAGGACGATGTTCAACATCAGTTGCATCTATGAGATATGTGTTAACGAACCCAATATCACCGATTTGTCTTTTCTTCAATTCGGCGATCTTCAATCTGCATAATATAGTGAGGATAATTATAAATACATGCAATGAAAGAGATGAGCTATATAGAGAGACTTAATGACAGAAGTAGTAGTACTTACAGACAGTAGCAGGTGACCGTTGTTTTATCGAGGGCCAATTGATTGAAAAACTGATAGAACTCCTCAAATGGAATAGGCAACAGTTCAATTCCAATGAGGTCATGCTCCGGTTTAACTCTCGCATACAAAGTATCCCTCCCCTCAGACTCTCTGCAGATTTTCAAGTACCAATCATGTAATCTTCGCATCATCGTTGTTAAAGATTTTTCATCTTTGACAAGAGGCTTCCCGTACTCATATCTGTGTATCTGCACCTCCATGGGATCATAATGTACATCGTCGGGCAGGTAATCGTCAACATTGCAGTAACCGGGCACCATCCTCGGATCGACGATGTCGCTAGGCACCTTGAGCGAGGGGCACAATTGCTTCACTTGTTCGCCGAGCTGGGCAATTTGTTTCCCAGCTGCTCGTCGTTCTTTCAGCCTTTGATCACTAACTGTACTTCCCGACTGCTCCGCTTTGGCCCATGTCTTTCCAATAATGCGCTCATAGTTGCCTTTCGGTGGAGACTTGGGTGGTTTTGCCAGGGCAGCCAGAGTGCGCTTCACTTTCACCGGATCTACCTTCTCCTCCGGAGGTGGATGTCTCTTTGCTTTCAACCCTTGAAACCAGTCATCCACTTCGGTTCGCGCGATCTTCGCGTTCTCCTCCGAGGTCCTCTCGTATGGTAACTTCTCTGGAGTCTTCAGAGAAGGACCGAATCTGTATGTCCTCCCGCCTCTGGTTGTACTGCTAGACGCCGACCGAGCAGACGGAGCGGTTGTCTTCTTTACTTGCTTAAGAGGCGGAGGAGAAGGACTACGATCCGCTGGAGCGGCTGGAGCGGCGGCAGGTCTCTTCCGCCCTTGCTGACGAGGCGGAGAAGGAGGAGGCTGGCCGCGTCGGCGCAGGCGGAGAAGGAGGCGGAGTGCCGCCACGCGCCGGAGAAGGAGCCGGCCGAGGGCCCTGATCGTCACTCGCCGGAGGAGGAGGCGGTGGAGGAGGCGGAGTGCCCTGACTTGCCGGAGGAGGAGGAGGAGGCGGAGGCGTCCAGTTCGGAAGGTTGATGAGCTCCTTCCGCCATAGGCATGGAGTCTTCAGAGCAGACCCCAGCCGAGTCTCCCCTTCACCGGTAGGGTGGTCAAGCTGGAGGCCCTCAAATCCCTCCGTTATTTCATCCACCATCACCCTAGCATATCCTTCTGGAATCGGCCGGCAGTGAAAAGTTGTGTCGGGTTCAGTAGGATAAACAGAGCCAACAGCCGCCTTGACCTTCAAATTCATCCATTGCGTCATAAGGTGGCAATTTTGAGACTCCGTTATAGCATCCACGGGATAGCTGGCAGGAGCCGTCAAGGCATGCTTCGGCTGAAGCAGCTCGGTGGAAGCCACGCTGCTTCTGCGCTGAGATGGCGGGGAAGCTTCGGCAGTACGTTTGCTCTGATTTGCTTCTCGTTCCTCTATCGCTTCTACCCTTGCTTGCAGCACCTGCATTTGGGTCTGCTGCACTTTTTTCCTCCTCTCATGGGATTTGTAACCGCCTGCGTACGGAAACCCAACCTTCCATGGAATGGAGCCTGGCGTGCCTCGTGTCCGTCCAGGGTGCTCAGGATTCCCGAGGGCCATTGTGAGCTCGTCGTTCTCTTTGTCTGGAAAGAACTTCCCTTGCTGTGCTGCTTCGATATACTGCTTAAGCCTCTTGACTGGTATGTCCATTTGATCGTTCGTCCAAATGCACTTCCCTGTTACAGGGTCCAAGGTTCCACCAGCACCGAAGAACCAAGTCGGGCAATGGTCTGGCCAGCTAATTGTCTCTGGTTCGATCCCTTTAGCAACCAGATCATTGTCAGTCTTGGCCCACTTAGGCCGGGCTACGAGGTAGCCACCTGACCCCGTGCGATGGTGAAGCATCTTCTTCGCAGCATTTTGCTTGTTTGTCGCTGACATCTTCTTACTCTTTTCCGATGTCTTGTGGGCCACAAATGCGGGCCAGTGATCTCTGATCTTCTCATATCTGCCCTTGAATTCTGGTGTCTCTTTTTTATCGACAAACCTATTCAGCTCTTTCTTCCACCTCCTGAATAGATCTGTCATCCTCTTAAGAGCAAAAGACTTGATTAATTGCTCTTTAACTGGCTTCTCCAGATCATCCTCTGGGGGTAGGGTGAAATTTGACTTCAGCTCAGTCCAAAGATCATTTTTCTGCATATCATTGACATAAGACACCTCAGGGTCTTCTGTAGCCGGCTTAAACCATTGCTGGATGCTTATCGGGATCTTGTCCCTAACCAGAACCCCGCACTGAGCAACAAATGCGCTCTTTGTCTGGTGGGGTTCAATCGGTTGGCCATCGGGCGCGATTGCTATGATCTCTAACTTTTCATCCAAGCTCAACTTTTTCTCCGGGCCTCGTCTCTTTACCGAAGTTGTGCTCGATCCAGAGGGCTAGAAAAAAGAACAAAGACTTAATTAATATGTGTGCATACCAAAACAATGAATGCATCAATCGGCTAGTTAGCACAGGCTTAACTAATATATATACCTGGCCGGACTCGGTTCGGTCACCGGAGCCGTCATCACAGTCTCCTTCTTGCACCGGCATTGGGTCACCGGAGCCGTCCTCATGTTCTTCTTCTTGCACCGGCATTAGGTCACCGTAGCCAGCTTGTTCACCCTCTCCTTCCAGACCATCAGTGTCATTGAGAAACAACAAGATGGCATCACTTCCTTCTGCGATTATGTCCCTCAACAACGCTTCTTTTGCTTCGTCTCGGGCGGTGTCCATAGTTTCTACAAATATTTACAACATGGCAATTATTATTCAAACATGACAGATGGATATATTAGTGCCAAACGTAGAACTAGCTACCTAATCATAGCAAGCTATCGGGAGGGGGTATATATCGACAACGACGACACTACATCTATGTCCCTCGATGACCCTCGTTTCGGATAAAAAAAAGAGGAAGAAGAAGAAAAAAAAGAGGAGAAGAAAGAATAGAGGAGAAGATCTCCTCTATTCTTTCTTCTCCTCTTTTTTTTATTCTTCCTCTTCTTTTTTTATCCTCTTCTTCCTCTCATGTTCGAGAGGATCGCCGAGGGGTCGGGAGGTTGCGTAGTGTCAAAGGATTCAACAAAACCATGTCTTCATCATTAGGCGAAAGTAACATGTGCATGATGGTACGAAGCTCTTCAAAGTTGTTCTGGAACGGAGTCCCAGATAGGATAATTCGCTTTTTGGTACAAAGTTCAGCAAGAGCCTTCCGAATATCGCTATTTGGAAGGCCTTTGCTGAATTCGTACCAAAAGGCAGATTATTCTATCCGGGACTCCATTCCAGAACAACTTTGCAGAACTTCGTACCAACATGCCCTGGTTACTTCCGCCTAATGATGAAGGCATGGATTTCTTCAATACTTTGACACTAGGAAACCTCTCTCGACCCCTCGGCGATCCTCGACCCCTCGAACCCTCGACGGCCCTGGAACCCTCGACCCCTAGACGACCCTGCTGGAACCCTCGACCCTCGACCCTATAGAACCCTCGAACCCTCGACCCTGAAACCCTCGACCCTTGACCCCTTAACGACCCTCGACCCTCTACCCTAGTTCCCGACCCTCGACCCCTCGGAGATCCTCGACACCCTCGTTCCCGATAAAAATTAAGAAGAAGAAGAAGAAGAAGAAGAAGAAGAAGAAGAAGAAGAAGAAGAAGAAGAAGAAGAAGAAGAAGAAGAAGAAGAAGAAGAAGAAGAAGAAGAAGAAGAAGAAGAAGAAGAAGAAGAAGAAGAAGAAGAAGAAGAAGAAGAAGAAGAAGAAGAAGAAGAAGAAGAAGAAGAAGAAGAAGAAGAAGAAGAAGAAGAAGAAGAAGAAGAAGAAGAAGAAGAAGAAGAAGAAGAAGAAGAAGAAGAAGAAGAAGAAGAAGAAGAAGAAGAAGAAGAAGAAGAAAATAGAGGAGAAGAAGAAAGGAATAGCTAGAGGAGAAGATCAAAGAAAAATAAGAAGAAGAAAAAGAGGAGAAGAAGAAAGGAATAGTGGAGAAGAAGAGAAAATAGTATATTCTATTTTCTCTTCTTCTCCACTATTCCTTTCTTCTTCTCCTCTTCTTTTTCTTCTTTTTTCTTCTTCTTATTTATTTCTCCTCTTCTTTTCCTCTCCTCTTCTTCTTTCTTTCCTCTTCTTATTTTCTTCTTTCCTATCCTTCTTTTTCTAAAATTGTAACTTTTGCATATATAAAGCTTTTCTAAAATTGTAACTTTCTATATAAAACTTTCCTATCAGGAGGGGGAGAAGATCGAAGAAAAAAAGAAAAAAAAAGAGGAGAAGAAGAAAGGAATAGAGGAGAAGAAGAAAAAATAGAAAAAAAATTCTATTTTTTCTTCTTCTCCTCTATTACTTTCTTCTTCTCCTCTTCCTTTTCTTCCTCTCCTCTTCTTCTCCTTTTTCCTCTTCTTATTTTCCTTTTTCCTCTCCTAAATATATAAAACTTTTCTAAAAATGAAAGTAACCTAAAATGTACTAAATCAGAGAACATATATAGATAATCCTTTTCTAAATATTTAAACCTAACTTTTGCATATATGAACATATATACACAGAGAACATAAAAACATATATACATTTTTATTAAAAAGAAAAATACAAAATACAAACATATATATGAAAAAAATCTGAAAAGAAGCAATATACACAATACATATATGCATAATATACACAAAGAGGCAATATACACAAGCATATATAATATATATAAAAACAGGGGAGGGGCGCCGGCCGGACCAACGGGCAGGGCGACGGCGACAGTGACGGGTGGGCCGCGGCGACGGTGACGGGCGGGGCGGGGCGACGGCGACGGGCGGGGCGGGGCGACGACGACGGGCGGGGCAGGGGCGACAGCGCGGGGGAGGCCGGCGACGCGACGCGGGGCGACGGGGAGGGGGCCGGAGATGGCGCACGCAGCGACGAGGAGGAGGCCGGCGACGGTGCAAGCAGCGACGGGGACAAGGCTTGCGGCGGCGCGGTGAGATAGCGACGGGGAGCGGGCGACGACGGGCTCGATCGGGGCGGCGACGACGACGACGAACGGCCTAGGGGCGTCGGGGGCGAATGGGAGCGGTTGGCGAAATTTTCACAAGCGCTACCTTATATACCCAGAGCAATGGTCCCGGTTCGTGGCACGAACCGTGACCAATGCCCCCCTTTGGTCCTGGTTGGTGCCACGAACCGGGACCAAAGGCCAATTTTTAGCAGCCCAAAGGGCGGGAAGCGGCGGCCTTTGGTCACGGTTCGTGGCACCAACCGGGACTAAAGGAGGGCATTGGTCCCGGTTGGTGCCACGAACCGTGACCAATGCCCCCTTTAGTCCCGGTTGGTGCCACCAACCGGGACCAATGGCCTTGTGCTGCCCCGCGCCCAAAAGTTTAGTCCCACATCGCTAGCTGAAGGTCACCGGCACTTGTTTATAAGCGCTGGTGTGCCTCCCTATTCGAGCTCCTCTCTAATGCAGGCTTTCAGGCCTAAACTTGCTACTGCCTGTGGGCCTATTGGGCCTTCTGCGGGCCTGAATCCTGGCCCATGTAGGGTTTCTAGTCGTATTCAGGCCGTGGAGGCCCAGTAGGTGGCATTTTTTTTGTTTTTTCTTTTTTATTTCTACATTTTTTTGGTTTTTTATTTTTTTATTTCTACTTAAAAATAAATACTTACAGTTTTTTAGTGATTTCTTTTTGCTTTTAGGTCACAAAAATTATAAACTTTCTGTTAGTGCCATTAGTTTTAAATTTTGAATAGTTTAAATTTGAATTTTAAAAAATTTGCGTGAATCACTAGTTTATGAATAACTTTATTATAAAAATAGAATTTTTTCTATTTATTTTTTATTTATACTTACAACTAAATACTTATAGTTTTTTAGTGATTTCTTTTTGATTTTAGGTCACAAAAATTATAAACTTTCTGTTAGTGCCATTAGTTTTAAAATTTTGAATAGTTTAAATTTGTATTTTTTTAAAATTTGTGTGAATCACTAGTTTATGAATAACTTTACTATAAAATAGAATTTTTTTTCTTTTTTGCTATTTATTTTTTATTTATACTTACAATTAAATACTTATAGTTTGATTTTAGGTCACAAAAATTATATTCTTTTTGCTATTGAAGAATATTATAGTTTTATTTTAGTTGATCATAACATAATATTTTAATTGATTGTTTTTATTTTCATAAAAGTTTTGTAGTTCATTCTGTTTGCTATTAATTCATTCTTTGAGCTAAATGACTCTGAAATTGGAAAGCATTTAAAAATGAACTCTGAAAAGGTTGAAAGTTGGCATGGTATCATCATTTCACCCACATAGCATGTTCCAAAAAGTAGAGAGGGTTACGACAAAAACTTGATGCACTTCGTGTACAAAATGGACAATCACTTTCGAAGTATCAAAGTTTCGGACAATAACTGTGCCACATCATTGGCTAGGACGAATGGTTCATCTGTGTACCCAAGATTGTTTAGATCCACTGTTGTCATACAGTACTGTGGGTCTACCTGTACCCCGCCTCCTGACATATTGATCCATTTGCCTCAAGACATAAAACCTTGAACCATAAGACATGAAAGCATTTCAAATGAACTCTGAAAAAGTTGAAAGTTGGGATGGTATCATAATTTCACCCACATAGCATGTGCATGTACAAAACGGACAATGGTACCATGTTCGTCTGTTACAAATTTGGCATGGTATCATCATAATAGTTGCGGGAGAAAGTCTTCACTTTTTCTTCGCTTGTGTCATTTCCTTATTGCGCCGTAACGATGGATAATCTTCATTGTTTATCAGGATGCTTGGGTCAGCCTTGATATTGAAGGGAGGAATTTCATGAAACTTTTCATAATCTTCAGACATGTCTGTCTTGCCGTCCACTCCCAGGATGTCCCTTTTTCCTGAAAGAACTATGTGGCGCTTTGGCTCATCGTATGATGTATTCGCTTCCTTATCTTTTCTTTTTCTCGGTTTGGTAGAACTGTCCTTCACATAGATAACCTGTGCCACATCATTGGCTAGGACGAACGGTTCGTCAGTGTACCCAAGATTTTTCAGATCCACTGTTGTCATTCCGTACTGTGGGTCTACCTGTACCCCGCCGCCTAACAGATTGAGCCATTTGCACTTAAACAAAGGGACCTTAAAATCAGGTCCGTAGTCAAGTTCCCATATGTCCACTATGTAACCATAATATGTATCCTTTCCGCTCTCGGTTGCTGCATCAAAGCGGACACCGCTGTTTTGGTTGGTGCTCTTTTGATCTTGGGCAATCGTGTAAAATGTATTCCCATTTATCTCATATCCTTTGTAAGTCAATACAGTCAAAGATGGTCCCCTGGACAACAAGTACAACTCATCACAAACAGTGTTGTCACCTCTGAGACGTGTTTCCAACCAACTGTTGAAAGTCCTGATGTGTTCACATGTAATCCAGTCGTCGCACTGCTCCGGGTGTTTGGAGCGCAGACTGTTCTTGTGTTCATCGACATACGGGGTCACCAAGGTAGAGTTCTGTAGAACTGTGTAGTGTGCTTGAGACCAAGAATATCCTTCCCTACATATTATTGAGTCTCTTCCAAGAGTGCCTTTTCCAGTCAGTCTCCCCTCATACCGCGATTTAGGGAGACCTATCTTGTCAAGGCCAGGAATGAAGTCAACACAAAACCCGATAACATCCTCTGTTTGATGGCCCATGGAGATGCTTCCTTCTGGCCTAGCGCGGTTACGGACATATTTCTTTAGGACTCCCATGAACCTCTCAAAGGGGAACATATTGTGTAGAAATACAGGCCCAAGATGACAATCTCGTCGACTAGATGAACTAGGACGTGCGTCATAATATTGAAGAAGGATGGTGGGAACACCAGCTCGAAACTGACAAGACATTGCGCCACATCACTCCTTAGCCTTGGTACGATTTCTGGATCGATCACCTTCTGAGAGATTGCATTGAGGAATGCACATAGCTTCATAATGGCTAATCGGACGTTTTCTGGTAGAAGCCCCCTCAATGCAACCGGAAGCAGTTGTGTCATAATCACGTGGAAGTCATGAGACTTTAGGTTCTGAAACTTTTTCTCTGGCATATTTATTATTCCCTTTATATTCGACGAGAAGCCATTCATGACCTTCATACTGAGTAGGCATTCAAAGACGATTTCTTTCTCTTCTTTCGTAAGAGCGTAGCTGGCAGGACCTTTATACTGCTTTGGAGGCATGCCGTCTTTTTCGTGCAAACGTTGCAGGTCCTCCCGTGCCTCAGGTGTATCTTTTGTCTTCCCATACACGCCGAAGAAGCCTAGCAGGTTCATGCAAAGGTTCTTCATCACGTGCATCACGTCGATTGAGGAGCGGACCTCTAGGTCTTTCCAGTAGGGTAGGTCCCAAAATATAGATTTCTTCTTCCACATGGGTGTGTGTTCCTCAGCGTCATTCAGAATAGCTAGTCCACTGGGACCCTTTCCAAAGATTACATAGTGTAAATCATTGACCATAGCAAGCACGTGATCACCGGTGCGCATGGCGGGCATCTTCCGGTGATCTGCCTCGCCTTTGAAATGCTTGCCTTTCTTTCGACATTGATGGTTGGTCGGAAGAAATCGATGATGGCCCAGGTACACATTCTTCCTGCATTTGTCCAAGTATATACTTTCAGTGTCATCTAAACAGTGCGTGCATGCGTGGTATCCTTTGTTTGTCTGTCCTGAAAGGTTACTGAGAGCGGGCCAATCGTTGATGGTCACGAACAGCAACGCCGTAAGGTTAAATTCCTCCTGTCTGTGCTCATCCCACATACGTACACCGTTTCCATTCCAAAGCTGTAAAAGTTCTTCAACTAATGGCCTTAGGTACACATCAATGTCGTTGCCGGGTTGCTCAGGGCCTTGGATGAGAACTGGCATCATAATGAACTTCCGCTTCATGCACATCCAAGGAGGAAGGTTATACATACATAGATTCACGGGCCAGGTGCTGTGATTACTTCTCTACTCCCCGAAAGGATTAATGCCATCCGCGCTTAAAGCAAACCATACATTCCTTGGGTCCTTTGCAAACTCATCCCAGTACTTTCTCTCGATTTTTCTCCACTGCGACCCGTCAGCGGGTGCTCTCAACTTCCCATCTTTTTTCGGTTCTCACTGCGCCATCACATCAACTTGGCATGCTCTTCGTTTTTGAACAGACATTTCAACCGTGGTATTATAGGAGCATACCACATCACCTTCGCAGGAACCCTCTTCCTGGGGGGCTCGCCGTCAACATCACCAGGGTCATCTCGTCTGATCTTATACCGCATACCGGGCATGCGTTCAGATCCTTGTATGCACCGCGGTAGAGGATGCAGTCATTAGGGCATGCATGTATCTTCTCCACCTCCAATCCTAGAGGGCATACGACCTTCTTTGCTGCGTATGTACTGTCGGGCAATTCGTTATCCTTTGGAAGCTTCTTCTTCAATATTTTCAGTAGCTTCTCAAATCCTTTGTCAGCCACAGCATTCTCTGCCTTCCACTACAGCAATTCCAGTATGGTACCGAGCTTTGTGTTGCCATCTTCGCAATTGGGATATAACCCTTTTTTGTGATCCTCTAACATGTGATCGAACTTCAGCTTCTCCTTTTGACTAATGCATTGCGTCCTTGCATCGACAATGACCCGGCGAAGATCATCATCATCGGGCACATCGTCTGGTTCCTCTTGATCTTCATCAGCTTCACCCGTGCCAGCATCATTGGGCACATCGTCTGGTTCCTCTTGATCTTCACCAGCTCCCCCCGTTGCAGCATCACCGTATTCAGGGGGCACATAGTTGTCATCGTACTCTTCTTCTTCGCCGTCTTCCATCATAACCCCTATTTCTCCATGCCTCGTCCAAACATTATAGTGTGGCATGAAACCCTTGTAAAGCAGGTGGGAGTGAAGGATTTTCCGGTTAGAGTAAGACCCCGTATTCCCACATTCAGTGCATGGACAACACATAAAACCATTCTGCTTGTTTGCATCAGCCGCATCGAGAAACTCATGCACACCCTTAATGTACTCGCGGGTGTGTCTGTCACCGTACATCCATTGCCGGTTCATCTGCGTGCATTATATATAATTAAGTGTCCAAATTAAAAGAAGGTCATCATCACATTAAAACCAAAGTGCATACATACTTCTCATCTAACAACATATAGCTCTCTAGAGCATCTAATTAATTAAACCATACATTGAAACTATGTAAAACATTTCAATGCGAAAACAAATGCGATCATAATCGCAACCAAGGTAACAATTGATCCAACGGCATAATGATACCAAGCCTCGGTATGAATGGCATATTTTCTAATATTTCTAATCTTCAAGCGCATTGCATCCATCTTGATCTTGTGATCATCGACGACATCCGCAACATGCAACTCCAATATCATCTTCTCCTCCTCAATTTTTTTATTTTTTCCTTCAACAAATTGTTTTCTTCTTCAACTAAATTTAATCTCTCGACAATATGGTCGGTTGGCATTTCCGATTCACATACATCCTAGATAAATAAAATCTATGTCACGTTGGTCGGCATAATTTTCATAAACAATAAATGAACCAATAGTTATAAAGATAATATACATACCACATCCGAATCATAGACAGGACGAGGGCCGACGGGGGCGGATACCAAAACCATCACACTATATAAGATGCAATAATAAATGTAAGAAAATGATACAAGTATCTATCTAAACATACAACTAAGAATATTTTTCCTTTCAGAAAGAAGATAAGAACAAGAGGCTCACCACGGTGGTGTCGGTGATGAGATCGGCGCGGGTGATCGACGGCGGTGAAGACGGGGATGGGGCGTGATAGACCGCTAAATCTAGACAAATCTCGAGAAAATGGAGCTTGGTGGTCAAGCTTCGAGAGGAGAAAGCTTTAGTAGTGTGGCTCGGGCATTCCATCGAACACCTCATTTGCATAGGAGGTGAGCTAGAGCACCACAAAGCCCTCTCCCCCTCGGCCAGAAAAAACAGAGCACTGTGCTCGCGGGGGGGTATATATAGGCACCTCATTGGTCCCGGTTGGTGACATGAGCCGGGACTAAAGGGGAGCCTTTGGTCCCGGTTCAAGCCACCAACCGGGACCAATGGTGGTGGGCCAGGAGCGAGGCCCATTGGTCCCGGTTCATCCCACCAACCGGGACCAAAAGGTCCAGATGAACCGGGACCAATGGCCCACGTGGCCCGGCCGGCCCCCTGGGCTCACGAACCGGGACCAATGCCCACATTGGTCCCGGTTCTAGACTGAACCGGGACTAATGGGCTGACCCGGCCTGGACCAAAGCCCTGTTTTCTACTAGTGCCTACCTATGGATTGAGTAAGATCCTTCAAGTAAGTTGTCATTCGTGCATGCAATAAAAATTGCCCTCTAAATATGTATGATCTATTAATGTGGCGAAAATAAGCTTTATACGATCTTGTGATGTGGAAGAAATAAAAGCGACAGACTGCATAATAAAGGTCCATATCACAAGTGGCAATATAAAGTGACGTTCTTTTGCATTAAGATTTTGAGCATCCAACCATAGAAGCGCATGACAACCTCTGCATCCCTCTGCGAAGGGCCTATCTTTTACTTTTATCTTCTACCTTATGCAAGAGTCATGGTGATCTTCACCTTTCCTTTTTACATTTTAACCTTTGGCAAGCAAATTGTGTTGGAAAGATCCTGATATATATATCCAATTGGATGTAAGTTATCATGAACTATTATTGTTGACATTACCCTTGAGGTAAAAGGTTGGGAGGCGAATCTATAAGCCCCTATCTTTCTCTGTGTCTGATTAAAACTTTGAACCCATAAATATCACGTGAGTGTTAGCAATTGTGAAATATTAAATGATAGTTGAGTATGTGGAGTTTGCTAAATCAAAGCTCTGACATAGACCCTTCCTGGAAATAAGATGAATTGCAATTGTTTGATGACTGGGAATATAGTTTGTTAGTTTCAAGAAAGTTTATGATCTATACTTTAACATGTGAATAGCTTGTTACTTGATCATGAAAAGTTTTATGAAGATGGGCTACTGTTATGATATATAATGATGCTATAAAAAGTGATTGAAACAATCATTGATGAAACTTATGCACTTGCTAGCATTCATACTTCATAAATTATTTCTTTTACCATTTACCTACTCAAGGACGAGCAGGAATTAAGCTTGGGGATGCTGATACATCTCCAACGTATCTATAATTTATGAAGTATTCATGCTATTATATTATCAACCTTGGACGTTTTATATGCATTTATATGCTATTTTATATGATTTTTGGGACTAACCTATTAACCTAGTTCCCAGTGCCAGTTTCTATTTTTTTCCTTGTTTTTGAGTTTTACAGAAAAGGAATATCAAAGACAGTCCAATTGACGTGCCAATTTTTGACGATTTTTATGGACCAAAAGAAGACCCTGGAGTACAATAGTTGGGCCAGGAGAGTCCCGGGGCGTCCACGAGGGTGGAGGGCGCGCCCACCTGTTGGGGAATGTAGTAATTTCAACAAAAATTCCTGCGCACACGCAGGATCATGGTGATGCATAGCAACGAGAGGGGAGAGTGTCGTCCACGTACCCTCGTAGACCGTTAAGAAGAAGCGTTATGACAACGCGGTTGATGTAGTCGTACGTCTTCACGATCGACCGATCCTCAGTACCGAACGTATGGCACCTCCGTGTTCAGCACACGTTCAGCTCGGTGACGTCCCGCGAACTCACGATCCAGTAGAGCTCGGGGAAGAGTTTCGTCAGCATGACGGCGTGGTGACGATGTTGATGAAGCTACCGCAGCAGGGTTTCGCCTAAACACTGCTATAGTATGACCGAGGTGGATTATGGTGGAGGGGGGCACCGCACAAGGCTGGGAGAGATCTTTGTGATCAACTTGAGTGTCTAGAGGTGCCCCCTACCCCCGTATATAAAGGAGCAAGGGGGAGGCCGGTCGGCCCTTGTTGGCGCGCCTAGGAGGAGGAATCCTCCTCCTAGTAGGAGGGGGAAAGGCAGGGAGAGAAAGAGAAGGAAAGGGGGCACCACCCCCCTTTCTCCTAGTCCAATTCGGACAGGGGGAAGGGGGCACGCTGCCTGCCCTAGGCCGGCCCCTCTCTCTTTCCCTTATGGCCCAACAAGGCCCATTAGCCCCCGGGAGGTTCCGGTACTCCGATAAAATCCCGATTTCACCCGGAACTATTCCGATATCCAAATGTAGGCTTCCAATATATCAATCTTTAGGTCTCGACCATTTCGAGACTCCTCGTCATGTCCATGATCACATCCGGGAATCCGAACTACCTTCGGTACATCAAAACATATAGGGACATTTACATCTATGCCCTTAACTCGAACCCACTACTCAGTTTTGCCCCTAATTTTTAGGTATGCTCAATTTTGCCCCTCCGCCGTTAGTTTCACTTATAGAAATGCCCTTCTCTGTCGTTACCGTCCGGTCAAAGGTCTTTAACCGTCCTGAAAAAATAGCAAAAAATCAAAAAAAATGAAATTTGCTGGGATCGAAGATAGTCATGTCCGCAAGGCGCGTGCACATTTTCATGCCGTTCGGACACTCCAGGAGCTCGTGTCAAAGGAAAACATAAATTTTGTACGCATGCGAGCAGTAAATTCAAAAAAAATAGAAGAAAAATCAAAAAATATGAAAGTTCGTGGGACTGAAGATATTCAGGTTCGCAAGAAGTGTGCATGTTTTTGTTGTGTTTGGACATCGTAGGAGCTCGTGGAGAAAAAAAACAAATTTTAGCTCAAAAAACTTTGAAAAAATGCAGTATTTTGTTTTTTCTCTAGAGCGCCTCGTACGTCATTTGATCACCAAAACTTGCAAGCACCTTGTGCACTCAAGCCTCTTTGACTCCAAAATAAATTCAATTTTTTTTGAAATTTTTTGCTATTTTTTCGAATTTACTGTTCATAGGCATAAATTATTATTTTTTCCTTTGCCACGAGCTCCCAGAGTGTCCAACCAACACAAAATTGTGCACGCGCCTTGCGGACATGACTCTCTTTGATCCCACCAAATTTCATATTTTTTTATTTATTTTTTTGCTATTCTTTTCTGGATGGTCAAAGTACTTTGACCGGACGGTAACGGCGCAAAAGGGCATTTCTATAAGTGACACTAACGGCGAAGGGGCAAAACTGAGTAGTGGGTTCGAGTTAGGGGCAGTACTGGAATTGGCCCAAACATATAAACTCATAAAACCGATCGTCATAGAACTTTAAGCGTGCGGACCCTACGGGTTCGAGAACTATGTAGACATGACCGAGACACGTCTCCGGTCAATAATCAATAGCGGAACCTGGATGGTCATATTGGTTCCTACATATTCATAGCAGATCTGAACCTATTATGTTTTCATGAATATATGTGAGTTCTTGATCCTATCTTGCAAGTCTATAGTCACCTACTATGTGTTATGATCTGGCAACCCTAGAAGTGACAATAATCGGGACCACTCCTGGTGATGACCGTAGTTTGTGGAGTTCATGTATTCACTATGTGTTAATGCTTTGGTCCGGTACTCTATTAAAAGGAGGCCTTAATATCCCTTAGTTTCCGCTAGGACCCCGCTGCCACGGGAGGGTAGGACAAAAGATGTCATGCAAGTTCTTTTCCATAAGCACGTATGACTATATTCGGAATACATGCCTACATTACATTGATGAATTGGAGCTAGTTCTGTGTCACCCTAGGTTATGACTATTACATGATGAACCACATCCGGCATAATTCTCTATCACCAACCCATTGCCTACGAGCTTTCCATATATTATTCTTCGCTTATTTACTTTTCCGTTGCTATTGTTATCATCACTATAAAACACCAAAAACATTACTTTTGCCACCGTTACCACTGCTATCATATTACTTTGCTACTAAACACTTTGTTGTAGATATTAAGTTTCCGGGAGTGGTTGAATTGACAACTCAGCTGCTAATACTTGAGAATATTCTTTGCCTCCACTTGTGTCGAATCAATAAATTTGGGTTGAATACTCTACCCTCGAAAACTGTTGCAATCCCCTATGCTTGTGGGTTATTAAGACTATTTTTTGGTGCCATTGCCGGGGAGCCTAGCTCTATTTTTTGAGTCACTTGGGATTTATATCTGCTTATCATTATGAAGAACTTGAAAGATCCAAGAACCAATATTTATCCCTCAACTACGAGGGGAGGTAAGGAACTGCCATCTAGCTCTGCACTTGATTCACCTTTTGTTTTGAGTAAGCTTGCGACACCTAAACCTGCTTCTGCTACTAATTTTGATATGTCGCATATTATTCATGATGCCACTTCTACTATGCATGATACTTATGATGAAACTACTTCTATGCTTGATACTACTATGCCACTTGGTGAATTTCTTGATGAACAACTTGCTAGGGCTAGAGAGAATGAAATTATTGAAACTGATAATATTGATGAAAGTGATGATGAAGGCTCTCCCAATAAATATGAATTACCTGTTGTGCCTGAGGGCTATGTTATGGATGAAGAAACTAAAAGAGCTTTCTTGCATGCAATGATAGAAGTGATCTTAAGAAATTATTAGCTAAGCTTAAACAAAAAACTCTAAATGCTAGAGTGAAATATGATCCTTCTTATGCTACTTCACCTATCTTTGTTACTGATAAGGATTATGAATTCTCTATTGATCCTGATATAATTACTTTGGTTGAATCTGATCCTTTTTATGGCTATGAATCTGAAACTTTTTTGGCACATCTTACTAAATTAAATGATATAGCCACCCTATTCACTAATGATGAGAGAACTCGCTACTTTTATATCCTAGAAATATTTCCGTTATCATTAAAGGGTGATGCTAAGATATGGTTTAATTCTCTTGATCCTAGTTGTGTGCGTAGTCCCCAGGATATGATTTATTACTTCTCTGCTAAATATTTCCCTGCTCATAAGAAACAAGCTGCCTTAAGGGATATATATATTTTTGCGCAAATTGAAGAAGAGAGTCTCCCATAAGCTTGGGGGAGGCTTTTCCAATTACTTAATGTTTTGCCTGATCATCCTCTTAAGAAGAATGAAATACTTGATATCTTTTATAATGGACTAACCGATGCTTCCAGAGACCACCTGGATAGTTGTGCTAGTTCTGTTTTCATGGAAAGAACACCGGATGAAGCTTAAATTCTATTGAATAATATGTTGACTAATGAAAATAATTGGACACTTCCTGAGCCCGCTCCTGAGCCAACTCCTGAGCCTATTCCTAAACCAACTCCGGAGAAAAGGGATGTTCTATTTCTCAGTCCTGAAGATATGCAAGAGGCAAAGAAATCCATGAAAGAAAAGGGTATTAAAGCAGAAGATGTTAAGAATTTACCTCCTATTAAAGAAATACATGGTCTTAATTTACCGCCAGTGGAAGAAATATATGGTTTTGATCCATCACCTATTGAAGAAACACATGGTCTTGATAACCCGACACAGGTAGTAAAGGTAAATTCTCTCTATAGATATGATAAAGCTGAAATCCCTCCTACTAAGTTTGCTAGCCAATGTTTGGTTGAGTTTGATAACTTTATGGTTAAGCAAGAATACTTCAACGCTTATTTTGGTAGACAATTGAAACAAAATGCTTATATGTTTGAACACTTGGGTGATTATATTTCTAGAGTTAAAGGTGAACTTAAACTCATTAGTAAACATGCTTCTACGGTTACCACTCAAGTAGAACAAGTACTTAAAGATCAGAATGATTTGCTCAATGAATTAAATGGTAAGAAAAATGATAATGATGTTAGAGTTATGACTAGGGGTGGTAAAATGACCCAGGAACCTTTGTATCCTGAGGGCCATCCTAAGATAATTGAGCAAGATTCTCAGAGAAATAATATAGATGCACCTAGTCCTTCTAAATGGAAGAAAAAGAAAAATGATAGGACTTTGCATGCTTCTAGTGAACCTGTTATTGACACCTGAGAATCCCAATGATATCTCTATTTTTGATGCCGAAACAAAATCTGGTAATGAGCATGAACCTAGTGATAATGTTAATAATGATGTTCATGTTGATGCTCAACCAAGTTATGACAATGATGCAGAGATTGAACCTGTTGTTGATCTTGATAACCCACAATCAAATTATCAGCGTTATGATAAGAGAGACTTTGTTGCTAGGAAACACGGTAAGGAAAGAGATCCTTGGGTTCAGAAACCCATGCCCTTTCCTCCTAAGTGATGACCCACAAGTATAGGGGATCTATCGTATTCCTTTTGATAAGTAAGAGTGTCGAACCGAACGAGGAGCAGAAGGAAATGGTAAGCGGTTTTAAGCAAGGTATTCTCTGCAAGCACTGAAATTATAGGTAACAGATAGTTTTGTGATAAGATAATTTGTAACGAGCAACAAGCAACAAAAGTAGATAAAGTGCATCAAGGTGGCCCAATCCTTTTTGTAGAAAAGGACAAGCCTGGACAAATTCTTATATAGAGAAAAGCGCTCCCAAGGACACATGGGAATTATCATCAAGCTAGTTTTCATCACGTTCATATGATTCCCATTCGGTACTTTGATAATTTGGTATGTGGGTGGACCGGTGCTTGGGTGCTGCCCTTACTTGGACAAACATCCCACTTATGATTAACCTCTATTGCAAGCATCCGCAACTACAACAAAAGTATTAAGGTAAACCTAACCATAGCATGAAACATATGCAACCAAATCAGCCCCTTACGAAGCAACGCATACACTAGGGTTTAAGCTTCTGTCACTCTAGCAACCCATCATCTACTTATTACTTCCCAATGCCTTCCTCTAGGCCCAAATAATGGTGAAGTGTCATGTAGTTGACGTTCACATAACACCACTAGAGGAGAGACAACATACATCTCATCAAAATATTGAACGAATACCAAATTCACATGACTACTAATAGCAAGACTTCTCCCATGTCCTCGGGAACAAACATAACTACTCACAAAGCATATTCATGTTCATAATCAGAGGGGTATTAATATTCATATAGGATCTGAACATATGATCATCCACCAAATAAACCAACTAGCATCAACTTCAAGGAGTAATTAACACTACTAGCAACCCATAGGTACCAATCCCAGACTTAGAGACAAGAATTGGATACAAGAGATGAACTAGGGTTTGAGAGGAGATGGTGCTGGTGAAGATGTTGATGCAGATTGACCCCCTCCCGATGAGAGGATGGTTGGTGATGATGATGGTGACGATTTCCCACTCCCGGAGGGAAGTTTCACCGGCAGAACAGCTCCGCCAGAGCCTTAGATTGGTTCTGCCAAGGTTCCGCCTTGTGGCGGCGGAGTCTCGTCCCAAAAGCTTGCTTATGATTTTTTTCCTCAATGAAAGACTCCATATAGTAGAAGATGGGCATCGGAGGGCCACCAGGGGGACCGCGAGGTAGGGGCACGCCCAGGGGGTAGGGCGCGCCCCCACCCTCGTGGCTGGTGAGTGGCCCCCCTCTGGTACTTCTTGCGCTCAATATTTTTTATATATTCTGAAACGTGCTCCCATGAAGTTTCAGGACTTTTGGAGATGTGCACAATAGGTCTCTAATATTTGCTCCTTTTCCAGCCCTGAATCCCAGCTGCCGGCATTCTCCCTCTTTATGTAAACCTTGTAAAATAAGAGAGAATATGCAAAAGTATTGTGGCATAATGTGTGGTAACAGCCCATAATGCGATAAATATCGATATAAAAGCATGATGAAAAATGGACCTATCACTAAGCCATCCAAGAAAAAGGATGATGAGGATCTTGAGCGCTTTGCTGAAATGATTAGACCTATCTTTTTGCATATGCGTTTGACTGATATGCTTAAAATGAATCCTTATGCTAAGTACATAAAGATATTGTTACTAATAAAAGAAAGATATCGGAAGCTGAAATTTCCACCATGCTTGCTAATTATACTTTTAAAGGTGGAATACCTAAGAAACTGGGAGATCCTGGAATACCAACTATACCATGCTCCATTAAAAGAAACTATGTTAAAACTGCTTTATGTGATCTTGGAGCCGGTGTTAGTGTTATGCCTCTTTCTTTATATCGTAGACTTGATTTGAATAAGTTGACACCTACTGAAATATCTTTGCAAATGGCTGATAAATCAACTGCTATACTTGTCGGTATTTGTGAGGATGTGCCTGTTGTGGTTGCAAACGTTACTATTTTAACAGACTTTGTTATTCTTGATATTCCCGAGGACGATAGTATTTCTATTATTCTTGGAAGACCCTTTTTGAATACTGCAGGGGTTGTTATTGATTGCACCAAAGGCAATATCACTTTTCATGTTAATGGTAATGAGCATACGGTACACTTTCCGAGGAAACAACCTCAAGTTCATAGTATAAACTCTATTGGAAAAATTCCATCGATTATTTTTGGAGGTTTTGAATTTCCTCTTCCTACTGTCAAGAAGAAATCTGATATTCTTATTGTTGGGGATGTGCATATCCCCGTTGAGGTAACCTAGTGTTATTCGAAAATTCTCCGGTTCCATGTTATTCGGAATGAGTTTGTTAACAAGACCTGATCAACCTTGTTAGTAGATTCCTTTTGATGAGCATGAGATGGATGAATTTAGAAAACACAACTCTCTGTACCCTCTTTTTACTTTCTATTATTTATATTAAATAAAGAAAAAATAGTAATTTCTGTCTGTTTTCTGAATTGTCCATGCAATAAAAAACACCCCAAAAATAAAAGTTCTCCAAATGCCCTGCCAAATATGATTTTTTCTGGAATATTTGAGAATATCTGGCACTGAGAACACAGCAGGGGGAGCAAGCACCTGGCCACGAGGGTCTAGGGCGCGCCCACCCCCCTAGACGCGCCCCCCTGCCTCGTGGGCCCATGGTGGCTCCCCTCCACTTATTCCTGCACCCACACACTTCTTCTTCCTCCCAAAAAAATCACCATCCAGCTCAAGCACGAGTTCTAGCTCATTTTGCTGAGATTTTTGATCTCCTTGCTCAAAGCACCTCTCACAAAACTGCTTTGGGGGATTGTTCCTTGGTATGTGACTCCTCCATTGGTCCAATTAGTTTTTGTTCAGGTGCTTTATTCATTGCAAATTTTTGCTGCCTAGGTGACCATGTTCTTGAGCTTGCATGCCAAATTTATATGGTTCCAAGTAGTTCTAATGCATGATATAGGGTCTAGGCACTTGTAGGAGTAGTTTCTATCAATTTTGTTGAGTTTGGTTTACTTTTATTTGAACTTACTAAAAATTTCAGAATTTTTCAGAAAATAATGAAGAGATTTTTGAGGGGCTCATCGAGCTGAAGCTCGAAGGAAAAGCAAAATGAAGAAGCAGAGAGGCCCAAATATAATCTGCCTCGCACCGCGGAGGTTCGACCGTGTGAATGGCCTTCCGATGATTTCTTGAGAGCAGCCGGGATTTAAGATGATTTTTATGAATTGGCTAAGAATGCAGGCCTCACCGACTTCCTCCGCGACCAACACGAACAGTATCTCTTAATCACCAATACTTTTGTGCAAAACTTCTACTATTATCCTGGGGAATCACCTCCTTCAGTAGAGTTTCATTTATATGATGTGGTTAAGAAGATGTCACTATATGAATTCTGCAGGGTTTGCAAAATACCTTTCGAGGGTAGCCTAGAGGAACCACATCGTAGAGATGTGGATGGGTTTATTGACACTATTACTGTAGGGGAAACTAGGAAAGTTTCCGATGCAAGAATCACTAGCATACATTTTCCTGTTTTACGCTACTTTGCAATATTTGCTAGTCGTTGCTTAATTGGTCGCGGAAACTGTGGAAACCTTAGTGTTCCTGATATTATTATTTTGTTCCATGGTTTATTCCATGACGACTCTGTTAGTATGGGCGGTATTATTGCTAAATGGTTAAGTCTGAACCGTACAAAGGGCCCCATCTTTGGAGGTGTCTATGCTTCACGCCTTGCTGCATACTATAACATACCTATTAGGCACTATGAAAAAGAAGAAAATTTGTTGCCTACTGTTTATTTAGATTATAAGAGTATGGTAGCGCATGATTTTATTGTAAAGAATAGGGAAAGGGGGCTTAAATACAAATTGTTCTTTGATAAACATCATCCTGAGACTATCACCTTGCCTGCTCCTTCCTTATTTGATTTATCTACAGGCTAGTATCTCGTTCCGCTAGAGGCTATTCACGCCTACCGGAACCCTACATCAGCCATAGAGCCAGAGTCGGAACCACAATTTGATCCTCCACGACAGTCTAATTACCAGTGGGATCCGGAGATGATTGCTGACCAGTGGCAATCAGAGTCTTCTTCTTTGCAGTACGACCCCAACTATTACTTTGGATATACGCCAGGCCAGCCGTGGCCATAGACCAACTTAGGCCAAAAGCCTAAGCTTGAGGGAGTACGTATTTCCCACCGACATTACATTCATGTTCACACACTCATTGCTAGTTGTCGGTGCTCATACTTTTTCATTGTATCATCCATACTAGTTTATTTCCTTTTTATGCTTTCTTCTTGTGTGTTTGATAAACCTTAAAAAACCAGAAAATTAGTTGTAGCTTTTAGCTAGCTTTAATTTTATGTCTGTAGTAGTAATTAAAAAGAAAACCCAAAAAGATTTCATGTTCTTCTTTTGCTTGTTGGGAGCTTTCCCATGTAAATAGTTTTATTTCTTTTCTTTGGGGGTTACGAGAAGACCATAATGAAAATGTTGAGTGGCTCTTATATGCATTATTGTTGATCTAACAAAGAGCCCATATTGCCTTGTCTTCTCCTGTTTATTGAATACTTGCAGATTCCAGCTTAGTCCAATGCACTTGCACTATTATTATTATTCACATCATTTGGTCGTGCAAGTGAAAGGCAATTATGACGATATATGGTGGACTGAATGAGATGGGAGAAGCTGGTATGACCTCGACCTCTCTTGTTTTTGTAAATATGATTAGTTCATCGTTCCTGATTCAGCCTATTATGAATAAACATGTTTGCAATGACAATTAGGGATTATAGTTTCTTATGCCATGCTTAATTAGCTAGGAGCTTATAATGGTTTACCTTGTGTGCCAACATGCTATTAAAATGGTTGCGATGTGGTATGATAGGGTGGTATCCTCTTTTGAACGATTCGAGTGGCTTGACTTGGCACATGTTCACGCATGTAGTTGAAACAAAATCAACATAGCCTCTACGATATTTATGTTCATGGTGCATTATATCCTACTCATGCTTACATTCGATGTTGATTAATTTTAATGCATGTTCATGACTGTTGTCGCTCTCTAGTTGGTCGCTTCCCAGTCTTTTGCTGGCCTTCACTTGTACTAAGCGGGAATACTGCTTGTGCATCCAATCCAATAAACCCCAAAGTTATTCCATATGAGTCGACCATACCTACCTATATACGGTATCTACCTGCCGTTCCAAGTAAATTTGTATGTGCCAAACTCTAAACCTTCAAATAAACATTTTGTTTTGTATGCTCGAACAGCTCATGTATCAAATAGGGATGTCCCTATCTTCCATGTTAGGCGGGTTATTCTCAAGAGGAGTGGACTCCACTCCTCACTCACGAGAAAATGGCTGGTCACCGGGATGCCCATTCCCATGCTTTATGCAAATCAAATCAAAAATAATTGCAAACAAAACTCCCCCGGCACTGTTGTTAGTTGGAGGAACTCATTGTTTCGACCAAGCCATGGATTGATGCTTGTTGGTGGAGGACGAGTATAAACTTTACCATTATGTTTGGGAACCGCCTATAATGTGTGTAGCATGGAATATATCGCCATCTCTTGGTTGTTATGTTGACAATGAAAGTATACCGCTCAAAATATTATTCACCTCTATTTCAAAACCGAGCTCTGGCACCTCTACAAATCCCTCATTCCCTCTATGAAGGGCCTATCTATTTACTTTTATGTTGAGTCAGCATCCTCTTATTAAAAAGCACCAGTTGGAGAGCACTGATGTCATTTGCATTCATTACTGTTAGTTCACATTGAGTATGACTTGACTGGATCTCTTTTACCATGAATTACAATGTCTAGTCAGTCCTTGATCTTTAAAGGTGCTCTGCTTTTATGTTTTGCGGTCTCAGAAAGGGCTAGCGAGATACCATCTTGTTATATCATATCATGATTGTTTGGACAAAGTGTTGTCATCTAAGATTTATTATCATTGCTCGCTAGTTGATTATGCCATTGATATGAGTAAACATGAGACCTAAATGTTATTGTGAATATGGTTAGTTCATAATCTTTGCTGAAAACTTGAATGCTGGCTTTACATATTTACAACAACAAGAGCAAACAGGGTTTGTAAAAGTTTTTCTTTATCACTTTCAGTTTGTCAACTGAATTGCTTGAGGACAAGCAAAGGTTTAAGCTTGGGGGAGTTGATACGTCTCCGTTGTATCTACTTTTCCAAACAGTTTTGCCCTTGTTTTGGACTCTAATTTGCATGATTTGAATGGAACTAACCCGGACTGACGCTGTTTTCAGCAGCATTGCCATGGTGTTATTTATGTGCAGAAACAAAAGTTCTCGGAATGACCTGAAACTCCATGGAGACTATTTTGGGAAATAATAAAAAATACTGGCAAAGAATCAAGGCCAGGGGGCCCACACCCTAGCCACGAGGGTGGGGGCGCGCCTGCCCCCCTGGGCGCGCCCCCTGCCTCGTGGGCCCCCTGGAGCTGCACCGTCCTCAACTCCAAATCTGTATATTCGTGTTCGGGGAGAAAAAATCAGAAAGAAGGATTCATCGCGTTTTAAGATACGGAGCCGCCGCCAAGCCCTAAACTCTCTTGGGAGGGCTGATCTGGAGTCCGTTTGGGGCTCCGGAGAGGGGAATCCGTCGTCGTCGTCACCATCAACCATCCTCCATCACCAATTTCATGATGTTAACCGTTGTGCGTGAGTAATTCCATCGTAGGCTTGCTGGACGGTGATGGGTTGGATGAGATTTATCATGTAATCGAGTTAGTTTTGTTAGGGTTTGATCCCTAATATCCACTATGTTCTAAGATTGATGTTGCTATGACTTTGCTATGCTTAATGCTTATCACTAGGGCCCGAGTGCCATGATTTCAGATCTGAACCTATTATGCTTTCATGAATATATGTGAGTTCTTGATCCTATCTTGCGAGTCTATAGTCACCTACTATGTGTTATGATCCGGCAACCCTGAAGTGACAATAATCGGGATCACTCCCGGTGATGACCGTAGTTTGAGAAGTTCATGTATTCACTATGTGTTAGTGCTTTGGTCCGGTACTCTATTAAAAGGAGGCCTTAATATCCCTTAGTTTCCGCTAGGACCCCGCTGCCACGGGAAGGTAGGACAAAAGATGCCATGCAAGTTCTTTTCCATAAGCACGTATGACTATATTCGGAATACATGCCTACATTACATTGATGAATTGGAGCTAGTTCTTTGTCACCCTAGGTTATGACTGTTACATGATGAACCACATTCGGCATAATTCTCTATCACCGATCCATTGCCTACGAGCTTTCCATATATTGTTCTTCGCTTATTTAATTTTCCGTTGCTATTGTTATCATCACTATAAAACACCAAAAACATTACTTTTTCTACCGTTACTTTTGCCACCGTTACCACTACTATCATATTACTTTTCTACTAAACACTTTGTTGTAGATATTAAGTTTCCAGGTGTGGTTGAATTGACAACTCAGCTGGTAATACTTGAGAATATTCTTTGGCACCCCTTGTGTCGAATCAATAAATTTGGGTTGAATACTCTACCCTCGAAACTGTTGCGATCCCTATACTTGTGGGTTATCACCTGCCAGTCCCACACACACCGGCACGGGTGGTTGAGCTCAGCCTCGATCATCTCCGGGGAAGCAACACCCACCCCCACGACAATGACGATTGCCTAGAGCGACGGGGAGGGGGTGGTAAATCCTCCACCTCGATGTGAAAGAACCCGAGGCCCTCGATGACATGGCCATACATCATGAGCTCATCAGTCAGCGGACGGTCCGGGCACAGGACCACTGGGTGCCCAGTATCCTTGTAGAGGTAGCACAACGGAGGGTTGGTGCACTCAACTTGGTAATGGCCCGCGATCCCGCAGTTTAAGCAAGGGGCGGGTCACGAGTAGCAACAACATCGGCCAACGCCGAGTTCACGGGGGAGGGGGCCGGCGCAGCAGGGGGGCGAGCCGGACCCCCCTTCTTCTTCTTCTTCGCGCCCTGACACCCTCGCCCCCCATTGCCTCCATTCGCAGCAGGGAAACTGGGCTGGTTGTGGGAGGGGTTGATAGCAGCGCAAGGGCGCGTCGGAAGCAGGCAGAGCAGAGGTGCGGGCCGGGGACGGGGAACGGGCCCGACGCCGCTCCGGCGAGGGGGGCCGTCGCCGGTCTGAGCGCCACGTCTTGGCCGCAGGAGACCGGGGACGGTCCCGGCGGTCGTCATGGGGCGAGGGGCGGCGGTCGTCCCGGGCCGGCGAGCGGCGGCTGTCACCGCCGGGGGAGCGCCGAGACTCGCGCGAAGGAGAGCGGCGCGGGTCCCTGGAGTCCAGCTCGTGGCGCAGATCAGCCTCCCGGCGAAGGCCCTCGGGCGACGAGCGGGGCTGGTCGCGGCGGTCGTCCAAGCTACACCTGGGCCGGCCGGCGTTGTCCCCCCACTCGTGCATCATCTCCGACGAGGGGACGGCGCCGAGAGCGGGGGAGGGAGGGAGGACCGAAGCAGCTGGGGCGGACCGGCGTGGCGAGGGAGGAGATGTGGAGCGAGGGGAAAACGAGGGGCGGGGGGAGCGTGGCGGCTGGACTGGGAACCCTTGTGGAGGCCAGATCGAGCGTGGTGGGGCAGGGCGGGGGAGCAGGCTCTGGGATGGGCCGGCACCCCCGTGGGCCGATGCATCTCCAGGCCCAGGGCCAGTCCAGCCGCAAGCGCCGCGCTAGACGACCCAGCCTGGAAGGGACGACCCACGCAAGGGTGGCCCAACACGCGAGGCCGGGACGGGCACTCGACGAGGGCACTAGTAGAAAAAGGGCCTATTGTCCTGGTTCGTAAGGGCCTTTTGTCCCGGTTCCTGAACCGGGACTAAAGGGTCGGTACTAATGCCCTGTCCCTTTAGTCCCGGTTAAATCCAGAACCGGGACAGATGGGCCTCCACGTGGCTTGTGCGCGGAGCCCAGGCAGGAGGGCCTTTGGTCCCGGTTGGTGGCACCAACCGGGACCAATAGGCATCCACGCGTCAGCATTTTTGTGGCTGGGGTTTTTGTTTTTTTAAAGGGGGGGGTTGGGGGTTTTGGGGGGTTAATTTAGGTGTTTCATATATTGTGTTAGCTAGCTATAATTAATAGAGAGAAGTGTCATCTCTTATGTCCGTGCTTGGTCGACGCTACATACTATACATACGTATAGAGAGGACTAGACACGCTAGCTAGCTAGTAAGCAAACGAAGGAAACAGAAGATCGTCATGAACATATATGCATACAGAGAGAAGTGATATCGACCACCTCTCCTTCTCCGAGAGATTGGTCGAACAACAAGTTCTCGTATATCTATCCGACACTACCGGCTACATATATACAATAATTATCTCTTACAAATATAATCTCCTAACATACGAACGCATGGTCCACATAGTATTCTCCATCTTCAGCGATCACATGGTCAAGAAAGAATGCCGCCAATTCCTCTTGAATTGCTCGCATGCGAGCTGGTTCTAGGAGTTCATCCCGCTTCCGAAACATCTAATTTGAAGAAGGGGGTCAATACATATATATATGAATGAATGAAACTCAACACAAATGATGGTAATAAAATAAAATTGTGAATGTTGTTATTTACGCACTTCATATTGTTCTTCAGAGTGGCCCCGCTCATAGGTCGTGTGGTGGATGGACTCGCAAACGTAGTATCCACAGAAATCATTCCCTTGTTCCTGCCACAACCACTTTACAAGAAATAGAGGTCAATCAAACTGATAAGCAAGAATGCCAAATGGTATTGATGAAACTACCGCCTGAATCACTAGGAGATGCGCGGAACATGCTACTATAGTACTTACTTTCGGGTGTCTAAATTGCAGCTTCTTCGGCAGTCCCGGAGCTTTTTTGGTGAACTTTCTCCAAACCCTGCCAGACAAAGGAAACAATTACTTGATATATCAGGAAATGAACAAATTTACTAATATGGTGGATAATGATCGATTTAACTTACTTCTCGATCATTTGAATCATGTCCGCATAGTCCTGGGGATCTTTTTGTCTCGAGTCTAAGACGGTTACTAGTCCCTGCTCAAGCTTAATCTCTAGGAGAATATAGTGGAAACTCCACACACATGCATAACTCATCAATTACATTACTATAACCTTGACTAATATATAAGGGAAACCGAATATGCACAAGACAGTAACACTCACTTGAAGTTGTAAGGAAAGAGTATTATATCTTTGTTTTCATTTATTACCAACGATCGTAGCAAGTTGGCCTCGGTATCTGCAACATGAAATTTAACCTGAGTTGCATCTATGAGATTTGTGTTAATGAACCCAATATCACCGATTTGTCTTTTCTTCAATTCGACGATCTTCAATCTGCATAATATAGTGAGGATAATTATAAATACATGCAATGAAAGAGCTGAGCTATATACAAAGACTTAATGACAGAAGTAGTACTACTTACAGACAGTAGCAGGTGACCATTGCTTTATCGAGGGCCAATTGATTGAAAAACTGAAAAAGAACTCCTCAAATGGAACAGGCAACAGTTCAATTCCAACGAGGTCATGCTCCTTTTTAACTCTCACATACAAAGTACTCCTCCCCCAGACTCTCTGCAGATTTTCAAGTACCAATCATGCAATCTTCGCATCATCGTTGATAGAGATCTTTCATCTTTGACGAGAGGCTTCCCGTACTCGTATCTTTGTATCTGCACCTCCATGAAATCATAATGTACATCGTCGGGCAGGTAATCTCCAAGATTGCTATAACTGGGCACCATCCTCGGATCATTAGCGACGATGTCGCTAGGCACCTTGAGCGGGGGGCACGATTGCTTCGCTTGTTTGCCGAGCTGGGCAATTTTTTTCCCAGCTCGTCGTTCTTTCAGCCTTTGATCACTGACAGTACTTCCCGACCGCTCCGCTTCGGAAAATTCCTTTCCAATAATGCGCTAATAGTTGCCTTTCGACGGAGACTTGGGTGGTTTTGTCAGGGCAGCCAGAGCTCGGGGAAGAGTTTCGTCAGCATGATGGCGTGGTGACGATGTTGATGAAGCTACCGCAGCAGGGCTTCGCCTAAACACCGCTACAGTATGACCGAGGTGGATTATGGTGGAGGGGGGCATCGCACAAGGCTGGGAGAGATCTTTGTGATCAACTTGAGTGTCTAGAGGTGCCCCCTGCCCCCGTATATAAAGGAGCAAGGGGGAGGCCGGTCGGCCCTTGTTGGCGCGCCTAGGAGGAGGAATCCTCCTCCTAGTAGGAGGGGGAAAGGTAGGGAGAGAAAGAGAAGGAAAGGAGGCGCCACCCCCCTTTCTCCTAGTCCAATTCGGACAGGGGGAAGGGGGCGCGCTGCCTGCCCTAGGCCGGCCCCTCTCTCTTTCCCTTATGGCCCAACAAGGCCCATTAGCCCCCGGGAGGTTCCGGTAACCCCTCCGGTACTCCGATAAAATCCCGATTACACCCGAAACTATTCCGATGTCCAAATGTAGGCTTCCAATATATCAATCTTTATGTCTCGACCATTTCGAGACTCCTCGTCATGTCCATGATCACATCCAGGAATCCGAACTACCTTCGGTACATCAAAACATATAGGGACATTTACATCTATGCCCTTAACTCGAACCCACTACTCAGTTTTGCCCCTAATTTTTAGGTATGCTCAGTTTTGCCCCTCCGCCGTTAGTTTCACGTATAGAAATGCCCTTCTCTATCGTTACCGTCCGGTCAAAGGTCTTTGACCGTCCTGAAAAAATAGCAAAAAAATCAAAAAAAAATATGAAATTTGGTGGGATCGAAGATAGTCATGTCCGCAAGGCGCGTGCACATTTTCATGCCGTTCGGACACTCCGGGAGCTCGTGTCAAAGGAAAACATAAATTTTGTACGCATGTGAGCAGTAAATTCAAAAAAATAGAAAAAAATCAAAAAAATATGAAAGTTCGTGGGAGTGAAGATATTCAGGTTCGCAAGATGTGTGCATGTTTTTGTGGTGTTTGGACATCGTAGGAGCTCGTGAAGAAAAAACAAATTTTAGCTCAAAAAAACTTTGAAAAAATGCAGTATTTTGTTTTTTTTCTCTAGAGCGCCTCGTACGTCATTTGATCACCAAAAATTGCAAGCACCTTATGCACTCAAGCCTCTTTGACGCCAAAATAAATTCAATTTTTTTTGAACTTTTTTGCTATTTTTTCGAATTTACTATTCATAGGCATAAATTATTATTTTTTCCTTTGCCAGGAGCTCCCAGAGTGTCCAACCAACACAAAATTGTGCACGCGCCTTGCGGACATGATTATCTTCGATCCCACCAAATTTCATATTATTTTGATTTTTTTGCTATTTTTTTCTGGATGGTCAAAGTACTTTGACCGGACGGTAACAGCGCAAAAGGGCATTTCTATAAGTGACACTAACGGCGGAGGGGCAAAACTGAGCATACCTAAAAATTAGGGGCAAAACTGAGTAGTGGGTTCGAGTTAGGGGCAGAACTGGAATTGGCCCAAACATATAAACTCATAAAACCGATCGTCACAGAACTTTAAGCGTGCGGACCCTACGGGTTCGAGAACTATGTAGACATGACCGAGACACGTCTCCGGTCAATAACCAATAGCGGAACCTAGATGCTCATATTGGTTCCTACATATTCATAGCAGATCTGAACCTAGATGCGGAGTTCTTGATCCTATCTTGCAAGTCTATAGTCACCTACTATGTGTTATGATCTAGCAACCCCAGAAGTGACAATAATCGGGACCACTCCTGGTGATGACCGTAGTTTGTGGAGTTCATATATTCACTATGTGTTAATGCTTTGGTCCGGTACTCTATTAAAAGGAGGCCTTAATATCCCTTAGTTTCCGCTAGGACCCCGCTGCCACGGGAGGGTAGGACAAAAGATGTCATGCAAGTTCTTTTTCATAAGCACGTATGACTATATTCGGAATACATGCCTACATTACATTGATGAATTGGAGCTAGTTCTGTGTCACCCTAGGTTATGACTGTTACATGATGAACCACATCCGGCATAATTCTCTATCACCGATTCATTGCCTACGAGCTTTCCATATATTATTCTTCGCTTATTTACTTTTCTGTTGCTATTGTTATCATCACTATAAAACACCAAAAACATTACTTTTGCCACTGTTACCACTGCTATCATATTACTTTGCTACTAAACACTTTGCTATAGATATTAAGTTTCTAGGTGTGGTTGAATTGACAACTGAGCTGCTAATACTTGAGAATATTCTTTGCCTCCCCTTGTGTCGAATCAATAAATTTGGGTTGAATACTCTACCCTCGAAAACGGTTGCAATCCCCTATACTTGTGGGTTATTAAGACTATTTTTTGGTGCCATTGCCGGGGAGCATAGCTCTATTCTTTGAGTCACTTGGGATTTATATCTGCTTATCATTATGAAGAACTTGAAAGATCCAAGAACCAATATTTATCCCTCAACTACGAGGGGAGGTAAGGAACTGCCATCTAGCTCTGCACTTGATTCACCTTTTGTTTTGAGTAAGCTTGCGACACCTAAACCTGCTTCTGCTATTAATTTTGATATGTCGTATATTATTGATGATGCCACTTCTGTTATGCACGATACTTATGATGAAACTACTTCTATGCTTGATACAACTATGCCACTTAGTGAATTTCTTGATGAACAACTTGCTAGGGCTAGAGAGAATGAAATTATTGAAACTGATAATATTGATGAAAGTAATGATGAAGGGTCTCCCAATTAATATGAATTACCTGTTGTGCCTGAGGGCTATGTTATGGATGAAGAAACTAAAAGAGACTTTCTTGCATGCAATGATAGAAGTGATCTTAAGAAATTATTAGCTAAGCTTAAACAAAAAACTCTGAATGCTAGAGTGAAATATGATCCTGCTTATGCTACTTCACCTATCTTTGTTACTGATAAGGATTATGAATTCTCTATTGATCCTGATATAATTACTTTGGTTGAATCTGATCCTTTTTATGGCTATGAATCTGAAACTTTTGTGGCACATCTTACTAAATTCAATGATATAGCCACCCTGTTCACTAATGATGAGAGAACTCGCTACTTTTATATCTTTAAAATATTTCTGTTCTCGTTAAAGGGTGATGCTAAGATATGGTTTAATTCTCTTGATCCTGGTTGTGTGCGTAGTCCCCAGGATATGATTTATTACTTCTCTGCTAAATATTTCCCTGCTCATAAGAAACAAGCTGCCTTAAGGGATATATATAATTTTGCGCAAATTGAAGAAGAGAGTCTCCCATAAGCTTGGGGAGGCTTCTCCAATTACTTAATGCTTTGCCTAATCATCCTCTTAAGAAGAATGAAATAATTGATATCTTTTATAATGGACTAACCAATGCTTCCAGAGACCACCTGGATAGTTGTGCTAGTTTTGTTTTCATGGAAAGAACACCGGATGAAGCTTAAATTCTATTGAATAATATGTTGACTAATGAAAATAATTGGACACTTCCTGAGCCAGCTCCTGAGCCAACTCCTGAGCCTATTCCTAAACCAACTCCGGAGAAAAGGGATGTTCTATTTCTCAGTCCTGAAGATATGCAAGAGGCAAAGAAATCCATGAAAGAAAAGGGTATTAGAGCAGAAGATGTTAAGAATTTACCTCTTATTGAAGAAATACATGGTCTTAATTTACCGCCAGTTGAAGAAATATATGGTTTTGATCCATCACCTATTGAAGAAACACAGGTAGTAAAGGTAAATTCTCTCTATAGATATGATAAAGCTGAAATCCCTCCTACTAAGTTTTTTAGCCAATGTTTGGTTGAGTTTGATAACTTTATGGTTAAGCAAGAATACTTCAATGCTTATTTTGGTAGACAATTGAAACAAAATGCTTATATGTTTGAACACTTGGGTGATTATATTTCTAGAGTTAAAGGTGCACTTAAACTCATTAGTAAACATGTTTCTACGGTTACCACTCAAGTAGAACAAGTACTTAAAGCTCAGAATGATTTGCTCAATGAATTAAATGGTAAGAAAAATGATAATGATGTTAGAGTTATGACTAGGGGTGGTAAAATGCACTGGTAGAAAAAGAGGCTTCCGTCCAGCCCCATTAGTCGCAAAACGGTAGGAACCGCGACTAATGAAGTCTTTAGTCGCGGTTCGGCAGACGAACCGCGACCAAAGGCCTGGGCCCAGGGCGCTCGGTGGCCAGCTGGTGCACGTGAGGGGCTTTAGTCGCGGTTGGCCAGGCCAACCGCGACTAAAGGTGCCCAAAGGCCTTTAGTCGCGGTTGGCCAGGCCAACCGCGACTAAAGCTCCTCCCCTATATATACCAATTCAGCACACTCACTTAGCCATTTGGTGCCACTTCTCTTCGCAAGCTTCACAAGGGGGTGTAGGTTTGCTTTTGGTTCCTCTTATGCACACAAGGTGTTTGATGAAATGCCCCAAGAGCGTGAAACAAATATGATATGAAGTGTTGGAGCCACACTTGAGGTTCCTCATTTATTTTTTCCTCCTCGATCGCGGTTAGCAACTTGAACCTTTCATGCATGTGTGTCATTGATAAAATATGCATGTGTGTTGTTCATTGTTTAATTTCTATTGTTTATAGCTAGTTAGTTTAACAAATGCATGATGGTTAATTATATATTTTATATTATAATAATGCAGATGAATCGGCAATGGATGTACGGTAACCGACTCTCCCGCGAGTTCACTACGGGTTTGAAAGATTTCCTCGTAGTGGCTAATGCGAACAAGCAGAAGGGTTTTGTTATCTGTCCATGTGTTGACTGTAAGAATCAGAAGGGTTACTCTTCCTCAAGAGAAGTTCACCTGCACCTGCTTCGGCACGGTTTCATGCCAAGCTATAATTGTTGGACCAAGCATGGAGAAAGAGGGGTTATAATGGAAGAAGATGAAGAAGGGGATGATTTCATCGATGAAAGCTATCTTGCTCATTTCGGTGATACTTTCATGGAGGATGCTGAAGGTGAAGGGGAAGGTGAAGGGGAAGGTGAAGGTGAAGAAGAGGCACGTGATGAGACCGTTGATGATCTTGGTCGGACCATTGCTGATGCACGGAGACGCTGCGAAACTGAAAAGGAGAGGGAGAATTTGGATCGCATGTTAGAGGATCACAGAAAGTCGTTGTACCCCGGATGCGATGATGGTCTGAAAAAGCTGGGCTGCACACTGGATTTGCTGAAATGGAAGGCACAGGCAGGTGTAGCTGACTCGGCATTTGAAAACTTGCTGAAAATGTTGAAGAATATGTTTCCAAAGAATAACGAGTTGCCCGCCAGTACGTACGAAGCAAAGAAGGTTGTCTGCCCTCTAGGTTTAGAGGTTCTGAAGATACATGCATGCATCAACGACTGCATCCTCTACCGCGGTGAATACGAGAATTTGAATGAATGCCCGGTATGCACTGCATTGCGTTATAAGATCAGAGGCGATGACCCTGGTGACGATGTTGAGGGCGAGAAACCCAGGAAGAGGGTTCCCGCCAAGGTGATGTGGTATGCTCCTATAATACCACGATTGAAACGTCTGTTCAGGAACAAAGAGCATGCCAAGTTGTTGCGATGGCACAAAGAGGACCGTAAGTCGGACGGGGAGTTGAGACACACCGCAGATGGAACGCAATGGAGAAAGATCGACAGAGAGTTCAAAGATTTTGCAGCTGACGCAAGGAACATAAGATTTGGTCTAAGTACAGATGGCATGAATCCTTTTGGCGAGCAGAGCTCCAGCCATAGCACCTGGCCCGTGACTCTATGCATCTACAACCTTCCTCCTTGGTTGTGCATGAAGCGAAAGTTCATTATGATGCCAGTGCTCATCCAAGGTCCGAAGCAACCCGGCAACGACATCGATGTGTACCTAAGGCCATTAGTTGATGAACTTTTACAGCTGTGGGGCAGACCTGGTGTCCGTGTGTGGGATGAGCACAAAGAAGAGGAATTTGACCTACGAGCGTTGCTTTTCATAACCATCAACGATTGGCCTGCTCTTAGTAACCTTTCGGGACTGTCAAATAAGGGATACAATGCATGCACGCACTGCTTACATGAGACTGAAAGTGTACATTTGCCAAATTGTAAGAAGAACGTGTACCTTGGGCATCGTCGATTTCTTCCGAAAATTCATCCAGTAAGAAAGAAAGGCAAGCATTACAACGGCAAGGCAGATCACCGGCCGAAGCCTGCGGAACGCACTGGTGCTGAGGTATTTGATATGGTCAAGGATTTGAAAGTCATCTTTGGAAAGGGTCCTGGCGGACAATCAGTTCCGAAGGGAGCTGACGGGCACGCAGCCATGTGGAAGAAGAAATCTATATTCTGGGAGCTAGAATATTGGAAAGTCCTAGAAGTCCGCTCTGCAATCGACGTGATGCACGTTACGAAGAATATTTGCGTGAACCTCCTAAGCTTCTTGGGCGTGTATGGGAAGACAAATGATACAAAGGAAGCACGGCAGGACCAGCAACGTTTGAAAGACCCTGATGACCGTCATCCGGAATGGTTTCAAGGTCGTGCCAGCTACGCTCTGACCAAAGAAGAGAAGGTCATCTTTTTTGAATGCCTGAGCAGTATGAAGGTCCCGTCTGGATTCTCGTCCAATATAAAGGGAATAATAAACATGGCGGAGAAAAAGTTCCAAAACCTGAAGTCTCACGACTGCCACGTGATTATGACACAATTGCTTCCGATTGCTTTGAGGGGGCTCCTGCTGGAAAATGTTCGAGTAGCCATTGTGAAGCTATGTGCATTCCTCAATGCAATCTCTCAGAAGGTAATCAATCCAGAAGTTCTACCACGGTTACAGAACAATGTGATCCAATGTCTTGTCAGTTTCGAGTTGGTGTTCCCGCCATCCTTCTTCAATATTATGACGCACCTCCTGGTTCACCTAGTCGAAGAGATTTTCATTCTCGGTCCTGTATTTCTACACAATATGTTCCCCTTCGAGAGGTTCATGGGAGTATTAAAGAAATATGTTCGTAACCGTGCTAGGCCAGAAGGAAGCATCGCCAAGGGCTATGGAAATGAGGAGGTAATTGAGTTTTGTGTTGACTTTGTTCCTGACCTTAAGCCGATTGGTCTTCCTCGATCGCAGAACGAGGGGAGACTAAGTGGAAAAGGCACGATCGGAAGGAAATCAACGATATGTATGGACGGCCATTCTCTGACTGAAGCACACCACACTGTACTGACCAATTCCAGCTTGGTGGCTCCGTACTTTGAGAAACACAAGAATATTTTATGCTCGGACAACCCAGGGAAGCCTGAATCCTGGATTAGGAAGGCCCACATGGAGACTTTCGGCAGTTGGTTGAGAAAACATTTAATGAATGACAATGATGTTGTAGATCAGTTGTACATGTTGGCCAAGACACCATCTTCGACTATAACGACTTTCCAAGGGTACGAGATAAATGGGAATACATTTTACACGATCGCCCAAGATAAAAAGAGCACCAACCAAAACAGTGGTGTCCGCTTTGATGCAGCAACCGAGAATGGGCAAAAGGTCACATATTATGGTTACATAGAGGAGATATGGGAACTTGACTATGGACCCTCCTTTAAGGTCCCTTTGTTCCAGTGCAAATGGTTCAAGCTAACAGGAGGTGGGGTAAAGGTGGACCAGCAATACGGAATGACAATGGTGGATTTCAACAATCTTGGTTACCTTGACGAACCATTCGTCCTAGCGAAAGATGTCGCTCAGGTTTTCTATGTGAAGGACATGAGTAGCAAACCGAGGAAACGGAAAGATAAGAAAACGATCAGTACATCATGCGATGATCCAAAGCGCCACATTGTTCTTTCAGGGAAAAGAAACATCGTGGGAGTGGAGGACAAGACAGACATGTCAGAAGATTATAATATGTTCGCTGAAATTCCGCCCTTCAAAGTGAACACCGACCCAAGCATTAAGTTAAATGATGAGGATGCTCCATGGATACGGCACAATCGTAAGCAAGCAGGGACACAAGGGAAGAAATGATGTGTAATAATTTATTGTACCAAACTTTGTTGAATGGATCATGTGAATTATATTACCCGTGATGTGTTTGGTGTCCATTTTCGAATGATTCGAGATACCACTGATGATACATGAAATTTGGAGTGATTTAGTCATACTCCTGCCTAGGCGTATAATATGCATACTCGTAGTCTTCATAGCCGCCGTCGTCGTCGCTGCTGTCGTCGCCTTCTAAGTTGCCGCCATCGTCGTCGCTGCTGTCGTCGCTGTCGTCGGGCGGCGCTCGTGGCTCGAACTGAGGGTAGCGCAGGCGGGGGATATCGCCGGCCGTGATGTAGTCCATGACGCTCTGCAGAGTCCGGCCGTACCACCATAGCCGACGGCCGGCCTCGTGGAAGTTCCCAGGAGGCAGACCGTCCTCCTCATACCTGGCGAGCGCCCTCTCACGCTGATTGATGAAGAAGTCGTCCCAAGTATGCTGGTTATCGGGATGCCAGCGGGGATTCATCAGCTGCTCCGGCGTGAGGTCGAGGTAGTAGTGGTTCGTGATGGCCGCCCGGCGCGCAGTACCCTGAGGGACGGGAGGGACCGGCACGCCGCCGGCGCTTAGGCTCCAGCCGGTGGGGACGCGGTAGCCCGGTAGACAAGGGTAGTTCGAGGCGCAAAGCTCCTCCACCTGCTGGTAGGTTAGAGTGGGTGCGGTGGAAGCCATGAGAGAGTGATGAGAGATTGTAGAGATGTGATAATGTTGGGCAAGCCGGGCTACATATATGTAGTGAGAAATGGCGGGAAAAATGGGAGCGGGAAGACTGGAGGCGGGAAGAAAGTGACGGGAAGAAAGAGGCGGGAAGACAGGGAAGAAATGGTGGGAAGAAGAGGAATCCAGAGCTGGTCATCTAACCTTTAGTCCCGGCTGGTTGGTGCAACCGGGACTAAATGTGGTTTTTGTGTCATCTGAGAAAACTGTCGGTGGGATAAGGACATAGGCGGGAAAGAACTGGCGGGAAGATAGAGGCGTGAAGAAATGGCGGGAAGATAGAGGCGTGAAGAAATGGCGGGAAGACATGGGCGGGAAAGAACTGGCGGGAAGACTGGCCGGGAAGAACTTGTGGGAAGACAGAGGCGGCCGGGAAGAACTTCTCTGAATTGTTTAACATATTGAATTGAATTAGTTCTATTTTTCTGAATTTTTTGATATATTATTTGTATTTTTAAAATATTGAATTGAATTAGTTCTATTTTTCTGAATTTTTTGATATATTATTTATATTTTTAAGATTTTGAATTGAATTAGTTTTATTTTTCTGAATTTTTTGATATAATATTTGTGTTTTTAACATATTGAATTGAATTAGTTCTATTTTTCTGAATTTTTTGATATATTATTTGTATTTTTAAAATATTGAATTGAATTAGTTTTATTTTTCTTAATTTTTTGATATATTATTTGTATTTTTAGAATATTGAAATGAATTAGTTCTATTTTTCTGAATTTTTTGATATATTATTTGTATTTTTAAAATATTGAATTGAATTAGTTTTATTTTTCTTAATTTTTTGATATATTATTTGTATTTTAGAATATTGAAATGAATTAGTTCTATTTTTCTGAATTTTTTGATATATTATTTGTATTTTTAAGATTTTGAATTGAATTAGTTTTATTTTTTTGAAAAATACCTTTAGTCGCGGTTGGTCTGGCGAGCCGCGGCTCGCCTCGCCAACCGCGACTAAAGGAAAACCTTTAGTCGCGGCTCGCCTCCCCAACCGCGACTAAAGGTCGTTGCGCGCGGAAAAAAAAACCCTTTAGTCGCGGTTGGCGAGGCGAGCCGCGACTAAAGGTTACCCTTTAGTCGCGGGTCGCCTCCCCAACCGCGACTAAAGGGGGGGGCTATAAATACAATGGCCCGACGCCTCCATATCGTCTTCTCCGATTCTCTGCCGCCGTCGCCCTCGCCCTCGCTCGACGCCGCCCGCGTCGCCGTCGCCCTCGACGCCGCCCGCCGTCGCCCTCGCCCTCGCCCTCGCTCGACGCCGCCCTCGACGCCGCCCGTCGCCGTCGTCGCCGTCGCGCCCTCGCCCTCGCTCGACGCCGCGCGCCCTCGCCGTCGACGCCCCTCCGGTTGGTGGCCTCCCTCGCCCACCGCACGCGCCGCCTCGCTCGCCCACCGCCCGCGCCGCCTCGCTCGCCCGCCCAACGCCGCCGGCCCGCCACGGGAGAGGCTCACCGGAGCCCTCGCGCCCTCCGGTGAAGTGCCCCCCTGGCCCACTTTGACCACTGTTGACTGGGACTAAAATCAGAATATTAGAAAATGAACCAAAACTTTGAAAATTAATAGAAAATAAACCGCAACTCGGATGGGAAAACTCTGTACATGAAAGTTGCTCAGAACGACAAGACGAATCTGGATACGCAGCCCGTTCGTCCATCACGCATCCCTAGCATAGCGAACACGCAACTTTCCCCCTCCGACCCATCTGTCTGAAAACGCGAAACACCGGGAATACTTTCCCGGATGTTTCCCCCCTTCACCGGTACCACCTCGTACCGCGTTATGGTACACCTAGCAAATAAAAAACTTGCCATGATGAATTACTAAAATTTTCCATGGTTCATACAAAAATGTGTAAACCGTCTCCCACCCCTTCCTCGCCCCCTCCTTTTGCCACCGCCCTTTCACCACCGCCACCGCCACCGCCCCCCTTCTTCACTTAATTAATTTGTTTTTACTACATGTTTTCAGGACTGACATAATGGCGGACGATAGAGCTGACCCGATTATGGACAACTATGATCCGGACGGTGAAGCACATATGTTCGGCATCATAAACGGCGATATTCTATATATGCCGACCGGACAAGAAGAAGATGATGTCTCTTCTTATCTGAACCTTGACGGTGAAGATGAAGGGCGCCGTCAGCAAGATGATGCCGAACAAATGTCGATAAACGACGATCTTCAAATGGAAGTAGCAACCACCTCCGGCGCCGAGGTATATATATACATTGAGCCTCTGGTGATACAAACTAACTGATTTGAATAAATATGTGTGTACTAACGCGCGTGACTCTCTTTCTTATTTTAGCCCTCGGCCGGATCGTCGAAACAATCAAGTACATCGTCAAAGCGTGGCGCAACCAAGACGATGAAACAAGGAGAAACATGCACCATCGAGGTTGTCGACAGTGCAACCGGCAGGCCGCTGGAGCCCCGCAAGAACGCCACCAAGTTTGTTAACCAATGCGGAGCCGTTGTTAGAGACAACGTCTCGATCACCGTCCAGGAGTGGAATGAGCCAAAGAAGGCACGAATTGCTGGTTTCACTTTTGTCGATAAGAGAACAAAAAAAGATTGCTTCAAGAAGCTTATGGAACATTTCGTTCTACCTCCGGAATACAACAAATTCGATGAGGAGGGTAACAAGATTGAGGAAAACAAGGAGAGGAGGAGGCTAGTCAAACAGTTCGCTCTTCATAAGATGGCCGACGCATTCCGGAAATTCAAGCAAAATCTAGCCCGTGACTTTGTCAAGCAGAACAAGACTCCGGATTTCAAAGGACAATATGAGAAACTGAAACATGATTGGCCAGAATTTGTGAAACAAAAGAAATCGGAGCAGTTCATTGAAATATCGAAAAAAATAAGGAAAATGCGGCTAAGAAGGAGTACAATCATATTATGGGGCCAGGAGGGTATCGCCTTTGGGTGCCTAGGTGGGAGAAGATGGAGAACGAGCTGAGGGTGCGAGGAATCGGTCCAGGTACGGAGGGATGGGACCCAAGGGCCAAAAGCTGGTGGTACGGGCATGGGGGAACGCTGAACCCGGAGACAGGGGAGTATGTTTACCGGGGCAAAATAATTAAACCCACCCAAGCCCTTATTGACGCAATGAGGGATGCTCAAGAGGGGAAGATCAAGTTCAACAGAGAGAACGACACGCTGACAAAAGCCCTCGGGAATCCTGAACACGGAGGACGTGTACGAGGCATGGGGCACATTCCGTGGAAAATAGGGTTCCCCCAGAATGATGACCCGTACGGTTACAGAAGCCGTAAGAGAAAGATAGATCGGGAAGCAGATGTTGTGGCGCGGTTGGCATCGGAAATGGATATGATGAAGAAAACCGTGAGTGTACTAGTAGCCGAAAGAGATGCAGCTCGGGCGCAGCATGAAGATCATCCAGCGGATCTCGGAAGCCAGCATCGGAGAAGCAGCGTGGCTTCCACGGAGGCCCCACCGGCTGGTGCAGATGCACCGACGATCGAAATTACTGCACCGGAGCCTCTGGTGGTGGAAATTACTGCACCGGAGCCTCCTCGCTACCCCGTGGACGATATAAAGGAGATGAAAGAATGTCATCTGTATTATCCTATCGGGAACATGTCCATGAAGGTAGCCATCGGCAGTGCTTTACCATGTTTACCTGGAGCACTCCACCACAACAACCCCATTCAAGATGGCTATGCTCATGTCACGGTGGAGGACGTAGTCCAAGGGTTTGAGGACCTGGAGATTGACATTGCTACACCTGAAGGGGAGAAAAGACTTGGAGATGTCAAGCGCCATTTCATTCTATGGCAAAAGAAGTTTATCAAGTTTCCAAGCGAGGCGCCAAGGACAACAAGTCCACCCCCCTATGATGGTGGTGGTGGCGGTGGCGGTGGTGGTGGTGGCGGTTCACCTACACCTCCGTCACGTCAGCCGACGCCCCTCAGTCCACAACGTCCGGCGGGTGATCAGACGCCGCCCCCCAGTCCTCGTCCGGCGGGTGATCAGACGCCGCCCCCCAATCCACCTCCGGCAAAGAAGCAGAAGCAGTCCTGGATTATTAACCCGGACCCTTATGTACCTAAGACCACAAAGGTACCGGAGCCATCACTGAAGCCTCTCCCCACAAGGCCTTGGGAACGTACTGCCGAGGAAACTGCCGCGGCCGCGGCTGCTGATCATGACAAATGGAAGGCGGACTGCAAGAAGAAAAGAGAGCCCGAGCCCAAGCCAGTATTTTCTGATGAGCAAAAGAAGTGGGCTAAGTCATTTTTGAGCACACCGTCCCAAGCCGCGAAGAATCTGCCTGACGACTATGCACGTGAACTTCGTAGGCAGGCACTCATGTTGAAGGAGAAGAAAGAGCGGGCGGAGAACCAGGAGAACAAAGCCTTGGAGGAGGCCGAGAAAACGGAATTAGAAAGTAAAAAAAGCGGGAAACGAGTTGCCCAGCTCGGGGAACAAAGTAAACAATCGATTGCCCCGCTTATAGTGAAAGCCGCCAGTCGGGATGACCCCGATATCATAGCAGCTGCGGCAGCACATGGATTGACTGTAACGAGTGCCAGAGAACAAGCGGCCAACTTAGGTATTACTCTTCGTGAACTGTTAGGCCTTGATGAGGCGCCAGTGAAGGAGGTAGTAATTACATATGTGAAGAATGGGCCTCTCGTCGAGCCTGCGCAGGAAAAGGATCTACCTCCACAAATGAAAGGTCTGCTGAAATGGTACAAGGGTTACATAAAAAATAAGAACGCCAAAGAATATATTTATGCGGAAGTTAGATATGAGCATCACTTCAAACATTACTATGTACAAATTCATCTGAGTGAATTGTTCCAGCTTTTCAATCTGCGCGAGCTCGACAAATCTATCATCAGTTGCTACGTTCTGTAAGTGATTTATTTCTACCCCATCTCGTTCATATTGCCTGCACTATATATATGTCCTAACTATATTGTTGTGTCCGCTATTATACATGCAGAATGAAGATTAAGGAATGCAGAGTAAGGAACATCCATGATGTTGGGTTCATTGACCCACACATCGTTAATGAATATGTGTTGGAGCATCACCCCGCCGACATGGAGGCAGACCTGTGGCAGTTTCTTACAAAGCAGGAACTCAAAAGTGATATTCTATTTCCTTACCATTTTGGGTGAGTGTTTCTGTCTTGAGCACATTCTCTTTTGTTTACTCCATGCATGGTGTGTGGCCGGCTAATCGATGAGTTATGCATGACGTACTGTGCATGTATCGTGTCCGCAGGTTCCACTGGATTCTGCTAGTAATTAAAGTTGACACCTCAGAATGTCTCGTCCACGACTCTCTGAATAAGGATCCAAAGCTTTGGGGCGGCATGAGAAGAATGCTGCAGAAGTAATTATTTTCATTCATTTGCGCTCTATATCGATCGGCCTATTTCGTTCATTTCCTAATATCAAGTAACTAATAACTCTCTTGTTCATTTAATTTTCTTTGCCTCGTAGGGTTTGGAGACGGTTCGTAGATACAAAGGTTGGTGAATTCAAAAAAGAGCTAGAATTCAAAAGGTCAAAGCCTAAGAATGCTGGGGATATTCAGCCAGCGGGGACCAATCTATGTGGATATTATGTCTGTGAGATGATCCGGAGATACACCTCTGAGCGGGTTCCGAGTGATACCAATGCTCAGAGGAATAACCTCCGGATGATGCTTAGTCCAGAAGCTCGCTTCCGACCACTTCAAGAGGAACTAGCTGGATGGTTCAGCAGGGAAGTCCTCAATCGTAAAGGAGAACACCATTACGAGGACGTAGAACTTTATATGCATTAAATTATGTATGGAAACTTGTTCAAAATTGTATATGGTCATCCGATGATATTGAATATATATTGTATATTCCTCTTGAATTCTTTTTGGTTCTAATTTCAAATTTGTTTGAAATTGTACATTCATATGCATATATGTAGTACCGTAGAATATGTGAAACTCCTTCAAAATTAAATTAAAGCACAAAAGAAATAAAACAATACAAATTAAACAGAAAACAGGTTTAGGGGGGGAGGGGGCTAAAACCCTAAACCTGTGGCGGCCATTAGTCGCGGTTGGCCAGAAGAACCGCGACTAAAGGTCCTCCGCCCCGACGGCCGCCTGGCGCCCACGTGGACGGGCCTTTAGTCGCGGTTCTTAAGCAACCGCGACTAAAGTGGGGGTCCTTTAGTCGCGCCTATTTGGTCGCGGTTGCACAACCGCGACTAATGGCAGTTGCGAACCGCGACCAAAGGCCCTTTTTCCAGCAGTGATGACCCAGGAACCTTTGTATCCTGAGGGCCATCCTAAGATAATTGAGCAAGATTCTCAGAGAACTAATATAGATGCACCTAGTCCTTCTAAAAGGAAGAAAAAGAAAAATGATAGGACTTTGCATACTTCTAGTGAACCTGTTATTGACACCTGAGAATCCCAATGATATCTCTATTTTTGATGCTGAAACACAATCTGGTAATGAGCATGAACCTAGTGATAATGTTAATAATGATGTTCATGTTGATGCTCAACCTAGTAATGACAATGATGTAGAGATTGAACCTGTTGTTGATCTTGATAACCCACAATCAAAGAATCAGCGTTATGATAAGAGAGACTTTGTTGCTAGGAAACACGGTAAGGAAAGAGAGCCTTGGGTTCAGAAACCCATGCCCTTTCCTCCTAAGTGATGACCCACAAGTATAGGGGATCTATCATAGTCCTTTTGATAAGTAAGAGTGTCGAACCCAACGAGGAGCAGAAGGAAATGGTAAGCGGTTTTCAGCAAGGTATTCTCTGCAAGCACTGAAATTATAGGTAACAGATAGTTTTGTGATAAGATAATTTGTAACGAGCAACAAGTAACAAAAGTAGATAAAGTGCATCAAGGTGGCCCAATCCTTTTTGTAGAAAAGGACAAGCCTGGAAAAATTCTTATATAGAGAAAAGCGCTCCCGAGGACACATGGGAATTATCATCAAGCTAGTTTTCATCACGTTCATATGATTCCCATTCGGTACATTGATAATTTGGTATGTGGGTGGACCGGTGCTTGGGTGCTGCCCTTACTTGGACAAACATCCCACTTATGATTAACCTCTATTGCAAGCATCCACAACTACAACAAAAGTATTAAGGTAAACCTAACCATAGCATGAAACATATGGATCCAAATCAGCCCCTTACGAAGCAACGCATACACTAGGGTTTAAGCTTCTGTCACTCTAGCAACCCATCATCTACTTATTACTTCCCAATGCCTTCCTCTAGGCCCAAATAATGGTGAAGTGTCATGTAGTCGACGTTCACATAACACCACTAGAGGAGAGACAACATACATCTCATCAAAATATTGAACGAATACCAAATTCACATGACTACTAATAGCAAGACTTCTCCCATGTCCTCGGGAACAAACGTAACTACTCACAAAGCATATTCATGTTCATAATCAGAGGGGTATTAATATGCATATAGGATCTGAACATATGATCTTCCACCAAATAAACCAACTAGCATCAACTACAAGGAGTAATTAACACTACTAGCAACCCATAGGTACCAATCCCAGACTTAGAGACAAGAATTGGATACAAGAGATGAACTAGGGTTTGAGAGGAGATGGTGCTGGTGAAGATGTTGATGGAGATTGACCCCCTCCCGATGAGAGGATCGTTGGTGATGACGATGGTGACAATTTCGCCCTCCCAGAGCGAAGTTTCACCGGCAGAACAGCTCCGCCAGAGCCCTAGATTGGTTCTGCTAAGGTTCTGCCTCGTGGCGGCGGAGTCTCGTCCCAAAACCTTGCTTATGATTTTTTCCTCAATGAAAGACTCCATATAGTAGAAGATGGGCATCGGAGGGCCACCAGGGGGCCCGCGAGGTAGGGGGCACGCCCAGGGGGTAGGGCGCGCCCCCCACCCTCATGGCTGGTGAGTGGCCCCCCTCTGGTACTTCTTGTGCTCAATATTTTTTATATATTCTGAAACGTGATCCCATGAAGTTTCAGGACTTTTGGAGATGTGCATAATAGGTCTCTAATATTTGCTCCTTTTCCAGCCCTGAATCCCAGCTGCCGGCATTCTCCCTCTTTATGTAAACCTTGTAAAATAAGAGAGAATATGCATAAGTATTGTGGCATAATGTGTGGTAACAGCTCATAATGCGATAAATATCGATATAAAAGCATGATGAAAAATGGACGTATCACTAAGCCATCCAAGAAAAAGGATGATGAGGATTTTGAGCGCTTTGCTGAAATGATTAGACCTATCTTTTTGCATATGCGTTTGACTGATATGCTTAAAATGAATCCTTATGCTAAGTACATGAAAGATATTGTTACTAATAAAATAAAGATACCGAAAGCTGAAATTTCCACCATGCTTGCTAATTATACTTTTAAAGGTGGAATACCTAAGAAACTAGGAGATACTGGAGTACCAACTATACCATGCTCCATTAAAAGAAACTATGTTAAAACTGCTTTATGTGATCTTGGAGCTGGTGTTAGTGTTATGCCCCTCTCTTTATATCTTATACTTGATTTGAATAAGTTGACACCTACTGAAATATCTTTGCAAATGGCTGATAAATCAACTGCTATACTTGTCGGTATTTGTGAGGATGTGCCTGTTGTGGTTGCAAACGTTACTATTTTAACAGACTTTGTTATTCTTGATATTCCCGAGGACGATAGTATTTCTATTATTCTTGGAAGACCCTTTTTGAATACTGCAGGGGTTGTTATTGATTGCACCAAAGGCAATATCACTTTTCATGTTAATGGTAATGAGCATACGATACACTTTCCGAGGAAACAACCTCAAGTTCATAGTATAAACTCTATTGGAAAAATTCCATCGATTATTTTTGGACGTTTTGAATTTCCTCTTCCTACTGTCAAGAAGAAATCTGATATTCTTATTGTTGGGGATGTGCATATCCCCGTTGAGGTAACCTAGTGTTATTCGAAAATTCTCCGGTTCCATGTTATTCAGAATGAGTTTGTTAACAAGACCTGATCAACCTTGTTAGTGGATTCCTTTTGATGACCATGAGATGGATGAATTTACAAAACACAACTCTCTGTACCCTCTTTTTACTTCCTATTATTTATATTAAATAAAGAAAAAATAGTAATTTCTATCTGTTTTCTGAATTATCCATGCAATAAAAAACACCCCGAAAATAAAAGTTCTCCAAATGCCCTGCCAAATATGATTTTTTCTGGAATATTTGAGAATATCTGGCACTGAGAACACAGCAGGGGGAGCAAGCACCTGGCCACGAGGGTCTAGGGCGCGCCCACCCCCCTGGACGCGCCCCCCTGCCTCGTGGGCCCATGGTGGCTCCCCTCCACTTATTCCTGCACCCACACACTTCTTCTTCCTCCAAAAAAATCACCATCCAGCTCAAGCGCGAGTTCTAGCTCATTTTGCTGAGATTTTTGATCTCCTTGCTCAAAGCACCTCTCACAAAACTGCTTTGGGGGATTGTTCCTTGGTATGTGATTCCTCCATTGGTCCAATTAGTTTTTGTTCAGGTGCTTTATTCATTGCAAATTTTTGCTGCCTAGGTGACCATGTTCTTGAGCTTGCATGTCAAATTTATATGGTTCCAAGTAGTTCTAATGCATGATATAGGGTCTAGGCACTTGTAGGAGTAGTTTCTATCAATTTTGTTGAGTTGGGTTTACTTTTATTTGAACTTACTAAAAATTTCAGAATTTTTCAGAAAATAATGAAGAGATTTTTGAGGGGCTCATCGAGCTGAAACTCGAAGGAAAAGAAAAATGAAGAAGCAGATAGGCCCAAATATAATCTGCCTCGCACCGGAGGTTCGGCCGTGTGAATGGCCTTCCGATGATTTCTTGAGAGCAGCCGGGATTTAACATGATTTTTATGAACTGGCTAAGAATGCAGGCCTCACCGACTTCCTCCGCGACCAACACGAACAGTATCTCTTAATCACCAATACTTTTGTGCAAAACTTCTACTATTATCCTAGGGAATCACCTCCTTCAGTAGAGTTTCATTTATATGATGTGGTTAAGAAGATGTCACTATATGAATTCTACAGGGTTTGCAAAATACCTTTCGAGGGTAGCCTAGAGGAACCACATCGTAGAGATGTGGACGGGTTTATTGACACTATTACTGTAGGGGAAACTAGGAAAGTTTCCGATGCAAGAATCACTTGCATACATTTTCCTGTTTTACGCTACTTTGCAATATTTGCTAGTCGTTGCTTAATTGGTCGCGGAAACTGTTGAAACCTTAGTGTTCCTGATATTATTAGTTTGTTCCATGGTTTATTCCGTGACGACTCTATTAGTATGGGCGTTATTATTGCTAAACGGTTAAGTCTGAACCGTACAAAGGGCCCCTTCTTTGGAGGTGTCTATGCTTCACGCCTTGCTGCATACTATAACATACCTATTAGGCACTATGAAAAAGAAGAAATTTTTTTGCCTACTAACAGACAGTACAAAGACTTAATGACAGAAGTAGTACTACTTACAGACAGTAGCAGGTGACCATTGCATTATCGAGGGCCAATTGATTGAAAAACTGAAAGAACTTCTCAAATGGAACAGGCAATAGTTCAATTCCAACGAGGTCATGCTCCTTTTTAACTCTCACATACAAAGTACTCCTCCCCCCAGACTCTCTGCAGATTTTCAAGTACCAATCATGCAATCTTCGCATCATCGTTGATAGAGATCTTTCATCTTTGACGAGAGGCTTCCCGTACTCGTATCTTTGTATCTGCACCTCCATGAAATCATAATGTACATCGTCGGGCAGGTAATCTCCAAGATTGCTATAATCGGGCACCATCCTCGGATCATTAGCAACGATGTCGCTAGGCACCTTGAGCGGGGGGCACGATTGCTTCGCTTGTTTGCCGAGCTGGGCAATTTGTTTCCCAACTCGTCGTTCTTTCAGCCTTTGATCGCTGACAGTACTTCCCGACCGCTCCGCTTCGGCAAATTCTTTTCCAATAATGCGCTCATAGTTGCCTTTCGGCGGAGACTTGGGTGGTTTTGTCAAGGCAGCCAGAGTGCGCTTCGCTTTCACCGGATCTACCTTCTCCTCCGGAGGTGGATGTTTCTTTGCTTTCACCCCTTCAAAGAAGTTCCTCACTTCTTCTCGCGCAATCTCGGCGTTCTCCTCCGGGGTCCTCTCGTATGGTAACTTCTCTGGAGTCTTCAAAGAAGGACCGAATCTGTATGTCCTCCCGCCTCTGGCTGTACTGCTAGACGCTGACAGAGCAGACGGAGCGGTTGTCTTCTTTACTTGCTTACGAGGTGGAGGATAAGAACAACGACGCGCCGGAGCAGCCGGAGCGGCGGCAGGTCTCTTCCGCCCTTGCTGATGAGGCGGAGAAGGAGGAAGCTGGCTGCTCAGGCGCGCCGACGCAGGCGGAGAAGGAGGCGGAGTGCTGCCACGCGCCGGAGAAGGAGCCGACCGAGTGCCCTGATCATCACTCGCCGGAGGAGGAGGCTGTGGAGGAGGCGGAGTGCCCTGACTCGCCGGAGGAGGAGGAGGAGGCGGAGGCGTCCAGTTCGGAAGGTTGATGAGCTCCTTCCGCCATAGGCATGGAGTCTTCGGAGCAGAACCCAGCCGAGTCTCCCCTTCACCGGTAGGGTGGTCAAGCTGGAGGTCCTCAAATCCCTCCGTTATTTCATCCACCATCACCCTAGCATATCCTTCTGGAATCGGCCGGCAGTGAAAAGTTGCACCGGGTTCAGTAGGAAAGGTGGCAATTTCGAGACTCCGTGATAGCATCCACAGGATAGCTGGCAGGAGCCGTCAAGACATGCTCCGACTGAAGCAGCTCGGTGGAAGCCACGCTGCTTCTCCGCTGAGATGGCGGGGTAGCTTCGGGGGAAGCTTCGGCAGTTCGTTTGCTGTGATTTGCTTCTCGTTCCTCTATCGCTTGTACCCTAGCGTGCAGCGCCTGCAGTTGGGTCTGCTCCACTTTCTTCCTCCTCTCGTGGCATTTGTAACCGCCTGCGTCCGGAAACCCAGCCTTCCACGAAATGGATCCTGGCGTGCCTCGTGTCCGTCCAGGGTGCTCAGGATTCCCGAGGCCCATTGTGAGCTCGTCGTTCTCTCTGTCTGGAACGAACGTCCCTTGTTGCGCTGCTTCGATATAGTGCTTAAGCCTCTTGACTGGTATTTCCATTTGTTCTTCCGTCCAAATGCACTTCCCTGATACAGGGTCGAAGTTTCCGCCATCCCCGAAGAACCAAGTCCGGCAACGGTCTGGCCAGTTAATTGTCTCTGGTTCGATCCCTTTATCAACCAGATCATTCTCAGTCTTGGCCCACTTAGGCCGGGCTACGAGGTCGCCACCTGACCTCGTGCGATGGTGATGCTTCTTCTTCGCAGCATTTTTCTTGTTTGTCACCGACATCTTCTTACTCTTTTCCGATATCTTGTGGGCCACAAATGCGGGCCAGTGATCTTTGATCTTCTCATATCTTCCCTTGAATTCTGATGTCTCTTTGTTCTCGACAAACTTATTCAGCTCTTTCTTCCACCTCCTGAATAGTTCTGCCATCCTCTTAAGAGCAAAAGACTTGATTAATTGCTCTTTAACTAGCTTCTCCGGATCATCCTCTGCCGGTAGGGTGAAATTTGACTTCAGCTCAGTCCAAAGATCATTTTTCTACATATCATTGACATAAGACACCTCAGGGTCTTCTGTAGCCGGCTTTAACCATTGCTGGATGCCGATCGGGATCTTGTCCCTAACCAAAACCCCGCACTGAGCAACAAATGCGCTCTTTGTCCGCAGGGGTTCAATCGGTTGGTCGTCGGGTGCGATTGCTATGATCTCAAACCTTTCATCCGAGCTCAACTTTCTCTTCGGGCCTCGTCTCTTTACCGAAGTTGTGCTCGATCCGGAGGGCTAGAAAAAAGAACAAAGACTTAACTAATATGTGTACATAACAAAACAATGAATGCATCAATTAGCTAGTCAGCACAAGCTTAACTAATATATATATGTGGCCGGACTCGGTTCGGTCACCGAAGACGTCATCACGGTCTCCTTCTTGCACCGGCATTGGGTCACCGGAGCCGTCCTCACGGTCTCCTTCTTGCACCGGCATTAGGTCACCGGAGCCGTCATAATCATAGCCAGCTGCTTCCAGACCATCGGTGTCGTTGAGAAACAACGAGCAGACGGCATCACTTCCTCGTGCGATTATGTCCCCCAACAACTCTTCTTGTACTTCGTCTCGGGCGGTGTCCATAGTTTCTACAAATATTTACAATATGGAAATTATTGTTCAAACATGACAGATGGATATATTAGTGGCAAACATAGAACTAATATTAATTAGTGACCTCGACGCTGCTTCTCTAGGGTTTGAGGTGGCCTCAACGCTGCTTCTCTAGGGTTTGGGGTGGCCTCGACAACGCTTCAATGATAAAAAAGAAGAGGAAGAAGCAAAAAAGGAGAAGAAAGAATTGAGGTGGCCTCTATTCTTTCTTCTCCTCTTTTTTTTCTTCTTCTTCCTCTTTTTTTTATCGGGAACGAGGGTCGCCGAGCGGTAGAGGAAACCCTAAATAGCAAGTATCGTGGGTGTGAGATACATGTGGTCGTCGGTGTCGGACACTACATCCACGTCCCACAAGTGACGTGGGCGTCGAAGCCCGCGTCACTTGTGGGACGTGGATGTAGTGTCCGACACCAACGGCCACATGTATCTCACACCGACGATACTTGCTATTTAGGGTATATCGACCCCCCTCCTCGTGTTGAAGTTATCGGGAGGTGGTATATATATCGACCCCCCCCCCCTCGTGTTGAAGTTATCAGGAGGGGGTATATCGACCCCCCCCCCTCGTGTTGAAGTTATCGGGAGGGGGTATATCGACCCCCCCCCCCCTCGTGTTGAAGTTATCGGGAGGGGTATATCGATGACGACAGACCCGATAAAATATAAGAATACGAAGAAGAAATAAAAAGAGGAGAAGATCGAAGAAAAAAAGAAGAAGAAAAAAGAGAAGAAGAAAGGAATAGAGGAGAAGAAGAAAAAATAGAAAAAAATTCTATTTTTCTTCTTCTCCTATATTTCTTTCTTCTTCTCCTCTTCCTTTTCTTCCTCTCCTCTTCTTCTCCTCTTCTTTTTCTTCCTCTTCTCTTCTCCTCCTTTTTCCCCTTCTTATTTTCCTTTTTCCTCTCCTAAATATATAAAACTTTTCTAGAAATGAAACTAACCTAAAATGTACTAAATCAGAGAACATATATAGATAATCCTTTTCTAAATATTTAAATCTAACTTTTGCATATATGAACATATATACAGAGAGAACATACAAACATATATACATTTTAATAAAAAAGCAAAATACAAAATACAAACATATATATGAAAAAAAATCTGAAAAGAAGCAATATACACAATATATATACTGACATATATACATAATATACACAAAAAAGCAATATACACAATATACACAAGCATATAATATATGAAAAAACAGGGGAGGGGCGCCGGCCGGACCAACGGAGGGGCAGGGCGACGGCGACGGGCGGGGCAGGGCGACGGCGACGGGCGGGGCGGGGCGACGCCGACGGGCGGGGCAGGGGTGACGGCGACGGGCGGGGCAGGGCGATGACAACGGGCGGGCCGGGGTGCGCGACGCGCATCGGGGCAGGGCGGCGAGTGGCGACGGCATTGGGCGAGGGCACGGGCGACGGCGAGCGGGCGGCGACGGCGACCTCGGGCGGCTAGGGGAGGCGACGGCGACGTCGGGGCAGGGGACAGTGTCGAGGAGCAGCGCAGCAGCCTGGCACCGTTGGAGAAGAATGGCAGGTGGGGAGAAATTTCCCAAGTGTTTGGTTATATAGGAAAGGCTTTCGTCCCGGTTCGTGGCACAAACCGGGACCAATGCCCCCCTTTAGTCCCGGTTGGTGCCATCAACCGGGACCAAAGGCATCTTTTCAGCAGCCCAAAGGGCGGGAAGCGGCGGCCTTTGGTCCTAGTTGGTGGCACCAACCGGGACTAAAGGGGGGCATTAGTCTCGGTTGGAGCCACGAACCGGGACCAATGGCCCCCTTTAGTCCCGGTTGGAGCCACCAACCGGGACCAAAGGCCTGGCGCGGTGCGATGGGAAGTTTAGTCCCACCTCGCTAGCTGAGAGAGCTCAGCACCTGTTTATAAGCTGTGTTGCAGCTCAGGTGCTGAGCAACAGGTGCTGAGCTCCTCTCTAATATGCAGGTAGTACTTGCCTACCCTTGTCACTACCTTGTTGGGCCTATTGGGCCTGCAGGCCTGCATCCTGGCCCATGTACAGATGGGTTGCTAATCGTATGCAGGCCGTGTGGCCCAATAGGTGGCATTTTTATTTTTTCTAGTATTTGTTTTGTTTTTTGAATTATTTATTTTATTTTGATTCTTGCTTTATTTTTTAATTTTTTTGCTTTTAGTTTTAGAAAAATTATAAACTTTCTGTTAGTGCCATTAGTTTTCGAATTTGAATAGTTAAAATTTGAATTTTTTGAAATTTATGTGAATCACAAGTTTGTGATTAACTTTACTAGAAAATAGTTTTTTCCAGTTTTTTGTTTTGTTTTCTGCATTATTTATTTTCTTTTGTTTTTTGCTTTATTTTTTTAATTCTATTTTGCTTTTAATTTTAGAAAAAATTTGAACTTTCTGTTAGTGCCATTAGTTTTCAAATTTGAAAACACTTTTTTTGTTTTTTTTCTTTGTTGCTTTATTTATTTTATTTTGTTTCTACTTACAACAAAATACTTATTGTTGCTATTTTTTCCAGTTTTTTTGTTTTGTTTTCTGCATTATTTATTTTCTTTTGTTTTTTGCTTTATTTTTTAATTCTTTTTGCTTTTGTTTTAGAAAAATTATAAACTTTCTGTTAGTGCCATTAGTTTTCAAATTTGAAAACACTTTTTTTGTTTTTTTCTTTGTTGCTTTATTTATTTTATTTTGTTTCTACTTATAACAAAATACTTATTGTTGCTATTTTTTCCAGTTTTTTTGTTTTCTTTTGTGCATTTTTTTTCTTTTTTGCTTTATTTTTTAATTATTTTGGCTTTTAGTTTTAGAAAAATTATAAACTTTCTGTTAGTGCCATTAGTTTTCAAATTTGAAAACACTTTTTTTGTTTTTTTGGTTTTCTTTGTTGCTTTATTTATTTTATTTTCTTTCTATTTACAAAAAATACTTATTGTTGCTATTTTTATTTTTTTCCAGATTTTTTGTTTTGTTTTCTGCATTATTTATTTTCTTTTGTTTTTTGCTTTATTTTTTATTTCTTTTTGCTTTTAGGTCAGCAAAATTATAAACTTTCTGTTAGTGCCATTAGTTTTAGAAAAATTATAAACTTTCTGTTAGTGCCATTGGTTTTCAAATTTGAATAGTTAAGATTTGAATTCTTTGAAATTTGTGTGAATCACAAGTTTGTAATTTACTTTACTAAAATAATGAACATAGATGCACCTATAGAGAAAATTGACCTAAATTCATTGTTTTCAAATGAACTCTGGAAAAGTTGGCATAGCATACTCGTGTGTTACAAAGTTGGCATGGTATCATCATAATAGTTGCGGGAGAAAGTCTTCACCTTTTCTTTGCTTGTGTCATTTGCTTATTGCGCCGTAACCATGGATAATCTTCATCGTTTATCAGGATGCTTGGGTCAGCGTTGACATTGAAGGAAGGAATTTCATGAAACTTTTCATAATCTTCAGACATGTCTGCCGTGCCCTCCACTCCCAAGATATCCCTTTTTCCTGAAAGAACTATGTGGCGCTTTGGCTCATCGTATGATGTATTCGCTTCCTTATATTTTCTTTTTCTCGGTTTGGTAGACATGTCCTTCACATAGATAACATGTGCCACATCATTGGCTAGGACGAACGGTTCGTCAGTGTACCCAAGATTTTTTAGATCCACTGTTGTCATTCCGTACTGTGGGTCTACCTGTACCCTGCCTCCTGACAGATTGACCCATTTGCACTTAAACAAAGGGACCTTAAAATCATGTCCGTAGTCAAGTTCCCATATGTCCACTATGTAACCATAATATGTGTCCTTTCCGCTCTCGGTTGCTACATCAAAGCGGACACCGCTGTTTTGGTTGGTGCTCTTTTGATCTTGGACGATCGTGTAAAATGTATTCCTATTTATCTCGTATCCTTTGTAAGTCAATACAGTCAAAGATGGTCCCCTGGACAACAAGTACAGCTCATCACAAACAGTGTTGTCACCTCTGAGACGTGTTTCCAACCAACTGCTAAAAGTCCTGATGTGTTCACATGTAATCCAGTCGTCGCACTGCTCCGGGTGTTTGGAGCACAGACTGTTCTTATGTTCATCGACATACGGGGTCACCAAGGTAGAGTTTTGTAGAACTGTGTAGTGTGCTTGAGACCAAGAATATCCATCCGTGCATATTATTGAGTCACTTCCAAGAGTGCCTTTTCCAGTCAGTCTCCCCTCATACCGCGATTTAGGGAGACCTAGCTTCTTAAGGCCAGGAATGAAGTCAACACAAAACCCGATAACATCCTCTGTTTGATGGCCCATGGAGATGCTTCCTTCTGGCCTAGCGCGGTTACGGACATATTTCTTTAGGACTCCCATGAACCTCTCAAAGGGGAACATATTGTGTAGAAATACGGGCCCCAGGATGACAATCTCGTCGACTAGATGAACTAGGACATGCGTCATGATATTGAAGAAGGATGGTGGGAACACTAGCTCGAAACTGACAAGACATTGTGCCACATCACTCCTTAGCCTTGGTACGATTTCTGGATCGATCACCTTCTGAGAGATTGCATTGAGGAATGCACATAGCTTCACAATGGCTAATCGGACGTTTTCCGGTAGAAGCCCCCTCAATGCAATCGGAAGCAGTTGCGTCATAATCACGTGGCAGTCATGAGACTTTAGGTTCTGAAACTTTTTCTCTGGCATATTTATTATTCCCTTTATATTCGACGAGAAGCCAGTCGTGACCTTCATACTGAGCAGGCATTCAAAGACGATTTCTTTCTCTTCTTTCGTAAGAGCGTAGCTGGCAGGACCTTTATACTGCTTTGGAGGCATGCCGTCTTTTTCATGCAAACGTTGCAGGTCCTCCCGTGCCTCAGGTGTATCTTTTGTCTTCCCATACACGCCCAAGAAGCCTAGCAGGTTCACGCAAAGGTTTTTCGTCACGTGCATCACGTCGATTGAAGAGCGGACCTCTAGGTCTTTCCAGTAGGGTAGGTCCCAAAATATAGATTTCTTCTTCCACATGGGTGCGTGTCCCTCAGCGTCATTCGGAACAGCTAGTCCGTCGGGACCCTTTCCAAATATTACGTGTAAATCATTGACCATAGCAAGTACGTGATCACCGGTACGCATGGCAGGCTTCTTCCGGTGACCTGCCTCGCCTTTGAAATGCTTGCCTTTCTTTCGACATTGATGGTTGGTCGGAAGAAGTCGACGATGGCCCAGGTACACATTCTTCCTGCATTTGTCCAGGTATATACTTTCAGTGTCATCTAAACAGTGCGTGCATGCGTGGTATCCTTTGTTTGTATGTCCTGAAAGGTTACTGAGAGTGGGCCAATCGTTGATGGTCACGAACAGCAACGCCTTTAGGTTAAATTCCTCCTGTCTGTGCTCATCCCATGTACGTACACCGTTTCCATTCCACAGGTGTAAAAGTTCTTCAACTAATGGCCTTACGTACACATCAATGTCATTGTCGGGTTGCTTAGGGCCTTGGATGAGAACTGGCATCATAATAAACTTCCGCTTCATGCACATCCAAGGAGGAAGGTTATACATACATAGAGTCACGGGCCAGGTGCTGTGATTGCTGCTCTGCTCTTCGAAAGGATTAATGCCATCCGCGCTTAAAGCAAACCATACGTTCCTTGGGTCCTTTGCAAACTCATCCCAGTACTTTCTCTATATTTTTCTCCATTGCGACCCGTCAGCGGGTGCTCTCAACTTCCCGTCTTTCTTACGGTCCTCACTGTGCCATCGCATCAACTTGGCATGCTCTTCGTTTCTGAACAGACGTTTCAACCGTGGTATTATAGGAGCATGCCACATCACCTTCGCAGGAACCCTCTTCCTGGGGGCTCGCCATCAACATCACCAGGGTCATCTTGTCTGATCTTATACCGCAATGCACCGCATACCGGGAATGCGTTCAGATCCTTGTACGCACCGCGGTAGAGGATGCAGTCATTAGGGCATGCATGTATCTTCTCCACCTCCAATCCTAGAGGGCATACGACCTTCTTTGTTGCGCATGTACTGTTGGGCAATTCATTATCCTTTGGAAGCTTCTTCTTCAATATTTTCAGTAGCTTCTCAAATCCTTTGTCAGCCACAGCATTTTCTGCCTTCCACTGCAGCAATTCCAGTACGGTACCGAGCTTTGTGTTGCCATCTTCGCAATTGGGGTACAACCCTTCTTTGTGATCCTCTAACATGCGACCGAACTTCAGCTTCTCCTTTGACTTTCGCATTGCGTCCTTGCATCGACAATGACCCGGCGGAGATCATCATCATCGGGCACATTGTCTGGTTCCTCTTGATCTTCAGCAGCTTCACCCGTTGCAGCATCATTGGGCACACCGTTTGGTTCCTCTTGATCTTCACTAGCTCCCCCCGTTGCAGCATCACCGTATTCAGGGGGCACATAGTTGTCATCGTACTCTTCTTCTTCGCCGTCTTCCATCATAACCCCTATTTCTCCGCGCCTTGTCCAAACATTATAGTGTGGCATGAAACCCTTGTAAAGCAGGTGGGAGTGAAGGATTTTCCGGTTAGAGTAAGACCTCGTATTCCCACATTCAGTGCATGGACAACACATAAAACCATTCTGCTTGTTTGCCTCAGCCGCATCGAGAAACTCATGCGCGCCCTTAATGTACTCGGAGGTGTGTCTGTCACCGTACATCCATTGTCGGTTCATCTGCGTGCGTTATATATAATTAAGTGTCCAAATTAATAGAACTTCATCATCACATTAAAACCAAAGTACATACATAGTTCTCATCTAACAACATATAGCTCTCTAGAGCATCTAATTAATTAAACCATACATTGAAACTATGTAAAACATTTCAATGCGAAAACAAATGCGATCATAATCGCAACCAAGGTAACAATTGATCCAACGGCATAATGATACTAAGCCTCGGTATGAATGGCATATTTTCTAATCTTTCTAATCTTCAAGCGCATTGCATCCATCTTGATCTTGTGATCATCGACGACACCCGCAACATGCAACTCCAATATCATCTTCTCCTCCTCAATTGTTTTTATTTTTTCCTTCAAAAAATTGTTTTCTTCTTCAACTAAATTTAACCTCTCAACAATAGGGTCGGTTGGAATTTCTGATTCACATCTGATTCACATACATCCTACATAAATAAAATCTATGTCACGTTGGTCGGCATAATTTTCATAAATAATAAATGAACCAATAGTTATAAAGATAATATATATACCACATCCGAATCATAGACAGGACGAGGGCCGACAGGGGTGGATACCGAAACCATCGCACTATATAAGATGCAATAATAAAAATAAGAAAATAATACAAGTATCTATGTAAACATACAAGTAAGAATATTTTTTCCTTTCAGAAAAAAGATAAGAACAAGAGGCTCACCATGGTGGTGCCGGCGATGAGCTCGGCGCGGGTGATCGACGGCGGTGAAGACGGGGACGGGGCATGACGGACCGCTAAACCTAGACAAATATTGAGGAAAATGGAGCTTGGAGGTCGAGCTTGGAGAGGAGAAAGCTTAAGTAGTGTGGCTCGGGCATTCCATCGAACACCTTGTGTGCATAGGAGGTGAGCTAGAGCACCACCAAGCCCTCTCCCCCTCGGCCAGAAAAAAATAGAGCAGTGTGCTCTGCTCTTATGCGAGGGGTATATATAGGCACCTCATTGGTCCCGGTTGGTGGCTTGAACCGGGACCAAAGGGGAGCCTTTGGTCCCGGTTCAAGCCACCAACCGGGACCAATGGTGGTGGGCCAGGAGCGAGGCCCATTGGTCCCGGTTCGTCCCACCAACCGGGACCAATGGCCCACGTGGCCCGGCCGGCCCCCTGGGCTCAGGAACCGGGTCCAATGCCCCCATGGGTCCCGGTTCTAGACTGAACCGGGACTAATGGGCTGACCCGGCCTAGACCGTTGCCCCCTTTTCTACTAGGGGTTTCCCCCACCGCTGCCGGCGCCGGGGGGCGAGGGAAGGTCGCCGGAGAGGGAGGCACGGGCGAACGGTGCGGGGGTCGAAGATGAAACGGAGCCGGGAGGAGCCGAAGGCGGCGATGAAGGGCCTGAAAGGGGTGCGGCGGGAGGGCACGGGCAAGTCGGCGGCAACCTCCGGTAATGGCGCGGCCACCCCGGCCACGACCATGACTTCTGAAGACCGCCACAACGACCGGGCAGAGCCCAGGTCCGCACGGCCGGCGACCCCCAGCCAGCCTTGCGCCAGCGGCGACAGGATCCACCCGTCCCCAAGGTCGGGCCTTGCCCCGAAGAGGGCCGAGACGAGCTCGTTCCTCTACGGGACTACGCTCGTGCACGGGCAGCTGAACCCCCACCCCTGGGGGTAAGGCCGCCGGCGGCACGGAGCGGCGGCGGGCGGGAGGGGGGGACCCAATCACGGCAGACCACAGGGCGGCCGGCGGCGACGTCTTCATCCTCCGCCAGATCAGCCCAGACCAGGGGCACCAAAGCTTCGGAGGGAGCGGACGGGGGGTGTCGGGGGCGGGGGCGGCGGAGGGGGCGGAGGCCGGAGGCGTGGGCGGGGAGGCCGGCGGCGTCGCCCCGACAGTCGCCAGAGGCGGGCGCGGGCGATTCCATCCTCGACCCTTCTTCTTGTCATTTTATTTCTTGCATATGTTTCCTTGTAGTGAATTTCTATTGCAACCATTGCCGATGTGTGCTTATTTTATTGTAGAGACATTTTGCTTTAACCAATAATGTGTGTGCTTCAACAAGAGCTAGTGTTGTTTCCTTCACCAAAACTATTGTACATACATTTTGCTCCTTGCTATCAATTGTTTTTGTTTCAACTACTACCCGAGTGTGCTTGATTATTTCTCACTGATGTTCTGTTGAAAAATATCGAAGATGCTTACAGTTTTATTTCGTGTATATGTTTCCATGCATGGTAGTGAATTTCTGCTGCAACCATTGCAAACATGTGTTTCTTTTTATGTATAGAAATTATCGTTCAACCAATACTTGTTTTTTCTTGATTCATGATTAGTGTTGCTTCTTTACTAAAATCATTGTATATACGTTTTTTGCTTCTTGCAATGATTTTTTTCATTTCAACCACTCGTTGTGTGTGCTTCATTGTTTTTCACTCATGTTTCCACTGAACAAACATTTTTGCTCCGGCCGACTCAACTGCGCTTCTTCATTTCCAACACAATGCCAACAATGTTGAGTGTGATGCAATCGGGACATAGTCCATGGAGAACTCGTCGTGCGTGTGGAGCTCATGGTCGCATGGGCTTATGGGCCGAACGCCCTGGTGAGTGGGGGGCACGCCACTCGCTTACTGCTTTCCTTCGACCGCCTAAAAGGACTACATGCCAACGAGTTTCGAAAAGAAAGGCGGGAGTCCAACCTAGGATTCTCGCGACGGCGACTCGTGACGAGCGGACTTGCCGGGGCGATCCGGCGAGGTGAGGTGAGGCGACGTCACCGTCACGCACCCATCCGATCCCCGCTCTCTCCACCCACGCCTCGCGTCGTTTGATCCTTCCTTTGCTTCACAGCGCAGACAACGCCTGCTAGTTACTCGACAAAATGTCTCCTAAAGGGAATCCACGCAAGAGTGCGTCGCCGGTGACCTTTAGTTCCGGTTCGAGCCACCAACCGGGACAAATGGGGTTGTGGCATTAGTACCGGTTCGTGGCACCAACCGGTACTAAAGGTCTACCTTTAGTACCGGTTGGTGCCACGAACGGATACTAATGGTGCAATTTTCAAATTCTACCCCCCCCCCCTCCCCTCCCGCGTGTATCGCCTTTTCAGTTTTGTAAAAAGCAAAAGAAAATGATAAAAACTTCAAAAGTTAAAATCCTTCGAGATGTAGTTATGTTACTACATCTACTAGTTAGAAAAATTTAAAAACTTAAATTTGGACATGTTTTGCAAAAAGTGTAGAGAAAATGTAAAACGGCTATAACTTTTGCATACGATGTCAGAAAAAAAACGTATAATATATCAAAATGTTCAGCACGAAGATCCGCATCCGATTTTGACAGCCTATGGCCTGTTTGCAAATTTTTAGAATTCTCAAATTCTAACAGGAAAAAAGTTATGCTCAAATTTCAGTTTTTTTTAATTTCTGTTAAATATGGTCAAACTACTTATTCAAGAAGTATTAGTGTTACTAAATAATTATTCAAGAATATTAGTGTTACTAAATAATTATTTCAGTTTTTTTGAATTTTGGTCAAATATGGTCAAACTGTGGTCAAACTACTTTTCAAGAAATATTGGTGTTACTAAATAATTATTGTTTTTTAGAACGATAGTTTCAAACTCAAACAGTGAAATGTGTGACTTCATGCTCAAGCTAAACTCCTGAGAGTTAATAGGATTGACATCAAGTTAGATGGGGTAGTGAGAGGATGGGTGACCATTCGGGAAGTTAGATGATTTGAAATGATGAGGGATGATTAGAGATTAGAGGTTAAATTGAGCAGTGATGAGGGGTGATTAGAGATTAGATGTTAAAATAATTCAGAAATTTAAAAATTCGGGAAAAAAAATTCAAAAAATATATATATAATTTCCTTTAATACCGATTAGTGTTACCAACCGAGACTAAAGGTGTACCTCCACGCAGCGGCCACGTGGAGGGCCTTTAATCCCGGTTCGTATAAGAACCGGGACTAAAGGGGGAGGGCCTTTAGTAACAACCCTTTAGTCCCGGTTCCAGAACCGGGACTAAAGGCCCTTATGAATCAGAACAAATGGCCATTTTTCTATTAGTGATATGGACCCGTTTTGCTATGATGTGCAAAGTTCGGGTGCTCACGCTTCATATCCTTGACGATGGTTACCTCGCCCTAGACGACCTGCCTCTTGTCTCTCGGCATCTGGGAACATTGGACCTTCAAAGTGTAGCCCTACAAAAGGCCTTGCTTGATTTTGCTAGCTGTCCAGCATTGAAGGATCTGAAGATGAATGATTGTGAAATCAATGCTGATAGGATATCATCTCTTTCCCTAAAGCATTTGAGCATCACTTTCTGCCGCTCTGACTCAGATTGCCGGGTCCGTATTTCTGCTCCCGGCCTCATGTCTCTAAAACTAGAAGGCTTTATTGGTGTGACCCCTTTTCTTGAAGACATGGGTTTGCTAGAAGCCGCATGTGTTAATCTTGGCGATGGATGCAAAGATGTCTGTTTGAATTATGACTCTGGTGTTTTCTGTGGAGCTAATGATAATACATGTAAGAATTGTGTTCCTATTAGTGATGACTGCAGCACAAATTGTGTGCTTCTGGGTGGTATCTCAAGTGCTAAACACCTCAAGTTGATGTCTGAAATAGGAAAGGTATGTCACTTGTCTTTTAACCCTTTTTTTGTGTTGTACTATCTATGTATTTAGTAAGTTATGTATCACCTCCAATTGAGGGTTCTTAGATCATGATCTCACATTCTCAGTTAGGAGTACTTAATTTGTTTGCCTTTTGTATTGTCTACCCAGTTCATTTTCACAAGAGATCTGAAACACTGCCCTGCATTTAGTAAGTTAAAGACATTAGTACTCAATGAGTATTGGTGTGAGGCTCCTGACTTGGATCCACTAGCATGCATTCTGAAAAGCTCGCCACTTCTAGAGAACTCACTCTTCAACTATTTTCGGAGGTATTAATCTTCTAAATGGAGAGTCGCTGCATTGTTAAAGTTATTATCGATTATCCATCTTTTTTTAAATGTTTATGCTTGACTTAGGGACGAAATCATGAAGTGGAAGCTACTACTGTTGCATGGAGAGACCGTCAGCAATATCAGAGCACCTTAACATAGTTGAAGTCAAGTGTAATGTGGCGGACAAGAGGATTCTCAAAATTTTGAGGTTCCTGTGTGCATTTAACATACGTAAGCTAATTAATAACACTTTGCATATACTGTGTATTGTGAAATTAGCTTTCATATGTCTGGAAGAAACTAATAGAGCACACAGTGAATAAGAAAATCATGAAATGTGTAGGAACCCTTTGTAAGGTACCAAATTGTTTGAGGCATGAAAAATCTGGACCACCTCTGGTGACTCACAAAAGGGAAAACCAACATAATGCATTTTGTTGGCAAAGGATGTTTCATTTAACTGTGTTGCAGCAGAAACAATAAGTGTAACAGAGGTTGTGGACTTGTTAATTAGTTCTGGCCTTGTGGTCACTGGCAGAAATGTCTGAATTGATTGGTCCGGATAGTGAAGTATCTTGATCTTCACATGTTGCTTAGCTCTGAACTGTAACTCAAATGTGTGCAGTAAAACAATATTTTGACTCGTTGTGTTTTCGAATAGTAGGCACTAGTGAATAGCAGTTTTTATTGCCTCGATAAATATAAGCAGTTGTTGCACTTATGGGCTAAATTATCCAGCACCCGATTTGCTTGTGATTCATCACTTTGTTCCTAGGAAGTCTTAACAGTCTACATAAGATTTTCTTGAGAAACAAAATTCTGTTCATAAGCATGTCTAGGACTAGTAGTGTATGTCGTAATTTCTTATTTCAAAATCCCCTTGCCACGAAATTGCTAATGACATTTTCAGTATTCTAATTAGGGAGGAGTTTAACTAGATGATTTAGTGTTAGATTATCAGCTAAGAAATGGCCGTATCTAATATAATGAAAGTTTGTCCCCAAATCCATATTAAGATAATTTGAATCGCTATACTTTCTGAACTCTGTTCTGGTATCTTAATTTTCATAGTCAAGTAACTGGGCGTTTTTTACTTCTACAGATACAACAAACTCTTACATTATCTTTTCATTTCTGTACAGGATTCAATTTCTAGCAAAGGCGAGAAGACTTGGGTTGATGTTCATATGCCATGACTTGACTATTCAGAAATGCAAGGCTTAAGCATATATGTGGCGAGAGTGTTTCCATCTTTGTGTCTGTGCTCATCATATGTGAGTTCTTTCCGTGTATGGTCCGCAGTACTATACAGCCTACAAACTTTATACCGCCCAGTTGGATGTGGGACTTGGTTTCCTATTACAGTTTTGGTTCATGCTGAATTTATTCAGCTCTTGGACTGGCCAGTGCTATCTTAGCGTTTCTTTTCGGCTTTGGTGCATTAACTTGTTCTGTTATGGTGTGATCCTTTTATTCTATCTCCCTGTTAAGAGCTTTATGTTTGGAGTAGCAAAACATGGCGTGCTTATTTACAGATATTGCAGTTTTCGGCTGGGTGCCATCGATCCGGATGTTTGTTCCATGTTCTACATACCTAGGCAGAGAAAACTGAAGATGAAATGCAGCAGCTCTGAACATATGTTACCAGCAATGGGAGGGATATCCACCCAGCAGTTGCTGCTCTGAGAATAGCCGTCCATTCTGAAATCAAATGGTCCAATTCGGTTGCTGCAACCGTACTGTTTCTCCACACTATTGACGTCGGTGTCACGGTCTCAGTTGTCCCCAATGGCGGCCTAGACAAGTAGACAGTGCATTGGCCTCTCAAGATCAACCACAGGTGGTAGCTACTAGGCTTCGCCTCCTCACACCCATATCCCGAATGTTTGCTGCAGTAATAGCAAGCTACATCTAATAAACCTGTGTAGCTCATCTTCAGGAAGATCACACCTGCAACAACTTTTAGCAATATGAATTGAGTAATTACCTGCTCGCATATCAATACGGAGAGCAGTCTACATGCATTGGATTCTAGGGTCCAAAGTCTTTGAGTTCTCAGACCTGCTTTAAAATGTTAGAAACCAGCAAAGGAGGAGGTGTGGGCTAGTGATTGGGAGTGATCTGAAGGTCCTAAAAGCTGGGTGTTGCATTTGCCTGTAGGAGTTAAGTCCCAACAGAGGATATCTGACTCTGTCATCCCGAATTATTGGAGTGTTCAAAATTATAGAAGTAGTAGGCTCAGCAAACAGCGGATTAATGAGAGCATGGTTGCAATTTTTCTGATTATGAAGCCATGAATCTTTCACCATGGCAGGATAAACAAACTGGGATGTTGAATATTCAAATGATTGTACACTTCTGACCATGAAGAGCACAAAGGGGTGCTCCACACAGATATATTGCCTTGGGTGAGTTCATAAGAGCAATGAATTTTAAGCTTAGGCATAACTTTAAGAAGAGAGGACCAAAAACCTGATTTTGGTACAGAAGAGCTGGTCAACCAAATAGAAGAATCAGGGAAGTATAAGGCCTTAAGGATGCAGTGAAGATGAGACGAAGGGGCTTCAACAGTTCTCCAAGCGACATTAAGAGTTAAAGCTTGATTCATTGCAAGTTCCTAATCCCCAGATGTTAGAATAAATCCGAGGCCACCATCGATCATTCGAGTACCAAAGCAATCACATAAACACGACACCGAGATTTGTTAACAAGGTTCATCGATATGGCTACATCCCGGGGCCTGACTACAGGCGCTCCTCCCCGTGACACCGTCACAATACCGCACCCCGGCCGCCCGGACGCCGGCACACACCGCCGGCTCCCCCGCGTGCCCGTGCTATTATGTTGGCATAGGTTACATCGTGTGTCTACCCCCGATATATATGAGAGACCTAGGATACAAGTGTCCTATTAGGACACAACTCCTATCCTGTCTACACACAGTCTAAAACCAAGTCCAACTGTAACCTACCTTGTACAATAATATTCGACACAACTCTAACAAACTCCACCTTGGCGAATATTCTCCACCATTTTGGATTCATCCGTGCGTCGAACTTCCATGTACATTGGACTTGAGATACGTCATGAGCTCCGCTGCTACTCCCAGACTCCACATGACTCCACCTGCAACTATAGTCCCTTCTCGTCTTCCTCACAGCCAATACTCGAGCAAAATTAAGTTACTCAATACTCTACTATGTGCTCCCAACTTCCAGAGAATCCGTTCAACACCATCACACACCGACCACTATCTGCATGAAAATGAACAATTCATATATTGAATGTCACATATAAGAGTTACCTGAACTCAACGTCACCGCTCTTTCTTGACTGCTTGTCTGAAATTTGAAGACATTTCACCGTCACCTTGTGTCACCCTGAGTCAAATTCACAGTTGTGTCATCATTTTCTCGGATAGTCTCTGACATGTCCCATCGCTATAGCACTCTGCCTCCTTCTGCCTTGTCATCCGCACTTTGCCATGTGCACCGAACACCACAGAATATACGGCCATGTACTCTCTCAGCTTTTGACAATTTCAGACTTTTCGCCACTTTCTCAGATTCTCCATGGTCAACTCCTATCCATCAACTAGCACCGATAGACCCAGTCACCAACTTGAATCCGGTACTCGTCAACACTGCTTCAGCACCCTTGCACACTTTGTCTGATCACACGTATGGCCACCAGTGCCTTGGTCTGTCGCTGTATCCCGTGCTTACCGCACGCCTCGCCGCTATCACCGCGTCGAGCCTCTGCTGTCCTGGTCGAGTCTCCCGGGTAGCTAGCCCACACTGCCTCAACCCCCCACTGCAGAGAACCATCGATCATCACCAACCGATGCCGAGTATGACGCCTCCATCAAACCACTGGTACCCAGTCCGATCCACGTGTCTCTCGCTATCCCGCTGAAATAGGCTTCGACTCTCCATGCATTTACGTCGTAGCCCCTCCATCAGCATAGAGTGAAGTCGTCCATCAGACTCCAGCTCCACCTTCAACATGACTCTATGTAGCTGGCCACACTACCCTGCGCCCTGTCGACTTCAAGCTCTCTCATGTGTACACCGCCTTGAATCAACCCTGCGCCATAGTCTTGTCGAAGCCGCACAAGCCCTTAGAACTGCACCACGTGTTTCCACGCCCCAGAAGTCGGTCACCATCAGCATCACGCTCCTATGTCGTCGTCGCTGAAATCACCACCATCTTCTGCTTTGACCGACATCCTCGTTGATCCATCAGACAGTCCAGTCCGACCCAGCCGAAATTATCCGACTACACCATGCTCCACCCTGCATCGTGTCTGCCTCGCACATCCGTGCATTGACTTGACGCCCTATGTATGCAGGATCCTTCCACGACATGCTCCAGACTCCTCTGAGCCTTATGCACACGTCGCCATCCTCGGTTCCCATCCGGCTGCTAGTTGAACCACACCACTGCTTCCATGCCAATCTCCTTAGCGTACGAAGCAAAGAACCCAAAACTAGTCCATGTAGTCCCTTGTGTACGTGTGCAACCAACTCAAATAATTCCATCTACACCTGTAGCACCATGTGACATCCTGACTAATTTTCTTGTTCTATTCTTTTTCACGCACGAGATCAACATGCTAGTAACCAGCAGATTCCAAGTTCCAACCTGCTGCAATACCTTCCAGAACCGATTTTTTTCCTTAACAAACCTCTTATGCCATTGCAGCTTTGTATCCAAGCAAGGGCCTCCAGCAGAAGCATCACAACACCTCGTAGCCTACGCATCAGTTTTTTCCGCCTTCACGGCCTTACCCCGCAGATCGGGCCCAACCGCATGCTTGGCCAGCTAAGTCGGCCTCCGCGCGACACCTGCGCACCCGCTGCTTGCTGCTGTTCTCTGATTGAACTGCGGCCGTTGCTCATACGTACGCTTGTCAGCCCTTGGACTCGTGTCGCTTCACGTAAACGCTGTCACCATCAAATCCGTTCGAGACTCCTCCTGCTGCCGCACTCGCGCCTGTACGCCGCTCCGCACCTTGGGCCCTGCTGGCATGCCAGATCCCGTGCGCCTGACCTAGCGCCGCCACCGCTGCTGTTGCACGTCCCGCTGCCTCGGCTTGCTTCTCACGCGACAATCTCGATCGACACTCGCCAAGACTTTGCTGCCTGGATGCTCCGCCGTCGCTAATTCCGATCGATCTAGACTTGCATCAACGCCTCGCGCTGCCACATGCACATGCGCCTTGGTTGTACGCTCACCCGTCGACCCACCGATCGATCGCCGCAAGTCCCGCTTGCCGCATGATTTCCATTGCTTATTTTCCGATCTCATCGATAGCTTCCATGCTCCACGACTTCCGCCGAAAGAATTTCTCCCGTTGATCAGCCTAGGCTTCAACCATTAATTCTTTCGCATGTCGTTACCGAAGCTCCACGACGCATACACCTCGAGATCAATCTTCACGACCTCAAACCGAACCTTGCTCTGATACCACTTGATAGAATAAATCGGAGGCCACCATCGATCATCTGAGGACCAAAGCAATCACACAAGCACGACACCGAGATTTGTTAACGAGGTTCACCGATATGGCTACATCCCCGGGGCCTGACTACGGGCGCTCCTCCCCGTGACACCGTCACAATACCGTACCCCGGCCGCCCGGGCGCCGGCACACGTCGCCGCTCCCCCGCGTGCCCGTGCTATTATGTTGGCATAGATTACATCGTGTGTCTACCCCCGATATATATGAGAGGCCTAGGATACAAGTGTCCTATTAGGACACAACTCCTATAATGTCTATACACAGTCCAAAACCAAGTCCAACTGTAACCTACCTTGTACAATAATATTCGACACAACTCTAACACCACGCACCCCTCTTTCTTTTGAAGTGCGCATGTCTTTCCAAGCTTTGAGACAAAGAGCTTTAGAGGTAGAAATATCTTTGATCCTAGTCCACCAAAAGGTTGTAATGATGGCAGTAAGCTTAGCTATGAACTTCTTGGAAAGCATAATGTTGGCCATGTAATATATAGGCATAGAGGAAAGCATGTGCTGCACGAAACATTTTGGGTAGCTACCGCCACAACCCTCGACATTGGTGATAGGATCTATATGCTACCGTCATGACTGTTGGCGGTAGACTTCTGCCACATCAGTGTGGTTAGTGGTCTTGGTCCAAGGGCTACCGCCATTGACTATGGCGGTAGCTTGTCTACCCTACGTCGCTGCGTGTGGCGATAGAAAAAAGTCATATCTTGAAATATATTAGGAACTAGGGTCATTTCTTACTGATATTGTCACTAAAGGTCAAAGTAGTGATTTTGGCCTCACACAAGCCAAACATCCGGAGCGCACCAAGGCCCTTGTGTCTCTGAGCTGAGCGGAGCCGAAGACCACGCCAAGTATTCGAAGCGCGCCAATGAGCAAAGGCAGCCTGCGCCAAGCGCTGCCATCGAAGACCGGAGCGCCACAAGGTCCAAACGCCGCACTGACTCCGCAGCCACAACGACTGCCATCGCCACAAAGCTAGGGCTACCGCCCACAAGCTGCACCGCCATTTTTTGCCGTTGCCAGTCGACCAACCCCTATGTCACCGTTCGCTGCATGAACTTATCTTGGTGGCGTCATTGGGGGTGGATAGGAGGTGGAGAAGAGGGGTGGCGGCGCCCAAGCTGCCAGGAAGACGATGCACGTGATGTGGGAAAAGAAAGACCGTGCATTTTTAATGGACTTCCTCTTTTGTTTGGTATGTGTGTCCTTGGCGAGGACGTCTTGATAGTGAACACTATACCACAAAATAAACATACCACGACCCTGTGTCTGTATTGGTATGGCACCTCTGGCCAACTTAGCCATGATCGGTGAGCTTATGGTGTTTTCTTCCAGGAGATCATTGGCTGTCCGATCTGGTGGATTGATGTATGATGCTTTAGCCTGTTTTTCATGGTGGTGGTATCGATGATGGTATCCCACGTGTTTTGGTTAGAGATTCTCTCATTTATCATCTCTACTGTTAAAGGGGGCTGGTGTTTGTACGTTACCTAAACCATGTTCTGCGTTAACTCAATCAAATCTTACCAAAATCATGTGCTGCATGAACTCAATAAAATCTTACCAAAATCATGCCCTACATTAACTCAATAATCTTTTTACCAAATCATGCCATGCATAAACTCAATCAAATTTTACCAAAGTCATGTGCTGCATTAACTCAATCAAATCAAATAAAATTGTTACCAAAATCTCAACTAAATCAAAACTTTATTTTTCCTTACCAATTCATACCCAAATCAAATCAAATCTTACCGAAAACACAACTAAATCAAAAACTATTTTCTTGCCTTCTCTACACACACTCAAATCAAATCAAATATTACCAAAATCTAGAATATGGTGGGTGTAACGTATATATCGGACATGATTGGTGTTGAACCAGTAGAATATGTATATCCCCGTTACAATGCTTCGGCATTTTTTTATGAGTAGCTAGTTATTAGAGATGATGACTTTAAAGAACTTTGATTTAGAGATGATGCCTTACCTACCCATACCGAAATAAAATTTGTTGTTACTTTTTTTGTTTATTAAATCTAATGTTTTTCACCTAGTACTTAATAAATCAGATGTTTGCTAAAAATAAACTTATTTTTATCATCAATGGTGAACAAATTTTAGGAAAAAATATAGTCCAAAGATAATCCTCAAGCACCGTGGGTTCTAGGGAGAGTGAGGCCAACAAGCCTCCAAATAAGTAATGTATCCCTTTGAGCATTCGTATATGAAATAAAAGTTTGCATAAAAATGGACTAAAGGTGGGTTGTTTATCACAAAGGGAAAAAAATCAGCCAATACGCAGCGTTCCATGCTCATGCAACTTGGCAATTTGTTCATAATTCCAAACTAAGCATCTCAAACTCATGGTCCTTTTGGACTGTTTTTATAATGCGGTGATCTTCTAAACATGGCATGCTTGTATACGAAAAAAAAACTTAAAATATTCATGTTGGTCACTCTTATAAAAAAAAGGTTTAAATATTCTTGATCATGATTATATTTTTTAATGATATAACTCTTATGCGTCCAAATTCAAAATATTCGTGCATAAAAAAATGTCCATGTCTATAAAATTTTCCATGTTTTTTGGAAAAAGAAGGTTGTTGTATGAAAAGTAAAAAGTATAAAGACTTTGTGATGGGAACAATTTTAAGTAATCCTCAGACAATATTAGAACCAGCTATGAACAAATTTGTTCAGAAAGAAGAATAGTTGTGATGAAACAAGAAACGTCTCATGAACATCTATTTTGGCCCGTGGAAAATATATTTTGGGTAACGGGTCATTTTTTAGCACTAAGTTGAACAATTATTGCAACCAGATATGGACAATATGTTTTACAAGATGGCTAAAAATTAGAAAACAAAAAATTGAACGAGAAAGAAATAGGAGAATGAACTAATGAAGACAGAAAGAAAGAAAAATATTTAAAAAGCTTGCCGAAGAAAACGAATCGAACGTTTTGGAGATGGGCTGGCCCATGAGGCGGAGATTTTCCTTCCTATATAGCCTTTCTCCTGGAGCCCAACCTCCCTTTGAAGGTGAGGTGAGGCGGGTCCGCCCATCTTCCGATTCTCGTGGCGGCGGCGACATACCGGCGAGGTGAGGGTGAGGCGACTCCGCCGCAACTCGTGCATCTGTCCATCTCATCCCATTTTCTCCATCATCGCGCCGTTTGATCCTTTCTTGCCTCGCAGAGCCGACGACGCAATGACTCCTAGGAAGAAGCGCAAGAGCGCGCCGCCGGTGCCCGTGGCCGTGAGCGCCACCGACCGCATCGGCGCGCTCCCCGACAGTCTCCTCCAGCACGTGATATCCTTCCTCCCAGCGCAGGAGTCCGTCCGGACGTGCGTGCTCGCCCGCCGCTGGCGCCACCTTTGGAAGTCCACGAGAGCCCTGCGCATCGTCGGCCTCGACGGCCGGGAGCCTGCCAGCGTCGAGGACCTCCGGGTGTTCGTGGACCATCTGCTGATGCTGCGCGAGCGCACCGACCTAGAAAGTGTCGAGATGAGATTCCACAGTTGCTCCGAAGGCGAGGTGCCCTATGTGAGCCTATGGACCCGTTTCGCCCTCATGTGCAAAGTTCGGGCGCTATCCCTCGAAATCTCCCATGCCTATTTCTACCCGGACGACCTGCCTCTTGCCTCTCGGTATCTGAAAACGTTGGACCTTTATGGTCTAGGCCTGAAAAAGGCATTTCTTGATTTCGCTGGCTGTCCGGCGTTGGAGGATCTGAAGATGAGTGAGTGCAACATCTCTGTCGATAGGATGTCATCACCTTCCCTCAAGCATTTGAGCATCATTGGTTGCCTCTCCGATTTGCGTTCCCGGCTCCGCATTTCTACTCCGGGCCTTGTCTCTTTCAAGCTAGATGACTTTTTCGGTAAAACCCCTTTTCTTGAAAACATGGCGTTGCTACAGACTGCATGTGTGAATCTTGGCAAAAGCTTCAGCGATGTCTGTATGAATTATAACTCCGGTGTCTTCTGTGGAGATAATAAGAACGGATGTGTCAATTGTATTTCACATAACGATGGCAGCAGCGATTGCGTGCTTCTGGGTGGGATCTCAAGTGCTAAACATCTTGAACTGATATCTGAATCGAGCAAGGTATGACACTTTGTCTTTAAATCCTTTATTTATGGTTATACCTCTTTTGTGTTCCACTATCTATATCATTCATGGAAAATCGGAGATAAACAGACTACATGATTGTGAATATGATCATCTCGCATTATCACTTTCTCAGTAAGGATTACTTGATTTAATTACTTTTTGTATTTTCTTTCCAGCTCATTTTCACAAGAGATTTGAAATGCTGCCCTACATTTAGTAAGTTAAAGACTTTAATACTCAACGAATACTGGTGCGAGGCTCCGGACTTGGATCCACTAGCTTGCATTCTGAAAAAAACACCAGTTCTAGAGAAGCTCACTCTTCAACTTTATTTAAAGGTATAAATCTTTTAACTAGATAACGGTTGCAGTGTTAAACGTTATTATCGGTTATCTATCTTGGTTCAATGTTTTCTCTTAATTACCATAGGGACCAAATCATAAAGTGGAAATGAAAGGAAGCTACAGTCCAATGGAGGGACCATCTGCAATATCAGAGCACCTTAACATAGTTGAAGTCAAGTGTAATGTGGTCGACGAGAAGATTCTCAAAGTCTTGAAGTTCTTATCTGCATTTAACATACGTAAGCTAACTAATGACTCTTTACATGATCTCTATGTGCTTAAATTAGCTTCATATGTGGGAATGAAACTAATAACAAAGCAGGTAGTAAATAAAAAACAAATTATGCATGAAAACAGTTTGTAGGGATCTATTATTATTTAGTATACTGTTAAGACAGATAGAATACGAATTGCTGAGATTCACTAGTATGAAATTCCGATATCATGTAAATCTAATTGGCTAGAAATAATTCAGTCGGCCAATTGTTGGATCCGGATGGGACTTGTAAGGTAAGCCAAGACCAATTAGCTTACGGTAGGATGAGACCTACATAGACACTAACTGGATCAGTTTAGTTATTACTACTGGTTCCTTCCCAATTCAATTAGTACTCGGCTTCTTCAAACTGAATAGGTTAGGTAATAATAACCAATTGCACGCACGTACGTGGTAGATCCATACAAAGAATCGGCTTGTTATTTTTTATGAATGCACTATATATATGAGCAAAATGTGCAAACTACAATATCATAATTAGTTTTTCTTGTGAATATCAAAATTAGTTTTATGGGAAAAAACCTAAGCCGTCAAAAGTTGCGGGTACATATGTTAGGCTGAAAATTCAAATTATATTTATTCTATATAGAACAAAAAGATCAACGCGGCTTCTTTAAACGGCAACAATGTAAATTACAACAAACAATAATTTGAGGAAAAAAAGGATCTGCATGGCTTATTTTTTTTGACTACCAACCGATAAGATGAGATATGTGGTGGCCGAGAAAGTAATTTCAACATAACATACGTTTGTTCCTTCTGCTAATAAAAAGTTAGGGAACATTTTTTAGTTGTATCAAGATGAATGTGTTTGAAACAATAAGAAAAGAGTTCAGTACAATGAAGACCAGCATAAAATTCATGGATTTGGTTGCTAATAGAGTCCACGGAGCGATGACATAAAGATCGTGTAAATAATGCATGAGATAGCACGAGAAAAATCTATGGGTTCATGCCAATGTCATGTGTATGCAAGTGAGCGTCCATATGAAGGATGCAGATAATATATATTGTGGCAGCAACTATGCATATTGAAAGCAACAAATGATGTAGATTATATGGTAAGTCATTTTACGTATGCTGAACAATACAACATAGCAAAAACGAACCCAAGACAAGTTGGAACCATCTAGCTAGAGTTAGTCCATAATTTCCCAAAAGGATAATGCCAAAGTTTTAAATAGAGGGGTATACCATTTAGTGGTGGCTCAGCGAGAAGCAATGCAAAACTATCGTGGAGCTATAGCGAAGCTAAGCCTATTTAGCTTTTTTTTAAATCATGAAAAAATAAGCATACAATCAGACATCATTTATGATATATCCCATATACTTGAAATACACATTTTACTGATGGCTTTGTCGAACTCACTTGCGCCCCTTCTCCAGCTGTAGCGGCTTAGCGGTGCTAAATGCATGAGTTCAAATTTAGTGCTATAGCGGGAATTATAGATGTCTTCTGGTCATTCTCAGTTTAGTGTTAAATGTGCATTGTTTGGTGATCAACCAAGTAGCAGCCAAAATATCAAAGGCTGACAAAATTTTGGTGGGGTATATTTTGGCACCAATCAAACATACCACACAAATCATGTACTGAATAAAATACACGCAATAGAATGTTGCTAGCATGGTTTTTAATATATATAAAGGTATATTGATTAGTCAAGTAAATTAGTGCCATTTTATCCTAAGCATTTCTTTCCATAGTACTATTATGTAAAATACTACATAAGGACATTCAAATAAACAATAGTCAAAGTGTTGCAGAGACCATTTCAAAATTAAACTGTCATATCTAGCATTCTATATGAATCTAGCCACGCAAATGGGTGGGTCAGTCTGCTAGTTCCGAATTGTTTGAGATATGAAAAATCTGGATCAAGCCTGGCCAGGCTCGGAAATGAAACCAATATAATCTGTTTTGTTGGCAAAGGATGTTCAATATATGTGTTGCCAGAACAGCGAGTACAACACAATATGGTTTTGTTGACTAGTTCTGCTTTTATTCGGCACTAGCACAAATGTTTGAATTGATTAATTTAGAGTAGTGATACAGTATCTTCACATGCTGACATATTAGTTCTGAAGAGTAACTTAAATGTCTGCAGTCTTATAATATTTTTGACTCGTTGCATTGTTGAATCGTTGGTGCTAATCGATAACAAGTTTTTTCTTTTGGCTCACTGGCTCGGAGCAGCATCTTGCCCTTATGGGCTAAATTATTCGGCACCCAGTTTGCTTTTGTCAAGCGCTAAATTATTCGCCATTTCTGTAGACTTGCCTACGAATTCATTACAGTTTATGTAACATTTTTCTTCAGAAATAAAAGTCCATACATAACATTGTAGTAATGTATGTGATGATTGCATATTTAACATTTCCTTTGCCATGAAATTGCTTATAGCATTTTCTGCCTTCTCATTTGGGAGTAGTTTAGCTAAACGTTTGTGTGCTAGATTATCAAATATAATGGAAGTTCGTGCCCAGATTCATGTTAAATAAGTTGCATCTGGTAATGTGAATCTCTTTCATACATAAGGAGCTCTGTTCCAGTATCTTCATTTTCATTGTCAAGTAGCCGTTCATTGTGTACTTCTGCAGACACATCAGACTTAATTTTTTTTCATTTGTGTACAGGATTCGGTTTTTGTAAGGGGTGAGAAGATCTGGGTTGTCGATGGACTTACCGGCCCTTGACTATTCACAAATGGAAGGCGTAAGTATGCTGCGACAAGGTTTCCATCATTTTGGTGCCTGTGAATCTGATGCTAATTAATTCTACCGAACAGTGGAATAAATTAGAAACCACAACATATAACTTGTGAACTCTAGACCATCTATCTAGCCGGACTTCGTTTTATGGTATCATGTAATTTCTGTTGCACTTTTGGTTCACGGTGAATTTATTGCTGTCGGACTGGTTAATAATTAACACTCGCTTGCATGTCTTTTTTGGCTTCTGTGCATAACTTTTTGTATTATGAATTTATTCCCTGCTTTCTTATTCTCCCTATTTGATTTCCACAAACTTTGCTTCTTGAGGTGAGGTGGCACCCTTGGACGTGGCGTCTTGGGGAGTGCCATGCCATTCGGAGTCCCTTTCTTCAGTGGGCTCCTTGTCTAGTCATCACAGATTCATACCCACGACTCTCTCCTCCGCAAGCACACCCTCGATGCCTCGAAGTGTTGCTGCCCCTTTTGCCCCCACACACTTGAAACAGCACACATATGATGTTCTCTCGCGGCATTATTAATGGTCTCCACTTCCCTCCCATTTTGACCCTTGTTCTCGCACGTTATCTTCCACAGTGTAGAAGCATCGGACTCTAGCGGCCATTTCCCCAATGAATATCTGAGAAAAAAAGCCGGTTCTCTATCTCTTCAGGCTCTCCACACCATTTAGATTCGACAATGACATAATTTGTATATAATGTCTCAAGTTTACTCCACGAAAAGATGTAGCATGACATGGGATATGGTACCAAGGGAACAAGATCAACCATTGTCTGTCTCTTAACCAAGAGCTTATTTTACCCTCTCAATGTTTTCCCTTTTCTACTTCAAGCTGATGTCATACATTTGTAGATACCTTAAGGATCTCTAGCCCGTTCCTTTCTATAACTATAAAAAACACTCCTTAAACGTAACTCCTAATAATAAGTTTTAGGGTATTCGGCAACTAGCTCACCTCCTAAATCTACCTCAGAATATTGTACAACGTTTTGCATTCGATCATGTCCCACTAATAGTGCACATCGACACTCACACACCGCACTCCAGGTCCCCCGCCATTCCTATTTGAATCAGGTTGGGTCAAATCCGCAACCTGCCTTAATATTGTACAACATTGTTGGGTCTCAACTCTCAAATAGATATTTGGCCCATGGGCTCAACCCAACGGCTGCACTTCAAAAGGCATCAAAGACTTGTGTGCCACCCTAAAATAGTGAGTTGGCAGAAGAACTCCAGCCCATCTACATGCGACCTTCTCAAAAAAGGTTAACCAGATTTGAAGAAGGAAAATAGACCCCTTCCGACTCTGGAAAAAAAAGAACTTGAAAGGGACACAATCACTTTCCTCCAAAAAGTTATCACGGAAAAACCCTTTTTATAAACAAAGGGATAAAAGTGTGGGCTGCTATCAAAGGGGAAGAAAATACCAAATATTTCCACACATCGGCCTCGCAAAGACTTCGTAAGAACAAAATCGTTTGCCTTAACCACCAAGGTTTGAAATTCCACAAACCACTTTCAGAAAGCTACAATACTTAAGGAGTATTTCAAGGATAGCTAAAAAAAGGAGTATTTCAAGGACATCATCGGGACCGTTCCGTAAACAACTTGGAACTTTTCCCTCCTAAACTTTTACCCTTCTCCCATTCCCCAATTTCACAACCCCGACTCGCCTTTAAAGAAAGTGACATTAAGGATGCTTTAATCTCATTCGCAAAAAATATGCTTTAATCTAGATGAACACCCTACCTAGCCCAGGACCAATTGTATGTCTTTTAGTTTATGTAATGCACCTTCTACTTTTCAAAGATGTATTATTGCCATCGTTGCTGATTTTTGCGAAAAGATCATGGACGATTACTCCATCTATGGAACTTCTTTCAATGATTGCTTGCACAATCATAACTTGGTTTTGAAGAGATGTGAGGGGACTCAACATATTTTGCACGGAGAGAAGTGTCACTAAAGTTGATTAATAGAGGTATTGAAGTTGATAGAGCTAAAGTTGAATCTATTGAGAAAATGCTTTACCCTAGAGATATAAGGGGTATACGAAGTTTCCTAGGTCATGCCGGTTTATATAGAAAATTGAATAAATATTTTTCTAAAATATATAGGCCTCTTACCAATTCTTTACAGAAAGATTTTCCCTTACTTTTTGATGATGATTGTAAGGAAGACTTTGAAATCCTTAAGAAAACTTTCATTTACGTACCTGTAGTTTAACCTCCTGATTGGAATTTGCATGTTCAAATCATATGTGGTGCTAGAGATTATGTTTAGGGGCTATTCTTAGGAAAATACTCCCCCTGTCCCAAAATATAAGAACGTTTTTAACACTACACTAGTGTCAAAAACATTCTTATATTATGGGACGGAGGGAGTAGTTGATAAGAAATTGAATGTTATACATTATGCTAGTAACAAATTAGACAATGCTCAAATAAATTATGCTACTACAGAAAATGACTTTTTAGCTATTCTCTTTGCTTGTGACAAATTCAGATCTTATATTGTTGATTCTAAAGTTACAATTCACACTAATGATGTTACTATTAAATATCTTATGAAAAAGAAAAATGCTAAGACTAGGCTTATTAGGATGCCTAGATCTTCTGGAACTTGTAGTGTAGAATTAATTCATACTTGCTAAATCTAGCGAACAAGGAATAGTGTAGAATTCACACATAACTTGTGAACTCTAGACCATCTAACTGGACTTGGTTTATGGTGTCTTGTAGTTTCTATTGCACTTTTGGTTCATGATGAATTTATTCAGCTGTTGGACTGGTTAGTACTCACTTGGCATGTCTTTTTTGACTTCGATGCATAACTATTTGTGTTATGAATTTATTTGCCTGCTTTCTTGTTCCTCCCTGTTTGACCTTTTACAAGCTTTGTTGGTCTAGAGGGGAGGTGGCACACCCTTGGGCATTGCGTCTCTGGGGGCACGTGCCATTCTGAGTCCCTTTCTTCGACCAGCTCCTTGTCTATTTATCACAGATTTATACCCCATGACTTTCTCATCCATGCCTCCAAGTGTGGTTACCCCTTCCCCCCCACCCCCCCCCCCCCCCCCCCCACACACACACACTTGAAACTGCAGACCATATGATGTTCTCGCATGGGATTAGTAATGGTCTTCGCTCGTCCCTCCCATTTTGACCCCTATTCTCGCATGGCATCTTCCATCGTGTAGAAGCATCGACTCTAGTGGTCACTTTCCACAATGAACATCTAGGAAAAAAGCTGGCTCTCTATCTCTTCAAGCTCTCCACGCCATTTAGATTCGATAATGAATTGATTCACGGTCTTTGGGAGAAAGGGCATGACATATTATTTCAGCATAAACATGTCACGATGCAATATGCTTCATGTTTTAGCAATTCAGACAAACAATTGATTAGTGTTATTTTACGCTCATCACACCTGAGTTTAAACCGATTTATTTCATAAAAACCAAGATATCCACTCCGATATTGCTACTAATGACTAATGAATGCAAACGGTTCCAAAATCCTATCTTTATTTTGTTTCCATAGGAAATGGGGCTATACATGAACCAAATCAAGCACATATATGGAAAGGGGTAAAGAGGAGATAAGAAGATCCAAAGTGGGAGGCGCAGGAGTCGTCCACTAGAGCGCAAGACAACATCTCATACGAGCGGCACCTTCTGATCCACCCCCACAGCTTTTATAAATGGGCCAACACTAGAAGGGGAACAGAACATAGCCGAGACCTCTATCTTCGTCATCCACAACAACCTTAGCCACCGCCATTTTTCATCTCCATCACCATAGCCATCTCCACCCACCATCACCGCAGCTTTCATCCTAGACTCATAGCCATACACCTCTATGTATTTGTCGAGCGTGGGGGGGGTGGGCGGGGGGGGGGGGGGGGGTCAATGGAAGTATTATGATATCTTATGCGATGTGAAATAAAAATGCATTGTAGTTATCTCTTGTCTTGTTTGTGATCTTTGTCCCTCCAGGTACCCACAATCACAGATAGATCAACCCACAGAGGCTAAGGGTAGAGAGACCGTGAAACGCTATTTTAAACACGAGTGACAGAAAGGTTTAGAACTGTAGCTTGAATCCTATCTCTAGGGATACAAGAGGTGTAGTCATTACATGCACAATGCTTTTGTCTGATTTATCTTAATTACCGAGGCAGCCCCGCGTGACGGATATGGCCTTTGGTTGGACAACTGACTCTTGATGCAGGACATGTGTCAGTCAAGACGTAATTTGGACACATCCCTCACTTCGATATGTTGCAAGCACATCTTGATGTTGACTTCCCGAGCACAAACGACTATCATGATGATCATGTTCATAAATACTCCCTCCGTTCGGAATTACTTGTCTCGAAAATGGATGTATCTAGAACTAAAATACGTCTAGATACATCCATTTCTGCGACAAGTAATTCTGAACAGAGGGAGTATATGGTTGTAAGAATAAGTCCTCATACCCATGCCCATTTTTATTTATAAGTGTTCAATAGTGCTACTTGATTTCGATCTGGTCCAAAAGCTGGAATTTAATTCTCTTACAAAGCTTGATAGAAATCTTTGTCTTAAAGGTGAACTTCCTCTCGTGGGTTCGATCACTCAGGGCCACCTCTAGGGAAAAAAAGGAGGGAATCCTTTCTGCTCCTTCACCATATCACTACAGGGACTCATCAACAATTCACAACTAACAATTTAGATGTTCACGAGTACAGAACAAGCACTAAACACTAAAGGTAACTCTGCAATTATGCATTCATAAGGTCCTACTTTAGTTTTCAATATTTACTATTAGAAATGGCTACTCCAAAGTCTCAAAGAAGAAGAAAAGAAACAACTACTGCAAAAAGATCTACTTCATCGATGGCCTACCCAGTCAGGTCAACACAATTGCATCCTTGTCTTGGTCGACAAATTGACCAAATTCACACACTTTCTGCCAGTCGCGCATCCTTATATACCGCGTTTAAGATTGCTCTTCTCACTACTAGAAAAAGGGCTATAGATGGGATTGACACTAATGGCGCACCAGACAAGCGATGCGCCATTAGTATATACCGCCATTAGTATATACTAATGGCGCACCACCTTCTGATACGCCATTAGAGTTGAAACTACTAATGGCGCACCTGGCCCAGGGTGCGCCATTAGTATCAAAAAAAAATTGAACTAGTGCGCCTGTCCAAACATACTAATGGCGCATCCAGACACAGTGCGCCATTACATGGCGCACCTGTCGGAGAGTGCGCCACTAATGTTGTTTTTTTATTATATTTTTTATTCCTTTTTTTGCAAAACTTGCGCCATTACTAGTTTAAACTAGTAATGGCCTGTGGGACAGTGCGCCATTAGTATGTTTTTTTTGCAAAACTACTAATGGCGCACCACCAGAAGGTGCGCCATTAATAACCTGGATTACTAATGACGCATTTAGAGTTGGTGCGCCATTAGTAAGTGGGCAGCAACAAGATATTTTGAACAGCCTCTCCTACCCACACTCACTTTCTCCCCACTTCATTCTCTCCACCTCCTCCTTGTCTCGGGTGCCTCCTCTTTTTCACCTCATTTCCATCATAGATTCATTCAAATTAAGTGGTTAAATTACCTTGTTTTGATAGGTAAGTAAGGGAAGAAGCTATATTTATGTTGTTCTCCCTACAACAATGTGCACATGCACTTTTTATGGCCTAGCTAGATCTATGTATGTTTGTAGTGTTGCATATGTTTGTGGTGTTGCATATGTGTTTGTGTTTGGAGGTGTACCGGTATTTGAAATGCGATAGTTGCCAATATTTTGCCGGAATGTTGATTCATTTCCGTTTCGGCGAGAATTTTGGCATTAAGCATTCTTTTTGGTCCTATTTTTAGGGAAAGTCATGCCAAATTTTTTCTTGGTTCTAAAATATCGTTTTGCTCTACCCCGCAGGCGACCATGGTCTGCACGATGACCGAAGGCATCATGAATAGGTTTTTGAGGTCCGCGATGGCCGAGATGCTTCAAAAGAACGAGACGGAGATAAGATGTCCGTGTCGAAGATGCAAGCTGAAGAGCCTTATTGCGGACCCGGATTCCAGGCAGGTGCGGGACCACCTGCTCTTGCGTGGTTTCATGGATGGCTATCGGTGGCAAGGTGATGAAGATGACTACGAAGTCGTCCATGGGGGCCGGGCAAGAAATGAGGAAGGGCAGCAAGACAACCACCCGCGGCCTCGGGCGGGCGAGAAGACGAAGAATCCCCAGGAGATGATCATGGACGGTGATGCTGTACACAGTCATCATGTAGAAGATGCAGGACATGATGATGAGGAAGATGCCGGAGCAGACGACGGGCATGATCATGAAGATGATGATGCCGGCGGAGCAGACGACGCTGGACCATCGATGGGCTGGGTGCAGGACCCCTCATATTCAAGAGCTGCTTCTCAAGCAGACGGATAACGCAAGAGCTGCCGCCCGAGAGAAAGCCAAGATGGATCAACTTGAGTTAGACGCGGTTACTCCATTGTATGAAGGATGCAGGCCCGAGGATACCCGCCTGAAAGTAACGCTCATGGCTCTGGAGATGAAGGTAAAACATAAAATGACCGACGCATGCTTCGACGAGAACATGTCATTCTGGCACGAACGTCTTCTCAAGGGGAACAAGTGCCCGACCAGTTTGGAGGAGGCGAAGAAAATCGTGTGTCCTCTGGATTTACCGCACGTGAAATACCATGTGTGCATGAACAATTGCATCATTTATCGGGACGAGCACGCGGAGTCTACCATATGTCCGGTGTGCGGCGTCACTCGATACAAGAAGAGGAAGAATGCTCCTCGAAAAGTAGTGTGGTACTTTCCGATCACTCCTCGTCTGCAGCGGTATTTCGCGGACCCTAAGGTAGCAAAGCTCCTGCGTTGGCACGCGGATAGGGAGGAGAAGAAGCGAGAAGATGACGCAAATGATCCGGAGATAGATAAAAAGACAAGATGCCGAGTCACCCTAAGGATGCGAGCCAGTGGCAAGCGTTGAACTTTGAAGACCCAGAATTTGGGAACGATCCAAGGAACATCATGCTGGGCGCGAGCACCGATGGAGTCAATCCGTTTGGCAGCCAGAGAAGCACACATAGCACCTGGCCTGTGTTTGTGTGGATGTACAACCTTCCCCCCTGGTTGTGCATGAAGAGGAAGTACATTCACATGAGTATGCTAATTGAAGGACCGAAACAACCAGGGAACGACATCAATCTGTATCTGGGGCTGCTGAAAGAGGAGCTTGACACGCTGTGGAAAACGCCAGCCAATACGTGGGACGCCGCAGAGAAAGAATATTTCCCTATGAGAGCCGCCCTGCTCACGACGGTGCACGACTATCTCGGTTACGGATATGTCGCGGGGCAGGTGGTCCACGGATTTTCTGGATGCGTCAGGTGCATGGATGACACAACGTATCGCCAGCTAGATAGAGATACCGGGTCTTCGAAAACCGTGTTCATGGGACATCGAAGGTGGCTTCGCGACGATGACCTATGGAGAAAACACAAGGATCTGTTCGATGGTGAAACCGAACCCCGAGGACGCCCGCGTACGAGGAGCAGCGAGGAAATAGACGAGCTGTTGAAAATTTGGAAAGACTGCCCACTGCCGGGAAAGAAGCAAAAGGCGCCAGAGCCGGGAAAGAAGCGAAAGGCGCCAGGGCCGCTGCTGAAGGTATGGAAAACGAGGTCTGTTTTCTGAGACTTGCCGTACTGGAAGATCCACCGTGTGCCTCATATTCGCCTTGTCACAGGGCACCAAGCACAACCTGATGACCTATGAGGCGTACGATATCAACGGCTACACATTCTACACCGAGGCCAAGGACATGAAGAGCGATGGTTATCAGAACTCCGGGGTAACGATGGAATCCTACACCGGTAACGACAAGGACAGATACTACGGAAGGATCGAGGAGATCTGGGAGCTGAGCTACGCTGGAGAGAAGGTCCCGATGTTCCGTGTCAGATGGGCCAAGAGCGTCCTAAAAGAAGACCGGTATTTCACCACCATGGTTATACCCGAAGCCAAATCCAAGACCGCGGGCGCAAACGTCACCGCGAAAAATGAGCCATGGGTACTAGCTTCCCAAGTGGACCAATGCTTCTTCATTACCGACCCATCAAAGCCCAGTCGTGTTGTCGTGAGGAGAGGCAAAAGGAAGATCATCGGAATGGATGGAGTAGACAATGAGCAAGACTTCGACAAGTACGGCGACCTGAGGATCGAACATGACGACGATGATGAAGTAGCAGCATACACCACAAGAAGAAGCAGGACCACCCTACCTAAAGGACGTCCGTTCCACAGAAGAACTCCATTTGCGAAAAAGAAGGGCAAGAAGATTGTGAACAGATAGCTAGCTAAGATCGATTGTATTTAAATCGTAGCCTTCATTTTTCGATTGTATTTCATGGGCACTTTTTGAACTATCATGAATATTTTTAAATTTCATGGACACTCGATCTCGATCCCCCTCCATCTCGATCGATATCCCACCTCGCCAGATCCGGCCCCCCTCGCCGCCGAGCACCCCCCGGTCCACCGGCCGCCGCCGCCGACCACCCCGCACCCTCAATTCCCCTACTCAACCGCCGCCGCCGACCCCCCGCACCCCTCCCCTACTCAACCGCTGCCGCCGACCCCCCGCACCCCGCGCACCCTCCCCCGCTCCACCGGCATTACTATTTGATGATATTTTTAAAAAAATTATTACTGTCTTATAAAAAATATTATTGTTATGATTTAAACAAGTTTGAACATATTTAAACACAAATAAGTATCACCCCTCGGTTCTGGCGTCGGGAGAGGAGAGGGGAAGGGGATAGGGAGGGGCCGGGGAGGAAATATTACTGTTATGATTTAAACAAGTTTGAACATATTTAAACACAAATAAGTATCACCCCTCGGTTCCGGCGTCGGGAGAGGAGAGGGGAAGGGGATAGGGAGGGGCCGGGGAGGAAATATGGATGGGGGCGGCACAATACTAATGGCGCACCACCCCTCGGTGCGCCATAAGTACATCCATACTAATGGCGCGCCATTAGTATGGATGTACTTATGGCGCACCGAGGGGTGGTGCGCCATTAGTATTGTGCCATTGCTATAAGAAAAAAAAAACTACTAATGTCGCACCACGGTGAGGTGCGCCATTAGTATGGATGTACTTATGGCGCACCGAGGGGTGGTGCGCCATTAGTATTGTGCCGCCCCCATCCATATTTCCTCCCCGGCCCCTCCCTATCCCCTCTCTCTCCCTCGCCCTCGCCCTCGATCCCCTTCCCCTCTCCTTTCCCGACGCCGCCCTCTCCTCTCCCGACGCCGCCGCCCCGCCGCCCCGTCGTCCTCGTCTCCCCGCCGCCCCGTCGTCCTCGTCTCCTCGGCGCCGCTCTCCCCCGCCGCCCCGTCGTCCTCGTCTCCTCGGCGCCGCTCTCCCCGTCGCCCCACCTCGTTGGACGCCATCGCCCCGCCGCCCTCGTCGTCGGTGGCCCGGACGCCGCCCCGTCCACACCACCATCGCCGGAGCACCACCACCACCCGGACCTCGTCGCCCCACCTCGTCGCCCCGTCCACACCACCGCCCCCGTGAGCTCCCCCTCCTCCTCTCCCCCTCTCCCCCTCTGTTCATTGTGAAGAAATGTGTGACAGTTTCACTAACTTAATTTCATTCTGAAGAAATTTGTGCCTAGAATTTCTTTTTGTTACAATGCTGCTTGCTGAATGGAGTGATGGCATCAAATTGAAACATGGATAGAAAAAAATTGTGTTCTGAAATATGATTTCTGAAATATTATGCTAGAAATGTAAATATGTGTTCTGAAACACTTAGCTTGATCATAGTTAATTTACCGAATTTTTTAACAAAAAGGAGATCCAGCATGCACAGTGTCCTGCACTATATACTCATCTTTGTATGCCCAGGCACATTGATGCACCGGCCCTGTAAGAAGCATCAGGGAAATAGAGGTTGGTTGTGGCAATTGTCACATTAGCCTTGCGATCTCCGACCAAATGTAAGATATGCAACAAATAACAGACAAATACCTAACAGTTTTTTGGAGCTAGCGAAGAGATTAAAATCTATGTGAGATATTCATAGCCATGAAGCCCAGTAGCCTGTAGTTCACTAAACTTATAGCCCAAGACCCAATTTACATGCTATACCCTTGAGCAACATTGCTTGCTAGAACTACTATCACATGTGCACTTGGCAGGTAACACTAACTAAACCTAGCATGCAAAAAGGATCACATGTTTTAGAGCAGTATCTTCTACTACAACCTGAGGGTTTTCTTAGCTAAATTAGGCTATGTTCGTTTTGTGTCAGCTACTTGCTGTCCATGTTAATTTCTTTTCATGGTACCCATAGATTTGACTTTCAGTGTTGGTGATTCTGAAGTTGCTGTAGACTACTATAGTGATGAGTGTCTAGCTTTTGTAATCTACACTTCTTGCATAAGGATTTGCATGTGCCTTTGTACCATGAGTAATTTGGGACTTGGGAATTGGTTCTTTCTTACTACAGTCTTGCTGCTATAGTATGGCTCTGTTCTTGGTGGAGGTTTCATTACTTGTTTTGTGTGGCTTAGGTTATATTTTAGTGGAATTTGTGTGATATGTTTGTCTGGACTCTGCTCTTTTCACAGTTATAGTGTTGTCACTTTACAGCTTGCATGCTTGCCATACCAGACCATCAGTGTTCCGCTGTTATGATAAACTGTTCAATTCTTTTTCCGCTGTTATAGTTTGTCCTCTAATTAGTAGAAACTACTCATTCTTACTCCCCGCAGGTGGCTGGCAGTATCATCCTTGATCTATATTTTTTTGGATGGTTAGTCAAAGAGCATGTGATTAATAAATTAGAGGAAGTGCATGTGATTAATAAATTGTGGATACCACTTGCATCTTTTCTATGTACACATGAAAAAGCATGACGGTTTGCTTCAGTTTGTATGTGTCCAATTGTTTTTTTTAATTTGACTGAAACTATCTATCTTGGTGGCACTTGCATCTCCTGTACATACATACATATGAATCAGCACCACACTTCTCTTCAGTTTGTATGTGTCATTTTTTTGGTTGAACTTTGACTGAAACCAACTGGATGTACTTGGCATTAATTCAGATTCAGTCATGTACTTGGCATTCAAATAGTATAAATCTGTTCAAATGGCATAATTTACTTGCTGATAGATAGATAGCATATCCAAATACTCAGACATGTACTACTAGTTATTTATAGATCAAATCTGACAAAACAAGGACATTAGTTGGAGGTCACCTTTTTTTTGGGGTAGTTTTTGTTTGGAGATTGCAATTGGAATTGTTGTATTTGATGCATCTGTCAGTCAACTGCTGCTGACCATATGATACTACTTGGAGATGCATATATTGTTTCACCTCTTCACATGCCAATGTATTTTCCATGTTGTGATGGAGGCCTTTTTTGCCTTGTCCACCCGAGAGGCCCTTGAGTTTGCTAGAATGTCGATTAACTTCCGTTCTGGCAAATTCGGGTACTCCATATGTCCTATTTTCAGCAAAGGTCATGCTGAAATTTTCCATGAATTTTAGCATGACTTTGCTAAAAATAGGACATATGGGGTACATGTGACTAATGCATGGGCCGGGGTATCTTAGTAGTTAATTAAGTAGGATCAAGTGCACCGGCGTACTTGTGACTAATGCATGGCTTTTAGGGTGCCTCGGTGTCGATAAAAACCGAAATGATGAAAGCTTAGGCTTTTAGGGTGCCTCGGCGTCGAAAAACCCTCAATGATAAAAGCTTAGCTTTTAGGATGCTTCGGTGTCGACAAAACCTAAATGATGAGACCATGGTCTTGTTCCTTGACAATAACCAACTTTTTGACCAAACTTTGTTCCTATTTAGAGAGAAACATGGCCAACAACGATGAGGCCGGGGGTTCGGGCGTCAAGGCATTCTGGGAGCTGTCCCAGGAGATGGAGGAACAACCTCACTTGTATGAGGACGCCGCCTTCCCCACCGATCCTGAGACCACTGATGGTACCGCCGAGGATGACCCCACTGATGCCACCACTGATGGTGCCGGCCAGGATGCCACCACTGATGATGGCGGCGCACGCACAGATGGCAGCCAACCGAAGAGGCAACGGAAGGACCGGCGCCCGACCATGCTCCGCACCCTCAAGGAGGAAGTTACTGAAGTGGACTCCGACGGGAATCCAACGGCGCCCGAACGAATAGTCAAGGGGTACTCGCTTTAGCTCGAGTGCATTCTCCGGAGCACCGTCTCGATCAACACCGAGAACCTGAGGCATCCTGACCGAGGGAATTTGCGCAACCTCCTCTTCACGAAGCTGCACGAACGATACAAGTTCCCCGCTGAATTTGAAAACACAAGCCTGAAAGGGAATAAAGTGAACAATGCTGCCCTCACGAAGATGAGCAAGGCCCTGTCTACTTGGAAAAGCAATGTGAAGAGAATGATCGAGAAAGGTGAGAGTTATGAGAAGATCAAGGAGAAAAATCCTTCGATCACCGAAGATGACTACAACGACTTCAAGATCAATTGCTCGAGCACCGCAAACTCCGAATCAAGTAAGTGGGGGAAAGAAATGCGGGAGCTGAACTTAGGGGAACACACACTCGGTCCCCGGCAGTTACAGAGTGGCGGAGCCTATATGGGACAAGGAGGAGGCGGACCGTGCCGAGCAAGGCCTACCGCCCCTCTTCGATAAATACGGTGACAAGCAGACCAGGAACTTTGTCAGGGCCCGGTACAAGAAGGACCCGAAAACAAAGGAGCTTACCACGGATCCGAAGACCCGGGCGCTTGAGCTTGTTCTGGTAAGGAATACACCCCCACGTAATTAGCTCCATATGGTTGCATTCTAATTAATGAAGCCAAATTTCTAAATGGTTCACATTCCTTCCGCAGGCGACTGAAAGCAGTAGCGCGGGGTCGACTAAGAGCAACCCTTGGGACACCACTCTAAATAGGGCGTTGAATGTAATGAAGAACATGGATAAGCTCAGTAAGCCGACGTCAGCTGGTCGTGTGGCCGGCAAAGGCTTGTCGACAAAATGGTCGTCATACTATAACACTGGTGGGCGAAAGGAGAAAAAGACCAGCTCGGAAAGCCAGGCGCGCGAGGTTCAAGAACTCAGGGCATAGGTGGCGCGGATTCCGGAGATTGTCCAAGAGCAAGTGCAACAACAACTCGGAAAGACGATCACCGCCATTGTGCCTACCTTGATCCAGGGGATTAGTGCGTGGATTGCGGGCGGCCAACAGGGGCCGCCCCCGATTCCTAGCTTCACGGCCAGCAACTCGCAGAACGCGATGGCGGGGCCATTGGTGTCTCCGGCGGAGGCGGCATTGGTGTCTCCGACGCCGGCACGGGAGCTTAATGCACCCGGGTGTACGTCGGCCGCCACCTCTGCAGCAAGCGGCCCCTCCGTCAACTGCACGCCCGCCGTTGGCGGTGCCTCGACATTAGCCGAGCTCGACGCCATCATCATGGTAACTAATTAAGCCTCGCTCGGCCGAGGACTTCATCTCCTTGCCTTTGACTGGGCATCCCTGACACTCTACATGTTTTCGCAGGGTGCCACCGACGTTGCGTGCACTCTCCTGCACTTCGTGAACAACGAGTTGGTCGATGTCGCCAAGGGCAAAATCGTTCAACCGGGCAACCCCTTGTTCCACGGTACCCAGATGCCACCCAACTTGTTTAGGGTTCAACTGGTTCGGGTGCTACCAGGCTGCGACGAGTTGTTACCTCCGATTCGACCCGTCGGGGCCGACAATGATGACGTGATGACCCTCAGCGCCTGCCTGAGCTGGCCCCTGCTTTGGCCGAAGAGCCAGATTCATTTGGGGGCGGGGGACACCACCCCAAAGACAATACCGCCAGTCGTGCCGGCGCCAAGTCGGCCCCATGGCAAGACCGCCGCAACGGTGCCAGACATCCCTATGCCACTGGATCCAAACATGCATATGGCACAGGATCAGAACGATGACGACGACGATACATTTGCCAACATCGATCAGTACTTTGCCGATCATGGGTACGGTGGCGACTTCATGGGGCCTCCTTCTCAAGAACCCAACCCAACAAAAGACATGCGCGATCTAGCTGGTACCACGGAGAAGCCAAGTTGCAACATGCGTCGTCTGCCGTTCAGCTCTCAGGAGACGCCTCCAGCTGCCGACTTCACCGAGCCTCAGATAGGCGAGGTGCGAAATATTATCAGCCCCAACACACTCAAGAAGGCGGTCTGTGAGCAGAACTCGGTCCCATTACAAGAGAAGAAGAAGGCACGCAAAAGAAAGACTAACAAGGGTGCGGGCCAGCCGGCACCGAGTACGATCTGTGCTCAGGACGGGCCACCTTCACCTGAGGATATCTCGAGGAGGGTGCATGTCGCAGGTAGGACGATGCTACCGAGAAATATGCTCGATGCTGCAACCGGTGCTATGCGGAGTCTGCATGACAGTGTTCTTTCTTTGGAGAAGCGGCGTCTTGGAGAGAAGGATGTGGCATACCCGGTTTTCGCGGCCAAGGTGCCAGAGGGCAAGGGCTTTGTGGGTAACTCCATCGGGGGTACGATCGTCCTACGGTTTGATGACATCCACGCTATGTTGAACCTTCATCCGCTGCACTACACCTTCGTTCGGCTATTTTCGCTGAGTATGGAGATGCGGATCATTCGCGACAAGACCAGACATCGTGATAGTCGACCCCTTCTACATGTGTGCCAAGATCTTGGGCAGCGCTGGGGACCGGCAAGTCGCGACTTCTTACCTCGAAGGCGTCATTCTGGCAAACCAAGATAAGGATAACTTCCTCGTGCCTTACTTTCCCGAGTAAGTCCTCCCCTCAACCGCCCCGTAACATATGAATTCTTAGATTTCGATCGTTTTTCTTTTAACATTCCGTGTTTTCTGCAGTGACACACATTGCACGCTCATCCTCCTAAGCCCCAAATATTCCATGGCCACGTATTTCGACCCGGACCGTCAGTCGAACGTAGACTACACAAATGTCAAGAAGGTTCTTGATGATGTTCTCCCCGGCTATGTCAAGTCTGGAGGCACCTTCACCAGGCCTATTCGTAAGTACGGCAAGCACGTGTTCTCCCACAATACGACGTTCTGCTGCGTCAAGCAGCCGCCTGGCGGTCAGAAGGGTGCCTACTACGCCATCCATCACATGCGGGCGATCGTACGGGACCATCATCAACTTCTGCTACCGAGTAAACTCAAAGATTGGGCCGCAAGCGTGTCGGCAATCCAGGACGCGGACATTAGACAAGAATTCTTTCGCATCCAGTCGGAGTTTGCGGAAATCATCCATCAAGATGTCCTTCGTACCTCGGGGCAGTTCTACCTCAGAAATCAACCGTCCAACAGTGACATCGACACAATGCTACAAATGCAGGCTGACAACGACCGTTGTTTCATGACTCCCACGATAGACGGCGGCTTCATCCATGCTCCGGTCCCTTGAGTCGAGTCGAAAGCAGTGATGCTGTGTCTAGTTCTGAAACATCGATTGGCTCATGTTGTAATTAAACTTTAATGAACTTGTAGTATGTCTCTTTGGTTTCAAGAGTCGTTCAATTTAGATGTAATCGATGCTATTAATGTCTTATTTTTCTCTTCCGATCGTTCTGTTGCATACTTATATATTGCTTATGTATTGTCTGTGGATTGGTACTAACGTTTCGTTTGGCTACTGCATAGCAATGCCGTCGTATGTCATGTACAAGGGTAAGGTTCCTGGAGTCTACGACGACTGGGAGGAGTGTCTGAGACAGGTTCACTGATTCAGCGGTAACAGTTACAAAGGGTACACCACTAGGGCCGAGGCCGAATCTAGATACGCCCGCTATCTAGCGGGAGAGGGGAGGGAGCACTGGAGGAACCGTATGAAGATGAGTTTCATCGTGATGACCGCATCTCTTTTCTATGTGATGGTAGTTTAGATGATCGATATCGACTTGTAATGTGAAGACAAACTCGCTACTCGCGGTCTCGAGACTTGTAATATAATGTTCTATCTTTGTTCGGTCTTTTCAATTCGGAGACTAATATGATGAATTGTATTCGGAGACTAATATGATGAATTGTATTCAGAGACTAATCTTCTATTGTATTCGATGAATCTGTTGTTGATGTGTGCTGTCTATATTTTGTCCAATTATACATTTTGTAACCTGTGCAAAAAACAGAAAATAAAAGAATAAAAAAACCTAATATTCATACTAATGGCGCATCACATCACAGTGTCATTAAACAGTGCGCCATTAGTATGCCGAAGTTACTAATGGCACATCTTGTTGTTGTGCGCCATTAATATGCCAAAGCACCTGGGTATGGGAGGCATACTAATGGCGCACTGTTGTATATACTAATGGCGCATCCGAGATGCGCCATTAGTATACCAGATACTAATGACGCATCAGTGGTGCGCCATTAATAAAATATACTAATGGCATGGCACTAATGACGCACCACTAATGTGCCATTAATGGCCAGATTAGGTGCGCCATTAGTAGGCCTTTTCCTAGTAGTGTCTGTACATGATGCACATCTACCCCCTGCATGGCCTCCCTGACGCCATCGTCCCCGATCATGATCCGGTCTTGACGAGTCATTTTCGACAAGAACTCTTCAAATACGCCGGAACGGAGCTGCGGATGAGCACAACAAATCATCCCCAAATGGACGAGCAAATGGATCACGTGAGTTAGTGTCTGGAGACATTCCACTAGTGCTTCACCCATGCTTTCCCGCAGCGCTATAGCCATTGGATCTCCCTCGCGCAGTTCCGGTACAATTCAACAACGCATTGAGCCATCGAGATTCAAGGTCATGCACATGTGAGAGCCACACCACTGGGGGATCACAACAACCTCGACGTGCATGGTGTCAGCACTGCAATCTTAGCTTGATGAGCATGCGGTCATTCAACATCTGCTCCAACAACATCTGCAACGTGCCTGCTAGTGCATAAAGCAACAAGCAGCCAAGAAGCACTCCGATCACGCCTTCTCTGTCAGCGACCAAGTCTTCCTCAAGCTCCAGTTGTACGTCCAAACATCCATTGCAATGTGTGCCAATCACAATCTAGCCTTCCACTACTACACCCCCGAGGACATTGTCGCCAAAGAGCAATGCTTCGGTACACCCCCCCTCACAAAACGTATAAAGGGTAGTATAGACTTTTCACAAGGTGTACTCACTTTTCTACGTATACGATGTACGTTTTGTATGATACCCAGCGAACAGACCTCACTCCCACATGGGCTCAGCCCATTTAAGCACTCCGATCACGCCTTCTCTGTCAGCGACCAAGTCTTCCTCAAGCTCCAGTTGTACGTCCAAACATCCATTGCAATGTGTGCCAATCACAATCTAGCCTTCCACTACTACACCCCCGAGGACATTGTCGCCAAAGAGCAATGCTTCGGTACACCCCCCCTCACAAAACGTATAAAGGGTAGTATAGACTTTTCACAAGGTGTACTCACTTTTCTACGTATACGATGTACGTTTTGTATGATACCCAGCGAACAGACCTCACTCCCACATGGGCTCAGCCCATTTAAGTTTTTTGGTTTTAATCAACAAAAAATGGATGTCCTTGGCTGGATTCGAACTACAGCCGTCGCGGCCTATGTGTGGCCGCACAAACCATCTGGGCTAGCATATCTGATTTGCCTACAAACCTTGTTTTCTTCTTCTTGTTCGAGAGACGTAACGCCAAGAAAAAAACACAACACCTTCACTCTTTGGTTTATGTTTCTTTTTTTGCACGGTTTTCGTTAGGGTTTCTAGTTTTCCTGTTTTGTTCTAAAATACTAATATTTGTATTTTAAAATTTGTACATAAATTTCAGAAAAAATGTTCATGCCTTTCAAACTTGCTCAGGATGTCAAAACACGAACAATTTTTTTATAAAAGAACAAAATTTCGAACATGAACATTTTTTAAAAATCAGTAACAATTTAGAATTCCAGAAAAATATGAACAAAATTTTAATTCTGAAAAAATTAAATTTATGAGAAATAAAAACAACAAACAGAATAAACGAAAAGTCAGGGAAGACCAAAAAAATGAACAAGAGAGAAGATAAAAAAGAAAACGAAAAATCATGGTTCACGACCTCCGAGAACGTCCCAAAACCGGAAAGAAAATGGCTGGGAAGCCGAGGTTCCCAAAACCGAGAAAACCTTTTTGTAAATTTCCTTAGTGAGCTTTTTTTTTTGAAAATTTTCAAATTCATGAATATTGTGTAAAAAATTGATGAACTTTTTCAAATCCGTGAGCTCTTGGACCAGGCCCACACGCGCTCGACGGGAGCAATGCCGTCGCCTAGTTAGGCCAAGGCCTAAGCGTTTTATTTTCTTTTCTATTTTTTTAATTTCATTTCTTATATTGTTAATTCACTTTTCTCTTTTTTCAATACCAAAATACATGTTTTAACTAACTTTTTAAACTAATGATTTTAAATTCTTTTTTCTATATTTTTTATTAAATGCTTTAAAAAAACACTTACTGTTTTCTATTTTATCCCTTTGTATTTATTAGTTGGGGTCATTTCAAGGATGTCTAATAAACACAATGTTCAATGAAGATTATTCGGTAAGGTCATTACGGTTCGTCTGAGAGCACGTTATTTTTTAATATCTTTGAAATGGCCCCAATTTCCCCAGCAAAAAAGAAGAAATGGACCCAAAAAAAATTCATGGCCTTTTATGAGCAATTCGTGGCACCATGCCAAATTGATTTGGTTTTCGACAAATTCTGCATTTTCTGGAGTTTTCTTAGTAAAAGAAGACCGATAAAATGGTCGAACATGTCGCAACTTGCATATGGTGTCGGAAATTGTTAAACCTAGCATGGTTGCCTACCATGGGCATGCCCATCCGAGTGCACCCTTCATTGAACATGGTCTAGTTTTGATTTTTTTAAATGACCCCAACGTTTGCAGGCAGGGCGGCATGCCAGTGGTAAGGATCCATGCTAGGTTTGAATGATTTTCGACAAAATATGCAAGTTATGACACGTCCTGTCATTTATCTGCCTGTTTTAACCGAGAGAACTCCAGAAAAGATCAGATTTGTCGAAAACCTAAACAACTTGGCATGGTGCGTTTAATCGATCATATACGATCATGGAAATATTTGGGGTGAGTTAATGGATGCCGCAAAAACATGCCCTCAAATGGACCCTTCTCGCTTACCGAACACACTCTGTTGAACATGATATATTTTTGGACATGCATGAAATGACCCTCAAATGGTAGGCATCCATGTCAGGTTTGAATGAATTTCCCACACCATATGCATGTTGTGTCACATCCAGCCATTTATCAGCCAGTTTTCACTGAGAAAACTCTAAAAAATGCAAGAATTATCAAAAACTCAAACAGCTTGACATGGTGCCTTGATTTGATCATAGAAGGAGGTGGGAAAATTAGGCCATTTGAAGGATGTTGAGAAACAATGTACCCTTAGGGAGTCTTCTAGCCAACCCGAACATCCTCCATTAAACATGGTCTACTTTTGGACATTCGTAAAATGACCCCAACCTTTTCAACCAGGTGGGCATGGACCTGA